>OU862906.1:19403951-20767448 GCA_917880885.1 Limnephilus marmoratus
AAGCTGCCGAGGCTCTCCGAGACGTTCCGCGAACTTCCAACCAAGGAGTTCCACCCTTGTGACCATACCCGCGAGTGATGTAACCCTACCGCTATAATCGGTTGAACTCCGCCTTCGGAAATCAGCCTCAGTTTTGCATAACGTCAGTGTCATGCCTCATCCGCACGTTTGGCAAACCTCAACAAGCCTTCACAAACGCAAACGTGCGGATAGAGTGTTTGGCTTGGTTTGCGTAAGTTTGCAAGCGCTTGTAGCCGATCCGATAGAGTGTAGGTTTTTCGTCACAAATCAAAGGGAATTTGCCGCAAGCGGTTGCAACGCGTCCACACGTTTGTGAGCACTCAGTCTCGTCTGTGCAGTGGTGGCTAACGGACGTGAGTTGCGGTTAGTATATTTATGCGTGAGTTGTACTTCAAAATGAGTGACTGGTCAAATGAGGACGTTTTACGATGCCGGGAATTCTATCAGGGAGAGCCATGCATTTGGGACCCAAGCCATAGAGAGCATAAGGATAATAAGAAGGTTACCGATGCATGGAGTCGCGTTAGTAACTTTTTGAAGAAACCAGTAAAGGAGCTGAAAGCCAAGAAGGAAATTTTTATGTTTTTAATTTTAATTTTTTTTTTTTTCAGAAAACATCTAAAAAAAAGAAGAACGTATTCGTTTCTTCCACTTATTTTCTTGTATTTATAATAAAAATAACATAAGGCGATCCTATAGTCCAAGCAAAAATCGAAGAATTTACTTACGCCCTTTTATGGGAGGAGTTTAAAAATACTCGAGAAAAAGCTTTTGGAAAGGTTGGAAAAGGTATTTGAGATTTTTTTTACAGGTTAATTTCGTAAAGGCCTGTAAAAAACATTAACTCATTTCTTTCGCATTGTTTATTGTATTAAAACAGAATTTTAAAATTGATTTCACGGAACAAAGCGACGCGGAGCCTAACGTCCGTTTCCCGCTCTGTTTAGGGGCGAACAGATAAAAAAAAACGGGCGTGACTAGTTATGTAGCCCTTCGGTGGACGGCATAGAGTTCACTTTGAAAATCCAAATTCGTCTACTGCCGGCCGTATTGTAAAATAACAACGCGAAAATGCATATTTTATTTTATTTTGTGAACTTCGGGCGTAAATATCATTTTTTTTGCGATTATTATAAAAGAAACTGAATTTGCTACATTAAACAATAAAACCATATTCGAAAAGGGGTTTATAAATAAGAGAATTTGGACTTAACAAATGTTTTTTACCGACTTTAAATTTTTTTTTTTATAGGCTTATTAAAGACTTAAAAAAACTGACCAATATTTTTTAGGGCCAAGATATGTTCTACACGTAGTATTTAATAGAAGCTTCTAGAATACTTCTAAGCGATCTAATTTTCAAAACAAAAACATACAATTTTGTATGATTTTGCATTATTTACAATAGCTTCATCTTAAGTCAAATGTTATGGCCAATGAAACAACCTTGACGTCCGTCATGCTTGCCTCTTCAGAACAAACTAATGCATTCGCAAGCGTGTGGATGGCCACGTTTGAATTCCGAAATCAAGCCAAACGTTTGTAGAGATTTGGAGTTTGCGCAATTGGCAAACGTGCGGATGAGGCATCAGTGGTATCTACAATCAGGACAAATAGTGCATTCGCGAGGACACGAGGACGATCATCATCCAAAAGGGAAGTGAATTTACATTTTAATTGTTTTGCCGTTGAAATGAATCCGACTTTTTTCCATTTAAGGACAATTACGTAGGCTTAAGCAAATTGACTTTCAAATCTTATGAACGAATTGATTGAGTAGCTGTAAGACTAATAGTTTCACAATAAACACCTACCACTTTCTACTAATAGAATAATTGTGTAACTCGTAACATCAACAGCTCGTTTAAATTGTTCCCTCCTTAATTTTATTTGAATAATTTTGTTTTGAACTCGCCATGTCGCGAGCATATAGCATCTCCCACACGCACACTTCGGAGTGACCGAGTCCCGCGCCACTTCAGGCCGCCGCGCAGAAAAGTAAAGACCGATAGGTTTACAGCGTTTGTTCACTGTGAGACTTTTCTGCGCGGCGGCCTGAAGTGGCGCGGGACTCGGTCGCTCCGAAGTGTGCGTGTGGGAGACGCTTATCAATCTTTATCCCAGTTCCATATCCGTGGGTTGATGACAATTTTTTTCCCTAGAAAAGGTCCGAAGATATCGATCTAGGGATTGGTTTATTTATGATGACAACACTGATCTATGATCTATCTGTCAACAAGTTTGAGTTGTCATTGTGATCGTCACTTTCAATTTTTACGGTATGGCTTAACTTTTACCGCTATGCTTTTAAATAGATATTTTTAAATAATATACATTTTTTTGTCACTTTAAAAGGTTGATTATTCCTTTTTCACTGTTGTCTCGCTATTTGACACGTTCGGTAACTGCCAAACTTGGTAAGATAATTTAAAATCTTAATGAATGAAGAATACCCATGATTTTATTAAATAAAGTAATACGTTATGTGGTCAATATTATTTTATTACTAGACTTTAGCCCGGATTTATGCCGTAATTATGTATGTTATCATCGTAATGTTTTAATCTTATCACACATATTGATTGAATTCTGATAATGATTTACTCATATCTTTATATTTGCAGAGATTTTTTGTGTAAATTGAAGTCAATTTATTTTATTGGTGTTATTATTTTGCCTTGGATATATGAAATACATCATTATTTCAAAATATTAGTAAGTTGATTTATTAATTTTATACAAAACCGGGACCAGCTCATTTTACACTAAAAAAAAAAATTTTTTACCCCAGTAGATAGATAATAATTAGATGTAATCAATTCCGTGAGCGGAAATTGAAAAAAATGTATATTATCGTTAATTTCTTAAATTTAAAAATACGAAAATGTCATTTTTCAAAGTGCAAAAGCGGTAATATGCACTTTTTCACGAAAAAACACTTTGCAGAAGTTGAATAATTGTTAGAATTACGTATTTCGGAAACTTTTTGCATTGGGGGAGGCGGAAAATGATGCATTTTAAATTTCAATTGCGTAAAATCAAAATTCACTTCGCGTCTTCGAAACTGACATGGCGCGGCCGATCTGTCAAACAAGCCCGCTAGACAAACCCTGCGTAGCCAGTCAAACCATTTAAAAACGTAGGCTGTTTTTTAAAGTTAAGATAATATTCACAAGCCTGCTAGACAAACCCTGCGTAGCCAGACAAACCATTTAAAAACGTAGGCTGTTTTTTAAAGTAAAGATAACAACATGGAAGTCATTGAAAAATGACATTTACGTATTTTTAAATTTAAGAAATTGACGATAATATACATTATTTTCAATTTCCGCTCACGGAATTAATTACATCTAATTATTACCTATCTACTGGGGTATATATTTATTTATTTTTGTCCAAAATGAGCTGGTCCCGGCTTTGTATAAATTTACCGTTGATTTATGTGCAATTCAATACAAATAAGGGGAGGAATGCAGATCCTGCCAATGTCTGGAAATTAAATAAAAAAGGCCCTTTCTAGATGAGAAAAGTGTAGAGAAGCTGAATAAAACAAAAATTAAGGCGCGCTCGGCAAAATTGAGGGAGATACAGCCGTTCAAAGTAGGTATAAATAAAATTTCACTTCGCGAACCGATACTGTCAGTCCGCCCGCCATTTTAAAAGACGTATAAATCTGTAAACTAAATACTACCTTAAAGTTGGTAGCACTCGTAATCGTCCTAAAGAAAGTGCCCCTTTATAACGCCTACTCGCGTCAAGGCAAGAAAAACATCCCAGTTTTTAAGTAGTTCAGCGGCTACGCTAGGTTTGTATAACATGGTTTGTGATTCTGGCGTACAATCTCACAAGACGAAAGCTAATTTTAATTTTACGTAATCGAAATTTAGAATGAAATATTTTCCACTGTGCATATTAACCGTTGCCAGCAATCTCCAAAAATTACCATTATTAATTCTGTTTTTCATAATTACGCGCCTTATTCTGTATCCCATGAAGTCGGCTACAATCGTATCTAGCTTCGTTTGTATCAGGTCTGGGTACCAACATAATAGTGACATAATGGCGTAGTATCGGTTCAAGAAGTGACATTTTATTTATACTTTGAACGGCTGTATCTCCCTCAATTTTGCCGAGCGCACCTTAATTTCTTTTTTATTCAACTTCTCCACACTTTTCTCATCTAGAAAGTGCCTTTTTATTAAATTCCCAGACATTGGCAGGATCTGCATTTTAGCCCAAATAAGTTCTATAATTTCAATTCGTTTTTTTGATAAAATGATCTGAGTATGACATCTTGTTCTTGTTTGAGAGGAGCAAGAGGAACTTAAATTCGAGTTTCAAAACTTTCTTTATCATGACCAAAAACCATGTTAAAACTGCGAGTGAGAAACGAAATCCGCTATATCATTCAGGAAGTTACTATCAAAACCCGCTATTCAACCAATCACAAGCAGATTTTGCCAATTGTATGTCAAAATTATCTAAGCGTGAGTTTCTAAACCCGCCATATTAGGTCAGTTGAGTTTCAAAAGCCTCTATATCATGAGTGAACTCACAAGTGAGTATCAAAATCAGCAGTATCCATTTTATTTATCGAAGTTACTTAATATCGCTAGACATAAATAAAAAATTAACACTTTTTGAAATTATATTACTCCAATTCATTATTCAAAAAATTGAAATGCAATTGCTTATTTATGCTAGAGATGATACACAGTTTTTTTTTCAGTTTTCTCCAAATCAATGAAAGTTGATATAGCGTATATAGAAATTATATGACTCAAATTTTCATTTCTAATACAGGATCTAGATGTGTTTTCTCTTTTGTTTTAGTTTCACCATGTCTGTAATGAGAAACATAAAGCCTCTCCAATCAAACGTTTCTCTTATCCAATCTAGTAGATACGCCAGCAGTTCATCGAATGTGAAAAATGTTAACTATCAATATATGCAACGGAGCAAAGTGCCAACGATGCACTTTCAACGATCGCTCCCTCGTTTGCCGATACCCGTCTTGAAGAAAACTTGCGAGAGATACCTGGCAGCTCAGCGACCATTATTGATAGACGAGTCTTATCGCCATGTTGAATCGCAAGTTCACAGCTTCTGCAATGGAATCGGCCAAGAGCTGGACAGCAACCTGCGAACTGACGACAAGAAGAATAAACACACCAGCTACATATCTAAAATGTGGTTCGACATGTACTGGGCCGATAGAATTCCACTGCCGATCAACTACAATCCTGCAATTGTTTTCAACAACGATCCCAATACGGATTTCAACACTCAACTTGTGAGATCTTCCAACTTATTGCTTTCTTCTGTCAGATTTATGCTGTCCCTGAGACAGGGCATCCTGGAACCAGAAGTTTATCATTTGAATCCCAAGAAAAGTGATACAAATACTTTTCGCAATGTTACCAGATTACTGCCGTCTTCACTATCTTGGTAAGAGCAAATACCCTAGAATATTAATAATACACCCGACTCCAGTAAGTAAATTCCATTTAAAAAGCCCCAAAAGATGAGAAAATGTTTCATTACACGGTAAACACTAGTTATAAAGCCAAGGAATAACATTTCATCCATAAATACATGCAAATTATTTATTATTACAAAAATGCAATTATTTCCTGTTATTGATTGTTTCCCGAAGATTTTTAGCGCCATTAGAGAAAGTGAGATAGCAAACGTAGCAACAATTAAGTATAGGGTGGGCCATAAACATTTGCACTTTTGAAATAACCACGAAAAAAATACAGTAAATAAATGATTATTGATAAGAACAAAAATATTGCCATATGATAAAAATGACCACCATCTCTCCGCTGGTATTCCTCAAATCTGACCCTTAGATTTTTGAAAACTTTTAGACACAAATCTCGGGAGATGTTGACCATTTCTTGATGGATGTTCTCCTTTAATTGGTGTACAGTCTTACGTAGACTCGACTTGTAAGATAAAATATATATACCTATATATATACACACAAATATATCCCATAAAAAAAAGCTGGGGTTAGATCTGGGCTGCAGGGAGGCCATGGAATATCTCCTCTGCGCGAGATCAGTTTGTTAGGGAAAATTTCTTTAACCAATTTCTTATTTTGCTCCATGGCCGCCCTGTTTGTTTTCCTGCCGGTTTCTTCGAAATTTTTAAACCATGATTTAATTAAATTAACACTTAGGCACTGATTAATACTCTGTAATTGGTGATGCGAACGAAATAGGTGGCATGCATCATTGTTTTATAAAACAGAATAGAATCATTGTTGAACAGAAAAGAACACAATTTTTTTTTTTTTTTTAATGTTTTACCCAGAAAGCGCATTTGAATTCAATTCAATTTTAATTTATTATATTCTTTCAAAAACATTACAAAATTTAACATTTTATTGTGTTTTTAAAATATATTTGTAATAGTATTACATTAAACATAAATGGTAGGCATAAAAACTATACAAGAATTAATAGAGCTCGCCTTTTAAAGGCAGCTTCACTAAACGCTAAATATGTCGATATCCGAATTAATTCTGTTCAACAGCAAGAGTGCTCTCCCGACCGGCATGACCGTTGGCAAGTTAGTCCTGCAGGCTGGAAGATAGAACAGTCTATGTTGTCGATGGCGAAGATAACCATCGGGAACATAAAAATGAATGCTCTCCATGATAGCTGAGTTTTCAAACCATCCGCGAATCAATCTAAAGAAATTCGTAGCAAGGTGTACATCTCTTCTGACCCGTAGATGGTTCATTCCGAGCAAAGCATTTTCTTATTTTCTGTTAATTATCTATTTTTTGTTTTATATATTTAAAAAAATATTATTTTTCGTTTTCTAAATTGTGTTTAACATGCGTTTATCCGCCCTTTTAACTCGAGCTTTGCTCTTAAAAAGGGTGTAAAGCGTATTATTAAATGTATTTTAATAGAAAACTTTATTTAATGTATATAAACATGTAATTGATACTTTTTTATTAAAAAAAAAAAAAAAAAAGAAAAACCCCAAAAGAAAGTCGGTAGGATAGAGCCACGGGTAATAGCCGTACTCCCTCATGTACAGAAATCTCAGAAATTAAGTTGCTCTCCTGTAAAAGCAATCCATTGTGACAAAATTTCCAAGGAGCTAGGAGCCACGCATAAGTGACCCCGTCCTCCTCCCCCGTTTGGAATCCCCTCTAGCACGATTACAAAAGTGCAAATGTTTATGGCTCACTCTATATAATGACAATCTAGGACAGTAGATCGTCTCATAAAGCACTCCGTATTCGTCTTTGTGTAAGCGAGTAAGCGTATATTGGCATCTCATTCATACCCGTTATGTAGAATGTAGTATTTGGCGCAAGTACGAAAACGCCGCCTGATTCTATATCTACGTCATTCATACACACATTCTTTGATTCTTATACATACATGAATAACTTTTGAATTAAGAATTTACCGAAAACACAAGAGTGTTTGTTATTTGCCACATTCCATCTTGAATTTGTGAGACAATGGCGAGTCTATATGTTATATATGTATAACATCATTGCAGAAAATGGGAAAATTCTAATTAGATCTGATGTTTCCATTATTTTTTGTGGACCATGTAAAAACAGAATTGACTGTATTTATGTAAAATTTCATGATTGAGGTAAATTCTTTCTTCTAGGTATGGAGCCTTTGCATTTAACGCATACCCGTTAGACATGAGCCAATACATGGGCTTATTTGGCTCCAGCCGCATACCAGAATTGGGAATGGACAGAATAGTGAACGATTACACGAGCAAGCACGTTTTAGTGCAGAGAAAGGGTCATTTCTATGCTTTTGATGTCTTGGACCAAGATGGTAACAACACTTTATTATTATATCCTTTACCATTCTTACCACATCATTTTTCTTAGGTAAGCTACATAAATACAATGAAACTCTCTTAAGAAGTGTTCCAAGGAACCGAAAAAAACTTCTTAGGAGGGTTTCACTCTATACCCCGATGATTATCAAAGTGTGCTTATTTTCAAAACTCCTGGAATATATATATATATATATATATAAAACATCCAAGTCCTGCAAAATATTGACATTATTTACTTGTGTTGGCTGGCAACTCTGACCGCTAGCGTTGCATAACCTCCAAACTCATGCTGCTAGGAGGAGCTAGTGTAGCATACTGCCATCAGAATGTATCGGGAATGTCAGAAGTCAGAGGTATTATAACTATTCTACAATATTTGTAATTATTCTTTATAGATTTTATGGGTAGTGCTATGCTGTTCTTTCGAAAATAAAATAACCACCTTAATATTTTACAGGAAACCTTATCGAGCCTCGTCAGATAGTATCTCGCTTGAAGTACATCATGGAAGATCAGAGGCCCGCAGCGGAGTATCCCGTCGGTATCCTCACGACCCAGGACAGAGACGTGTGGGCGTCTCAGAGGCATAACCTGTCCCAGCAGGTCGGAAATGAGAAGATCATGAAGCTGATTGACTCGGCCATCTTCAACCTGGTGCTGGATGATGAGGAACTGGGCGATGATAAGATCAAGGTGCTCAGAAATTACTTGCACGGAGATGGCTGCAACAGGTAACCTTTATGCCGAAATAGATCAATAATTGATCCTACTGAACTGTTCAACCCTCTTAAACTGTTCAGTGCAAATCCTAGCCCTGAATTGATTGACATAACCTTTTGCTGCAAATGACCATTCTGTTTTTATCTACTGATACATGAATATATTATAAAGCTACATGTTAGATTAAAAATTGTGGAGAAAGTTTAACAAGGTTTTTAAATGTATCAAAAATATCATCCCTGTTCAGGCAAAAGACGCTTATTCCCGGACAGTTTTGAGATATTGAAATTTGAGTATTGGAGGTAAACTCTTATTTGTATTCTTTTCCAATCTTATTAGATTCTTACGTGCCAGTTTATTGTTAGAATAGTTAAGCCGGCCTTAAACCCGTTTTAAGGCTGTTTTAAACTATACCTCCTCCCTCTCCACCATCCCCTTCAACATATTTTGTAACTGAAATTATACCCACATTGTACACAAATTGTCACATTTTCCTTATAAAATCATTTACTAACAGCAGTGGGAAAGGTATAATTGGCATTATTTCCTATTTTTATTATAGGCAAGTAAGTTAATTATAAGATTTGCTATCATTTGTCCCAAACAAAAAATTATAATACCTACGCTGTGGTAATACATAATTCACGTTCTTCACTATTCCGACCTTGCACGCAGGATAATATTTACACTGCAACTTCAAGTAAGAGGTGTAAGTTATCTTTTATGCAGGTAAATGATACTTTAACCTGTCTAATCACAGGAGACCCAATATGTCCCAAAACATCATATGCTGTTATAATAACAGGAGACCCAAATTGTCTCAGACCGACCATGCATTATTAAAAGTTAGATATCTCTCTTCCTGTCATGCGAATGTGATTTCTTTTTTGTTAGAAAGCGAAAGAAATAATGCTTCTCATTGCCTTAGGGTTATACGAGCTATATTATTCAGACATTTTACAAACCCAATCTTAAGTGACGGTTTTATTTCGTCCCAATTTGTCATTTAACACACATTTAATTTTAAAATAAAATTGTATGAAAGTGATAAAAAGTGAGGACAGTTTCATTATTTTAATTTTTCCTAGATGTCTTTAAAAACAAATCAATAATATAATTGTTCCCAATCAGCACGGTTTTATCACAGGTAGAAATACTTTAAGTAACTTAATCATTTATGAAAATTATATAACTTGATTCCCTTGTTTAGCATCAGGTGGATTCTATATACACTAGAGGTGGGTAAGTTCTGCATTTTTCCGGAAGCCTCCGAGACTTGCTTCCTTTTAAAAGTACACGAGTTCTAGGAGCAGGTCCCGGGTCCGAGTTCTTAGGTGCGGACTGGGCACTGGGTATTGTTGCCGCGCACCGAAACGGGACGCACGGGTTCAAAGAACTCGAAACCAGGACCTACTCGTAGAACCCACACGATAACTCAGAACCCCGGAGTCGGACAAGACCCGCACGAGGACAAGGACCCATCACCCGTGCAATGTAGGTACATTCAATGTACCTACATTGCACGGTCTTTTATTGAGAATTTAAATAAGTAAATTAATAAGCTGTAATGCTTTACTATAAACTATTATTTTATAATGCACGTCACCCGTTGATTAACGATACCAGATAAGACGCTCTAATTAAAAACGACTCCGTGTCTAGCCGAAGCGGTCACGCACGTGTGTGTCGATCAACGGACAGCGACCGAATGAACGCCCAGGCCCAGCCCACGTCTCGTGACTCAAGGGGAAGTGTCATAGTTGGCGGGCCGCGGGTCGCGGGGAGTGTTCAACGGTTCACGCAGTTCCGAGAACTCACCGAGACCCGCGACTCATGAGTGGAATGGTGAGTGACGCCGGACGGTGGTTCGTGGTTCCTGCTACTCAGTACTATTCATTAGCACCGGAGTACTCGCGGAGCAAGCCGGGCGGCCACGGGGTGAGTCAGGAATGTATCGTAGTTCGCGAGTCCGGGAGTGGGCGGAATGAATGGATTGTGTCGCGATTCACGTAGCTCGGAACAAGGCGCTTGGGTTTAAAGGAACCCGGGACTTGTATTCGAGTGGCTAGTGGCTAGGAAAGCCGGCCGCGGCGCCGCGGTTTTCGCGCTTCGGCGTTGAGTTGCTCGGGGACCGCCGGATTTATTTGGATGCGAGTACTGGGACTGGGCCGGGTTCTCTGGGAGTAGTCGATTTGAAAAAGGAGTGGGAGTAGGAACCGCTTCCCGCAAAGGAGCGGATCACACGAGCCCATTCCAGCTGAACTGACACATCGCTAATATACACTGATTTTACCAAAGCTTTTGATAAAGTTAGGCGACATATTCTTGTACATAAACTAAGTATGTTGGGCATTAAAGGAACCTTATTGAACTGGTTTAACAGTTATTTTAGTAAAAGAAAGCGTTGTGTTAAAATAAATTCTGTAGAATCTTATATCTTCGAAGCCACAAGTGGGGTTCCCCAAGGATCTCACCTCGGACCATTTTTTTTATTATTATTTATAAATGACATTGTTAGTATATTTAAAGATGTACAAGTTTTACTTTTCGCTGATGATACGTAGTATAGAGGATTGCCATATTTTACAATCTAATTTAGATAAATTGTTTCATTGGTGTGTGATCAACTCGTTATTTCTTAATATTCAAAAGTGCCAAGTTATTCGTTTTCATAAAATCCAAAGTCATGTAACTTATGAATACTCTTTAAATAATGTAATATTGACACCAGTTGCTCAGATCAGGGACTTAGGTGTTATATTTGATGAAAAATTAACATTTACTTTGCACGTAAATGAAATAACAAATAGAGCTATAAAAATGCTTGGTTTTATATGCAGAACAGCAAGTGATTTTAAGTCACTAGAATGTTTGAAAATATTGTACACTTCTTTAGTAAGAAGCCAGGTAGAGTATAATTCGCCCATTTGGTCCCCATTGTTTAAAATACATTCCGAAAATATAGAAAGGGTTCAAAGCACAAATTTCTAAAATTTATTAACTTTAAGCTGAATATTCGAATTCAAAATATTAACTATGTCTTTTTGATAAACAACTCAACTTAATTACGCTGTCAGATAGGCGGATCATCTCTGACCTTGTGCTATTAAATAAAATCACTAATAATTGCATTGACAACCCTGAAATTCTCGCCAAAATAAAATTTTACGTACCAACCAGAAATACGAGGCAAAGTGCTACCTTCTTCTGTGACAATTTTAAAACAAACTATGAGGCTCATACACCTGTAAATAGATTACATCATTTTGGCAATAAATTTGGGAATATTGTAAACATGTTTGCAGATTCCGTATTAGTTATAAAACGAGGTCTTTATAATTACTTTAATGAAATGTATGATTTTAATTTTAATTAATAATATTTTTTACTATTAATTTAATCATTAAATTTTTTACTATTAATTTAATCATTATATATTGTGTACTATGTATCTGCCTAACTATTATTACCTATCTTTGTAAAAGCCCACTAGGGCGTAAATAAATAAATTACAATTTTTGTAAAGAAAAGGAGTCTGTATTTAAAATTTTAATTTAAAATAAAACAATAACTTTGTAAACACCACTTTTATTTTATATACTTTATGCCGACCGGGTTTCGCTACAACCGTAGCTTCATCAGGGCAGTATAATTCTCTGGTTGTAGCGAAACCCGGTCGGCATAAAGTATATAAAATAAAAGTGGTGTTTACAAAGTTATTGTTTTATTTTAAATTAATAATGTCGCATCACAAAGTATCCGCTTCATATGAACAAAAATTAAAATTTTAAGTTTATTCTATTTTAACTCGTTGAATGCCGGGGTATGCCAGCAAAAAGCACCACCAATTAAAACGCGGCATTATGACACCACGTGACATTTCGTGTCTCGCGATTCTGACACTGTCCTTGAGAAATTTTGTACATAGAAAGGTCAAAACCGCAGTTAAAGGAATTTTTCCCGCGCATGCGCAAGAACTGCGCACGTTCCCGCGCTCCGGTAAATCATTAATATAAATTATATGGAGTGACCAGGCGCATTGCGGTTTTCTCTATGGTAAAGAGCGATAATAGAGCAAGCGATTCTGACCGTGTTCTTCATACACTTTCTTTATACATAAGGGTCAAAATCGCGTGTAAAGTCTCACGACACGCCGGCGCACGAGCGGCACCTGAGCGGTTAAGTACTTTAATTCGAATATTCGCAGGTATACATTTTTTGAAAAAAATATTTATATATACAAAATTGGTTAAATAGGTTAGGTTACGGGCTATTTTTTTAAAAAAAATTTCATAACTTTAAATGCTTTTCAAAGGGGTGTTGAAATTGCTTGATTCTGAGTTTTCATGGAACCCAAATGAATGTTGCAATAAAATAATTTAAAACAAAATGTGAATGGCTATATAATCAGGTTCTATTTAAGTTCTAGTCAAAGATGCAGTTGATTTGTTATTAACAATTAAGTTTATTATTTATCGACCGTCAGTGGCTGAGTCGGCGAGTTGGTATCGCGTTGAGTCTCACCCGGACGTTGTGTATTCAAATCCTTGGCTGGCTAAGTCCTCCATCACAATACAAGAAACATTTTCGGCTTATTCTGGTGGTTTTAGGAGATTTTTAAATATTGCCAGGTTATTCGTAACACGGGAATGTTTGTCTTTCTTTACATGAAAATATATATATTTCAGATGGTTTGACAAGTCATTCAGCTTGATAGTGAGCGGTGATGGAGTAGCCGGTGTGAACTTTGAACATTCCTGGGGAGATGGTGTTGCAGTGTTGCGATATTTCAATGACATTTACAAGGAAACAATTACCAAACCGTTTGTCTCACCTTCTACACCGTCCAATGAAGAAGGAGTACAGGAAATTGTTAAACAATTGGGTTGGTAATGTTTATTTTTGTTTAATACCCGAAATCCCCCAAATTCAATCTTTGTACTTTTTTCCTTCTCCTTTCTGAATCATTGAAAATTATGAAACAATCTGTTTAATTTTTTACATTGAAATTGATATTTTAAGGCTCCATAGCTCATGATTGAAATGACATTGCAAGCTATTGGTGTCTTGTTTTAATTTTTAATTTGATATTACAAAGTTCATGACGGAAAGGACATTGCAAGCTATTGGTGTCTTGTTTTACATTTAAATTGATATTACAAAATTCATGACGGAAAGGACATTGCAAGCTATTGGTGTCTTGTTTTACATTTAAATTGATATTACAAAGTTCATGACGGAAAGGACATTGCAAGCTATTGGTGTCTTGTTTTAACATTTAAATTGATATTACAAAGTTCATGACGGAAAGGACATTGCAAGCTATTGGTGTCTTGTTTTAACATTTAAATTGATATTACAAAGTTCATGACGGAAAGGACATTGCAAGCTATTGGTGTCTTGTTTTACATTTAAATTGATATTACAAAGTTCATGACGGAAAGGACATTGCAAGCTATTGGTGTCTTGTTTTAACATTTAAATTGATATTACAAAGTTCATGACGGAAAGGACATTGCAAGCTATTGGTGTCTTGTTTTAACATTTAAATTGATATTACAAAGTTCATGACGGAAAGGACATTGCAAGCTATTGGTGTCTTGTTTTAACATTTAAATTGATATTACAAAGTTCATGACGGAAAGGACATTGCAAGCTATTGGTGTCTTGTTTTAACATTTAAATTGATATTACAAAGTTCATGACGGAAAGGACATTGCAAGCTATTGGTGTCTTGTTTTACATTTAAATTGATATTACAAAGTTCATGACGGAAAGGACATTGCAAGCTATTGGTGTCTTGTTTTAACATTTAAATTGATATTACAAAGTTCATGACGGAAAGGACATTGCAAGCTATTGGTGTCTTGTTTTAACATTTAAATTGATATTACAAAGTTCATGACGGAAAGGACATTGCAAGCTATTGGTGTCTTGTTTTAACATTTAAATTGATATTACAAAGTTCATGACGGAAAGGACATTGCAAGCTATTGGTGTCTTGTTTTAACATTTAAATTGATATTACAAAGTTCATGACGGAAAGGACATTGCAAGCTATTGGTGTCTTGTTTTAACATTTAAATTGATATTACAAAGTTCATGACGGAAAGGACATTGCAAGCTATTGGTGTCTTGTTTTAACATTTAAATTGATATTACAAAGTTCATGACGGAAAGGACATTGCAAGCTATTGGTGTCTTGTTTTAACATTTAAATTGATATTACAAAGTTCATGACGGAAAGGACATTGCAAGCTATTGGTGTCTTGTTTTAACATTTAAATTGATATTACAAAGTTCATGACGGAAAGGACATTGCAAGCTATGGTGTCTTGTTTTATTGTTTTGTCATTTAAAAGGATATTTCAAGACTACACACAACTCGTGACAGAAATTAAATTACTGCTTTGAAATATCATACAGAAAAACCTGCACAAATAATGTCATTATGCCAGAGCTAACGGCTCCTAGTTTTTAGTGAGGCGTTTAAACAGATTTTCTGTTTTACTGTTAAGATTATTATCAGTATGTTCTACTCATCACCCCTGTATGTATTTTTGTAAGCTGGGACAAATATGGTCTCCTGTGATTAAACGGGTTAAATATATATTTTTTTGTAGATTTCAATTTGGATGATAAGCTGAAAGAAAATATTGCGATGGCCAAGAGAACCTACAACGACTGGTGCGATTCGCTGGGTATGAACTATTTGATATACGAAGGTTTGAGTAAAAATGTCTGTAAGAAATACAAATTCAGCCCTGATTCCATAATGCAGCTTGGTTTCCAGGTAACTAACATATTTGTCTAAATTATTTAAAATAATACTGAAAGTTATTACGGAAAAGCAATTTAAATGTTGTTTTATGTTTTATTTCAGGCAGCTTATCATCTGATATCAGGCAAATATGTAGGAACCTACGAATCATGCAGCACGGCAGCTTTCAAGCATGGTCGCACGGAGACCATGAGGCCATGTACTGTAGATACTAAGGTAAATAAATCTTTGGTTCGGTTTTAAATATTGTGGCGGAAGTTGAAACATCCGAAAACATACGGAAATAAATTTTCAAACACATATCACATTAACAATGTCCCTTTATTAAACATAACTTCAATTAAAGACTTGGGCGTGACATTTGACTCGTCACTTAGCTTCAATATACATTCAGATACAATTTCAAAGAGTGTGTCACAAATATTAGGATTAACGCTAAGAATCACAAATTGTTTTAAAAGTACAGAATTAACTTTAACATTATATAAATCAACTGTGCAAAGTATTCTGGACTACGGATCCACTATTTGGTCTCCCAATTATGAGATTCACAATTATAGAATCGAATCCTTACAAAGAAAATTAACCTGTGTAATTGCTTATCGCGAAGGTTTATCTGATCAATTTGGAACGTATAACGACCGAATGTTACACTATGAACTACACTCTCTTACTGCCAGACGTAAACCTTCCGATTTATTGCTTCTACACAAAATTATACATGCATCAGTTGATACACCAAACATTTTATCCCAAATTAACATTAACACACCATCAAGAAATTCAACAAGGAGGAGTAAGATGTTTTCTATATTAAAACCTACTACACAAATACAGGATATTTCTCCCCTATACCGCGAACATTAAGACATTATAATACTATACACTGCTCTAATAATGAAGTTGACATTTTTAATGACCCATTCACTATAAAAATATATATTTTACCATCAATCATATAAAGCTGATATTGTGATGAAGCCCTTT
This sequence comes from Limnephilus marmoratus, assembly GCA_917880885.1. NCBI lineage: Eukaryota > Metazoa > Arthropoda > Insecta > Trichoptera > Limnephilidae > Limnephilus > Limnephilus marmoratus. The sequence continues at coordinate 19,420,297 of OU862906.1, forward strand.
ATTCTAAGACAGGCAATATTGTACCTAAATCATTGTCCCATCAGCACAGATGCCAATAATAAATTGTTGGTGAAACTTTTGTATTCTACTTTTTACTCATTATTGTTTGTCATTCACTTTTGCGTATTTAGCTAATTATTTTTGTTATAATTTCTGTTATACATTGCATTTAAATCATCCATGTATGTATATAATTTTTGGGCAAAATGCCTGCTTTGTGTGCTAAAATAAAAAATAAATAAATATGTTTATTAGGTACTTTTTATTTTCTAAATTATCAATGACCCTTCTATATCATTTGCCTGAATTTTTCACACAATTAGTTCCAATTTTGAAAATTACTAAATTTAATTTAATAACAATAATTAAATTTAAAGCAAATCCGAATTTCAGAGTTCATTGAACTGGAGTTACAGACACAACCGAAATTAACATTTTTGTTATTTTATCTGGTGCACACATGAATAAATCAGAAGGTTTACCGACGCGTGGGCAGGCCACATACAGCTGTTCATGTGAGAAGCATGGATCTTCCAAATTTACCCCCTGCTGTCCCCTACCACTACTATGTCACCTTTGAAATCCCTCCCTCTGCCCCTCCCTCGACCCCCACCGCCAACAACAACGAATCACCAAAGTTTCATCACAATCAGATGAATGGTATAAGAAATAATTTTATAACACCAGAGCTCACCATTATACATAGAAACCATTGTGGGCAAGCACACAACAAATCACCAAAGTTTCATCACAATTAGATGAATGGTATAAGAAATAATTTCATAACACCAGAGCTCACCATTATACATAGAAACCATTGCGGGCGTGTCCAACAAATCATCAAAGATTCATCACAATCAGAAGAATGTTTTAGAAACGCATAATGGACAAACAAAAAAACATTCATTTTTATATCGTCGTTTCATTTACATTTTCAGGCATTTTGCGATGCTCTACACAGTGCGAACCGCCCTTCCGTCACAGAGCTTTACGGTCTGCTGACCAAATGCTCGGCAACCCACAACGCCTTGACGAAAGATGCCGCCATGGGGCAGGGATTCGACCGGCACCTATTCGCCCTGAAGAATATGGCCGAGCAGAGGGGGGGACATACTCCGGGCATCTTCTCGGATAATGAATACAAGAACCTCAACTATTCCATTCTTAGTACGAGCACTCTGTCCTCTCCTTCTGTGATGGCTGGGGGCTTTGGACCAGTTCAGTCTGATGGTCTCGGAATCGGGTAAGAATATTTTTCGTTTGTCATGAGCCTTCTGGCGTCCAGCTTGAGACAAAGGCCTTCCTCAAATTTCTCCAGTTTTGTCAATTCTTAGCATTCTGTTAATACACTTCAGGTGGGTGAAAACAAGGAACCTGTTCAAGAAAGTGGAATTTGTTTTAAACCGATAGATCTTTGAAATAATATGTACATTTGAATACATTTTTTACTCACCCTACTTCTACACCCCGTATATAAAAGTATTGTCCAAAATTATAGACTACTTTGTACATATTAGGACTCCACAAACAGAGGTTAAAGTCAGTTTGGGCCATTTAGTAAGGGTCGACCGAGATCTCAGTCTCGGCATTCTCGGCTACAAATAATTGTAGCCGAGAACTCTGTCTCGGTTCTCGGCCATAACCGAGACCGTTGTATGTAGGTACGGTATAGGATAATGGGATTCAAATCTACCGCGCGCGTCCACATTCATCATCGTCCACATCATCGTCCACATCCATGTCCACATCACTTGGTGTCAGTGCGTGAGAGAGCTGTCGATTGTGATTGGTCGGCTGGCAGCTGGCTGCCGGCAGGCTGGCAGGAAGGCGGGTTTTACCTACGTGCTTTTTAAGTGCTGTGATAGAAATAGCTCTTGATAGCTTTCTTAGAGAGCCAAGACTGCAAAAAAATGCAAATATTTTTGAGTATTGGTATTCGTCACCATACTTAGGCCTGCAACAAAAAAGTTTTTATCAGCACCGCCTACTAGTAGTCGCCTTAGTTCGTATTTGCCAACAGATCATTAGAAAATTTTACAGGAGTAAAAGGTTTTCTTTCATTATTTCAATGAAACATTATGAAAGGTGTTTAAGATAAAGCTATTTTCGTAAAGCTAAAGGCCTCATTAGTTTAAACAGTGAAGACTTTAAAAACTATAAATACGCGTTTGGCCAATCAATCATCACCCACGGTATGATCGGTTGGGGTGGTGCTGCGAAAACTAATATGGACCCTCTCAACAAAGCGCAAAAGACCTTAATTAAAGTTATTACAAAAAACCCTTTTAGATTCTCAACAATACAGTTATTTAAAGACTTTGCTGTATTGAACATACAGCAACTGTACATCAAAATTATATCTATACATTACAAAAAAGACAAACTAAACCATCATACGGCACAACACAATTACGACACAAGACATAAACATCAACACTAGCGATGTATCGGTTCAGCTGGAATGGGCTCTTGTACTCGGGTCCTTTGCGGGAAGCGGTTCCTACTCCTACTCCTTTTTAAAATCGACTACTCCAAGTGAACCCGGTCGCGGAACTCGGGCTCGGTCCCAAACCCGAAACTCCGAGTCGGACCTGAAACCCAATTGCCTCCACCGGCCGGTACGCGCGGCGTCCCCGTGTTCGCGCTCCGCTCATCTCGCGACCCGCGATTTCTCCGAGTGAATAGTATGAGTATGAACCCGAATGCCTCCACCGGCCGGCGTCTCCGTTTTCTCGCTCCGCTCCACTCGCAAGTCGCAAGTTCTCCTGGTACTAGTAACTAGTGAGTAGTAAGTCCTGATGACACATCGCATCAGCCTTTGCTTTCTAGCGGTTGATTGTGTTTACGAACTTTAAGTTGTTTTTGGGTTACGTTGGGTTTCTTTTCCGTACCGATGTGTTAACTACTTAAATCATAATATCCACTGTCACGCACTAATAATTCAATCTAGCAATACATTATATGAGTGATTTAAAAAAATATGTATTTTTGTTTACGAACTTTACGGTGAGTGGAAGTTTTATTTTTTGTTCAATATCAGATTTGGGAGGCGGGAATGGGTACCGCCGCCCCGGGAACGTGTATTGGATAACCAACACCTCTGCCATAGGTCACCCCAAGTGGTTTGCTACGTTTGGTGATTTAGCAGGGGTGCCCGGGTTCATGAGGTGAGGTTTGTCTAGGTCTTGGAGGCGGATGACCAGCACACACTGAACCCTAGATTCCTACCCAACCCTTAACCCTTTTCTTTCCCAGAACTCTCCTCTCCTTCCTTTCCTTAAAAAAACCCTCCACACAGCATTCTCAAAGATGACATAGACTCTGAGGGAAATTATTGTCCTGTGTGGAGCTCGGGTAAAAAAAGATGCGTTAATTAGTTAAATAATAATATCCGCTGACACGCACTAATCAATCTTATCATTAATCTAATCTCCAGTCTCCAGTCTTATAATCTCCAGTTACCGGCACGCCAAAACTATTATAAAATATGTAATGGATCCAAAGCATAAACAAACACATCAAATGCGTGTACCGACACAGGCATCCACGGCATAGATAAGAGATTAAAATAATAATTAAAATCTCCGATTAAAAGTGATGAACATTTCGTTGAACTTCGCCAAAATGTACATTCCGAGCTACGGTCGGGAGCAGATCGCGCGTTCGAGTTCAAGAGCTAACTGAGTTCTCTCCGTCTCAGTCCGAGCAATTCGCGAGGCCGGAGCGGGTCGCGCATTTGAGTTCTTTTGCGTGCTCTGGCACCGAGGTACGGCTCCATTTGAACTCGTGCATATCGGTCCGAGCCGCTCGCGAGTCGAGAGCAGTAATCGCACGTTCGAGTTCTTTTGCACGCTCTGGCATCGAGGTACGGCTCCGTTTGAACTCGTGCGTCTCGGTCTGAGCGATTCGCGAGTCGGGAGTGGCTCCCGGGACCTGCTCCAAGGACTCAAGTACTTTTAAAAGGAAGCATGTCTCGGAGGCCTCCGACAAAATGCAGAACTTACCCATCTCTAATCAACACATACTTCCGAAGACAAATACTACATATGGACAAAGACATTATCATAATCTGGCTCCAAAATTTTTTTATTTAATTGAAAAAAATGTTAAAGATATCCACATGACAAAAAATGCAAATCTAAAACACATAATTCATATCTGGATAATGAACAAAGGCATTGCATACTGCGGGCAGAAAGCCCCAGATCTTCGTTTTTTTTTAGGCGGGGCAAAAACTGAAAAATGCCGCCCCCGCCCACTTAGGTATCTATATTTATTTTAACCTTGCTGGGGGGGAGGGGCGGGGGGGGGGGGGGGGGGGGGGTGGGCCATATTCGAATCAAAGAACTGGTTTTACTGTAACTAATTAAGAAATTTAATTATAGCTACACCCAGAACATGCAAATGGTTTTCCTTAAATTCTGGCTGCATATAGTCTGCAACCAGAATTTTAAAACTGCACTTTGAACACGAGAATGGTTTCCATCAAAATGCTTCAGCAGATGAAATCACAACTGAAATTTATCTTGCTGGCTGCTTATTCGTTTTAAACTGCTACATTGCATTGTATTTAAATAAAAGCTGAAATAAAAAGGCTGTTTTACTTCTCAGTCATATGATGGCTGCCATCGTGTAATAAACAAATCATGACACGCATAACGACGTAAAAATTTTAAGTAAGTTTGAATAATGACGAATTGACGACGTAAGTGATTGCACGTATTAAATTGAGTTTAAAAAATAAATATAGTAACTTAAAAAGCATAAGATAGTTATATAAAATACTTACCCAGAAAAGCGATCGATGAACTGTGATAGATTTATTGATGCGACACTAATGACATCAGTATTGTACCTTCGGTTGATCAACAAGTACTAAAGAGTAAAAATAAACAACACACTTTTGACACATTTTTAAAACAAACACTGTCGTGGAGAGAGATCGACGAGGGAGTTTTCGAATATAGCTTCATCTCTTTCGCACGCACGGTAACCAGAGCAGATGCGTGCTGCCGCGATCTGTGGTTCCTGCGGGCGAGCGGGTCGGGTGCGTATTTTGAACTATGCCTACGCGCCTCGCGAATAATAAATGTTCGTGCAGCACGTCTCACTCAGGGCTCTGGGTATCAGTCGAGTTAATATGGCCGTGAAATTTCTCTACTTGTACTATTATTTATTCCGTGGTCAAAGTTGAGTTTGGCCGCCCTCTGAACTTGCCGCCCGGGGCATGGGCCCCAGCTTGCCCCCCATTAGATCCGGGGCTGCGGGCAGATAACTTAAACAATACAAGAACACACTCAACGCCTGTATTTTTCTCTTTTCCTCTCAATTATTTTTGTGTCTCTAATTTGTTTCTTTCATATTTTTTTCTATTTTTCTTATCTCTTTTCTTTTTATTGGCCTTTTATTCTATTTATCTATTTAAATTAAAATATTTTTACTTTTTTCTTAATTTTCTTCCAAGATTAAGATATCAAAATTAGTTTAAATTCCTGCCACCTCGGAACAGGCTCAGCCTAGTGAGGTGGTATATACAAAAAAATGTATATTGTATTTTGTATATATTGTAATATCTTCGTTAATAAATGAATGAATGAATGAATGACAAAATGAATGACAAAAAAGTGAGGTGACAAAACATTTGTAATACATTTGTCTAATAAAATTTGTATGTGCTTTTATTTTTTTTTCGTTATTAGTAATTTTAGTAGGAAAAAATGTAATAAAACGTAATATGAGCCTTTTTTAAAACTTTTAAATGTTTGTATGCAAAATTTTTATATTTCAAAAATTGTATGTTTATTTCAATTTATAAAATTTGAAAGCATAGTTTATCACCTTTCAAAAACAGTTTTTAGTTTTTGGAAAAACAGTATCAAGTTCATTCAACCGTAATTCGGTAGACTTTGCCCACACCAGCTGTTCGCCTTCTTTTTTTTTTTTTTACATGAATACCGCACAACTGCTCCCGTCTGGAGCCAGTGGGACTATGGCATCCCCAATTGGGGGTATGTTGTGAGGCTGAAGGCAGTGGGGAGGGGAAGGAGATAGGGAAGAGGAAGGTGGGGAAGTACCTGGGGGTAAAGTTCGGTTTAGGGGCGGCGTTCCTAGATAATAAAACTAGTTATTTTTATACTAACTATGGGCCGGAAAATCCGAATCTGAAAGAATTAGGCGTCGGCAAGCAATATTAACTGAATTATACGACTTTAAAATTTTCTATAAACACAAAGGAAAACCAGCCATTTTGAATGCATTGACATTACAAGTCATAGAAAAACAAGAAAGATGTTACACCACATAAAATTAAGTGTTGCCATTAAGCAATAATATCAATAACTAATTTAAGTAATTATTTTTTATAAATTTTATTCACTTTTGTATCACAAACCATGTTACATAAACCTAGCGTAGCCGCTAAACTATTTGAAAACTGGGATGTTTTCTTGCCTTGCTACGAAGGGGGCACTTTCTTTTCTATCACAAACCATGTTACACAAACCCAGCGTAGCCGCTAAACTACTTGAAAACTGGGATGTTTTCTTGCCTTGACGCGAGCAGGCGGTATAAAGGGGCACAAACCATGTTACACAAACCTAGCGTAGCCGCTAAACTACTTGAAAACTGGGATGTTTTTTTGCCGTGACGCGAGTAGGCGCTACGAACGGGGCACTTTCTTTTCTATCACAAACCATGTTACTAATGTGTTATGTGATGAATTATCATGTGAGGAAGTATCGTGTCGGAAAGTTTTACGTTATTGATATTTTTGCTTAATGGCAACACTTAATTTTATGTGGTGTAACATCTTTCTTGTTTTTCTATGACTTGTTGTGTCAATGCATTCAAAATGGCTGGTTTTCCTTTGTGTTTATAGAAAATTTTAAAGTCGTGTAATTCAGTTAATATTGCTTGCCGACGCCTAATTCTTTCAGATTCGGATTTTCCGGCCCATAATTAGTATAAAAAAAAAAAAAATTATCTAGGAGCGCCGCCCCTAAACCTAATTTTTTCCAAAATCTTATTTAAGTGATTTATAATCATTTTTTATACATTATTTTTAATTTGAAAGTAGAGATTGAACAAAAACTAAAATGGTCTGTTGGACAAATAAGAACTGAAACGACATAGGGTAGCAAGTGAATACCTCTTTAGCAGAGCTGGTCAATTATACGACATGAGGTGACACTCTTTGAAGGGTGAAAACGCAGAAAAATTGCTTTTTATGTGCCATTCATGTTGATCAATTTTGATTATTAAAACTATTTAAAACAAATTATTATTACATTCATATACTAGATTATGCAAAAAATATCACATTTTCATTTTTTTTCTCAATTTATCTATTCTCAGTCTCGGCCGTCTCGGTCTCAGTCTCGGCCGAGAACGAAAAACCTGTCTCGGTCGACCCTTACCATTTAGTGATGTTTTATGTGTAAAAAATGTACGTATTTTATTACATTGCAAAAAAAATGGTTTTCTCTTTGCTATAAATCATTACAAAAAAAGAACAATTTACACACCTCCAGTGCTAAAGTGATACAATATTCTTTCACACAAAAGATTTTGATACAATATTCTTTCACACAAAAGATTTTGATACAATATTCTTTCACACAAAAGATTTTGATACAATATTCTTTCACACAAAAGATTTTGATACAATATTCTTTCACACAAAAGATTTTGATACAATATTCTTTCACACAAAAGATTTTGATACAATATTCTTTCACACAAAAGATAAGGAGATAAGAAGATTACCTTAAAAAGATAGTGTAATTCCAACGACTAACTGTTTCAGTTGAGGTTGGAAAAAATAATGTACAATGACGATAATGTCGGCAACTTGCTCCTGACTTCACTATTTTATAGTTCTGTTTCTTTCTCTATTGGAAAAGCTGGAAAATTTAAAATCTAAGTATTCAGAAAGTAGAGTCTAATGATCTAGAAATATTGTAATGTGTAGGTACATACATAATACAATACCCTATGATTTTTTTTATATACATATATATATATATATATTTATTTTTTTTATTCAAATATGTTAATACCACTCTTCCATGGAAGCGTTAGCTTGTGTCTGGAAGATTAGTGTTAAGTTCTTAAATTACAATGTGAATGTAAAATTATATGTATATTGTGTTTATGATTTTTTTTTAAATGAAATTTTTGACCATGCGTTGATGATTTTTTACATCAGACAATCGATGCGATGATTGGAAGAGAAGACCATTATGAATTATACCAAAATCTATCTTTTATAATTAGTGTTTATGTAAAATATTAAAAATGATTTCTTTCTAGATATTCCGTGATGGATAATGCTCTTGGAACTGTTGTGACCAGCTACCCACACCACAATAGCGGGGCAAACTTTGTGGAAGCACTGCGGGAATCTTATGAAGAAATTGCCAACGTGTTAATAGCTGGAAGCATTAAAGAAACAACCCCTAAATAGAATTGAAGAATAACATTTAGAAAACATGATGTTAAAAATTGTTTTTGGTATCAATGCTTTTCAAATGATTTTCTAGCGAACATGGTTTGCCCAAAATATGTATTTAGATCTCTTGCCCTTTATTGGCGAGATTTATGTAAATACCTTATGTTACAATTTTATTAAATACCTTATGTTACATTACCAAAAATTAAAAAGATGCTAATACTGCCATTAGAATCTTACTTAATTAACTTGAGATACAATGCACAATGTAAACCCTTTTCAGAAAATTGTACACCTTTATCAATACATATTTTTGTATCGATTTATTGAGTTCTCTAGTTAAACAAAAAATACAATAATTATGTAATGATGATAAGAGAAACATTAACTTTTTATATGAAGGTTTATTTACCGTAAAACTGACAAACAAATCAGGGTCTTAATATTAATATTTGGATGACTTATATAGCGCCATTTCTTACGAAAAATTGCCTTTAGATTTACTATCTTAAAATAGTAATTTTATCACCATAAGAATAATGTGCATGGTATTTTTTTTTGATAAAGAAAATATTTTAAATTAGCATTTTTCATTTTATAATAAAACATATTTGTACATATTCAATACTTTTTTATTTTTAGCTGTGTTATCTAGTGTTTAATTCCATCTTTCAGCATTACAGTTCTGGAAAGATCGACCCCCAGATATTAGTGAGTTATATTATCGATGTACGGCTTTAATTGTGAGAGAATAAAAAGAGTTCTTTTCGAAATGACTAGCAAGAAACATGGCCGTTACAGCTTAGAAAGTGGTCGGAGTACAGCGACATGCCAGTGGCGGTTTGCGGGCTTGAAAAGTGGGGAGGCACAGACATTTTTTAAAGTAAGTATTATGTATAGGGTGGAGGCAGCAACAGTGGGTCACTTTTTTTTCCAGTGACCTATACTAGATTTGAAAGAGTGTTGGGAAGATGTAAAACGATTAATACATAGTGTAACTAATGTACTTTCATTATTTAAATCGATTTAGTTAATCAAAGCAATATACTGGGAAATAAAAAGTATTTTAAAAAGTCATTGTGTGCCACTGTGTACTGGGGGTCGGACACCGTGAATAGGCCCTCAGCTCACTATGAATCAGGTTGGTACACGGTGGATTGTCAATAATATAACCCAAATAATAATGCACTTTTTTTAGTTTTTATCAATCTTTATTTATTAATTTAACAAAACAGTAAATGATAAGTACAACATAACGACTTTTTTAGTCAAACTAATAATCCGCCACTTGAGCCACTGCACAATACTGCCATTTTGGATTTAATCCAAACCTTGCACAACAGTTTTGCATGAGTTGAGGTTCAATATATGCCAAAATGACCTCAATTAAACGTATATCATAGCTAATATAACAATTTATTTGTGTAACAAAATGTAAGTGAATAAATATAAAGTATATCTTACCTTAAAACTTACTTTTTCACTCGTCGAAACAAAAAACTACTCAGTACACTCACTACTTACATCGCCGACGCAAACAAACTAGCTGTAGCATGAACATATTTCGAGACCTTACGAGGAGTGAGAGAGACAGGAAGCTATCACTAATTTTGTCTACACAATGCCGCCACTGTTGTCGCTATAACCACTGTTGCCACCTTGGCCCTACTCACACCTACCTGGGTGTACCTACAAAAAAAAAACAGTTCAACTATTACCTACGTCAAACTATAATAATAATTTGAAAACATGATCAAGCTAATAATTTACTAGTCTCACAAATTCAAGTTAGACTGGCAACTGCAAATTCGCCATACCAAATTAATCCAAATTGCTGTACTCCGTAGGTACTGCCGCAAACTATCACAAATAATACAAAACTTTGTCACTAGAGCTAATCATAAATGATCAGTTATACTTCGGAAGTATTAGTTTTTTGAGGTGCATCTGAAACTAAACAATGTGCAACCATATCGGCTACCGTTCATTTAGATTCCATGTGGCTTCCTCATTCCCTTCCGCCTGCATGAAGTCAGCGGTGGAGGTGACCCCTATCTCTGCCTCACTAACGTATTATTGTACTGCGTTATGCTGTTGATGGTGGCATAGTTGCTCGGCAACTAGGCTCGGTAAGTAATATTTAAATTGAAATAACTCAGGCTTACACAATTTATAAATTGGTAACATTTAAATAAAAGTTAAGAAGCTTGTTCCCTTTTTTTATTGCACAAACCGCTACTGCAACATGAAGTATTGTAGAAGACAGAAAAGAATTTAAAATACTGTCGCCCAACTTTAACATAATAAGATGGAGGCTGATCCACACTAGTTACTTTCATTTTCAAAGCAATTGCAAAATGTTGAGATATTGCTTTTATTCTTAGTCATCATCATCGCCATTAGAACCTCCGGAGAGTCCTAGTCACTTCAGTTACCATCACTCCCGCTGGTGTCCTATTTTCCTTCTGTTCATTAAGTCTGAGGATTTGCTTCCACAGTCCAAAAACTTACGTTTTGGTCTTCCAACTCCATCCACCTCGCATCCCGCCTTTTTGTATTTTATCTAATTTATTTAATCCAAGACATTCTGTATTTGAGATTAAGAAAATTGAAGATATTTGACGATGAAATAAAACTATTTACATAAATTTATTTAATAATTTATTTAGTGGTTAATGCTTGTCATTAATTAATCTGCGGTAAATTGCGTAATAGTTTAAGGAAATCAGATCTTTCTGTGGCTGTTTGACAGGAAAGGGCCAGTTGAAGGAATTCATTTAAAATACCTAGTTTCTGGGCCAGCGGATCGTTCAGTAAGTAAATTAATGTGTACTGAAAAAGAAAGATGAAAATTATTTAATAAAAATATTGTAAAGAGGATTTTACATCTAATAAGGCTTATTTGTTCGGTTTTCGGAACAACTCTTACAGGTCTCATAGAAATTGTTGTGTCTCCCTTACTACAATGGTTAGAAATATGATATAAACAGTGTTAGAAAGAGAAAATACCACATTTTATTTTAAAATATAAAAGTTAACCACAAAATAATTAAAATGTACTTTGTGAATAGAAATGTTAGGTATGTGAGCATTTAAAAAAAAAAAATTATGTTTGCATTCAAAATTCTTATATTTCAAAAATTATATGTTTATTTTGAATTATAAAATTGTAAAGCGCATTTCATCACCTTTCCAAAACTGTTTTTAGTTTTGGGATGCATTCACAAATATTCCATTTATTTGGATTTTATTGCAAAGCCGAAATATTTTGACCTTCCCACAAAATAGGATATTTGGGTTCACAGGAAAACAAAGCTTATATGGAAATGGTCAGGGAAAATATAAGAAAAAATAAATGGTCAGAAAATAAGTATGTACAAATTATTCTGTTGTGCATTGTATTCAGGAAAGTAACTTTCATAGTTTCAAAGTTGATTTATTACACAGGTCTGCAAATTGACATTTTAAATTTTTTTTTAAAATGGTAATTGGTGAATTATATGTATTTCGGTATGCTGAATTCGAGAATGCCATCCATTTTGACCCATCACGTAAGGATGTTCCGCAAAGTGGAAATTAAAATATAGGCAAAACCCGCCTCACACTACTTCTGTAGGGTAACCGACGAGTTCATCGAAAATCAATTCATTGAAAGCAAATTCATCGAAAACAACTTCATCGAAAGCAAATTCATCGAAAACGAGTTCATCGAAAATCAATTCATCGAATGATCAATTCATCGAATCGCCAATTCATAGAAAACGAGTTCATCGAAAATCAATTCATCGAAAACGAGTTCATCGAAAATCAATTCATCGAATGATCAATTCATCGAATCGCCAATTCATCGAAAACGAGTTCATCGAAAATCAATTCATCGAAAACGAGTTCATCGAAAACAAATTCATCGAAAACGAGTTCAACGAAAATCAATTCATCGAAAACGAGTTCATCGAAAATCAATTCATCGAAAGCAAATTCATCGAAAACGAGTTCATCGAAAATCAATTCATCGAAAGCAAATTCATCGAAAACGAGTTCATCGAAAATCAATTCATCGAAAACGAGTTCATCGAAAATCAATTCATCGAACGATCAATTCATCGAATCGCCAATTCATCGAAAGCAAATTCATCGAAAACGAGTTCATCGAAAATCAATTCATCGAAAACAAATTCATCGAAAACGAGTTCAACGAAAATCAATTCATCGAAAGCAAATTCATCGAAAACGAGTTCATCGAAAATCAATTCATCGAATGATCAATTCATCGAATCGCCAATTCATAGAAAAACATTATTTTTGTAGATATTAGAGCTGTCAAAATTAAATACCCAAAAAGGTCTGTTTAACTGAGTTAAATGTGTTTAGCCACTGTGAGTTTCATAGTGACAATGTAAAATTTATAGGTTATCTCTTCGATTTCCGATTGTCTGATACTGCAAAAAAGGGGGTGACCAGACAACTCAGAATGAAACCAACTCAGAAGCACCTCAGAAAGGTCGTTAAGAGTGATGATAAAAAAAATTGGTTAAATAGGTTAAGTTAGGTTAGGGTTACCGGCTATTTTAAAATTATTTTTTCATTGCTTTTAATGACCTTTCTGAGGTCTTTCTGAGTTGGTTTCATTCTGAATTGCCATGGAACCAAAAAAGGGATATCTAAGGAACGGTGACCAGACAACTCATAATGAAACCAACTCATAAACAACTCAGAAAGGTCATTAAGAGTGATGATAAAAAAAATATTTAAAAATTGGTTAAATAGGTTAAGTTAGGTTAGGTTAGGTTAGTTTAGGTTGACCAATGCTTTTTTAACTTCTCGGTCCGCTCGGCATTTCTCTCAAATATCAACAAAATATATTTTTTCGATGAATTGGCGATTCGATTGATCATTCGATGAATTGGTTTTCGATGAACTCGTTTTTGATGAATTTGCTTTCGATGAATTGATTTTCGATGAATTGATTTTCGATGAATTCGTTTTCGATGAACTCGTCGTGAACCCTTCTGTAGGGAATGTTCAAAAGGAAAAAAAATCATAAAATTATACAAATTTAATTCATTTTAAGTCATAAAATATTTTATTTACATTATATACAATTATGAATCTATAAAATCTGCTTTTTTTAGTATCGAAGCTTTGTTTTGTGCTTTTTCTTTTGTGGGACGTTGTATTTTCCCTATGCAGCATCCAGTAGTAGTCGCCCATCATATTTGTATCCCATCGACCTTGATACCTTCTTTCCATGTCCTTGATATCTTGGTGAAACCTCTCACCTTGCTCTTCACTAACTGCACCAAGATTTTCCGGGAAGTAAAATGGAGTTTCAAACTCATTGAGCATCCCAGATTTTTAAAATTGCACAACATATTTTCTACGATATTTTCAAAGTCCGGGTCCTTCTGATTCCCTAGAAACTTTGTAACTACATCTTTAAAAGAATTCCATGCTGACCTCTCAACATCGTTCATCACATTTTCAAAGTTATTATCTTTAATCAGCTTACGAATGTCAGAACCAACAAAAACTCCCTCCTTCAGCTTTGCTTCAGACAGACTAGGAAACTTGCTTGAAAAGTATTTAAATGTCTCACTATCTTTTGGCAATGCCTTCACAAACTGCTTCATCATGCCAAGTTTGATATGGAGCGGTGGTAGAAGGACCTTTTTAGGATCAACCAAAGTGCAAGTTTTTCTCTCCGACCTTCAATGTTCTTTTCGGCCACACTTTCTGATTCCAGTGTTTAGCTTTAGCATGACCATCCCATTCACAAAGAAAACGGAAATTTTGTGTAACCACCTTGCTGTCCAAGTATCATAGAAATTACTTTAAGATCCCCACAAACTGTCCACTCGAATTCCTTGTACTTTAACTTATCCAAGATCAATGCCAAGTTACCATAAGTTTCCTTCAAATGCACTGAGTGACCAACGGGTATTGATGCATACTTATTTATTTTTATTTTTTTAATTTATTTGTAAGAAACAAACAGCTTTTACATAATATACAGTGATAAATATACAAGTGAACTGAAGTCAAGCCACAGAAGTTTCTTATGCTAAAGTACATCGGAAATGAAGTTTTAATGTTTTAAATTAATTTTGGGTTATTAGAAGGGGAGAGGAAGGGAAATATAGGAAAAGGTTAGGAGATGCTCCCGATACATTGTATACTCTCATATTAATAATCGGTTGTACGAGTAACTTCATATCGATATTTCTTTAGGTTATTACTAAAAATGTCAACACTGTGAAATTTTGTATTATATTGTGCACATACGCGAGGAATTGGGAAATTTTTTCTAATATTTGTTCTACATGATGGTAAATAAAATAAATCAGATTGTCGGGTTGATCTTGATGGAATATGAAAATTTATTAAATTGGTAAGTTCTGGTGAGTCCAGGCCATTATTTAGAATTTTAAACAATAGGATTTGATCAAAAATTAGACGTTGTGTTTGGAGGGATTTGAAATTGTGAAATTTAATGGATTCCGTATAATTTGAGAAGGGTAAGTTTAGTTTATAATTTATGTGTTTAAAAATTTTTTTTTGAATTCTTTCTATTCTTTCAATATGGCCTTGGTATAAAGGAGTCCAGATCGGTGTACAGTGTTCCAAGTGCGGGCGAATATATGAGGTGTAAAGGGAATATAGAGTGTTCATGTTGTGGAATAATTATTTATTATTCAAATTGTGAAGTAAAACAGCTTTTATACTTCTTTTCGAGGAATCAATAAACAGTCTCCAATTTTCAGCTATATGTTGAACTTTGAACGTGGACATTAAACCGTTAAACCGTTAATATCGCAACAATAGACTAGCTCACCATCTTGAGAAAAATAAGGCTCAAAATGTTTTTCTCTATTTCTATACCAAGCAAAAGAAGTTCCAGGTGTCAATAAATTCTTCTCTTGCAGTCTGGATCCTAGTAGATCTAGCAGATTCTTTTGGGAGTCCCAAATCTCGGATCAGGTCATTTAATTCAGCTTGAGAAAATTGTTGAGGTCCACTGGAGTCGCCTACTTGAAACTCGTCACTAGAACTTTCTTCTGATGATGGCAAATCGTCTAGGCTTTGGGTGCTTGTGGTGTAGGAATACCAGGTCTGGAGGGACTGGGCGGAGTGCCGAATATATGTTTGGGTAACAAATTTGTTTTTTATTTTTGGTACTACTACCCTTGCACATTGCACGAACAAAATTAGCAGTCATCGCTCTGGTTCCGAGGCTCTCTCCAGATCATGGGAACACCAAAACGAAAAGATTTAACTTTACCTTTTGACCACATTCTAAGTCATTCAACTCGTGGGACAAAAAAAAAAAAAAATTGGACCATTCGAAAACTAGGGGCCTTTTGGGAACCTAGGAGTGCTGAGGCCACCTCTGTGGATTTCCTTCCTGGGGCCGTAGGAGGAACCAAGAGGAGAAACCGTGGAGAGGTGAGCTGAGGCCACCTCCATGAACTCTTCCCTTGTGGGGCCTTCTTCAAGGAACCAAGGGGAAGGGCACCCTTCCAGCGCGGGGCCTTTGTGGAACCAAGGAGGAGTGAAGTGGAGAGATGATATCCTCTTCCCATGTGGGGCCTTCGAGGAACCATGTAGGAGTGAAGAGGAGAAATGGGGCCATCGTGGTGAACTCTTCCTCTGTGGGGCCTTTAAGGAACCAAGGAGGAGAGATGAAGTTCTCTTCCCTCCTGGGGCCCTCGGGGAGCCAAGGTGGAGTGGACTCTTTCCTTGTGGGGCCTTTACGGAACCAAAGGGAGGTGGATTCTCCATCGTGGAGCCTTCGGGGAACTAAGGAGTGGAGAGAGATGAAGCCCTCTTCCGTTGTGGGGCCTTCAGGGAACCAAGGAGGAGTGAAGAGGGGAAATGAGTCCTGGGAAGACACATTGTCAGACCAGAAGATATAGCTTCATTTCGAATGACAATCCTGGTGAACTTTTTATAAGGGACTGGGTTACTGTCAAAGGAATGAGGTAAAATGGGAGATAGTACAATGGGTCTATGGCTTAAGTGCTCACGGGAACTATATATATGTAAACCGTCTCCGATTATTAAAAAAAAAAAAAAAAAGTCCTTCAACACACCCTGAACCAACTCCATGCGGGGCCCAAGATTTGTTCTGTTCCCCTATCTTCACACCAAAATACACTTTTTTAACAAAATCAGTAATATTTCTTTGTTGTTTTTTCACTACAAATTCACCACAAATATAGCAAAAACTCGGAAGAATTTACACAACCTCTTGAAGTCATTTTTGAAACGCATGTTACGAAATTTGGAACAGAAATAAATAAATGAAAGGGCATTGGAGGGATTGGCCACCTTGGAAATTTCGGCATTATACTTACTATGGAAAATCCCGATATATATGATTCAACGCTGACTAATTTTATCGTCATGAGTTACTAAATGTTTTGTTTCAGTCTATAAAACGTAACATTATCTTATAATAAGTTGGAATTAATAAAAAATATATATTTCAGCAATAAACCCCGTTTTGCGCCTTAAGATAGGCAATCCCACAGTATTTTGCGTTTTGCGGAAAAACCTTATGTGATGGAATTTTTTTGATAATTTTCCCGAATTCAGCAACCAAAAATACATGGGAATTACCTCTTATTTCAAAGAAGAAAAAAAAAGTCGCAGACCTGAGTTATTAATAATTTGATTACCTTCAATATAATCCCCGAGGTAAATTTCTCTACTTTCGGCTCATCAATAAAAGCTATTAGCAGTTTCATGACGAGCTGCCATTCCTGTCTGAGGATGGCCTTCTTGATTAAGCTGCAGTAATGGAGGTTGGACACGTGCTTAATATCTCCGCCTTTCTTCGTACTCGGTTTACAAAAATTTCTCTTTACCGTTTTGGCTGATTCATCAGAATTCAATATGTTCAATGCATTTTCCTAAAATAAACAACACTTTATTAATAAAAACTTCTCCAGCGCTTTTGGGATAAGGTGTGAGTTATAATGGCATATTATTTCCGTTAAACTTTTGATAAATATTCCTACGAACCGTCGCACTTTTGTAGGCGGAGATTTTGGGAATTACCCTACATTTCAACCTAATTACTACAAGAAACAACTAATTACATTTGGATAGATGGTAAAAGATGCATAAAATTTCCATTTTTTTTTCAAAGTTCAAAACTCTCCGTATAAAACAATTCCTTGTCACATGGCGTTATATACTGTAGATACGGGGTAGAAATCTCAAAGTGGGAAGCCAAAAGCAAGGCAATTGTACTAGTCTCGATTTCTAGTACTTTAGTGCTAAACTGTCACTCGTCGAGTAAGGTCGTGTCTTACCAGAAGGAAAATTGCATTTAAAAAGTGCCAAAATGCCCTCCTGTGTGATAATAAAATGTTTCCATTACACGGCAAACAGTAGTAAAAGTGAAGAAATAACATTTCATTTATATGTACACACAAATTACTTATTATTATTGATTATTATAAACAGTACAATTAATTTTCATGTTTCCCGTCTGACAATTTTATGCGTTATTAGAGAAAACATTCTTTGATTGTCTTATGGTACGGCCACACTGAGGCCAACTTCCAACTTACGATTGTGTAGAAGGGTAGTTTGTGCGTTGGAAGTTCGAGTTGGAAGTTTGGCTTCGGTGTGGAAGTAGTATATCTTTTTAATAATGTCTACCTAAATTAATAATTTTTGAATTAAGACTGAAAACCGCTGAAAACAAAAGAGCTTTGTTTACTTGCCACATTATTTTGCGAGTATGTGAGACTATGGCGAGTCTTCTTTTTTTGTATGTATTGACATTTGCATGAGTTTTGTTACCCAAACTAAGAACCTAATAACCTATTTTGTGCATGTAGTAATTGTTAAAACGAAGTGTCATTTCCATTATCTGTGCTTAAAAGTGCGGCGGTTAATGGGGGTAAAGTTCGGTTTATGGAATAATTATCAAACTTTAAAAAATAATTTCGGTAAATAATCCATAAGTCGCCACATGCCGCTCCACTTTTAGGCATAGATTTTGAAAAGTAAACGGGAGGAATGCAGATCCGGGCACCGTCTGGAAATTTAATAAAAAGGCACTTTCTAGATGAGAAAAGTGTGGAAAAGCAGAATAAAACAAAAATTAAGGCGCGCTCGGCAAAATTGAGGGAGATACAACCGTTCAAAGTATTTAAAATTTCACTTTACAAACTGATATTGACAGTTCGCCCGCGTCCGCCCGCCATTTTTTTATAACCTAATACGCTAAACATGGTTTGTGATAGAAAAGAAAGTGCCCCCTTCGTAGCGCCTGCTCGCGTCACGGCAAAAAAACATCCCAGTTTTCAAGTGGTTTAGCGGCTACGCTAGGTTTGTGTAATATGGTTTGTGATTTTGGCGTACTATTAATTCTGTATTAGGTCTGGGATCCAACATAAGCAATGAAAACATGGCGAACGAACTGTCAATATCAGTTCGCGAAGTGAATTTTTAAATACTTTGAACGGTTGTATCTCCCTTAATTTTGCCGAGCGCGCCTTAATTTATTTTTTATTCATCTTCTCCACACTTTTCTCATCTAGAAAGTGCATTTTTATTAAATTTCCAGACGGTGCCCGGATCTGCATTTCACCCAAGTAAACTACTTTTGGTAAATTTATACAAAGCCGGGACCAGCTCATTTTGGACCAAAAAAAAATAAATATATACCCCAGAAGATAGGTAATAATTAGCTGTAATTAATTCCGTGAGCGGAAATTGAAAATAATGTATATTATCGTCAATTTCTTAAATTTAAAAATACGAAAATGTAATTTTTTCAATGACCTCCATGTTGTTATCTTTATTTTAAAAAACAACCTACGTTTTTCAATGGTTTGTCTGGCTACGCAGGGTTTGTATAGTGGGCTTGTGAATATTATCTTTACTTTAAAAAACAGCCTACGTTTTTAAATGGTTTGTCTGGCTACGCAGGGTTTGTCTAGCGGGTTTGTGTGACAGATCGGCCGCGCCATGTCAGTTTGCAAAGACGCGAAGTGAATTTTGATTTTACGCAATTGAAATTTAAAATGCATCATTTTCCGCCTCCCCCAATGCAAAAAGTTTCCGAAATACGTAATTATAACAATTATTCAACTTCTGCAAAGTGTTTTTTCGTGAAAAAGTGCATATGTAAAAAATGACATTTTCGTATTTTTAAATTTAAGAAATTAACGATAATATACATTTTTAGTGTAAAATGAGCTGGTCCCGGTTTTGTATAAAATTAATCTACTTTTAAACTTAATTACCAAAAGAAACATCGGTTTCAGTCAGGATAAACAGAAAAATATGCATTAAAATTCGATTTTCATCCAATCAAAGTTTAAAATTTCCCATTAGGTTAAATTTTTATTACAGAAACTATGTACCAATTCGCTTATCGGGGCAAATGTTGTGCATACTGGTTTTGAAACACCCCTGAGATTCTTCCGCTTCGTGTTTCTCACGACGTTGTTTTTCATTTTGAAATATAAAAACTGAGTTAAATAGTTTGTTTACGCAATGTGGAATCACAAATTCGAAACTATTTACTGCTATTTTTGACATTGACGTTTAGGGTCGCCAGTGTAAAAAAACCTAAATAAAATATTTTAATGGCGTAGGTACTTATTTTGTTCTTTCAAAAAAATATATTTTCATTTCCCATGGGTTTGACCGAGACTTTTTTTAATGATAAATGAATTTTTTGTTTACTTTATTTCCATAGCCGGCAGAGATAACAGAACATCTGTAATTGTTTAAATTAAAGGCATTATCAAGTATCTTTACTTCTTCTACTATGTAATTTTATGTCTTCTGTTGGTATTAGGTATGCAGAATTTGCAATGTATTGAGTTATTAATTATTATTCGCCTGACCGGAAAATAATAGTAATATCATGTAGGAAGATAAGAACAAATAATTTAATATACTAATGTAATATTTTTAGTAAGATGCTATTGACCAAACAATCAATTATTGTGTATCCAGGTAACCAATTTGGATGTCAATGTGAGTTGATGTGAGTAATGTTTTGAGATAAAAGTGACAATGGATAGGGTTTACAATAAGATATCTTAAGAGTCTAACTTATAAGAGTAATTTGTTTTTATATTTCTGATAAAACCATGGAGAAAGATGTGGATAATTTTTTAAATTATTCGAAACAGCAATCATTTCAGTCTAACTTATACGGTGATACACAACTTAAATGTGAAGATCCATATGATTGTTCATTACATAAAGACGGTTTGCAGTATTCTGTGAATAAAAAAATCAATAAATCTCTTGCATTGAATTCATATGCAGAACAAAATACCAATGAATTAGAACTGATAGAAAGTGTCAACGATTTTATGGGCTCTGAATACGTCACATTTGAGGTTTTAGAAACAACTCTAAAAAAATCCAAAAAAGAGGAAAATGAGCTTATGCGTAAATACTTTTATTCATGGCAAAAACATACAAAGGAGAGCCAATACGTTAGTGAAAAAAAGGCAAAGAAAGAAAAAATTGATGCATTCCTCAATAATATCATTAAGAAAAAAGATGAAATTAATAAAATTAAACAAAGCAAGAATTCTAACACATTGGATAACAAATCAGATTCATCACGTTCTACTGATAATTCTAAAAAATCAAAAAACAATAAATATTCTTTTGGGAACTCAAAAAGCTTTCAACACAGGTATGCCAAGAATTTGATTACCTACAATTTTTTTTTCTCTCGCTTCCTGAAGACACCCTAAAACTGTAACAACTAAAAGCCAATGCGATACCTACCTTGCAAAATTCCCATTTCCTGGAGCCTATACAAGGCATACTGTATTCTAGTTATCAAATAGAGCAGAATATAATAATATATCCTTTAGTGGAATTTTTGACTTTCAGTAAATAAATATGATGTTATTCAAATTTTTTATGAAGTTTTTGATGACAAATATTTGGCGGTATTAGTTTTTTTTTTTACATTAACTCCACACAGGAGGCCCTGAGGAAAATAATTTCCCTCAGGGTCTATGTCATCTGGGATGCTGTGTGGAGGGTCTCTTTGAGGAGAGGAAGGAATGAACATTGGTCTTGAAGAGACCCATGTTGTAGGAAGGAGGAAACACAGAGGCCGGCAAATCATTCCACAGCCGAGCTGTTGAACACAAGAACGAGTCGAAGAAACGACCCGTTCTCATGTGACATATGTCAACTGTGTATAAATGTTGGGCACGCGTTTGGCGTATTTCCCGACTATGCACCGGTGCCGAAGGGATCAATGATGCTAGTTCCTCGGAGCATCTTCCATTGTAATACCGGTAGAACAAGGATAGCATTCCCACCCGACGCCTGTGCTCTAAAGATTGCAATCCGTCTGTTAAGATGGGAGAATCTATCAAACGGACCGCCCGTTTCTGCACAGAGTCGAGGGTATTTTTCAGGTATTTTGGAGCTCCAGACCAGAGGTGGCTGCCAAATTCAACCGTGGGGCGCACTTGCGATTTGTACAGGGTTAGCAGTTGTGTACTATTAAAGTATCTGCGGGCCCTATACAGTACGCCCAGTTTTTGGGAGGCTAACTTTACTCTGGCTTCGATGGAGCCCCCATACCTGAGCTGGTCACTTAGGGTTACACCAAGCATAACAATGGAGGGCCTGTTCGGAAGATTGCTTCCGTTGAAAGAGACTAGATTTTCATTTCGATCCCTTTTAGACGTAATCAGACAAGATTGGGTCTTTGAAACATTAAATTCAACGAGATTATTTTTACCCCAAGAGAAAACACTCTCGAGGTAACCGTCCATTCTTTGCTTCAAAGCCTTACGAGCTGTTGGAGTTTGTGAGCCCTTTGGGGGCTTGTCAAACAAAAAGCTATCATGAACTGTACTGTCATCCGCGTAACAATGAATTGGTGCACATGACAAAAGGTCATTGATGTGCAACAAAAACAAAGTCGGAGACAGAACCGAACCCTGTGGGACGCCAGCATTTATCGAGTGTGAGGAAGAGGTGAAACCATCGACTACCGTTTGAATCGACCTCTCCCTCAAGAAGTCGGCAATCCACGTACACAAGGATGCGGGAAGTCCGTAAGAATGCAGTTTGTTGACAAGTCCTCGGTGCCAAACCCGGTCAAAGGCCTTGGAGATGTCCAGTGCAACCGTTTGGGTCTCACCGAAACGTTCCAGGCATCGCCCCCAAACATGCGTCACATACGCGAGAAGATCACCGCACGAGCGGTTCCGCCGGAATCCGTATTGACGGTCATTAATAATTTTGTTCTTCTCGAGGTATGTGAGCAGTTTGTCGTTGATCACACGTTCCATCACCTTAGACAGAACTGATGTGATCGCTATGGGGCGGTAGTTGGCCGGGTTGGAGCGGTCACCCTTCTTTGGAATAGGATGGATAACCGCTTTTTTCCAACCAGAGGGCACAGAGCCAGTCTTCAGGGACAGTTTAAAAAGCTTCGTCAAAATTGGAGGTATTTCTGCAGCGCACCTTTGCAGTACCAGGGCAGGTATTCCGTCAGGCCCACTAGCTTTATTAACATCAAGCCCCCGTAAAACATGGAGTACTTCCCGATGCCGGATCCTCAGCTTTTTTATACGAAAACCGCAGTGAGGAACCGACGTCGGGACAGCACCTTGGTCATCGAGGGTTGAGTTATCCGCAAACATTTTACCTAGTAAGTTAGCCTTTTCGGTGGCGGTGTTTGCTAGTGAGCCGTCAGGTCTGGTAAGAGGTGGCAGACTGGATTTGCAGAAATTGCGACCTATTGAGCCCGCAAGCGACCAGAATTGCCTGCTGCCATGCGGGCATGCAGTCAGCTTTCTGCTGATCTGCTGGTCGTGCTCGAATTTTGACCTATTTATGATTCTCTTGGTTTCCTTTGCCATTTTGTTGTAAGCTGTTCTGTCTTCGGATGTTCTAGATGTGTTGTAGGCTCGGTAAGTCGCGTTTTTTCGTCGCACTGCTTCAGCGCATTGTCGACTGAACCACGGCTTTGAGCCTACACCAGTTTCCTTAAGGGAGCGTTCAAGTATTACGTAACGCAATTTTTGAAGATTTTTGACCCCCCCACCCCCCCATGTAACGCGCCATAACATTTTTCTGTTCAACCCCCCCCCCCCCTAAGCGTTACGTAACACCCAAGTAACAATTTTTACCTGAAAGTCACAATTAAGTTGCGCAACGTACTGAAATGTCGCTTAAATACCCTTTTTCTTGATTTTATCGCGTTTGCGGTAATAAATAAAACAAGAGATTTCTTACTCGCGATACATTATATACATTTTATTTATTCATATTGTCATTTATGAAAAAAATTGAGAATATTATTATTTTTATCGGCCTTGTATTCCTTCCAGATCTCCACAATTTAACACTGTCTTACCTAGTATAAACCTACATGGTTTTACAACACATACTTTCTTTTACATTAGCTTTAATGAGGAGGCCCCGAGGAAAGTAATTTCCCTAAGTTTTCCCTGTGGAGCAACACTTTACTCCACTATGATTCACAAGCTGACTCATAGTGGAGTTAAACCCTTTCCACGTCCCGAATGCAGTTATACAAGTTCTCAAAGGGAAGATTTAAAAATCGACAGTATGATTCACAGAAGATAAAAACCATTTTCATGTCCTGACTGCAACTATTCGTGTTCTCTAAAGAGATATCTAAGAAGTCACTTGCTGACTCACGGTGTAGAAAAACCGTTTTCATGATCCGACTGCAACTATTCATGTACTACGAAGAGAAATCTAAAAATTACCCATGTTCACCCACAGTGGAGAAATATCCATTACATGTCCTGACTGCAACTATTCTACTTCTCGAAAAAAAATAACGAAAACGGCACTTGCTAACTCACAGTGACGAAAAACCTTTTTCTTGTCCCGATTGCGACTATTCATGCGCTACACAACGATATCCAAAAGTTCACGTGTTGAACCACACTGGACAAAAACCTTTTTCATGTCCCGACTGCAATTATTCATGTAGTGCAAAGGAACTTCTTAGAAATCATTTGCTTACTCAAAGTGATACAAAACCTTTTACATGTTTCTACTGCACTATTCATGTTCTACAAAGAGTCACCAAAAATCACATGTTAACGCACAGTGGACAAAAACCATTTTCCTGTCCAGAATGCAGTTATACAAGTTCTCAAAAGGACAATTTATAAATCTACCGTGCGATTTACAGAAGAGAAAACCTTTTACATGTCCTGACTGTAACTATTTGTGTTCTTAAAAGGGATATCCAAGAATTCTTTTGCTGACTCTACTCATTGTGGAGAAAAGCATTTTTCATGTTCCGACTGTAACTATTCAGAGAAATCAAAAAATCACATGTTTACTCACAGTGATGAAAAACCCATTTCATGCCCTGACTGCAACTATTCTTCTTCTCGAAAAAAACTAAAACGGCACTTCCTAATTCACAGTGATGAAAAACCTTTTACTTGCTCCGAGTGCAAATATTCAGGCGCTACAAAACGTTATCTAAAAATTCACATGTTTACCCACTCTGGACCAAAACCTTTTTCGTGTCCCGACTGCAATAATTATTCATGTTGTACAAAAGATCTTCTTAGAAATCATTTGCTGACTCACAGTGCTACAAATAGAGGTGGGCAAGTTCTGCATTTTTCCGGAAGCCTCCGAGACTTGCTTCCTTTTAAAAGTACACGAGTTCTAGGAGCAGGTCCCGGGTCCGAGTTCTTAGGTGCGGACTGGGCACTGGGTATTGTTGCGGCGCACCGAAATGGGACGCACGGGTTCAAAGAACTCGGAACCAGGACCTACTCGTAGAACCCACACGAGAACTCAGAACCCCGGAGTCGGACAAGACCCGTACGAGGACAAAGACCCGTCACCCGTGCAATGTAGGTACATTCAATGTATCTACACTGCACGGTCTTTTATTGAGAATTTAAATAAGTAAATTAATAAGCTGTAATGCTTTACTATAAACTATTATTTTATAATGCACGTCACCCGTTGATTAACGATACCAGATAAGACGCTCTAATTAAAAACTACTCCGTGTCTAGCCGAAGCGGTCACGCACGTGTGTGTCGATCAACGAACAGCGATCGAATGAACGCCCAGCGCCCAGCTCGTGACTCAAGGGGAAGTGTCATAGTTGGCCGGCCGCGGGTAGCGGGGAGTGTCGGGAACTCACCGAGACCCGCGACTCATGAGTGGAATGGTGAGTGACGCCGGACCGTGGATCGCGGAGCAAGCCGGCGGCCACGGGGTGAGTCGAATGTATCGTAGTTCGCGCGAGTCCGGGAGTGGGCGGAATGAATGGATTGTGTCGCGATTCACGTAGCTTGGAACAAGGCGCTTGGGTTTAAAGGAACCCGGGACTTGTATTCGAGTGCGGTTTTCGCGCTTCGGCGTTGAGTTGCTCGGACCGCCGGATTACCGCCGGATTTATTTGGATGCGGAGAGTACTGGGACTGGGCCGGGTTCTCTGGGAGTAGTCGATTTGAAAAAGGAGTGGGAGTAGGAACCGCTTCCCGCAAAGGAGCGGATCACATGAGCCCATTCCAGCTGAACTGACACATCGCTAGCTACAAAACCACTTACATGTTTCTACTGCAACTATTCGTGTTCTACAAAGAGGCACGAAAAATCACATGTTTACCTTCAGCAGACAAAACTATTTTTTTGTCCCAGCGTGGTTTTTCAAGTTCTCGAAAGGGAGATTAAAAAATCCACAGAACGATTCAAAGTGAAGAAAACCTTTTTCATGTTCTGAGTGTAACTATGCATGTACTACGAAACCTAGCTTTAGGTAATATTATTATATTTTAGCAGTAAACTAACCTGTGTGTAATAACTAAAAAGCGTTGTTCTTTCTAAAAACTCTCGTATGACATCATTCATATGTTGCATAAATTTTTCAGTTTTTAATTTTTCTTTTGCTGTCTTCCAAATTTGGTTGGCATTTTTTGGTTGCGCTGCGCTGGCAAGTCAGCATGAGAGCCTTTATAGGCCAATAAACAGCTGATGATGTAAATCTCCCGGTTTGGAGGACATTATAATTAATAAAAACTCACATTAACAAACAACACTGACTACAGCAAATTGTGTTTATGCGTATTTCGTGTTTAAAACACTAACGAATACTGACAACGAAAATAAAATAAAAATGACGCACAATACAGTCGAGGAATTCCCCGTACAACATAAACTAAAAGGCTTGCGAACTTGGAAGATTTCAATTCCTTAGTTTTTTTTATTTTTAAATAAAGAAAAACATGTTACGTAACGCGTCCTTCGAACCCCCCCCCCCTCCCCATAACGCGCCGTAACGTTTCACCAGACCCCCCCTCCCCCCCCAAGTGCGTTACGTAATACTTGAACGGCCCCTAATAGTAGATTGGATGAAGCCATCCATCGCGGATGTGATGACTTCACCAATTTCCTGGGCACATCTTGAGGGATCCGAAGTCCGAAAACAGACAGCTGACCACGGAAAAGCATTAAAATGTGCCCGCAGACCGAACCAATCTGCTGACCTATAGTGCCACACTTTTCTCTTCAGCCTCTCGTTTGGTGGTCTGAAGTTTACAGGGATTGATGTCGTCACCAGGCAGTGGTCGGATGATCCTAAAGGCGCTGTGACTTCAATCCTGTAACCGTGTGGCACAGTAGTTAAAAATAGGTCTAACAGGTTGGAACGGTGAGTCTGGACATCAGGAACCCTTGTAGGCTCCTGAACCATTTGCTCCAATCCGTAGCAAAGTGCAAAGGATTCCGCTTGGCGTCCAGCCGAGTCTGTTGATCCTGAGAACTTCAACCAAGGTTCGTTATGAACATTGAAGTCCCCCAGGACCACAAACTCTGCCGTAGGGTAGCGGGGCAAGAGGTCATCAATAGTGTCGCTTAAATGTTTGAAGAGCTCGGACGTGTCTGATTCGCTAAGGTTCGGTGAGCGGTATAAACACGCGTAGAATCTTACCGTACTGGCAAGATTGACGCGTACCCACATTACGTCGAATCTGGAGTTTTCCAGATTCAACAGTCGCACACAGTTGACGTCAGCTCGACTATAGAGACAGACACCTCCTTTAGGTCTGAACTTGCTTGCGAGGGTGAAGCCCGGGCAGTCCAGATAGGAGGCGTCTACAGGCTCGGCTATCTGCGTTTCAGACAGGAATAGTAGGTTGGGGCGTTGAGTAAAAAGGTGGTGGTGGACGGAGTTTAAATTGGTATGCAGGCCGCGAATGTTGGTGTAATTCACCAACATTTTTGGCCTGCGCCGGGGTCTCCTACTACTCGCCGCTGTAATGCAGTTAATATTTGTTGTTTGTGTTGTCATGAATTTTTTAAATATTTTTATGATAGGGTGTGGGGGAAGGGAGGTCTGGGAAGGAAAAGGTATGAGGGGTGGGTAGGAAGCTGGGGATCAGAGTGCCCAAGAGTGATGAACGAATGAATCCAATCCACCCACTGCGGTGCAAGGCGATGGGTAGGGAGAGTCCGGCTGGAGAGGTCACCCAATGCGCCCCAAACGCTACTGCTGGGTCCCCTCCGGTCACGAACCGGCACAACAGCAGTGGCGGGGTTTTAACACTCGTTGATGGGGCAGCCCACCCTCAGTCGTGAGCCTGAGGGTCGGGCCCCTGTACTACCGAGCGGCCCGGACAGCGGTAACCGGTTGTAAAGGGTCTCCCTCAACCAGCATCTTAGTTACTTCAATATATGTGTGTTATTTTAAAAAGCTCACTGCTACACTAGGTTATAATTATTTTGTATGTGTTGTCACTGAGATACCACAATTCTGCATATTCAGTAATATTATTGGTAGTACTCCACTCTGGAACTAAATTCAACATATACCTACTCACCTGCAAACTCTAGATTTAGAGTGAAGGATCTTACAGCCTCTCTCTGCCAAGGAGTTTTCCATAGTATTATTTTTTTTGTATAGATACTTTTCCACTTTCTGTGTTGGTACTAGGAGATTTTAAAAAATTGTCAGTTTATTTGTTACCCGGGATGTTTGTCTTTCTTTTTAAAATTAAAATACTTATACAGATTTTTTTTGATTGGGTAGGTAAAATTTCTGATTATTTTTATTTCAGGTATCAGAGTCAGAAAAATATCATAGCACTGCAAAAGACTAAGCTGGAGCAGCAAGAGCGTATGATAGAGGAGCTCAAGTTCAAAAAAATTGTAGAAGAAGCCAATATTTCAAGTGAAGTGGTAGCTGATGTTCGAAAAACATTACAAAAATGCGACAGAAACTTAAAACCAAAATTGAAATGCATTGCTGGCGAGGAAGAGGGATTTGCAGTGGAAAATGGTATGCTTCGTGTACTGTATTTTTGTTCTAGCCATTTTTAAGTGAACTTTCATTGTTGAATGACAATTCAAATTTTTGAGTAAACCTTTTGTTATCGTCTGTGGCAAATTATGGTACCATTAAATTTTTTTTTAAAGAATTAGTTACATAAAGCAGAATGGCTTGTTACATTTAATCGTTCGAGAATCTGATATAAGTAGGTGGCCACTTTGGTTCAGTGTCCTGGTTAGGGTTGAGATTTCCTTAATCTATGTTTGAGGTGGTGATGGTTTACACACAGGTACTCAAATTTATATAGAATTAAAAAAAAAATTAATACCTACTTACCTAGAACGAACCTTATTTTTAATCACGAGGTTAAAAGAACACTACTAATATTTACTTATTTTTTAATTAAGGGAAATTATTGACATTAACATGCGTAAAAGTACCCAAGTTCTTACAAAAAATGGAAGACAGAGCCAGAGAGAGGGAAGAGAAACGAGCAATTGTACGAGAAAGAAGAAGACAGATAGACTTGGAAAGGGAAAAAAATAAAGAACAGGTAAATAATGCGTTTCAAGTAGGTACCTATGATACAAGATATAAGATTTTTAAAAATTTAACATCAATGAATCTATGTTTCAAGATGGAGCTGGCTCGACAACTTATGGATCAGGAAGACAAAACTAGGAGAATGAATGAATTCAAGGAAAGACGTCGACAGGAACAGTTGATTGCAATAAGAAATAAGGCATTCCGTGAAAAAATACGAGCTCTAATTGTAATGGCAGACTTGCATTATGAGAGGAAACTCACGGATAAATACGGTTTGGAAACTTGGAAGCTATACATTGTGAAAATAAAGGAAGATCTAGCACAAGCCAAAGATCATCATCTTCATACTTGTATTAAAAATCATTTTGTGACATGGAAAAATCTTACAAAAGGCATTGCTGCACAAAGAATTGAGCGGGCCGATAATCACAATAACTTGAAACTTATGGGCAGGGCATTTCAACAATTGAAAATGGTAAATCCCACTATTATCTTAATCAGAACTTCGTTGCAGTTAAAAGAGTAGTCATTTTAATGTTGCGGTGTGAATTTCAGGAACACAAGGTGATGGTTAACAAACGCCAAGTGGCAGAAGACTGGTTTGATTTGCGTGTGTCTGAAAGACTATTTTTTCAATGGAAATCTAATATTGTCATACTGCAAATCCATAGAAAACGACAATGGGAGATGGCAATTCAACACTTTAACAGGTGAGGGAAAAACAGTTAAAAATAGGTAGGTAGTCAATAGTACCTATATAATATTTTGTCCATTTAATACAAGCAATTTTTACGGTACCTACTCCCCCTCTCTTCACTGGGCTGAATGCCCCCCTCTTTACTGGGCCGAATGCCCCCCTCTTCACTGGGCCGAATGCCCCCCTCTTTACTGGGCCGAATGCCCCCCTCTTTACTGGGCCGAATGTCCCCCTCTTTACTGGGCCGAATGCCCCCCTCTTCACTGGGCTGAATGCCTCCCTCTTTACTGGGCCGAATGCCCCCTCTTCACTGGGCCGAATGCTCCCCCTCTTCACTGGGCCGAATGCTCCCCCTCTTCACTGAACCAAATGCCCCCCTCTTTACTGGGCCGAATACCCCCTCTTCACTGGGCCGAATGCTCCCCCTCTTCACTGAACCAAATGCCCCCCTCTTTACTTGGCTGAATGCCCCCCTCTTTACTGGGCCGAATGCCCCCTCTTTACTGGGCCGAATGCCCCCTCTTCACTGGGCCGAATGCTCCCCCTCTTCACTGGGCCGAATGCTCCCCCTCTTCACTGAACCAAATGCCTCCCTCTTTACTGGGCCGAATGCCCCCCTCTTCACTGGGCTGAATGCCCCCCTCTTTACTGGGCCGAATGCTCCCCTCTTCACTGGGCTGAATGCCTCCCTCTTTACTGGGACGAATGCTCCCCTCTTCACTGGGCCGAATGCTCCCCTCTTCACTGGGCTGAATGCCCCCCTCTTTACTGGGCCGAATGCTCCCCTCTTCACTGGGCTGAATGCCTCCCTCTTTACTGGGCCGAATGCCCCCTCTTCACTGGGCCGAATGCTCCCCCTCTTCACTGGGCCGAATGCTCCCCTTCTTCACTGAACCAAATGCCCCCCTCTTTACTTGGCCGAATGCCCCCCTCTTCACTGGGCTGAATGCCCCCCTCTTTACTGGGCCGAATGCCCCCCTCTTCACTGGGCTGAATGCCTCCCTCTTTACTGGGCCGAATGTCTCCTCTTCACTGCGCCGAATGCTCCCCCTCTTCACTAGGCCGAATGCTCCCCCTCTTCACTGAACCAAATGCCCCCCTCTTTACTGGGCCGAATGCCCCCCTCCTTACTGGGCCGAATGCCCCCCTCTTCACTGGGCTGAATGCCCCCCTCTTTACTGGGCCGAATGCCCCCCTCTTTACTGGGCCGAATGCCCCCCTCTTCACTGGGCTGAATGCCTCCCTCTTTACTGGGCCGAATGTCCCCTCTTCACTGGGCCTAATGCTCCCCCTCTTCACTGAATCAAATGCCCCCCTCTTTACTGGGCAGAATGCCCCCCTCTTCACTGGGCTGAATGCCCCCCTCTTTACTGGGCAGAATGCCCCCCTCTTTACTGGGCCGAATGTCCCCCTCTTTACTGGGCCGAATGCCCCCCTCTTCACTGGGCTGAATGCCTCCCTCTTTACTGAGCCGAATGTCCCCTATTCACTGGGCCGAATGCTCCCCCTCTTCACTGAGCCAAATGCCCCCCTCTTTACTGGGCCGAATCACCCCCTCTTCACTGGGCCGAATGCCCTCTCTTCACTGGGCCAAATGCCCTCCTCTTCACTGGGCTGAACGCCCCCCCATTCACTGGGCTGAATGCCCCCTCTCCACTGGGCTGATGCTAATGCCCCCCCTCTTAATTTAATTTTGATATTATTCACTTATTGAGCGAACAATAAATTTCACTCCCCATTCTCTGCTGATGCATAATAAATTTAATTATTTTGTAGCCGGCTGCAATGGAAGATTATAGGGCACTGGGAAATGCTGCCCAAGATAAACTCTATTGAAAGAGAACACGAAGCCAGAAAACAAAGATGGAGGCTAAAAGTGCAGCAGGTTATTCCAGATTTTATTCCCAGACATTCGGATATTTGAACAAACTAATTTTCACTCGGGTTGTTCGGGGAAGCGGATACTACTACCTACTCTTACTCCTTTTTCAAAACGACTATTCCCAAAGAACCCTGTCCAGGATTTGGACCCAAACCCGGAATTCGCAGCCAGACTCGAAGCCGAAACACGAATCCACCGGCGTCCGAGCCACCCGCAACATTCGGATTCTCGTAAGGGTTCGAGTTCTTGTGCGGGTTCCGGCTCCAAGGTTTGGCTCCGGCTGAACCCATGCGTTTTGGTAGCCGCAACAGCACTCGGTACCCATCCACGCCAAAGAACTGGGATCCGGGACCTGCTCCCAGAACTCAAGTACTTTTAAAAGGAAGCACACCTCGGAGGCCTCCTGCAAAATGCAGAACTTACCCATCGCTACTATGGATATAAGTTGGTGAAAAAGGAGGGCGCTGTCATCTGTGACATAACGGTAGTAGGTGTGGTTGCCAGATTAAAATACAAAGATATAGCATTAGTTTATTTTCACGCTACCGCCAACTTATACATGTAGCACTGTAGATTATTAAGCTGTTCACTGATAAATAATTAATTTTAAATACAGATGAAAAAAAATCATAAAAGGTGTTGTTTACACAACAAGATTCTCATAAAACTGAATCAATTCTCCTAATTTTTGGCATTTCTTCAGACAGTTTTAACAAAAGAAAAAACGGGAAATTGAAAAAATAAACATATTTTCAGTCATCAAAATATTGAAAAGTCTTTGCAATAGAAAATTGCGAAAAACAGAAAAAAAATCTCAGCAAGCCAACTGATTTAATGCTTTTCGGAAATCATTAATTTTTGGTGAACAGAGTACAGTTCTGTAGATAACAAAACATATATGTGGCAAATAATTCAAATTGAGTAGGTAATTAAATAGTTACCCTTAGAGACTGAAACATAATTAAAGTAAGTTTTAAATGTGTGGAAGGTAATGCCTGCAAAAGTTATAAATTTAAAAAAACCTAAGTACAGCTTTAATTAAAATAAAGCAGTCAAAATAATAATGCTTTAGTTTTATAGATGAAAAGACTAGAACAAGACTAAAACACCTAAAGTAAAAAGAACACAAGTAGCGGTAGATAGATTTAGTCGACTTTATTGAATTTTTAATTAATATCAAATACATACATAATATAATAATAATTGTAATTTCTACAAACTTTGGTTTACTAGATTTGCTTGACTTGATCTCTGGAATAATCACAGGTCATTCCAACAATTAACCTTGTTGAAGTGTCAGTAATGAATATTACAAGTGATCTATTTGGGCGACATTCATTTGTGTTTTTACATAAATCTGAAGTAGGAATAGTAAATAAGATGAAAACAACGTTAAAATGGAACAAGTTTTCAAATCATATGAATTTAATGAAAATTAGTAAATAATGTGACAGTGGACCGAGCGTCGCGTATTCGATTCCACGGCTGGCCAAGTCCTCCATCACGACACAAGCAACATTTTCTGCTTACTGTGGTGGTAGTAGGAGATTTTCAAACATTGTTGGGTTATTTTCGTTAGTTATTATAGGGTGTTATGCCATGTTGCGCTACCTCCTTCTTTGGCCAACGTTTCGGACAGCATTAAGTCGGGTCTCTTGAGCGCTCCGCCATTAACGTTTGTCGTGACAATCCATCAAACATCACTACCAACATTTTTTGTTTTCCGTCTCCTCCGTTTGTTGAAACATGGTTGAAAGATTGGTGCGAAGTTCACGCGGTCACACACAATTTGGCTAGTGGTTCATGGTAAGGACCTGTCCATGCGTACTCAATAAACACTTGACGTTTGACGTTTTTGGCATTTATATCAATGTTAAAATGCGTTCTAATGAAAAAGTGATGCTTCAGGGAGAAAACACAGTATTTTAATAGATATTTATTTATCAGGAAAGATTTCCAATTAATATCGATTATTGCAGGACCTAAAGTTGCCTTTTAAAAATTTCCAGTGCGTAAATATTTACGTAGACGTCAAAAACAGAATAATTATATTAATATTTGGATATTATATTATATTATATTATATTTTATTATCAAATATATTTATTATTATATTATATTTAGGTATAATAATATTTTAAACTTGTGATTATGCTGGCTCATTGCGAAAAAGTCTCAAAAAGTCGTTCGGTGTATTCTCCATAAACGACCGCATCGCGCGTCTCCTGCGAAAAAATGAATTATTCCTCCCCCGACTGCATTCCCGCTTCACTCGGGATGAGATGTTTTCCGTCGCTCGTGGAACGCTCGAAACACAATAAAAATTGTCAATATTTATCATGTTAATGGGATTGTTACGCCAAACGTTAATGGCGGGCGTTTACAGTGTCCGAAATGTTGGCTAAAGAAGAAGGTAGTGAAAATACTTTTGACCGTGAAAATCTAAAATTGACGGGTTGAAAACCATACCGGTACAAGTGACAAAAATTAAAAAAATGATTTAAGTGCGAGAAGTTATAGTAAAGATGGTATTTTTCGTTGTGCCAAAAGGGTATGAACGAGAAAAAATCGCAACGCCATCTGTTATTGGTTAGGTTAACTGACACTGTATGTAGTGTCATACAAAATAAAAATTGTCATTATCTCCTTTCTTCTGATTTGTTGCTTATACCAGTATGGTTTTCAACCCGTCAATTATATCATTGTTAGTTATTTGGAATCTGGGAATGTTTGTCTTTCTTTAAAAAAAAAAAAATCATAAAATAAAAGTCTAGGTATTTCATTAATTTGAAAGTATATTCTAATAATAATTTATTTAGGCAGTTTGTTTTTACGTAGTTGGTACATAACAATTGATTTATGATTGTTAAATGGGAAATTTAAATAAATTAATAAAATTACAATAAATAAATTGAAAATGTCAAAATGCAAGACATTCAATATCATCTGATAACGTGTACCTAATAAGTAAAATTGTTTGAAAAATCAGCTTTAGAAAATTGCAATCATCTACTGTTGTGTGCATTTTAAAGCAATCTACCAATCTACTGTATCTCTCAATCTTTCTCTATCCCACCTATTATTTACTCTGTCCATTCCTCCAGTCAAAAAACATTCCACAAGCGGCATTCGGTGTATAATGGAATTAAGGATGTACCTACGTATTGTTGGATCTAGCCAGCAGAATGGTATACACATAAAGTCAGTGGCGGCTCGAGCACAATTTCGATGGTGGGGATCGATATTTTTTATGTGCATAAATAGAGAATCGACCTTATAGTATTACTAACAAGGTAATTATCAATCTCAAATTTCAAAATACTTACGAAATAATTACTACAAATACATATTTACAAGAAAATTGTTTTCTCAAAGACGAATCACACTTAGATCAAGTTTAATATAATAAATAGCTAAGATTAGGGATTCCTAAACTATTCGAAATTGTGAAAGAGGTTTCACAACCTTTTAGAAAGAGTTTTCATAATAAAAAAATAATAGTCCTAAAAAAAATTATATTTGTTGCATGCATTTATTTTAAATGTATCCATATTTTAAATACAGACTGACTCCCTATTGCTTACCTATATTATTAATTGGTGTCATTAGACAGATAGACAAGTTATTTCTGACAATTAAATTGTCGTGTCACCTGTCACTGTGAAGCTAATTTGCTAAACAGCTATTGTGCTGTCAAATTATAATCATTTTTTAGTCAGTTACAATCTTAACTTCCATTCCAAGGCCTTCAAATGTGCAAAGATCATGAAGATTATACATAATATCAAATGATCACATTCAAGACACTTTTCACAACATACTTGAAATTGGACGGTGACTAACCAGTTTAGGAACCACTGGTTCAGAAGATAATACATATTGCGATAATATTATTCTTAAGCTAATGCTACACATATTATTTATTATAAATATTGTAAGCGAGTTGATACCAAGATGTTGACTGCAGACCATATGGTTTGTTCCCATAGATTCCGCGTTATTAAATTTTTAAATTTGGCACACAGAGCTCTTTAAGTTAGCGGAGAACTGCTGCCAACATGATGGTTTTGTAGTAATGATCAGATATTTACGAATTTTACATTACCTGTAGATAACCCTTTCCCACCGGCTTCATACGAGCGTGAGTTTGCCTTTATAAAAATCTTGACAGCAAATAAATCTGTTTTTGGGAACCATACCGGTTATAAGGTTATCTCTCTCTCTCTCAGGTTATGTGGGTCCTAGCGATCCGTAATGTAGGAAGGTTCTGCTTTTTTTTTTTTCCAGAATAAAAAAAGAACAAGAATGTTTGGGAATAAACGAAAACAGGTTTCTACTTGTGAGGTTAAATTGGTTTCAGCAATAAAAGAGTTCATTTCCAAAACAGCCAAAGCCCAGTATAATTTTATAAAGAACATAACAATGTTGCCCTTTTGAGGGGCCGGGTTTCACATCCCCAAAAACATAACAGATTCTGAAACATAACAGATTCATAACAGATTTGACAGGAATATAATTAAGCAGAAAGAAATATCGTACCTGCGGACCATGGATCTTTATCTAATTCTACACTGACACGAACTCCCAATTCACTTGAATATAGCGCGTCGATGAACCGCGGGCCACATTCTCTCGCAATCTCCAGGATGGGAACCAGGAAAGACCCCCAGGAAGGCCAGAGAATGAGGACTCCCCGCTAGGGAGTAGTATCCAAGATCAGCACCAGTGCTCCGGTTGAGCCCACCGGATGAAACACGATTTCCGTCAGCACACCTCATCAGGAAATGAACGCCGAGTGACCATCCGTCACAAATATGAGCAGCAATAACCGTACCAGGTCATAAGGACTCTCCCTCGCAAAGCTTTTCAATATGCCAGTCGCGATTATGTAGGTAATTTACAATACCGTTATTTCGCGGATAAATATCGGTCCCAATGGCGGCGACCAATCACATTAGAAACAGCGTTCCGATCACATCAGAAAGAAGCGTTTGCAAAATGTACATCGCCCGGCTCGCGATTAAAATCGTTTAAAACAATTTGTAACGAAGAGATTATCCCATTTTTAAATCCAAAACTATCACTAAAGTGACAAGTCGAATCAACACCGGCTTCCCGTACGGTGCGAATTCAAAAAGTAAAAACCAGAGAGAAAAAAAAAGTGTTGCCAATCCATTCCGTGCTGTTCAAATTATCAGGTTAGTGGTCAGGTAAATAATTATATCACAAATTGATAATTATTTACGTGACAATTCCCCCCTTCTCACGAAAATGTTTGGCCCCAAACATGAAATCCACGGTTCCGATGTAAAAAAAAAATAAACAAATAAAAAAATAAAGGTACACTAACTAACTAACTAACTAGAAGATAGGTCCATCAGGTATCTAGAAATTTTACAACAAGTAACCATTAGCAATCATAAACAATAAATCATATAAATCTAGATAGATTGAAAGAACAATGAGAATAGGATGGTACGAGAATAAGGAGTCTACAACACCTTCAGCAACGATGGAGCTGGGTGCTGGCATTACTGGCTGAAGTCCAGACCTGTTATTCTCATGACATCCTAACATCGGGAACATCTTAAAAATAAAGAACACAATCAATGAAAAGAAAAAAAATTATGCACAAAGCATCACTTTTCCTTCAGCAGGAAATTTTGCCATTAAAAAAGAGGCTTCACTTTAGGGTGGTCAACCATCCCTCACTTCACTGAATTTAGGCTATTTATTAATAGCGAAAAGGTAACTATTCTATCTACCTAGGTCCAACAGGTCTAATAGGTTAACATAGAATTTTATTCAACAAAATACAGAACAGACATTAAACCTAGAATGAGGAATATCTTTCACAGATATTTAACTTAGTTTAATTAAGTTTAAAAAAAAGATTAATAACAATGTAGAACCATAAGTATATGAGTAGTACTTGTGTATTAATGAATTAGTTAGACCAAGATTGCAAAACTTGTCTACTAAAAGTGGTTAGATTAGGGTTTACATTTTTTAGAAATACCTATCCGTACAGGTGGTTACAATAGGGTTTACATAATAAGAAATACCTATGTTTCAAAATTAAAAAATTAGATCAGGTTTTACAATACCAAAGATATACCTGTCTACAAGTGGTAACAATGAGTATCAGTAGGAACACAAAGACAAGCGAAACAGAATCTAGAATGTTTAGCTGAATGCATAGGGATTACAATTTAACAAAAAAAACCTAGCTAATAGTAGTGAACCACTATGAAAAAATATATAGAGTACAAGCCATTTTAATAACTAAAACAGTGTACATAGTTTGCACAAGAAAAAGACTGAGATCACACCGTAGACGGAGATCCTTCAAAATATTACTTCAAAAGTAAGCAAAAGGCAAAATTTCTTGAACAGACAATATGTATTGGTGATCGAATATATTGTGATAATCGACACTATCTAAATTGGTGATCAATCAAAACATTTGAATGACACTAGGTACAAAATTGTGTAGAGAAACACTGGTGTTTCAGCAGTGAGACTAATATAAATATTTTACTTATGACTATAAGCTATACAAAAATACGCTCTCCTGTGCTAGAGGTAGAGTATTATATATTCCATGCTGGAATTACTTAATAGGAAAGTACGCCGAAGCAGTACTACCTTTGTTAGAAAGACATAACAATGTTGTTAATAAACTATGACTTAACATTATTCACTTTAAGGAAAGCTAAACCAAACTTAATTGTAACAAATACTAGCTAAATATAATCTATTTATTATATAATATAATCTATTTATGAAAATATACACATTTTGTATACCAGAAAGTTGCTCAAATCTCTGCTACACAAAGAACTACACTTAAGAATATATTTTGTTCTCTAGTTCCTTGGAGGATCTTTGGTTATAAGGCATGTCGGAGGGACGACAAAATGGAAAGAAAGCTCCACTGAACTAGAGAAAAAATGGATTTAGATTTAAAAGTAGGGAACATTACAAAATATCCGTTAACTGACGGAGTAGAGATGCGATACCAATGTGTGCGTGTGTGCATTGCAGTGATAATACTGACAGAAATAATATAGACAGGGTGTCTACTAAAAAAAAACGAGAAATACTCATATCCAATCTAATTATATATATCACTTGAGAGAAAAAAAAAAAATAAGTCATGTGAAGGAGAGAGAAAAAAAAATAATGACTTAAGGTTTGGGCGCCACTGATCATCAGATCAGATTCTAGTTGAACGAGGGTAAATAACCGTTTATCATCAATAAACTAGAATATTGCGTTTACTCCGACCACATGCTTTGGAGGTACCAAACTCCAAGACACATAACCTGAACAAACACATAAAGAAACAAATGAAATGGAGTGGAAGGTTGGTAGTCTTACACACCACGACATTGGCTTCCTATAATGTACTTAAAGTAATAATTAGTCTAAACGAACGATATCCTTGACGTGAAAATTTCCTACTATTTTTCCTTTCATATCTGCCAAAGTATAAATTAAATCAGAGACTTTACCCTTTATGACATTGCGAACAAATCTAGGTGCCAATTTATGAGAGAAATAATCTGGTCCACTGGATTGAACAAAATTTTTCCTCCAAATGACGTCTCCAACATCATAAATAACCGACTTACGACGCAAGTTGTAGTGTTGGGCATTCTTTTTAAAAGCTTGTAGTAATGCATTAGAAACTTGCTCATAAATTGGAGCTAACTCTTCCAATTTTTTAGCAAATTCACTTCTAGATTGTTTTAGGGTAGTGTCTGCGACACCAGAAGAAATATTTATTTCATGAAATTTTCCGTCAATGATTTGTTCTCTTCCGTGCATGAGGAAAAAAGGCGTGAAACCTGTTGCGAAATTAACCGTATTATTCAAGGCTGACTGAATCTGAGGCAGAAATCTGGACCAATTACGATGGTCAGACTCGGTCAAGATAGACAAGGCAGTCCCGATAGTTTGGTTATACCGCTCAACTACATTGTTTTGCGGGGTGTAATAAGCGTTATAAAAAGGCATGGGAACATTATAATCTGATAACAATTGTTTAAATTCTTTTGAGACAAATTGTTTCCCGTTATCACATATAAAAGTTTGCGGAACACCGTGTACCAAGAAAATATATTGTTCTACATTTTTAACAATGCTTTTAGCAGTAGCATTTCTGAGCGGAAAAATCCAAGTATATTTCGAAAAAACGTCAACAACCGATAAAATGTACATAAATCCCGCGTAACTACGTGGAAGAGGACCAACAAGGTCGATAGACAACATTTGCATCGGTCTGTTGACTAATTTTGGATTCGTAGAAATGCCAGCCGGCGCAGATGTATTTATTTTATGTGCCTTGCACGTTTTACATTTATTAACAAACTTTTTGACATCATTATACATACCCGGCCAAAAATAACGGAGTTGAACTTTCTTATATGTTCTGAATACACCTGGGTGGCAAGAGCTAATAGACTCGTGTTCTTTACTTAAAATAGCGTTACGGTCCTTAAAAGGAACTACCAGCTTCCAAGCTGTATCCTCCTGTAGAGCGAAACGGGACTTAGAGTGACGAAATAAACAATTATCCTTAATTTGAAAATTATTAAAACGTTGAGGATTATTTTTACAATTAGTAAATAAGTTATTGTACCAATTATCCGTGCTAGTAGGAAGGTTGTCAATGGCTCCAATAGTTAAATCGTCTTTACGCGAAAGAGCGTCGGGTACAGTATTAAATTTACCCTTCCTGTGGACTACGTCAAAAGAAAATTGAGAAAGGCGGGTAGACCAACGTGCAAGTCTGCCTGTCGGATTTGATAAAGACACTAGCCATTGCAAACTGGAGTGGTCAGTTACTACTGTGAAGTGAACTCCCTCTATGTAGGGCCTGAAGTGATTCACCGAATCTAACACCGCTAAGAGTTCGCGCTCCGTCACGCCGTAGTTTCGCTCGTGAATGTTCAAACACCTAGAAAAAAAAGAAACCGGGTGTTCTTCTCCTTCAAAGACCTGTGTGAGCACTCCGCCTATCCCAACGTTGCTCGCGTCACAGTGTATGGTAAAAGGAAGTGAAAAATCAGGACAATTGATAACTGGCGCAGAAGTTAATGCCTTTTTTAATTTTTTAAAAGAGTCTTCAGCCTCTGAAGACCAAGAGAAATTACTCACCCCCTTTCTTGAGCCAGTGAGTCTTGTTAAAGGGGCCGCTATTGTGGAAAAATTCTTGATGAAACGTCTATAATATCCACAAAGTCCAATAAATGCTTTTAACTGTTTAGAATTCCTAGGAGTGGGGTAAGTTCGAATAGACTCTAGCTTGACTGGATCTGTGCGAAGACCCTTTGCATCAACAATATAACCCAGATACTTCAACTCGTCCTTACAAAACTCACATTTTTTGAGATTAATTGTTAAACCTGCTTCTTTAATACGTGTGAAAACTTTATTTAACAATTCTAAATGTGACTCAAAATCTTCTGAAATAATAATTAAATCATCCAGGTAGCAGAAAACGTTTTCATCGAACTCTGGACCA
Organism: Limnephilus marmoratus; assembly: GCA_917880885.1. Lineage (NCBI taxonomy): Eukaryota > Metazoa > Arthropoda > Insecta > Trichoptera > Limnephilidae > Limnephilus > Limnephilus marmoratus. The sequence continues at coordinate 19,461,702 of OU862906.1, forward strand.
AAAAGAGCATCAACAAGACGCTGTAATTCACTAGGTGCATTTTTCAGACCAAATGGCATCCTAACAAATTCAAAAAGTCCATGACCTGGTACAACAAAAGCCGTTTTAGAACAAGAGTCCTTATGTAAAGGTATCTGCCAAAAACTTTTCGATAAATCAATAGAGGTTATAAAGCGTGCACCACGTAGCTTGTCTAAAATGCGCGAAATATACGGCAAGGGGTACGAATCCCTTGTCGTGACGCTGTTAAGTTTCCTAGAGTCCAAGCAGAACCTTGCAGAACCATCCTTCTTAGGCACGATCAAAACCGGATTCGACCAAGCCGAACGCGAACGGCGAACAACACCTAAATCTAACATTTCCTTAAGTTGTGATTCAAGTTGTTGCTGACGAGTTTGAGACAAAGGGTAATACCGTTGCTTAATGGGATCTCCTGTTGTATTAATTTTATGCTGCACTAAATGAGTACGACCCAGTCCACATTTTTCAAACGAAATTGACTTAAATTTATCAATTACATTATTTAGCCTATGATTGTCTTGAGGGGACAGTAGGGAAGCTGATGTGATCTTGCGAATTTCACTTAAAGTATTCTCAACATCACGTCCACTGTTGGCCTTTGAAAACAATTGAGGAGCGATGTCAAATTGTTTCCAAAAGTCGACTCCCAAAACAATCACGGGAGAAAGAGACGGAATTACAAAAAAAATTATATATTTCTTAATACTATTAAAAGTAACTAGTACCCGCATAGTACCAATTACATCTTGATGTTTACCATCCGCGGTGGTAACGTAAGAATCAAGCTTATCTAACTTAAAACCTAAACTTAAGAAAAACCTATACAGTGAACCACCAAAACAACTCACACTAGCTCCGCTATCCAAAAGAGCTGAAAAAACTAAATTGTTAATTGCAATATTAACATGAGGTCTAATATCTTGACCGCTGGTCATCATCGGCATGAATGCGTCCATGTCATGGTCGATGGGACTGGTACTCGAGTTTGAAACTATCGGTGGTCTCCTAGCATCCTCGCTAGCAGAATGTGGGGGACCCCCGTCTAGTTTTTTGAATTATGTCGTTCAGGATTAGCTTGTCGCTTGGTATGATTCTTCTGAGAATCAAACTTCCATTTTCTACAAAACGGCTTGGAATGACCTTTTATATTACAATAAGCGCAAAGTAATTTATTTCTATAAAATTGTGCAGAAGGTGAAGAAGAAGAAGAAGAGGAAGAAGGTGCAGCATTATTATTCAACGGAACGGATGACGGTTTATTCTTGTCTTTGACCGAATTTGCTTCATCGTCGGAAATAGCTAAACTTTTTTCAAATCGCTTACAAACACTAATTAAGGAATTTAAATTTTTATCCTCAAAATAAGCAATAACAAGAGCATATTTCGGCAATAGGCTATTGCACACTAAATCCACAATTTGTTCTTCCGGAAGTTGAACGTTTAATCTTAAATTAGCTAATTGCACGTCTTCAACATAATCAACTACGCTTTGATTATACTTCTGTTTCATAGAGAAGAGAGCTTTTAAAGCTTCGGTTTGGTTAGCGATTGGATCAAAACGAGATAAAATTAGTTTTTTCAGTTCTAGCCAAGTTAAATTATCTTTATAAATGGTACGATACCATAGCAATGCTCTTCCCTCCAAAAGGTCAGCAAACGAAGTGACAACAAGCGGCAACTCAATATGACGACACCTAGATAACTCCTCCACACGTTGTATAAAGTCACGGATGTCTGAAGATCCGTTAAACTTAACACCCCAGCTATGTACGGAAGGATTTGTAGTTATATTCTGATAATAATTATTAGTTATGATGGTATTTGTATTAGGACTTTCATCACTGCTTGTTTCTTGTTGAGAAGAAGTACCACTAGATTGTTTAAGGTTCCTGTTGTAAATTCGCGCTTGCTCTCTCATGGCGGACAAAGTGGGTTCTGGAGTAATATTAACGTCAGAAAGCATCTGAATCATTTCCTCTTTTGAGGCCCCGTTGATGTTAGACAACGACATTTTGTCAAATGGAATTTATTTATGTAAAAAAAACGAAGAAAAAATTCCAAATGATTCCATATAAAATAGTTAATATTTATGAAATAAACCGAATAACACTATATTAAGTCCGGAAAATTGTTTATAAAGTTATTACGATAACACAATCGAAGTATAATAATGACATCCGACACATGTCAACAAAAATCGCTCTCAGCTGATCTGTAATAACAACTGACATAACCATAGACAAACTTGCCAGCCTACAAAAATGTCCCGAAAATATTATCCGAAAAAAAAGAACGAAGCTGTTCTAGAAGGTATATTTATGTTTACGTTACACAAAATTTGAGAGCGAACGAAGCTCAACCGGAAACCAATACAAATTAAAGCAAAGCAAAAAAAATGACATAATAATATGCACAAAATTTCAAACTACCGCGAAATATTTCATATAATCCATTATAACATTTATAACGCATCTACACACACACACTGGTACCATTATAACAGTATGAAGATATTAATGAATAATACATATCCAACCTTGAAAATTCGGAAAAAGAAGCAGAAACTTAAAACATAACAGACCGTTAGAATATACGGGCACCAAAAGCAGAATATTCAACTTAAAACGTTGGGAGCGCCAAATATAAGGTTATCTCTCTCTCTCTCAGGTTATGTGGGTCCTAGCGATCCGTAATGTAGGAAGGTTCTGCTTTTTTTTTTTTCCAGAATAAAAAAAGAACAAGAATGTTTGGGAATAAACGAAAACAGGTTTCTACTTGTGAGGTTAAATTGGTTTCAGCAATAAAAGAGTTCATTTCCAAAACAGCCAAAGCCCAGTATAATTTTATAAAGAACATAACAATGTTGCCCTTTTGAGGGGCCGGGTTTCACATCCCCAAAAACATAACAGATTCTGAAACATAACAGATTCATAACAGATTTGACAGGAATATAATTAAGCAGAAAGAAATATCGTACCTGCGGACCATGGATCTTTATCTAATTCTACACTGACACGAACTCCCAATTCACTTGAATATAGCGCGTCGATGAACCGCGGGCCACATTCTCTCGCAATCTCCAGGATGGGAACCAGGAAAGACCCCCAGGAAGGCCAGAGAATGAGGACTCCCCGCTAGGGAGTAGTATCCAAGATCAGCACCAGTGCTCCGGTTGAGCCCACCGGATGAAACACGATTTCCGTCAGCACACCTCATCAGGAAATGAACGCCGAGTGACCATCCGTCACAAATATGAGCAGCAATAACCGTACCAGGTCATAAGGACTCTCCCTCGCAAAGCTTTTCAATATGCCAGTCGCGATTATGTAGGTAATTTACAATACCGTTATTTCGCGGATAAATATCGGTCCCAATGGCGGCGACCAATCACATTAGAAACAGCGTTCCGATCACATCAGAAAGAAGCGTTTGCAAAATGTACATCGCCCGGCTCGCGATTAAAATCGTTTAAAACAATTTGTAACGAAGAGATTATCCCATTTTTAAATCCAAAACTATCACTAAAGTGACAAGTCGAATCAACACCGGCTTCCCGTACGGTGCGAATTCAAAAAGTAAAAACCAGAGAGAAAAAAAAAGTGTTGCCAATCCATTCCGTGCTGTTCAAATTATCAGGTTAGTGGTCAGGTAAATAATTATATCACAAATTGATAATTATTTACGTGACACGGTGTCGATCGAACGTGCGGGAGCTGCTTATGCAGGGTACCTTTACGCGCTTGTGTTTCAACCAGTAAGTCGCCCAGCCCCACGGAATCATAATTAAGAGCTTTACTGGTGAGGCCCATCAAAATTCGGACATTTTTTGCCGGTCGGAAAGGGGTAATACACCGTAAGTCGTTTATTAACAGTATACCGTTAAAAAAATGCTTCAGGCTTGGTAGACGTGAAATTTAGTTAATGTCAACATGACGGTTAAATTAATTACAATTAATGTTAACATGACGGTTAGTCACTGGACGCTTGCCAAGTTATTAATTAGTAATTATATTATTACATATTTCACCTAAGCTATTTTGAATGTTAAAATCTGCAGACCAATGTGCGTTGGATTCATAGATGATTGACCCCGGATATATCCTGAAATAAATAATTAATGTTTTAGAGGTAGGAAGCAGTGGATGCAGTCTCTTTCCAATGTCCCTTTGCATGAAAAAAAACTAAGCTCAAGCGACACAAACAATAAGCCATTTGCATGGATTTCATAATGACTTGGAAAAAATCGTGAAGATGGTTTTTTTTACTAAAATTACGAAAATGTTAGTAAATTTTTTTAGAAACGTACAGTTTTTTTTTTTTAAATAAATAAATCCATTATTTGGTCTCGTGACGTCACTACATGAAAATGTCTCATCTCCGAAAATGTTCCTATTAATTTTGTAAAATTTCACACTGATTTATTTTTTTTATATAGCAACACTGTGATTTCAGGCGAATTTTTGAATTTGATATTTAAATTTCACTAGATTTATTGTTTGTTCTCTGCGAACTTATCATTTGGTTTGACTTTTTGACAGATGTTATGATGAGAACCCTGTAAATTTTATGCATACGTACATCTATACGTGTTTTAGAAGTATAATGGTAATGGTGATGATTTTAACAAAATCAAATTTTATAATATTCTTATTATTATTATAATTTACAAGTACAAGTATTTGGATTATAAGAACATTATAATGATTTATGACCAATAAGATGGATCAAAGAAAAAAACATTTATGAGACGTAATATTTTTTGTTTGCCTCGTTATTTACCTGTGCCATTCGTGTGGAAAATGTTCTTTTTTTAAAAATGATTTTCGCCTATGTAATTATCGTTTTATCGCACCCATAAAATTATGTCCCGTCTTTCCGGTTTATAAAAAATGGTCTGATTTTTCGGATTGAAATTTTCGAAAAATCGGCAGGGTTTCAGAATGTCTTAGAATATTTGCCTAAACCGGAAAAAATTAAAAAAAATGTGATGCAAGTGGCCTATTGATGTAAAATAATATATTAATGAAAATTTACGAAAATCTAAAAGTTGGCTAGGTTGTTTGAATAAAAATAAATTGTTGAATTATTTTTCTGAAGTTGTGTAATAATCCTGTATTTTTTATATGTAGATTGTACTCATACGTTTTGTAAAATAAGTGTTATTTTTAACAATAACAATAAATAAAAACTTTATATATATTTTAATAATATTCAGCGTGTCTGCTGCTTATCGGAATGTATTTCTGTATTGTTTTTTAAATACCTATTTACAGTTTGATTATTGTGGGTACAATAGCAATTTATTAAAAAAAATGAAAGAATTAATTTTTTAAAGATTACCTGGAATTTTGATGAAAATTACTTTTAGAAGATAACACAGAATTATGGAAGCAATAATCATCGAGTAAATGGCACTCGCAAAAGACACAGCATTTCTGAAAACAAATAACACAAATATAAAAACACACGCATATTTCCATAGTAAAAAAACATAAAAAGAAAACATTGTAAAAAGTGTGTGTAGGATGGCAAGTTAGACTTTGTAGTATTTATGCAAATGAGAGAACTGTAGTATTTTTATATGAATAAAACTTTACCTAAAAAACATTTTAAATTGTTTAATTGACCGGTCGGTGGCTGAGTAGGCATTGTGTTTGGGTCCCACCCAGGTGTTGTGAGTTCGATTCTCCGCCCGGCAAAGTCCTTAGGGAACGTACCCATACCGTACCGTTTAGGGGGGGGTCTTCAAAATGTCACGCTTGGTACAAATCAGCGGCGGCGGGCTTAGGTTTTTGGTCACTGAGGGGGGTTAAAAATTGCAAAAAGTTGGTCACGTAGTATGGGTATGTTCCCTTAGTGTAGTGGTAGTAGGAGATTTTCAAATATTATCAAGTTATTCGTAACCCGAGAATGTTTGTTTTTCTTTTTATATATTGTAAAATTCAGCATTTATCGCTCCAATGCATTCTTCACTGGGAATATAATTTGTTAGAACATTCTTAAATCTTTCCTAGAGTTATTAATATTCTGAGAAGATGTGATATTACTTATTCTTCAGCGTACACTTCAAGGAGATATCTAAAGGCCCACATCCATTTTAGTGGATAGAGCTCAAAATACTAAAATAAATAATAAGAACAAATGCGTCTTCATCAATGCAACCACTGCGCACTGGAGAGAAAATCCCTAGGGTCGCGATCTATATCAATTTAAAGAAAACTTGCGTAGTCAAGACCTTTTGACTCCTGTCCCAGACATGCCAGATGAAATCTGATCAAGAAAGAATTTACATGTTCAAAAATGTTTGATCAATTTCATCTGAAGTAAGAGCAAAATTAGCTTAGCTTACTTTACTTTAACTCCAATCAATTTGGGAGGCCGGAGTGGGTACCGCCGTCCCAGGAACTATTTATTGGGTAACCAACACCTCTGCCATAGGTCACCCCAAGTGGTTCACTACGTTTGGTGACTTAGCCGGGGTGTCCGTACGTGATTCGTATGTCCATCCGTCACTCCTGGACACACTGATCCTCAGATTTCTACCCACCCCTAACACCCTTTTCCTTCCCAGAACTTCCTCTCCTTCCTTTCCTAAATTGACCCTCCAAATAGCATCCCCAAAGAAGACATGCCCTGATGGGAAGTAATTTCCTCCTCCTCCTTGTGGAAAGGAAGGAGTGAACCTGGGTCTTGAAGAGACCCATGTTTTAGGGAGGAAACACAGAGGCCGGCAAATCTTTCCACCAGCCGAGCTATTGAACTCAAGAACGAGTCGTAGCTCATGTGACAAATGTCAATTGTGTACAATCGGTGGGCGCGCGTTTGGCGTGTTTCCCGCCTGTGTACCGGCGCCGAAGGAACCGATGACCCTAGTTCTTCGGAGCACTACCATTCAAATACCGGTAAAACAAGAGGCCTGGAAGGCCAATTCTAGATTTTTATTTCGAAATATACAGGTGTAACAGGACACACCCGAGGGATTTTAACCAGCGATTCCTGAGCATACTTGGAGTAAAAAATGTACTTGTCATTTTGGTGTCTAATGATATTATTTTTCTATTAAAAACAAAAAATATGTGTTTCAATTACACGTCCGCTAGGCTATAAACGCGCTACTCTTTTAACTAGTCGGTGCGGCGTGTGAAGGAAAAATATTTTTAATGTTTTTAAATGAAAAAAAAAGCCATCGGACAGCAAAATGACATCTACATTTTTACTCCAATTATGCTAAGGAATCGCTAGTTAAAATCCCTCGGGTACGTCTTGTTGGGGTAAAGTGCATTAACTTCGGGAGGTGATTCTACATGATATTGTAAGTAAAAAAGATAAATAACTTTTTTTGAAATTCCAATTTTTAGAGGTAGTTTGTGGTAAAAAGATAAAATTAGACCGGCGTGTGCGAGCAGCATTATTATTACCAAGCAATGTTGCAACAATCGCGCCCGGCAAGCTAACAGCAACTTTACCGAGTAATTTTTACCTTTCACTAAGGATTTTTAGTAGGTATGTCTTTTTGCATGGGAAAAAAATGTTGGAATTTCAGAAAAAGTTGTTAACCCTTTGAGGAGTACAAAGGGTTAATAACTTAACCGCACGTATGCAGCAGCACTTGGACGATCCAGATAGAGTATTGTCGCATACGTGCGGCAGTACGACTTTATTTAGTTTTTTCTATGCCGTGTTTGTAATTTTGACTAAATTATGATTTAAAGATAATACAAATATATTTGCAAACATTTTTACATGTTCTTACCAAAATTGTTACGTATTTCACGTTATGTATTACGTAATTCAGTGGCTCTCAACATTTTACAAATTAAAAGTTTTCAAAAACTTTAATTTTTTTATTTATATAAAAAGAAATGTACAATAATGAAGGGATAATACGAAAAATAAAAAAGTGGACTAATCCAGTAACTCTCAACATATTACAAATAGTGTTTTCAAAAATTATTTTTTTTTATTTATAAAAAAGAAATGTACGATAATAAAAAGATAATACTAAAATAGAAAAAAATATGTATTTAAATAAGGACTTATAATAAGTTGGACAAATTTGGTGGCTCTCAACATTTTACTATATATATACAAATTTAGGTTCCATATGTTTGTGCCCGCAAACCTCCGAAAGTAATCGATGGATTTACTCAAAAATTTTACAGAACATTGCATTTTAGTAGAAGAATGTTTGTATATATATATATACGTATGTATGAATCCGTGTTTTGAGGAATACCACATGAAAATAATATTTTAGCTAGTAATTTAAATCTAACATTATTCGCATGTTGAGAACCACTAAATTTATACCTTATTTTGATTTTTAGTATTATGTTTTTATTACTGTACATTTCTGTTTTTATGAATATTTTTTTTTTGGAAACTCTATTTGTAAAATATTGAGAACCACTGAATACGTCCACTTTTTTATTTTTAGTATTATCCCTTTATTACATTGTATATTTATTTTCATATACTTAAGTTAAGAATGCGTCAGGCGCTCGGAGCAGCCTGACGCATTCTGGCCGGTCTCGTTATCCCTTATTAAATAAGAGGGATAATTAACATTTTGAGACCTTAAAAGTGTCAAATAATGTTTATTACTCTGTGAACATTACATATGTGAACTCAAAATAATTTTATCGTAAGCAGTGTGGACGTATAACGAGTTTTAAGAATATGTGCAGATATTATCGTGATTCATTAGATGCGAAGTGTTTAAAACCCAGGATCGGTAGCGAACATTTACCAGATGTGGTCATTTGTTCGGTTGTTGGGTGTCATAGCCGTACCCCTGCGCACCCCCCGCACCTTTACTGCAACCCCGCTGCTCGCTGTTACGCCCGCAGTCGCTGTATTTACGACTGTGGACCATATGTGTGGGCCACCGAAGCGGCCTTCTAAGAAACGCACCAGAGAAGAAAACCAACTGATGACCTCTGCAATCTCTGCATCCCTAGCTGCCCCCGCTGCCAACCGCCCGCGCCTGCCCCCCGCCCCTAAGCACATGGACTAGGAAGTCATGGGACTGAGCCCGCGCCCTTCGGTTTCTACCTGTGCCGTACGTATGGAGTGATAAATGAAAAATTAAAAACTTTATTAATTAACAGTTCACAGTGACAATTTATTATCACAGTGTATTACGAGTATATATACATTTTCGTTAGCGTTGATTACGTGTTATTTTTATGGTTTCTTTGCAATTGTTTTTATGAACTGCAGATTTATTAAATACATATATGTTTTGAGTATGTGTGAGTAAGACTAAGTTAGGTTAAGTTAGATTAAGTAGATTAAGTTAGATTAAGTTAGACTAAGGATGTTAAAAGTAGATTATTAAATACAGAAGGTAAATGTATTATTGGGGGGCAAGAATTCCAATAATCCATGCGCTTGATAGCTGCAAGACGAGTTGATACCTAGCCTCCTACATAGTTAAGTAAATTAGAATACGTACGTATAAAAAGATATTTTATTTAATTTATTGGGGGGCTAGAATTCCAACAGTCCATGCGCTTGATAGCTGCAAGACGAGTGGTTATCTGGCCCCCTACATAGTTAAGTAAATTGAAATACGTACGTATAAAAAGATATTTTATTTAATTTATCGGGGGGCTAGAATTTCAATAATCCATGCGCTTGATAGCTGCAAGACGAGTTGTTATCTAGCCTCCTAAGTTAAGTAAATTCTAATGTAAAATCCTTGTTAATTTGTACAGCGCTCTTGAGGCGATTTTTCGCAAAAACAGCGCTATATAAGTTGTCCAAATTTATTATTATTATTATTAAGTAAATAAAAAAAAATTTAATTTGAAAACTTTTTTTTTGTAAAATGTTGAGAACCACTGAATTGATACTTTATTTTTATTTTTAGTACTATTTTTTTTATTACTGTACATTTCTGTTTTTATAATTTTTTTTTAAACTATTTGTAAAATGTTGAGAACCACTGAATAGGTCCACTTTTTTATTTTTAGTATTATCCCTTTATTACATTGTATATTTCTTCTTATATAAGTAAATAAACAAAATTAAAAATTTGAAAACTTTTTATTTGTAAAATGTTGAGAACCACTTTGAATTTATCATTTATTTTTATTTTTAGTATTATGTTTTATGAACATTGTGTACATATTATGTACATTTCTTTTTTTATAAATTTTATTTATTTTTTTCGAAACACTTTTTGTAAAATGTTGAGAACCACTGAATTTGTCCAACTAAATTAACAATGCAATAAGAAAAGGTTATGTATAGAAATAAAAAAGCTCCGAAATTAACTTGTGTAGTAAAACAAGGTAAGAAGATAATTAATTAAATCGATTAAGAAATTAAGAAAAACTTGAAAAATAACTCACTCCCACGATGTAGATGACAAAAAAATAACTTACTAATTAAAGGGTTAATCATTTTGACTCCTACCATAATGTAGAATCACCTCCCGAAGTTAATGCACTTTACCCCTGGACACCCTGTATATATATGTGGCGCCCACTTTTGCCGAATTCATTGCGCCGTCACTGGCGCCGTAAGAACACGCGAGAAATACTACGGCGTACACCGCGCAAGGTACTGCCGGAACATTTCTACCTACAGCGGTTAATTATTCCGCCACTTACGCGAAAGGCCTCGAACTAACGGCCGCTCAATACAACGGCCGCGGAACGTACGAGCACTTTCTTCGCTTTGCGTGAATTCGCAACATTACCTGGTGCTCTCAAAACTACTTGCCCGGCCGGCAACAGTATAAATAAGGCGACTCAACACTGCGCTAGCTCAGTCAGTCCAGTCCAGGCTCCATTCACCGGTCGACACATACATACCGGGCAGTGATTACAACAGTACAGTGCCGCAACAAAACGCAAGCCCTCGCGGGGCTACAACCCGCGCAATCAGCATCATGTGATTAACGCATATCCAGTGTGACTTCAGGAACATCTTCATAACACCTTCGAGGACTCCATCTCCAACCACCATCTGCTGTTTGGCCCATTCGCGCCTCGACATGAGATGTCACCTGACCTATCAACTACCAAGCATGCGCTTGCTGTTTATATAGGTGCAACCCGTTCTCTGGTATTCGAAACCCATCGCGTTCCGCTGTCAGAGTCATCCTCACCGCCTCTCAAGGTTCCTTCCTGCGTCACGTGTGTGCTCCGACTCGAAGGACACATAGCCGCCATATCCCGTCAACACGACTACGATCGACCGCCTGGACCAAGGTCACTTCTACATACACCGCCATGGTGTAAAGCAACACGCCGGCTCCCTGAAGACCTGCGATCTTCACCGCCGAAGCTTCCTGACCATCATCACGCATCAGCAACGCAGCAGCAACACTCACTGCACTACTGTCACTCCGCTCCGCTTCGACCTTTGCTACGTAGCAACCAATAAAGACTTACTCACAACTACGACTGACGCCTTTCATTTATCTCCCGTCTCTGCCGATCCGCAGTCCGCTCTCTCATATATATATATATATGTACATAGTTTTATTATCAATGGTAACAAAATTATAAGTAACATTTTGTAGTAGATCATGGAGAGGAAAAAATATGATTGTAAAATATAAAATGATAAGAGCTGGATTTATTCTTACGTTGATGATGAGTAGACATCACTGCAGTCATCCGGCAGCAGAAACTTGATGTATGGATAATAAAAGATGAAGGGGTGGCAGATGGTGGTCAGGGTCAAGTTGGAGCCATAGAAGAAGGCCAACATCCCAAAGAAGCTTCCAAAGATGAACCAAGCCTCATTCTCTGGGCCCACACAGCAATCTAGCCTAAAAATTAGCAATTTTTATTTTGTGTAAAAAAATTCAGCAAAATACCGATTGATAGGCTTAACTTTCATTATCCTGCCACTTATATAATCCTGTACGAACTACGATTTTTTAATGATGGCAATGTTTATTGAATTGCCACACTGCAGCACGTGTGCATCGAACCGCACATTATCAATAGAAGGACGGTTTAGAACCAAACTACATTCTATTTTGAATGTCGTCTGCAATACATCATAATCCCTATATATTATTTTAATAAATCAGGTACGCCTCATACGTCATACATGTGTCTGGTAATGTTATATTATTGTGAAAACAGGCTTATGGGTCCGAGTGGTTAACCTCCTTTCAAGCCTTGTCAATAAACTTCGAATTTAAAATCTGTGTGACTAATAAAGTTAATCTGTTTTAAACATTCAAATTCTTTAATTTATAAATCATAATACAATTTCATCCAACGTTAATCCTACTATTGATTATCTATGTACATACGCGTTATTATTTCAGAGACCAATATTAATTATTGCGTGATATTAATTATTTTCTTGTTAACTACTGTTTGTGTTGATTGTGTCCATTTGAGAATTTTTTATATTCCATCATCATTTTTTGATTGATTATAATTTTCTCAAAAAATTATAATTTTGTTTCAACAATGAAAATAAGCATGTTGGTTGTATGATTAACGTGACCATTTATTATATCCCCCAAACCGGGACACTGAAAAAAAGGTAGGTACTTAATAATAATAATAAATTTGAACAACTTATACTTTTAGCGCTGTTTTCACAAAAAATCGCCTCAAGAGTGCTATACAAAAGAGGCTTAATTACAATTTATCTCGCAACTACCAATCGCATAGAAGATCGGAATTCAAGACCCTCGTTCAAAATTTAAAGAGATTTTTTTTAAACAGAAAATTTATATGAAATAAAGCAATGTGTTACAGTAAAAATGTTTTTGACTAAAATTAGCATGGATTTTACGAGTGAATTTACTTAACTATGTAGGTAGGAGGCTAGATCACGATCACGATTATTGGAATTCTAGCCGCTTAATAAATTAAATAAAATATAAATGAAACAATTCAACTTGGTTTGAACCACTTTTATAATGAGTAAATCCGACCGGTTTCAGAACAAACGTTCCTTCTTCAGGGCAAGCGTATACTAATAAAATAAAATATCTTATAAACTTATTAGTTTTAGGAGCCTCACAATTTCATACGATACAATTGACAAGATAGTAATGTTTTTTCGTATAATATTAGGGTTAGCTATTTTATATATTTATGTATTTCAAGATTACCAGTATGTTTGTGTACACGCACAATGGTTTCTTTACGAAAATGGGACATTTTGGCATCCCGAAGCTGTGATCGGGGACACAGGGACACGCTGCCTGGCTGTCCCGGTGAAAACGGGATGTCTGGTCACAATATGTATGATTCATCTCCTACCGTTACTGCCAATGTATTTTTGAGTAATTATTTTGCTAAAATTTAGAGATAATATCATGAAACTTACCAAATAGAGTGATTTTTATTGTTTGGAACATTTGCCTGGCAGTGACGGCAAAAATATGGTTGTTCATTTTGTAACCTGAAAAAAAAAATTAAAATGAGTGTCGAAGGAAAGAATTTCAAACTGTGAAGGAATTATCATTTCAACCTTATTTAATATTAAGAAAAATGACCCTTGAATTCGACAAACATTCCTAGGTTACGAATATCCTGACAATATTTGAAAATCTCCTACTACCGAGGACTTAGCTAGTCGAGATATTGAACTCACCAAGCCTTGGGTGGTAATTTAAAAAAATGTACAAAATAACCTATGAAAAAGAGTTACTTTATATTGAATGAAATCGCCCATGAATTTGAATTTGTATTTGTCTTCTTTATATTAAATAAAGTTTCTAACGAATTCAAATTATATGCACTTTATATTGAGCAAAATGACCAAGAAATTCAATTTACACACTTTATATTGGGCAAAATGACCCATGAATTCAACTTACATTATAGGTTTTCAACAAAATGACCCATGAATTCAACTACCTTATATTATTTTCAACACCTATGAATTCCACTTTCATGCTTTATATTTGAAGATTATATTATATTTATATTAATAATAAACTGTCTATATTAATAATAGACCAGTTAGACTGACATACAGAAAAAAACATAAAAACTCCAGTAAACACAAGCTTTGGACAAAGACACAATAAATACCAGGCAATAAAAGCATTTAATAATCTTTCACTTGACACAAAAAATGAGGAAAACAAAAAAAAATCCAGATACAAAATTAAAAGTTGGATTAACCGCCCTACCCATACGAACTTTACATGATACGGCCGCTATATTATCGCCCGAACGCAACAAGCCGTATCCCGTACGTTCAGGTAAATAACAACTATACCCGAAATCTTTTTACTATAATGTATTATCCATTGCGACTTTAGTATATTATGATGCTCAACTTACCTCAACTTACTACATTGTCTGTATAATATTATGATGACTATCTCAACAGAGCTACCTACACCTACTATATGCACAATACTGCCACCATGGGTGGTACTACGGAGTCCTCCTTGAGAGTCTCAAGGGGGATACTGTGCTATCACTTATGATGGCATAATAATACATGCGTTTACCTCAGCACGGGCTCTCCCAGTGAGGTGTTCACAATCCATAACCACATTCGTTTTAACCAATTACATACAGTTGCCGACCATATTTCACTCTACTACCTACTATGTTTCATATTAAGAATATTTTTTGTTTTACTTCCACCTAATGTCATTGTTATTGTATTTATTAACTGTATGTAAGAGCATAGAAATGAATAAATAAAAATAAATAAAAGAAATCCACAAAACGTTTGTGATCGGTTCGTATACATTAAGTTTGTTCCTGCGTTATCGCGAAGCTAAGGGATGTGTTCAGGTATTTTCGGCTCTCCCATACAAGTCACACCGCTAGTCAGTGGTACTCTTTATGCAAGTGGCGCGGTTTATCATCATCATCACTCTTGGCTCTACAACACCTGGTGGGTCTTGGCCTCCTCAAGAGTCTTCCTCCACTCATCACGGTTTTGTGCCAGCTCTCTCCAGTTTACAATCTCCAAGGTGGATATATCTTTGAGGACGTTGTTGCTCCATTTTAAACTTGGTCTTCCCAGGCTCCTTCGCCCTGTCGGTCTTGAGTTCAGCAGGGACTTTGGTGCTTGATTCTCGGTCATTCTCTCTACATGACCCAGCCGCCGAAGTCTTCCCAGTTTTATAAATTTTGTGACATTTAGATCCTTAAACAGAGTATATAGCTCATTGTTATAATGTCTGCGCCAAAATCCATTTTCCTTTCAAAAACATCCAGTGCTCGCTCATTCCTCTTAGTTAGTACCCAAGTCTTAGCTGCGTATGTGAGAACTGGTCTGATAAGTGTTTTGTACACTAATATCTTGGTGTTTCTTGATAGCAGTCTGGATTTTATTTGGTTTTGTTGGCGGTAATAACAGAGATTTGCGTTCACTATGTGCTTCTGGATCTCTTCTGTGGTATTATTCTCGTTTGTTATCAGGTAGTCTAGGTATGTGAATCTTGGTACCGTTTCAAAATTTTGGCTTCCACATGAGAGAGTTGGGGTTTGTTGGGTGCATCCTACGGCCATGTATTTGGTCTTCTGCTGGTTTACTATGTGACCCATATTTTTAGCAGAACTTTCAAGATTTATGAAGGCGTCACATAAAGCATTGGGAGTTTTCGCGATTATGTCGATACCATCAGCGTAACCCAATTTGTGCACAGCGTGCACAGAGTTGTCAAATATCGTTGCTCTTATCTAAATGCCTAAGTCACGAATAACTTTTTCTAAGGCTATGTTGAATAAGAGGCGGGCCAATCCATCCTGAACATGAAGATGGCAGCAATCGTCAATAAAAGCTAGTGAATGTAGTTGTGCATCTTTTGACAGTTACTCACCAAAGATTACGCCATTTTGGAAGCGCAGTTTTTAGTTGACAGTCGTTTGAGTGAGTCGATGTGTGTTTTTGTGACAATGGAAAAAATTGAGTGTCGAGCTGTTATTAAATTTTTGTTTTTGAAAGGCAATACGCCTACGCAAATCAAAGATGAGTTGGACTCTGTGTATTGGGACTCTGCACCATCATTTACCACAGTGAAATTTTCGGGACTAAATCTCATTCCTATTGTCACAACATGACTATGGAGAACTATCTTATATACAAAAATGCCGAAGCCAATGCCAAAAGGGTATTGAGGTCAAAGAAAAGATCCGGGTGGTACAACTTCTGCAGTTCAGCATCTCCGAACACTCCAATTTCGGAAGTGTGGCCTATGATTCGAAGATTTCGATCCTCCTTCAGTTCAACATCTGCTCGAGCGTCTCATCTAAATGGATAGATAGTTCTTGGACAAAATTGCCCCCCTTTCTGTACCTAACTTAGATGAAATAACTCCCATCCACAACACTCCTATGTCTGATCATTGGCTAGACTCTCCATTCACTTTAATTGAATTAAAAAATTGTTTATCAACAGTCAAGGACTCATCTCCAGGCAGAGATGGTATAGGTACCTTATAGCATTATCAAAAATAGTAATGATAATGTTCTAAACCACTTCTTAAGCATCTTAAATAAAATCTTCCAGACTGTCATAATGCCTGATGACTGGAGTTCTCAAATAATCATCCCAATCCTAAAATCAAACAAATCACCCAATTCTGGATTCAACCACAGGCCAATTGCTCTTTCATCCACCTTTAGTAAAATTTATGAAAAATTAATTAAAAATCGGTTAGAATTTTTTGTCGAAAGTAATCAGCTTCTCTCTCTATCTCAATTTGGATTTAGGAAAAAAAAATCTTCGCAAGATAACCTTGCCATCATCAGCACTGATATTAATTTATCCATTTCTAACCAGGAAGTATGTCTTGCGATCTTTATAGACATAGAAGGCGCCTTTGACAATGTTTCCATCCCAATCCTTAAAAAAAAATTTTTAGGCCTTGGCCTACCTCCCATGTTTGTCCAATCTATTATGAATCTATTTCTTGATAGAAAAATTTTCATTGAGCTACCAGATGTTACTCCACAGAGCAGGTCAATTTGAATACCCCAAGGCGATGTATTATCCCCCTTACTGTATAATATATACACACAATATGCATGTCACTATTCCCCCTCAAGTAAAAGTTATTGAGTTTGCAGATGACATAGCTTTCTTCTTATCATCCAAAATCATCCCACCCGCTGTCAAATATCTTAATGAAGCCATGAATGCTCTTTGCACATGGCTCACTTTAAATGGTTTTGAACTTTCTGTCCAAAAGAGTCAGTGTGTCACCTTCTCGAACCGTCCAAAAAACCCCCCTGTTCAAATTTTATTTAAAAACTCTCCAATCCCCAACGCCTCTGAAGTAAAATTTTTGGGAGTGACATTTGATAGGAAACTTAAATGGTCTTCCTATATTCATAATATAGTTACTAAATGTGAAAAAAATTTAAATATCATCAGATCATTGATTGGCATTTACACCATTTACATTTGCACCCTACCTGCATTAAGTTGCTTTACAATGCACTTATTCGAAGTCATCTCGACTATGCCTGCCCAATTTTTTGTACTGCATCCAAAAATGCACTCAGTAAATTAGACAATTCAATTGAAGTCATCGCGAATAAAAACTGGAGCGATGCAATCGTCGCCCATCAATTCCCTTCAAGTAGAATGTTCTGATCCCCCACTATATTTAACCTTTTCTACGCGTCAAAAAAATGTATCACTTCGTTCACACGCGGGGCTATTTATCAATAACCCATTATTTGCCGCTCGTGCACCGGTGTGTCATGAGTTTTACACGCGATTTTGACCCTTATGTCTAAAGAAAGTGTATGAAGAACACGGTCAGAATCGCTTGCTCTATTATCGCCCTTTACCATAGCGAAACCTGCAATGCGCCTAGTCACTCCAAATAATTTATATTAATAATTTACCGGAGCGCGGGGATGTGTGCAGTTCTTGCGCATGCGCGGGAAAAATTCCTTTATCTACGATTTTGACCCTTCTATGTACAAAATTTGTAAAGGACAGTGTCAGGAATCGCTGGACACGAAATGTCATTTCTGCCGCCGGGTGCCGCGTCATAATTGGTGGTGCTTTTAGCTGGCCTACCCTGGCAAACAAGAGATGGCTTTAAACAATAATTACTCATGGATTTTTAATATTTGTTTTAAAAAATAAGTCAATTATGTCTTGAAGTATTTTTTCAAGTGTAAATAAACATTCCGATTATCAATGGGACTCTATAAATCTTCGACGCTTATCTCAGTAGTGTGATGAATACGTTTGGGTCGGGCGGCCATATTAATATTTCAAGGTCAACCCAATAAGCACGTCAACATACCGGAGTACAGCTCTTCAACTGTGGTGCGATGTCTCGATTGGCAAGACACATGAAATATTGACACACTTAAAAAGGGTCGTATAATAATGCAGCTTCACAATTGTTATCTTCGTCACTTTCACTAAGTTTGAAATCTAAATCTATTTCTAAGGTTGCACTAATTACTTCGTCGTCATTAAGACTACGACCCGGCATTTTGTATGTTGGTAAAAAAAATAATTTCTATTTTTTATTTTAACTTTATGAGTAAAACCTCAAATTGTAATATTTAAATAAATGAAGACAATATAAGCGCTAATATTGTCTTCATTTATTTAAAAACAATTTCAATTATTGATAAAAAGTCAAACATCTACAACTTTTCGTAAAGAGTTATTTTATTTATTTATTTTTTTTTAATATAATCGGAGACGGTTTACATATATATAGTTCCCGAGAGCACTTAGGCCATAGACCCATTGTACTATCTCCCATTTTACCTCATTCCTTTGACAGTAATCCAGTCCCTTTTGTAAAGTTCACCAGGATTGTCATTCGAAATGAAGCTGTATCTTTTGGTCCGACAATGTGTCTTCCCAGGTCTCATTTCCCCTCTTCACTCCTCCTTGGTTCCCTGAAGGCTCCACAACGGAAGAGGGCTTCATCTCTTCTCTCCACTCCTTAGTTCCCCGAAGGCTCCACGACGGAGGGTCCACCTCCCCTTGGTTCCCTAAAGGCCCCACAAGGGAAGAGTCTACCCCACCTTGGTTCCCCGAGGGCCCCAGGAGGGAAGAGAACTTCATCTCTCCTCCTTGGTTCCTTTAAGGCCCCACAGAGGGAGAGTTCACCAAGATGGCCTCATTTCTCCTCTTCACTCCTACATGGTTCCTCAAAGGCCCCACATGGGAAGAGGACATCATCTCTCCACTTCACTCCTCCTTGGTTCCACAAAGGCCCCGCGCTGGAAGGGTGCCCTTCCCCTTGGTTCCTCGAAGGCCCCACAAGGGAAGAGTTCATGGAGGTGGCCTCAGCTCACCTCTCCACGGTTTCTCTTCTTAGTTCCTCCTACGGCCCCAGGAAGGAAATCCACAGAGGTGGCCTCAGCACTCCTAGGTTCCCAAAAGGCCCCTAGTTTTAGAATGGTCCAATTTGTTTTTTTTGTCCCACGAGTTACCAGGGAAATAGACGGTCCACTCCAGCAGAGCCCTGAGTGCTGGAGTGAGGTCTAAATACTCCGAGATGCGACCTTGTTTCTCGGAGGCACCGTTCGTGACGCTGTTCCCCAGGACATTCAGCCTGAGCACGGTAGCTCACACCTTGGCTTGGGATGGCTAATGCAGGTATGTGTTTTCCACTCCCTGAGCGATGGGTTTGCCACACTCCCTACGCTACGTAAAGAGTTATAAAACCACTACACTTGATTGTCAACTAAAAACACTCTTAATCACTTATTTTTATTTGAAAATAATCTAACACTGATGAAATTTTATATTTCTACCACAGTTTGAAAGTATTTTTATTGTATTTATAAAAAAACTTATTTTTAAATATGATAAATCAGATAAATGTCCACAGTAATCATGATAGTTCGCATCAGCGAAAAAAGCAAACAATAATTCGATATAATGTATTACTCGGCGAGCATCTTCGCTTGAGAATCTTACGAGTGCTTATGAGAGGCGCCTGCGCAATAGCGTGTGAAAAGACGCGGGAAGAATTCAAACTGATTCAATTTTCGCTCTTAGTTGGGAGGTCCCTTCGAATCTCTGAAACTCTGATTAGGATACGTATTACGGAAAAATATCGCAAGATGTCAGTAGGGTAAAGTTTTGAGAATTTTTAGGAGTATAAATTTTACCATATTCAAGTATGTTTCGTATACATAACGCCGGAGAAACTTCGTGGCGCACAGACACGCCGCCCGCGTACAGGGCATGTACGGGATGGCGCAGTGGTGCGCTTCCCGCAGGGAAAGGGTTAAGGCGTCAACTGTTTGCGGACAAATTTGTTCTTAAATGTTTAAATTCTAAATGTCATCAGGTTATTCCCAGAGTCTCGTTGTTCAAAGACTCAACACATTCATCTCCAATCGGAGCTCGAACTAAACCTCTTCCTGCCATCTGTAAAAATTTTCGCTCTCTCTCAGAGCTTCAAATTATCCAAAATGATCTTCTTCCACTATACAAATTAAAATATAGTCACGTCACCCTATCCCCAACAATTTCAGAGGGGATCGGCATCCTTAAAAATCATTCCAATCTCCCGGCCCATACTGTCAATAATATGTTCAATGACATTATTTCTTCTAAATGGCCCAACTCTTCTCTTTTATTTACTGATGGCTCCAAATCTCCAGACTTTCCTAACTGTGGTATAGGTATTAACGTTTATCACAATAATTCTAATGATATAATATTTTATTCAATTTCAAACCAATTTTCAACATTTTCTGCTGGGTGAATATGTAATTGAATCTCTCAAATATATAATCAAAAATAATAGTGAACATTCCCTTGTTCTGTCTGACTCTCTCAGTTACCTCCAAAAACTTCTATCATGTCCTCTTCTTCATCCTGATGATCACTTTGTATGCCTTATTAGAGTGCTGATAGCCTCCATTCAAAGCTCTGGAAAAACCGTAATTCTTATTTGGATTCCTGGACATGTTGTCATAGTGGGTAACGATATTGCGGATTCCTTGGCAAAACAAAGACCGTAAACCATATTCCCCTATCTGATATTTTTTTCCCTCATCAAAGATAGATCCGCAATGTTTGGGCAGAGTATTGGAACATTGCTAGTCAATCTAAGGGTGCCCGCTACGCCTCAACACAAAGGACTATTCCATCAAAACCGTGGTTTCGAAAATTCCCCCATTTTTCCAAAAAGGAAATTTCCTCACTTATTCGAATGAGAATCGGACATTGTTCCTTTCCTTCTCACCTTTTTAAAATTCACATCCTTGACTCCCCAGATTGTACATTCTGTGGTCTAGATGTGGGAACTTTAGATCACATATTTTTTGGTTGTCCCTCTCTAAATAAATATCCTCTCTTCTATCAAGCGTCATCTAAAATTGCCTCCTCTCCATGCAACATTTCATCTCTTCTAAGTCTGAACTCGACTCCAATCTTCCATTTAATTCTGAAATTTGCTCATTTAAATAAAATTAATATATAATTTCTCCTTTCCTTTCTCTGTAATTTTAAATGATGGCCTAGAACACCCTTGAAGGGTGAAAGTCGAAATAATTGAAAAAAAAAAACTCCAAATATATGCTGATTTTTCTTCATTACCAACTTTATTTATTTTATTAAAATTTATTAAGTACTTCATCTTACTGAATTTTGCATTGTAAAATGGGGGCCTCAGTATGGGAAGCCCCCAATGAGGCCAATATTATCAATACATGTTATGGAACCAAAATAAACAAATAAATATTGGGCAAAATGACCAAAGAATTCAAATTATAAGTACTGTATATTGAGCAAAATGACCAATGACTTCACCCTACACACTTTATATTGAGCAAAATGATGAATGAATTCAACTTACACACTTTATATTGAGCAAAATGACAAATGAATTCAACTTACACACTTTATATGGAGCAAAATGACAAATGAATTCAACTTACACACTTTATATTGAGCAAAATGACAAATGAATTCAACTTACACACTTTATATTGAGCAAAATGACCAATGAATTTTACTTACACACTTTATATTGAGCAAAATGACCAATGAATTAAACTTATACAGCCTTACTCATCATGAAACCGTACCACGGCTCTGTAGCGTCGCGGTAGCTACACAGTGGAGTAAGCCTACACTGCTCAGGGTAAAAATCTTTTCTCATCATCACAATGTTTCTCGAGAGCTGTTATGATTTTTTTACGGTAGCAACACTGCTCCAAATCTGAAAAACGTGGTCAATTTAGCATTTCACGGCGTGTTGCCAACTTCACGTTTATTCATACGTCAACATCAGTCAATACAACATATTATTCGAGGAGCTTCAGCGAGATTGATCTGCGTTTGTTTACCGTTTCTAATGCAATTATAAACACTATCTCACCTCGTTTCTACCCCAGTATCGTATGGCACAAAGAACTTGGAGATCGGTAGATACTTTGCCACCCCATTTATTATTCACATTCAAATACGGCCGTACCAAATCAATCAAATGTATCATGTTGACTTTGGTAAATCTATATTTAGACCTAAAATCTCCTTCCGTAAATGCCGCAAATGGGTCGTACCTTTTTTTTAATCTTTTTCCGTAGCCGTGGTGCACAATGCCGCGAATACGGTCAATATTTGCCAAAGCTCCGTTCAAAACGTCAAGATTCTCATAAAAGTTCGCCATTTTGTCAGTTACAACGCACGGGGTACTGAGTTAACCCTGGTGATCGGGTGGTTTAAATTCTGACAGCTACTACATCTCCCGTACAGCGACGCGGTAAGAACACGCGCATGCGCGTGATTAACCCACCATGTTGAGTAACAATTTCACCTAACCCGGTCTTACTCCGAGGTTGTATCTTATTTTGCGATGATGAGTAAGACTGTTACACTTTATATTGAGCAAAATGACCAATGAATTCAACTTACACACTTTATGTTGGGCAAAATAACCAAAGAATTCAACTTCATATATTGAGCAAAATGACCAATCAATTCAATTTACTTTATATTGAGCAAAATGAATATGAATTCAACTTACTTTAGTAGATTGGCAGCATCCTCTTCCTTCTCATGATCTCCATTAATATAGGACGACTTATTGAAAGGCAGTAAGGTTTTCTGTGCTTTCATTTTGGCCTGGTAGAGGCACCCCACCCCTGCAAAGGTCAGGGCCACAAGAAGGAAGTTTTCTTCCGGTAGAATCTCAAGGAGCATTATCACGAAAATATTGAAAACAAGCGTAAGCCAAATTACCGATGAGATAATCCATACGAGGAAGAATGTGGACCTGAAATATAAATATGTAGTTACATATTGATAGTAATTCTGCACAAGTTCTTGGTAGGATGGTACGTAAATAATTTTTTATGTTATTTTTTATTTTTATTAACTGGTACCCACTTAGTTCACAGGTTATAATGTAAGTTAGCACATATTTTAGTTGGAAGAAATTAAATAGTTGTAGGTTGCAAGAAATAAGTAATGATTGTATTTTTTTTTACATTAACCCCACACAGGAGGCACATGAGGAAAATAATTTCCCTCAGGGCCTGTCATATTTGGGAATGCTGAGTGCAGGGTCTTTTTAAGGAAAGGAAGGAGAGGAAATTCTGAGAAGGAAAAAGGTATGAGGGGTGGGTAGTAGTCTACGGGTCAGTGTGTCCGGGAGTGAAGGACGTATGAATCCATTTCTCCCGCTGCAGTGTAAAACGATGGGTCAAGAGAGACCAGCTGGAGAGGTTAAAGGGTTTTCCAAAACCGGCCTCTCCCGATCCGGCCCGCCACGCAGCTGGTGGGCAGGTATATCTGCCGCCAAGACCTAAACACACCTCACCTGATAAACCCGGGCACCCATTCTAAGTTACCAAACATAGAGAACCACTTGGGTTGACCTATGGCAGAGGTGTTGGTTATCCAATAAATGGTTCCCTGGGCGGCAGTACCCATACATGCCTCTCAAATTATGTAGTTGCAAGTCACCAGTCACCAGTTGCACACATTCCCTGGGCGGCAGTACCCACATGCCTCCCAAATTATGTAGTTGCAAGTCACCAGTCACCAGTTGCACACATTCCCTGGGCGGCAGTACCCACATGCCTCCCAAATTATGTAGTTGCAAGTCACCAGTCACCAGTTGCACACATTCCCTGGGCGGCAGTACCCACATGCCTCCCAAATTATGTAGTTGCAAGTCACCAGTCACCAGTTGCGCACATTTCTTCTTCATTATCATTTGTCTGAATTGAAAACATTATGTCTTTTTTAAACTTCAGTTCAACTGGTTCAAAATTCTTTTCATCCTTTCATGTTTTTAAATTGGTTTAATTAAAAATAATTTGTAAATTTTTATCAGTTTGTCTTTTTTTTTGTAAAACTAGCTGAAGTTTCTGACTTAGCCCAGGCTTTACACAGGTTTATCGAAATCAGACCTAGACAGTGACTTTCCTCTTGTTTTGAAGATCAAACGCAATTAATACAAGAAAAAAGGTATTTAAGCGACTTTCCAGTACTTTACGCAACTTAATTGTGACTTTCAGGTAAAAATTGTCACTTGGGCGTTACGTTGGGGGGGGGGGGGGGGGGGAGGGTACGGAAAAAACGTTAGGCCGGTTACAGTGCTCGACCGACGGTCGGTGCGTACGGTCGGTCCTGACGATACGCATGCGCACGGTCGGTCCTGACGATACGCATACCACCGACCGACCGTCGGTGCGTACCGTCAGTTCACGCTTGACCAACAAGCTGACCAGACGTCGTACGCGAAATTAATTAATTAATAGCTGCTTATTATCTTCGTAGATGTATTAGGAACAGAAGACGTATATACCACGTACACCCGATCGTCGCCCAGCATGCGTACGGTCGGTCCTGCACTGAACGATTTATGAATTTTCATACAAATGACAAGCGCAACCGACGTACGCACTGACCGTCGGTCGAGCACTGTAACCGGCCTTACGGCGCGTCACATGGGGGGGAGGGGGGGGTCAAAAATCTTCAAAAATTGTGTTACGTAACACTTGAACGCCCCCTTTGTAAAAAACCCAAACCAATTCCGCCCACCCGATGTCCGCCATAGGTGGCTTTATTTAAATAAACAGATAAACCTAGTTTAACAACCATTCCTAAAGAAGGAAGGTTCCACAAAATACTCTTTTTAGGGTAAATTGTTTGTTTAAAAAAAAAGATGGAAGGTTAAGGTTAGGATTAAGTTTTGTTTTAAACTGTTAGTTTATTGGGCTAATTTTACTAATAATAATTTGAAGCGCCTTTGAGGTTATTTAAAAAAAAACAGCGCAGTACTGAGAGATTTACTGTGGTGAAACGAGAAACAATTAATTGAAATCGGAACGAATTTTGTAATAAGTATAATAATTTGAGGGTGAAATGCAGATCCTGCCAATGTCTGGGAATTTAATAAAAATGCGCTTTCTAGATGAGAAAAGTGTGGAGAAGCTGAATAAAAAAAAATTAAGGCGTGCTCGGCAATATTGAGGGAGATAGTATAAATAGTCGTTCAAAGTATAAATAAAATTTCACTTCGTGAACCGATGCTACGCCATTTTGTCACTGTTATGTTGATTCACCTTAATTACGTTAAAAGGCAACTATTTGCATTGGGGGAAGTGGAAAATATTTCATTCTAAATTTCGATTACGTAAAATTAAAATTAGCTTTCGTCTTGTGAGATTGTACGCCAGAATCACAAACCATGTTACACAAACCTAGCGTAGCCGCTAAACTACTTGAAAACTGGGATGTTGTTCTTGCCTTGACGCGAGTAGGCGTTATAAAGGGGCACTTTCTTTTGAATCACAAACCATGTTACACAAACCTAGCGTAGCCGCTAAACTACTTGAAAACTGGGATGTTTTTCTTGCCTTGACGCGAGTAGGCGTTATAAAGGGGCACTTTCTTTTCTTAGGTTAGTGACAAAATGGCGGGCGGAATGACAGTATCGGTTCGCGAAGTGAAATTTTATTTATACTTTGAACGGCTGTATCTCCCTCAATTTTGCCGAGCGCGCCTTAATTTTTTTTTATTCAGCTTCTCCATACTTTTCTCATCTAGAAAGTGCCTTTTTATTAAATTTCCAGACATTGGCAGGATCTGCATTCCTCCCTAATTTGATTTCACTGCGGCCAATTTCTCACTGGTTCTGTTGTATTGAAATTATCCAATTATCATTATAAAGTCGGGTTGATCTCAAAAACTCTAAAAGTTTGGGATATCTATGCTTGGTTGTATTGTAAATAAATGCTTACCTTGGTCGAACTAACCAAAGCCGCCTTCTCACATAAAATAAAAACAGTGCTGTGCCGATGAATACACCGATCATAATGTAAAAGGAATAAGAAGAGAGAAACATAAGAAGGGGAATAATTCCAAAAGGCAACATGTCCAACGAAATTTTAGATAAAATCCCACGACAAAACAACTTATTCAAACATCCCATGATGTTCGATTTTTGAAAACAGTTTTGGAAAATGTGAGTCGATATCTTCATCTTGGGTCTTAGGATATTTGTATTTTTATATCAAATTGAGGATATATTTTTCAATTCAATGTGCATACATTACAGTCAATACCATATTATAACTATCGATTAAATCCCAATCATTCAACTCGTAAAGTTAAGATTTTACTCCATAATGTGGATAAAACCGAACGCAAAACGAAGTGTCACTACGTATAACCTAAAATAATATTGTATACAAATAATAATATAGTTGACAGTTGGATCGATTGCCAGGGTTGCCAATACACATCTTCTAAAATACCCACGATAGATTTAAAAAATCCCCACAAGTTTCTTTCTCCATAATGAAATACAATTCTATTGAAATTGGCCTTAATTTTTTTATTTTCTAGTCGTTTTATGATAACTCTTCAATTCCCATTTCAAAGTTAATCAAGATTTTTCTTTTCTCTATAAATAAAATAGCTTACATATATATGGTTCAGACAAAAAATATTAAAAATAAAAATAAATTACCCCCCCCCCCCCCCCTTATTTATGGGTGTGTCACCTACAGGTGACACTGGGCATTGTGCTTGAAGGCTCTGAAGAGGAAACAGCATTTTACTTATTCTTACGGTAGGAATAAAATAACAGTTTTATAATAGGTAATATTTGTTTATATAAAGTTTTATAATAATATTTTTTTATATAAAAAACAGAGCACTTATTTATTGTGAAAGCTGTACCAACACTTTAAATGCAAACCGATATTGCACTTGGCACTCATTTTTCTGGTGCGTTGGTAACAATATCCACATATTCGTTGAGAGCAGTCGATTTGCGGGTGATTGTCAACACTTCCTGCACTCCTACCTCGGTAGGCACTCTTACCTGCAGAAGTATGCCACAATCGAATTTGAGGATTGGAGGCTTTCCACATTTTTGCAAGTATTTGGTTGTGACATTTCCAGTTGTTTTCTGACTGTATTTTGAGCAGCCATGCATTTTGGCAAGCTGCATCTAAACAAAAAAGCAAACAGAGGAAACCACCACTATTTGCCGCGAAGAGCTACCCTCATGGAGTGAACGTTTTCGTCAAAACGCTCTACCCCACCCATGTAGGTACTTATTGTACATCTTGATAATAAATTGCCGGGCAATCAACTTGAATTTTTGCCCGTTTTTTATCCACAAATCTAATTCGTTCCACTTTCGAGATAGGATTCAATCCATGGCAGTTAGATGTAATGGTGATGATACTATTTTTATGCCATTTAGCTGCAATGATTTGCTTAGAAACTTTATGACACGACACATTCTTACCTCTTGGCTCTTTTTTATGTCATTTGAGTGAGGCAAATTGCAGTTCTCCAGACGGTTTTCCCGAATAGTACTTGTACCCCCAGCATTCAGCTCTCGCAATTATTTAGAGTTAAAAAATACTTCTTCATCACAGTCTCCCATACCACCAGAAATAAAAGTATTTCTGAGACCATTGTACCATTTTTTATAGTACTGTCTTTTCTTTTTTTTTCGGGGCAGGAACGTCGATTTTATCTCCTTCTTCCAAGTCATGTACACTATTTTCTCTAGAGATGGAAGGTCTATTTTGGAGTTCTACTAGAGATCAAAACATGCGACTGGGAAGATGAAAAATATTAGTCCCTTTTTCATCTCCACTATCTTCGTCCATCACCACACTATCCATCAGGAGGAAATAAAAATATATCGCCTGGGTCCACACCCCGGCCTGCAATTCCTCCACAATCTCATCTAAGGTCAACCTGTAATACGTAAACAAATTATAAAACACCATCACAACGTAGCGATGAGGCCAAAATGTAAACAACGGTCTAGTTATGTATTACTTAGAATGAATTTTTAACAATAGAGTCATTATACCAATAAAAATTCTGTAAATTATTTTTGTCATAAAATACATTTGTACTTTAGCTCATTTATTCATTTATTGTATACAATAAGAAAAAAAATAATACTTACGTCTTAGGCATTTTTATTTCACTTTATGTCGCAAGAGATCACACAAACTCAGACTGCTCCAATTTCGCATGAAACACGAGAATGAATTTGATAAATGGCATGTGGCTAGTGTTGCCAGAAAAAAATAACGAATAGAGTAACTATTTGCCTTTACTATGGCAGTAGTAGAATTTAAAAATAAAATTTCCATGTGGTAAAAAAAAAATACTAAACTTCTGTCACCTACAGGTGACACTGGGAATAAAAAAATAACGAATAGAGTAACTATTTGCCTTTACTATGGCAGTAGTAGAATTTAAAAATAAAATTTCCATGTGGTAAAAAAAAAATACTAAACTTCTGTCACCTACAGGTGACACTGGGAATTGGACACTGGGAATTCAATTCCCAGTGTCACCTGTAGGTGACAGAAGTTTAGTATTTTTTTTTTACCACATGGAAATTTTATTTTTAAATTCTACTACTGCCATAGTAAAGGCAAATAGTTACTCTATTCGTTATTTTTTTATTCCCAGTGTCACCTGTAGGTGACAGAAGTTTAGTATTTTTTTTTTACCACATGGAAAGTTAAACAGTTTTTTTTGCAACTTTGCTATGAAAGAAGACGAAATTATACCACATTCTCACAATTATGAAAATATTAGTTTTCAAAGTGGATGGATAATTAAGAAATGCCAAGAATCCGCGGATTTTCCCCAAAAAAAGCTTCTTCACGCAAAATACCCAATTCTTGAAAAATCTTTAAAATTCCCAGCAAATTGGGGAATTTTCAACGAATTGATCACCCTTCCAATGGCACAAAAGTATTGCCACTATGAAAGCACAAAATTTTTCTCAATCGTTTTCGGCGTTCCTTAATTTTTTAGTTTAGCTTTTATTTTATTTTTTTATATAATATTTTTTTTAATATCTGTGATGATAAAGAGCACAATAAAGGGGATATTATAAGAAAATAATGTTACTGAATCCAAGTAATTTTTGATAGGTACCTTCTTGTTACGAAATTTATAGTCTGTCAAAAAAGAGTAGAAAATATAAAAACTTGAACTACAAAATTTGTAGACTGGCAACACCAATTTAACTGTCAAATATTTTTTTGAAGTGCAATGACACTGAATGTATAGAACACAGTAAACCACATTTTAAAAAACATTTTTTCTTCATGACACAAAATTGATTGAAAGGTGATTTGTAAAGCGATTTGATTTAATTTAATTTAACATAAATTTGAATTTAACAATAGATAGAAAGGAAGAATCACTAATGGTGAGTTTAGTAACACTACTTTTAGATATGAATGAGTTAAATATATTCAGATCTAAAATTAGAGACATGATCTAAAGGCCAGGCAACTCTAGGTACTTTATCTAGTATTAAATAAATGTGAGCAATTTCTAAACTGTGCTTTATATTTTATTACATTATAGTTATTCTTCATTACGTTAACACAAAATTGCAAAGGTATAATAATAATATTACTATACGCAATTCTAATTTTGAGATCGGCGGGTATCTATACTGCAATGAAAAAATATTTTTTCCACTATTATGCCTTTTAAATTTTTTATAAAAATATAGGTTACACAGCTTTACTTTAACACTATGAGTTATGTGTTTAGTATTGCCATTTGAACAACAGTGGCGCCCTCATATATTTTCTACTCTTATTTGACAAACTGTATTGTAAATTGTAAGTAGGGGTTCGTGTTGCATAAACAGATCCATACAAATATAAGTAACATTTATTTTGTTTTCATTGCTCCAGTTAAATTAGGATGTCACGTCGGTAACTTTCGTTACATATTATCTTGATCGCAAAGAAGTTTGCTAATACATTGTGTGGGTTCAAATATTAATGAATGAGCCACGTTCACACTACACACACACACACACACACCCTCTCCCAGCGATTTGTAGGTTCATAAAGGAAAATTGGTCCAGGCAATGGAAGTCTGTACTTACTTAGATACCTTTCTCCAATTTACCATTCATTAACCCTTTTATTCATCCTCAGCCCTTCCCAAGCATTATCCCACACCCCACACCTACCGAATTGAAAGATTACTGTGGCTTTACTGTGGATTAAAAAGTGAAAATTTTAGGTACTGTGTCTTTTTACCATAATGACATAGATGCGTCGACTCTACGGGGTAGGGGACCCCTGATGTTACTAAAGAAAACGGACAATCCGTTGAACGATTTTTATGCTCCCTTTCTTACAATGGTCACAAATCAGAAGACATCTTGAAAGAAATACCTACTCGACACCTTTGAGACTCTTCATATCAGCATTGATCGTAATGAAACAGTCGGCTAGGCAGTCTGTGATTTATTTGCTGATTATGTCCATTCCGTCTACCGGCTGACCCTCCAGGGACTTCCTGCGATGACTCCCTGATTGAGCAGGTTGGTGTAAATGGTGTAATGGGATCAGTTTTATTTTATCGTTGCTGACCTTGTATCTTTAAAAAGGCTCGATTCTAGCAAGGGAGCGGAGCCAGATGGTTATTTGTTTTTATTTACTATTTGTTTATTACCGAGTGCGCAAATCGCTTGTCACAACTGACAATTAATAAAGTCGCTCAAGACTGACAGGAACATTTCCAGAAAAATGGAAAAGAGCCTAGGTACATCACACCATTTCATAAATCGGGAAATAAGTGTGAAGCAGATAACTATAGTAAGCTTTGCATTTTCTCGGAAACGTAATCTATGACCAGTTAGTTATTCCCGATTTATAGAAATCGACCAACGAATTTCAACATGGATTCTTTGCAGGTCGCTCTGTTGCTACCAATCTAATAATCTTTTCAAATTTCTTGTCTGCTTACAGCCTACATGGATAAACGTGTCCAAGTTGATATAGCAAAGCTTTTGACAAGATCAACCACAGCGTCCTGCTTTAAAAAATTGCAAATCATGGTATTCATGGAGATCTCCTTCGTTGGATATCTTCATACGTAACGAACAGGTGGCTGTCACATTGGGTGGGTTTTCCTATATCTGGAAACTCATCATTTCCGGTGTGCCTCAGGGGTCCATTTAGGGTCCCTTGCTTTTATCTATCTGTGAAAATAATATTACATCATGTTTTCACGGTGACCGGACATTCAGAATAAGACAACTCAGAATTTCATTTGAAAAGTCATTCAGAGTGATGAAAAAAATATTAAAATTTGGTTAAATAGTTTACGTTAGGGTAGGGTTACGGGCTATTTTAAAATGATTTTTTTCATAGTTTTTAATGACTTTTCAAAGAGGTGTTGAGTTGACTTAATTCTGAGTTGGCATGGAACCGTTTTCACAACGCTCAAATATTGCTATTTACCGACGATATGAAAACATACCTTGCTATAAGCTCCCCGGACTGATGTATGAGTTTACAAGCAGATCATGACCGATTGACGGATTACTATCTCAGCACAAACTTTTGAACAATATACCTACCTATCGAAATGTTCAAAGTCACATTCACACGTAGCCGTGTGAAAATACTGCATACCTACTCTTTCTGAATCACTGCTAACAAATAAAGTTTATATATGTGATCTCGGAGTCCTTTTGAACTCTATATTTACCTTTGAGAAACTCGTTGATCATATTGTCACCAAAGTAACTAAACACCTAGGTAGGTTTTGTAATGAAAACATGCAAAATTTTCAAAAATTTAACAAATTCACAGAATTTGAACAATTCATCAAATTTAAGTAATTTCTATTCAAGTAATGTTATTATGGGTCAGTTACTTCACAGAAGTGAAATAATATCAGAACTTGAATAGAACTTTCATAGAACCGGAAAAATGTCTTCGAAATTTGATGAATTGTTCAAATTCTGTGAAACAACCCGTCCTCAAATTCATCTGAGTCTCTACAATTCACGTGATCGTCCACACCTGGAATACCTACTGTGCACAGGTTTGGGATCTGCGCTATATTACTTATGTTAACAGCAGGGGTGTAGCTACCGCCGTATCAGCCGTATCAATGATACGGGGCCCCGTGCTACAGAGGCCTTTTGATTTTTTTTGTGAGAAATTTTTATCCTTCATTTGGGCGCCCCAACTAGGGATGAAACGATACCATTGAGGTATCGATACTTTTACTCGATACTGTATCGGTCGTCGAGTATCGATACTTACTTGGTATCAGTTGAAAAGTATCGATACTTACTCGTATCGCATCTATTTTGGAAAATTTGAAAAAAAATATAAGTGTCTAAAATATATATGTACTTACGTTGAAATCTTGTTGTTATCATAAACAGGTGCAATATAATCAGCGTGGCTTTTTAAATGCTTATGCAAATTAGAAGTTTTGCCACAAAACCGCACTGTTTTAATCATCATAAGCATTTTTTGCACCTTGCGGTTTTCTCGTCGTTTTTCGTGAAATATTGCCACACACTAGGCTTCGGAGGCCCCATTTTCAATAACTCAAAAAGTTTAAACACTGAACAAACACCGACTATTGTTAAAGGATTAACGAACATGGGGGCGAAAGTGAACGAACGAAAACATTGTCAATTCCAATTGTCAATGACGACAAAATATGGCGGTGGCGGCGCTGCCTGTTTTTTTATATAGACAAACAAGCTTGCCAACTACACAAAACTAAGACTAGCTAGGTAGAAGCTAGGGACGCTAGGGTTAGGGTGCCTCCAAAAACTTCAATTTAAGATATGCAATTTTTTTGTGAATGTTAAATAAAATAGTGACATTAGCATACTGATATGAGTACTTTTGACCGATACCTACTCAGTACTCAATTTCAAAGTATCGATACTAAAAGTACTTGGTATCGGTGAAAAATATCGAGTATGTACTTGTATTTACTCGTATCGTTTCATCCCTACCCCCAACTGATTTTGATTCCTCCAAGGCACGCTACTCAACTGGTTAACAGGTTAGAAAGAGTTCAGGAGCGATTCCAATTTTCTCAATTTAATTTTCCTGTTTATTAAATTTTCTCAATTTTAAATCATTCGACGTACACAACTTTTACGACGAAATCGAAAAATATTTTCGAACCACGAAACTTCTCAACAAGAGGCTTGATCAGGTGCTCCTGTACAAAATTATTAACTCAAACGTTGACTACCCAAAATTCCCACCCACGCACGCACCGCTTCGATAATAATACGAGCAGTATACTCCGAACACCTTTTTCTACATTGATAGATGGAGCACCAATTTCAACCAAAATGAATTTATGAAAACGGAGATGTTACTGCTACAACAATAAAATTGCATTTGTAGATATATTATGTAATATGTAGGTGCTGACATATTTACTGCTAATTACTATAGTTAAAGAAGTTCATTTTACCCATATTCTAGGTGCGAATAACACACATTCATGATGATTAAATTAATTGTACTTGCCTATTATTTTCATTTTACTTGCGCGGCGACAACCCTCACCCTTCTCCTCCCCTTTCCAATGATATTACGGTACGCATGTTTCACCTGTGGAGTGTGCAGCTATGATATTCTGCGGCAGCTATAGAGCGTTCATTGCCGAGCTACGACAAATATAAAAATTAGGTATATTCAATAAATCACTATTTTATATTTTACGTTAAACTTTACTACGGATCGGTTTACATTATAAACACAAAAAACATGTTTTGGATGCAAATACTGTTTATGGCTGAAATTTTCTGTTATAGTTTCCATTCATTAACCTTTTTCTTTTTTACAAAAACAATTACAAAATTAATAAATACCTACCACTTTTAGCTCATCCGATCGAAACTGTGGTTTCAAAAATTCCCCCATTTTTCCAAAAAAT
This sequence comes from Limnephilus marmoratus, assembly GCA_917880885.1. Classification (NCBI taxonomy): domain Eukaryota; kingdom Metazoa; phylum Arthropoda; class Insecta; order Trichoptera; family Limnephilidae; genus Limnephilus; species Limnephilus marmoratus. The sequence continues at coordinate 19,495,872 of OU862906.1, forward strand.
AAATTTCTTCCCTTATTCGAATGAGAATCGGACATTGTTCCGTTCCTTCTCACCTTTTTAAAATTCACGTACTTGACTCCCCAGTTTGTACATTCTGTGGTGTAGATGTGGGAACTTAGAAAATAAATCAATAACCTACGATCTCCCACATTGAGTAGGAAAAGCTGTAAAATATCTTCAGCTATAATAGCTGACCGACCCTTAAAAACAGAATAAAGAATATAACACCGGAAGTGCGTTCTATATAAATTTGAATGGAAACAAACATTCAGCTGACTTAGAACCATTGGTTCTATACCATTTAGCGCGCGGTCTGTCTCTACACTTTCTTGAAATTGTTCATTTACCATCACCATCCCATTTGATTTTCAGAATCATAGTGAAACACAGTTTTGTATGGAAATACAGGCCCTAATTGGGCTTATGATTGGATCAAGAAAAACGCCTTTTTTCTTTATTCTATACTTAATGTGACAGCTTACATATTATAAAAATAATTTGTTATTTTTTATTCGTCTTTTTAAGCACCCGCTAAGCTGCCAAAGCAGTTTGTCAGTAGGTAAATTTAACAATATTTATAACACTAAAGCACAAATATAACAAGAAACCACATTATACAAAATAGATACAGAAGAATAACTTTTAAGTAACTACAATACAAAGGCATAATAAATACAGTAGACGCAGGCAAATTATTCAAAGTCATATTTATACATAAGATTACAAACAATATCAATATAAAAAGTTTTGATCCATTAGCCATTTTTTAACCTTTTTTTTTGAGATCGGTGGTGTAAAATCTGAAGACTCTTTAATAACTGAAATAAAAAATCAACACGACCTTGAAAGTAAAATCATATAAACAAGCTCAGTTATCTATAACTATCTACAATAAAATTAACACTTATACCAGAAATGGATCCATTAACTGATATTGAATATGACAACCCTTCTCCGGAAACCATTACAACATTAACAATTCAAGAAATTAATGAGTATATAAAACCAATAAAGCAAAAACATTAAAAATCCTCCACCAGAATAAACGAAGCATCAACAAAAATTTCGAAGAGCTGACGGTGATGCTAGAGCAATTTGATGAGGATATCGACATCATCATACTCACAGAGTGTCGTATAAAAAAAGAAACATACTCACCAAAACACCTAGACAAATATAAGGTATATAACTCCACACAACATAAAAATCAGAATGACGGAGTGATAATTTAAATTAAAAATGAGATCCAAGGAATTGTAAAAGAAATTCAACTCAGAGATGCTAACTGTCTACTAATAAACATTAATAATGACATCTCAGTATTAGGGATATACAGATCACCTTCAACAAGAAACATATCTCCATTCCTTCACTCCCTGGATGATGAGCTAACCCAACTACGAGATGTTCGGAACGTGTACCTAATTGGGGACATCAATATTAACATACTAAATACTGGACAGAAACACCCCCAATGTGATGACTACCAATTACTCTTACTGCACCATGGACTGATCAGTGCAGTTAATATAGCAACAAGATTAGGATATAATGAAAATGCTCAAAATGTATCTGCCTCCTGTATTGACCACATCATGATAAAAAAAAACAAAGCATACGGTACCGCCGTTCACCATTCCAATATTACTGACCACTTTACACTGCTTACTTACCATTCAACTTCAAAATACACATACTTACATTAAAAATACAATAGTCAAAAATAGAATTAATATTAACAAGTTAAAGGATTTATTAAAATTGGAAGATTGGGGAGAACTACTTAAAATTAATGATTTTCAGGATTGCTGGCACTCATTTACAAGCATTGTTCAAACAAATATTCATAAATGTTCAGAATCATTCACTATACAAACTCCACACAAATGTAAAATAAAAAACCTTGGATTGCTCAAGGACTTCTAAAAAGTATAAGAGTTAGAGACAAATTACACTTAAAAACTAAAAAAAATCCACTCGATCTTTCGTTTCTAAATCTTTACAAACATTATAGAAACATGTGTTCCAAACTTATAAAATTTGCCAGAGGTAACTATTACAAACGTCAGATTCAAAGCTGTAATAATGACCCTAAACTTGTCTGGAAAATTATTAAGGAGATGACTTACACTAACAACAATAAAAGTAGTGATATTACCGAACTTGATACACCAAATCAAAAATTAAATATGAAAGAAAATCCAAAGGAAATAGTTCAATTTGTGAATGAATATTTCTCCAAGGTGGGTTCTAATTTAGCTAAAAAAATAATTAAACCTCCTTATACTGATAATGAGATTAACAACAAACTTACTAATAATATCACCTTTAAATTAAATACAGTTACAGCAGATGACATTAAAAGCATTATAGATTCAATGAAACCAACACTAACTTCAGGATCAGATGGCATCTCAATGAGAATAATTAAATCAACTAGAGATGAAATAATTCAACCACTCCTCCACCTTGTGAACAGATGTATCATGGAGGGTATCTTTCCCGCAACGCTTAAAATGGGTTCTGTTATACCGATCTTTAAAACTGGCAAAAAAGCGGATATAAATAACTATAGACCGATAACATTATTGAATAATCTTTCAATAGTAGAGAAAATTATAAAGAAGCAGCTCACTCAATATCTTGAAACAAACCTCATACTATCTGAAAATCAATACGGTTTTAGAAAAAAATATAGGAACCTCCGATGCCATCGCCTCTATTGTAAAAAGTATAAAACACAGTCTCGATAACGGAAATAAGTGTATCGGAATATTTTTAGAACTAAGTAAAGCCTTCGATACAATTGATCACACATATCTTCTAGAAAAACTCAAAAAGATTGGAATCTCAGGACGTGAACTAAACCTCATTAAAAGCTACATGTCAGAAAGGCTACAGTTAGTCAGGATTCAAAATGAATCAAGTCAACCAATACAAATCCAATATGGAGTCCCGCAAGGCAGTGTCTTAGGCCCGATTTTATTCCTGATATATATAAATGATTTATGTGAACTAAACTGTCACGGCTCAGTCATTAGTTTTGCAGATAACACAGTCCTTCTATTCCATGGAAAGACATGGGAGATTGTATTTGAAAAAGCTGAAAAAGTGATGAATCGGGTAAAACAATGGCTTGATTCAAATTCACTAATACTAAATGATACAAAAACTAAATATATTAAATTAAAAATCCACAACAAACAGACGGATAACCTCAATACAAACCTAAACATAAAAATTCATAAAGGCTGTATAAACGTGAACCGAGAAACTCCTTGCAACTGTCCAAAATTGAATGAAATACAAACAATAAAATACCTTGGAATAATAATTGATCAAAACTTAAATTGGAACTCCCAAGTGGAAAATGTGAGCAACAAATTAAAAAAAACTAACCTATTTTTTCAAAACAATAAGAAACATTTTAGATAAAGAACAGCTAATTAAAATCTATTATGCCTTAGCCCAATTTCAACTACAATATGGTCTTATCGGATGGGGAAGCTCATGCGATTCCACTATAAAACCAGTCCTCATAGCACAAAGGGCAATTCTGAAAATTATACTTAGAGTACCCATCAGAACCCCTGCAGACTATGTTTTTAAAGCGCTGAATTTAATGTCACTGAAACAATTATATACAAAAGATATTCTAATGTACGCATTCAAAAATCAGGATAACATTACACAGACAAACTCGGGCCGATTCACAAGATCTACATTACAACATACATTCTACCAACCTACAACAAAAAGACTTTTGGACAAAGAAATATGGAATACTTCCCTGTAAAATTATTTAATTTACTCCCTCTTGCAATTAAAACCATAAAAAAATAACCGCCTTCAAAAGAAGCATAAAAATATGGATTCTGGACATGGGAAGGAAGAAAATAGATTCAATTTTGCAACCTAACAAAGAATAATGCTTATATAATAATGGTAATATACCAACATAGGTATTTACTTATAATTCAAATAATAAAACTTGTACAATGTGTCCTTAGAACGGGGTACCCCAGTAAGGACACATTTTCTCTAAAAACTGTAAAAAAAAAAAAATATATAAAAAAAATTTGATTCGATTTTTATGTTCATTGGCATCTTATTAAATATGGTAGGGAGTAGGGACAAGATAAGTGAATGTTCGTTTCCCGTATTTATTTATGCTTTTCGGAACGGACACACCCTCATATTTACTAAATCTAGTGCCTTTTACATGTGCATGATCTACTTTTTCTTTGTAAGTATCTTAAATCCGACAATACGTTTTGGCATACAATTTTAAACCATAATATCCCTCGAACAGGTAATATATTAACTGACTCATATAATAATTTCATATCTCTTTTTTGTGCATAAATACTTTTGCTTATAAAGAGCTTAGTCAAAGAGTTTTGAATTGTTTGAATGTAACCGATATTTGTCTTGCATGAGTTTCCCCAAGACGTTATTCCGTGTCTGATAGTAGATTCCGCTAATAATCTAAACCTATACCTTGCATTACGCTGTGTGGGTGATTCAAAATATTTTAGGTGACATAATCATAATACTAGAATTTCATAAGAATCTGACAAAATTACTCATACAACTTATATGAATCCGGAAATAACTACTACCAACCATTCATTAGTCTGATCTAGTTTTCATAAACACCGCACGCATATTTTAACCAATATAATCTACGAACAAATTTCATAGGAGGCATTAATAATAATTCAAGAGTAAATTAATAAAAAAATATCGAAAGACATTTTTTAAATTCAGATAACAAATACTTTGTTCGTAGGTACATAACCGAAGCATGGTTGAAAACTGTAAATTGAAACAGTCCATGGGTGCGCCATAAGTTTTTTGCACTTTTGAAAACTAAATGAAAGTAAACTACAATTCGTATGAATGTTTGTTAAAAGTAGACAAATGATTTGTTTTAAATATATTTTTTTAAATATTCCCAAACGCTGGAATCCCTCTAATCTGGCAGATTTTTTTAGAAAAACTCTTTGACATAAAGCGCGCGCGATGTCGAATGATCTCTTACTTGTCAAATATTCGTATTTTTTAGGATGGGTTATGGTGGTTATTCAAATATTTTGTTTAGTTTGATGATGGTGGCTGGTTTATTCAATTATTTTGTTAAGTTTATTTATGGTGGCTGGTTTATTCAATTATTTTGTTTAGTTTGGTTATGGTGGTTCGTTTATTCAATTATTTTGTTCAGTTTGGTTATGGTGGCTGGTTTATGCAATTATTTTGTTTAGTTTGGTTATGGTGGCTGGTTTATTCATTTATTTTGTTTAGTTTGGTTATGGTGGCTGGTTTATTCCATTATTTTATTTAGTTTGGTTATGGTGGTTCGTTTATTCAATTATTTTGTTCAGTTTGGTTATGGCGGCTGGTTTATTAAATTATTTTGTTCAGTTTGGTTATGGTGGCTGGTTTATTCAATTATTTTGTTTAGTTTGGTTATGGTGGCTGGTTTATTCAATTATTTTGTTTAGTTTGGTTATGGTGGCTGGTTTATTCCATTATTTTGTTTAGTTTGGTTATGGTGGTTCGTTTATTCAATTATTTTGTTCAGTTTGGTTATGGTGGCTGGTTTATTCAATTATTTTGTTCAGTTTGGTTATGGTGGCTGGTTTATTCAATTATTTTGTTTAGTTTGGTTATGGTGGCTGGTTTATTAAATTATTTTGTTTAGTTTGGGTTATGGTGGTGGCCGGTTTATTCAATTATTTTGTTTAGTTTGGTTACGGTGGCTGTTTTATTAAATTATTATAGCCAAATTACCAAACGCAGCGAACCACTTGGGGTGACCTACGGCAGAGGCGTTGGTTATCCAATGAGTGCCTCCCGGGGCTGCGGTATCCATTCCAAAGCTTCATATTTTTACCCATTCAGTTTCCCAAATTGAAATGATTTGAATTTCGATTTTGTTTTCATGAATGAACGAATGAAGGAATGCTAATATTGGAAATTGAATTTAACCCACTTCCCGACATCCGATCACGCTGAAACTCGGAAGATAGAACTTCAGTGGCACTAACGAACACACAAAATTTGCGCACAAAGACTCAAATTGGATGAAATGATGGCGCAACTAGGTCTTTCCGTTCAATACTTAGGACAGTCGCTGAAAGTCGAACCTGTTTCACTACATAATTAAAATAAATATATTGTAAAACGGGAATACTCCTAGTTGGGCAGTCAATTTTTTTTTATAAATTATATGTATATAAATGTACAATCTTGTGCTAAATAAACAAATAAATAATAAAAAAAACTATGTTTTAACCGGTCGATTTTTTTCTCATTTAGGATTTAAAAACGGTCCTCTCTAACTTGTTGATTTATATAATATCCATTATATCAGGTCTGAAAAAGTTGAGCCTGAAAGACATTCATCTGATTAAAATAATGAATGACGTAAGTGTTAGGTTAGGTACCCCCCTGATTCGGAAGGCCACAACTTGGTGAACAAAAGTCGGAAGTCAATGGGGACACACGGCAGGCCCGTTTTCTCCTTGATAAGGTTTCCACGGTTTCTTTCATCACTGGGCTAATGCGGAGAAAGTCTGTTAAAGGCATTAGCCAATTGCAATCATTCTATCCATCCACACATTACCAATACATCCAAAGACACCCTAAATAATAACTTTGCAGTCAGTGGCATCGCCATTAATGATATTGAAGATGCTAGAGTGGAATTTTTGACGAGGCTTGAGAAAGAAGATAAAAAAATCGGAATGTTCAATTTACATGCGGTAGAAGTAAAACCTTCAAAAAACTAAAATAGACAAGAGTGGGGAGACTACGAAATGAAGCACTTTTTTATCAACGTAAAGAATGATTTTTTTCCATATTTTTATCGTCGAAGTTATGAGTGCACCTTTTTCTATCATTTGGTCATGTTATTAGTATTTTTGTTTTCTTCTTCGGAGTCGCTAGATGTGGCTTTCTTTTATGTTTTCTCCGCCTGTTCATTTTGGAGTGGTTTGAAGATTGGAAGTTGATTTTACAACAAAAATTTTTTTTGGTCTTCTTAGGACTCGACCACGAGACCAAAGGAGATTTGCGTGGGACAATGGATTTATCTTGTTATATTGGAACCGAGTATCCGGGAATTAAATAAATATTTATTTAATTCACGGGCTAAATCCTACAGATTACAGATGTATGTGTTTGTCTCTTTTTAGTTTCGCTCGCTTCCGTTTCATCGAGTTTCAAATAACAACAGTGCTAAAGAAGTTTTCACTTAAAAAAACTTTTAAAAACAATGTTGCCATCGATCATTACGGAGGATATATTTTAGATGCAGATTCCCATGTACTAAAAATCCACAGATGGTTGTCAAGAATGTGAAATACTAGTCCGGTTTTATATCGCTTGCGGCGCAAAGTGAAATATTCTTATGACACTGATTCATAGTCTAGAATCTCTGAATGGGACATTATTCAGGCACAGTTTCCGACTTTGAGATGAGACCTTGCCCCGGGCGATGGTGGCACCTGACCGCATTCAAATAATAACTATTTCCTCGCATTACGTGTGGGTGGTTTGTATATTTATGCATTACGTTCGTACTCAATACCAATACGTTCGATGATATTATTACGAACTGCGCCGTCATATTATTTCTATGTTATTACGATACGATGTCTCGGTGTCATGTCGGTAGTGCGTGTCATTGCAAAATCATAACAACTTTGTAATCCTAGCAGCCACAGACCTCAATAATTATGATTGAAAGCTTCGTTAAGGTTTCGTTTCATAATGATACAAGCAGGATATTACTTATATGTTTTACACGTGCTATAACTATGATTATTGATGGTTTGACGTTTTCGGGAGGAATTCGGGTTAAATATTGTTAATCTATAAAGACTTGTGAATTTATACGATGCATTCGATTTAATTTTTTTCCAAATTGAAGGTTTTTGTCTGAAATCTGTCTAGTGATTTCATTTACACGAAAAAGTGTGTAGGGTTGGGATAAATAAAATCATATAAATTTGTCGTCTCCACGTCGCCTAACTATGATTTAAATAGAAAAATGGGGAAATTGATATAAGTCTCGTTCCCTAATTAGGCGATGAGATCTTTTACTAACTATAACTGTTAGATAATAACAACTAAATTATGACTGTTAGTAAGATTTTTCAAATATATATTTTTAAATAATATCCTTTTAGATGGCTTTTACATAATATAACAACAAGTGTCAGATCCCAGACTTAACTATTTCGTCAGTTGAGTGTTCTAAATTGTAATTCACGCTGAATCACAACCACCCACCCACGGTGTTGTCCGGACTTCATATCTGCTTGGAGTGGAAAAAGTAGATGGGGTGGTTTTTGGAAATTTCACATAAACAATGACCATCCTCTTGGTTTGCAGGCAAAGTTTCATCAATCTTCAAATAAAACTGTAGATTTATAAACAAACCAAATCCACGCCGCCCGCCCGCCTTGCCGCCCGTCCGCTATGCCGCCCGCCCACCACAAACAACCAACTTCGTATATTAAAAATTGGAAGATTAGATTAGAAAATGCATGACTTCATTTGACTGGATAGAGGTCTTTGAAAAATCTTTTCTGTTTCTTTGTTTTAGCTTTGCTGTGAACAAAATAAAACTGTAGATTTATAAACAAACCGAATCCACGCCGCCCGCCCGCCTTGCCGCCCGTCCGCTATGCCGCCCGCCCACCACAAACAACCAACTTCGTATATTAAAAATTGGAAGATTAGATTAGAAAATGCATGACTTCATTTGACTGGATAGAGGTCTTTGAAAAATCTTTTCTGTTTCTTTGTTTTAGCTTTGCTGTGAACTGTGAGCCATATACAGAAAAATTCCAAAGAATTCCAAAGAAGATTAGTAACTATAAAAGTGGTTCCAAAACCATCACAATATCCGGAATCTGTTACCTAAAACAAGGTATGATTTGACCACTAAAATTCAACAACCATTTATTTTATACAACATACGCTTAAGTTTTGTCCTAATTATTACGTTAGTCAATGCTACAGATAATTGTAGGCAAAGCAAATGTGATTACGTGAATCACGTATCATTATTTAAATGAATGGGCGAAAGCTAATCAAGCGGGAAAACGAGTTTTCCCCCCGTTAACTCACATTTTGGAGGGAAAGGAATTTGCGAGAGCGATCATTTTGTTATGATTACATACAGGTTTGTTAGGAGTTAACCTACCTTATACCATACTCTATGAATTAGTAAAAACTGTATTTCTGTGACTGACTGACTTGTCGACTCTCGTTCCTAGGTAGGAAGGTTCAATATTTAGTTAAAGCAATGTTCTTTACATTTTAAAAGCCATTTGAAAATGTTTTTACGGGTATATTTTTTTCTGATGAAATCAATTTAACAAAGAACCAACTTTAATAGAACGTGCCAGTTTTTTATAAATTTTTTATCTTTATGAACTTTTAAAGGCAGTGTTGAACATGTTGTTTACTTTTTAAGCATTGTGATAACATCAAATTGTAATAATACATAGGTATATAGCATACAGATTAATTTAATTTTTGTTATTGTGCCGCGTACCTACGTATAAAAATGTGAATGAGGTATGTACAAGTTTTTGGAGCGTTGCAGCGGTATAAACATGGTACAATTTTATCAGTTTTTATGACTTGATATCGAAAAAACGGTCTATATAGCAGTTTTCCTTGGGAACATTGACCGTCACATTGGCCATTGGCTTTTCAACAATATGTAAAGAGGAATGGCGGAATTTAAGGAGAGTCATTCATTTTTATGATGAGGAGCACGTTAAGTATATTTACATTCATGGGGGGCACATTGTAGATTAATCTCTATAAGGGCACAACGCTGATTGCTCCGTTGTAACCTTTTCCTCTTTCTCTTAAACGAGGTGTGTATCGGACAGAGAAGTTACAACGGAGCTCTCAGTGGCTGAACCATAGTACCCACAAATGCTTAGTTTTTTTTTTAACATTAACTCCACACAGGAGGCCCTAAGGAAAATAATTTCCCTCAGGGTCTATGTCATCTGAGATGCTGTGTGAAGGGTCTTTTTGAGGAGAGGAAGGAATGAACATTGGTCTTGAAGAGACACATGTTGTAGGAAGGAGGAAACACAGAGGCCGGCAAATCGTTCCACAACCGAGCTGTTGAACTGAAGACCGAGTCGAAGAAGTGACCCGTTCTATTGTGACAAATGTCAACCTTGTATATATCATCACAGATCCATGATATGAGAAATTGGGCGCGCTTTGGCATGTCTCTCATCTATGCACCGGTGCCGAGGGGATCAATGACTCCAGTTCCTCGGAGCATCTTCCATTGAAATACCAATAGAACAAGGATAGCATTCCCACCACCCTGTGCTCTAAAGATTACAAACCGTTTGTTAAAATGGGAGAGTCTATCAAACAGACCGCTCGTTTCTGCACGGAGTCGAGGGTATTTTCAGATATTTTGGAGCTTCATACCAGAGGTGGCTGTCGAATTCAACCGTGGGGCGCACTTGAGGTTTTTACAGCAGTTGTGTACTATTAAAGTATCTGCGGGCCCTGTATAGTACAGTTTTTGGGAGGCTAATTTAACTCCGGCAAACGAGCAAATTAAATTAATCTGTTATTGGTTCTATTTTACCTTCATGAAAACAAACGTAAAAACGATACTTTCTTAGAGTCAAGTCCAAATTTTTTAGCTTACGTAGGGTTATCAGTTGAATTGTATTTAGTGGTTTTTAAGAGGTTAGAAAATACATGACCTTAAATACATTTTGAAGAGTACCTACCGCAAGTAATAAAGCATTATTTAAGTTGTGATACCGCACAACAACAGTTGGAACTGTTCTGAGTCAGTGCAACTATTGCATCTTCATTTTTCATCAACATTTCCTCTTTAGAAAAACGTAGAAAGGACTCTGATCTAATATGCATTTTCAAAATTATCAACAGTATTACTGACACACCTGCTTTGTTACAACTCATCCAGTTCAACATTCCTTCCCGTAGACTCCGAAATAATGAATTGCTGTTCCTCAATCAACATTCTACTAATTATGGATATCATTCTCCTTTATCCAGAATGTCGAGACTTGTCAACGCAAATCAAAGCATTGAATTTTTTGGTGTAAGCCTAAATGACTTTCGGCAGTCGTTACGCAATGTGGTTTTTTAAAGTCTTTTTATATCCATCTTCAAGCTACTTGTAGTTATCTTCTCTATGTACTTTTATATTATATGTATTTTGTCAATGCTCTTCATCTATATGTAAACTCCTCTCATTGTGATCTTTCTTTTTTTTCTATTCGTGTTATTGTTATATTGTTAATTGGACTATTTGTCCGTAAATAAATATTAAAAAAAAAAAAAAATAAATAAAAAAAAAAATATATCTTAATAATGTAGACAAAACTGTGATCTGTCTTATTGATTCATCGTATCTGCTGTACTGAACACCACACCAGATTGAATATTTTTTTTGGTATGCCACATTGCAAATTCACTCTCTGAGATGCAGACATTTTCAACTTACCTTAAAAACATATTATATGGTCAAACTGCTGAACTATCATTACTGCTGAATTTAAATAATACATATAAGTAAATGGGTACTAACTTATTCAGTTTAACTGTTTTCATGTCTTTATTACACATCAATGTTAAATTTTTCTTTGATTTTTGTTTACATTGCACCTCACCTACGTATAATTGTTAATACCCAGATAATAAATAATGGAACAAAATTGGATCATCACGTATTAATTTTACTACGTAATTATTTTATAATGTATGTATTGAATTTATTTGTTTGTTTCCCACATACAATAAAATAATAAATAAAAATAACAGATTACAATTAATAGAGTTTTTTCCCTTTAAAACACAACAATATATTTTTAAATTAAATTTATTTATTTATCTTAAAAACTATTATAATATACGGCAGGGATGCCCAACCAATCGATCGCGGCCATTAGTCCAGTCGATCGGAGGCATGGGTCCGGCCAAGGACTCGAACCTAATAGAACCCGCACCCGCACAAGAACTCGAACCCGTAGCCGGACAAGAACCCGCACAAGAGTTGCGCATATCATCTTGTGTGATTTTCAAATGACGATCTATCATGTTATTGGACGAAATAACACATTTTCTTGAAGAGAGGGATGATTATTATCAGCAACTTTGTGATTTAGACTGGCAATGTGATTTAGCACTTTTAGCAGATTTTACCGAAAAACTGAGTACATTCCAAGGCAAGAATAAATCATTAACAAAAATTATGAATACTGTTTCAGTATTCCAAAGTCAAACAGCGTCTATGATAGTCGACATAGAAAAGAAAAATATTTCGAAAATTTATAAAAAAATATGGAAAAATATTACCTACAATTTCATTCCTGACAAAGAGGTACTCAGCAGAAATTAAGGCGTTGGTACCAGGCTTCGAAAATCGCTTTATTGATTTCGAAAAAAATGAGAAGTTGGTGGAATTCATCAGTTATCCGTTTAATAATTCCATTGATCATAGTGATATTTATGAAATAGCTAAAAAAATTGCAGGAACTTTTCAAATGGACCACATGATATTCAGTGGCGGAGCGTGGGTGTCAGCCGCCCGGGGCAGAGGAAAATTTCGCCGCCCCCCTATTTAGTTTCTTCAACAGCATATTTTCAGACGCTGGGGAAGGGGGGGGGGGGAGTAGAAATCCTTTTTTTATTACAACCTCATTTTATGCCTCACTCGGTACACGATAAATCTGCAACTTGTTATTTAATTTATATTCTGAACACGAAACTGGTTTCATTTAAATCTGCATGGGGTGAATTAAAACTACACTCAGAAAATGAACATTGTTTTCCTTCGATTCTGGCAGCACACACATTGTCTGCAACAGAATTTTATCACTGCACTTCGAATAAGAAAATGTTTTTCTTCGAAATGTGTCAGCAGGTGAATCCACAGAAGAAATTTTAGATTCTGAATACAAAACTGGTTTAAATTAAATCTGTATGTGGCGAATCAAAACTACCCTCAGAACATGAAAATGGTTTTTCTTCGATTCTGTCGGCACATACACAGAGTCTGCAACTAGAATTTTATAACTGCACTTCGAATAAGAGAATGTTTTTCTTTGAAATGTATCAGCAGATAAATCCTCAGCTGGAATGTACTCGTATGTGCTGCCACAATAAAGAAAACCCATTTAATCTGAGTGTTGTTTTAATTCGCCGCACACAGATTTAACTTAAACCAGTTTTGCGATCAGAATGTAAAATTCCTCTTGTGGATTCATCTGCCGGCACATTTCGAAGGAAAACATTTTCTTATTCGAAGTGCAGTGATAAAATTCTAGTTTCAGACTACCTATATGTGTGCTGCCAGAATTAAAGGAAAAAAATCATGTTCTGAGTGTAGTTTTAATTCACCCCATACAGATTTAAATTAAACCAGTTTGTGTTCAGAATATAACGATAAATTAAAATAACAAGTTGCAGATTTACTGGGTGAAGCTTTACATTTAAGTCGCATACCAAATGTTGACTGTTCCGTGTGTAAATATTATTTGGTGGACGAAAAATCAATCTTAAACTAAAACCTGCCTTGTATTCTCAACTAAGTGCAAAAATTCGAGATGCGAAATCTCTTCAAGACCCATTTTCGCTTCTTCCTATCATCAAAACGACCCTCCACACAGCATCTTCAAAGATGACATAGGCCCTGAGGAAAAAAAAATTTCTAAGGGAAATTTTTTCCTCGGGATATTTTTATCGGAAGAGTACTTGTCACATGTGATTATAAAAATCGGCATAAAACGAGGCGGTAATAATTTTTTTAATTTCAATGTACCACCCCCCCGCCGGCGCTTGAAAATCTGCGGTTGAAGTACCCAGATAAAGTGGCGGTGAAATTTTCCTCCGCCCCGGGCGATTGAAACTCACGCTACGCCACTAGGTAGATCGCATTTCGTCAGTGAACGGCAGATCTTTGGTCTAATCAAGTTGGCCACCCGTGATATACGGTTTCCATTAAGAGGAAATAACCAGAGAAAACCGGAAATATGTCATTCTTAAATCAAATTTTAGACGTACTGACTCTTTTCCACAAAAAATTATAAATTGATTTCGAAAGATTGTTCTTTTATCTAGTAAAGGTATATTTAAATTTTGAGAAAAAATGTTTATTTTTAGTGTAATTAGGTTTTACCGTAGGTCGTTTGCAGATTTGTTAAATTTTGTATTATATCTACAATACACATTTCAAATCATATAATCATGCAGTAAAATAAATTAATAAATTATGAGGGAAAGCTATGTTTCAGAATTTTAATTTTAGTTTAAATGAAATCATTATAAAAAAGATCCGCGCACGTGTTTTGTGACGAAATTACTTTAGTTTGTCTATTTATTTACTGAAGTATTTTCGATACATTAATTACAAACTAATATGTTTAAGATTTGTTTTACATTTTTATTTTGCTTAGACATTATAGAAAAATTATAAATACTTATGATAAAAAATAATTACAAAAAGTACATAATTTTAACAGTTTTATCATCACGCCTTTCAGCATTTTTGGATGTAGGTATAAATTAAAGCAAATTTTGAATGAAATAAAATCGATATTGAGTTATAATTTTAAAAAGCTGGTACGGAGAATAATTAATCTTTCTCATTGGAACCGCCATGTACGATCGTAAGAACATCTTTCGACGAAATTTGGATTCTCGATCGCTGGCTGGTTAAAGGCCCTTAAAAGCATGTTCTTGTGGATGTAAGAAGAGTTTACATTTCATATGTAAAATTAATACAGTCACGTGTTTCACATGTATAGGTACAGTTAAAACAATCACATCGCAATCAAGACCCTTTAAACTATGTTACATAAAAGTATTGGTAACAAGGTGTGTGCACCCTCTTATGTACACTTTATTTATAGTTTCGGTGTGTGGCACCTCTAGTGCTTGCCCATTGACATTTGGGCATTGGTAATATTGCCTGCAATATTTTTGAATGCAACAGTTGCTGATCCTGGACAAATTTAAATCAGGAGATTTGAAAAGAGAACTCCTCATTCTTTGAGCAGCCACAGGTGACCTCGGCTACCGTCCCTGTGGTGGGTCGACGTAATCAAATAGTCATAGTTCGCCATTATTTTAACAACATGTGAAGATTGATAAATCCGCGCCCATCAGCGGCATCCATCATTGAAGACCAACAGGACAATCATTAAAATCCTGGATCAGCAGCGGAATACCATGGGAGCCCATTATTTCTTCTGGATTAAAACCATATCCAGCATCTGCAGACGCAGACATCACAAGACCTTCCGACTACACCTGGAGCCAGAGGTGCTCACAGAGATGCGGCCGAAGATCGCCCACCTTGGCCGTCATCAACATAGTCGGCTGGCTGGCAACCGCCCTTGGACGGGACGTCGCTGGGAAACCGCGGGACTGGAGGCCTGATTCGTCGCTCCAGCCTGCCGTTCAGCACAAGTCAGCAGCGGAGGGAGCTGACCGCACATCTCCGAAGGCAGCAAGCAGCATCATGGAACGCCTACGTATGGCATCACCCATTCATCAACTCCTCAAGATTAAACGGTACTAACGCTCCATAATATGCCCATTCAGATTTAGTTTAGCCCTGATTGTTTTATTGTACTTATTAATAAATTAATTTAACTGTCTCAAAGCAATAATCTCTTTTATTAAATATAGGTTATTTAATAAAAGAGATTATTGCCCCATACAAAGTATTTCATAGCCGCCTGCTTAAGGTCCACGCCTGAGATACAAATTCTCCAGAAATAATCTCACTTGTCTCTTGCTCTCCATCTTATATTCATAACATTTTGGCGTCCAACGCAAATATTCTCATAACAACTAAAGGACACAAACATCCATGTATTCAATAAGAAGAAAAACAAGTATAATTTATAGTGTGACTTTCATGTGGAAATACGGTAAGCGTAAGCGGTCTTCCCGTTGATGATTTCTCAAAAATACTTTTTGTTAGAGTTCAACAAAATTGTACTTTGTCATTAATGCTTCTGATTTCTATTGGTAGGTTATTAAAGAAGTATTTTTCTTGGCGTGTATAATGGTGTTGGGCAAAAGAAGTGTTTACTTTGTCATTAATGCTTCTGATTTCTATTGGTAGGTTATTAAAGAAGTATTTTTCTTGGCGTGTATAATGGTGTTGGGCAAAAGAAGTGTTTAGTTTGGGGCGTACAAATACATGTTTCAGTCTAGTATGATTTTCATTTATGAATGAATAATATTATTCGGGGGTCCTTTTTCTTTTATAATTTGTACGATTGAATTTTTTCACAAATAAGTTTTTAAATAATGGAACTTTGAATTCTTCGAATGTGCGTTCAGTGAGAAACCTGAGGTTTTTTTAGTATAATTTTTATTATGAGTTTTTGAACAATTTCCATGGGGATCAGACTAGTTTTGTGAGCTACTCCTCATTTGATTCATTCTTCGCTGATTTGAGTTCATCTCCCATCTAACCTCCCTGACCATTTATAGGGCTTTGTCTTTTTATAAAACTAATAAATACACAAATAAAAAAAACTTTTTGTTTTATCAAACGATCCACGATAAGATAAGATGGAGAAATTCTCCCACAACTCTAATAATTATTTTTTCTTTACTTTTTACACTAGGTAAATGTCTTCTTAGAAAAATTATGTACGCATAAATGATAACGGCCTCCATAGTGCAACGTTCTACGCATTTGACTTTGGGAGGTTGCGGGTGCGTTTCCGCCCCAATCTAATAGTTTTATTAATTTAAAATGGGCGCTCCCAGTATGAATGTGTGAAGTCGATTGATTGACTTTGATGGCCTTGCATATTTGACTTCATATCATATTGATAAATAAATTAAACATAATGTAATCGGTCTTGTAGACGCAATTGAAATAGGCCGCTCCAACAGATGCGTTGCTGAACCGCCGCGGCCGTTTCAGGCTCAACTAAATGGCCTGGAAATGCTAATTACATATTAAACATGCATCTGTAAACTGATTGAACAAAAGCGAAGCAGATGCTCTACTCTCTAATTGTTGCAAAATAGCATTATTCGTGTTTGGTGAGGAGATCTGAAATTCCAGGAGCTTCCCGACCTTTCTCTTCCCCATCTCCTTCTTCACAACCGCACAACATGTCTCAAACCGAGATGCCGTATTCGTTTTGAGTCCGGGTAGTTGGGTCCCTTGTACGATATGCACTTAAATATAAGAAATTATCACACATTTTGCAACATCTTTGATACGCTCTTTGACGGCCTCCATAGTCAAGGGGTAAGGTTCTTGACTCGCAATCCGAAGGTTGCGGGATCGTATCTTGGCATGCAAAAATATATTTTATTTAATTAATTTGTGTTATTTCCCGATAAATTCATTAAAAATAATATATATCTACTATAATTTTGGCATGTTCCTGAATATTCTCAGTATCGCCCTGGTGTAAGACCAGCATTCAGAATTGAAACGTTGCTTGAAATGGCTTTAGCCGTGTTTGGTGACCAGATCTGAATAGCCAGGTACTCTCCACCTTCCTCTTCCCCACCCCCTCCCCACACCGCAACCTTCAGCTTCACAACATACCACAATTGGCGATGCAACAGTCTCACTGGCTCCAGACGGGAGCAGCTGGGACTCTTGTGAGGTATTCATATGAAAAAAATAACAATAAACTCTCTCCATACAGCATCCTCAAAGATGACATAGGTTATGAGGTATTAGCCGTGTTTGGTGACCAGATCTGAATAGCCAGGTACTCTCCACCTTCCTCTTCCCCACCCCCTCCCCACACCGCAACCTTCAGCTTCACAACATACCACAATTGGCGATGCAACAGTCTCACTGGCTCCAGACGGGAGCAGCTGGGACTCTTGTGAGGTATTCATATAAAAAAAATAACAATAAACTCTCTCCATACAGCATCCTCAAAGATGACATAGGTTATGAGGTATTTCCGCCAGTGCGTAGTATGAAAAATAGCTAATAAAATTCCTCACAAAATCCAGAAAAAAATATCTAAGGAGCACGTTATACTCCCATCAATACATTTTTTGCATTTTAAAAGACGACAAAATTTATCCGCTTCAAGCATCGCTTCAAGCGTTTTTTTTCAGGGCTGTTCGCTGTGTTCACTGACTCGGTGTATTGCCACTCACAGCTTCCGGCAATGACATTTTTAAGATAACATTTCATCGGAAGTCTTGATCCGTTCAATTTACTTGTAATAAAACTCGTTTTTATTACGGGTTAAGGTCTGTCTTATGTGATTATCAATGTTGTGCCCGGAGTTGAAACACTTAGAAACCGATTGCTGAAAAACTGTGTTGAGAGAAGTTGTTAAAGAATGCAGAGAAGGACGGGCCCTGAGGGTTTGAGGTTTGAGGCGCCTGCCATCCGAAACATAAAGAGGAACAGCTGCGCGGCCTTTTTCATACAAAACTTCATTTTGGATTGGAGGCCAAAATATCCAACCAACTGAATAATAATTTCTTTCAAAATTAATCAAAATATCAAAAGTTATATTTAAACTATTTTATTTATTTTGGCTTTAAATGACGATACATACGTAATTAAAGAATTTACTCCAATTACAATTATTAAAAAAATCTTGCCTTATGTGCTGTGTAGATATATAATTTATAAATATATTTAATATATGGATAATTAAATTTTAGATTTTTATTAGTGAACACTCTTTATAGTCTGCAACCAGAATTTTATAACTGCACTTTGAACATGAAACCACAGCTGAAATATTTGGTTGCATTCTGAACACGGAACTAGTTTCAATTTAGATTAAATTTTGCATGCGGGGAATTAAAACTACACTCAGAACATGAAAATGGCTTTCCTCTAATTCTGGCAGCATAAAATACGGAATTAGAATTTTATAAAGGCACTTCCAACATAAGAAATGCGTCAGCAAATGAAATCACATCTGATGCATTTTTGTTGCATTCTTAACACAGAACTGGTTTTAATTACAGGTGAATCTGTACGCAGGGAATTAAAACTACTCAGAACGTGAAATTGCTTTCCTCCAATTCTGGCAGCATACAGTACGCAACTAGAATTAAAAAATGCACTTCTAACACGAGGAGTGCCTCAAAAAATGAAACCCCACGTGGAATTTTTTCGTTGCAGTCTGAACACAGAACTGGTTTCAGTTATAGGGTGAATCTGTAGGCGGAGACTTAAAACTACTGAGTGTAGCCATTTTACTGAGTATATGAAAATGGCTTTTCTCTAATACTGGAAGCACAAAAGCAACTAGAATTTTATAAATACACTTCAAAAACGAGAACGGGTTTCTACGAAATGCGTAAGCAGACGAATCCACACTTGGAATTTTTTCATTGCATTTTGAACACAAAACTGGTTTTTCCATCAGAGCGAATTGGATTGTGAGTCCCTAGCTTTAATTAATACTGCACTTAAAACACCAAAATGGTTTATCTTCGAAATGCGTTAGGGTTAGCTGATGAATCCGCAACAGGAATTTGCAATGTGAACCCAAGATTGGTTTTACCTTCAGAATAAATAGGAGTCCACTAGTCAACCAGCTTAAATTAAATTGTACTCTGATTACGTGAATGGTTTTTCTACATATTGTAGTATATTTATTGTCCGCAATATAATTTAATATTCATTCAACTAATTACAATAAATTACACGTAATGATTTTTTTATGCCAAAAGTGTGGCAATTATTATGGTATTTATGTTTGCATTATATAGCAAATATGTTCAAATCCGTTTGCTCTCTTTTCACGTCCTTAAATCGTTCATTAAATGCGTCACTTAATTTCGCGCACTCACCAGCGCATTCAAACGATGTAGAAGGCTTTTGTCCTTGCAGTGTTGGAAAATGCGTCATGTTATACATTTCGAGTTACTTTCCACAGCCCTAATTTAGTTTTAAATGATATCACGTTTCACACAGCTTCAACTTTTATTTTCTTCGTAGTTGTCATCAATAGGATTTTATTGATTTACTATCCACTAGAAATGACTAGAAAATAATGTTTAGGACTTGAAATGAACTAATACCTAGATCGATATCTTCGGGCTTTTGTATGGAACAGGTGTCGACACTATTTAACCATAAAAAATGAAATTTTCATGACTCTGACGTCACATACCATCGACAAGGATAGAGGAAAGTAAAAAAGTAAGGAAATTATAAGATTCCTATTGGTAGTCATTACTCTGACGTCACAAACCACGTGATAGTGATTTGGTCACAAAAAAGGCCGGAGTTATACCCCCCTGTTTATGACAGACTGCCTAAGATAGAAATCCTTCCCTCCAAATAGAGTTGCTATCAATCCTGAAATATCGGGACTGTCCCGTACAAGAAAATTAAAAGTACCGATGGATTTTCGCTATCGTTTCACAATAATAAATTAAATTAAAAGTAAAATGGGAGATTTTATCAGGTTTTTATTTGTATCTAAACTACTTGCTAGTAACGATTTTGTAATAACGTCTTAAAAATGGATCTGAAATGCCGTGAAAAAACCATCCCGTTCTGTGTAATTTTTTGTGGTTCTTTCAGCAGGCTGCACCAAAAGTGCCCGCGGGCCGCACCAAAAGGCCTCGCGGGCCGCATGCGGCCGGCGGGCCGCAGGTTCCCCACCCCTGCTTTAGAGGACTGCATTCGACTCCAATCGGACGTTGATAGAATTGTTGACTGGAGTAAACAGAATAATTTTTTTTTTCCTTTATTTTTTCCCAATTTTTACATTTGGCATAATATACAATATTATAAAAAACATAAAAATAATGGGAACCCACTAAGGCGCAGTCTGTGTGTGGGTAATAAGTCAAAAACATTGTATTATTGTACCTAGAAAGAAACAGTACAGTGGGCATGTACAGAAAATCATGATTACATTTTGTCTGAACAGCTCGTGTAAAAAGTGTGTACACTAATAATTAAGTGCTATAGGTACATATTTATATTCTTAGGTATTAGGTAAAAAGGAAAATTTTTCAATACTTTGATAAAGAAAAATTAATTTATAAATAAAATAATATACCTAATACATTGACTGAATTCAATATCTCTAAGGACGGGTTGTTTCAAAAAATTTGAACAATTCATCAAATATTTTAAGTTAATTTTCACATTCTGTGTAAGTTCTATTAAAGTTCTGCGAGTATAAGTTGTTTTTTTCGCGAGCAAGAAAAAATATAGGAAAGATTTAATTTATTAACAACAGGTTTTAAAACCCATAGAAGTCGTAACCAATTCGTCCGCTGTTATGAAAAAGGCGTTCCTTACAGAAATTTTGTAATGTTATATGCTGAGTTGAATCATATGGTATCTGGGTGAACACAGTTACCCGATCTAGAAAAAATATATATTTGAAACAGTTACACATTTTCCCTACTTTCGATCTAGACAGCAATTTTTATTGGACGATAACCTATTGAAAAATAATATTGCACTGCTTAGTTACAAATTCCTTTATTTTAGTAAGCGATTCGTACTTTAAAACCTTTATTTAAGAATAGAACCCTGCTGAAATACAAAAACATTTTTTTTCACAAATGGTAAGCAGTCATTTTACTTGAGGATGTAGGTTTAATTTTATTTTTTATGTGATTAGCTACTTTACAAGAATCCCAACTGGACCCAACCGTCTGGTAGTGAGGAGAGGAAGGAGATGACTTTTCAGATCTGGTCACCAGACACGGCTGAAGCCATTGCAAGCAACGTTTCGATTCTAGGTTCGTTACTGAAAATATCTGCCACTCATATTTTATTTTTAAATAAATTGTAACACAAAGCAATCAAATAAAATTTATTTGCGTGCCCCGAAAGACCGGCGTGGTCTAGGTGTAAGGCTTTTGACTCGCAATCGAATGCCGGCGTGGGCAAATAAATTTTATTGATTAAATTGTGTTATTTCACAATGAATTAATTAAAAATAATATAAACATAGTATATTTGCGGCGCGTTCCAGAGTGGAAGATGCTACCAGTTCCCTTGTGGAAGACCACCATTCAGAATTGAAACGTTGCTTGAAATGGCTTTAACCGTGTTTGGTGACCAAATCTGAATAGCCAGGTACTTCCCCACCTTCCTCTCCCCCATCTCATCCCTCTACCCACTACCTTCAGCTTCACAACATACCCCAATTGGGGATGTCATAGTCTCACTGGCTCCAGACAGAAGCAGCTGAGGTTCTTGTGGGGTATTCACATATATTTTTTTTTAATCTGGGATCTCCGGATTTGTAGCCGAGGATCGTAACCACTCAATCATGGAGGCCATCAGGTACTAGGAATATTGAGTTGTTACTTTAGACGTACGAACTTAAATGTCAGTGTTCACAAGGTCCTACATATTTTTGTTAGGTTTATAAAAGAGATCATGACCGTGCATTCAAAGGTGAAAGAAGGGTGTGAATTCAAATGCCGCGAGCGTTGAGGTGTGAATTTGATATCGATATCAATTTTTTTTTTTGACATTTCTGTTTAAACTCGACCATTTGGTATTCATCGGTCTGTAAATTTGTTTGTTACAAATCGGCATAATCAATATACCTGCAATAATAACCTTCCTGCACGAAGAAAGTTTAGAAAAAGAATTATCATTGAGATTTCTTTGAACAAATTGCGTAATTCGATATTTCATTTTTAATGTTAAATAACGTACACTTATGTAGTTTATAATTAAGTAGAGAGAAATATAGAGTAATCATATTATCAAAAATCACATGATTTTAAGGGAAATTTTGGTTTAGATTTATTAAATAAGAGAAAATTAGAAACATATGTACTTTTTTGAACGTGATGTGTAAAAACTGTTCACAAAACTCTCTAGCGTATTTTCATACTGGTGTAGATTTTTGGCGTATTTTTCACCTGCCATGCTGGGGATATCCCCGTGTTTTAGTGGTCTAAAAAACTGTCCAACCTTGAACTCTGGGCATCATGAAACTTGCACGGTTTTTCATTTAAGCACTGTTCCTCTCAATATCTTTCATGAAAAAAAAGTTAAATACAATAAAAACACATATAAATTTGTTGTAGACCACTTTTATTTAATAAACACTCTACCGGTATCAGAAGCACCCTTCCTTCGACAGGAGAATATTATAACTAGTATAATATTATTATTATAGTTATAATATTCTCCTAACGAAGGAAGGGTGCTTTTGAAACCGGTAGAGTGTTTATAAAATAAAAGTGGTCTACAACAAATTTATATGTGTTTTTATTGTAAATTATGGCGAGCCACAAATTTAATGCTTTTTACATATTTTTACATTTTTACAAATATGAAATGTTAAATAATTTAAGAAATACGCCATGTTTTCGTGCATTCTAGGTTTCCGTACATAATCCATATTTTCAATGGCTTAATACAGAGAAAGATTTTTAAAATAGAATGCTGACAAATGGGTCAATTTAGGTAGTAAAATATTAAAGACTAGGGAAATGAAAAATTGTCTGTGGAGTGCTTACAAAATATTAATATATAAATTACAACAGAGCCTTGACAATTTGATCAATATGTCAAAATATATATAAAAACGACTCAATATTACAAATAATTTTCAAATGTTATATTAACATTAAAAACTAAATTCAACATTAAGGCACAAAAAAGATAACGTCAAAATAACTCCTTTATTTTATTTATCATATTTACAAAGAATAGTGTCCACGAAGAAGTAAAAAAATAACGGGTTTATTAAGATTTAAAAAAACCTTTATAAATTGAACACTTGACTGGACAACAAAATTCAGTAAATTCAAACCATATTTTAAAATTAACATAGTATTTAGATATTATTAGCAAACTATTATAAGGTATCGGTGAAATTACTATTTTCGATTAGTCTATACTATAAATCTGTTTAAAGTAAATAATTAATATTTTAATCTGTTTTTTGTTTACATTATGAATAAGTACCGATAATACGGTTTGGATAAATTGAAGCTTTTCTTATCGTTTCGCTTGAAAAGTATAAAAAATTATAAGTGTGTAGTTCACACGCGGTAGAAGTGAAACCTTCACCCACACTATCTTAACCAATAGGAGCCATGAAAAGTGAGCTCATAATCAAAGCGGCCAATGCGGTAAGGTTTCATTCTATCTCATTCTCTCACAGGCTAAATCTTATGGATGTATGTGTTTGTTTCTTTTTAGTGTCCTTTCCATTTCATCGAGTTTCAAATCACAACGGTGCTAAAGAAGTTTCGCTTCAAAATACAAGTGTGCAGTTCACACGCGGTAGAAGTGAAACCTTCAGAAAACTAAAGTAAACAAGAGTGGGGAGGCTACGAAGCACCGCACAAAGAGGAGACCGATTATTCTATCTCATTCTCTCGCAGGCTAAATCCTACAGATCATAGGTTCTCAACGTGGGCGATAACGCCCACCTGTAGGCGTTTGAGACTTTCAGGGGGGCGGTAGAAGACTAACTTAAATTAGGTGGCATTGAGATGGCACAGGGGTGGCGTTGAAATGACACGGTGAGGGCGTGGGCAGGTAAAAAAAATGTATAAAAAAGACAAAAAAAACACGAACATCAGGTACTTATAACCATGAATACAAGAAGGAAGGAGGTAGCAACCCGGTACTTGAAAAACAAAAGAATTTTAACTCGCTAAACAAAAGGTATAACAAATAATTTAATATATTTTTACCAATTAAATGATTCCGTGACAGTTGAGCCACCCCCCCCCCCCCCCACCCCCCCTTACCCCCCCCCCACCTTCCCCACCCCCCCACCCCCCCACCCCCACAATAACAAGTTGTTGTAAATATAGTCGTGTCGCTATATTTACAACAACTTGTTATTGTGGGTATATAGTTAGATTCGCGAGAGATGGTAAGAAAAAAAAATTGGGGGGCGCTAGACAAAAAAATATTCTCAACGTGGGCGGTGGGCAAAATAAGGTTGCGAACCTATGCTATAGATGTATGTGTTTGTCTTTTTTATTGTAGATTTTTCGTTTCATTGAGTTTCAAAACACAACGGTGCTAAAAAAGTTTTAACTTAAAATATTTTTAATTACTTTATGAAAAATATTAACTACAAAATACCTGATACGATTTTAGATTTTCACGACCAAAGTATTTTTGTTATTAGTTTTTGGGGTATTATGCCGTGTTACGCTACCTCCTTCTTTAGCCAACGTTTCGGACAGCGTTGCAGTGTCCATCATCAGGGCAGAAGTTGTTACTAAATAATAACATGGATTTAATACATATGGGTGTACAGATTTAGTATATAAATATAACAGGTGTGTGTTGAAAAAATGTAATAAAATCTCCCAGCTTTATTTTTAAAAGGGCGCCACTGGATGATTAACCAGGCTAGCAGATGGGAAAGCAATAATCCTCTCTCAGGGCCTTGGGAGTTCAAACTTTAAGGTTAATATAAAAGAATTTAAAATGATAGACAGTATTGATAAGGAATAATAATAATAGATTTATTTGTACATATTTATAACATAAATAGAACCTTAAAACATAAATAAAGTATTTAAACTCACCCCCTGGATCGACCAAAATTCAATTATCTATCTATCTAAAATAAATCTCGGGCCTCTCGTTTTCTCAGGAAGCTTCTATTCCCGATGCAGAATCTGTCAATTTACCTTGAACTGAAGACGGCTGAAAGCAGTTTGCTTTAATAAATTCGCTTCAACCATGGAATAATTACAAATCCAGGCGAGTCTATCTTTCCATGAGCAAACAGAATTTTCTCCAAATCTCCAAGATTTCCTTAAATTCGTACAGGCTAGACTCCTTGTAAGAAAATGATCTTCCATAATTTATTGTATTGCCTTGTTACTCGGCAAATAGAGGATAATTAAATCCTTTGTAAATAGATTGCGGTTATTTCGGTCTCAATAATGTATAATAAACACTTTAACGGCGCTTCGAATAATACTGGTCGCGGCCTTCTGATAATGAACCAATTAGGTTAATCAAGCAATCATTTTTAAAATTAACGCACGAAACAACTTGTAAAATAAGAATCACGTTCGACTTCAGTATAGAGTCCACCACCTCGGGCTCTACGCTAACAATTGAAGTTGCAAGCAAATTTTCAAGTACTAAATACCTTATTCAAAAAATAATTGAATAATTTAGCTTCCAATATTCACAAATAAATTTACATTGATGTTTATTTTTTTTTAAATCTTATTCAATCACCTCTTAAAATTAGGTACCTGCTTGCATAAATCTATGATAAAATAAACTGCGAGTTATATTAACAAATATTTTATCATAACAATGTGTAATAGTTAGGGGTGATGTTTGTACTTATCTACTTAGGAGCGATACTGTGTCGCCAGCTCCACTCCTTTACGAGCTGGCGCTACAATATACTTCATGTTTTTTTGCGTTAGCCTTGATGTAACCGTCAATTACCGGATACCAAGAACTATTGAGCTTAGCTCCGTCGTCTTTATTAATATTTATAGGATTTTTGTGAATTTCAATTGCCTCGGTAATAAGGCGTGCTCTATGAGTTTTGGGTCTTCCCAGGACCTCAGGGACAAATCCAAAGTAATGGCCGGTTTCGATTAAGTGCTCGGCGATTGCCGATTTGTCAGGGTGGCTAAGTTTACAGGCACGAAAGTGTTCTGATATCCTTTTGAAGATCGTCAAAAAAAAATCGAAATCGTTGAAAACTCATAGAGCACGCCTGATTACGGAGGCAATTGAAATTCACAAAAATCCTATAAATATTAATAGAGACGACGGAGCTAAGCTCAATAGTTCTTGGTATCCGGTAATTGACGGTTACATCAAGGCTAAACGCAAAAAAACATGAAGTATATTGTAGCGTCAGCTCGTACAGGAGTGGAGCTGGCGACACGGTATCGCTCCTAAGTAGATAAGTACAAACATCACCATTAACTATTACGCATCTGCCCTGATGATGGACACTGCAACGCTGTCCGAAAAGTTGGCTAAAGAAGGAGGTAGCGTAACACGGCATAATACCCCCAAAACTAATAACAAAAATACAAAATACCTACTGTTTTTTAACGATCACTAATAATGTGTAATTTCAAATGATAAGCAAATGTGGCCTTCACTGGATACTTTGCGACATTATGACGTATGTAAAAGTAACAACTTTAAAAAACACTAGATTGTTTGTGAAAGTTTTCAAGTTAACATAAATAAATACCACTTACGCGCTTAAATCGACAATTCTTGACTCCATTTGCAAAGCGATTTTTATGTCCATTACCATTACCCATATTCGTGGTGATACAAGACACACTAAGAATAGAAATATGTTATACTTGCGCAATATTTATAGAGCCCTATGTGTTAGATATTATCTTTATGTCCATTACCCATATTCGTGGAGATACAAGACACACTAAGAATAGAAATATGTTATATTTGCACAATATTTATACAGCCCTATGTGTTAGATATTATCTTTATGTCCATTACCCATATTCGTGGTGATACAAGACACACTAAGAATAGAAATATGTTATACTTGCACAATATTTATAGAGCCCTATGTGTTAGATATTATCTTTATGTCCATTACCCATATTCGTGGTGATACAAGACACACTAAGAATAGAAATATGTTATACTTGCACAATATTTATAGAGCCCTATGTGTTAGATATTATCTTTATGTCCATTACCCATATTCGTGGTGATACAAGACATACTAAGAATAGAAATATGTTATACTTGCACAATATTTATACAGCCCTACGTGTTAGGTATTATCTTTCCCTATTCCTACCCACAATCTTTGACACAAAAAACTATATCACAAAATGCAATGCAGTGACAAAATTCAACAAGTGACAACCGTGTGTGAGATTATATATATATTAATATTTATTATTAACTACTTGTTAAAACTAGCTGAATTACCGAGCGCTCAGAATCGAGCCAAAGTTAAAGGTGACACCTTCATTATCCTGCTGAGATTATGTGAGCAATTTTCTTGTGCGTCTGTGTTTCCTCCAATCCCGATGTTAAAAACTACATGTGCTTAACTTCTATTTCTAAAAGAGCCTGTTGTTTTAATCGGCGTAGAAATACTGTTAAAAATATTACGTATTAAAAAAAAATTCAAACCTGAAGGAAATAAAATTTTATAATCTTTGTTAGGAGTTGTCTTTTAAAAATACCTAACTCGGTTCATATTAGTTGACAAAAATAAGTATTCTCACGCTGGTGGTGGAATAAGATCCGATTATTTTAAGACAGGAAGCGATTCAAGTAATTATTGACGCCAACAATGCGATGTGCGACAGGATATTGCTCCGTGGCTGTGTCATCGGCTTGGACGAATTCGAAGGTTGTGTGAAAGTAAAAACTGTACTGCCCAGTGCCCAACTACGTATGAAATAACGTAGACTGATTGCCTGCGTGATAATGCTATTATCAAACAAGGCGAGTAAATACGGCAGGTGTCTACTTACGAGTATATATGGATTACGAAATCTGGTTATACAAACGGTTAGATTAAAATTCTTAAAAGTAAAATAAATAAAAAAAATGTAATTGAAGTTCATTTGAGAGTTTTAAGACATCTTGTATCTAATAATCGTGTATACACTGTTGTTATTTAAAAAAAAGTTTTTTATAATCCATCAATTTGAAGATAAACTTTTCGGATTTACCCAAGATTTGGTTTTTTAAATATGGTACAAACATATCGCTCGTTGATTATATTTTGCAGTTATGTATTTGCATATTACACCTATTTGTAACGCATGTTTCTGTTTCGTAATCAATACGTTTTGTATGCAGAATGTTACAAATTGTTTATTGGGTTTTAAAAAAAGATTAATATACTAAGTTAGATTTATGGCACCTGAATAGGTGAATATATCTACCAATAAAATAAATTCATTAAATGAATATTAAAACATGGTGTAAAGCCTACCAGAACCAATGACCGAACCAAATTTATTCTCTTTTCAATGATTAGAACCAGTTTTCTATTCAGAAACGCCAAACCCTAAAAAATATAAAGATTTCGCTGAAAATAAAACCCCCAATAAATGTGGCAGGAGCTAATAGAAAATATATAGGTATGCTGAAACAGTAAAAAAATCTTAGAAAGGCGAGTTTAGGTACTGTGTGCAATTTTCCATAATGGACTTGTCAGCGCCACAATTTTTTTTTAGTTCTAACATTATTTCAATTATGAGATGTATAGTTTTGAAACATTCATTAGGTACTGTCAAAAATAAAACAAGATGCAAAACTATTTTTGAATTAAATTTTCAATTTATTATACAAAAATGAATGTTTATGAATTGGTCCATTATGATTTCCTATATCATTCAGCCGATTGCGATTAAACTTTGGTGATATGTTGTGCGCTCGCCCAAGAAGGTTTCTATACATAATGGTGAGCTTTGGCGTTATGAATTTTTTTATTGAAAAAATACAATGGATGGCGCGGAATTTGTTTAAAAAATGTATTTTATAGGGGGAAGGCGGGGAAGATGGAAGGGAAACGCGGGAGGGAGAGAGGTCGCGGGAAGGGAACGTGGGCGGAAACGGGGACGCGTGGGAAAGGACAGTGGAGGCATGACGGACGGATGGTAGACGAAGGAGGGATTGCAAACCAGGCGTAGTAGCGGTAGGGGGAAGCGGGAGGGGGGGGGGGGGGTAAACTTGGAAAACCTTCGAACTTATTCGTGTAAGCACCAGACGGAAAAAACAAAAAAATATTGTGTATCTAAAATCACTTTAATAAACATAATTAAAACCCAAACACTTTCATTGCAACGCCGTAAGGTTCGGCTTCCCGCATTTCTACCGATTTATTACATACCAGCTTTTGCCCCCGGCTCGCACGCGCCACTCGCCCCCCCCGTCATAGAGCACATAAACGTTGAAAAAATGTCTTGAAGAACGTTAGAAGCGAAAATGAAATACTGAACACTACAACAATTTTATTGATCCTTCAGAATATATCAATAATATAAACTAAGAATGCTTGCAATCGATATGCAAATTAGTTGATCGATGGAATATATATTTTAAAATTGTAAAAATGATTACTGCCAAATGAGTCCAAGTATAAATAATACGCAATTAGCCACCATGCTAACAGGGCCGGATCTATGAAATCTGGCGCCCTGTGCAATAGGTACTGATGGTGCCCCCCCCCTACTTTTTTATTAAAAATTCGTTCACCCCAATTTTTTTATTTTTTTTATTTAATAATTTTTTTTACACTAATTTATCAAATAAAATCAAGACATATAAAGGGTGTAACTTTTCCAAGTGACCTGGCGGTAGCTCTCACACTCGTTTTTTTTTAAAGAGAGGATCGCCAGGAGCCCTATACTCTCTGAATCTATTGGGTAAACATAAAATTATGGTGCTATTTTAATTATTTTAGGAAAAACTCTTTTTGCAAGTTATGCTTTAAAATAATACAACGAATTGTTTGTTTGTGCCCGTACCATGATTTAAAATATAGGTTACGAGACAATGCGGGTGGTTTCGATGAACTAGGTCCATTAGACATTTTTGAGATTTACTGCGTTTATGTATATACCCAACGCGAATATTAGAAAAAGCAAATACAAATACGTTCTCATAGCAACGTACAACACAAGAATAGCATCTACAGCTTCTGACTAGCAACAGGCAGTCCCGACGAGAGACAGTGAGCGAGTGAGCAGTGATAATAAGAATATAACCTCAAATTTGTACCTTGCATTTCCCCTGTGTTGAGCGAACAAACACCATAACCATGCAAACACTAAACACTGACGTATGGTATCAACGGTTACGGACAAAAATACCGCGCTGTGATTGGTTATTGAATTTAGATCGCACCCATTCGTCGTAAAAGACGGTAAAAGATATATGGAAAAATAGATCTTACGTTTAAACTAAATATATGGAATTTGTAAAAAAATTCTGTAACTGACTATAAATTCGTAAGCCGTGGATACCAACCTGATGCGTGCGCATTCTGTTTCTTTGGAAAGTGTTGCTAGAGCGTAATAATTATTTCGTACAATGGGTAATTTTTAAACGATTCGGGGAATATTATAACTAAATTTTAATACAATATTTATTTTCTCACGGCGCCCCTTCGGAGTTGGCGCCAGGTTTTTGCACGTTTTTGAACGTATGGCAGATCCGGCGCTGCATGCTAACAACGTGAATATATTCATTTTGCAATTGCGGTGATCATGAACAGTCTGTATCTACATCAATGTTAACAATAAAACATGGAATTTCATAATAAATGAGCAGTCCTCGAATGATAAATAATTACTGTTGTGGCGATAATTGGGCATTATTAAGATTCCGATTAAATGAAAAGTTTTCGGAAATTAGCAACACTTAAAAAGAAAACATGCAATAACTTTGCCGGTTAAAAAATCTCTACATGGTTCATACAACGAAGAAATTTATTTCACATGAAGATTAATTCACAATAATAATAAACAGACAACTTACATGGACATACTAACAAAGAAGTCATTTTTCAAAATAAACTAATTGAACACACGGAAACTACCATATTATGTACTCGTATATTGAGAATTACACACATTCCATAAAAAGATCTCCCAATTCGTATTTTTCAATCAAACGCTGTTATAAACATACTAGCTGAAATCCCCGGCGTTGCCCGGGCTTTACACAGAGTTTTTTGAAATCAGACGTAGTCAGTAATATTCTTCTTATTTTGAACTTCAAGTGATCAAAATTATGTTTTTATTCTAATTAAATTGATGGGAAAGGAGGATAGGGGTGGTTTTCGTGTTGTTTTGAAGGTCAAGTGTAAAAAATTTCATCAATAAAACTGTAGAGTTGTATAAAAAACAAAGCTACACCGCACGCTACTTCGCCCGCCCGGTTGCCCATTACAGACATTATTTTTTATATACGAGTACTATAGGGAACGTACCCATACTACGTGACCCACTGTTTGCAATTTTTAACCCCCCCCCCGGCGACTAAAAACCTAAGCCGCCCGCCGCTCATTTTGACCAAGCGTGGTATTTTGAAGACCCCCCCTCCTGAACAGATCGCGTAGTATGGGTACGTTCCCTAAAGATACATGTGAAATAAATTTATTTAGACCAAATCGTTCTCAGAGTCCAAAGAACACCCAACCTATTAACTTGTGTAAATTATGTATATACGTATTGTGACCCAAAACATGACACAAGTACTGCTTATATCGCACAGGAGTCTATGAAAAAAAAGAGATTGTACAGATGAAATTTCGTTAGTTTCATGTTGTGAGTTATAAACTGTTCTCACATTTGACCACATTTTCTCACATTTGGCCAGTAAGTTGACTCAAAGGTTTCTTCAGGATCAAGTTTTGACGACATAAACGAGTTCGAATATCAAAACACTTGAAAAAAGTGGTCCAACATGTATACTGAATTACCGGATTATCATTCATATCCGTTCAAAAACACGCGGGAGTTCATCAACAACTTCTAGCACTAGTAAAATAATAGAATCCCCTCAAAACATGATTTGAAATGAACTTATTTAATAAACATTCGCGATAGACGGATAATTTATGAAGATTTATGAATGACAGGCTCTGTTGTACTTTCATTCATTTGAGACGGCCTTGAACTGCATATTGTAATATAGTGTGTTAGTGTATGCAACTTGAGGAAACGTCTGGAAGTTTCCAAGAAACACTTTCCTTTTTAAAGATTCTATCTTTATTCGCTCTTTCGTAAGTTTTCCTACACTAATTATTATTTCACATCAGTTGTAACCGTTTTCTGGTTTAAATATAATATAAATTTTTCAAAAGAAGCTAACACACTGTGACTCGACATTTTAAATAAATAAAAAGAAAATACTTTGTTTTACGTCACTTTATTGTTATTTTTTTTCTCCATCTACCGGTTTCGGTACCTCCATACCATCATGAACTGAATATAAAAAATACTCTATTTTTTATCTTCAGTCTTGACTCAGTATTTTTTATATTATGATGGTACAAAGGTACCGAAACCGGTAGACGGAGAAAAAAATAACAATAAAGTGACGTAAAACAAAGTATTTTCTTTTTATTTATTTATAATATAAATCTTGCAATATAAATAAGTACGCAAATAAAGTTTACAGACCTCTAAGAGGTAAGTTACTGCTACAAGTACCTACACCCTACTCATTTATCTACAAATCATTGGAGAAGGTTTTGCTGATAGATTGAATTGAATCTTCTTATCTTGTAGACTACGAGTACTTATATGCTCGTTCTTAAGGCCAGTTTTTTTCACAGAATTTGAACAATTCATCAAATTTCAGAGTTAATTTTCAAGTTGTGTGAAGGTTCCATTCAAGCTCTGTTATTAGATCATTATCGGCCATTTGTTCCACATAACTGAAATATTATTAGAACTTGAATAGAATTTTCACTGAAATTGAAAATTAACTTTTAAATTTGACGAAATGTTCAAATTCTGTGAAACAATTGGCCTTAAGAACGAGCATATAAGTACTCGTAGTCTACTAAGAATCTTTTCGTAAACTAATATCAAATACGTTCTGAATTGACATATTGTCTCGAACGATGTAAGAAGCAATTACTGAGTAACGTAAAGGCTGTCTTAGAGATATATTTATAAACATTAATATCACCTCAGTACGACGGAATTTGATCCGATATAGTCAAAACAACAACAGAAATACCTTTTTGGCTTTGTGACCAATCAGTGAAGTCAAAGGCATTGAAAACGTTATTGGTAAACAAAATCGTTTCGTTTCGCCGGCTGTAACGTTTATATTTTGATACTGTAAAACGTCTTAAATGTTGTAGCATTTATTATAAGGGTTTACCGAGCAAGTTATAAAAACATTTTATGTTTTCAGGGATTCTAGCATGGTCGATCGATAAGGGTTGACAGGATAACTTTCAATAATTTATCATAGTTTCCTAGGACAACTGCAGATCGCTAACGTGCAAACAACAGTTGACATCGAATATATTAAGGGGGTATTCTAGCCTAGATTTTTCATATTTCGGTAGTTTAGATAAACAAGAATATTCCCTCAAGAAGGATTTTTCTAAATTCGAATTATTTTAAAAGTTATAGCCATTTTAGTGTGGTGGCAGTTTTACCGGTTTACACGAAATCTCGCTAGAATCTGAATAGAAATTGCGTTTTTCTCGAAACTACTTTTTTCGAAACGTTTGTCACAAAATCTCAAGTTTAAATTGACCGATTTTCTTGAAAATTGGCTTGAATTTTTTTTATGTATCCCTCTTTAGTAGAAACCAACAAAAATATATATTTTTAATTTTTTCCATTTTTAAAAATTCGGAAAAGTTAAAATTTAATTGAAAAAAATCATTTTTTTTAAAAGCCACCATTTTGCGAGAATTTTTTTTCACATTTTTTTGTTTCCTACAATAATGACATTCGTACTGATAAAGAATCTACATTTTTTATAATTTTCTGATGACCAGAAGGGTTGAAATCGTAATAAGAAGGACACGCCCTTCACGTGAAAAATATGTATTTGATTTTCAATTTTTTTTAGTGAATTCTTAAAATGTAAATAAATATACTATAAAAAAAATATGGTTAAAATATTAATATTTTTTTTATCGACCAAAAAACGCCCGAAATTCGGCCTTTAGACTAGAATACCCCCTTAAGAACACTCAGTCATTGTGAACTGTTACTTAATAGTTGGCGATCTGCAATCATGCTAGGGAATGATGAGAGGTTGCCGAAACTTATCCTGTCAATCCTTACCGATCGCTGCGGTGGAGTACAGATCTAGCAGTAATTTTTAATGCAAAATTGTACCAGTGATTTAGCCAGAGCATAATTCGATTATTGAATCTTATCTTTCCGACTGTTGCGCTCAGCAAATATTATTTAAGACTTGGTTGTTGCACTGTTTTGTTATCCTGTTGTTCTAAGTTCAGGTGTTCAATGTAAGCTATAAGTGAACTGCATTGAATAAGTGATAGGTTCAGTTGGTCGGCTGTGGCGCGTGCCTCAGCAGGGCAGGGCTGGCGCTCGCGAGGAATTCTAATCACTTGCAAGTTGGAGTGGCCAACCCGAAAAGAAATTAAAAGTCAGCTAGATTATATTTTGAAGCATTACACATCAGGAGTGTAATGTAACCATGATTGATTTATGAACTGGTACACGAGAAACAAGAATAAAAATAAATACAGAATGATAAATAAAGGCTATGTTTTAATTTAGTCAGCATAATTACTATGATGAGTGCAAAAATGCAAATTTTGCCTGATGTCATTCAGGTTTGTGTTCTTTTTTATTTAAGGAACTTAACTATGATAACTCTATTTGGGTATACATAAATGGTTTACCAAACTAAGCAAGCCAGTCAAAATTACCCAGTTCCAATTTAAAAACTTATTTTTTATTTTTACATTAGTTCCACACAGGAGCTCCTGAGGAAAATAATTCACTTCAGGGCCTTTGTCATCTTTAGGGATGATGTGTGAAGGGTTTTTTTAAGGGGTAGAAGGAGGAAAGTTCTGGGAAGGAAATGGTATGAGGGGTAGGTTAGGTTAGGTTAGATTAGGTTAGGACGTATGAATCCATCCCTCCCACTGCGATACAATGCGATGGGTCATGTTCATAAAATATCTCCATCAACCAGTCTTTCCCGATCCGGCCCGCTACGCAGTAGGTGGGCAAACTCGTGTGTCGCCAAGCTCCAGACAAACCTTACCCCATGAACCGGGGCACCCCTGCTGAGTCACCAAACGTAGCGAACCACTCGGTCGTTTGCACATATCACATTTTGACCTAATTAACCATCGCATTAAGCTAGCACCCGGCCTGCACCTGCGTTACAATGCCATTCAAAGAAAGAATTGTTTCTCCCTGCACGTCCATTCCCATGCATCCCTGTTCCCCTACCGCTTTCCCATTCCATTCCCATTCCCATTACGCCTTCCCCCTCCGTCGTCACCCTTCCCGCGATCTTCACCTCCTTCGCTAGCCTCCCCCTCCTGCCACCCCTCCCTGCCGCTACAATATATGAAATACACACATTTTCAAAGTACTCGCGCACCACCTGTAGTAAATTTTGTTGGACAAATTTCATAACACCAGAGCTTACCATTGTATATGGAATTTATCTTCTGCTAAAATGCGATTTTCTGTAAAAAAAATTGAGTCAATCCATCGATTACTTTCCGAGATTTGCGGACCCAAACATACGGAACCTAAATTTTTATATAAAGGTGTCCCAAAAGAAAGTAAAAAGTAAGGGTTCTATCGAAAAAATGTTTATTAAATACTAAAATACACAATTTTGGAATTTATTTCTGAAAAATAATATCGTCCAAATGTAAACACTCACGTTCGCGGCATTCATTTAATCGAAGAGTAAAATTTCTTATGACGCCTCGCCAGGTAGGCTTCGTGATGGCTGCCATTTCGTGACGGATATTTTCTTTTAATTGGATCAGGGAAGTCGGATTTTTGGCGTACACTTTAGACTTGAGATAACCCTACAGGAAAAAGTTCGTAGGGGTTGGGTCAGAACCACGAGGAGGCCAATTTATGTCACGTCTCCTGGAGATCACTTTGCCAGGGATAATTTCATGAACTCATAGCAGAGACGTATTGGAGGTATGTAATGTTGCTCCGTCTTGCTGGAACCATGTTCTTTGGTTATAGCCAGTAAGTTTGTAGGGGTGCAGCATAAGGTCTTTGTGCAAAATGCTATGTAACGATGATCTATGCTTAAATTATAAAAAATAAATTAAATTAAATATCTACATTTAAAGCACTTGCGCGCTTCCGAATCGAAAATTTTGAGTCGTCACGAAAAGACTGATAAACACTCTACGTTTTCTACCATTCTCGTGACCTTGGTCGCCCGGATTTTGGTTTTGCCAGCGTTGTACCGATCTCTTCAAATTTTTTGACCCATTTTCGAATGAGAGGAATGCTGGGCGCATCATTGAATTGACGAAAACCTCAAATATTGCAGAATCTTCTACGCGCTACAGTCGTCGAACCACCATTTTTGTAAAACTCACGTACGCACAACGCGCGGTCGCTCCCGAGAAATGCTTTATAGCGACTAAATTCCCAAGAGCCAGATTACAGATTGACATACGCCCCGCGCCTCTCGGAAAAGTTGCGTTCACACAGAAAGCAAAACAAATATCAACTTTCCTTTGGGACACCCTGTATATATACACAGGGTGTCCGGGGGTAAAGTGCATTAACTTCGGGATGTGTTTCTACATGATGGTAGGAGTAAAAAAGATTAACAACTTTTTTCGAAATTCCAACATTTTTTTTCCCATATAAAAAGACGAACTTACTAAAATTCCTTAGTGTGAGGTACGACCTTACTTGTTGAGCTCCCGCCGGGCACGATTGTGGCAAAATTGCGTGGTTGTGACTGGCCCGTATCGTAACAGCGGAAAATAATAAAGCTGGCGGCACACGCCGGTATCTTTTCGTCTGTTTACCACAAAACAACCCCTAAAGTTGGTATTTCGTAAAAAGTTATTTATCTTTTTTACTTATAATATCATGTAGAATCACCTCCCTAAGTTAAGATTAAACGTCAGGTACCTTATAATTTACGCATGAAACATACATCTACATACGCATATGGCGCCAATTAAATTTTTTTAGGTTTTTAATACTTTTTGCATGTTTTGCTTTAAAATATTGAGGTGAATTAATTGTTTGCGTCCTTACATATTTAATACGAATCTAAATAAATAGTTTTGTCCATAAACAAACCCAAATCTTTCAAGAAAGGCTGAAAAATACAGTTTTGTATCGGTGACTCAATCCATATTGTAACGTACCTGACGTTTAACCTTAATGCACTTTACCCCCGGACCCTGTATATAGGTTACTTTTGAAGATAATTTCTATTTATTAGCCGATTTTAAAAAGTAATTGAATGAAATTCCCCCGATAGAAGAAAATCGCAAAGTGTGCTCGGAAAATTATAAAAGCACATCTGGTTCTGTTATTTAACATGTCCTAGGTCTGAAAAAAATCACAATGTTTCTTAAATATTTTTCGCAATGTTTAAAAAATTCACAATGTTTCTTGATTTTTAAATTGAATATTTTCAGTACAGTCTCTTACGCATATTAATTAAAATCGGTTTTTATACTAGCCCGCTCCACCAGCATTCATATTTAAATAAATATCTTTTTGAATGTTTGCTATGGAGCCTTACATCTAATATTAAGAATAATATCCATAACGTAGATAAGTCATTATTATTTTGTTGTTTTTACATTACTTTTCATCCGTTACCGATTCAGGCTCGCTATGATCATCTTACCGACCCCTGCCGCCAATAAGTGCGACCACTACGGGCTACAGTCAGAAGGTAGTACTCACCTACCACCTTATAAATATAAGGCTCGCACGGACCGCCGCACTAGACCGCCCGAGCTCGACGTAAAAACTAACTGTCGAGGCGACTACTTCCCGTGCGTTGTTACCTATCTAGTTCGAAATACGAAAAATAAATTCGAAAAAAAAACCCGCGTTTTTAAGAAAATTGTTTACGGAAATGAAGACGATACAGGTAAGATTTTGATTATTTTTAAATTCGAATTTTAAATGTGTTTCTTTGTTAGTACCTACCTTAATCATACAACTAAAAGCAAATTAATGGTTTCATATAAATAAATGTTTTTTTAAAAGGTTTTAAATTTCAAATGCGATCGGCAACGCCCACTATATTATGTATTAGACAAGTTTGGATCTGTTGTGAAAAAGAATTAAGCTTGCAATAAGGAAATGAAATTTTTTGTACCAATTACTTTGCAAAACGCTTTTGAAAGCTCTGTGAGTAATACGGTTTGTTCTATTACGTGACTTAACCACTCGGATCCATTAGCTTGTTTTCACTATAATATATCATTACCAGACATATGAGGCATGTGACGTATGAAAAGTATAGTTAAAAACAATAATATATAATAGAAGAGTGTAAAACCTTTGTCAACACTTAAATATTTTTATATTTTAACATTGTTGAAAGTTTTTTTCTCCTAATATTATTGAAGTTTTCCCTTGTTATGCCAAAAAATCATTGAAAAAACGATGCGATTTTTTCGACGTTTTTTACGGCTCCAATAAAGCGTACAAATAAACAAAAATATTGCTTCACAAACAGGTTTTCGAAAATCTGCTCCAAATTGAAAAAGTTTGTTGAATAACATATTATTTAAATGACATCATTTTGAATGTAATAAAAGGGGAAAACGTTTCGGTAGTTAATAAATATCTGTTATGATGAAACAGATATTTTTAAGTGTTATGATGAAATGAATCTAAACACCTATTAGCATCATAAAAATACGTACATTGCATAGGCACATAGGCAATGAATAACCAATAATATAAATTAATAACAAACATCTGTTTTAAAAAATTAATTCAGATAGAAATAACTTTGATCAGTTTTCAAATTGTAAATCTGGCATAAAATATGTGATTGAGGTCACTAAATAACAGAATTCACGTTTTAAAAGAAAAAGGTATGGTTATACGCTACGCAGTTCTGTTCAATAAACGAATAGCTTAATTTGATATTAGAAGGGTGAATCTACAATATCTACAATACAAGGCAATTATAATTTAAATAAATTTAATTTGAACTGTATACAATGCTTTGTATAACCAGCTATGATATATCTAATATTTATTACAAAAGAAAAGCAAAGTAAACACAATCTAAATAAGGTAAACACAACTAAAACTCAAAGTAAACATAACTAAATAAGGTTCATCAAACCAAATCTTTTACATAATTACTTATACCTCGTGAATGAATTGATTAACAAAGTGAAAATATCTGGAATCAAATCCGTAACCGGCCGAATCACAATCAAACGTATACACCAATTCGTTTTATTGGGCGTTATTACTATTAAATTGTTGTATTTATATTCTCGTTTGTATTCAGAATAACAATATCGATATTATTAATAAACAACAATAAAATTACTTTGTTTGGCATTTACATTTCAATCTTAATGAGAGCAACAATGGTATACTTTCTATATAAAACTAACGTAGGCATTCCTGTATTCATGGCGCAATCACATTATGGTAAATAACACACCTGGTAATATTTAAACGGTACCTGATTTAGATAAAATTTCCGCAATTGCTTGTGGAATGATATATTCATAAATAAGCTTGGTTGAAGTGACATAATCAATAAAGGAATTTACACCAGCGTCCTTTCATTGGGATCAATTTCTCAGAGAAATAGTCATTATGTATTTCAACTCAACCTTGAGATGCTTAACAGCATTATGTAATTAAGTTAACTAAAAACTTAAATACAATATTACGCTTTCTGATTGGGTATTTACCTGCTTACATATTAACTATCTACGCCCATTAAAGTCTTTGTAAGTATGTAATTTGTTGTAGGTAATTTTCAACCTGAAAATTGTGTTAGACTTTTTTACAAAACTTTATAATGTTTGCGTGGGAACAAATTTAATGGATTATTTCACTGTTTCTACCTTTCCCATGAAGCCATTTAATTGAAAAAGTTTTTACAAGGTGCAAAAACATGACTAAAACATTGGACTAGGGAATTTCAGCTCGCTCATTAACATCATTGAAAATCTTTTGTTCGTCAGATGTCAAGATCAATCACATACCCAAGTACGTGTTTAGGTGAGAAATGCGTGCATAAAATTACAATTAGAATATTTTTCTGTTATTTTTTTTAAATAACATCGGTCAAAATGGGCATTTAACCTTGGTTATATAATCATGAAGTCAGTAAGACCAATAATTATCGGGTAACATTCGGAAAATGGAAGAAAAACTTGTTTTGGGGAGAGCATTATGTCATGACTGTGTTGGTGGATAGATTGTATGCAATATTCAAAATTACTTTACATAATTAAGGTAGTACTTACCTGCAAAATTAAGAGCGCTGAGGCCATAATTAATTAACATATTTAAATGAAGTTGCTTTATTTAAATGGTTTGAAAAGGCCTACGGCAGTTTCAGCACTATCGGGCCTTTGTCAGAACAGATAACTAAATATCCAGTTGATAATGCATGGTTAGTATTATTTTTCTTATTAAGTTGTCCATTAAATCTACCCTTAAATAACAAAAAAATCAATTAGACTAGAATCATTAGAACTCAAATAACCTATAGAATTTACACAATAAAGCTTGTAACATATCTATTTCATGAGCAGGTACTGCTCAAAATAGGTACCGTTTATTGTCTATGCTTTATTTATTTTTCTTTTTTTTTAACTTTGTGGGTTGGCGAAACTGCAACGAGACCGGAAACGTCATTGGTGGAAAGATGGCGGCGGACATCACGTAATTTTTTGAGGCGGGAGGAGAT
Organism: Limnephilus marmoratus; assembly: GCA_917880885.1. Lineage (NCBI taxonomy): Eukaryota > Metazoa > Arthropoda > Insecta > Trichoptera > Limnephilidae > Limnephilus > Limnephilus marmoratus. The sequence goes on from OU862906.1 coordinate 19,537,267, forward strand.
TTTTGAGGAGAAGTTTGGTTGTAAAAAGATTCTAGTGCAATGTAGCCTAGAAAGTTATTTATTTTTCGTTCTGTGAGTGTGGGACGACTTAAATGGCATAGAAGCCTTATTTTTTTGTTGAATTCCTCGCCGGATGCCGGGAGATTGCTGTATCCGCATGCGGAAGAAAATTTAAACGGTAATCAACGGGGATGTATTGATTACTTGGCTGTTCCTTGGCCGGTGGGATTTTTACACGCCGCTTGATGGGTGTAGATCCGCCGTGTGCCTGATTGTTGGGTGGAATCCCTTTAAATGAAGCAGCTTTGCGACTCTTGAAGAGTGCGCCGACGTTGCTGTTCCTTGGCCGGTGGGATTTTTACACGCCGCTTGATGGGTGTAGATCAGCTGTGGATTTCCTGGAAACTGGTGGCCCCATGACGTGCTGGACGGTGTCTAGGGGTTGGCTGTCGTCGTTTGCAGGAGTGTCACGACTATCACGGCGACGGGACGTGTGCGGAATTAATAATTAAACGTAATTAGCTGACTCTCTCTTTCTACCACAGTTAATAGTTGCTCAAGGTATTTATGTATTGTTTACTTTTCCTTGGTTCAATTTTTCTCTTGCAAAATGCAATAAACTTAACATTAATTTTCACTAGTAAAACCAGCGTTTTTTATATGCATGACCTCAAAATCCTTTTCTCCACTATCCTGCTAAAGAGATCTTCTTGCTCTGGGAAGACAGCGGTCGGATGACAAAAGGTATAGGTACCTACACTAAATGCTATTACCTTAAATAATAATTCACATTACATTTGAATTCACATTACAAGCTGAAAGATAAGGGTATTTTATAAATCGAGAGATGAATTTGAGTGGAAATTTCTGCAACCAAATAAAAATACATGGAAATAGTTTTATTTATTTATTTGGTGAAACGAGATTATATATTTTTTAAATTCTACGTGATTGGCTTAAGGCCCCGAATTCCGAATTTCTACCTACACTTAAACTATTAAAATAATTTATAATATAATCTCTCTTCACATGTTAAAAAATACTAATTACGCGTATGAAATTCCCACGACAAAAAAAATCTCAAAGCTGATCCGAAATTATGAAAAATACATCTGGTTCTGTTAACATATTATGGGTTTAAAAAATCCGCAGTGTTTCTTTAAATGAGATGATATTGAGAGATTTTTGGTGTGTTTATTAAATATTTTCACAATATCCTTTTACGCCTATTGATTATAAGCGCTCTTTCTTTCGGTCGTATTTATATAATAATATCTCTCTTTCATCTTACTCGTAATAATCTTGCTGTTATTTTTAAACGCTTATGATGGAGACATAAATAGTGTACGGTTTTCATAATTTGGGATGCGGGTTCTCCTCCCTTTTCTGAAAAGACCATCCACACAGCGTCCCCAAAGATGACATAGGCCTCCTGTGTGGAGCTAAAGTAAGAAAAGTACAAGTTGTGGTTTTGAACGAACTTTTAATTTTAGCTCCTTTATTTAGGTGTCAATGGAAACAGTTTTAAATACAAAAAGAAAACAAGTATCAAGTATTTGGTTTGTTTCGTTTCAGTTGACCCTCGCGCTGGCAATCTGCCTTTGCGCTGTTCACGGCCAGCAGTCCCAGAAGCAGCAGAGGCCCGACCCCATCCCTATTCTGAAGCAGATCAGCAAGCAGAATGACGATGGCTCCTACAGTTTTGGTTACGAGGCCGGGGACGGTTCTTACAAGATCGAGACCAAGTTCCCCGACGGTGAAGTCCAGGGAAAGTACGGCTACGTTGATGATGAAGGGAAACTGAGGGAAGTTGAATACGGAGCGGGAAGCAAGTCTGGATTCAGACCACAAGGTATGTTGATATCTGACCAAGTTGCAATTCACTAGACACATCTTAGAAACAATCATAATTAAAGATCTCTTTTCCAAGATATCAGTAAAATTCGTCCTTGCGTCTCGATGATCGAAATCAAGTCGCTTGGGCACCAGGGGTTAGATTTTTTAACCCCCTTTTCTTGAATGTTTGGCAAGCTCACATAATCTAATTTAGCAGAAGTTTTGGAAATCTATCACAATCTAGGCCATTTTCTATTAGATTTGGAAATTTTACATAACCTAACCTAATCCAGTCCTTTTTGAAGAGGGTTTAGGAACGGAAACTTAATTGTGATGAATGCTATATTTTTTAAGTTATGTTTCTTTAAAGGATTGGATTTTTAACTTAACTTAACCTGATATAGCAATTTTCTAGATGATTTAGTAATCTACCATACACACACCTAATCTGACCCTTTTACAAAAGGATTGGCATCAAATAAACTGTATTATACGGTTTTTATTGACATCCTATTTTCTAACCCCCCTTTGTAGAAATATTGTGAATTTATTGTAACCTAACCCAAGCAAAGCACTTTTCTGGAAGGATTATATGTCGATAACCTTAGGTCAACTTGTACTAGGCTAGTTTGCACCTTCGAGTATGGGTTGAACAATTCAGTGGGAGTTGGGTGGATATAGAATTCCAGAGTGTCTATTCACCTGGAATTCCAACTGAAACGAAATCGAAATAATGCATGTGTACCTATTTAATTCAAGGAAATATATACAGTTTGCAATTATTACTGAACATCTGATTATTGGGGTAGGTCCTTTGTCCTTAGGTTTTATTGAATATTTAAAGATGTTGTATCTTAAATTTACACCAAGTGAATGTATCGTTGAATTTGAGGGGAAATCACAATTGTTTTTAGCGATAAGGGAGAGTATGAATGCGAAAATGTTAAAATTATTCTATTTTTTGAAGTTGATGAAAAGGAGAGAAAGAGAAAACGTGGATAAAAAAATGTTTAATTTTAATATCAAGGATAAAATATCAATTGGATTAAAAATTATTTTTATTAGATAAAGGCGGATCAATAAATCGACTAATGCCAGTCTTGGCTTGTGTATTACTAATTGCAAGGTGAGATCTTGAAATAATATTCTCGTTTTATGAATGGTGTGTGGCATTTAAGTGATTTCTACTAGTCACCTTAAATTAATGGTCTCCGCAATAATAATTATTAACTTTCCGTGGGAAATGTGGAAAGTAATTGTGTGAAAATTAAGAAAGAATAACACGAACATCGTTTATTTTATGAATAGTGTATAACTTACGATGATATAAATCTCTGAATAAAACTAAGCTAATCCGTAACAATTGCTAACATAATTAATTAGTTCATTTCTTCATTTCAGCTGTTTCTCTATTATTTCAAATGTTTAACTCTTTTGTGATGAATGTCACTGAATGACCCCAAGTATCCAATAGGTATCGACTTGGTTTTGAACTCCCAACCTTTTATTTAATATGCAAGGATAATAGGCACACCATACCACATGCCTTACCTTGAAGCAAACACAAGTACTACATTTTCACAGAACAAAGATGCAATTTGTTTGGACTATTGTTTATGTTTATAGCCATATATTTTTATTAATGCTGGCAAATAATCGAATTTTGTGACAACTAAGCTCTTTCAATCCTTCAGTCAGATTAGCATAAAATAGGTACCCCTTTTTAAAATATTTTACCATGACTTTGATTGACTGTCCTGATAGCTTTTTCAACATGAATTCACATAATATATACCCAGGTCTGACAGAAAACCGTATCAGTACACCTTGTTTCTGATTTAAAGTTCTCCGTTTCTAATCCATATAAAAAATACAAAAATCCCACAAGAATAAAACAAAGACTAATTTAACTTTAAATTTTATTACGCTTCTAAAGTGGTTTCATTTGCAGATTTTAACTTGTGACCGTTGTGCGTACTAACGAACCCCTGCGACAAGGAAGGATGGAAATTAATAAAATTAATATACGTGTCAATAAAAGTATAGGTTAGGTATATCATCTAGAAATCACACCCTGCACATATGACGTAACATAGTTCCGTGTTGTCCTAACATTAAACAAATCACATAATATTAATATCGTCTATGAAAATATTTTGCTTATTTAAAGCATCAATCAAGATTTCCGGTATTTTTATGAATTTCCTTTATATAAATCATATAAGTGCTATTATTATAAATAATATTAACGTCATCGACAACCTTCTAAGTGAAGGCTTCGTAATCTTTGATTATTATGCGTGGGCTGGATATGACAAGACAACTTTGTTTCAGTTCCAAGCGTTATTTCGAAATATGCTTTCTACAACCAACAATTTCAGTTTTCCGACAGACACACCTAGCACCTAGATACGCAATATGCTAATAAATTCACATATCGAATATTTTTATTGTGTTTAATCACGAAAAAAAATGAAAAAACACAATTTTCATCCTACATTAAAACACGACATTGCATGATAATTTATTATACGTGTACTCTAATTTCGTTTTCGGCAGGATACGTTATTTGCGTGGTATACTTTTGGCCTTAAAGTGAACTTCATGTTTTAGTTAGAACCCCTGACCTCAGATGTCAAAGCTCCACCGCTCTAACTTATTGCATTAATTGGGAGGCTAATGAAAATTCAATAATGAAATAATGATGCCTAGAAATGAAAGCGTTTTTCTCATTTCTTTAAAATATTATAACATAAATCTAAATCTAGGTTTCAGTCCAAATTTGTAAAAATATATCAACATCGTTACAGTTTTACTTAAAAAAACTGGTTTATTTATGTGAGTTCATAAAAATAAGTGGTCATTTGCTAAGATCAGCTTTATTAAACACCTGTATTTTCACTTCGCAATACATAAATATGTTGGCAGGTACCTTGATGTAGGAAAGTAGCGTACGCTAACTGCACCAAACAGTTTGGCGTTACATATATCAAGACATTGCAGAATATTTGAAAACGAATTTGGTCACCGATTTACATATTAAATGGATTAATTCGAAAGTGTTACATCAATTATATTCATGGTATCTCTGTGTTGCATAATTACACGTGTGTGAGTGCTTCAGTGATTATTTTAATGTTATGATATCATATTTTGATATTATGCATGCGATATTAGTTTTTCTTTTCGTAACTGCCACATTCCGCGAATGAGAGCAGGTGTGTCATAACTTGACCACCAAGTGACAGTCTATAACCTTGAAGCCAGAAGCAATCGCCCCACAAAAAATAAGCCGGTATTTGTAAAACAGATCAGCTCCATAACTATATGTATATAATAAAGAATAGCATTTGGCATTTACTCAGTGATGATAATAATGACAAATAAATGTGTTTTTGATTTGTGCATTAAATTCATATCGATTCTCTCGATTGGAAATTGAATAAACTTAATTGGGTTATGGTCAGAAGATTTATAATAGTGAAGGAGTGAGATTCTTTCAATTTAATAGAAAGAAATGATGCATGACAAAATAATCGTGGAGATAGTAAAGATTTCCGAAGGAAATATATATTTGTCAAACGGCATATGGTATAAAAATAAACTTAAGAGTATTACGAAGTCCACTAATCACACAGCAGAGTGTGTTCAGATGTTTCTAACAATGTATTGTTTATTCTATCCAGGTAATGGAATCAATGTTCCTCCCCCATCTGCAACCAGAGAAGTAAACCTCCAGCCCCTGGCCGAGGGAGAGGAAGATGACGGTCAATACAGAGAAGACCCCAGCATCTATGACACCAAGGACTACATCAACAGCCGCCCAGTCCAGAAGGTTTCCCGCCGCCCCGCCTTCACCTCCACCGTGACTCAACCCCTCGCCAGCTACCAGGAGGAAGAGCCCATCCAGAGGCAGCCCCAGAGGCAACAGCAAGTGCAGCAACCCACTTTCCAGCGCCAGCAGTTCAAGTTCACTCAACCTCAATACGCAACAAACAACTACCAACAGCCACAGCAAGTGGAATACCAACAACCCCAGACCTACCAACAACCTCAAACCTACCAGCAACCTCAAACCTACCAGCAACCTCAAACCTACCAGCGTCCCCAAACTTTCCAGTTCCGTTCCAACACCCCAAGCTTCAACACTTACCAGCAGCCTTCACAAAACCTGGACTACCAGCCCGCTCAGCAGACATACTCTGTCTTCCAACAGCAGCCTGCTTACCAACAGAGGTACCAGGCTCCCCAACAACCTCAGTTCGCTTCCTTCAACCTGCACCCTTCAGTCAAGAACCTCGACCTCGGTTCAGGTTCTTACAGCATCAACTACGGAAGATGAAGTCTTCGTAAGACTTAATTGCCATGTAAATAATTATGATTAATTTAATGTATTCTATTGAGTATTTTAAAATAGATCGCTGCCTGGAGTTGATTATTAAAGATCATTGAATAGTTTTATAATAGCTTTAATAACCGAGTCATGATTTATAAATTGTTGTATACACTCTTGTCTGTACGAAAATAGCGGTTTTCTTTGTGTAAATAAATAAACTGCCGGTGTGCGAAAATTTAGCAAATATTTTTAATTATTCCACACGTGCACGAATAAACCACAAAATCAATAAAAAAATGATTTACTATTAGTATTTTCATTTATTTCCTGTATTCTTAATCAATTACAAGAATGTATCTATCCAATATTTTTAAATTCGGAGACACAATTCTGATGGACTAAATCGAAGTGAAATCATGATGTAATACTAATAAACTAATTAAATTACTATTGACGATGATAATAAAACAATAGTATATACGTACCAATGAGTGCGGAAATGGTTAACGAGTTTACGCGAAACATCTGTATTTTAATTGAATTTAGTATAAGATTATATGCTCTGTTAAACTGATTACCTAAATTGCGTAAGAAATAAATTGGTATTCACTGTTAACTTTCAGCACACTTTCGGAGGAATAATGCATGTTTAATCCCAAATTTACAAGGTGATAAACGCAGGCATTGTGCTCTGAATGGAAATGATAAAATTGTAATCATTTACGTAACGAACAATCCTCATTTAGATGCGAACATTAACGAAATTGGATTACACCCATTATCGCATCAAAAACACAAAGTTACACAACAAACAATATTAACATTTTTTACACATTCCAATACATAAAATCTGTTTAACTGCCTGTTATTATTCGGGTAGAGATAGGAAGTGTTCTTAATAAAAGAGATGCAAATATTTTTTTATTTTTTTTGCATTGTCAAGACTTCGAACAAAAAATATATGATAGTTGATTGTTAACATTTTTAACCTTGGTCAGTGGCATTGCCAAGTGTGTTATAAACAACTAGAGGGATAAGACCATGTCATGAAAAATAGATCCGATAATATCTTCGAGCATCTACCAATAAAGCTTTTAATAATATAAAACGAAGACTGAAATAAATGTTTTTTTTGTGCCTACGTAACAAACAAGTAATTAGAGTTGTTAATTATTACACTGTAGTCTAATTGTGTTGGTAGCAACAAATATTTGAAACAAACGATTGGCTAAAAGACTGTTTGTCTTATAATCACCAATAACTTATAGCTACCAGCTACCATCGTCAAGTTTTCAACCCTCATTTAATCTGGACCTCTTTATTAACAAATCCCATCTACAACCCCACCTGTTTTTTCTGTTTCCACACAGTACAGACAAAAGGTCTCTTGTCCAGGTATCATAGTAAAATATGTATTAATTATTATTATAATTAATCACATAACTCCAGACATTTCATTTTGGGTATGTCTAATCGATTTCTTTCTCATTCATTATTCAAATGAATATCATTGGAAATGGTTATTAACATTTCTCGATAAGTATACATCATTATATACGTATATAAGGCCAGTAACTGCCGTACATTACAAGTAGGAACGCTGCACGTATACATAATTAATTATTGACAAATGTCAAAGGAAACGAGGAAAAAAAAGAAACTGCCTACGTTCGAGGACACGAGAGTGAAACAAGATCAACATTCCTGCGGCGTGGTCACCATTACCATTGCGCAAAGGACATTGCCGCTAACTGACTGTTGCTTGCACTGCGGACTGCCTACTATTTGATTGTTTTCAATGCGAATGGAATGGTTAAATAAAGCGACTGAATGATCGGCAGTTAACATACTTGTAATCCTATTGAAATACAGAAGGCGACGGTAAACACGTCCACTGTTTTAGCGTAAATTCGACGAACTCTGCTCGATATTCATGGATGAATCATTATTCTGAAATAGACTGTTGACCCGCAACGCTATTGTGAAAAAGACACCACAGAGTGCTTTTTCAATCTTCAACTAACCCCAAGAAACAATGTCTAGCAACTTGAGACTTAAGAACTAAGATTACCTACCTCTACAGCAATTTGTAACTTCTAACCTGTGAACAAGAATAACATTATAAAAACAATAGACGTGAAGACATGGCTATATTATTCATATCGAATCGGTAGAGGTCATAGAAAAGATAGTAAATAGTTCATGGTAGACAGTAGACCCTTATACGTCTAGACACACAAAAAACAAGGCAGGCCGTTTAGAAGGTGAACGTAAAAAGATGTCACAAGAGAAGTTTTTTTGTAAATTGATCGATTTGTATACGGAAGACAAAAGGGGTTCATATTTATCATCGTTCACAGGTCATAACAACGAGTGTTACCACGTGCAATGTGCATGGTTTTTACTATGTTTTCACAGTTTTTTTGGACCTCTTTACCCCCCATAGTTTAAAAAAAAACCAAGAGGTTTTTTTACCACATGGTTTTTTTACCGGTCACCAAAAGTGTGCACTTTTTAGTTACATACTTTTTTATAGCATTTGTCGTAAGAGTAATCCTGAAATCAGGAATATAGTTCTTGAACTTCAGCAGGGGAATGTCTCTTCATCTAATTTAACTTTGTCAATAATGAGGAATACACAACTTTAATAATGTAAAATAAAAAGTACAACTGTAAAATGAAGAAATAAAAACATTGTTGGAGTTGTGGGAAATTTTTTTGCCCTCATCTCATCGGCCTGAAAAAACCTGTTTTTTAAATTAAGAGCGTTTAACCAGCCAGCGGACGAAAATTCACATTTCGTCGAAAGTTGTTCTTACGATCGTGCAGGGCGGTTGCAATGAGAAAGATTAATTATTCTCCGTACCAGCTTTTTTAAATTATAACTCAATATCGAATTTATTTTAATCCAAATTAGCTTTTATTTATACCTTCATCAAAAAATGCTGAAAGGTGTGATGATAAAACTATTAAAATAATGTACTTTTTGTAATTATTTTTTGATTATAAGTATTTAACATTTTTCAATAATGTCTAAATTTAATAAGAATGTAAAATAAATCTGAAATATATTGTTTGTAAGTGCGCAAATAAATACACAAATGGACCAATTTTCGTCAAGAAACACATGTACGTACATATTTTTTAATGATTTTATTGAAACTAAAATTAAAATGCTAAAACATGCGTTTGCTAGTATTGATTTATTTTACTGCATGATTATATTATTTGAAATGGGTGTGGTATAATACAAAATCTTTTTTGAAAATTTAATAAATCTGCCAACGACCTATGGAATAACCTTATTATATTAAAAATTTAAAAATTTTCTCAAAATTTATTACATGCGAATGCTAGATAAAAGAACAATCTTTCGAAATCCATTTATATTTTTTTGTGGAGAGAGTCAATTCGTCTAAAATCTGATTTGAAAATGACATATTTCAGGTTTTCTCTGGTAATGCCCTCTTAAATAAAAAGTTATTTATACGTAATAAGTAGGAACAAATGTCGGATAAAAAAAACTTTTTTAGAGTAAAAACGCTTTCATAAGTTTTTTTTTATTTGAGCGGGGTTTTTTTTTTAAATATAATTTTTTCCTGTTATTCAAAGGAAAATGCCAAAATTATTGATTTTAATAAAGCATTATGGATTCTTCACTTAGATACCGTTATTTTCTTTTTAATATTCTCAATAAAAAGCTTGCGAAAAACACGGTTCTTTTATCCTTCAAAACGTGGTAAAATACGGTTTTTCATGTTTAGGATATAGCATCACTGATAACAACAAACATTAGAATACTCGTCAAATTGTAGATAAAATATTTTAAAAAAAGTTTTTTTTTTAAATACATCCATTTGAATTTAGATTTTGTTTTCGTGAATGAATGCATGATTGCTTAAAAGTGGAAATTAATCCACTTCCCGACATCCGATCGACCTGGAACTCGGCAGATAGGCTCGTTGTTGATGACAAAGCATTCTATCAGCTTTTGGTGGCACTTACTTACGCACACTCGCATATACACGCATTTCTCTGAAAATAATTGAAAATAGATACATTATAGTAAAAAAATATTTTTTCTTACGAGTTGATTTTTTCAGGATTAAAATTGAAACATTGTGTCAAGAATCATGCCTTTGCGATTGTTATTATAGATGTCTTTTCGTAGTTTTAACACATCAGATATAATATGTTAATCAAAACTCTGGGAGCTCACCCTTAATTTTCAAATACAGCACGGCATTTCATCATCCTTATAAAATAAATTTTAATTTTGATCAAATGGGATGGCAATGTACTAAAGACGGGTTTTCGTTATTTGTTTTTGGGGTGTTATGCCGTGTTGCGCTACCTCCTTCTTTAGCCAACGTTTCGGACAGCGTTGCAGTGTCCATCATCAGGGCAGGATCTGCCGGATCTAAAGATCCTAAAAGATTCTAAATAAGGAGGTAGCGCAACACGGCATAACACCCCAAAAACAAATAACGAAAATACTTTTGGCCGTGAAAATCTTAAAACGTATCTAAGGACGAGTTGTTTATAAAATTATAATAATTCATCAAATATTGAAGTTTTTTTTTTTTTTTACAGTGAATAACCGCACAAGAATCTCAACTGCTCCCGTCTGGAACCAGTGAGACTATGGCATCCCCAATTGGGGTATGTTGTGAGGCTGAAGGTAGTGGGGAGGGGAAGGAGGTGGGGAAGAGGAAGGTTGGGAAGTACCTGGCTATTCAGATCTGGTCACCAAACACGGCTAAAGCCATTTTCAAGCAACGTTTCAATTCTGAATGGTGGTCTTACACCAGGGCGATACTGATAGTATCTTCCACTCTGGAACATGCCGCAAATATACTATATATTATTTTAAATCAATTAATTGTGCAATAACACAAATTAATCAAATAAAATTTATTTGCGCATGCCGGGTTTGCACCCGCGACCTCCGGACTGTGAGTCAAGAATCTTACCCACTGGACTACGGAGGTCGCGAGTTAATTTTTTAGTTCTGTTATTATTTCAGTGTCATGAAGCAATTAGGCTATGAATAACAGAACTTGTATAATTCTTACATAGAGCTTGAAAATTAACTTAAATATTGAAGTTTATTTTTAAGTTCTGTTATTATTTCAGTTTCATGAAGCAATTAGCCTATGAATAACAGAACTTGTATAATACTTACATAGAGCTTGAAAATTAACTTAAATATTGAAGTTTATTTTTAAGTTCTGTTATTATTTCAGTTTCATGAAGCAATTAGCCTATGAACAACAGAACTTGTATAATACTTACATAGAGCTTGAAAATTAACTTAAATATTGAAGTTTATTTTTAAGTTCTGTTATTATTTCAGTTTCATGAAGCAATTAGCCTATGAACAACAGAACTTGTATAATACTTACATAGAGCTTGAAAATTAACTTAAATATTGAAGTTTATTTTTAAGTTCTGTTATTATTTCAGTTTCATGAAGCAATTAGTCTATGAATAACAGAACTTGTATAATACTTACATAGAGCTTGAAAATTAACTTAAATATTGAAGTTTATTTTTAAGTTCTGTTATTATTTCAGTTTCATGAAGCAATTAGCCTATGAACAACAGAACTTGTATAATACTTACATGGAGCTTGAAAATTAACTTAAATATTGAAGTTTATTTTTAAGTTCTGTTATTATTTCAGTTTCATGAAGAAATTAGCCTATGAATAACAGAACTTGTATAATACTTACATAGAGCTTGAAAATTAACTTAAATATTGAAGTTTATTTTTAAGTTCTGTTATTATTTCAGTGTCATGAAGCAATTAGACTATGAATAACAGAACTTGTATAATTCTTACATAGAGCTTGAAAATTAACTTAAATATTGAAGTTTATTTTTAAGTTCTGTTATTATTTCAGTTTCATGAAGCAATTAGCCTATGAATAACAGAACTTGTATAATACTTACATAGAGCTTGAAAATTAACTTAAATATTGAAGTTTATTTTTAAGTTCTGTTATTATTTCAGTTTCATGAAGCAATTAGCCTATGAATAACAGAACTTGTATAATACTTACATAGAGCTTGAAAATTAACTTAAATATTGAAGTTTATTTTTAAGTTCTGTTATTATTTCAGTTTCATGAAGCAATTAGCCTATGAATAACAGAACTTGTATAATACTTACATAGAGCTTGAAAATTAACTTAAAAATTGATGAATTTTTTTTTTGAACAACTCGTCCTTAGGCATGTGCTAAATGGGCTAGAACCAAAAGTCAATGGCCATATTAGTTGCCGTGGAAGACATTTCTAGTGTTTATTATCTATTTATTGCCAGAGTGGGATACAAATAAAAACAGAAGAAAATCCCTTTCATGAGATTTATGAGAGTATTTTTTTGATTGGTAGAGTCGCGGATAAGGTTATTTACAATTTTTTTTTGATTTAGCAGGTTTTTTAAATTCCGTATTCGTAAAAAGCATTCACTTCGTGGCTTTTTTACATTAGCTCCACACAGGAGGCCTGAGGAAAAAATCCCTTAGGACCTATGTCATTTTTAGGGATGCTGTGTGGAGGGTCTTTTGATGGAGGACTGAGAGACAGTTCTGGGAAGGAAATGGTATGAGGGATGGGTAGGAATCTGGGGTCAATGTCTCCAGGAGTGATAGACGTTTCCACCCGAGAAAGTCTGGTTGGAGAGATCAAAAGGTCTCCCTCAACCTGTATCTCTCGATCCGATCTGCCACGCAGTAGGTGGAACCATCCGCCGCCAACATCTATACAAATCTTACTCCATGAACCCGGGTAACCTGTGGCAGGGGTGTTGGTTACCCAATAAATGTGGTATAATATCATCATCATCATCTGTGGCTCTACAACCCAGGTCGGGTCTTGGCCTCCAGCAGAGCCTGCCTCCATGACTGTCGGTGTTGTGCTGCGTTGCGCCAGTTTCGGATGCCGATGGTGCTTGCATCCTTCACCACTCCATCCAGCCATCGAAGCTTTGGTCTTCCAACTCTTCTCCGACCCCCAGGTGCACCATCCATAATTCGCTTTGGAATTCGCTCATTCTCTGGATATGTCCAGCCCACCTGAGTCTTCCAGTTTTGATTTCCTTGGAGATATAAGGTCCTCGTAAAGATCGTATAGCTCCTGGTTGTATCTGATACGCCATTCTCCATTATCACAGACTGGGCCGTAAATCCTTCGCAGCACCTTCCTTTCAAAACTTTCTAGGGCTCCTTCATCACCCTTACTGATTGTCCAGCATTCCGAACCATATAATAATCACAATATAAATAAGTTTGTAAAACCACTTTATTGAAACTCATCTTAAAATAAGGTGGTACAAAACCAATTTGCATTCATATCGTAATTTGTTTGGTAGAATTTCCACTTATATTAATTTCGGAAAAATTCTACCAAGTTAATCTTAGTCGATTAATAAATATAAGACAGGGAAAAAACATTACCAATCGTTTGCTAAGCAAACACTTGTAAAATAATCTCAAAGCGAAAAACGCTTCAGGCGGATAGCGGATACGTTATGTTGTCTCGAACGAATTTAGATTGAAATAATGTGTAACAATGCATCCACCAATAGAAGAATGTAGGGAAATAGCGCCGCAGGCAAACATTTAGTGTTATTTCCTAAACCACTATGATTATGTTGTTCATTTGAATGTCTGGCTTGGCCCCTTGGGAAAGGATGACAACATAATACTGAGAGGTGAGACTGTTGCAGGAATTGCTAACATAATCACTGTCATTACTCTTTAGAGATAGCTTACTTGACCGCTCAAAAATTGATCACTGTTTTTCTGATCGAATGACGGATAAAATTACTGCAAAAAGTTGGGGGAATTTTTTTTCGTCTCGCGGTTTAAAAAAATGGTTAGATTAATCATTAGATTTAATCAGAATTGAGTGGGTCTGCTTTTATGACGAATATTGATTTTTGTGGTTGGTTCAATTTGTTAGTAGAAATGTGAATACGCGTATTTATCTGGTTTTTGAAATTACTTTGTAGATAACAAGGCGCCATTTGTGGCAAATCTTAATACATGAAAATGAATGTTTCTTTGTTTGTCTCATATGCGGTACATAAACCATTCATCCGATTGCGATGAAACTTGGGTGATTTGTCGTGCTCATGCCCACGAATGTTTCTATATATAATAGTAAGCTCTAGAGTTATGAAATTATTTCCTATACCATTTATCCGATTGCGATGAAACTTTGGTGATTTGTCGTGTTCATGCCCTCGAAGGTTTCTGTATATAATAGTAAGCTCTAGAGTTATGAAATTATTTCCTATACCATTTATCCGATTGCGATGAAACTTTGGTGAGTTTTTATCACCCGCGAATGTTTCTATATATAATAGTAAGCTCTAGAGTTATGAAATTATTTCCTTTACCATTTATCCGATTGCGATGAAACTTTGGTGAGTTTTTATCACCCGCGAATGTTTCTATATATAATAGTAAGCTCTAGACTCTAGAGTTATGAAATTATTTCCTATACCATTTATCCGATTGCGATGAAACTTTGGTGAGTTTTTATCACCCGCGAATGTTTCTATATATAATAGTAAGCTCTAGAGTTATGAAATTATTTCCTATACCATTTATCCGATTGCGATGAAACTTTGTTATATGTTATATATATAATAGTAAGCTCTAGAGTTATGAAATTATTTCCTATACCATTTATCCGATTGCGATGAAACTTTGTAAGTTTTTATCACCCGCGAATGTTTCTATTATATAATAGTAAGCTCTAGAGTTATGAAATTATTTCCTATACCATTTATCCGATTGCGATGAAACTTTGGTGAGTTTTTATCACCCGCGAATGTTTCTATATATAATAGTAAGCTCTAGAGTTATGAAATTATTTCCTATACCATTTATCCGATTGCGATGAAACTTTGGTGAGTTTTTATCACCCGCGAATGTTTCTATATATAATAGTAAGCTCTAGAGTTATGAAATTATTTCCTATACCATTTATCCGATTGCGATGAAACTTTGGTGAGTTTTTATCACCCGCGAATGTTTCTATATATAATGGTGCTCACAAAACAATTTATATTAAAATGCTGAAAAATGTTAAACTTTTTACAGAAAAAAAAAACATGAACTGAAATAAGTTAAGAAAGAGTAACGGAAATGCAAGATCTTGGCATAATAATGGAAGGGATTCACGTTTAAAAAATTGTAAATAGGAGTATGAAAACTTTAAGATTTATTTCAAGAACAATTATAAACTTTGAATCGTTACAAATCATAAAACTGTTGTATAAAACCCTTGTTAGAAGTCTAATAGATTATAACTCTATAGTCTGGTCGCCCTTCTACAAAGGGAGTAGCTTTGTACTTCCCTAGCTTCTCCTTTCCTATCTCCTTCCTTTCCTCACAACGTACCCCAATTGGAGATGCCAAAGTTACAATGAGTCCCTACTGCTTCTGACAAGTCGGAAGCAGTCGGGACTCATGTGCATGACACAAAAAAGTTACTTTCAAGTTTTATTGGTAATAAAATTGATATTATAAATATCTGTAATTAGTTATATAAATCAATATCCCTTACTACTAAAAAAGTTTATGAAACTCTTTCGAAAGTGGCAAGAGATATTGACAAATACTATTTATATGATTATGATATATGGGTACTGGCGCCAACACAACGGAAAATGAAAAACTGGCGCCACTAAATCATACAAATCAAAGTGACGTGAATTTCCTCTGCTTTATCCGAATTATTCGGACAACAGAAACGTTAAGCGGTGATTAGGTAAATTAGTATCGAAAGTTGTCACGCACATAGTACTTACTACCTGGTATCTGGTGCTCTAATAGTAATGGTGCTGTGTGCTGTGTGCTGTCGTGGTTACGGCCATTTATAATTCAGAGGTGTCGTATCCTATCGCTTTCGTTAGGAGTTATGAAGCAACGGTGAGCCTTATTCACTTATTTATAACAACTTAAAATCTTTAAAAAATAGTAGCTTGAAACAACTTGAGCTATATTTTTGGACTGGACTGTTCTTGTCAACATGTCATTGCTTGTTCTCCTCCCGAGTTTCATGTAATGCACACTCTTTATTACATACATGTATATTATTCTTCTTCACGAAAAACTTCGTTACGATATGTTTTTCCGTGCGAAAAAATGTGTGATTGGAAGGAGAATTTACTACAGTTTGAGAATTTCGTTATACGGATCTAGTCATTTAATCTAACTAAATCATAAAGGTTCAGTTCATATTGGAAGACTACCGACAGGACGATATGTCTCTTTTACTACGTATCGGATGTAAGAACTGTGAAATTATTTTTAAACACTTGATTTTTACACTTTGGTTTAAACATTCATTACGCAAAGTATATACAGGGTGTCCGGGGGTAAAGTGCAGTAACTTCGGAAGGTGATTCTATATGATAGTATAAGTAAAAAAGGTAAATAACTTTTTTCGAAATTCCAACTTTTAGGGGTAGTTTTGTGGTAATAAGATAAAAATTAGTCCTCTGTGTGCAGCCAGCTTTATTATTTTCCGCTGTTACGATATGGGCCTATCACAACCATTGCGTCCAACGCTCTTCCTAATATACATTAACGAGTTGTGTAACCTAGATATCGATGCCACTATTGTCAGTTTCGCCGACGACACTGTACTACTATTTCAAGCAAAAGATTGGCCTACCGTATATTCTAAAGCGGAGGTAGGAATTCAAAAGGTTAAATATTGGCTTGACTCGAACACATTAACTCTTAACATACAGAAAACTAAATACTTACTGTCTAGTCTTACCAATATCACAAAACCAAAACTACACCCAAAATTAAAAATACACGGATGTAATAACTCATCTCTGAACCGGAATTGCAACTGCCCATGCCTAGAACAAGTAGCAACTATCAAATATTTAGGATTAACCTTTGATACACACCTAAATTGGAAGCAACATATACTTAACACTACAAACAAAATCCGCAAATCTATTTACTTTTTCAAACAAACGCGCAATTTCCTTAACCTACAACTTTTAAAAACAGTGTATTACTCACTGTGCCAATCTCACATCGAATACGGAATTTTAGCTTGGGGTAACACTTATTCTAATGCCCTCGACCCCATCATTAAAGCACAAAAACTAATAATAAAAATAATTCTTAAACTTCCTCTCACTACCAGCACCGATACGATCTTCAATACTTTCAACGTTATGGACATTAAACAGCTCTACGCAAAATCCATCTTACTTTATTTACATAAAAACAACAAAATCCTATACAAACCAACACAAATGATACACAATACCCGAGCAAAAATAAAGAACTTCTCCAAACTCCCTTTTCTAAAACCACCTTTGGACAAAAACACTTTAAATACATAGCTTGCAAACTACACAATACACTTCCAGCCACGATTAGACAAACTGAATCAATGACCAAATACAAACAAGATATAAAGAAATGAATTATAAGTATTGGACGTCACACTTCTGCTAACATCTGTAAAATAGAGTACAAATAGACAGAATTACCATCTCACGTATGTCCTTACCCTTATTAAAGAACTTAAAATAGTAAAATCCTATATGTATAATATAACTACCTATATAGATTCGAAAGGATTTACTACTTTATTCATCTCTTCCTTCACCTATATAATGCTCTCTTTATGATATTAACCCTCAATCTTATTCATCTTTCTGTTTGAATTGTATAAATCAGTATGTATCTTACCTTAAATGTTCTTATGTTGTAATTAAATATTCTTTTGTATGATACTCATTTATGTACCTCTACGCCTGTCTCAACACAGGTATACCCTAGTGAGACAGGCATCGAATAATGTAATACAAACATTCTTTTTAGAGATAAATAAATAAATAAAATAAATAAATTGCCAC
Source organism: Limnephilus marmoratus (assembly GCA_917880885.1). Classification (NCBI taxonomy): domain Eukaryota; kingdom Metazoa; phylum Arthropoda; class Insecta; order Trichoptera; family Limnephilidae; genus Limnephilus; species Limnephilus marmoratus. Next base: position 19,555,349 of record OU862906.1, read on the forward strand.
AATCTTGCCTGGCAGGTTCTCAGCAAGAAAGATCGAATCTCACACTAAGGATATTTCGTAGGCACGTCTTTTTGTATGGGAAAAAAGTTGGAATTTCGGAAAAAGTTGTTAATCTTTTTTACTCCTACCATCATATAGAATCATCTCCCGAAGTTAATGCACTTTACCCCCAGGCACCCTGTATTAGAGAGTTTGGTAAACTTTTTTTAAGCAATAATTTAACTTGGATTGATTTTAAAACATAAAACATCTCACATAATATAATTTTAAATAGAGAAAAATATAAGTTTACCTGTGTTTATTGAGGAAGATCATGGGTGAAATGAATAATAATGGAAACTCCGTATTTTCATTTGAATTACTTATCCTTATAACTTATAACGACAAGAAAAAAATAAGAACATTTTCTGTAATTAGGCACTTCTAACTTATTTGAAATACAGCCGCAACTTTCTTAGAAATTTTAATGATTTTTACCGATGGCGTCATTTCTATACACGTAATTTTTTTAATGAATAAAAAAATAATAACTTGAAAATCAAGGTATACTTTGCCAGTTTTAAGTATTCTTTTTCTATCGTACCCATACCTAATTACTATTAGAAGAATAAAATATTTTCAATCACAGTCGTAAAATTCACAACTTTCAGCATTTAGGTAGGCATATTTTATACTATGTTAACTATTTGGCCACTACCTACCAAGTTAAGTTTAATGTAATATATTTCCAACGATCATATTTTTTCACAATTATTTACAAGTTGGTAAATGAAGTCGAGAATAGGCCCGTGTTCTAGATTTAAAAAGCTGACGCCAATAAGGTGGTCTAAATATTACGCATGCATCAGCTTCGTTATCCAATGGGCGGAGGCGTGCACTGTGGGACAAGTGGAAATGTTCAACGGTCAAAAATGTTTTGGTTTTAAAAAGTATCTAACTCTCTTTATACTCGTAATATTGAATCATCAGGGAAAAAACTCTAACAGAAAAATGAGAAATAAAAATGAATTAAAAAATATCTGATGTAATAGACAAAAATTTTTTAACGTGATGTGTATTCAATTATTTTTCAATTTGGGAGGCGGGTATGGGTACCGCCGCCCGGGAATCATTGTCGGGTGAGGTTTGTCTAGGTCTTGGCGGCGGATGCATCTGCCCACCAGCTGCATGGCAGGCCGGATCAGGAGAGAATGGTTGAGGGAATCTCTTTGACTTCTCCAGCCGTACTCTTTCGGAACATGAATGCGAGATGAATGGATTTGTACGACCGTCACTCCTGGACACACTAATCCCCAGATTCCTACCCACCCCTAATACCCTTTTCCTTCTCAGAACCTCCTCTCCTTTCTTTCCTAAAAAGACCCTTCATACAGCATTCTCAAAGATGACATAGGCCCTGAGGGAATTATTTTCCTCAGGGCCTTCTATGTGTAGCTAATGTAATTGTAAATATATTTTATTATAGATAAATAAATTTAAAAAAATATATATATATATATGGAAGTTGAAGGCTTAATATATTTATGCTTATGGAAGTTGAAGGTTTAAATGTGGAAGGCGCTACATTAGCAACAAGCGTAATGGTTTTCTTAAAAACATTTCCATTCATTGTTAAATAAATGACAAAAAAGGGGAAATGTAAACGTTTTCGGTGATTTATTTCTGAGGTATTATGATTTCTACGTATTACGCTTCCATTTTATTTAGTTCGCGCAACACGGAATCGCTTTTATATTCATAAACATACACTTCACCATATCTACAAATCTGCCCTGATGATGGACACTGTAAGGCTATCCAAAACGTCGGCTAAAGAAGGAGAAAGCACGGCAAGCGCCATACCCCAAAAATAAATCTGGATAATACTTTTGCCAGTGAAAATCTCAAATCATGTTGAAGGTAGACCTTCTTTTGATTATTTTATTTGATTTTCGGAATTTTTAACTACGCGTGGTTCCATTATGGGTTTTGTATTATTGATTTTATAATTTCTTCCAGCAATGACTTGCCAAAAGTTGGCATGCAAATAGAAATATCTCATTATTTATTATTCGATAGTTGATACATCGGTAGGCTTTTCCAGCAGCTTCTCGATGAAAAAATTGCATTAAGGCGATCCACTAGTTCACTACTGTGCCGTGGACAGTAGTTCTTCGGTGGACGCCATAGGGGTCACTTTGAATAACCGAATTCGTCGACTAGCGGCCGTATTGTAAAATATCAACACGAAAATGCATATGTTATTTTATTTTGGGAAGATTGGGTGTAAATTGTCTGTCCTGGAACGGGAAACTTTCCTAGTTGGACAGGCAAAGCTTCCTAATTGTAATGTGTACTTTCTTTTGTATCTATAATAAATAAATAAATAAATAAAAAAATAAAATATCAACTTTTTTTGCGATTATTATAAAATAAACTGAATTTGCCACATTACACAATAAAACCATATCCGAAAAGGGGTTTATAAATAGGAGAGTTTGGACTTGAAAGTGTGTTTTTTAGACCTCATACTTTATTTTTTTATAGGCTTATTAAAAAACTTATAAAAAATGACCGATATTTTAAGGGCCAAGGTATGTTCTACACGCAGTATTTAATTGAAGCATCTACAGTACTTCTAAGTGATCAAATTTTCAAAACAAAAACATATGATTTTGCATTATTTACTATGACTTCATCTTAAGACACGGGAGCCAGAAGAAAACAGTAGTAAAATGACTGCCAAAATAAGAATCAAATGACTTTTATAATTAACTCACTGAAGCTCCCAGCTTATTCCGGGCTTTATTCTGCTTTAAAGGATGGTAAAAGGTGGGATGATTTTTCAAGGTCAAGAGTGTAAATTTCATCAATCTCCAAATAAAACTCTAATTTTGTATAAAAAAGCAAAGCCATACAAAGACGATCATCATATAGAGACTAGCTGAAGCTTTATACAGAGTTTGTTCGAAATCAGATATAGACAATTAAGTAATTTTCCTCTCAGTTCGAACGTGAAGTGTGGCAAAATTTCATCAACAAGTACACAAATTCTGCTTTAAATGGTGGAACGATGTGATGGGAGTCTTCTCATGTATACAGGAATCTTCCTCTTGTGTTGAAGATTAAGTGTGCATTATTTTATAAATCTCTGATTAAATCTGTAGATTTGTACATGTTGTAAGATGAACGCGATGTTAACGCCACCTTACAAGGGTTAGGGTGGAGCGAAATGTCCACTCTATGCGAGCTATGCCTGTGGAATCTCGATTTAGTATGTTTTTCGTAATCAAAATAGTAAAAGTATTACCATATGGGTACCGGCAGGTTGATGATCTTGGCTGGATTGGGATCCCTCGTGGTTGATTGATGAACCACAGGCAGTTACAAGATGAAGTTATTACAATCAAGACTTGGTAACGGCGGTATTTTCAGTTTTTTTTAGTTGATTTGATTGCTACGTTAAATACGATAAAACGAAGACAAAAGCGTTAAAATGTGAACTTTCAAAACACTTTTCAGCTCCTTGGTAACGGCTGTCAGCGAGTAGTTGCCGGCCAGTGTGCCAATATGCGAATTTTAATAAGTTTGAATTCTGGCCTTGCCATGTGAAACGGAATATACCTATCGAGATCCAATACAGAATTATGAAACAGTATACAAATCCAATCCATGCTGCCCGCCCCAGGTTACTCTTCTTAATATAAACACAGATAGATAGATTATTATCAATATTAAATGCATTTTGGCTAAATGCTGAAGTTATCTTGTTCATTGTGCGCCTTGGGTTGGGCTGTCAGGAAAGGCCTTGCACATTCCGGTACCCGGCGATATCAAGCCGTTATACCTGTCTATACAGAACTAGTCACTAGTCAACAGATACCTCCGCGTTGGTATTGTTACCCCGCCCGCGCCAGCTAAACGTGACGTGTCCTATAATGTCCGCAGAGTCGATGGAGAGACGGACTCTTCCGCATGACAGATACCTTATATCAGTCATACGAGTATATCTGAAGTTTGTGCCGATCAATAACTTATTTAAAAAAATTATATTGGAATATTAACTGAACTTGATGTCCTTGAGGAAAAAAGCTGTTTTCAATCGAAACATATCTGGAAAATGAACTTTTTTTACATTAGCTCAACACTGGGGGCCCTGCGGAAAATAATTTCCATCAGGGCCTTTGCTATCGTTGGGGATCCTGGGTGGAGGGTATTTTTAGGAAAGAAAGGAGAGGAAGTTCTGGGAAGGAAAAAAGGTATGAGGGTTGGTTAGGAATCTGGGGGTCAATGTGTTCAGGAGTAACGAACTTATGAATCCATCCCTTCCACTGCGGTGCAAGATGGGTCGAGAGTCGTGAGGGATGCGGAAGAATTTTTTTAAATTCGATTTTTAAGAATTTTTTTTTTGAAAATCCGTAAAAAGTCACCGACCGATTAGTTAACTTCAAAAGTCACCGATTAGTTAACGTAAGGCGCGTCCCACTGAACAAATAAATGATGAATCACTGAAGACAATATTAGCGGCTCTCGTTCGAAACTTTGAAAAGTTCCGGTCACATCTAGAAAATTAACCCAGGAAAGATTCCTAGATACGACGCGACGGTATCTTTTCTGATTTTCTGTTCCTTATTTTCGATTGAGAGTCGATAATATTGACTTCAGTGACTAAATATTATCTACAATTTGTGATTATTTCCAAGTTAAAAAAAAAAAAAAACTATTTATACAAAAAAGATTGGGTAGCGTAGATTTGATTTGTATACATATCTATAGATTTTAGGTTTTCACGGCCAATTTTATTTTTGTTATTTACTTTTGAGGTGTTACGCCGTGTTGCGTTTTTCCTCAATGTTTCGGACAGAATTACAGTGTCCATCATTCAAGAGAAACTTCTGATTTCGACTAATTTGAAAGAAAACGGTAGTCGCCATTTTACATAAAACTTTTCGACTTGCGACCCTTAGATAGACAAATGCCATTGATTTCTGTTGAGGAAAGAATGTTCAAATGATCAATTTTACTAAAAATAAGAAAAGTTTGAGCTTACTTCAAGCAGACGACCGAATCATACTTCTAGTGGTTTTTCGTTTCTGTGGCGTACCTACTCGTATGTTATATCGTTAATATTTTTTTACATAGTCCAGAATCTTAATTACATTGTGTAAAGACAATTAAATACATCGCGTAAAGAAAGGCAGGTAAATGATTGGAATGGATATTTTTTAAGGTGAAGCAAATTTTGATCGCACGAACTGCCCGAAGCTAGTGGCATTATGGCATATCCGAAATTAGGAAATGTTGTAAGGTAGACGAAAAATGGAAGAGGAGGAGGAAAAATGTAGGCTAAATACACTGAATAATCTCAGTTTCCTCCTGGTGAAAGATCACTATTCAGTCTTGACTTGACTAGATCTGAATGTCCAGGTACTCCATCTCTTTCCCTTCTCCACTCTCTTCAGACTCCCAGCGCACCACAATTAGGGATGATTATAGTCGCACTGCCTCTAAACACTTGTGCGGTATTCACATAAAATGAAAGAATGGAGATCCAGTAAAGGGTCATTTTATTACTATTTTAACCAGCGATTCGTGAGCATATTCGTAGATGTCATTTTGCTGTTCGATTATATATTTTTTTCTATTAAAAACCAAAAATATATTTTTTCATCACACATCGCAACTGTCAGGAGAGTAGCGCGTTTTTAGCCTAGCGGGTCACTTGATAAGCATTGTGTCTCGTTCCAGCAGCATGGTAACACACGAAACAGTCCCGTTGCGACGTATAGATCAGTGGCGACGTGTGATTGAAAAATATATTTTTATTTTTAATAGAAAAAATTCATCGGACAGTAAAATGACATCTACGTTTTTTACTTTAAAAATGCTGAGGAATCGCTAGTTAAAATCTTTCGGGTGCGTGGTATTACATCGTGTACATACAATAACCAACACCGATGCCACATAGGTCACCCCGAGTAGTTCGCTGTTTAGTGACTTAGCAGGGGTGCTCGGGTTCATGGAGTGAGGTTTATCCAGGTCTTAGCGGCGGATGTGTCTGCTCCAGCTGGACTGGCAGCAGAAGAGATGGATTCAATCGTCACTCTAATCTCTACGTTCCTAGCTACTCCTCATACTTTTTTCTTTTCAGATCTTCTATTTCATCCCTTCGTTAAAAATCGGCATCCCCAAAGAAGATTTAGGCCCTAAGGGAAAATGTTTTCCACGGGGCCTGCTGTGTGGAATTAATGTAAAAAAGCATGGACGGTGTGAAGGCCAAAGATTTATTTTTGGGCAAAATGAACTAAATGGAGACGAGAAGGGGAAAATTTCCTTAATCTTAAAAGGCTATTCCAAGGACAAGAAAGTATCCTTAACCTTAAAGTTGATGTTTTTAGTTAACTGTGATTCCAGTTCCCTCATGATAACGAAAAAGGCATTTATTTTATGGTTAATTATAATTCCTTATCCTTAAGTTAAGGACAATTAATTATGCTTAAAAGCAATGGTGAATTCATTTCTTGGGAGCGGAAAGCATTGTTGAGTGTCGGTGATGATAATGATATATCTATAATAACGTTTATAAAACTGTCATCCATAGAAGCACAGGAATCAATTAATTTTCCTCAACAGTAATAATAAATTATCTCTAGACAAGTTTGTAATGTTTCTTTGCCCACAGTTATCGCTTCGTGAATCATGGCTACATTTCACTATGAAGGTATTTTCTCTCATTTCTATTACTAATTTGTCCAAGAAATTCCAGAGATGTAAATTCTGTCAGCATTGCCGCTATGTAAGTCCACCTCTCGGATTAGAAATGGCGTTAAATAATTTAAGAAACTAGATTTGTATTTTCAGGTACCTTCCAACCTCCAATGGTAGAAACTACCAGTATCACCCCGGTGAAAGACTAACGTTGCTTGAAAAATCTTTAAGGCCGGGCCCGAAAAGAAGAAGATGGAGAGATACGAAATGCCGAATGTTAGAGGAGAGCGCTAACATTTGCAGCGACAAAATCGATGCGAAAATTGCGAAAATGTTTAATAAAATACCACTCGTTTAAAATAGAACACTGTGAATTTTTTCATACATATAACTTGTAAAATAACTGAAACAAACGTGTTAATAATAATTTTTGGAGCATATTTTGAGATTTTTTTCTATAGAGGGAATTTTATATAATTTGCGTTCCGGCGCGGGCAAAGTCTAGATATTATCTTCAAGAATAACATATATTTTTTAATAGCTTTAAAACTTACCGTGTTTAAGGGAAATATGTAATAAATAGGTACAAATCCGGGTTGCGGGCCCTTAAGGGTGTTTGTTGAGCAGAACAGAATAGTCAAGCATTTCTTATCACTCATCTTCCCCATCGTCTTCCCTTTCCCCTTCAAATACCTCAATTCGGGATGCCATTGTCCCTCTGGATGCGGAAAGCAGGAACTCTTATACAAAACTACAATAAGGAAATATATAAAATACTAGCTTTTACACGCGGCTTCGCTCGCATGGTATTAGGTGGAAATACCACTGATTCATTCATCCAACTGCACCCAACCGTCTAAAGCCAGTGAGACTATGGTATCCTCACATTGAGTAGGTATGTTGTGAGGCTGAAGGTAGTGGGGAGATGAAGATGTGGTAGAGGAAGATGAGGAATTCCCTGGCTATTCATATCTGGTCATCAAACACGGCTAAAAAAACCATTTTCAACAACGTTTCCTTCTGAAAGACGAAACTGAGATATTGATACACTATTCAAACATCAGAAATCAAAGTCATTCAAGGAAACGCTCTATTGTGAGAATTGCTCTCGGTTCATTCGAAAGCCACCGGCCGGGGCCTACCGACCACTTTATTTATACTTGGACACTTTTTACAACTTCCTCCCACATATATAGTTTAAACTGGATAAACTAGTTTACGTAAAGTAAGGCACTCTCAAGGATTTTGTTGCCAGGAGAGAAATTGACCATGCAGATTGTGGTCACCTACTATCTATGTATATAATATATGCAATAATTACCATTATTTCTAACGAATACAAATAAAGCAATTATTATTGATCGTACGCAAGTTATCCGTTTTATGAGGTCAAGTTGTGTAAGTGGAAAATTTGGGAAAAGTAATGTAAATAAGTAATGTAAATATGAATAATGTAGAATTACTTCAACGGGCCAAAGCAATAAATTTATCAGGGGGCTGCGGGTAGGGATGCAAGATTTTTAAAAATATCGATATATCGATATCGATATATATCGAATTAAGTCGATATCGATATTCCTTTTTTTTAAAGCTTATAGAGATCCAATGTAGTTTTAGTTATACGAAACGTTTATCGATTATGTACGAGTATGTATGTAATTTTTTCATTCTTATCTATTTGAATAATCACAAATTTTGGATAGGTTCATAAAATGTTTTTTTTTCATAAATGTATTTAAAAAAAAAATTCCAATGTTTTGTACCAGCTACCGAACTTAAAAATAGTAACTTCAGTCTGCTTCATTGTAGCAGGTTTCTGCTTTAAGTTATAGTGGCTCCTGCCTTTGAAAAAAGGACGTTCAGAAGTCAGAAGCAACACTTGTTGCCACAATTGATGACTCATTGTCACTTTAAAAAGATTGGGATATACACCTTGCATCTCTTGCCATGTTTCAAAAATGTTTACTATTAGAGTATTTACAAGAACCGAAAGATATAATAATAGCATTTTACCTGATTTTGTGGGTATTTTAATTTGGGCGGGTTTTTCGATATTTCAATACGATATACTGAGTTTTTCAATATTGATATATCGATATCGGCGTATCGTCGATGACGATGAATATCGATAATTTTAGGGGTCGATACATCGATATTTATCGGTTTTCCGATACATCATTGCATCCCTAGCTGCGGGTGTGATTCCCGCTTCCCATAAATTGTTATAATTTTTTTGGTTTTGTGATTTTGTTGTTGAGGTTGAACTTTTTTTTATTTTACATGAATTCCGCACAAATATCCCAACTGCCCAGAAACATTGGAATTATGAAATCCCTAATTAAGGATTTGATTGAAAAATATTACGGTTAAAAAAGATATTAATTTACAAAGATAAATTAACAAACTCCTCGGATACGCGCCATAAAATATATTTAAATACATTTGGGCATTAATCTCATTTAAATTAATATTTTATGCTATGGGACCATGGGGGCGCCATCTATGGTGGTCGTATTATATTGAATTTCCCTATGTGACATTGAAATTCAGTGAATTCAGGCATTTTCTGACCTCTGTGGGGCAAGCAATTACTTCCGACGTGAGTGTTGGTTAAAGCCAATAGATGTCAGTCATAATCAAATAATTAACCCATAATTAAATTATTGTTGTGAGATTTTGGCACGTACTATTAATTTGCAAATTCATATTTCATATCCATCGTGTGAACTACCTTCCTGTGATAAACACCTGTTGAGATTGTGCACTACCGCCTTGGGAAAATCAATATTTGAAGGAAACTAGTGTCGTTTGTGCTGTTCATCGTGTGGAGAGCTGCATTCTCAGAGTGAGTTTTTGTTTTGTTTTCACTGAGGATTTTGGAATTGCAGTATAATCTGTTTTGTGTCACATAGGAAAGAGTTCATCTTTCATTAATTACATAGGGTAGTATTCCCTAGTGTCAGGGGCTATTTACACGCCCCTACATATCTACTCCTGTTTTAATAAATAAAAGTAATTTATAAGTTGTTATATAGGCCAGCGCAGACCCGTGAAAAATCACAGGGCATCTGCTATAAGAATTCATTCTTAAAATCGGTTGAAATTTTGAAAACATTTAATTAAAATAGATTTCAATTAAAAATATTATACTGCATAAGATAGGTATTTATTTTATAGCTTATCTTAATTCTTCGCACAATCGGTTCCAATTTCGATATTGAAATTTGAGTTCATTGTACTATATTTCTACCAGCAAGACGTACCTAAAAGTAATAAATGGCCATTTAAAACCATGGACCGTCTAGAAAACATTATTTTTCACTGTCCAATACGAACTACACGATCAAACCAACTATTCCATACTCTACGCTAAAAAACTAACTACACACGCTATTAATTTTTCATTAGGACGTGCACAAATTCAATAATATCTTTTCGGACGCTTCCATTTCCATTTGTCATCAGGACAATTTACTAAATGCATATTAGACAAAATTAAAACAAATTGTTAATTACAAACCCTCTACCCCTGCTGTGCTGTGCGTTATTTTCGTATTTTCATTGTTTTTTTTTTAATCTTGTTTATTTTGAACATCATCCTGTGAAGTGAAAATGCATTATTTTTATACAGGTATGTTGTTTAATTTCACACTATCTATCCTATACACTTCAATCTGTTTTTTTTTCTTAAAAAAAAATCTTTTTGTACCAACTCCACTTTATGTGTTCTTTAATTATTATCTATATTTCTCTGTACATAACATGAATTATATGCGGAAACTTTGCTGGTTCATGCAACCATGGAACATTTAATAATTATTTTAATAAAATGTACAACCGTTTGCTTTCCTAATAAACCAATATAAACAATCGAGTGCATTTTACACGCGGTAGAAGCGAAACTTTACCAAAACAATCTCAAACAATACTTGAAAAATGAGGTCATAATCAAAGCAACCAATGAGCGCCGATCACCGTAATTTCCGTTCCATACCTCAACCAATAGGAGCCTTTAAAAGTGACGCCATAAACAAAGCGGTCGATGAGCGCAGTTGATGAGTCACAGGTGCAATAATCGTTATTTCCGTTTCATCAAAATCATAGCGGTCCTATAGAAGTTTCACTTAAAAAAGTATAACTTTAACACCCTGTGATTGGAAATAAATAAATAAAATTTTTTGAGCTAAGCATTTTGCCAAATTAACTTATTGCATTGTTCTCTTGAAGTAGGTACTAAAATTAGACATTTTTTTTTTTTTTTTTTTTACATGAGCTCCACACAGGAGGCCCTGAGGAAAATAATTTCCCTCAGGGTCTATGTCATCTTTGGGGATGCTGTGTGGAGGGTTTTTTTAAGGAAAGGAAGGAGATGAGAGTTCTGGGAAGGAAAAGGGTTTAAGGGGTGGGTAGGAATCTGGGGTTCAGTATGTCCTGGTCATCCGCCTCCAAGACCTAGACAAACCTCACCCCATGAACCCGGGCACCCCTGCTAAATCACCAAACGTAGCGAACCACTTGGGGTGATCTATGGCAGAGGTGTTGGTTATCCAATAAAGGTTCCCGGGGCGGCGGTACCCATTCCCGCCTCCCAAATTGTAATTGACATATTTTTATATTACATAGTTGCAGTATGATTGATCCTTGTCCTTCATATTATATTGAGTACTCATTGTACTCTATTTTCTTGTTATCCTTATCAAAACCTGAACTATATATGTATATAGGCAGACTAGTGACGGGTGACCGTGATGCAGACAAGTACTGAAAAACTTGCCCATAACCAATACTACATGTTAATATTAAAAATGTCATTGAAAATAATAGGTTATTATTATAAGTGAGACCCACACTCCACAGTATCTTATTTATATCATAACTAGTTTTACGTCAATATTTTTAACAGTCGTTTTTACTTATTGAACAATTGAAAAATATTTTTAATATAAATTTTGTAGTCTTATCGTATTTTTCAAAAAAGTAAAATGATTTTGTAAAGCTCCCTTTCTCACGATAGAAATTATTTTTCTGGCAGCGTAGAGTTGTGTTGACTAAGAAATTTAAAAAAAGCTGTTAAATTTTTTTGACGCCGAAGCTCACTCTTTTTTTCAGAAAATTTAAGGGCCGTCTGTTTCAATAGATAGTCATATCGTAACTAAATTTAAATTTTATCTGTGAACTAAAGTGACAAGAATGTTAAACAGACTACGTGATGTTTTAATTGTACTTTCGCTAAAGTAATAGTTATTAGTGTGGCCAGCCTGAAAAAACAGAAAATTCCTCGAAAACATGTGAAATTTTTTTTTATTTTTTATCCGCATTTTTTTTTGTGCCGCCACATTGAAAATTAAATTAGAAAACTACAAGAAATATCAAATATCCCACCGTATTTGGTTTCGCGTCATTGAAGGATCTTTCAGTTTCTATAAAAATAATTGTGTGAAAATTTAAAAATAAATGACAACCTATTAGAATACGTTACATGATGTTTCACGAAAAAAAAAAAAACTTATTTACCTTCCAGTAGTTGTTAACATCTCCTTGAATTTGATGTGTCGCAAATTTTACGAGATCTTTAGACACGCGATACCGCGCCAAAAATTCGGGATCATCCCAAATAACACGGGATTGAAATGTTTTTGGTTTTCGCTGCAAGACATATCGGATGAGGATTTCATCGTCACTAATCATCATTTTCTGCAATATTAATCATGTTTAATAATCAACGATGAAGCGCCAGGAACACAGCCAGGTTTTGATTTAGGGTGGGGCAAAAAATAAAAATCTAGAGTAGGTACCGAATAAAGTAGGATCCAACAACGCATTCAAGCGTTAGGCTCCATGAATACAAAGAATATGAACGGAAGAAGGAAAACCACCATACGAAGGGCTGTAAATTTGAAAATTCGACATGGTCGACAATACCACAGATCATGCATCGGTTAGCCAGGGCGGGGCGAACGCCCCACATTGCCCCACCGTGCCCATGCCCGTGTGAAGTGCGCATTTTTGCACCTTACCTCCAACAGAACTGTCAAATATGTCAAAATGGCGGAGTAACTCCAGAGTAACTATCGATTTTCGGATAGTAAAAGCAAAAGTTAACAGTAACGTAAAACAGGTGGTTAAATTGATTGAAAACGAATTTTGGTGAAATTTAACTTTAGCAATTTCTTTTGCTCCTCTTTTTACTTTAGCAAGCGTTGAAACAGACTGCAAATCAAAATAACTTCGACAGTTTATTTAAATATTTCAAAGCTCCGTTGCTCATTCTGAAATGTTTGTTGAACTTTCTTCACAGATAATCCTGCACCAATTTAACGCCACAGCTCATTTTTTATGAAATATAAAAATGTTATAAAATGGTGGCGCAAAAGCCATCACCCTATCGGAAGATGCTCTCATTTTTGCAAACGGTGTTTTACTGTGAACTAAACAGAAGCAGAATAGGTACCTATTGACAAATCGTGCATCATCGTGACACTACTCCTCAAGAACGCAGAAAAATATTTATTTTTATTTACAAAAAAAGTTATCCACCGCATCAGGGGGACTTTTAAGTCACCTTGTAGAGGACAGTCTTGAAATTGAAACGATGTTGCTTTTTCTCCATATCAAACTTAATAAATAAATAAAATGTACCTACGAACCGACAAAACTTTATGCACACAGGTGCAATTTGTAGTGTACCCTTATCTTACCATTCCTCTTCCCGTTTATCGTGTGGGTGAGAGCATGTAAATTGTCGCCAGTGTTATCAATCGCAGCTATTAGTTTTAACCCTGTACTCAAGAAATTTTAAGGGCACTTTCACAGTCAAAATATTTTTGTTAATAGTACTTTTAGAATGAACTTGAAGCTATTTTTCTCAGCTTTGTTTCTTAATAAGATGATGTTCTTTTGAAGAAATCTGAAACTTTTCTCTAAAAAACACATAATAAGTCTCTTTTGGTTTCGGAAAATCAGAAACAACTGTCACTGCTCTCTTTTGAGTAGTTATCACAAAGTAGGAACTCATCACATAAATATGCAAACCAATGACTGAATGTAATTGATGCATCTTATCTTCAACAGGAGGTACATATTTATTTTTTTTCTCAAGTAGGCAGTTATTTCTTTAATAATACTATGGGAATCAAAATTAAATTAAAAACACAAAATTTGTAATCATGTACTTATTGAAGTCAGAAATTGTTGTGATTTATTTTACACTAGCAGACCCGGCCACACATTGCTGTGGCTAACGAAACACAACGCCATTACTCAATCTTTATAAAATCCACACCACCCGCTTGCCAGCTGCCCGCTGCCTGAATTTAATATTTGAATTTCTCAGTTTTCTCTGCTATAATAAGCATGTATTATACACTAACACACTAACTACAGTATTGAATCACTCTATCTATTGGTGAAAACCGCATGAAAATCCGTTGCATAGTTTAAAAGATCTATGCGCACATACACTTTGAGCGACTTCATTTTATACTATGTAATGATGATGAGCTCCACACAGGAAGCTCTGAGGAAAATAATTGCCCTCAGGGCCTGTAGCGTCATTGAGAACGTTCTGTTGAGGGTTTTTTGAGAAAAGGAAGGAGAGGAAGTTCTGCGAAGGAAAGGGCTGTAAGGTAAGGAGGGGTGGGTAGGAATTTGGAGGTCAGTGTGTCCAGGAGTAACGGACGTACGAATCCCTCCACTGCGTTGCAAGGCAATGTCCCTCATCTAGTATCTCCAGATCCGACCAGCCACGCAGTAGGTGGGAAGGCACAACTGCCTCACCCCATAAACACGGGTCCCCCGCAAAGTCACCAAACGTAGCGAACCACTTTTTAATTTTAATTTTGTTTTTATTAGTCATAAAAAAGATACATTAATTACAAATAAATTTTATACAGTAATTAATTACATGATAGATGTATTTGATGTACCCCCATAAATATGCAGGGCTTATATTGGATATTAAATTGGTTTTATTTGATATGATTCAGTTCAAGTTTGTCTTCAGTTTGATTCAGTTGAAGGTGTTATTACATATTGGTTTTATTTGACATGATTCAGTTCAAGTTTTCAGTGTAATTTTTAAGCTGAGTTTTAAATTCTTTTATGTTATTATTCACGTTTCTATTTTTTCTGGAAACGAATTAAATTTTTTTTTCCAAGATATTTATTTATTTTTTATTTTTATTTTTTATTTCTTTTTATTGAGGAAACAAACAGTCATACGGAAAAAACGATTATAACAACAAAATATATATGTTGTAGACCAATTAAGTTCCATTGTGTTAAAAAATATTGGTGTAAAATTATTAACAAACATGGTTATACTATTTACTATGGTTGATAATAATATGATTTTCACAAAAAGGAGAAAAAAAAAGTATTTTTAGTTATTAATTTATTAAGCTGCATTTTATATGATTTCAAGTCATGGTTGAAAATGTCTACATCTCGTAAGGTATTGTAAGTTTCACAGATACGTACTAATACAGAGTTTTGCGCATATTTAGATTTACTGTGTGGTATTCTAAATAAGTCGTTCGATCTGGTGTTTTGTTTGGGGCAACGAAATGCAATATTTTCTAACAGATATGATGAATCAACAAGGCAGTTCACGATTTTGTGTAAGAATAATGCATCAGAGATTTTTCTGCGTTTATGTAAAGCGATAGGGTCAAATCGATGATCACTAAAACGATAGGATAGGTGTTTTATAAATTTGTTCTGGATATTTTCAATGCGGTGAATATATGTTTTATATTGAGGATTCCAAATTACTGAGGCGAACTCGAGTTGTGAACGTACATATGACATATATAACAGAATTAGGGTGTGTGCTATAATAAAAGGCTTTGTAATGCGAATAATGAAACCCAATTGCTTATAAGATTTTTCTAGAATATTTTCAATATGATCCCTAAATAACATTTTAGAATCTGGTATTACTCCAAGATCTCTTATTATTTCTACTCGTTGTAGAGGTACATGGTTTAATTTGTAAATATAATTAATTGGATTTTTTTTCGTGTAAAAGTAATAACATTACATTTATCTTTATCTTTAGATGTAATTGATTGTTTTCGCAATATTCCTCAATTTTGCTAACGTCTTCTTGTAATTGGTTGCAGTCATCTATGGAGCTAATACATTTATATAATTTCATGTCATCGGCGTAAAAAAGGAAACAAGAATGGTTTATGACATGGTTCATATCGTTTATATATAAAATAAACAATAGAGGCCCTAGATGAGACCCTTGCGGTACCCCTGAGGGAATAGTTATAATTTGTAACATGTAACCTTTTAAAGCAAAAGCTTGACTTCTATTTTTAACATATAAAGAGAACCAAAATGATTTAACTGTCCTATTATTTTTTTGGAGTAGAGAGTATTGATGTTTGTCTTAGATTTCTGTTATTTTAAAAGGGTGCAACTTTATTTTGAATATTATCTTTATAAATTTGTAACGTTGCATGGTAGAAGTATAATGCACTTAATTTTCTGACCTTAAATTGTTTGAATAAAAGTTATAACTATGTTATAGTATGTTACTTGTGGTGAGCAATGGCAGTTATGCAATAAATGGTTTCCAGGACAGGACGCCTCCAGAATTGTAAATAATATAAATTTAAATTGAATTGGATAATTGTATTCACAATTAGTGTAAAAAAATAGAGTGTACTGTGACACCTAGCTTTCAAATTAAAAAATTAAGTAATGGTTTAGAAAGCAATAGACGTCACATATAGCAATTATAAAAAAAAAATTCACTGCACACGAGGTATAATTAACGTATGGGTTATGGAAAACTGAGTGGGTGGAAAAAACGGTATCTCCAAGTGAATTAAATAATGTTTTTTGTTACTTAAGAACCGTGATCATCGAAAACATCCGTAATACTTGAGTTGAATAATTTACCACACCCGTTAATTTTATAACTTAAGAACCGTGATCATCGAAAACATCCGTAATCCTTTTTGTTACTTAAGAACCGTGATCATCAAAAACATCCGTAATCCTTTTTGTTACTTAAGAACCGTGATCATCGAAAACATCCGTAATCCTTTTTGTTACTTAAGAACCGTGATCATCGAAAACATCCGTAATCCTTGAGTTGAATAATTCACCACATGAATGAGTCTATAGGAAGAAACGGAATGTGATTTATCATTGATTACATTATAATTTATGCTTTTTAATCTGACTGATGTGTGCTACGCGTCGTTATATGAAAAGTTTAAATAAAACTAAAATTAAAAAAAAAATTGCAGACAGCATCCGCCAGTTTTTTGGCCAATAATTAAACAATGTTTTAGTGAACAACGTATTATAGATTTTTTTTAATGCGCAAATGAAGAAATAGAATTTCGATTGGATGCTAAATGGCAATTTATTAAAGGGGTAAGAAAGTATCTCGTTAAAATGATTATATTTTGTGCACATTTTATACTTTTTAAGATGAATATTTAAAGTGCAATTAAAAGTCATTAAAATAGATGACAAAATGTCACATTACATTACGTGTTTCATTTTATGCTATTCTTCAATAATAATTGTTTTTAAATCATTTGTTGAATTTCAGGCAAATGCTGATAGCAGAACCAACAAGCGAATGTTGGCTGAATTAATTAATTTATTATGATTATGATCTGAATATATTTAACTCATTCAGATCTAAAAGTAGTGTAACTAAACTCACCATTAATAACTCTTCCTTTCAACCTACTGTTAAATTCAAATTAAATTTATGTTAAATTAAATGGAATACTATCACTTTGTAAAACACACTTTAATCAATTTATATCATTAAATAGGTACCTAAACAACAGTGCTTCCTCGAATTTTTTTTAGGAAAAAAAAGTGTATTTTTAAATGTGTGTAAGGTGTTCTGTATTTTCAGTGTGATTGCACTTTAAAATAATAATTGACAGGTAAATTGGTGTTGCCAGCCTACGAATTTTGTACTTCTATTTTTGTATTTTCTACTCTTATTTGACGGACTCTAATGTGCGCTTTTATTATTACTGCGACGATCTACGATTATGTTAGGGGCCGTTCAAGTATTACGTAACGCACTTGGTGGGGGGGGGGGGGGGTGGTGGTCTTGTGAAACGTTACTGTGCGGAGGAGGGGGGGAGGGGAGGTTCGCACAACGCGTTACGTAACATGTTTTTCTTTATTTAAATAAAAAAACTAGGAAATGAAAATCTTCCAAGTTGGCAACCCTTTTCGTTCTCGAAATCTCTTGTTTTATTTATTACCGCAAACGAATTAAAACAAGAAAAATGTATTTAAGCGACTTTCCAGTACTTTGCGCAACTTAATTGTGACTTTCAGGTAAAAATTGTCACTTGAGCGTTACGTAACGCTTAGGGGGGGGGGGGGGGGGGGGGGGGGGAGAGAGGACGGAAAACCGTTACGGCGCGTTACATGGGGGGGAGGGGGGGTTAAAAATCTTCAAAAATTGCGTTAATACTTGAACGCCCCCTTACCGTAACGGGACAAAAAAGGCAATAAACGTAAGTTCCTTATCACAATAATGCTGCGCTCTTTCAAAGATGAGATACGCCGTATACGTAGATCTGTTTCCTCCAAAGTAAAAAAGCAATCATATTCTTGCATCTCTCGTACACCGCACCGTGACGTCTCCGTAGACCCCTACAATAATATGTGACGTAATTTTGAAAGTATGGGAGTTACAAGAATAATATTGAGGTATGAGTGAATTCCAAGAATTCAAAAACATCGAACGTCAATGCGCTGAGGTTTTGCTTTTGTTCTTAACCACTGGAGCGACGGCGCGTTTTTTATTTTTTTTCTCGGATTGCTCGTGATATTTTGGTGACCGTTTTGAATATTTAAAAAAAAATCATACCTCCGACTTTTAATATGAAGACATAAAAACTGATCATAGTTCTATATAGTCAATGAATTCACCTATCTTTGGTTGATTTTTACATATTCCTAGGATTTATAAAAAAAATATTATTAAATCGTAAACATTTCAAACGGAACAATTCTCAGGATTTTCTCTCAATAAACTAGCCAAGGAATTTCAATTTTGCCTACACATTAAATATTTTCTATATCCTTCTTTCAAACCGTCTAATTTATAATCACAATCAAGATAGGTGTATAAGAAAACTGAATTTAAATAATGTGTGAACTGTTTAATGTTCCCTCTCAATAAACTTTGGACAAAGAATTTAGTCGAGGAATGGCGACATTTTCGTAGAAGAAAATGGAATTCATAAAGGACTCACCAAAAATAGCTGCAATACATCAATTAGATACATCGATTATCTTAAATCCACAATACCAATTAACTCGATTATTGGTTTATTTATTGAAAATATCGCATTGTCAAAAACAGTTCGACCGTAAAATAATATCAAAAACATAACCACAAAACTTTTGTTTTTAAAATATCATTGAATTGTTATGTTTGAAACACGTTTAAACACGTTGAATGAATTACTAATTCAATCATTATTACACTGATATACAAATATGTTAGAAAAATCCACTAAAACGCGATAAAAAGCCGCATTTTACACTGAGGCATTTTGATAGATGAACTTTCCAAAGAAATTTACAAAACATGAATTTTCGAATGACCAAATTTCTTTAACCCGTTTAATCACAGGAGACCATATTTGTCCCAACGCACATAGGTCTCAAATAAACCGCTGTAACTCCCTTACTATCGTAGTTAGAAATATGTTCTAATCGATGTTAGAAAGGAAAAACACCACGCTTTATATTTCAATCTTTAAAAACAGCCACCAAAAAAGTAAAATGTATACTTTTTTGTACACAAAGTTTTGAATCGCAAATTGAAAAAAAAAATTGAGACTTCGGGAATTTTTTATAAATTATTTTTTTATAAATTACAAAAAGTGAGGTTACAATATGTGTTTCTTGTACACTTGTCTAATAAAATATGCATGTGTTTTTTTTATTATCAGTAACTTTGGTTAGAAAAAACGTAAGGTGAGTCATTTATAAAACTTTTTTATTTTTGTATATTTAAAAAAAATATATTTTTTTCCAATTATATAATTTGAAAGAGTATTTCATCACCTTTCTAAAACAGTTTTTTGGTTTTTGAATGTGCTCAGAAATATTCAAAATATTTGCATTTTATTGTAGAGCGAAAATATTTTGACCATCTGAAAAAATGCCAAATTTTTGAAGGGTTAAAGGTAGAGTACACTGCCATCTGTTGAATTATAATAAAAGTAGTATCTTTCCGCCTACGAAAAAACGTCAAAACTAACCGCGGGCTTTTTTAAAATATTTAAAAAAAAAATTTAATGCATCTCGGGTAAATTTGCTGAAATTCAGCAGCCAAGCAAACTAAGGTTTTGTAGGTGGTGCTGAAATTCAGCAAAAAGCGCTCCAGTGGAAACAACAGTCGAAAATGAGACAAACGGTGAACGTATGACTGCACCCTCCCTCCCAAAGGAAACATACCTACTATTATTATCATACAAAATGAAATGCAATTCCTGTCTCCGTAGTTGAGCCGCAATACGATATATCTGTTTCCTCCAAAGGAAAAAACTAGTACTTTGGAGGAAACAGACACACGTACACTGTGTGTCTCATCTTTTGTCTCACCATTATTTTATGTGTTACCTGCAGCATTATTAGGATAAAGAACACACGTTTTATGCTTTTTTGTGCAATCACGGTACCGTAATCGTGAATCGTCAACGGTAATAAAAGCGCTCAATGCCCGTATTGTGATAGTAACATAACAAAATATGAATAAAATATTGTAAAAACTAATAATAATAAAAATGTCAATAAAAAAGGAGTAATCCCTATTTTTATCTCATTTTTAATTAAAAGTCACAAGTGTTATCGAAAATCGTATTTTTATCCACCGTACAGACGGGTTGATAACAAGATTGGAGCACTTTCATTAAATCTTGAGGTTCCAACTACACAAGAGGTCCCGGGCGACCTTGGGCCCCAGACACTCTCGTTGCTCGAACAATACACAGTGGACAGTGGACACCTATTCGATATAATTTATCTCTTGACAACGACATGAATTTATACCTACATAGAAGAAATAATACTGTCATAGTTTTATTACCGGATCCTGTACCTAATGATAAAAACTGGAGCGAGTTATGAAGGAAACACAATCCGGTAACTACAGAATTAAGATATGCGAAATTTTATTATTTACTAGCAGGTTCCCGACATGCGTTGCTATGCCATTTAATAAAGAAATTGTTTCTCCCTGCGTGTCCTTTCCTATTCATCCCGTCCCCTTTCTCTCCCGCGTCCCCTTCCCCTCACACGTTCCCACTTCGTCTTCCCTCTCCCCACTCCCCTCTCCCGCTTCCACTGTTCCGCGAACCCCCCCTGAGTTCACCTCCCCCCTCCCGCATTCCATACATTCAGTCCCGGTACATTAACATACAAACCTTGTCCTGACAATACCGAACACAAAAAAAAGATTTATCCAATTTGGTGCGGTCGTTCGGAAGTTATATACGTTCATACATTTCGGCGATTCATTTTTATTTATATAGATAGATGTGATGCCATGCTGGATCTTGCTCTGATCGGAGGGATAGTGTTAAACGGAAATAAGAAATATTGTGAAGCTAAGGGGAAGGAAAAATAAGGTTTAGGGAATCTGAGTTTGATAATCTAGTAACGAAATCATTCCAGAGAAAGTCTTCCATTTCAAAGGATTTGATTATTGTCGTTATACCTTACATTATTGCTTCGTAAATCAAGACTAGATATTTATGGTGAGCCAACAGTTGATCCGCCGACAGTTGGCCCGAAATGATATTTACTGTAAAATTTTAATTTTCTGTGCATTATTTACCAATTTCAAACGCAAAGTCGACTTCAAAAATACCCTTAACCCTAGATCACTAACCTTATTTTACAACGCTTATTTAAGGGATGCTTCTAAGGGTTTATGGAATCAAATTGATTGAGATTATGATTGTTTAGAGTGGATTGATATGTTTGCGTAAAGAATGATTGGCAAAGGACTTTGATTTTGTGTTACTATCACTGCTTGAAACGATAAAAACACATGTTACATAGAGAGGAAAGGACTCACCGAAAAGGATAAAAGAACTTGTATGCTGGCAAATGTACTCGTCTGCTTTCTTTCCCATCCAACAGGCACAAACAGCAATAGGCGTGAATTTCGTTTATTTTATAGTACACGGCGGAGTTATTTTATAATGGCGGTTCACCGATAGCGGAAGCACAATGGTTTTATGTTGCGGTGGGCGTTTATTACAGATTGACTTTGGGTAAGATTGACGGGTAGCAATAGGGATAGGTAGGAAAGGAATTTGCAACATTATTAATACCAATCCCAAGCAGTGACAGTATGTATACGTGCTATGTAGGTAAGTGTATGCGTAGGTATGTGTATGGGCGTAACCATGCCCCTCGCCTGGAAGGGGATGAAAGAATCCACTTCCATAAACCAAAAGAGTGCCAATACGTTTCAATTTATTTATTTATTTTTATTTATAATTTCTCACCATAATGTGTTCTTATTTTTTTTTTACATACAAAAATATTAATCTCACTAGGACTAGCAGCCTGTATTGAGGTTAAATTCATAAATTTGAGTGATGCATTTACACAAAAATCACTAAAATACAAAAAAATCACTAAAATACAAAACACTACATCCAAAACACTAAAATATTATATGCGGAAAGTAAGAAATAACAATATTATATTGGTGACCAGATGGGTAATTTGTAACAATATAGACCATAAAACAAATCCTTAATTACTATACCCACCAAGAAACAAAGGTAGTTCAAAACAACTAGGGTGACACTCTGATTTTGACAAATGGAACTCAAATAAAATCTAGTTATTTAAAAAATATATATCTTTTTATTTAAAAAACAAATATTATTAAAAAAAATCTTATTATTTAAAATATTTTTTTTATTATTTAAAAAAAGGCCAAGGATGAAAAAATAGTATGCCAATCCTTTGACAACACAAAAATCTTAACATTTTTTTTAAATTTAGCTAATGAATTGGAAGACTTTAATAAAGTCTGTTTAATATTCTGCCAAATTACATAATATGTAATTTGGCAGAATATTAAACAGAAGTGGAGCCTGATATAAAAAGTTTCTTTGGCCAAATGATGTTTTAGTACTTATTGCGACAAAGTTCATTCTTGAGCCAATTCTAGTGGTATGGATTTGTTGGGTTCTTTCTGCAGAATAAGTATTGATAAAAAATTTACAAATTATTTTAGAGATGTAGGTACAGCTGTTTTATACTCATAACGTCAAATTCCTTGTAAAGAAGTTTCGATGGATAACAAAATTTTTTTTTGTACATGACATTAAGAATTAATTTGTGAGCAATATTTAGTGGCTCTACATTGGACTTTAGACAGGATCCCCAGCATACAATATTGTAAGAAAGTCGAGATTGTACTAAGGCATAATAGACAGATTTTAATTTCTCTTTATCCAGTATATGACGAAGTTCTTTAAAAATATAGGTAAGTCTCCTGATATTTTTTGTTAACATATCAATATGGTCGTTCCATCTCAAAAATTTATCAATATTTACACCTAGGTACCCAATACAGTCTACTCTTTCTAAAGGGTGGCAATTACAATTTTGCAGACAATTGTGTATAATTAGATTATGAGTGTTGGAAGGCTGACTTTTTGACGATATGCTAAAAGTTACATATTTTGTTTTTGATGTGTTCAAAAATGTGTAAGATGTTATGTTCAAAGTTAAGAAAATATGAAACCTAACATTTTAGAAGCTTTATTTGTGATTTGTTGTATATGAAGGTTATATTGTAGTTTGCGCAGGTCCAGGTGTGGTTGTGATGAATTGCATTAACCAACAGTGAAAATAAGAAAATATTGTAGCTTCCCACTTTAATTCAAAAAGAAAATACCAATTAATTATAAAACAGATACACCTGCGACATCTACCGGTTCAAAGTAAATTGAATTCTTGTTGACGATAGGGATCTACAATTAAGTAGATTGAGATGAGTATTGATGAAAAGACCACAGATGGTATTAAAAATCGTCACGAGACAGGGAAAGACCCTTTCTTAGGCGCGAAAATAAACACAAAGAATGATTAACCAATCACAAAAGTGGAGGGCGTATTCATATTTTGAACAAAGAGATGGACTTTGAACTAGGCAGTTAACCTGAGATTTATGGAAAAAAATATCGTCATCAACCGAAAGATCAATACACTATAATGTAAACAGGGTCTCACGCCCGGTGCATTAGATACAATGACCCCAGATTTAAGATAAACAATCAGTGCAATGAAGGTGTTGACGACCGCCGTTAACGAACAAATTAATCCATATTATGTTGGAAAAACTAGGCAAGAAAATAGCTAGAGATTTATGATTAGAGGAAAATTAAAGAAAAGACGTGTAAAACGTAAGAAAAGTTACTGTAGGGTTGGTTATTCAGTCGTATAACGAGTACATAGAGGGTCAGGGAGACCAGATTGAAAGGAAAGCGTACATTTTACATTTAAAAGGAAGAAAAACGCTGGAAATTTGGAATGTCACTTTTGTCACGTCAGAAAAAAACGATTTGAAAAGGAAATCTAATGGAAAAACTGGACGTTTAAACGGAAGTGTTTATTGAACAATATAAGATTTCGACTTAATTTTGCGTTTTCTGACGAGTTTAAATAGATATCGTTATATATTTGGAATAGGGAGGTCATACTGGTTACATTGCGTTAGGTAAATCAAACAAAAAGGAATTGTTTTCCGTCAATTGTTTGACGAAAGTACTATGGAAGATAGGAAAGTTTGATGATAGACGTAAACATTATTTGAGTTGACGACCCCACACGTGATTTTGTTATTAAAACAACCAGAAAACGAACATGGTTTTAGGCGATTAAACCCATTTTAATGGCTTTTTGGACGATAAAAATCATCATTGGTCTTAGGGACAGTTTACTTTAACTAAAAACGATTAGATTTTATTACCCTCGAATAAAAGCTGAGTTATTGATCAACACCTCGGAAACCCAGACATAAACACATGTCAAATTTTAAATTAATGTGAATTCAGGGAAGAAAGGGACGGAATTTGGGGGAAGATCCATATGAAGTAATAAAAATTGACATATATTTAAGGGCCGAAGTGGAAGTTTCTCCTAAAAAAAATGTGGAAAATAACATAAAAAGTAATAGTATATAGAAAATGAAATTTTCTAAGAGGTGACATACATCGAAGACGAAACGGGGGGTAGTAAAAAAGAAAATAAAAACAATTAAAAGATGATTCCGTAAGGAAAACTCATGAAAATTCAGAAGTATCGATGAAAACAATAAATTTGGCTTGGAATGTAACTAATCATATAGATGTGGATAATAACATAAGGATAAAAGAGGAAATTCGTAGGAAGAGTGTTGTGAATACAAGAAAATTCTAGGGGAAAGGGGAAAATTCAGATATACTACGTAAATAGAGAAAATACGGGTTTAATGGAAAAAATTCATACAAGTAGCAGTGAGATAGAGTGGAAATTATAAAAATTGCAACTCGAAATTGCATAGTAAACATTTCGATATGGAGATAATCATGATTTGTGATAGGTACGGAAAAATCGAGACGTAAATATAGTTATCGAAGACGGACCTTTTACGAATTGAGAAAAAAAATAACAAAAAAATTATGAAATTTGAGCTAATTTTGTATGACCAACAGACAAAAGGAATGAGGGGCATTTTGACGTAATATCGCCGGTCCGATCCTGGAAAAATGTTTAAACGAGATAGGGCATGAACAAAGTCATGAAAGGTGGACCTAACGACAGTTAAACAAAAATGACAGAATCGATATATGAAATCTCGAGTTGTTAGAGATTAAATTCGTGGATCAAAGATAGCTTAGATAGGCCATTCTAATCCTGAAAGGGGTTTAAAAGACAGGACTTAGTGATTTTTGGTTGGTCATCGGGGGTTTGGAAAAGCGGAAGTTTGTGAGACGTGACGTGACGTTTAAAGCGGTTATTAATTGAAAAATTGTCTAAGTGTTAAAAAATTTTATGACTCTGAAATAATTGGAGTCAAGTCAATAGAAGTGATTTCGGACTTAGTATAATCTAGTGTTAGATAAAATGCATTTTAACAGAAAGTTCTAAGTGTCCAAAGTTTGGTATTAAATTCAGTGACTTAATACTTGGAAAAAAAAAAACATATCAGTAATAGTTCCTTAAATAAAGTGCAAATCGAACGTAATAATTTATCACAGGATTAATCTAGTGTTAGATAAAGTAATAATAATAAATATGGACTTTAGAATAAATAATACAAATTATTAAGTTGTTGTTAAATGAGATTGTGATAACTTAATAATAATAACTATTTCGGAAAGTTTAAATAAATAGTGAAATACGTTATCTTATTGCAAAATAAAAAAGGTTCGGTGACAAACAAAAATAAAAATAATAAATCACTTATTTCGTAAATAATCGTGAAGTGGTTATTGCTTAAAAATTATAATTTAAACGGAGTGTTATTTTAACGATGGAATAATTATAATAATAAATCTGGAGGTTGAAATAAATAATAAATAAATAAGCATGATAACAATCTGTTCGGTATTTAGTTGTATAACGCTTTGTTGCGAAATAAAAGTACGGTGGGAAAACGAACACAAAATAAATAATTAATTGTTAAATTTAATTTAAAAAGTGTTAAGTTAACCAACGAGATTTGAAATAAAATGCGGTTAGAACGATAAACATCATTTAATTTAGATAGATTAAACGGGAATAAAATAAAATTGAAGTCGAAAAAATTTTTTTATTTGAATTTAGTTGATAACATAGGAGTAGGTATTAGGTAAGGAAAACATAACAAGGTTTTACCGTGTAGCTCCCGGTCGGATAAAAAAAAACCTTAAAGGGGTAAGTTTTATTAAAAATTAAAATAAAAAATTTTCAGGTTCCGAGGAGAGAGCGGCATGCAGCAGACAGTTGGTATTTGAATCAATTTTATAACAAAGTATTACTTGCTTAATATGTGATATGTATCTATATTAAAATATTATATATAAAATATTATATATAAAATAGATATATTTATATATATGTATATATATATATATTCCAAGAAAGTTTAATCGAAAAGAAACACACTTATATTAAAAAGTAAAGGTATCGATCTCGAATACCTATCTTTGCATTTATCCGTAACTATTTAAAATAGTTATGTGTTTGATAAATTTCCAAGTCAAAGTTTTGTATTTATTTAGTATATATACTATTTATTATAACTTCAGCTAATATAAAATGATCAAAAAAATGAGTTATAATATTAGAATTTACCTCAACTATAATGAAATTGTATATATATATATCAGTATATTTATTTATTGAGGCAAAATATATATGTAAATATGTAAATTATAACTATATTTATTTGGGATCAGGTTAGGGCAATTGAAAAAAAAAAAGAAATTACCATTATTGAATTCGGAGTGTTTTAAAGGTAAACAAATGTCACGCGTTCTTGGATCTAGGTCACGAGGCCAGTGGGAATGTTGACATAACTAAAATTGTTTATAAAACAACTCGGACAGTAGGGCACTGTGTTGAATGCTTTAGGAAGATGTCAATCTTAGGATAGGGCAACACCATAACGTTGCGCAATTATATATATATAAAAAAAGGGGTTAAACACAATCTTTAATTTGAACTTGAAGAGATATTTAGGATTGAACAACTTGAAGGTAATTAGATTTATTATAGGCTAGTCAAATAAAAGATTATTGAAGAGTATCATGGAACATTTGAGAAAAATTTTATGGATTAACTACTCTCCTAGGTAGCTAATAGGTACATCAAACATTTGAAAAATCACGGGATAGTCAAATAAAAGAACTTGAAGAGTATCATTGAACATTTGAGAAAAATTTTATGGATTAACTACTCTCCTAGGTAGCTAATAGGTACATCAAACATTTGAAAATCACGGGATAGTCAGATAAAAGATTATTGAAGGACTACATGAAAAATTCGGGGAAAATTTATGAAATAATTGCTCTTACAGGTATAAATAATTTACATGAAGCAGTTGAAAAATCACGGGAGAGTAAAAATTTTACCAAAAGTTGAACCTTGGGGGAAAATTTAGAAAACAGTTCAACAATGGGAGGCAGTGGTCGCTCCTTAAAAAACCAAGGACCATTAACCAAACACATAATAGAGATGGCAATCTCTTAAAGAAAATTGTCAACCAAATCAATCAAAAGCTTGGAGTTTTGGCGAATCTCCAGAACATATCGCCAGATAATTGCTTATTATACTAGTATCTATTAATATTTCCCACTTTTAATATGTATATATTCGGTCATCGGTTAAGGTTTTGTGCAGAATTCCTTTCCACGAAATCCGAGATCGGGATTTGAGACTGGCTAGACTCAAAATTGCGAGTTATAATCCTACCCAAACGTATGTTTACATATATATCTTTCTATGTACTGTACATTGGATGATGTGGACCCGCTTACAATTAGCGTTTTAGACTCGACAGAGTTACTCTCACATCATTTCTTGTACGTGGAGGGAGGATTCACGACCCGTAACTCTGCAAAACACCGTGAGTATATGATTGCATATAGGACGAAACCGGTTCGCCCTAAGTAAGTAGTAGACCTTGGAGGAGTAGGAATTTGGGGGTTTCGGGACTTAGGGAAAGACCTGAATGACGTGCACGACGACATGGAAGATTGACAGAACAAGGTACTAAGACCCTCTGGAAAATCGCGTCGGCTGACTGTGCGAAGTTCTAGTTGATCCTTGACCATCCTGTTAACTTGCAGGAGGATAGGAGCCAAATTTTCGGCAGAAAAAGGGTATTCTGAGTTCGTCTAATATGCAATCTATTAATTACATTAACCTACTAAACCCATCTTTATATGTACCTTATAGCAGCTGAATCGGATTGGAGAGATGACAAGCAGATACAAAACAATCATAATCAAATTTACTAACAATTAACCATTTGAGTCATACTTAATTATTTGTTCAATTAAACATGCGTAATTCGATTAGTACAGGTTATTTACGAGTTCGTTAGGATGTAGGAAAACATAATAAGCGACGGAGGAAAGTTAGTTCATTTAGAGAAACTATTTAAAGTTAGATTTGCAAGAGAGAGACCAATACAGTTTGAAACTCAACGCTCTGACTAGAATCAAGAAGTTACCACAAAGAATGAAAGTAATTAAAGTCCCATATCATAAATCAAAAAAATTACACAACGTTTGATGGAGTTTAATTACAACATAAATACGAAAATATTTACGTTCAAGGTCGTAAATAACGTATTAATTAGTTAAGTACATATATCTCTAAAGGTATGTAGTACAAGGGAGCTTTAAGTAAGCTTTCTGTAGTATCAAAGAAAATAAGGGTCCAATTTTCATGAAGGCTTGTGTGACGTAGGGAAAGAATTTTCCATCCCTACTACACACATGCAAAGCCTTAAAAATTTAAATATCGATCAGAGCCAAAAGAAAAGTTCAAGAAAACTTGAAGGGATGAAAGAATTCCAAAAATAAAATAAATCAGCATCAAAAGATAGAAATATCAACTGTCTTGCCGATGATGAGGAGAGTTTATATATTTAATATTAAACCAAGTTAAATCTAAATGTAGAGGGGAAAGGAGTTATATCACATGGTTCTCTCCAGATAGTCTGCAGTCAGGTTGTAAGGCTGAGCTGCCTTTGTTAACTTCCTTCTGTTCCACACCGAGGAACCGTACGTGAGTGAGAGAGAGAGGTATTTTGAGGTAATCCTTTGTAGTAGTAAAAAACACTTGTGTTTTGATACTGGATGTTTGTAACTATTTATTCTTGTGAATAATTTTACAAAGAGGTTTGGTCTGAGCACTTGACTGCGAAAATAATTTAGACTAATTTATTTACAGAAGTGAAAGACGGTTTGCTAAACAAGCAGAGTTTAGACGAGGATAATAACAATAGAGAGAGACTGTTTGTAAGATTGAGAATGACAAGCGAAATGAAAACACGCCATTTTATAGACACAAAAAGAGAAAATTTTATGCGCCACAGACAAAGGAGATTTTAGACAAGACATTTTATGGCGAAATTTTAGTAAGAGGTGGCATAGACGCGAAAGTTTAAGATAAAGGGCTCTACACATCGAGATTAGAATAAATGATAAGTAAATGTTCAGTGCTACATGAATTTAAATATAAAATAGGACAATCACAACACACAACATCCAACATACTCCCGGCTTTGACAAAATAAGTTTTGTTAACAAGAATGATTGTTTAGGTTTAGTTCGATGATAGTCACTATTGGCTCAGGAATGTCCGTTTGGTGAGATCACTGTGTTTGTTATCACTGGGGAAATTCACTGTAGGGAATGTCACTGGAGAAATTTACTGTTAAATGATGCACCGGTTATTCCAATAATTGAACTATTAGACTTGGTTAGCTGAACGCCTAACTGCGTAGCTAATTTTTTAGTGGTGAAATTAGACCGACTCCCTTGGTCCAACAAGGCTCGAGCTTGAATGAAATGTCCTTGCGCATTCTTCACATTGAGGATGACAGTAGATAGTAATGCATGAGATTCATTTGCCATGGATGTAGCGGAGATGATGGGACTTTGTTCAGATTCACTTTGAACTTCCTTGTGACAGAGAGTGTGATGTTTTTTGTTGCAAATTTTGCAAAGTTTTTTGCTTTGACATTGTTCGTAAGCATGACCTCGTCCTAGACAGTTATAACACAAACGTAAACCCTTAACCGTGTTTATTCTATCTTGAACAGTCATTTTTTTAATCTTAGGGCACTGATACATACTATGATTTCCAGAACAAATCTTACAACAATAATTTTGAGATGTTACAAATGTTAAATTTGGTTTTTTGCTATTATTATTATCAGATTTATGAGATATTACAGATGACTTTGGAATAGATTGAAGCATATGAGATTTATCAGTTAAAAACTTTATAAATGTATCCATGGAATGCACATGAGAATTTGGTTCTGGAATAGGAATTCTTTCCCATTCTCGAGCTGTTGTAAAATCGAGTTTTTTCGATAAATGGTAAATTAGTAATGCGTCCCAATGTTCTGTAGGTAGATTTAAGTTTTTTAGAGCCCGTAAATTAATTAAAATTTTATCTAAATAGGATTGAATTTCTTTGGCAGATTCAACTTTAATTTAATTAAATAAAGACAATATTAGCGAAACTCAATCGAAATCTGGAGACAGAAAAATCAGAAAAGATATTGGCTCCGCTGGGACTCGAACCCAGAACCCTTTTCTTACATGGAAACAGCTCTACCGATTAAGCTACGGAACCTATATTAATTCGGTCACTTTTAACTGTATCATACTTCGACTAAGAACTACCAACATTATCTTCATTTACTTAACGCACATATTATAACTTTAATTGTTGCAATGCCAAATATAGATTGAATGTGATTTTGAATGATTAGACGTTTATTTGCGTATCGATCTGTTAATAATATCCATGCAATGCTGTAGTTGTTGGAAGAGATTTCAAGAGATGTTAATAATTTGGAAGCCTCTCCAGTTAATGAAGATTTGAGATAGTGAAATTTTTGTATTTCACATAATTCGTTGTTTGTTTCAATTAATGATTTGAATGATTCTTCAAAGCAAGTCCAATCAGACAATGTACCTGAGAATGTAGATATTTTTAAAATTGGTAACTGTATTTTAGAATTAAGATTTAATTGAGATTTAAGTGACTGGGTTTTGAAACCGTTCGTCAGACGCGATTTTGCTTGGGTGATTGCTTTGAAATACATTAATTCGAAGCGATCGGTTTCATCATCCGAAGCGAGATCTGAACCTTCGTCACACATACTAATTCGGAGTTGAATTTCCATGAATAAATCATGTAAAGGTTCGACTTTTTCTAATCGCGCTAGAATGATCGACGGATCTGTTTGATTCTCATCTAATAGCGACTGAAATTCAGTAATGAGCGCTTTAATCTGGCCCCTTCTAGCAATGAGTGCTTTCAGATTGTCCGCTATTATCACATTATCAAAGATCCGCAACGAGTACAAAGATTTAGAGAAAGGCAACAATTTTACACAGAAAGGTAAGGAAAATAAGGATTTGGCTTAACTTTTGGCTTGCTGTGATGATGCTGCGTAGCTTCCTGTGATGATACCAATTCAATCCGGTGGAAGGACCTTGCGCAGCTCCCAGATGTAGTTTTCTCAAGATAGCTGCAGTCAGATTGTAAGGCTGAGCTGCCTTTGTTAGCGTCCTTCAGTTCCACACCAGGGAACGTACGTGAGTGAGAGAGAGAGGTATTTTGAGGTAATCTTT
Source organism: Limnephilus marmoratus (assembly GCA_917880885.1). Classification (NCBI taxonomy): domain Eukaryota; kingdom Metazoa; phylum Arthropoda; class Insecta; order Trichoptera; family Limnephilidae; genus Limnephilus; species Limnephilus marmoratus. The sequence continues at coordinate 19,587,427 of OU862906.1, forward strand.
GTAGTAGTAAAAAACACTTGTGTTTTGATACTGGATGTTTTTAACTATTTATTCTTGTGAATAATTTTACAAAGAGGTTTGGTCTGAGCACTTGACTGCGACAATAATTTAGACTAATTAATTTACAGAAGTAAAATACGGTTTGCTAAACAAGCAGAGTTTATACGAGGATAATAACAATAGAGAGAGACTGTTTGTAAGATTGAGAATGACAAGCGAAATCAAAACACGCCATTTTATAGACACAAAAAGAGAAAGTTTTATGCGCCACAGACAAAGGAGATTTTAGACAAGACATTTTATGGCGATATTTTAGTAAGAGGTGGCATAGACGCGAAAGTTTAAGATAAAGGGCTCTACACATCGAGATTAGAATAAATGATAAGTAAATGTTCAGTGCTACATGAATTTAAATATAAAATAGGACAATCACAACACGCAACATCCAACATAGTTTACTATCAAGGGTTATTCCAAGATCACGAATATCTGAGACCGTTGCAATGTTGTCGTTATTTATAGAATGATTAAATAATGTTTTTATTTTTATTTCTTGAAAAGGTAATGTGATGACATTTTGAGACATTTAGAAATAGTTGATTATGTTGGCAATAGGTAAATATATTGTTTAAATCATATTGTAAATTGACTTTTTATTGGCTTGTATAGCTTGGCATCATCAGCAAATAATTCTATTTCTATTTCTATTTCAGAGTATTTAACAACATTGACCAAATCATTGATATATAAAATGAAAAACAATGGTCCGAGATGTGATCTGTTGGATCCCAGAGGAAATTTCACAGAAATCTGATTCGAAACCCTTTATTGCTACTGCCTGTGATATCTTGAGTATATAAGATGTAACCCAACGAAATAAATTACCACGTATACCTAATGACCAAAGGTTTCTGAGTAACAGTTTTTGATTAATTTTATCAAATGCTTTGGCAAAGTCTGTATATATGATATCTACTTGAGTGCGGTTGTCCATGTGATGGACAATGAATTCAGTAAGAAGAACGAGGTTACTTTCCACATTTCTGCCTTTTTTAAAACCACGTTGTTTTGTTGTAATGATGTGATTCAGTTGTGGACTTAGATATTTGTAAACAATTTTTTCCATTAACTTACTGAATATTGTTAGTTTTGAAATCGGCCGATAGTTTTTAACATTATTTTTTTCACCATTTTTGTGGATTGGTATTACATAGGTTCTTTTCCATATTTCAGGTACCGTGCCTTCGTTCATTGATTTATTATATACAGGGTGTTAAGGGACGTACTTGACTTACTTCAACCAGTGATTCCTGACATTATTTGGAGTAAAAAATGTAAATGAAATTTTGGTCTCCGGTGACATTTTTTATGATTTTTTTTTTTTTTTTTCTACAAAAAGATTAAAAAATGGTAGTTGTTGAATAGTTGGAGGCGGGGTATGGGGTTCGTCGGACACCCAGCTGAGTGACCAGTGACGACATGCAGAAGAACTTTTTTATGTTTGATTTTGAAGAAAACAATTTTGAAAAAAAAGTCATCAAAAAAAGTCACCGGAGACCAAAATTTCATTTACATTTTTTACTCCAAATGATGTCAGGAATCACTGGTTAAAGTAAGTCATGTACGTCCCTTAACACCCTGTATAATGCAGAGAGGTTTTGCAAGTGATTCTTATACCAATTTCGTTTACTCTTATCACATTTGTAACTCTGGTTCAATGACCTCTAAAACTGGGATTAAGTTTCATTTTCAAAATTAGAACTGATTGTGGAAAATATTCATGCAAGAGATAAAGTAATTCTTGTTTTAAATAAAAAAATCTGTATTTGAAGTGTGTTCTTCTTTGGTTTAAATTTTTGATAGATGACGAAATTTTTAAATTTACTAACGCTGTTAATTTGAAAGATATATTTCTAACTGTCTTTTGGAAGGCAATGATAAGCAAATACTTTTTTTAATAAATGCTTTCACACCGGTCAGTGGTTGAGTGCGCATCGCGTTTGGGACCCACCCAGGCGTTCCGTATTCGATTCCTCGGCTGGCTATGTCCTTCATCACGACTCAAGCAATATTTTCAGCTTACTGGGGTGGTAGTATTATACCGGGCAGGGCTGGGCAAAATACATGCTTTGCTGTAATTAAAATACAAATTACAAAATACTTTTTCGCATGTAATCAAAATAAGAAACACAAAATACTTTGAAGTCGTGTATTTGAAATACAAAATACAAAATACAGTATTTTAACCATTTTTTTTTATTTCAATACAAAATACATTTAGTTTTCGTAGAACCTTTGGTTGCAATAAATTGTCGTAAGTGCCCTTATCTAAGGGTGCGTTTCAATAATAGCAAAGCTGAGCAGAGTGAAACAGAGATGTGCAAAAATTGACCGATCATATTGCTCAGAAGACACATCTCATCTCCACTCCATTTGTAAAGTTTTGTTGTATAGGACCCAGGTGTTTGATAATAGTAATTATTATTATAATAGCATGACATTTGCATAGCGCAGTTTTGTGTTATTTCACTTCAAATGCGCTCTACTGTAAATAAACTTAAAAATAATCTATTATTCAGCAAATTATTTCTATAGTGCTTGATCTAATACTATGACACAAAAATGTAGAAAACAATAATATAGTGACCGACCGAAGGTTCAGTTTCGGCAAAAAAATCTAGTTTCGGCATCAGCAGAAAATCTGCCATTGAAATCTGCCTCAGAAAATCTGAACTTTCGGCCGAACCGAAACTCTGCGTTCGTGAATTATCGCGCGTCGTTCGCCTGACTTCGGGTGAGTTCGTGGCTCGTTAACCAATTTTTTGTTCCAATAAGTAGTTAACATGTTTGTTAATGTTTATATTTTTTGTTCTTTTTATAGCAGTTATATACCAGTAATAATACCCGCCTCCCAATTTGGGAGGTGGGTAAGGGTACCGCCGGCCGCCCCGGGAACCATTTATTGGATAATCAACACTTCTTCCATAGGTCAACTTAAGTGGTTAGCTACGTTTGGTGACTTTGCAGGGGTGCCTGGGTTCATGGGATGAGGCTTATCCAGGTGTTGGCGGCCAATACGTCTGCCTGCCTGCTCCGTGGTGTGTAGGATCGAGAGAGACTGGTTGAGGGAGGTCTTTTATCCTCTCCAGCTCGAATCTCTCGACCTATCGCCTTGCACCGTGGTTGGAGGGATGGATTCATATATCCGTTATGCATGGATACACTGAACCCCCCGATTCCTACCCACCTTTCATACCTATTTCCTTCCCAGAACTGTCTCTGTAGAAAGTTCTGTTTCGGTAGGACACTAATAATATAATATGATACAAAGAGTATTGCCAACTCTAAATATAAACATATGTTTATTGCTCTGGATTCTAGCGTTTTTAGTCTATGCATTATCTATGTTAGTTTATTTTTCATTATCATTATTAAGATCGCTAAATGTATTTGAAAATGTATTTTGAAGCCATAAGTATTTGAAATACAAATTACAAAATACCTCAGCATCGAGTAATTACAAAATACATTTTTAGGAAGTAATTGAAATACAAATACAAAATACGTATTTGTATTTCAAATACGTATTTCAATTACAAGTAATTCAAATACTGTCCAGCCCTGATACTGGGAATGTTTATTTTTTTTTTTAAAGTTTAGCAAATCCTACAATTGTAATGTCCCGTGATTTTTCAAGCGTCTGAAATAGAAGTGTAATAATTTTGATCGGAACGTAAATATTATTTTTATTATTTCACGAAAATCTTACCTTATAGTATACCCCGTATCTATGCGAAAATTGCGCTCAGCTGATTATTTGATGTCACCAAAAATAATATGCGTTCAAGATAATGTATTTAATAGTAACAGTCGATTAGTTTTGATTTACGAAGGAGATTGTTTCCTTTAGGGAGAGGGAGTAGTACACGCACTTGAATTAGGTTCCGAAAAACGGTCATATGATATTTACGAATGCATAATGCAGTGTCTTTATCTTTGTGCTCGATACGAATTAAATGGTTATGGTAGGAAATTGGAGCAAATCGAGACAAATCAAACAATTTAGCAGAAATCTTACATTATTATGTAGAGTTTAGGTAAATTACTATGAATAAAGCGCGATTTTCAGTAATTCAAATTAAAATAATAATACGATTACTTACAGAATTCATTCAAAATATTCAGATCAAATTTAGGTACCTAGGAATACTTATAAAATTTCTTTCGCACACTGTAACGAAATTTGTGTATTTCCGTTCTAAGAAAATTTACGCATTCCTTACTTATTATTCTTAATATTTCAATGAGTTTATTTTATATTTTACATAATTATTAATACTTACAGTTCATCAATTCTATTGTGCCTACTAATTTACGTGGACCCTACTCAATAAATTTACGCAAAAACCACAATATCCTAAAAAATAGGCAGGTTTCCAAAAATATCTTTTAAATTTTCATGTTCGGTAGAAGAGGAAAAATGATGTGACTTGCGAATCGCTGTTTATTGACAATCATTTAATTTTTTTTTTTAAATTTCGTATTATTTATAATCTCGTTAATTTCAGGTAAACATCAATGGAAATATTTTTCCAAAATAGACAACTTTTTTATCTAATTTTTAAATATAAATACATCAATATTTTAAAACAGTTTAAGTGGTTGTAGCCGTGTTTCGTAACTAGATTTGAACAGCCGGGTACTGCCCCTTCCTTCTATTCCGCTTCTCCTTCCCTTCATTCTCACAACATATCCCAAATCGGGTATGCCATTGTGTCACTGGCTCCAGACGGGAGCAGCTGGGACTCTTGTTAGATATTCATATTTTAAAAAATGTCTAGTAGTGACAGACCCATGAATCCATTCCTCCCACTGCGGTGCAAGGTGATGAATCGAGAGAGTCCAGCTGGAGAGGTCGAAAGATCTCCCTCCACCAGTCTCTCCCGGTTCAGCCTGCCACGCAGTAAGTGGGCAGACGCATACGCCGCCAATACTTCACTTACACCCCGTGAACCCGGGCCTGGCACCCCTGTTAAGACACCAAACATAACGAACCACTTGGGGTGACCTACAGTAGGGGTGTTGGTTATCCATTATCCGTTCCCGGGGCGATGGTACCCATCTCCGCCTCCTAAATTATAAAAAATCCTTAAACCAATCTCACTCGATCAGGCTTGACTCGCAGTTGGTGGGCAGACGCATCTGCCGCTAAGATCCGAACGAACCACTCCCCGAGAACCCGGGCACCCCCACTAAGCACTAAACGTAGCGAACCACTCGGGGCTTGCTATGGCAGAGGTGATGGGTTGGGTACATTATCTATAAACACCGGGACGCTACCCATAATCGCCTCCCAAATTGAATTTTATGTTCATATGGATAGAAATATCTAACATTTAGCAACACGGCTACCAACCGTATCAAATACAATGACAATTGCAATGCATTTACCTGTCGTTTTCCGGTGGCAATAAAGGTTGATGACGTATCCACCAAGTATCCAACAAGTCTATCAATATCCTGGTACAGAAATAAAAATGTCGGTATCTTATTGAATGTTTGACCTAGAATTTTCGAATTCATATTCTCCTTTGTTCAATTTATCTCCGGTAATTCATAATTAAAAATGTACCTTAAATTCATTAAGATTCACGTCTCACGTGATGACGCCGAAGCCCCAACAATCTTTACAATGGATACTATTTTATCCATCATCATCATCATCTGTGGCTCTACAACCCAGGTCGGGTCTTGGCCTCCAGCAGAGCCTGCCTCCATGACTGTCGGTGTTGTGCTGCGTTGCGCCAGTTTCGGATGCCGATGGTGCTTGCATCCTTCACCACTCCATCCAGCCATCGAAGCTTTGGTCTTCCAACTCTTCTCCGACCCCCAGGTGCACCATCCATAATTCGCTTTGGAATATCTCCTTCGCTCATTCTCTGGATATGTCCAGCCCACCTGAGTCTTCCAGTTTTGATTTCCTTGGAGATATTAGGGTCCTCGTAAAGATCGTATAGCTCCTGGTTGTATCTGATACGCCATTCTCCATTATCACAGACTGGGCCGTAAATCCTTCGCAGCACCTTCCTTTCAAAACTTTCTAGGGCTCCTTCATCACCCTTACTGATTGTCCAGCATTCCGAACCATACATAAGAACAGGTCGTATAAGGGTCTTGTAAAGCAGGACTTTAGTTCTTCTGGTAAGGTGGCGAGATTTCATATGCTTCTGTAGCCCAAAGTAGTATCGATTTGCAGCTACTATTCTTCTTTTGATTTCGCTGGATACATTGTTGTATCCAGCGAAATCAAAATTAACACTATTTTATCCAATTAACTTTATATCAATAGGTACGTTATTTAACCATTTATAAGTTTTTCTATCCACTTGAGATTAGGGAAGTCAAAGAATTTATAGAATTGATCGGCCAACCAATCACAAATATAACGTCATGTTTAAAACCTCAAATTTTACATAAAATTCTTTTTACTTTTCAGGCTTCGAGCATATTCTGTCAAACAGTTAAACTATTCCCGCTTCGCATAAAATACAAATAAATTGAATATTTCTGAACGGATCCAAAAACTAAAAACTGTTTTTGAAAGGTGATAAAATAGGCTTTCAAATGTTATTATCTTTACATAGTATAAAGCAAAGTCGCTCCCGCTGTCAGTACGATTAGATCTTTTGAACGTATATACTTTGTCTAAGTTTTGTGTAAATTGGTTGAAATATATAATATATAAAGGGAGCGGGCTGGCAAGCGGGCAGCCGGCTGGCAGCGAGGGGTGTGGATTTGATTAACAGATGGCGTTGGTTATAAAGGTTGGGTAATGGCGTTGTCAGTAGATGGCGTTGTATTTCGTTAGCCACAGCAACTTGTGGCCGGGTCTGCTAGTTAGTTATAAATATATATATATTTTTAAATATAAAAAAATTCAATACATACATAAGTATGCATACTTATGTTTTTATGATTACTGCATGTAATGCAGTACTTACTATGTACAGGGCTGGGCAAAATACATGCTTTGCTGTAATTGAAATACAAATTACAAAATACTTTTTCGCATGTATTTAAAATACGAAATACAAAATACTTTTAAGTTGTGTATTTGAAATACAAAATACAAAATACAGTATTTCAACCATTTTTTAATGTCAAATACAAAATACAAATTACAAAATACAAAATACATTTGGTTTAGGTAGAACCGTTGGTTGCAATAAATTATCGTAAGTGCCCTTATCTAAGGGTGTGTTTCCATAGAAGCAAAGCTAAGCAGAGTGAAACAGAGACGTGCAAAAATTACAAATCGTATTGTTTAGAAGACACATCTCGTCTCCGCTCCACTTGTAAAGTTTTGTGGTATAGAACTTAGGTGTTAGACAATAATAACAATAATTTTTATTATAATGCCATATTCAAAGAAGTAAATTGTTTCTCCCAGAATGACCTTTTCCGTGCGTCCCCATTCCCCTCCCGCATTCTCTTGACCTCCCGCATTCCCCTTCCACCTTTCCCGCCTACCTTCTCCCGCTCCCCCGTCCCGCCAACCCCCTCCTACGTTCCATATATTCAGTCCCAGTACATTCAGTTTTCAAACAACTCGCGTGCCAGTTAATACAATTTTTTTATTCAAATTTTCATTTTTATATATTACAAATGTTCATTTTTGTATATTATAAGAACAGTCAATCAAATCTGGTACCTAACATAGGTACCTGTTTAAAATATCTATTATTTAAAAAACCCATAGACAATTCTTTTGTTACAAAAAAAACAGCTGCCTGCTAAATTTAATTTCATCAAACGCCCGAACTGTCAAACGTGCAAAGTTAAAATCGTAGTTAAGTTTTCTGACATTATCCAATTTTCTACATCATTTTCTTAATTTTTCATTCCGTAAGAACCTTCTCCAAAGTAGGTTTTAGAAAAATTTAAAAACAAATTAATGAAATTGGGGAGGCGAGAATGGGTAGGTACCGCCACCCCGGGAACCTTTATTGGATAATCAACACCTCTGCCATAGGTCACCCCAAGTGGTTCGCTACGTTTGGTGATTTAGCAGGGGTGCCCGGGCTCATGGGGTGAGGTTTGTCTAGGTCTTGGAGGCGGATGACAAGGACATACTGAACCCCAGATTTCTACTCATCCCTTAAACCCTTTTCCATCCCAGAACTCTCCTCTCCTTCCTTTCCTTAAAAAAACCCCTCCACACAGCATCCTCAAAGATGACATAGGCCCTGAGGGAAATTATTTTCCTCAGGGCCTCCTGTGTGGAGCTCATGTAAAAAAAAAAAAAATGAAATAGGTAAAGTCGTTCTGAAGTTATGGCGTGACCAAGGGAAAGAAGGATTCATTTTTATATACATAGTGACATTTGAATAGCGCAGTTTTGTGCTATTTCACTTCAAGTGCGGTCTATAGTAATTAACTTAAACATAATCTAGTATTCAGTCAAATTAATCCTATAGTGCTTGAGGTAATAAATACTAGGATACAAAAATGTACAATACAAAGCAATGACAAGTATAATACATATAATATGATCCAAATGTACAATAACAGTGCTATTATAGCACAGGACAATAATAACTAGTTTGACATAAAAAAAAACGTACATTTTAAAGCAATGATAAGAAAACTACAAATAATCATTAATAAGAGTGCTATAGCTCAGAACAATACATAAATATACCAAACCACCCATTGACAATAATAGGACAATAGTATCTTCAGGATTCTAGCGTTTTTAGTCTATGTATTATCTATATCAGTTCATTTTTCATTATCATTATTAAGATCGCTAAATGTATTTGAAAATGTATTTTGAAGCCATGAGTATTTGAAATACAAATTACAAAATACCTCAGCAGCAGGTAATTGAAATACCAATTACAAAATACATTTTTAGGAAGTAATTGAAATACAAATACAAAATACGTATTTGTATTTCAAATACGTATTTCAATTACAAGTAATTCAAATACTGCCCAGCCCTGACTATGTAATGCATACTTATGTTTTATGATTATGTGTATGCATGCGTATACATATGCGTATGTGTGTATGTCTGTGTATATGTATGCTTTTATCTTTACCCGTCTCAGAACAGACCTTGTCTGGTGAGGCGGGTTACTTACTTGTTTGTATATGTTAATTTTATTTCAATAAACGCCCGGGTTGTCGGCAATTTAAAAAAAAAAAAACATAAAAAACGTTTTAAAATGACTCGTCTTACGTTTTTTCTAACCAAAATTACTGATAATAAAACACTCGTTAAATTAGATAAATACAGTAAGTATAAACGTTTCGCACCGCTTTTTTTGTCGTATCATGTAAAAATAAATCACGAAAAAATCACAAAGCTTGATAATTATTTTCAAATTGCGGTCGGAAACTTTGGTTTTTTTGAGGTGTCCATTTCAAATTTTCTGTGTTTAACTTTTAGATTTGAATGTGAAGTGTGGTGTTTACTCTTTCCAATACCGCTTTGATCATATTTTTCACCATGACTAACTCTCAAGGTAAGGGAGACATATATTTCCTTGAGACCTGTATGAGTTGTTCCCAAAATAGAATAAATTAACCTGGGAAGTTAACAACCTTTTTTTATAAAACGCTTGTTCTTTTACATTCAAGGTGTTTTTATTAAACTCTACTCTAAACTCTATGGTAAACTTACAAATTATTCCCACATTTTTAGGTTTACATAAACTAACATTATAATATCACGCAATTTTATTTTAAATATTTAAGGAATTAAATGCATATGTACGAACACGAAAAATTTACAATTAAATAAGGGAAGTCAAAAATAATGTGCATAACTCAAGATATTAAAGAAAGCAACCGTTAAAGTAATATAAACTAATCTATGGTTACCTTGCTGGTACTTAAAAAATATATGATAATAATTTTGTAAGGATAATTAAACTATTTTGTGTACTTGATATATTTTCACGCATTCACCATTATTCTGCAAAAAGATGTTTTTCGTGTTTCAACTCTCCCCAAAATGTCCAAAATTTCGCAATTAAGAACGCTCGTGTAAAAGTGCAAAAAAGCCTAATGCAAATTCGCCCCGATTTATATTTAAATTTCTCAGCTATACTCGGCATCAAGTCCTTACTGCAAATGTTATACGTCAAAGTGAAAGGGATAATAAGATTATTGTAACAAAGTTGGTCAGTATAAAACGCGAAGAACGCGACCAGTTGGATTGATAATAGTTCCCGCGTCCGCCATGTTTGGTTTTATATTACTGGTTAGTTCAAACATTCTTATTTCCTTACTTCAACTTTTATGAAAGAACAATGTGGCTCCACTTGCCGCCTTGCAGATTAACTTGAGCTATAAACTATTAGTGTTGATTTATATTCCTGCTGCGGTGTTCAGGCGGCATCTACCTTTTGTATTGATAAGCTTAAAAGTGTTTTTTTTTGTTTCTTAATGTGGTGCAACTTTCATTGATCTATTATTTTAAGAGTGAATTTCGTAATGTTTTTTAATTTTTTTTTATCACATAACAATGTGTGAAGAGATATAAATAATTAAGTGAATATTTTTGCAGTGATCTTCAACATAAACCATTGTTTACTTTATTTGAGTGAATCGTCTGTGAATAAATTCGATGACTGTTAAAGTGTTTGAGGACAGCCCATATTTTAAGCAAAACATGATTTCATAATGCTACAGTATTTAAGGATACCTAAGTCCACTATATGCTTTTAAAAATTATAAATAATGTTGCCAGATGAAAAAAAAAAAAAAACATCCCCTTGATTTTAATTTGAATGAATAAAATTATATAAAGAATCATGTGGATTTCGGTGTGACTCGTATAATATGAATACAAAGTTCACTTTCATTATGTTTACTTGAAACATACCGTCGAAGATGTAAATTTTTTGTTCTAACGAAACTTAAGACAGCAAGAGTCTTCGTGCTTTGGGTTTTAATTTTAAGCTTATTCTCAATTTTGATTACCAAATAAATAGCGCCCAAGTAAATTGAGAAATATTATCAAGATATATGAGTATATTTCTCAAAAAGGCTCTTTCAATCTTTAAGCAATATTTCTGTAAGAACTTGTAAGGGTGTGATTAAAAAGAGATTGTTTCAAATGTTATAGGGTGTTGTGAGCTTTTCCCTGATTGCCTCAGGCCAGGAGTACGAGGAGAGGCGGTCTTCCAGAGGGTTCAGCCTTGCTGATGATGACGTCGCATTCGAAAAACCCACCACTCCTGTCCCAATCTTGAAGCAAATCAACATGTAAGTCACTCTTCTTTATTGCCTGCGAGAGTTCAGACTTACTTTTCCTGTAACAGAACCTATTGCCTCCTTGCTTTCCATTCCTGAATACAAACTGACAGTACGTACGTAGTTTGTCTTTATTATAGGACATACAGGATACCTATATAATGTGGGTTTCTCAAAATCACTTCAAGTAGCTGCACATCAGATTTAAATAATCTTTGGAGGAGTAAAGTATAATCAGGTTTTTTCGTTATTTGTTTTTGGCGTGTTGTGCCGTGTTGCGCTAGCTCCTTCTTTATCCAATGTTTCGGACAGCGTTGCAGTGTCCATCATCAGGGCAGATCCGGCAGATCCGGCAGATCCGGCAGATCCGGCAGATCCGGCAGATCCGGTAGATCCGGTAGATCCGGTAGATCTGCCCTGATGATGGACACTGTAACGCTGTCCGAAACGTTGGCTAAAGAAGGAGGTAGCGCAACACGACACAACACCCCAAAAACAAATAAGGAAAATACTCTTGGCCGTGAAAATCTTAATACGTGTAATCAGGTTAATTTATAAAAAACAAATTATATTTTAGGGTTTAATTAATTGGTCAAATACCAAACCCACCTCTCAAACACGTCATCATCATTTGTCACATATGTGTCGGCTTAGCGTCCGATCTGTTATGTAATTTTAATGTTTGATCAAAATGGGTAAAACATAATAGAAGGCTGATAAACATGATTAAATTTTATTGATTTTTACTAAAACTTCGAACAGGCAATCCTAGCTAGAACCTACCTGAAGAATGATGTTCGGCGATTATTTTTTTAACCTAACATCGCATTTTACAGACTGTTGAAAAAATTGGAAAAGTGGATATGTGCGATACCCATCTGAATATCAATTAAAATAATTGTTTATAAAATTGCGAAAAGGAAAGAATTCACCGGCATTTTAACAACATACTTATTGAAGCGTTTCTTATAATTTTAATTATCAGGAATTGAATCTTCCGGTTTGCATTAAATTCGTGTTTCATGTAAATTAATTCATGATTTCTCAAATTATATTGGAATTTCCCAAACAATTTTAGTAGGAGGTACTAGATTGGGTTCGAGTTTGTTTAAAAAAATAACTATTGATTTAGGCACAATAAAAAATTAATAAACTATTTAGTCGTAGAATGTGTTTAAGGTGAGTTCTAAAACATATATTTCTAATTCTGATGATGTAATGGACCAGAATATGATACTAATTCTCTTAATCTGTGTGACCTCGGGTATCGGCTTGGACATTCTGTACGGCTTTCAGTACACATTATTGTTTCGAAATATCCTTTGTAATGCCAACAACTATGTTCGGTTCTCATAGCAGGTATTGCTTGAAGTTTTAATAACTTTTTATCACCACATAAAATCAATAGTAAAGAAATGCGAGTCTATCTAGATGTGATGAATTGAAAAAATACTTTGATGTGCGGCGTCGCTAACAAACATTTTGAAATGAAATGCTGCAGTGAAATTATTGCACAAGCATAATAACTATATATATATATATATATATATATATATATATATATATATATATATATATTATATATACAACATATTTTTCTTCCCCTTTTCGTATATGTGTTCAGAACACATTGTTTTAACTTTTTTATTACCTCGAAGTATTGCAGATTATTTATTTCCCCTCACAGTCTTTGCATTTGTTTTTCTTACCTTCACTGACTAAACTAACAGTGGCTTATGCAGAATGACAAAAGGCATTCTACTAGTATCTCAAGTATATGACTAAGCTGATTTTTCTAGTTTTTTTTATTAAAGGTGATAGTAATTTGGCGCTGAGGGTTTCTTAATCAATATTTCACACTTTTGCTACTTTTCTAGTATAAAATAAGTATGCATAGTCTATTCAAATAAAACATGTATTTAATAAATTGGTCACTAATGAACAACGCAAATTCAAGACTTAAAAGGATTGTTTCACAGAATGTGAACAATTCATCAAATTTCAAAATTAATTTTCAAGTTCTGTGAGAGTACCATTTAAGTTCGTTTATTCAAGAACTGTGAAACAACCGGTCCACCATGAAATAATAACAAAACTTTTTTTTGAATTTTAACTTTTAAACAAACCTGGCTTATTTAAAACCAAATTTACACTGGATATTTTTCGTAGGTTGGTTATCTTCGGAAACTGCTACAATATTTTTTGAAATAATGTTTATGAAATTGGAAATCCATAGCTTTATTGCATATTTTTCAACAAATAAAATTCAAAATTCGTGAAAAAAGTATTGACAATATGGAAGCACATTCCATAATGCAATTATTAAGAAATTAATATACAACCTGACAACCGATACTCAACAAGTACTCGATAAAACAAGATTTAATTCAGGTTGGGTTTGTGGCTTATTCGTGCGTTGACATATTTAGTATGAAAACTGGTTCCACGAAGGTAAATGAGAAGGCAATTTTGTAATTATTGTAAATAATAATGTTGTAAATTTAATGTTCTATTCCAGGCGTAACGACGACGGATCTTATACCTTCGGATTCGAAGCCGCCGATGGTTCCTTCAAGATTGAAACCAAGGAGGCCAACGGAGAAGTTAGGGGGAAGTACGGATACACCGATGAGACTGGAAAGGTAAGATTATTATCATAATTTACTAGCGAAGACCCGTGAAAGATCACGGAATATTAGAATTATGTCATATGATTTTTATTTTTCCAAGACCTGCCTCTTAACCTACCAATGATCACACCTTTGGGAAGAATGACTATACTTCTGAACCACCTTTCTTTTGGGATTTTTGTGTGACATTTTTTCAGTTAAACTTCGGTGACTTCAAGATTGCAATAAATATCATTCTTTTTAACACAAGGCTTTGTCTCAACTGGTGCTATTCGTGTATTTTTATTATTAATTTAAAATTTCTTGCCATGTATTTGGGTTCACTGTTTGTCACTAAAAATAAATTGTAGAATTTGTGAAGCTAAACACTTCGACAAGGTGAATGCAATACTGCTGCAGAATGATCAACAAAAACAATTCAATCATTTATTTATTTAATATGTCAGGAAGGGTACCTACGCTCATAGGTCATAAATATATCTAATTATAATGTTATATTATAAAAACAAGTTTATGGGTCCGAGTGGTTGATGTACTTTATCGCCTATCTGAATTCTTCATACATGAGTTCAAAGAACTGAAAATGATAATTATTTTAATTCATAACATTCTGTTAAAAAAATAAGTCATAACATTATTGATATTTTATCGCTTATCTGAATTCTTCATACAATCAGTCCCAATTTTTAAAATAACACTTAAATTTGAAGCAAATCCGAGTTCCAGACTCCAGAGTTCATTAAACCAGAGTTACGCCGGACAAACACAGAACCGAAATTTAAAAATAAATATTTTTTGATATTTTATATCTCGTTTGGGAAAAATAATTTTATTTAAAAAATATATTATTTTAGTCTTTTCACGATCATGAACGTTACCCGCCTCACTACACAATGTCTGTTCTGAGACGGTTAATATATGCAAGAGAAATACATAGTTGAGGTTAGATGCATTTATCTGAATATAGTATGTGATGTTCATTGAACAGTGAACACTGAACCAGTGTTTTTATGGAGACCGTTTTTGTAGAGCTTTCAATTATTTTGTAATAAACTCTGTAAATACTTTTTACTCATATCAAAAAATTATCAGATATGACATTTTCATTTTTGATAATTAATCACTTATTATACGTTACCGAACGATGCACAAATGTCATCTAAATCATTTTATAAGAAGTTAAATACATGCATAGTTCCTGTATAGGAATTATTAATACTGAATTGCTGTGATGTAAGAATGATTTTTACAATCGCCGTCTTACGTTTTAAAAAAATATTTCATTATTTGTCAATATGAAATAAAAGATTTATGATATTAGTTATTGTATTTACTTGCACTCATTAGAGTACGCAATTAATGGAGTCGATTGGCTATTAAAATGACCTCATTCATCTTTTTTTTTAAACCGTGTAGATGAGTGAAAGTTGATCATGACAACCAAACATTTATATAGGTACTGCAATAATTCATGTGTTTTTTTTTATCTGTGTAGGTGCATTTATAATATACACTGTGTCCGGAAACTCGTAGTACAAAGTACAAGCGGGAAGCTGACGATTTTACATTACGATTTGTGTTGTAATTTTTTAGATTTATGGGCAAACTTAAAATAATTCGTAATCTGTTCGTCCACAGATGGCGGAAATTTAATTATTTTAAGAATATGAATTATTAATTAATTGATTATTTTAAGAAGTTATGCTATAAGATGTTGGTTTGCGCCCGTAAATATGTAATATAAATATGAATAAATAATTTTGTTCAGTGAAAAAACTCAGTTCTTCCAAGAAAGGCGTGTAAGTAAATACAGCTTTGTATATAACCGGTAAAATATTGAATTTGTATGCCTTTCTTTAAAGAATTGGGTTTTTATACGAACAAAACTATTTACTCACATTCGTATTGCGTATTTACGGACGCAAACAAACAATTGTTCTTAATATTTGACAGCATAACCTGCAAAAAGGATTTTTCCTTAAATAATTCATTTATCGCCATCTGTGAACGAGCAAATTGTGAATTATTTTAAGTTTATCCTTAAGCTTTCGTTTTTGCGTAACTGTAATCCGAAGTTGGCATTTTATGGGTTAAATTTGAAAGAAAAATATATTTTAAAATAGTAAAAAAAATCTCAGATGTATTTTCTCTATAACACTGTATGATGTAGATTCACCAGTTTATCGGCTAAGGGGGCATACATTAATTACGTGAGCTCAAAAGGGGTGGGGGTCCAGCAAAATCCCACGTTACTTGAAAAGAATATACGAAGTGGCCCAGATCAGATTTATCTCACAAAAAGGGGGGGGGGGGTGTAGATGGGAAGAAAAACTGCTCACGTAATTAATGTATGCCCCCTAACACTATGAATTTCCGGACAACGTGTATATTCTGAGTTAAGTTTATGGATCGCATGCATTAGATCAACGTCTATGCCCATTTATGATATTAAACCTTCGCTTATTCATAAATTCATTACGATGATTGCGAAATGGTGAATTTAACATTGAGCATGACACTTTTATTATTTATGAGTTTACAGAAAATATGATATATTATCTCTTTTAAGATAGCTGAGATCAGGTACATTGTTTCAAATTAATTAATTAGCCTTGTGCTAAATTTCGTTGTATGCAAACCATACGATGCGAGTCGTTGATTAAAATTTGAACGGAAGCTTAAAAATGTCATTTCCATTATTTTGTGTTTATTTAATATGATACCATGGAATATTACAAAAATAATTTTAAATAAAAAATATTTTTCACTTAGAAATTATTAGTTTCAACATTAAAATGTAACCAGGTGGCGTTTTGTCAATATAAATGTATTCTCCAATTTCCTCTATGGATTTTGAAACTACTACAAATATATATCTTTTACATTAGATCCATAGGAGACCCTGAGGAAAACAATTTCCCTCGGGGCCTATATCATCTTTCATCGCTGGATTGCGCCATTGATGTGAAAATCATGTTTTTGTTTAATATCATAGTGTTTCCATACAAACGAAGTATTGAAAATCAATAAGTCTAAGCTTTAACATTAGGGCGCGCAGTTTACACCCTCGCTGTGCAAGCGGGTTCCCCACAGAGCATCGGACCATCCCACTTTGGGGATGGTGTGTGGAAGGTCTTTTTAGGGAAAGGAAGGAGAGGAAGTTCTGGGAAAGATAAAAGAAAAGGATTAGGTAGGAAGCTGGGTCAACGTGTCCAGGAGTAACGGATGTAAGAATCCATTCTTCCACTGCGGTGCGAGGCGATGGATCAAGAGAGTCCGGCCAGAGGGGTCAAAAGGTCTCCCTCATTTAGTCTCTCGATGTGCAGACGCATCCGCCACTAAGACCAAGACAAACCTTGACAAACTTTATCCAATAAATGGTTTTCGCGGCTCGGTATCCGTGTCCGCCTACCAAATGTAGTTATCGCCCACTGGCGTGTCGGTAAGTTTCGCTTTTTTGATAAGTTACTTCTTACAAGAGTTAGGACCCTCCAAAAATCGTCAAAATTTCCTGGTTTGAACGCCATCAACAGATGCATTAAAAAAAAAAACAAAACGTGCAGACATAGAGTACTTTATTCTAATACAGTTAATATAGAAAAATCGGGAATACAAAACTTTGGTTTTGATGATATTATTTTTAGTCTGAAATACAGTTGTCCTTTACGCTCAGTATTCGGGGGAGTAAGAGCGACAGTGACAGCAACAGTTTATTAAAATGCGCATTGTTAAAAAAAATCGGCGACCGGGTTTCTGTGTGAAGTGTGATTGTCATTTTGCTAGTTGCATCCAAAGGAGGTGATTACATTTTATTAATATTCCAAAATACAGACCCGACCGTTCCCTTCTCGTCCTATCCCGACCAGATACAACCCAACCCAAATCAACTCAGAATAGGGCTACGAATCAACTCAGAAAAGGAAATTAATGCTAAATAAACAGGATATCTGATCCATACGCCGTCTAACTGAGAAAAAAAATTTCAAGCCAGTGGACCAAAAAAAAAATCAAAAAATTTCAAACTTATTTTTTCGCGCTATCTGTTAGGATTGCATGAGAACCGTAGCCCCTAAAAATTTTAGCCAAAAATATGAAAATTAGAATCTTAAATCTACAAAATGCTTTTTTTGAAATCTCAATACGACCATTTTTCGCTGAAATACATACAGCCTTTCAAAAATCACCAAAAAATTTGGCTTTACCTGTCAATGCCTACATTGATAGGTAAAGCCAAGCCAATATTTTTGTTCCTTACTATCGAAACCAGATAAATTTTCGTGAACCCCCACTTACAACTTGTGAACCCTCATTTATTATCTCACCAACGTAAACCCCCGTCTAGTCTCCCGTGGACCCCTGGGGGTCCACCTGGACCACTTTGGGAATCACTGCTCTACATTATGGAATGATGTAAAAGTGATGTATAAAAATTCTGATAATCTAATGGTAATGATGTGGTTAATTGACAACATTTCCATTGACCTGAAAACTGTTCGTGTTCAGCATGTAACATTATTTTCCCCAAATATTCGCCATACGTTTTTGCATTAGCTCCACACAAAAGGCCTCGAGGAAAATATATTCCCTCGGGGACTACGTCATCTTTGGGGATGTTGTGTGGAGGGTTCTTTTAGGAAAAGGAAAGACAGGAAGTTTTTAGGAAAAAATATGAGGGGTGGGTAGAAATCTGGATGTCAATGTGTCCAGGAGTAACGGACGTATGAATCCATCCCTCCCACTGCCGTACAGGGTGATGGATGACTCGAGAAAGTATGGCTGGAGAGGTAAAAAGGTTCCTCCAAGCAGTGGCGGCTCGTGACTTTTGGGTAACATAGATATTGGGTAAACTAGAGTGCATATAAAAAAAATTGATGAAATTTCAGTTTGGCCGTGCGAAAAAACTAATTAAAAATTTTTTTTTCGCCTATAACAACATCAATAATACCATTTTTTTAATATTAGCACTCTAGCATACCCACAAGTCATGAGCTGCCACAGGGCCCTAACCAATCTCTCCCGATTCGGCCCACCAAGAAATAAGGCATGTGGCGCCAGAAAAAAACCTCACCGCATTAATCCGGCTAAGTCACCAAACGTAGTGAACCACCTTTGACATGGATGTTGGCTATCCAATAAGTGGTTCCCGGGCGGCAGTACACACACCCGCCTCCCAAATTGTTTGGTTGTTCCATATTTACAAATATTCAATGTGAAAAATGATTAAGATAAAATTACATTAGTCGAATAAAGCCTGTTGTACATTATTTGTAATTTGGATTGCACCACGGAGAATCATTAATAGGCAGGCTTCAACAAAAGATTTACGACGATAATGAAATATTATTCAATTGTTTCCATTGTGCTTAAAATACTTTTAGAACGTTTCCATAGATGGCATTAAATTCTTCTAGATGGTGAACTTTCGTAATATTACTTTAATTGTTTAAAATTTATGGTAAGAAAATTGGTCAATAAATCAATTCATAATTTTAACTACACATTTTATTTTTGGTGCAGAAAGGTGAACTTAACGTCAAGAAAATTTAAACATTTTCTGAGACTGGAATTTTTATGTCAACTGTTTTCAGCCTTTAATGCAATTTTTCATTATATTTTGAACTTTGAAAATTAATTTAACTCTAAAAAAAACGCCTTATTCTTTTTTAAATATTTTCAAAACGTCAAAGTTTTCTATGTAACTATTTTCACAAAAATTTACCCCTTTGCGGTGTTGTTTTTTCTACAATAACAACAATTGTATTTCCAATATTTTACTCATGGCAATCCTCTTCACCATAAATTCTTCAGATCTTCGATTCCAACATAATTTACTAACCTTTTATTGCGTAAACTTTCAGCTTCACGTTGTTGAGTACGGAGCCAACAAGTTCGGCTTCCAACCCTCTGGAGAGGGGATCACCGTCCCCCCGCTATACACCGGCTCCGAGCCCGAAGAGTCCGGACAGGAACTCAACCAGCCCCAACAGCGGCAGCAGATTCAACAGGCTTCCAGGCCCGTCTTCAAGGTAAACTACTACACCCCTACACTACCCTGAAAGTTTTAAAAAGGACTGGAAAAATACAACCCTCTAATAGGTACTCTAATCCTTTATTTTTAAAAGTGAAAACCACCAAAGAGTCCTGTAAGACAAACTGTTCTGAGCCACTGATTGGATGAATGGTATAGGAAATAATAAGAGAAAAATAAAGAAACATTCATTTTTAGACATATGTAGATTAATTAAATATGAAATAACGCAAATTTTATAAAATGAATGAAGTAAATTTTATTTTCGTCTCCGGCCGTAGTAGTCGACGATCCAGTTGTAATCGTATATTATCCATATGGTATACAGTTTATGATATATTCTACATCGTATAATTAGCAATGTAATAGGTAATTTGATTTAGGTACCAAAAGTAGGTACTCTAAAACATCCGTTATTTGAATGATTATGAGATTGGTGAAATTGTGAGCTCTCCAATGTATAGTCAAAATGTTGTTTAAAGGTTTTTTGCGCGAATAAATCGAAAAACCATCTTCATTCCCTGGCGATTTAAACATGCGACATCGGAATCTTTAGCATTAAACCCCAAAATTAAATTATTAGACTATTTGCATTCAAAACCAACGTAATAAAAAAAAACTAGCCTAATAAAACTAAACTCGTGAAATATGTATCATATCCATTTTTCCACCGGAGTTTGTGACAACTATTTTAAAAATCTAATTAAATGTACTCCACGTACCAGATACAAATGCAAGTGCTGCCATCTACAATATTCAAATCGAACTATTGCAGTTTTCATACTATTTTTATCTGCTAGTTATAGATTTAATATTGAAATATGTTAAAGATGCACAGGTTTTTCTTATTTTTGACAACAGGGCTACATAATGCTGGATCAATTCCTCCTTTCTTGCAATTCGAATGTATAGTTGTTTAATAATGAACGGTTGATCTAAAAATTTTACCGAAATCTAGAAGGTTATTTTTTTAAATCCCATTACGTACTATTACAATAATTTTCTCATTAATCATGTTGGTCAAATTCTTCCGTTAAATTACATTATAAAGGGAAATGAGTGTTTCTTGGGGCACAGTGCGTTAGTTTAAAAGTAAAACTTCAATATTTTGAATTATTTTTCCAGTTTTTTTTTTGTAAAACTACGTAAAATAATTAAAGAGTGATATATAAATAACCGCTTACAAAATATTAAACGGATTTATTTTTAAATACTCATTTACTTGTAAGTAACATGTAAAACTAAAACTAACAATTTAAATGAACTAGAGTAATTTTTCTAAAGTCAATGTTATTATTTCCTATTCCAGCAAGTAGCTGAGAGGCGTCCCCAAGCCCCCGCCCCAGTGCCCCAGAGGGCCCCCGCCCCAGCACCCCGCCCCGCCTACACCGCCCCTGCCCTGGCTCACAGGCCTACCTACACTGCCCCTGTCCCAACCAGGGTAAAATTACATTCTCTTTATTTAATATCTACATGATGATGCGATGTGATGATACCAGTCAGTAGGCACGCTGCCCGCTGCCCGCTGCCCGCTGCCCGCTACCCAGAACCTCCCTGTCTTTAACTTCCCCATAAGAGAAGTAGACAGACAATGGAGGAGGAAAGCAAAAGGGGTAGAGACCTTTCCTTTCCGAAGTAATTGGTCATCAAGGTTTAATCACATACCGGAGCTAAAGCCAAATTTAGTAATGTTTCATTTCTGAATAGTGAACATCCTTTTATCTCAATTGTAGATATGAAAACTTACCGATATAAAACAATCTTTAAATGATTGGTATGCTTAGTTCTGAAACAGTGCCCAGAAACTAGCGTAATGATTTTTACCTCTCCGCAATGTGAAAATCGTCAATTTTTACCTAACATTTCACTTTCTAGGTGATCTTTCTAAAGATAATTGAATACACGAAATAAAATAGTAATAGCGAGATTGAGTAAAAACCACGAAGCTGAGGTATAAAGGATTTAGCGAATTAAACCAACAAAATACCCTTTTATAATTAAATTAAAATATAAATAGAAAAATAGAACATGAATACAAAAAGATTGTCTTTAATTTATCCTACAACATTTCACCATTTTTATGGTGTCTTTTATCAATAGACGCCAAACAAATGTTATTTAAAAAAAATAATAAAGTAAATCAAATATAATATCGCTATTATTAAGTTCTGCAAGTATTTTAGATTTTTTTTTAAATATTGTAACAGCTATTTAGGCGTTCAAGAGCATTTTCAAACAGTGGTTAGGCCACGTGGAGACGTTATTTACTTTATCCTATGAACGTTGCCTAACCCCTAAAGTTTGAAAAAACTTTGAACGCCGAATCACAATAATAAAACACTAAAATACTCGCAGAACTTAATAAAAAAGTTAATGAATTAAATTTACATTAATTAAAAAAAATGAATTAAACACAAAAACAATTAATTTATTTATAATTGCAATCTGGGGTTTATTAATTAACTTACAATGATTGTAAGTTTTTTATTTAGGCAAGACTTGTAGAAATTTTAATGTTAGAGTTAAGGAACATCAAAGATGTTTAAATAATAATTATTATACAGAATTTTCCCAACCATATTTTAGAAACAAGTCATTCTTTTAATATCAATGAAGGTTTAAAAATTTTACACACTAATCCAACGGGTTACAATTAGATAATTTGGAAATTTTAGAAAGTCAATTAAATACTGTAAATAACCAAATATGTTTTTAAAACAAGCCAGCTCTCAAAAATTTATTTTCGTATTAATACTTACAAAATAATTTATTTTGATATTTAGACTTCCTGTTTTTATTGTTTGTTTTATTATGTAAATGCAATTTTTAAACACCCTAAATGATTTTTTATATTTAATTTTATATAATTGTTTTTTTGTGATACTTTTAAGTAATTAATCACCTCTCCTTTTTAATATGTTTTTCTATGTTCTTATTTGTCCGTACTTGTTTGTCTTTTGTTATTTTTATTTTAATATTTTTATTTTTATATCCTGACGAAGAAAACTTTGTTTTTGAAACAAGTCGATAATATTAATATATAGTGGTGTTTACAAAATTTGTTTTCATTAAATCAATAATGAGCAATACAAAGCAAATTTGCGAAGTTTGAAGAAAAAAAAAACCATTTATAATATACAAAAGACAGTTTAATTGTTGGTATTGAGTTATAATAAAAGAAATTCTGCTGAATTTTGCGCACAGAGCCATCTTACGGCGTGCATAGAAGTTGTGATATTTTTTAGCGCCTTGGGTTATTGGCGATTGCACAAAAAACATATCTGCATATTTATTTAAATATTGTTCTCATGTATTCAATTTACAAACGTACTCGTTACCTAACAAGTTAATTTTTTTTCTAGCCTCAATTCTTCGCTGGAGCTCAGCCTGTCGTCGAGTCTCAGCCAGAGGACTACGATTACGAGCAGCCCGCCCCCGTTCAGAGGCAGCCCGCCCCCAGGCCCGCCCCCCGTCCCCAACCCCAATACCAACCCAAGCCCGCCCCCCAAGTCAAGTACACCCAAACTGAACGCCCAGCCCCCAACTTCATCCCAAATCCCCAATTCCGTCAGAACATCCAACTGTCTCAACCTGAGTTCAGACAAGCCCCCGCGGCTCCTCAATTCGAGAGCGCCCCCGAACCCCCACAGTACTTCAGACAAGACCCTGTCAGACCCCAACCCAGCAGGTTCACTCAAACCCAAGCCATCATCCCTGAAGAACCTAGAACCTCTTACAACCCCAGACCATCAAAGAACGCAGGCACCAGCGGATTCTTCGATCAGCTGACAGAACAGTACTCTCTTAAGAGCGGAGGAAATCCCGTTCACGACGTATCTTTTGGCTTCTATTAAAGTCACCTACGTAGATAAGACCAATAAATTATAATTTAGATTTGTGATCCTTTTGCGTTAAGTGATTGTTCCTTGATGTGTTGTATATAAACGTGGTAATAAAATAATTTAAAATTATACAAGTCTTTTTTGGGTTTGAAGAGAGCCTGTTTAAAATGCATTATATGACATTTTAACCAACAATGGACGGTTATTTCACGATGTCTATCAACACGTAACACAGTAGTGGCTGTGGAAAACAAAACAATATGGCAATAATAAGCAAAATGTTCTCACGCTGTATGAACCGCACAATAAATATTACACCTCCATGATATTTCTCCTTTTACCCACTTCAGTGGGACGGTTTATACTTTAATACAATTATGGTTTTATTGTGAGCGAGTTTGTAAGTAGTCATATTTACTATGCATTTGTATTAATTTTAAGGCATTTTATTAATATTTTGATCCCAGGGCCTTACAAAGATCAATTATGTTACCTTTAGCAAAACGATAAATCATTTTTATAGTTATGTTCTTACTTATGATATAAGTATACATTCGCTTAACCTTTGTTAAAAAAATATTTCTAAGATCAAAACCAGATTTTTTTATAAATTCAACTAAATTAAAAATTAATTCTTTCTTGAAAGGATTATTTCAAAATTTCAAATTAATGGTTCAGGACAGTTAGTTAAAAGACAATTTATAAGAATTGTTCATTCCCTCTTATTACATTTGCTTCATACAGGGGGCCCTGTGAAAAATAATTCCCCTCAGGGCACGTGTCATCTTTGGGGATGCTGTGTGGAGAGTTTTTTTAGGAAAGGAAAGATAGGAAGTTCTGGGAATGAAAAAGGTATGAGGGTAGAAATCTAGAGGTCGGTGTGTCCATGGACACAGACGCATGAATCTATCCGTCCCACTGCGGTGCAAATAAGAGTCCTGCAGGAGAGGTCTAAAGGTCTCCCACAACCAGTCTCTTCCGATCCGGCCTGCCACGCAGTTGGTAGGCATATGCATCCACCGCCAAGACCGGGAAATCACCAAAAGTAGCGAACCATTCGGGGTGACAGAGATGTTGGTTCTCGGGGCAGCGATACCTATAGCCACATCCCAGACTAAAACGTGGACGAAAAAAGTTACCTACATCAGCTCGAAAACTAAAATAATTTTGAAACCTTCATAACTGTATCCAGTTGTTTATTTTTGAACGGATCGGTTTCACTTTACTATAATTTACATGAGGGTTGTAAAGTACATTCACGATTAAGAAGCATACATCAATAAAACGTGTTAAAAAGGTAAGTCATTAAAAAACTAATTTCCTTTCGGCATGCGCTCTATACATTACCAGATAATTTAATATTTATTGTCACCTTCCTGGCGCAACCACTTTAATGGAAAAATAATAATAAGCCTGGTGGAAAAAACTGAAAGTCTCCTTGGGCGGGAACAATGAAATCATATGACGAAATAATTCACAATGGAGACATGCTTAACGTGGATATTAGCTGGCGAACCACATTTTTCTCAGCACACTAACTATTATGCATTATGACAAGAGGAGGGGAGCACTTCGTTAGCATTGTGCAAGTTAATGAGAACCTTTGGAGCTAACTACCTCTCGTGAGCAAGAAACAAAACTAGATCATGGCAAAAAGATATAAGATATAACGTTTCCCACGGATGTATTAAGAGTATTGAGATTTCTGCAGCGGATTTGACAAAAAAAAAATACTTTCAATTTCCCCTCATAACATTTTTCGTGCAATTCAATGGAGTGCATTTTACACTTCTCATGGAAATTGATAATTAAAAATACTATTGTGTTATATCTATTTGACGAGATGTATCAATGCAAAAAATACAAGAGTTCACAACGTTATTATGACAAATGACACAGCATTTCATTATCGAAAAAATGAATGGCTAATCTAAATTATGCAAACGGCACAAACAAATGGCATGGCTTGTTACTTATGAATCGAAATAAAAAAATAACATAATAAGCTTAATAATATCTACAACTCATCTTTGTTGATTTAAATGGGCATGATAAAATTTTGTATTTGTTTAAATATGTTTTATCTAAATACCTTTGGGTAAGAATATAAAGGTGGGTGGCGTGATGAATACACTATTTTCCTGTTTTTGAGGATAATAAATATGTTCAATTAAATAATTAATGTACATAATATAAAATGTTAAAGAATAATAGTACAATATTGTGATGACGGAGTAGAAAAATAAATATGGGTATCTTACATAATTCCAGATCTGTTTGTAACAGATATATCTTTCAAAAGATTCTAAGAAATGTTAACATGGGAATAGTAAAAATGCACGTTTCCTTACTTACCTAATAATTTATTCACAGTATTCTACATATATAAAGGTAGGTACCAGTTTGTACAGTGGCAATAATTAGTTTTGCGATAAAAGCAAAATACATTTTTTAAACATATTAATAAATCTCATTTTCATTTTTACATCATTCGCTTTTCCCTCTTTGTTGCTTCTTTGGTTTGTGTTTCCTCGCCTAGTATTTGGACATTTCTTACTTTCTTCCTGTACTCTGGAACCGGTGTGGTCATCATTGATTGCGGTTCTTGCTGCATTTGGCTGAAGTCTGGGTGTATTGCCAACATTAACATCTTCAGCAAAAGAGCTTCCCGCACATCTGGTGGTAGATACTCTACTTGGTCGCTACTCTCGATTCCATTTGGAGTGTCTTCGAATCTTTGCTCGTACGGCCTGGGGTTATAGAATCTCTGTCTTCTCGGAACAAATCTTTGACTTTCGTATGGAACTGAGGGATCGAAGTTTGAAATTTCATTTCTGTAAGTTTCATCTTGGGAACGGTAATCATTATTTCTGTTCGGATATTGGTTCTGTTGGTTGGAATAAGGTCCCTGGTATTGATTATAAGCACCCTGCTGGGGGAACGTTCCGTAAGGTCTTGGCTCCTGGTATCTTTGTTCCTGGTGATATGCTGATCGAGGCCTGTACAGAGCTTTCTGTTGTTGATATTCTGGGTTAAATAGTTGCTGTTGTTGCTGCTGTAGCTGTTGATATTGGGGATTGTATTGACCGTGGTTGTTCAAGTCTTCCCGAATATCAATGAGAGCTTGCAGACGATTTTGCTTTATGAGAAGGTGGTGTAAAAGTATCTTCAAATCTCTGGTACTAACGGGTGTAGAAATCGGTCTTATTTCATTCAATTGCTGTGGTATAGGTAGCGGGGGAGGTCGCTGAGGAATCACGTTCTCCTCTCGCCCATCATTGAATGCATTGTACATGGGATACCTCGTGTTAGGCACGTTTCCATTAAATATTGGAATTGCAATCAGATTATCTTTGTTATCTTGGTTTAATTCAACCGGATTCTCATTGTTTTGATGTTGAGCACGAGGGCCCAACTGAACAATATTCGGTTGAATTTGAGGTTGTACGTGTTGCCTTACAAATTGTCCATTTTCATCGGTCGGAATGTTGGGGTTGTACCTAAACAGGACTCTTTGGTTGCCGATTGGAACCGCTGCTCCTGGGTTATCTCTTAAAAAGTCTCTGGTTCTGAATTGAGCGATCGGCACCTGTTGGTGATGAGGCCTCAGATAAGGTCGCTCAATTACCCTCTGGTCTTGTTGTGGTTGAGGGAATTGGTAAACGGGAATGGGGTTAGTTGTCACGTAATTTTCATCCTCAATTTTATTTGTTGTAGCTTCTAAGGTAGTTTCTTGTTGTTCTTCGTGCACCTGCGGACTATTTGTAGCCAATTTTTCATTGAGCTTCTGCCTTGACGAGATCTGAATTGGTACTAATCTCGGTCTGTTTGTTGTGGTAAACAGTGGTCTCGGAGTTCCAAGAGAAATCGAACCACCGTAAACGTCAGTTGTATCATCTCCAGCAGATTGTTGAAAAGCGTACATTTGTCTGTTTTCATAATTATTAGAACTCAATTGCCTTCGGAATGTGTTTCCTCTTACAGGTTTAGCTTCTTTCGTTATTTCTGGAATTTTTTCAAACACTAATGATGGCCTGACATACGTAGGCAAAGTTGAAGTTGATTGCGTGGAATTTGATGTCACAGGTAGTTTCTCAATTTCTTTGAATTCTTTTAGATTTGATTCCTCATTTGGTTCAGTTGAAACCGAAACTTGTCTTTGAGTAAATATCGGGAATGTTTTTAAGTTTGGTTGCCGACTGTTGGTAATAGATTCAGATGCATTCGTGCTTTGTATGTTTCCTGCAACAACTCTATAAGATTCTGTTGTAGTGACTGCAGGGCCCCCGCCAGAGGAGATTACTGGTCTGCGCCTAGGGATAGCTTGTATGACGGTCTGCTTGGTTGGGATACTGCTAGTTTTGGGATATATGAGGGTTGGTTGAGGGCGACGTGTTGTTGAAGAAGATGTTCTGTTTAATCTGATGAGTGGTGGAGCGATGGAGGACAGCAAAGAAGATTGTGACGTATTGCTTGTGGAATACGAAACCCTTTTGATTTCACCGTTTGGATCGACGTAGCCAAACGTCCCCTTGATGTTTCCGAGTACGTCTCTGCTCTCGATCTTAAACGTCCCATCGTCCGCTTCATATCCAACTGTATAAGAACCGTCCTCGTTAAGTCGTCGTATTTGTTTCACTATGTCTACTTTCTTTGGATCGGCTGTTTCGGACGCAAATAAATCTTTGGTTGAATTCGTCATTGGTTCTGCACTATTTGTTATGTTTACTGTTGTTTGCTCCATCTGTGTCTCCTCTGATGAGACCCCCAATAAAGGCGAACACATCACGAGGAAAATCAACCATGTTGATTTCTGGAACAAACGAAAAAAACATTACTACATTGAACAAAAGTGTATACTTAAATAGTTAAATTAACGGGAATTTGTGGTCGAAGAAGAGAGTTCCATAGTTTTATTTTAAAAATTACAAAAAACTTTTGTAAATACAATAAAATCACACCCCGTTATAGAAATCCTCTTTTTATTAACTGTATTCTGTCACTATTTTGAAATCAATTAAAACATTACTAATAATCACTGATTACAAAAACCAAAATATTCAATCTTTAAAGAAGGATCACATCACATAACTTAGTTTCATAATCACTGTTGACATTAGAGCGGAACACGACCAAACATAACAATGGTAAAAACAGAGCGCTTCATGTAATACCCACCTCACTGTGAACACTCATCTTTAGCAAGGCCTACATGAAAAGAGATCAAAATGAAAACTGAGCCAGAAGTCGCCCCGGGGTCCCTATATAGGCTGGGCCCCCTACTAGACCCTGCGGTAGGCCTTCGGCTCCGGGACCCGAGCGACAATGGTGCATTGGGACACATCTGGTGGGAACTCGGGGCGCGCGCGTGGGATCCGGTTCATTATCTTGCGTAACCAAACCCATTATTTCGGTCTCAGTGTTCTCATGTCGGCTGCAGCCACTTGCTCCTCAATGAGACACATTTGGCCCGGGTCAAAGTTGCCCTCGACACTGTAAAGTACCTACAATACAGTAGGTAAAATATCCCGTGTTACAAATAACTAAACATTTAAACAACACATTTCCAATAGCATGCCAGGAAAAGATTCTTAGATATTACTTTTATCGGAATAATTAGGGGCTTGATCAGGTAATTGGATGCAATCTGAAAGTGTGATAAATGAGCACATTGTCAGATCCAACACAGGTGAGTGTGATTATTGGGAAATTGCAGTGCTCCAAAAGTACATACTACGGAGTACAGAAGAGGTTTGCCAATTTTTTTACGTGTTTTCAAATTTCATTTAGTATCTTAATTTCGGCAGACAGCCTTAATTGATATGCGAAAGTAATTATAGAGCCCGCTAAATAATTTATATGAAATGATTTGATATTATAGATCACTTAAGAGTGTGGGAATGTTTCTAAAGGCCTTTTCCTTGAATTAAGATCACTTCACATAATATTACATCTAACGATGTTCTTTAAGGAATTGTCTTCTTCTCCTTCTTGGTCGTCTCTTATTGGAAGTTGGCCCTCATTAGAGTTAACTATTAACTTCTATTAATTGTAAAAAATTAACTAAGTGCATGAAAATAAGATTATTTTTTTTAAAAAGAAAGACAAACATTCCCGGGTTACGAATAACCCAACAATGTTTGAAAAAATCTCCTACTATCACTACAGAAAGCCGAAAATGTTGCTTGTGTTGTGATGGAGGACTTAGCCAGCCGAGGAATCGAACACGCGACGCCCAGGTGAAACCCAAACGCTATGCCCACTCAACCACTGACCGGTCATAGATGAAATGACTTTCTAAAAAGGGTTTATTTTAGAGATAAAAGTACCTAATTACTTCTTAATTGTGGTTATAGGTACCTACGTTCAAAGATAATCCACGATGATTACACCGATTGTTTACCAAAGATAAATGCTTGAGAGGAAACCATTGCAATGAATTCTTATAATTAGTAAATAGTGTTGTGAGATTGATTCTAACCTCTTCCGTCACATATCTCATTGTATTCATTAGAAATAAACAGATTAAACTTTCATAAAAATCCCATGACGATATCCTAACAATTTATCTCACATTTCCTAAGTACAGCTCTCAAATAACGTAATAAATAATTGTAACAAAACTGCTCGCCTAAACTAGGTAGGTTTGTATGGAATATTGGACGGAAAAGTAAAATTTTTCTTCATGCTTGCCGCCCCCGTTCGGTTCTGAGAAGGGGTAGGTAACCGGTAGGTAGGAATGGCAGATTGTTCAAATTGTAAAGACATTTGCGAAAATACAAGCTAAATATTGATACAAATCGTTTATTTCTTAACGAACAAAGATGTTTAAAAGTGAAGCAAACCAAGGATGGCTTAACTGGATGGATAGAAATATTTTTGAGGTCGAAAGTTTTGCCGGGGAAAACTTACAGTATTATTAATTTTAGGTCTGATCTGTGGAGGCAATCCCCGGAGAAAGCGGTATGTGTACTGCTTAAAAGATTTTTTTTTCATAATATGTCACAAAATGGAAAAAGGTGGAATTATTTTTAAATTTATTATTAGTTAGCCAAACCCGTGAAAAATAATGGGAAATTATAATTGCAATTTGTGAATCCGAAAGTATTTATAAAATATGTTGCTCAGGATCATTGCCTAACAAATATATAATTAGAGAGATGTCGAACTTGAAAATTCTAATTTTACGCATTACTTTACGCAGGAATACAGGGAAATATTTCACATATCATCAATCACCACAGAATGTATAATATAGTATAGTATGTTTAAAAACATGAAATAACATCTTACGTCTTTATTCTATTCTACACGTAATATTTGTGCATATTAATTACCCTACATTTTGTCCACTATCTTGAGACATAAATATATTTGCATATTCTGCTGCATTTTGTCTACTGCCTTGAGTCATAGGTAAATACAGGGTGTTAAGGGACATACTTGACTTACTAACCAGTGATTCCTGACATTATTTGGAGTAAAAAATGTAAATGAAATTTTGGTCTCCGGTGACATTTTTGATGTTTTTTTTTTTTTCTACAAAAACATAAAAAATAGTAGTTGTTGAACAGTTGGAGGCGGGGTAAGGGATTCGTCAGACACCCGGCTGAGTGACCAGTGATGACATGCGAAAGAAATTTTTTTTTGTTTGATTTAGAAGAAAAAAAATTTGAAATAAAAAAAAGTCGTCAAAAAAAGTCACCGGAGACCAAAATTTCTTTTACATTTTTTACTCCAAATAATGTCAGGAATCACTGGTTAGTAAGTCAAGTATGTCCCTTAACACCCTGTAGGGGGAGTACGGATATTATCGGACGCATAGTGTTATTCATTTGTATTTTGTTGTTATTGCTTCAATATAAACGATTCATGATTAATCATTAGTGGAAAGGACAGATCTACATGGTACGCTAATTTTAAAAATTAATAATCATCACTGTTTCTCAAAATTTCGATTTTAAAATTACGAAATTTTCGTTTATTATCGGAATTCGACGGGTGGTATCGGACAAATTAGCACCTTGGTTTAAGAACGTATTTTCTTTTGTTATATAATAAAACGGTTACCAATGATAAAATATAAAAGATTTCAAATACATCAAGACAATATCTTTATTTAAAAAAAATACAATCGGGAGAAATACAAGAAAAAGGGCAACAAAGTATTTGAAAGAATTGTCTAATATCGGACATCAAAGGTGGTATCGGACACGAAATGAGCAAAAAATATTCATGTTTTTTTAACTAAAAAAGGATTTAAAAAGAGTGGTAAAACCGTGTTTAACACGTTATGATATGCCGAACATAAACATTAATTCTGGCACAATTCACATTTTTAAAAATGCTGGTAAGATTCAAGACTTATACAATTTTCATTGGCATTGAATCCAATCATCTTCGAAGCTTTCTACACAGATTAAGCAAATTTCATCTTTGTTATAATCCCTGTGTAGTGTTAGTTTATCTGCTTTCTTAAATTGATGGTGTTAACGTTAATTTCTTTGTTGTGGTTGGGCGGGTTTTTTGTTTGATTTACTGATTCGAAAATCTTTTTTGGCATATACTGTTTCCTGGTATTTTTTCTTGTTTTATTTTGATTGGGAGACCCAGAACTTGTATTTCGACTTCATTCTTTACAATTTTTGAACTTTTTAGAAGTGAACCTAATTTCCTCAATATCATAAATACTTTCTTTAATTTCAACAACCTGACACTAAGTGTAATTTTAGGGACAACAAAATATAAGACAGCTTCTCGAATTGCCACAAACGTATTCCACTGCTGATTTCATGTTGCAATCCTTCCATTCACCCCGAGCCCCTTCTCCAAATTTTTTTTTGAACCTCGGCATTATCTGGAAAAATGGATGAAAAACATATTGACTTTTTGAAAATAATGTTTTTTTAACCCTTAATCAACAATGGCAAACCCCTTATACATTGTTTTCGTAATACACAATACTTTCATGATATATAGGTGTATATAAATACAAAACACTTCATTTTGTGTAGGTATACCTATTAATTTAAATAAATAAATAAAAAATAAGCATTTCTTCGTGTGTCCGATATCATCCGTAACAGCCATGTCCGATATTAACCAAAAGACGTGGAGTTAACAAAATAACCGCCTACCTGGTATGGGACACAAATTTTAAAACATAAGATCGTCATTTGATTGCCATTGAAACGTAGTGTACCGTCTTATATGTAAAAATGTAATTAAATTAAGAACGTACCTTTTATTTGTCTTCAAATAAAGCTGAGGACACAACATGCGGTGGTCAAAGTTGGTTTTTTGTTCACAAAACGTCACAACCGGCTTTGGCGAGAGTCATGCAAACACCGGGCACGCAGAATTAGTGCAGCAATATTATGAACTAACTTGCATCGCCCTATCTATACGCCAGTTAGAGAAATAACACTTGTACGA
The DNA here is from genome assembly GCA_917880885.1 of Limnephilus marmoratus. Lineage (NCBI taxonomy): Eukaryota > Metazoa > Arthropoda > Insecta > Trichoptera > Limnephilidae > Limnephilus > Limnephilus marmoratus. The sequence continues at coordinate 19,620,627 of OU862906.1, forward strand.
TACCATACGTTGTCCGATAATATACGTACTCCCCCTACATATATTTTAAATAAAATAAGTTATACGGGCATGTAGGTTCCTGTTTGTTTATGGCAAAGGCGTTTTACCTAATCTACACATAAAATTGTAGCTTGCGTTACACAAGACTGTATAATACATAGTACTAGCTGGTACCCCGGTATGCGTTGCTATGCCATTTAAAAAATAAATTGTTTCTCCCTGCGTGTCCTTTCCCATTCGTCCTATTCCCCTTCCACCTCCCCTTCCTCTCCCGCGTAATCTTCCCCTCTCGCGTTCCCACTCCGTCTCCTCCACCTTCCCTCTCCCCACTCCACCCCCCTTTCCCCCGTCCCCCGAACCCCCTACCTCCTTCCCCCTCCCGCACTCCATACATTCATTCCCGGTACATTCAGTTTTCAAACACATCGCGTGCTACCTATTGCAATTTTTTTATACAAATTTCATAATGACAGAGCTCACCAGTAGTTTTATACAAACCTTGGAACACAAAAAAAATATCCAATTGGATACATTTTGGCGATTCATTTCTGTTTATGTAGATTTATAACTATAGATAGATATTAACTACGACGCCTGAAATAAAATTTCCCGCAAATATATCAACATCGTTTCCAGGACAACGATTTGCTTTGCTTTTTCGTTAGCAATAATTCAATTTTGTCAGGAAATTTATTTGACATATTAACAAATTTCATAACGCAAGAGCTTTTAATTGTATACAGCTTGCTGTTAATGTAGTTATATATTAAGAAAAGAATTTTTAAAATCGGTTTAGTAGTTTAGGCGTGAAAGCGTAACAAACAAACTCAGGCACTTTCGCATTTATAATATTAGTATAGATTGTTAATTTTTATTTGGAGGGGTGCAGACATACGTTCACCGTTTGTCCCATTTTCGACTGTTGACATTTTATTTAGTGTGTAAGAAAGGGGGGCAGCATTAGGCGTAATTCGCACGAGACTTTAAAAAACGCTGCGTTAAAACTCGGCGTTGGCGCTTTTATAACGTTCTCGATATGATTGTTCATACGAACGCTTAAAAATCACTCTTGTCTCATTTCTCGCTTCAGTAAGACGTGGAAATGGTTTCTGCAAAATTAATAGCAATAGCGATTTGTGTTGCTAGAAGACGAAAAAGAAAACAAAAGGCATTCTGGGTTCATCCTCTGAATGAATTGAGATACTTAAAAGAAAGGGCGGTTTGTGACACTGTACGAAGGCAAGAATTAAGGCAATACCCTAATACCCTGTTAATTTTTTTAGTTATTTTTGAATGTCTATTACAACATTTGATGAATAGTTGACGATAGTGGGGCCTCGAATAACACTTCAAGATACCATGCGTTTGGCGACACCACCTGTACAACGACTAGTTTTATTTACCTGTTTTATTTACCTCAGTGTTTTACACTGAGGCAAATGAAACAATAATTACAAAATAATTTATATTTATTAAAAATTTACGTATTAAATTTAACAATCATCTGGAGATAAGTAAAATTCTTCTGGTGAACTTATATAAGTCAATGGGCTCTGGACAGTTATTGAACTTGATTCGTCAGTGTTGGATGGATATGGGCAAATATTTGGGTTGAAAGTGGTAAAAAAGCTTTGTTCGGAGGGTGGCCTAGAACTTAACTACTTTAGAATCTAGAATCTAGAATCCTAGTAAGAATCCTAGGAAGTATAGGATTAACGAATAAAGATTGATGCACCGGCGCTGTTTTACCGCTCGTGTGAATAATAATACGAACTTTCATATGATCTATTCCCTTTAACGCCCAACGCCCAGCGCTCAAAATGCAACACTGCTCGATAAAAAAGCGTCGCGTTTTAAAAGCGCTGACGTATGAATGTATACTTGGAAATGCATTTGTTCTATTTGAACGCTTTTTTAACGGACGTTAAAAAAGCTCCCGTGAGAATGAGGCCTTATACGTTTAAGAACAAAAGCAAAACAATCAGCGCATTGACATTTGACGTTTTTGAATTTTAGGAATACGCTCACTACACTTTCAATCAAACTGATTGATCAGTTTTGTAAGATTTTAAATATAAAATATTGTAAAAAAATAATAAAAGTTTTTACGTTTTTCGTGAATTTTTCCGATATTTTAATAGTTATTCTGCTATTCGGGCCGGAGACTAATCCAACAAACCAAAGATCATAAAAATCGGTCCAGCCGTTTTCGAGTTATCAATGGTGTAACTGACCCGACTTTGTTTTATAAATATTATTAAGTTAAGATAAGATGTTTGGGATATATAAGTAATTAAATAATATAACACATAACATTTTTTATTTAATTTCATTATTATTATTTCTTTCTTATGTTTCAAAATTATCTGTCATGAATTGATTGTACTGCCATTCATGTAAAAGCCTTCTGGGTGTTAAATAAATAAATAAAAAAGTAACAATTTTGCATATTCCCCTACATTTTGTTCACCTCCTTGAGTCATATATTTTTGCATATTCCACTACATTTTGTTCACCTCCTTGAGTCATATATTTTTGCATATTCCACTACATTTTGTTCACCTCCTTGAGTCATATATTTTTGCATATTCCACTACATTTTGTTCACCTCCTTGAGTCATATATTTTTGCATATTCCACTACATTTTGTTCACCTCCTTGAGTCATATATTTTTGCATATTCCACTACATTTTGTTCACCTCCTTGAGTCATATATTTTTGCATATTCCACTACATTTTGTTCACCTCCTTGAGTCATATAATTTTGCATATTCCACTACATTTTGTTCACCTCCTTGAGTCATATATTTTTGCATATTCCACTACATTTTGTTCACCTCCTTGAGTCATATATTTTTGCATATTCCACTACATTTTGTTCACCTCCTTAAGTCATATATTTTTGCATATTCCACTACATTTTGTTCACCTCCTTGAGTCATATATTTTTGCATATTCCCCTACATTTTGTCCACTGGCTTGAGTAAAATAAAATTTTTAAATAAAATATGTTATATGTAAGTAGGTTCTTATGTGTTTATGGCAGAATCGTTTTACCTAATCCGCACTGATAATATTGTAACTTACGTTACGATTCGTGACAGTAACATTTAACTGTCTTTTGTTATTTCGTTTTGCTCCTTCATATTAATATAAAACCAATTCTATTCTCTTTTCTGCCAAAAAAGTATGTTGTTCTTTGAGATTCTTTTCCCCTCTGGTCATCCAGGAGCTATCTTCACTGCTGGTTTAATAGATATTTAATAAACTTTCTTACCTAATCTTAACTTTTCATACTACTTACATTTTTTAGAACATCGTTGAAGGGTTAAAGCCAGAAACTTTTTTTTTCAAATTTTTTGCGTTACTTTAAGCTGAAATCATGGTATCAACTTTTACCATCTTACCCGACTTAAATAGTTGTTTCTTGATTTAATGAAGTTGAATCAAGATGATAGGTGTTTACATAATGCGTGCGTAATAAGAAGTAAGCGGAGAACGAAAACTTTATCATAAATATTTACATACACAATATAAAAACAATAAGAAGTGTCAAGGCTAAATACTTTAATTGTATAAATAGGTGGAATCATGATAATAATCACTGGAAATAACAAACAAAAATATTCAAGCACCATTTTCGGTGGGAAGATATTACAAACAACATTAAAAATACATTTTTTAACTTGTATTAAAATGTATTAGGTATTGTTTTAGTTTTAGTTGGGACAGGGGTCGGCAGACTTTCAAATAAGCACAGCCAAGTTGTCAAGGAATCAGGATAACAAATGCATCAGAGAGAGCCATATAATGTGGGTGGATGTGGCTAGAGAAATTCTGTGATAACCGAACACTTAGACAAATAACTTTACTTTGATGTTGCGTGGTGAATGAGTTCTGTGTAAAATAAAAAGCCAAACATCTAGCTCTGAAATAGCTGGGTTGGCAACATTGATGCTGTCGAGTTAAAGTTTGTTCGGCTACTCCTTTTCGTAAGACTTGTTGAGTGGAGGGGAAGTTATTGGAGTTGATGTCGGAAGAGCCGAAAACGCCTGCGCAAAGAACCGTGGTTACCTCTGTTCTAGACTTTATGATGATGCATATATCGACAGGGAAAACAGACCTACAGTAAAATGCTCTATGCTCAATTTATAAAAATTGTCAGCAAATTTGTTGTTCTGCAAATACGTGAATTATACAGGTAATATTAATTAAAAAATCAAGGGTTTTTGATTTTACAGTTAGTTGTTTAGTGCGTCATCATCCATGATGTATAATTTCCTTGTAAAGATTCTTCGACAACTTATTTAATCGGTGGAGAGACAAGAATTACAGGGCACCTAGTAATTAATCGGCTATTTCACAATCTGATGCATAATAAATGGCTACCTGCATAATTATCGGCCTGGCTATTATTTCGTACTTTCTCATTTCTTATGTCATATCACAGTGTATTTGTTGAGGCATATTTTTATTTCAATTACCAATTACCTGTAATAGTGCACAAATTGCAGGTATCAACTCTCAACCCACCAGGTACTAATCACCACGTAAATGCACAACGTGTACCAAGAATACACAAATAATAAGAGTTGGTTAAGAAAAAAAGATATGTAAAAAATTGATGTTAATTTTAATTTTGGGAAACTTTTCATTAATCAACTGTTATTTTAACCTTAGCTCTCATAAAATCATCTCAGATTTGAATGTGCGACCATGTTCCCATGAAAATGGAGAGGCATCGCAGTAAACACATTAAAAACAATGGTTTTGAATTTAATAATTGCAAAAAATTGCTCAATAACCGCGAAGAGCCTCTATAAGGCGAAATTAATTCCCCTGGTGGTTAAAATAATCGTCAATTAAAATTAGTCAACATAAACAGTGTAAAATTAATTTATTTCTGAAAAAGCATTTTTGTCAAAATGTTTTATAGGTTTTTGTGTGAATACTGCACAAGAGTCCCAAATGCTCCCGTCCGAAGTCAGTGAAGCTGTGGCATCCCCAATTGAGATATGTTGTGAAGCTGAAGAAAGTGGAGAGGGCTGTAGACAGGAGAAGAGGAAGGTGGGAAACTACCTGGCTTTTGTCACCAAATACGGCTAAAGCCATTTTTTATTTTTTTATTTTTTTTATTTATTTGTTTATTTAGCACAATATTATACATTTAAATACATTATTTATTAAATTTTGACTGCCCAACTAGGAGTATTGTCCCGTTTTAGGACAGTCAAATAATTATGGGTATGAACATGTCGAGAATGCTTTGTACAAAAAAGAAAGAAAATTGATGAAATAAAAAGGAAGAGTAAGAATATAAAATAAAATGAAGCCACGTTTCAATTCTGGATGGTGGTTTTACATCTGGCGATAGGTACTGAGTATTTTCCACTCTGGAACGTGCCGCAACCTGCACCTACCTACTAAATATTATCCGAGACCTTCAGATTGCTAGTCGAGAGTCATCAATCAGCAATCTAAAATAGTAAAAACAGCATTCAAACTGAATACTGTAACAATGAGATCCCTGATGCGTATGTGTGGTAAAAACTATGTACGACCGTGTTAAATTGTAAAGAAAGATTACAAGGCTGATGTACGCGTAATGAGTAAGATTAAGAAAGGCGCGCTCAGGTGGTTTGGACACGCAGTGCATTTTAACGAAAAAATGAGTGAAAGGAGAATATATGAGGCGAATGGTAAAATAAGTCGGGAACGCCGGAAGACGCGGCACGAATCAAATACCATACTTGGGTCATGTCAATACTCAATAATAACAGAAGAGTATGTAAGCGATATGCGCCAATGTATGAATGTGAATAAAGCAAGGGATGTGTACCAAGACCGTGTTGTTTGTTTAGTTCGGTAGTTATTTAGCATTAATACTTTTAAAATCGTACAGAAATACAAGGAAAATTTTATACTTACAACTGCGGTCTTCATTTTGTGAAAAATTCACGGATTGATATTGTTTTTTTTACATGAGCTCCACACAGGAGGCTTTAAGGAAAATAATTTCCCTCAGGGCCTATATCATCTTTGGGGATGCTGTGTGGAGGGATTAGCGGTAACCATGGTATCTTAACTCCGCGTAGTCCACAAAATACCATTCATAATTTGCATTATTTTAAATGGCGTCTCGTCTTGTCGTGGCAATTTGAAATTACACTTAAACGAAATGTAATTAGTCATTTTCAATTTAAAGCACACATGAGTCACGAAATCGAATCACAATGACTCGGAAGTGAAGGTTTTCTTTAAAATCTCCTACCGTTAATAATTCACAGAAAATAATTAAAAGGACATGAATGGTTTGAAATTCGTGCAGGGTCAAAAATGTTAAACTATCCTATTGTTATTTTTGAAACCAGACTACAATAGCTGACAATTTTACAATCAAAGGACAAACAGTAATCTTTTAAAGCGAAGAAACATTTAAAAAAAATTAAATGAAGACAATATTAGCGAAACTCAATTGAAAATCTGGAGACAGAAAAATCAGAAAAAGATATTGGCCCCTCTAAGACTCGAACCCATGACCCTTTGCTTACATGACTTGTCATTGCTTACATGACTTGCTTTGCTCTGGTAGATTTTAGATTGAGTTTCGCTAATATTGTCTTCATTAAATTAAAAACATAATTTGAGATTTAACTCATAAAGTTAAAAATAAATGAAGAAACATTTTTGATTATTTTTTAACCAATTCTGTCGGTATTGATGTGTTTTTATTTTTACTTTTATTTATTTATTTTGGACACAAACGGGATATTAATAGAACATTCTTGTGGGTAATATAAAACAAATTAAAACACAAATATAAATATCCCTAGACTAATCTGTCTACAGTAATCACATTTGCATATTCACAGAAGCAAACACATGAAAGTATTTTTATACTACATAACTTAAAAACTTAAATACAATATTTAAAATACATAATAAGTAGAAAATATTTATGACGTTTTTATCAAAAAATAATAAAAACAATTTATTTTTATTTTTATATTGCACAAATCGTGGAGATATTTCTTGAAACAAGTTATATTATTGACAAAAATATATATGATAGTATGTGTTTTAGTATGATCGCGACATTCTAGACGCGTTCATTGGTCAAAATATTGTACATATATTTTCGTATCGGTGATCAATGAACCGGTGTATGCGATTTTTAGCCATAAGTTGTTTATAATTGTTTGCCTAGCTTGTAGTTTTTTAGATTTTAGAAATGCATTATAAGTTTGTACAGCGCCCTTGAGGTGATTTTTCACAAAAACGGCGCTATATAAATCATCCAAATATTATTATTATTATAGGATTAAAATATCCAGTATTATTGGTAAAAATTTCGGTACAAAATATGTTAAGGTTTCTGGTAGATTTAGGCCTGGCGTCTAACTTGATTTGATTGACTAAGTTACTATCTACTCGATTATTCACAATTTGATAAAGCATTAAGAGGTCATTATGTTTCGTCTTTTAACTAGACTCTCTAATTTGAAAAGCGATTTCTTTGTTCATACCCATCTAGAAAATGTTAGACCCTGACCGGTAAGAAAAATCCGTGTAAATTTTCTTTGGACTGATTCGAGTCTAGATACCTGTGTAATATAATGTGGATTCCAGACTACTCAAGAACACTTCGGATTAAGGAATTGAATAGAATTATTAGGCTGTTAGAATTCTTAAACAGTTTGGTTGATCTTACAATAAAACCAAGTAATTTATTTGATTTACTCACAATGTATTCAATGTGTTGATTGAATGTTAGTTTGATGTCGAATATAATTCCTAAATATTTTATCGATTCAACTGTTTCCAGATTGTGAACATATGCGCTATTTGAATATAGAATTTTGTTTGTGTTTTTGGAGAAATTTATAACTTTGCACTTAGCTATATTCAGTTCCATTTCATTGTCAACATACCAGGTAGATAGATTGTAAGAGTTCACAATCTTCCATAAATTTAATTGATTTATTTAATTTAAGATCGTCAGCATATAGAGAAAAATTACAGCGGAGTTTATGTGTAAGGTTGTTAATAAAGATTAAGAAGAGCAAGGGTCTAAGGTGAAATCCTTGTGGTACGCCCGACGTAACTGATATTGGGAAAGAGTTAAAACCGTTAACAGTAACTAATTGACTTCTATGTGATAAATATTATTTTAACCAAAAAAGCAGATTTCTGTGAATGTCGATTTTATTCAGTTTATTCATTAAGCTAGGATGACTAACTTTATCGAAGGCCCTACTGAAATCGGTGTACACGGCATCTATTTGTGTTATTTTATTCATCGATTTACATAGAAAGTCAAGTCAAAGCCATGTTTAAAAGGACTATGTAGGAATATGTGTTACATGGTAAAAATGGTTGTATATACAATGGACTCGAATATTTCTCCAAAACAAAATAAAAGGCTGGTAGGATGGTAGTTAGTTACATTTTTCATTTTATCATTTTTCCTGCCAGATTTGTGGATCGGAATAACGTGGGCAACCTTCCACAGATTCGGAAATACCCCATCGTCCAGATTTTTGATGAATATTTTGTGTAATGGTACTGCAAGTTGATCTGCACAATTTTGAATAAGCAGTGGAAGAATTCCATCTGGGCCGGAACCCTTATTGGTATCAAGAGTGTTCAATTTCGCTTTGACCTCGTCTAAAGTTATTTTGATATGAGACAGTTGATAATTATAGAGTGGGGAAGAAAGCTTAGAGTCACTTTTAGAATTAGATGGAGAACTAAAAACAGAAGAGAAGTAAGTAGATAAGAGTTCACATGTATCTTCACCATTTGTTGCTGATTTGTCGTGGAGATGCATTATTTTGGGGAGAGAAATAAAAATTCTTTTCAAATTAATGAGGGTTGAAAAATTTTTGACACTGTTAAGGAGAAAATTTTCTATTGAATCTACATGGGCTTTAAGGCAGGTACATATGGATATTTTTACTCTAGCCCTCAAGATGGAAAAACTGTCATAGTCACATTGATTTTTGTATTTTTTCCATTTCTTTCTAAACTTTTCTTTTTCTCTGAGTTGGTGGATCAAAGCACTGCTGAACCAAATTGGAAACTTATTATTCTTATGATTCTTAAGCTTGGAGTATATTTTTCAAATGATAGCTACAACAAGTTATAAAAATGTAGTGGAGAGTCATTACAATTCAGGGTGTTAAGATCGTCCCAGTTTTTAAGTGATAACATTTCATTTCATTTAATGTAATCCGTTTTTTTGAAGTTATATTTGATGTCGTCTGGATTGGTGGGTAGGGGTCTGTATTTGGACATTAAAAAATTGAATTCAATGTGAGGATGATAGGAGTCAACTTTGGATAGCACATGTGAAGCCATTTGAATGTTAAGGTTATGGTTGGAAAACACTAAATCTAAAATTCGATCTATGTTGTTAGAGACGTGATTGAATTGATTAAGTCCAGTAATCTAGTAGAGATATTGATTTTAGGCTACTATGTAAGACTGGTTTGACATTTGGTGAGTATTGAATAGATGGCACATTAAAATCACTCATTATTATTGTTATATCCTCTGACGATAAGTTATTATAGGTCGTTTGTCACTTTTCGAAAAAAATCTGTGAGATTTTCGATTGGTAGGTACATCTGGAGGCAAATACGCCAAACATAAGTAAATGGATTGCCTGGATGTTTCATGTAATTTAAATTAAATCCATAAATCTCTTGCAGATTTTGAGCTGTGTGCTAAGACTAAAAAATAAGACATTTTTTTCTTTATGGCTATTAGAACTTCGCCACTTGATTTTTTAAGAAAACTCGATATGTCCCGATCGCGTCTATATATATTATAACGATCATCTACTATTTCATGGTCATAGATTGTGGAGTCCAGCCATGTCTAAACATTCTCCTTGGCCAAGTAAAAGTCGCGGGTTTTACTCCGTCCTGGCGAGAGCAAATAAATATAATTTAATAGATATGTGATATATCATTTTTTATATTAGCTCCACATGGGAGGCCCATCGGAAAATAATCTCCCTTGGTGCCTATGTGATCTTTTCGGTTGCCACGTGGAAGGCTTTTTAAAGAAAGATAGGCAAAAAAAGGTAAGAATCTGGGGGTTGGTATGTCCAGGAATGTCGAATGATTGAATCCGTCCCTCCCGGTGCGTTGCAAGGCGATGGGTTGAGAGAGACCGGCTGGGGAGGTCAAAGGGTCTCTCTTAATCGGCCTCTCTTGGTTTGTCGATGGCCTCTCCCGATCCGATCCGCCACGTAGTTAGTACAGATCTTAATATGTGGGGTCAGAAAATAGCCAGTTTAAGCGTTAATGGTTAAACCTACTTCCAAACTATCAAACCCATAAACAAGCAGTTGATTGGATCGACAAACGAGCACATTTATACTTTTTATGGTCACGTACCTACTACATAAACTACTCATCTATTCAAAATTCTGAAATCAACAAATCATAGTGATTTAAACAGGGCCAGGCAATTCCAGTCCGTTCCGCGCCGCCTCTGTCTTTTCATTGCGCAATCGGTACATAATAAGTTTTGTCTTTGGTTTTCATGAGTTTCAGGTATAAATGTATAAGGTAGTTACAAAGTAAAGCACCGTAATTTTGTCTTATAGTGTAAGCCGTAAACCAGAAGTTCTGTGAACACTGAATACCTCACGTCCAAAAAGGCATGTTTCTAATTTAATTTAATAAATTTAAACCAAAATCTCTTCTGAAAGCATTAGATTCGTAAGTAGGTACCTAAATTCCTATCTACTTCATTTTATTTAATGTTATTTTATTTCAAATGAGAAATTATACAATTCGTTGAAAGAAACGTCACAATCGCCATCACAAATCTTTTTGCAAACTTTTTTCAGGCCGGTAGGTGTCATAATTATTACGATTATTCCGATTTTACCTATCGAAGGACCCACGCTCATGCAAACTCTGGCGGTATAAAAAAATTGTGTCCAGCGCGGCCATGTTGAACCGAAACCGGAACACGCAACAAATTTGAAATTAGTTGAAATACAAAATGGTCAAGTTACAACAGGGCTTCGCTACACTCAGTCAATAAGTACAATAAAATAAAAATGTATTTACCAAAGGTTAAATGCAATAACCTCCGCGACAAATCGGTTAGTTATCAGGCTCGAAAAATAATACGTTATTTGAAATAGTTGAACCTAACTTTACCTAGTTATAAGCACTGATATAGTTGTACCTAACTTTACCTAGTTATAAGCACTGATATAGTTGTACCTAACTTTACCTAGTTATAAGCACTGATAGCTAGAAACTTTTTCTTTCCTTGTTCCTAGATCTCCTTATCCATCTCACTTCTCAATCCCTTCAACATTACAAAATTCTCTCAATCATCGAATATACCCATTTCGGTTACCCGTGAGTGAAATGTTGGTTATGCCTGCGTCATATTTATCACATTTAATGAACTCAAATTTGCTTTGAATTTAAATGTCATTTTCAAAATTGGAACTGATTGCGTGAAGAATAATTTAGAGAAGCTATGAAGTAAGTAGTCACGTCTCCCTGTATTCAGAAAATGATTTTATTAATTACAAATTATATATTTGAAATGTGTGTTTCTTTGGTTTAATTTTTTGTCGAATATCGTGATATTTCAAGTTTACTAACGGCTTTCCTTCAAAGGCAAATGCAAAGTATATATATTTTTTTATCAGAATAACTCTCTTCTTATAACTTTTAAGATTATTCCCATCAATGTAAAACATGCAATGACAAATATGACGGTTTGATGGACGGTGGCAATGGCCGTATCGGTAGAGGCGCCCGTCCCGAACACAAGAAGTTCTGGGTTCGAGTCCCAGTTGCGCCCATTATATTTCAGTGTCTTGTTTTATTCAAATGTTCGTTTAGTTAGATCATTAATGTTATCTTAGTCTTCAATGATATATTAACCTTATTAGTATACTAGTCCCAGAGAGAGGATGTACTTGACGTCGTCTTCTATTGTTATGTATTTTAATTTTTTTATACAAGAGATGAGAGAAGGGAGAGAACGAAGGAAGAGAACGCCGTTCCACAGATGTGGCTCTCTGGGGCTTCTGTGGAATCTTTAATTAGAGAGTAGAGCTATTACAAATTTACTTGAAATTACCGACAGTAAACAACTAATTACCTACTTGAAATTACTGACCGTTAATAAAAAAATTATTTGAAATTACTGACAGAACAAAAATTTATTTGAAATTACTGACAGTTAACAAAATTTTATTTGAAATTACTGACAGTTAACAGAAGTTTACTTAAAATTACTGAGGGTAAACAAAAAGGCTTATTAACTTGACGAATGCTTCTTTACGATTTCAAACCTATTAATGTTTGTATAACCCTGTAGCTAACTTAGGTATGTAGTTGAAACTAAGATTTCTTTGTTGAATTCACTCTCATTTTCATCCGCTGATTGGGAGGTGGTTCAAAATTTTAACAATAAATACGAAAATCAGTTTGAAAAATGTAATAAAAAACCGTTTAATTGTTTTTTACGACATTTATTAAATATTTCATAAGCTGCCACACTTTAAGCACAGGTTATGGAATTTATGAGAAACAACTATTTACGTGCACGACTACTTATGAGTAACGGCTATTTACGTGCACAAAATAGGTTGTTTGGGTAAACTAATAATTCATGCGTATTTAAACGTTGATTGAAACGAAACTTCGCAAATACCAAATCCATACAACAACAAAAAAATTAGAGTGCCCAATTCACACGCGGTAGAAGTGAAACCTTCAGAAAACTAAAGTACACAAGGGTGGGGAGGCTACGAAGCACCGCACAAAGAGGAGACTGATTATTCTTTCTCATTATTTTACATTCTAAATCCTACAGATGTATGTGCTTGTCTCTTTTTCTTTCATCGAGTTGTAAATCACAACGGTGCATAAAAATTAAAATTTTAATACATCTTTTACCATGCATCCAAACGTTACTAGTTGTTTCTTGAATTAAGGTCTTGGTGTAATTTTCAAAATATATGCCTATTAAGAGTGCGGCGGCTTGTGGTACCTTTACCCAACATTTTTCAACAGGTTTGTAAGAAAAAAAAAGTGCTGAATCTCAGAAGAAGCCGTAAAATATTTAAAGAGAGAAAAATTACAATATGAAAATATTTTGCTGGAGTCGTTGACTGAAAAACTACATGCTAAGAGTGTTTTTTTCGGTAAATATTTCCCTATCGAATCCACGCTCAAAACACACTTTAAAATTTAAAAAAAAATTGTACTAGGTAGATAATGGTTGGTAATAAGTAATTCAGTAACCGGAATTGAAAAATTTTGCGTTTAAATTTATTTTTTTAATTTAAAAATCGCGAAATGTCATTTTTCAAGGACCGCCATGTTAATTACGACGATGAAATACGCATTTTAAAAAGAAAGAATCACTTTCTGTCAGTTAGACAATAATAAGTACGAATTGCAATCTTCGGAAATGATAAATAACGCGTAGGTATCAATTAAGAATCATTATTTTGTTCGGTTTCATAAACACGAAAAATCATGCGAGACGTTTGCCGCCGTAATTATCAACATGGGCGTTCCATGAGAAATAACATTTCGCGTTTTTAAAGATAACAAAATAACCATTAAAATGCAATATTTTTCAATTCCGGTTACTGAATTACTTATTACTAACTGTAATCTTCCTAGTACAAGTTGTTTTAATTTTTTAAAGTGTGTTTTGAGCGTGGACTCGATAGGGAAATATTTACCTTTTTTTATAACCCCACTGTTACAAGGGCCGAAAACAGAATAAAATAATTAAAAATCTATTATCAACTTTCGAGACAAAAAATGAATGGCAACATATAATTTGAAATCCTCTGGTGAACAAATTAACTATTTTTATAAAAACGAGTGTCTGTAATTATAAAAAGCAGTGTCCGTAATGTGTCGGTTCAGCTGGAATGGGCTCTTGAACTCGGGTTCTTCGCGGGAAGCGGATCCTACTCCTACTCCTTTTTCAAATCGACTATTCCCAGATAACCCGGTCCAGAGCTCGAACTCAAACCCGGAACTCGGAGCCGGACTTGGAGCCGGAAACCGAATGCCTCCACCGGCTTACATCTGATTTCAAAAAACTCTGGGGACAACTCCCGGGGACTTCAGCTAGTCAACATATTATAATATTGACTTCTCAGATCAACATTGAACACACCGCTGCTGTCTAGGCCAATTTATATGCGCTAACGCAGTCACAATGGCTTCAACGAGTAACGATCGCTATCACGGCGTGAAATTTTACTCTTGTTTTTAAATGTTAGCCTACAATGCCTACTTACGATATTATCTTTTGCCTACATAATACAACGCTGCCTCAGTGTCTTAACTCTTGTCATTTCATTGACATAAGCTGGGTTTGTCATTTGCCATTTGCCGTTATGGATCTACTAAACTACAATCTACATCTAATGTGTACCTTTGTAATGTCAAACTATACATATAGGATTTTTGTTTATACTTCCTCAATCATTTGATCCATTTTCTTAACAATGGAATAGTCATCTCATTATTATTCTAAAAGGTAAGTTCATGATATTTTTAAAAGGTAGGTATATACATAATATAGGTGAATTACATTGTTTTTTTTTTAAGTTTGTTTTATGTTTAAATATTTTAATACTACTCTTCCGTGGAAGCATTAGCTTGTGACTGGAAGGGTACAGTGTTTGCAAATTATTGTACTACTTGTATAACGTTATCTAAAAATATTGTAATTAGTAGTAAATTGTAAAACAAAATTTAACTTATTTGAAGAAAGTTATAATATCACCTTAGGAAACTAATTGAGGTATGAGTTATTCTTAAGATTTAATTAAGTGAAAACATTTTTTTTGGTAAGATTGTGTTTAAATTTTTTTTCGCAGTGTTTATTAATTGGATTTTATCATTAATGTTTCTAGTTTCTGCCGATTGTCGATTGAAAAAAATTTACTTTTGTAAGTATAATAATTTTATGCAAAGGAAGTGTTTATGCCTTAATGTTAAATGCCTTATCTGAAAACAAAATATCTAATGTATCGTAACTTACTCAATAGGCTGATACGAGACTGCAAAAAGAAATACTATAGTATACAAATTGAAAATGCTAAAAATAATCCTAAAAAAACTTGGAATATTATAAATGAAATTGCCAACAAAAAAAGAATGTCTTCAAATATTGTAAATGAGGTTATAATAAATAATGAAATAATAACTAACAAATCGACCATTGCAGAAAGCTTTAATAACTATTTTACAAATGTAGTAGACGTAGTACTTGAATCATCAGGCATTAATGTTAATGATGCTTATATGCAGACATATACTCAATTAGATTCAAATAATGATTCAATTAACTCTACAGAACATTTTTCTCCCGTTACATTTAATGAAATTGAAAAATATATTGATAACCTAAAATCATCCAACTCTAAGGGAAATGATGGATTATCTTGTGATACGCTAAAAAAAATAAAACAACATGTCCTAACTCCATTGCAACATATTTTTAATTTGTGCCTCAAAAATGGTCATTTTCCAGAGCAATTTAAAATCTCCACTATAATACCTATTCATAAATCTGGAGATACGAATAAATTAGACAATTATAGACCTATATCTCTTGTTTCAAATCTCTCGAAAATATTCGAAAAATGCATCAAGTTTAGAGTCGTTGAACACTTAGAAAAATATAAAATTCTATCGAAAAACCAATACGGCTTTCATAAAGACCTAAGCACCGAGGATGCGATATATGAATTGACAAAAAAGATATACTCATCTATCGACAAAAAAAAGAAATGTCTTGCCATATTCCTAGATTTATGAAAAATCTTTCGACACCGTAAATCATAATTTACTAATTACAAAAATAAATCAACTCGGCTTCAAAAAAGACACATTAAAACTACTCTCTAACTATCTTACAGACAGAACACAAAAAACAAAAATTGGGAATAATTATAGTTCAGAGTCAAAGATAAAAAATGGAGTTCCACAGGGAACTGTGCTAGGCCCGATTTTATTCTTAATTTATATTAATGATTTATGTAATTTTGTAATCCCTGGTAAAATTGTTTCTTACGCAGACGACACGGCAATAATAGTGGATGGTAATCATTGGAAAGAAACTTTTTCGAAAGCAACTGATTGTATTTCAATGGTTTCAACATGGCTAAAATACAACAAACTCGTTTTAAACTATAGCAAAACATTTTATTTACCTTTTTATAAAACCATTAAAAATAAACCTACAGACAACCTTAAAATTAGAATCCATAATACTAGTTGCAATCAAGAAATGTGCCTCACGTGCAACGAACTCACTAATGTCGAAAATATAAAATATTTAGGAGTATCAATAGATATAAATCTTAATTGGAAAACACATATTAATCGAATCACTTCTAAATTAAGATATCTGACCTTCATATTTTATAGACTTAAGGAAGTACTAAACATTGAAAAATTGAAAATGATCTACTTTTCTCTGGTGCAATCATCAATCACTTACGGCATTATAGGATGGGGTGGTGCACTTCATACCTTTATTAAGCCTCTACAAATAATTCAAAAACACATAATTAAAGTCATATATAACAAAAATAAAACATTCTCGACTAACTTATTATACAAAGAAACTAAAATATTTAATATACGTAAATTATTTATATTACAAACTTTGAAATATGTATTTAAAAACAAAAATAATTTCGAAATAAATGAAAACAGAATGAGGAAAAGAATAAATAATATATTTTACACCCCACAAACCAATACTAAATTATTGCAGACACATAGCAGTTTCATTGGTCCTCGTTCATTTAACCTTCTACCACTACAAACTCAAATGATAAATAAAATGATAAAATATGTAAAAGAGGTAAAATTATGGTTGAATAATATAGATATTGAAACGCTATTTCTATAAATTTATCCTTCCTTTTACAACACACTTTCTGTAACTTTCTAAACTGTAGTACAATACGTTTTCTGTTTATTTTTTTATAATAACTAAAAAAAAAAAAAAAAAAATCAGTATGTTTTTTCCATAGCTGAAAAAAAAACCTTTTTCACTTGTTCTACCTATGAAATACTAATTTTGGTTCCATGACAGTTCATCCTGGGACAATTCATCCGGCGACAGTTCATCCTGCGACAGTTCATCCGGCCGACAGTTCATCCTGCCGACAGTTCATCCTGCCGACAGTTCATCCCGCCGACAATTCATCCGGCGACAATTCATCCTGCCTGATCATTTAGAAGATTTTTTCTTCAAGTAAGTATGCAAAGAGGATATACGGCCGTACAACCTAACCTAACCTAACCTAACCTATTTAGTAAAAATATTTTTACAGCGAATTTCCACTCAAGATGCCTTCAGATATAAGTATATCGATTTTGGTTGTACGGCCGTATATCCTCTTTGCATACTTACTCAATAAAAATCTTCTAAATGATCAGGCAGGGTGAATTGTCGCCGGATGGATTGTCGGCGGGATGAACTGTCGGCAGGATGAACTGTTGGCAGGATGAACTGTCGGCCGGATGAACTGTACAGGATGAACTGTCGCCGGATGAATTGTCGCAGGACGAATTGTCGGGTCACCGTCCGAAATGTAGGCTAACGAAGGAGGTAGCGCAACACGGCGTAACACCCCAAAAACAAATAACGAAAATACTTAGAATTCTTCGAATAATAGTTGGGTAGTCAGAAAGTTTTTTTTTTATAGGATTTTAATTATTAATCCCTGTTCAATTTTGGTTTGGAGAAAGATTACTTTTATATGCGGATCCCCAACTAATGATAATATCAAAAATTAGTTATTAGTTAAAAGGCATAATATATTAAATATAAGTGTTTTAGAAAGAAATCTGATTCTTAAAAATATATACATATCTACATCAATTTTCCGATTTTTTTACAACTTGGTATATTTGTTCCTTACATTTCAAATTTTTATTCAAAATTATTTCTAGATATTCGACATATAATTGCAAATATCAAATGTATTGTTGTCAAATTAATTCACACAATTTACAAAATGAACATAATTAAAAAATAAAGTAAAAAATAAATGTGTTGTCTTTAAACTTGTACCTAGGTTACATTAAGTTAGTAATAGATACGCAGATGTGGCGGATTTATTTAACTGCACGGAAGGTAGGTACAAGAAGGCTATACTATGAAATATTTTCAATCAATATTAATTTTTTTTATACTATAGAATTTTAAATGTAATTGTATCTCTTTGTGTCAATTCTCAACCAAATGGCACAATTAACTGGTTTTTCTGACTTTCCGTCCGGGTTAAATCTCCCCCACAGGAAAAACTAAACCCTTTCACACTTTTCCACAAATAATCATCTAGTCAATCCACGCTTCGCAAGTGCTCTGTATAAGTATAATAAATACAAGAACAACATGTCAAACAACCAGAGACCAAATGGGAAAATAATTCACCGACTCCAGTTATTTTCATATCACAGGGTTCGGCTCGGTAGAACTCCTAGCTGGACCGATAAATCCTACTGATCCCTCAGTATACATATTTAAAAAATCTTTCGTAATCCTACATGTATTCAAAATGACTGATCCTAGCATTTTATGCGTAAATTCTTTGACAAATCTAATAAGCCTAAATTTTGAATGATAGAGCTAGGTACGAGTATAATGCCAGTAGCCGAAATAACAAATGGCAATATTTTTATAGTCTGAGAATGCCAAATTCTTTTAATCTCATTTCCTAAATCTGTATATTTTCTTAGTTTTTCAGAAACAGATTTTTGAATATTACAGGAATTTGAAATAGCGACATCAATGACATAAGGAATTTTTTAAATTTTGTCAAGTAAAACTATATCGGGTCTAATAAGACCAATTGTTCTGTCTGATATAGTTTTACCATAATATATTTTATAAAATTCATTTTCTAAAAATAAATTCTCTTTTTATATTATTTCTTTAACTACAATTTTGTGACATGTAATCTGTGTTTATGGTGTATATATGTACATACACCGTTGATATTAAATACATAAATATAACGTAAGATTGTAGGATCGTGTTTCATAATAACTAATTCGTAGATAAAAGCACATAAATGAATATTTTTCTGATTAATGGTTATTCGGCAATGCGGACCCTTTTAGTGCCATTAGCGTTAATTTAGTTCCTGCTATTGGCTAGAGTTTAGAATTTATAAATACCGGTTATATCACATTACAATATTAATTTGGATTATAAGGGCAATGAGATTGATTAATGTAACAAAAACCAAGAGTTTTAATAGATTTTTTTGTTTTTTTTTTAGTTAAAATAAAAAAAAAATGTTTAAAAAAATATTTCTATAAGTTTGAATGCCTGTTTCATAATATTTGTATTTTAATTGCTTAATTTGAGTACTAGCTGAACCACCCGGCGTCGCCCGGGCTATAATCTGTTTAAGTAGATTGGAAAAGTGCATGGAATAATATTTTTTTGAAAATCTCTCGTATACATGTAGAGTGACCTTCCTCTTATTTTAAAGGTTAATTGTGCTAGATTTTGTTATTCTCGGAATAAAACCATAGCTTTGTATAAAAAGCATATTAACAATGTCCTAGAACGGGAGACCTTCCTAGGTGGACAGTCAAAGCTTCTTATACTGTTAATGTATTATTAATAACCAAATAAAATAAATAAATAAACACCGACTGCATATCGACCACCCGCCACAGGTCCTCTTCTTTTTATAAATAAAACCATAGATTTGTATATTATGTTAGAGAAGATATAGCTGAAGTGTACCCGGCATTGCTCGAGGTAATGATTGGTTTGGAGTAAGTTTTAACGTTGTAAATAATGTAAATACTAGTAAATTGGATGTAGTTTTCAGATGGAAATAATAATATTGTCAAAAATTTTAAAAAGTATTTTCATGTTAGAGAAGATATAGCTGAAGTATACCCGGCATTGCTCGAGGTAATGATTGGTTTGGAGTAAGTTTTAACGTTGTAAATAACGTAAATACTAGTAAATTGGATGTAGTTTTCAGAAGGAAATAATAATATTCGAATACCTCTAATTCTTTTACCATTTTCTTCCATGTCATGTAATCTCACAATGCATAACACTCATAATCTCATTTCTTACACTTCTTGAACTTTAAGCTTTGAGCATAGACTTTTGAGCCATGGACCTTTGAACTTTTGGTTTTCAGCTTTAACATTGCATTCTTTCTTTGAGTATACATAGAGCTTTGAAAGGGAATATTTGGAATCTGTCGATGAAAGTTTTATGTCCCGGTGTTGCCCGGACTTTACATGGATTTTGTCGAATTTAGATGGAGACGATAAAGATCCTCTTAATTTGAAGTTCGATTGTGCAAAATTATCATAATGGTGGCTTAAGGGGTGGAAAAACGGGAGAGGTGGTTTTTCGAAACCTAATTATTTAAACAGAGATCTTCCTTTTATATTGAAGGTCATGTGTACTAAATTTCATTTATCTCGAAATAAAACTGTAGATTCGTGAACAAATCAAGTCCATGCCGCCCGTCCAACTGCCCGCCCGCTTGCCACTAAGAGACATTCTCATTTATATGTTAGAAGAAAATATTAATGGGTACTTCAATAATTATTTTTAGTACACTTATATTTTTAATTAATATTCCACCTCTATTTTCTACAAATAGTATTGTATTTCTTCGTTATATTCCTATGCCTTGGGGATAAAACTGTTTTGGTAATTTAGTTCTATTTATAATCAGGAATAAAAATATATAATTCAAAACAAGTGATGTACGTATTATATATACTGTAAAACATTTTTCCAGTAAATGTGAGAAAAATAATTATTAAAAAAAAATTCCATACCGACGACCCCTTTGAACATGTAGTTTCAAAAAAATATCAGAATAATTAAGTTTTCAAGTTGTCAACTCACTGTTTTTTTTAAATTTTAGGCGCTTAAACAAATTCTCTAAAATAATGCTTAAAACATTCGTAAACTATTACTTATACCGAGTTTAACAAAATATGTAATTTGTATGACACAACATTTTAATTATACTAATCGTTCGAACTGAATTCAAGACCATATGTAAAAATATAAATACTAAAAGTGGACTTCCTATTTGCGAACTCAAATTCGCCTTCATAATAGTTAGGTACATTGTGTTTGCGATTATAAATCATTACCTGATGCCTTTATATTTCCATAATATGGACTACATTACACTCTGGGCGTAAAATGACCTAATCGCTTAATTTGCTATTTAATACATAAGATCTTTAAAAATATGATGGATATATTTTTAAAGATCGATGTATGTTTATGGATCATCCAAGGTTACTTTTTAAAAGTTAATCCTACTGTCTTCCCACAGCCTGTCTTCCATCATGGACCATTATAAATATGGCTTGTTTGGATACAAATCTAACAAGAACACTTCACGTGTAGGTTGTTAAATTTTTGTTTTACATTTCGCAATGCAACTGGTAGCTTTGTTGTTCAAAACAATCGATAGTATAAAGTAATTTAATATCATTCGTATATTAGAAGTCCGGTTTGTGTGTTTATATTAAGTTCAGTAGGCAATATTACGGTATCCTCAAGCCACTCCTGACCTTTAGTAGAAATCAAATATTGTCGAACAGAGCTTTTGGTTTGGAAAAATAACAGAAAAAAACAGTGGTCATTGATATATTAGTCAGGCTGATAACAAAGTTGAAAAAAGTAAAAATATTTGTGGGAGGACCTTACCAAAACTTACAAAGCCAATAGGCTAAGGAATAAGAAATTGTTTGGCTGCACAATAAATAAAGGTAATTTGCTTAACCAAACTGAAAGAAAAACACAACTGTTTTTTTTTAATTTTATCAAAAATTATATTCGTAATTCTAAACGTATATTTTAGGGAACACAGTTTACACTAACGCTGGGCAAACGGGTTGCCTACAGAGCGTTGAACCATCCCTTCTAAATAATATATTTTTATTTTGTGTTTTTTTAAAGAAAGACATATATTCACGGGTTAAGAATAACCTGACAAAATTTGAAAATCTCCTACTACCACCAAAGAAGGTGAAATATGTTGCTTACGGAGGACTTTGCCAGCCGAGGAATTGAACTCATGATGCTTGGGTGGGACCCAAACGCGATGTCAACCGGCCACTGACCACGATGACTTGTAATGTAAAGTCATCACCGTAAAATTTATGCAAAGTTATTTTTAATAACCATCTCATTAACGCTTTACTTCTGCCATATTTTCTGCCTTCCCAGAACTCCTCTCCCTCGTTTCCTTAAAAAAATCCTCCACACAGTATCCCCTAAGATGACACAGGGAAATCATTTTCCTCAGGGCCTCCAACAATGAAGTGTTCAATTATCATTATCCTCCAACATTATGAGGAATATATGTAAACGCTAGAAATATTTCGAATCTCATGCCTGCAAAATTTCAAAATCTAGCGTCCTATTTTTTTGTGGTTTAAGTGGTTTTTATTTATTTTGTGCATAATTTTATAAGAACGAAAAAAAGGTAGAACATGGAAAACCTCAAAAATAGTCTTAGCCGTAAAGGAGTATTTTTTAAAAATTGTTTCTTGTATTACTTCATAGTTAAGTCATGAAAAAACATTTTTTTGGTGGTTTACGCTTATATTTTTTGACGTAAATAATAATTTTATTGTTTACAATAAATAAATAAATAAATAATAATTTTATTGTTAACAATAAAATTATTATTTACAATAAAATTATTATTTACGTTAAAATTATTATTTACTTAAGTTATTAAAACGTAAATAATAATTTTATTGTTTCCAATACATAGTAAAGCTAGTAAAAGTTTCGTTTTATCCGTAGCACATTTTTTGATGTTCATACTATAATCCTATTCATCGTAAAGATTAATCAAAATAGTATCTAAATAGGATTTCACGTATAACTTCATCTTAAAGTATTATCTTTTTCAGGTTGCGATACTGTCAAAATATCCCCGTAATGCGTTGAATGTTTCTCAAATGAAATAAAAAAAAAAACATGTCGCTAAAATACCCTGCTGACCTTATTGTTTTATAAACACAATAAAACATTTACAACACACGTTAAGTAAACAATGAGCCTTTGTACTCGTAAGTAGAAATAATGTAGTTCGCGGCATTTTTTAATTTCAAAAGTCTCTTTGTATGAATTGTCTCCAGTAAAAAAACACGGAAGGCACGCAAGGCTTCACACCTTATAATAATATTAAATTGTGTAATTCATTTCAATATTACGTCGAAGTTAAAATATATGTTTTTAATGATGCTTGGCCAAAAATTTATTTGATTTATTAGTCATGTGATTATTTTGGAATATCTCGAGTTCGATCCGTGTGAACAATCTTTATTAGTATTTTTTCGGTAATCAAAATAATATTTTAAGTCCCACGCAAATTTTGCTCTAAAATATATGCGTCTCCAAGAAACAACTTAAATTAAAATACCACTAGGTTTATATTACCGGTTATTAGAACATTTTGGTAATAAACCATGATGTTTTTTTAATTCAGATCAAATTTAATAATTTATAATAGAACCCAAACAACTCAATAAATTAATTTGATTCTTATAAAAATAACACGTTTTCACAAAATTCCAAAAGTGTTTTTTAATTGTATTATAAGTTGTACGGTGGGAATATATTTTTTATTCTACAATATTGGAGCAATATATTATTAGAATTGTTAAATGTCAGGTTGAAATCTAGATCTTCAGCAGTGAACACATACGTACCTACATCAACTTAATAAATGTAGGTATGACGTAATTGACCTATTGTACCAAAAGATAACTGCGTATTATAGGTACTTATGAACTGTTTATATGGCTATGTAGGCACTCATGCAGTGAAATCAAAAAGAATACGTAGATGGTATCTTGAGATTGGTAGGTATTTAGGTAGATAGATCTCTGAGAGATTTGGATTATGTGAATGAAATACAACAATGTCTAGGAACGGCCTACATTAGTATTTCGACTTGTCTCTAAGAGGTCTCATAGGTGATTCGGTTAACCTTCTCCGTGTTGTGTGAATATTAATTACTTATGGCAACTTTATTGATTGTTATATTTTTAAGTGATTACCTGCCTACGTACAATTCTTAATGTTTTTTGTAGTTTTCACAATAAAGTAAATTTTGTTTAATTTGGGAGGCAGATATTGATACCGCCGGCGCCGTCTCGGAGATTATTAATTGGATAACCATCACCAAAGGTCACCCATGTGTGGTTTGCTACGTTTTCTCGCAAATTTTATTACAATTCACGAGGTGAGCTTTGTTCAGTTCTTTGCGGCAGTTCAGATCGGGAGAGGTCGGTCGAAGGAGATCCTTAGACCTCTTCAGCCGGTCTCTCTCGTCTCTATCGCCTTGCACCGCGGTGGGAGGCGACCCCCAGATTCCTACCCACCCCTCGTACCTTTTTCCTTCCCATAACTTCCTCTCCTTCATTTCCCTAAAAAAACCTTCCACACAGCTGCCGTACCCAAAGATGTCATAGATTTTGCGGAATTTTATTTCCTCGGGGCCTTTCGTATGGTGCTAGGGATATGGCGCTAGTAAATTTTATTAAATAATTATAATTCGTACGACCATTACTCCTGGTCACACCAACCCCCAGATTTCTAGCAACCCCTCATACCCTACTCCTTCCCAGAAATTCCTCTCCCTCCTTTCTTTATAAATATCTTACACACTTGGTTAAAGAATATGTTTATTTAGGTGTTATTATTGACTGTTTTTTCAAATGGGATTCACAAATAAATAAAGTCTGTGAACGACTCAGATCTATTGTTAGCAGATTAAATAAATTAAAATTCTATGTTCCAATATGCATACTTCGAATAATTTATTTATCATTAGCTGAATCTATTATAAGGTATGGAATTACAGCCTGGGGACTTTCCTGTAACACAAATGAAAAATCATGTTCAATCGGTTCAAAAATCATTAGTAAAATTATTAGCGCATAAAAGTTTATACGAACAAAGACATAGGGTTCCGTACTTTTACCAGAATCTCAAAATTCTCTCAGTAAGAGCAATTCTGTGGTATAAAATTATATCTCAGCATATGAATAGTCCTATATACATATATAAACTGGAACACATTTACAATACCCGTTTTACGCTAAATGAAGGACTAATTGTACCTAAGCACTTAAACAAATATGGACAAAGAACGCTGGACTACATGATACCAAATTTATTGAATATGTTACCTGCTGAAATTAAAAAATGTACAAATGGTAAAACAAATATTATGTTGAAGAATTGGCTCGCCAAAAGAAAAAAATTGTATTAGACACTAGCACAAAAATTGTAACTGCAAAATAAAGTAAAATAAGTTTATTTAAATCTTCAAAGTAAAAGCACCCATTGAGAAACTACTAAAAAGTAGTTTATTGGGACTTTTCTTTTTCTGTAAAATATTTTTTATTTTTCCTGTCATATTGTATTACCTTGTCTTTATTATAAATAAAAAAAAATAAATAAAAAAAATCAGCTCCTGTATGGAGCTAATGATAAAATCTCGTACATCCATTTTTGCGTAAGAATATCTAAGGTGTTTTGAAAAATGTCAATCTCCTGCAAAATATTATTAATAACCGTATTCTCGAATGGAAACTGACAAAAGGTTATCTGACCTTAGTTAAAAACACATTGTTTATTTTAATTTTTACTAATATTTAGGAAATTATTGAAAAGGATTAATTTTAGTATGTACCATTATTTTGATCTTTTTCTGCCGTAATAAATTAAATTTAATTGCAAATCATTTTAAACCAAACTAACTGCCTGAACCCACGCATTCGCTCACATTAGAAGTATAATAAATATTTTTCATCGACTGTGAAAATTTTGCAAATTTTTAAAACAAAAGCCGATTAAAATATTGTATTCTGTACTCCATTATTGACGCGATTAGACTGGGCTTTTCAACACCATTCCGTGGACTGTTTTTATGAATGATAAAAAGATAAAAGTGACCTATAAAAAGATTGGTTCCCTTTTAGGAAACAGAGACGAAAGAACTTTAGAAAATTCTTTTAAAAGAGTTGACGATATGTAATTGAAATATTTATCAAGAGCTTTTTATAATGCAACATATTATCTTTGTTTATAATATGACGGCAGTCATAGCTAGGTGAAGTTATAGCTAAGCCAGTTTAAAAATAAAATCTTTTTTTTTTTAATTCCTATGGCAACACCAAACTGCTCATTTGTTTTTGAAATTTGTTCTTCACTTTCAATTTTTTCACGTTTGACAGTTCGTAGTAAACAAACATCAATGTCCTAAGGAAAAACGTCATAACTCAACTTTTAACATTTTTTGTATTCATGATTTGACATCCTCCATGGTCGAGGGTGAGGCTCTCGATCAGCAATCCGAAGGTCGTGCGCATACCACGAACATAGTTTGGTTAAAGTAAAAAAATGCCCATGAGCTATTGTGATTTTTCAGATATACACTCATTTTCCTGTGAGCCATCTTGGTGATGCCAAACGATCGCAGTGATTTCAATAATACACAATCAAATTATTTCAGTTTTTATTAATTTATGCATAAGCCGCCGCATTTTTATGCACAGATTATAGAAATTATACTTCATTTCAACAATTATTACAAGAAACAACTATTTACGATCCCAAAATAGGGTATAAGGTTCTTAGTTTAGGTAAATTAAGTAATTCATGTGTTTTTAGTTTGAAACGAAACTTCGCCTGCCAAAGGTCACCCGAAGTAGTTCACTACATTTGATGACTTAACAGGGGTGCCCAGGTACATGGGGTGAGGTTTGTCTAGGTTTTGGCGGCCAATGCGTTTGCCCACCTACTGCTTGGTGGGCCGGATTGAGAGAGATTGGTTGAGGGAGACCTAACCTAGACCTCTCTAGCCGGACTCTCTTGACATACCGCCTTGCACCGCTGTGGGAGGGATGGATTCACATGTCCGTCACTCCTAGACACAACGACCCTCAGTTTCCAACCCACCACTCATACTTTTTTCCTTCCCAGAACTTCTTCTCCTTCATTTTCCTTAAAAGACCCTCCATACAGCATCCCTAAAGATGACACAGGCCCTGAGGGATTTTTTCACTCAGGGCCTCCTGTGTTTTTTTTTAATGTGAATACCTCACAAGAGTTCCAGCTGCTCCCGTCTGCAGCCAGTGAGACTATGGTATCCCCAATTGGGGTACGTTAAGAGGCTGAAGATAGTAGATGCGGGAGTAGATGGTGAAGAGAAAAGAGGGGAAATACCTGGCTATTCAGATCTGGTCACCGAACCCGCCTAAAACCATTTCAAGCAACCCAACGTTTCAGTTCCGAATGGTGAACGATCCACTCTGGAACGTGCCGCAAATGTACTATGTATTATTTTAAATGATTTAATTGTGAAATAACACAAATTAAACAAATAAAATTAATTTGCGCACGCGGGGATTTGATCCCGCAAGCTTCGGATTGCGAGTCAAGAGTCTTACCCCCCGACCACTGAGGCTGTCAAAAGTGTTAGGAGCTAATATAAAAAAAGTTAATAATATGTTCTGTAAAAAAATTCAATATAAAATTGCAGAAATAAATGTGAACTGTGGTAAGGAAAATTTTTATTTCGTCTTACAGTATTAATACATATTAATACAAATTCAAAGGCTTGAATTTTTTCAACCTTTGGTTATATTTTTAAGGGAACAATTGCCGCCGAGCAATTTTGAATCAGATGACTACACATAGTTGTTAACCACAATCATACAGTGCCGTTCTTATAAGTACTTTTCATCTTTAAGCTGTTCTTTTCTAGACTTAGACAACCCAGACGTACCATTTTAATTCCGAGTTGATTGGATTCGCCAGATGGACAATCATAACGAATTTGCAGCGGACTCTGAAGTTGGAGGTGCGGTACCAATTTCCGCCTCACCGGACCCAAGGTCCCTCGCAGCCTCCGAGTCACCTTGACTGGCTTGTAGGAAAATCTAAACACCGCTTGCAACACAGCCTGGGAAATACCCTGTACCTACTTCTAATAGACGATCAACAAACATCGATTAATTTTAACGGCGGGAAGAGAACAATATGTTATAGCATATTAGCCGTTTAATTCTGTAATTAATTTGAATTATATGTTAGTAATTCACCTAACATATATTATGTTTAGTTATTTATTTATTTATTTATTGTAAGAAACAAACAGCAGTTTTATACAGGATGTTAAAAATGAAGCGGTTAAAAATTATTATGATATAATACATGATATAATACAAAATTTTAATTGGTTATAACCATTACATGAAAATGAAATTAACAAAAATATATAAATGTAAGTATATTAGAAGGAAGAAGGAATAGGAAAGGGCAAGAGGCAGAGGAAGATGGGATGGGGACAGGAGATGCTCATGCTGTACCTTTTATATAGTTGTGCATTAATTTAATTCACATTTGTGGTCGTACGCTTGACTTCGTATCGGTATTTCACAAGAGTATTATTAAAATATCGATATTGTTAAATTGCGTGTTATATTGCGCGCATATGCGGGGGAATGGAGAATTTTTTCTAAGGTTGGTTCTGTACGCGGGCAAATGAAAAAAATGGTTTAGTCTGGTTGGTCTTGCAGGTATGTGAATTCTTAAATAATTTACGAGTTCAGGAGAGTCCAGGCCGTTATTCAGAATTTTGTATAAAAATATTTGATCAGATATTAATCTACGCGTTTGAAGTGGAGTAAAGTTGTGAAATTTTAAGGATTCGGTGTTATTTGAAAAGAGTAATTTGAATTTATAATTTATGTGTTTAAAAAATTTGTTTTGCACACTTTCGATTCTGTCAATGTGGCATTGGTAGAACGGTGCCCAAATTAGTGTGCAATATTCTAAGTGGGGGCGGATATACGTGGTATAAAGGGAATACATAGTTTTAATATTGCGAAAAGGTTTAGATATGCGAATTATAAATCCCAATATCTTATTTGCTTTGTTGATTACTTCGTTAATATGTTTGATAAAATTTAGTTTTACATCTAGTACTACCCCAAGGTCACGGATTGATTCTATTTCATTGATATGTGTATCATGAAAGTTATTATTAAAAGAAATTTTATTTTTGTTACGCGTAAAAGATAATTTGTTGCACTTAGAAATGTTTATGATTAATTTGTTTAATTTACAGTATGCAAAAAGACGATTTAGGTCTTCTTGAAGTTTTATGCAGTCATTGATAGATTTGATTACTAAGTATATTTTTTGTCATCTGCATATGCAAGGTAGTTAGCATGTGAGAGAGGTTTTTGGGGTGGTACACCTGTTTCCGTCTATGCAAGAGCGAGACAGGTGATCTCACTATAAAAGGAGATGCAGACATCTCCTCGCCCTCTTTTCCTACCGCCAGCACAATAGATAGGACGTTACAATAGACAATATGTTACAATAAATGTTCATCTCGCCAATCGCGTATTAATTACTAAAGACCTAAGCCTACACTCCGAGTCTGTATATAATAGTGGCGCAGCCTACGGAACACGATTCTGCACAATACAGTAGCTCGCGAAAGAATCGACGCGCAAAAAAATTTGGCACGAAAATTTGGCAGAAAAATACGCGGTAACATATTATTTTCGGGTCGGTAAGAAAGGCCGGACCGAAATTAATCCAACACTTCACTGCAAGGAGTGAAGTGGAAGAAGACACTGGAGCCAGCCAGCTTTTCGAAAGGGGGAAGCACGGGAGGTCCAGCGTCAAGTGGCAGCATCTCTGAGGGTCAAGGATCGGGGATCCAGGTCGCAGGAGTGATCTGGGGCAGCCATCAGTAGCGGTGTTACTGTGTTACGGGTCTGGAAGGAGCCATCAAGTCACAGGGTCAAGGAGCAGTTTCCAGAGCAGGGTCCAGGGAGCAGACTGCAGAAGAAGAAACCTCATTGGGAAGTTTTTGTTTTTCTGTTTTCTTTCTCTCTATTTGTGTACCATCTGGGCATTGGAAACACGGAGTCTCGAGGATTGGAGTCCTTCAGTTTGCGTGATGGGAACTGGGAGAACTTCAAGGTCCGCCTCGAACAATTTCTCCTCGTGAATGATGATAAGTTTGCATCGGATGATAAGAAAAGGGCTATTTTCCTGAATGCATTGAAAGATGATTGTTTTTCCTTATTGGTTAATTTGTGCATTCCTAAAAAAGTAATAGATATTAAGTTAGAAGATTTGATATCTAGACTCGATGAGTATTGTTGTTCAACGAAATGTTTTTTTGAAGAGAGATCTAAGTTTTACAGTGCTAAACAAAGAAATGACGAATCAATTCGCGATTTTGCAGTGCGTTTAAAGTCTCTTTGTACTAATTGCAAATTTTGGAATAGTTTATCAGTAAATTTAAGGGATTTCTTTGTATTAGGATGTAAACCAGGTAAGGTTAGGGAAAAATTATTTCTCGATAGTGAATTGTACTCGTTCGAAAAATGTATACAAGTCGCCGAGTGCATTGACCTCGTAGCTTCAACTCAAGCGCAGTCCCGAGTTGATAATACGGTTTATGCTAATGTACAGGTCAAGGGAGATCGAGTCTCTTCTAACTCGCGTAAGAAAGACAGAGACGAGTATCGTTTCAAGCATGGCAACAGGGCACGGTCGCCGTCGCCAGCGAACGCAACGAAACATAAATGTACCGTTTGTGGACACAACAATCACATCGCGACGGAATGTAGATATAAAAATTATTTATGTAAAATTTGTGGTACGAAGGGTCATCTAGCAAAACAGTGCAAGCGTTTCTCAACACGTAAGAATGTGAATACTTTGTTGTCGGATACAAGGTTGGGTGAAGTTAATAGTGTCGAGCCATTTTTTATTGAAGTTTCACTAGACGGGATCAAGAGTAAATTCATGGTAGATTCTGGAGCATCTTGTTGCGTAATTTCCAAAGAGTGTTATTTCAGTAAATTCAGTAGTATTAAGCTAGTGCACGAAGACATTAGTCTACGGGGTTTTGACAATACGCTCGTAAAAGTGGTAGGTACAATCACTCCACAAGTGGAATTTAACGGTCAATGTCACCGGTTGAAAGTTGTTGTTGTCACAAGTGCTTCGTTCTCGATAGTGGGGCGTGATTTTATGAATATGTTTAACGTCGGGATTAACGGAATCGTAAACAGTATAAAACAAAATACTTTGAAGGAGCGATTAGTAAAAAAAATTCCAGAAGTTTTTACGGATATACTGGGAAAATTTAATAAGTATGAAGTGAATTTAACTTTAAAGGAGACCGCCATTCCGATATTTCGTAATCACAGAATAATGCCGTTCGCTTTGAAAGAAAAAGTTGAAAGTGAGTTGAATAATTTACTGTCAGACGGTATTATAGAACAAGTTCAATTTAGTGATTTTGCAAGTCCGATTGTTCCAGTGATTAAGAAAAATGGTAGTATTAGGTTATGTGGTGATTATAAATCAACAGTGAATAATCAGCTATTAGTTGACATATATCCATTACCTAGGATAGAGGAGCTATTAACGAAAGTAAACGGTGGAAAAGTTTTTGCAAAAATTGATCTTAAATCGGCGTATAACCAATTTGTTTTAAAAAAGGAGTGTAGGCGTTTTACAACAATCAATACCCATTTAGGATTATTTCAGTATAAACGGTTAGTGTACGGGTTATCTCCCGCGCCGGCTATTTTTGCAAAGGCAATGGCAAATTGTTTGTCAGGATTACAGAACATGACATTTTACTTGGATGATATTATCGTGATAGGGGAAGACGAAGTCGATTTAGAGAAAAACGTGTATGTCGTTTTAGAAAGGTTAAAACATTGTAATCTAACAGTGAATAGTGACAAGTGTGAATTCAATTTAAAAGTTATTGAGTTTTTAGGTTATAAAATAAGTGAACAAGGGATTCAACCATGTCAACGGAATAAGGAAGCCATTTTAAATGCACCAGCACCTAGTGATTTAAATAATTTAAGAAGTTTATTAGGTATGATTAGTTATTATCGTAATTTTATTCCAAATATGGCAAATATATTGTCACCATTATACGAATTACTAAAAAAAGATGTTAATTTTCAATGGGGTACGGAAAAAGAAAATAGTTTTGCGATAATTAAAAGAATATTAACTTCGGATAGGATTTTAACGCATTTTGACGAAAATATACCTGTGAAACATGTCACAGATGGTAGTTTTAATGGCGTAGGAGCAACATTAATACATGTGTTTCAAAACGGCGTAGAAAGACCGATAGGGTTCGCAAGCAGAACTTTATCTAAAGCGGAAAAGAATTATTCTATTCTAGATATTGAAGCAACAGCAATTATTTTTGGGATTAAAAATTTTTATCAATATTTGTACGGCAGAGAATTTATTTTAGCCGTTAGTCAGAATTTTAGGTGAAAATAGGGAAGTACCTAAGATCGCCGCGTCAAGGTTACAGAGGTATGCTATTATGTTAGGTTCGTTCAATTTTAAGATTGAATATGTAAAATCGAAAAATAATTGTTCAGACTTTCTGAGCAGGTGTCCGATTGAAAAGGTTAGCTGTGAAGATGATATAGAGTCTGGTTACATTAATTATTTCGAGAATAATGGGTTTAATTTGTCTTTAGACGTGATAAAAAGTGAAACCGAAAAGGATGATGTGTTAGGTCAAGTAAAAAAATTTCTTATCGAAGGTTGGCCAGCATCAGTAAAAAAGGCACAAAGTGGTAACTTTATTAGAATTTTTTGGGAAAAAAGGTTAGAATTGTCTTTGATAAATGGGTGTGTTTTATATCAACATAGGGTTGTTGTACCTGAGTCTTTAAGACAAGAGGTTTTAAAGATGTTACATAGATCTCATTTAGGGGTTTTTAAGACTAAGGGCATTGCAAAAAGCTTTGTCTGGTGGCCAAAAATTAATCAAGATTTGGAGAAAATAACGGAAAATTGTAGAGATTGTTTAGAAATTAAACCAGAATCACAAAAGAGTTCTTTAGCAGTGTGGCCATATGAACCTGAAGTATGGTTCAGGGTACATATTGATCATGGTAGTTTATATAACAAAAACTTTTTAGTGGTGGTAGACTCTTCTTCAAAGTGGATTGAGTGTCTGGAAGTAAACAGTCTGTCTTCAAAAGAAAATATCGAAATACTTCATAGATTATTTTCACAATTTGGTTTTCCAGCAACTTTAGTTAGTGATAATGGTACGTGTTTTTGTTCTGAGGATTTTGAAAATTTTTGTAATAAAAATGGGATAGAACATATCACTAGTCCAGTCAATCACCCTAGTAGCAACGGGCAAGCTGAAGCTACAGTAAAGACTTCTAAAAATTTCCTTAAAAAAATTTGTAAACATAATAGATTTCCTTCAGATTATAAAGAAAAGTTAGGTAACTTTTTAACAGACTATAGGAATACCGTTCACGCATCAACAGGGTGTGAGCCATCTGTATTATTAATGGGTAGAAAAATTAGAACAGTATTTGACTCTCTGATTCCAAGGAAAGTTGAGGATAGAACGGGTAGTTCAGGTTCTACTCGACGAAACAAAGTAATGAAAAAGGTTACTCAGAGCCAAAACAATCAGAAAAGACAATATAAGGGTAGAGTTAAATCAGGTTTTAATATAGGTCAGAAAGTAATGACTAGAGATTTCAGATCTCACGGTAATAGGTTATGGGTCCCTGGACACGTTGGAATTGTCGACGGACGAATTAGATCTCTCCGGTATGTTACGTAATAGAAGTGTCTCTAATTCTGTTTCTCCATGTTTCAGGTCTAACCCGTGGCAAGGAAGGCTTCGGCCTAGGTGAAAGCACTTCGCAGTCGAGGAGGAGGATGGGACGAAATGGACAGAAAGGAAACAGAAGGAACGAAAACAAATGTTGTGTTAATTTTAAATATAATATGAAATATAAAATAATAATATAATATATATGTATGCAATATGTAGCAGAATGTAGCTGTAGGAATGAAATATGTAGCCAGGATTCTCCAATTTAAGTAGGGGAGGATGTGAGAGAGGTTTTTGGGGTGGTACACCTGTTTCCGTCTATGCAAGAGCGAGACAGGTGATCTCACTATAAAAGGAGATGCAGACATCTCCTCGCCCTCTTTTCCTACCGCCAGCACAATAGATAGGACGTTACAATAGACAATATGTTACAATAAATGTTCATCTCGCCAATCGCGTATAAATTACTAAAGACCTAAGCCTACACTCCGAGTCTGTATATAACAGCATGTAAAAAACATTTATAAATATCAAATATATATACATTAAACAATAATGGTCCCAGGCGAGAACCTTGCGGTACGCCAGAGGGCATTGAAGTACCCACCCCGGTATAGGCAACTTATGGTCACCCCTTCGGAGTTCTCGCAAGAATCTAATTTTTTGAATAAACGGCTCTACATTTAATGTAACGAATCTAGACCTTCAATGTCCCCTCATACTGTGTTAGGTAGCGGTATGCGGACGCGCCTACAGGACTGTACTGTAATGGTCAATCGCTACAATTCTAAAGCCCATGGAGGTGTAAATGCAAAAGCAGTTAGCCTCATGGATAGTCAAACAAGTTGTTAGTAACATCAATAAAAAATAAAAAACAAAGTAATCCAAAATGACAACAGCCGTCATGAGTAATCAGCTCATGACAGCGAAAGACCACACACAATCCGGCGGGCAGCACCGGGCACTGTACATAAAAGAAAAAAGAAACAAGAAAAATAATGTATATATACAGAGTAGAACTGGTGTCACCGCAACCTGACTACCGGCAGTACCCGAGAGAATGAAGAAGGCTAATTGTCCGGCCTCCCGATAACCGGCGCGCGGCGGCGTCGTCCTTAAGCCAGCTAGCCGGTGGTGCCTAGACGAAAGTAACTGGAAATCATAGAAGAAGACCCTAGGAAGAAAAGCGTCGGGTCGCCGGAGGCGGGACGGACAGCTTTCGGATGCCGTTCAGCCTTCTCCCCAGCCTCTTCATGTCACGGGGGGTGGCGCGGCAGACAGGTGCAACGCCACCAGTTCCATAAGATCGGCCATGGTCAGTAGGCGGGGACTCGGTCCAGGGTCCAACCCCTTATATGGGGAGAAGGATGGCACAGAACAAACAAGAGAGTTCAGTTCTACGCCGTAATCATAATTAAAAAACTAATCATAACTAAATCATAATGGTAATCATAACTAAAAAACTAAAAAGTAATCATAACTAAAGTACATATTACAAAATAACATAAAAGTTTAAGGTATTAAACCAAGTACCTGAAAAAAACATGCAAGAAAATATAAATACTGTACATCCTGGGCAATATTGGTCATAGAGAAGATGCAAAGAAAGTCCGTGGTAAGTCAGGAACAAGTACACCTGGTGTCAAAATCTACTAATCAGCGACTCTAAGCTCAGGCCATCTCTCAACCCAGATCCCTGTAAACTTCCTCAGGCACTCGGAAGTTCGTCTTGTTCGATACCAGATCAGTGTTCCACACTGGTCTGATAGCTACGTCCAAACCATCGAGAATTTCCTCTCTGGCATCCGTCAAGATCTCGCAGTGCCACAGAATGTGCTCGGCCGACTGGTTGGTGGATCCGCATGCGCAGTTGGGGTGGGGGGACAGGGAGAGGGTGTGAAGTCTCCCCCTGAATTCCCCATGCCCGGACAGAAGCTGGGTAATGTGATGATCCAGTCTGAGATAAGCCCCTTGCATTCTGATTTTAACTGATGGGAAGAAGGAGAAGGTCCATCTTCCCAAATTCGATCTATCCCAACGGACCTGCCACTCTTGGAGCGACAGGTCCCTCATTTCACGAAGCAGCCCAAGGAGAGTCCCCGGTCCGCCCGGTGTCAGAACAACGCCTAGGTGAGTGGCCGGGGTTCCTCTGGTTAACTTCTGCTTGGTAAGCACTTCCCTGATTTCCAGATCGATTGGCAAAATTCCAGCCAAAATGGGTAAAGCGTCCGAAGCCACGGTTCTATACGCACCAGAGAGTGCCAGCAAGGGGGTTCGTTGGCCTTGCTTGAGAGCTAAGAGAATGAGCGAGTTGTCCAGGCGGTGTTCTCACACAGAGGCGGCATACGAGACTTGCGCCACGCATACGCACCTATATAGCGTTCGCAGAACCGGATTACGCAATCCCCACTCAGCTGTGGAGAGTCTCCTTAGCTTCAAGAAGAGAGCCTGAGCCTTGCTGGATACTTCTTTGACGTGAGCCAGAAAAGAGGACGATCGATCTAGTGTGACGCCTAAGTATTTCACTGTTTCAAAAAACCGGATGTTAGAATCTCCCATTCTGATGGTAGGATTTCTTTCTCTACTGAGACGGCCCTTCATCAGGAGGCCCTTGGTCTTATGGGGAGCGAAGGTCATCTTGTTTCTTTCACCCCAGTCCAGGAACATCTGCAAACCTTCACTACCTTTGCTCTCCACTTTCTTTCTACTGTCCCCAGCGACCAGATACAACTTATCATCAGCGTAGTCGACAGCGATACATCCTTCAGGCAAGGGTAACCTGGAGGAGTCATCAAAGGAGATGTTCCACAAGTCAGGTCCAAGGGCACAGTAAAAAAGCTAGACTTAGTTCCTTCAACTGATACGCACTGTAGTCTTTTCTGCAGATATGAAGTCAGCCACCTAAGTAAGTCGCCATGGATTCCTAATTGGTGTAATTTTTTAATGAGGATAGAGTAGTTAACTATATCGAAAGCTTTCGAGTAATCTGTGTAGATGACATCTACTTGGTGTCCATTATCCATATTGCTTGTTAAGTATACAGTAAAGTTGACTAAGTTTGTTAGTACTGACCGTTTTTATAAAAAACCATGTTATTGATTTTGTATGCTGCGGACAATAGTTATATAAATTTGATCGTACACAATACGCTCAAAGAGTTTGCTAAATACTGTGAGTATTGAGATTGGGCGATAATTTGCAATGTTACTTTATGAACCAGTTTTATGGATGGGGATTATAATGGTTTCTTTGAATTTTGTGGGAAATATTCCTTTTTTTAAAGACATGTTAAATAAGTTAGTTAAAGGATATGCAAGATTTTTGGCACATTTTGAGATAAAATATAGCGAGATACCATCACTGCCCGCACCCTTAGTAACATCCAATTTATTGACCAATGAGTTGTTTATTTGTACGTTCCCGATCGGGTTATCATTATTAACGCAGGTAGAATTATCTATATTACTGGGATCATCCGTGCCCTCATCGCTTACGTAAGTAGATTGAAAGTGTTTACAGAACAGTTGGCACACTTGATGAGCACCGGTGCCTGACTCGTCTTTTAGGTTCATGATTTGTGGTATGCCATTTGCCCTATTTTTGTTTTTAGCGTAATTCCAGAGACTTTTATTGTTAGATAGATACTAGACTCAACTGAATTTATATATTGGGTGTAACAATGTTTCTGTAAATGTTTTTGTTGTATGCGTTTGATAGAAAACTCTATGTAATCTACTGGATTATTATTTGATTTCCATTTTTTGTGTAGTATTTGTTTCTGTTTTATGATTTTGATTAGGGGAGGTGAGTACCAGTTGGGAAATTTTTTCTTTTTGATGAAACGTTTAGGGACAAACTGATTAATGGTGTTATTTAAGATGTCATAAAAAGTATAAATTGCTTCGTCAACGTCAGCACTATCGTGAGTAAAAGACCAGTCTGTTTTAGACAGGTGTTGGTTAATTAAATCATAATCAGCTTTATCATACCGATAAATTTCTTTTGGTGGAGCATTGATTGTTGGAAGTGTGTCTAACTGTAGTATGATTTTGAGCGATTGATGGTGTAAATCCTCTTTGACAAGAGGGTTGTATGCTTGAGATACAAGGCATTCCTCACTACAGATAACTAAATCTAGTATACGTTTATTGGCATTTTTAATGGAATTGTATTGATTCAATTCAAAGTAATGGATTGTGTCAGCTAGTAACGAAGTAATTGAATTTGAATTTTCAGGTGTTAAGTGTGAATTTTTATCTTGTGGTTTCCATGTTATGGTGGGCATATTGAAGTCTCCAATTACGAGTATAATATCATCTGGGTTTTGATCTTTGACGTTAGCAAGCAAACAAAGGAATGAACAATATTCATTCATCAATCAACATTCAGATATTAACAACAATAATTTTGCTAAGACGCAAATTTCGTTAACTCCAGTTTCTGAAGAAAAATAACATTAAATAGTGTACAATTCAAAACAAATTAGTTACTGAGGTCCAGTGTTTTTCAAGGGCTATCATCCGGTGTATTTGTCTCCCGATATTCTACCGGTAACGCTCGTAATAAGTGATTTTATTTTTGTTTAAAAAATTGACACATAAACTATCTATGATTTTATCAGCTACTAAAGTGAGTTAAATAATCCAATACACAATCCGTGAAAAATCTTGCGACAAGTGAAATTAAAACAAAATTTGAATTGTGAATTTGTACAATAAAAATAGTGTTTTAAGTTTAAAAAAAAAACAGTTAAAATACTCTTTAGTTCACTTCACTGACAGTTGCTTAATATGGAACTTAATGTCGATGACGTCAACCAGTGAATTGGCGTAGGTGTTAAGCGTTTGGCTCGCGACTTTCGGCCAGTATCTTCGGACAGTGTTCAATCCTCGGTCATACCATAATCTTTTTTTATTTTATTAATATATTTATAAAATAACTGTCCATAGATGGCGGTAAATAATTACATAAATTAAACCACATATTCATTTAATCGACTTACATTACTAAGCAATAGATGGCAGTAACAGAATAATAAATAAATTAAATAAACACTAATATAACAAAACAATACACGCATAATAATTAATAAAAACTAAATTTAGATAAAACAACATAATCCAAT
This sequence comes from Limnephilus marmoratus, assembly GCA_917880885.1. Lineage (NCBI taxonomy): Eukaryota > Metazoa > Arthropoda > Insecta > Trichoptera > Limnephilidae > Limnephilus > Limnephilus marmoratus. Next base: position 19,659,495 of record OU862906.1, read on the forward strand.
AAAAACAAAAAAAAATAATTTAAAAAAAAAGCAAAAGAAAAAAAAACATAAAATTAAAAATCAATCTAAAATAACTTACACTAATCATGTCAACTAGAGGCAAAAGTGCATTGGAGCTTGAAGACAAAAATATGGAAAACATTCTCCAACATATAGACAAGAAGATGGATATTATGAAAAAAGAAATTATAACAAAAATGGAATTATTTAAGGAAGAAACGCAAAAAAGCATGGAATTCGTCAGCAAACAATACGATGACCTAATAAAAAAATCGACCAAACCATAATCCAAAATCAAAAAATTGAAACCGAAATGGAAACATTCAAAAAGGAACACCAAGACCCCAAAAAAACAGTGGAGTACCTTGAGAATAAAATTGATCATCAGGAGTACGAATCTAATTCTACCTACTTAGAAATACGCAACCTACCGGAAAATCCTCAGGAAAATCTAGCAAACGTATTCCACAACCTATCCACAAACATCATTAAAACAGTTCTCCAACCCGAAGATGTGACCTCCATAGTACGAGTGGGAGGTAGAAACCGCTCCGACGAAACCCATAAAAAACCAAGAGACGTAATTATCACCCTCAGTTCTAAACTGACGCGTGATTTATTTTTGGCGAAACTTAAAGATCATATTAAATCCAAAGGACGAATTACTACTTCTTCATTAGGACTACCGAATACTCAAAAGGATATGCCCATCTATATTTCTGACCATCTGACTTCTAGAAAAAAATTCCTCTTAGCCCAAACTAAGAAACAGGCGAAACTAAAAAACTACAAGTTTATATGGTCGAAAAATGGTCAGGTGTTTGTTCGAAAGTCTGAAGACACTAAAATCCTTACAATTTCGTATGAATCGGACATTAAAAAAATGTGACTTGAGGCCAACAAAAAAATTACATTACTAAATCAGCTTACCTATATTACTAATTTAATAATTCTCATTTATATTTTTTTCACAGTCACTCTTGCTTACATTATAAATCAAATTATTATTATCACTTATCGTATTAACTATATCAACCTACTTCAAATATTTATCCTACCTAACTCGATAATTACCATTTATCAACAATCTACCATTACAATCTACCAAAAGATGCCAATCTACTTAACTGTTCTCACTTGTTCACCTATCACCATTATTTTAGTCTATCCAATTATCAAATTAAACTTAACTTACTTGATTATTTTTAATTATTTAATTATTTTGACTTATTTAATATATGTGATACATTCAATTGTTTTAAATCGTCTAATTATTCTAAATTATCAAAATATTCTTTTCTACATAACTGTTCCCATTTATACATTTATTTCCACTACTTTAACCTATTCAATTATTACATTTAAATCAATTTATTTAATTATTTTTAATTCCTTAATTATTTTAACTAATTTGATATATGTTATGCAGTCTATTGTTATAAATTATCTAATTATTCTAATTTATTCAAATATTCCATTCAACTTAACTCTTCGCATTCATTCATTCACTTCCACTATTCTAATGTATCAAATTATTATATTAAACTCAATGTACTTAATTATCTTTAATTATTTAATTATTTTAACAAACTATATATGTTTGATACATTCGATTGTTTTAAATTACCTAATCATTCTAAATTATAAAAATATTTCACTCTACTTTATTCCTGCACTTCTTTTACTTGTCTTAAACATTTTAATTTTGCTAAATCTCTTAAATGTGGTATATTTATTAATTTCCTCTCATCCCTTAGTAATTATTATACACTTATCTGTAATCCCTTTACTTCTCCAAATAAATAAATTCTTCTTTAATTCTCTTAACTATCCTAATCGCCTGAACTATTATTATAACAATTGTCTCAACCATTTCCAATGTATTTTCAACTTAAATCGTGCTATCTGTTTTAATTATTTTTATTATCCCAATGCCTTTTATTTCTCGATGAATTTAAACTATTCAACTTTTATGTTTACTCACATTCTTCCTAGTGTTCTAATCCTGTCAATTCATATAATCCACCCAATTTGTCTGTTTCTATTGATAATCTGCTATGACTTTTACAATGACTTAAACGATCCTAATATACGCCTCTACATTCCACGAATTCGAATCCTTCTCACAACTAGCTTTATTTTAACTCCCTACGTCCTTATGATTCCTCCGATACTCATGATTATAATTATTCCTTTAATATTTTTGATTGTTTTACTTCGCTTAACTGTCTTAGTTCATACCATCTTGAAAAAGCCCAATCTCATACTTTCAATACATGTAAATAACCAAATGATCGTAGTTCTTCTATGTGTACTTACTCGCTTTATTTCTGAAATCATTAGAGAAACTAAAAGCATTAATTGCTTCGGTTTTCCACTATCGTTACACATCCACTTAACTTACAATGTCTCTGTTGTAATCAAACCCCCACCATACACAGACGTTAAAAATGGACCCAACAAACTCTATCGATAATTTTCTTAACATCACGGTTCAAACAACAAACGACATAAATGCATATAAAAAAATTATCTCAACACCTAAAGCACTAAAAATATTTGCCATGAATATCCGTAGCCTCAATAAAAACTTCGACAATTTACTTGTACTCCTAACTGACTTAGGAAATGAATTCGATATAATTGTTCTGTCAGAGTGCTGGATTAATGCAAATTATATCCCGAAGATAATCAACAACTACTCTGTGTATAATACAACTCGACACAGGTCCCAATCTGATGGGGTCATAGTTTATGTCAAATCCTACTTAAACCCTACAGTGTCTAAAACTACAGTTGACCATGCAAATTGCCTCAAAATCACAATTGACAACTTAAATGTCTTCGCCATATATCGCTCCCCTAAGTCCAATAATGTATCCTCTTTTCTCTACTCGCTTGAAAAAAATATTGATGACACAACTAAGGATCTCATCATAATCGGTGATATCAACATAGACATCCTAAACGAAGCTAGCCCTCATACTACAAAATACCTAAACCTAATGGGTCTTCATGGCCTTATACCATACATCAACATACCTACCCGAGTCACACTCACTACTAAGACATGCATAGATCACATCATGGTCAGAACAAAGCGAATCGCTAAATCAATTGTATTTGAATCTTCGGTGACAGACCACTACTCAACCATCCTAGAAAAACACAACTCAAAATCTCCTCCCCTTAAGTCTAGTAATCCTTCTCATAACATTTTAAATATGGATCATCTGATAAAGTCTGTAGAACGAGAAAAATGGGAGTCTACCCTACTCTCTGAAAATGTTGACACAGCTCTTGAAATGTTTTCTGCATCATTAACTGCCCACATTAACTACGCCTCTTTCCCCCCCAAAATAGCCTCCAACAAAAAAAGGAAGCTAAAACCTTGGATTACGAATGGCCTTATCTTCTGCATACGTAAAAGAGACAGACTCCACAAACAAGCACTAAATAACCCTGACCCCCAAATCTTCCGTTTCTACAAAAAGTATCGTAATATTTGCAATAACCTGTTAATAATAACCAAACAAAAATACTATAAAAAAAAATTGAAGATTCAGGATATGACAGTAAAGCAATCTGGAACGTAGTCAATGACATCTCAGAAAATAAAAAAACTTCACTCAATATTCAATCACTAGTAATTAATGGGAAAAATATTCAAGTCCACGAAGACCCAAAAACCTTAGCCGATCACGCCAACCATTATTTTAGTAACATCGGAACGAACTTAGCCAACAAAATTCTTAAAGCCACAAATAAAACCCAAAACCTTCCAACTTTACGGGTAAGACTACAGAACTCTCTCCATCCCACACTCATCTTAGCCCCCACATCCACTAAAGAAATTTTTGACACAATACTTTCCATAAAAACAAATAGTGCTGCAGGTATTGACAACATTTCACCTTAATTCTAAAACACATAGCTCACTTTATTACCACACCGTTAAAACACATTGTAAATCTAAGCTTCAATAGCGGCTCCTTCCCTATCCAACTAAAACATGCAACGGTTATCCCAATATATAAGAGTGGCGACAAAACAAATATCGAAAACTACAGACCCATTTCTTTGCTAAGTGTCTTATCAAAAATCATTGAAAAAATTGTTAAAAGTAGACTTATCTCCCATTTGGAAACCCAGAAGATTCTCTCGCCCAATCAGTTTGGCTTCCAAAAAAAAATTTGTACAGAATCTGCAATCTTAGATCTGACTGAGAACATCACAAATAGCCTGAACGAAGGCGATTCTTGCCTAGCCATATTCTTAGACTTAGCCAAAGCATTCGACACAGTTTCCCACCCTATACTTCTGGAAAGACTCTCTCAAATAGGCATCCGGGATTCAACTTTTAACTGGTTCTCCTCATACCTTACTGGTAGATCACAAACCGTGAAAATTAATAACGTGGCCGTAAGTAACGCTTTGCCAATACAATTCGGAGTCCCACAAGGAAGTGTTCTAGGCCCAATTCTATTCCTAATATACATCAATAAACTCTGTAACCTACCCATAACCGGAAAACTAATATCCTTTGCAGATGATACTGTGCTTATAGCTCGACATAAAAACTGGAAAGGAGCTTTCGACATAGCTCAATATGACATAGGCCTTGTAAAGAATTGGTTAGATGATAATCTCCTCACCCTCAATGCTGGTAAAACAAAATTTTTAACCTTTAGTCTGTCTGCTGCTACCCAACCTACTAACAACCAGAAAATAACAATCCACTCTTGTCCAAGACCTTACTCTTCCTGTACTTGCCCAAATTTGGAAAAAGTTTCCCATACAAAATACCTGGGGGTCCTAATTGATCATCATCTTCGTTGGAATCAGCATTTAGCCAGTCTAATCCCCCGAATTCGCAAGCTCTCCTATGTTTTTCGAACTCTAAGAAATATCATGACTCCTACAACACTAAAAAGAGTTTACTATGCTCTCTGCCAATCCCTATTAGTATATGGCATCATAATTTGGGGCGGCTGTGCTCATAAATTTATTGATCCCCTACAAAAAGCTCAAAAAACGATAATACGTGTTATCAACAAGCGACCGACAAGATACCCCTCCACTCGACTCTTCACTGAATATAATGTTCTAAACATACGGCAACTCCATCTAAAATTTAATTTAACGCATTTCATGTTCAAATATAAGAAAAAAACTCTCTTACATCATAATTACACGACCAGAACAATAACCAACCGACACTACAATGTACCGACACTACATACCACGTCAGCTCGAAGACATTTCATATACCTAGCTCCTAAAATATTTAACCTTCTCCCTGAGAACTTAAAAACCGAAACCCAACCGCTCACCTTTAAAAAACATTTATCACAATGGATCCTTACAACTAGAAATAATGATTAGAAACGGTGTTCCTTAATTCCTTAATTTAACAAATAATTAAATTACTATTTCTTATAATATGTATTATTATCAACTTATTATTACAATATTATTACTAATTTTTGTTATTATCATAATTATTTATTCATTATTATTAATTAATTAATTATTATTATTAAAAAAAATTTGCAATTTAATTTAATCTGTACAACTTCTAATTTTATTTATCAACCATTACAAATGTATAATTTCAAATCTGTAAACTTCACCCGCCATAACACAGGGATATCCCTAGCATGGCGGATGAAACACCACAAAAAAACTATGCAATGTACAATATTCTTATAAATAAATAAATAAATAAAAAAACTAAGAGCATTTTCTTATCCATGTCCCTGTGGTAAGTATAGACAAGAAACATGGATGGTGCGTTTTGAAGTATAGTTAGAGGGGGGAATAGTTACCCAGATGCATTCAGCATTACAGACCAAGTCTTCGCGAGGGTATGCGTTAAGATTATTATGAGTTATGATCATGACTCCACCGCCTCGACGAGAATCTGATTGTCTACCTTCGGCCCCAGTTGGCGGAGGGAGAGTTAACCAAATTGAAGCAATTTGATTGAACCGTGCGATATAACTGTTATATTATCTATTCGTATTAGCGTATTTGGCATAATTGGCAAACAATAACCATTTGAAGACAATATTTTGGTCAAAATATTGACTTTATGGTGACCACTTCACTTAAATGTACTCTAGTAACTGGTCAAAAATAAGTGCCAAAGTAGCCTCTAAAATCGTGAAAAATTCAATTCTTTTAAAGGCTACATTTTGTTATGACCCTCTTTGCTGGCTTCAAAACCAACACCCTCTCCGGGGCCAAGGGGGCCCTAACATGTCCCAGGCCAGCTCACAGCAGAGACAAAAGTACCCTCTATTCCAGGGGCAGGTCGCACGAATGCTTCAGAATTCTCTCTCTTCCACGGGCGTCTGGGGAAGTACACTCTAGGAAATACTCCTGCCGAGGCAGATTAACAACAGGATTGAATTAAATAGATTCATGTATTGCAAATTCAAAACACAGTACATAGGTCATTACAGTACAATTCAATACAAGAAATGCATACTACACAAACCTAGCTAACGTGTTTATACCTCATGATCTCTGAAAACGAAACTCTCTGAGTGATGGCTTTTCGCGGGAGTTTACAGTCTATCGTTAAAGGACACAATCAAAAGAGGAAACAATTGTACAGCTTACATGATGTCCGGGGATCTCGTCTTCCGGCTTCCAGGGGCACCTCCCGAGTTTAGGACAGAACCGAAGTTTACACAGGCATGGCGAAATACCAGCGCTAAACCCGTAGGCTATTCAATTAACATCACAGGTGCATTTGCGTTCAATTTGGTCGGCAAAAGCCGGCCGCGAACTGTGAGATTCGACCCGACGGGTCGTAACGTGCGCCCGGGGCGGCTTGCAATTCTCAACTGTGTGCGGACGCGGTGGTGCGCGGGAGTGCAGAGGGGAGAGGAAGTAGGAAGCAGGGAAACAGGGGGGAGCGGGGTGTTGTTGAAACTGCCGCGGAGATTTTAGGGACTCGAATTCTCTGTCGTTTAGGGCGTACCATAACACTTCCCCCCGCGCTTGGAAAAAAAGCGACGTGGCAATGGAGCTGTAGGAAAAAAAATCCTCTTATGCTTCCATCGGGGTTTTTGAGAGATTCGTTGCTTGAGAGATTGCCTAGCTAGAACATACAGTTTATGCTATAGTTTAGGTCACAATGTTTGTAGGGAATGGATGGGGGTACATACAATGTTTGGAAAAGACAACTTTGGGGAAAGTACATGGTGTAAAACAACATACAAGGTTATGCAATTGAGAAATAACAATACACAAGGTTATGCAATTGAAAATAACAATACACATGGTTTTGCAATTGAAAGAATGACAATACATTTGTACAAGAGAAGAGAAAAAGTGTGATTCTAAGGTTTCATTGGTCTGGGAGCTAAGTTTGCGAAGCGTGGATTTGTTTGGTTTCGGAGAATTTCGAAGAAAAGGACGTGGTTTCACAGATTCTAAGGATTACATTACCACTGTAATCAGACCCATTTGAGATAACACTCAGGAGAACACTTAGGCCTTAGAAAACACTTGGTTTGGTCGAAAACGTCGAAGTTCACGAAGTGGAGACTGTGGTTGCTGTGCCGCGACTATGGTTACAAAGGTCATTGGAGAGAAGCGTCCAGTGTCTGCAGACATGCCAGTACGAATCCTAAGTGTTATTATGGTAAACACGGATCGTATATAATGGTTATTGAAGCATAATGTAGCTCAAGATAACTTGTATTGGTACGCATTCAGCGAATACTGGAGGGTCAAGGTAATGATGGTTTACACATGACGATATATGCGTCACTGCATGACAGAGCAAGAGACGGCAAGGTTGGCATTGATAGCAAGAGTAAGAACAAACCTAGGAGCTAGCGTGCCCAAAAGGTAGTTTAGAGTGTCATAATGTACAGTGGGACAACTCAGCTTGCTGTGGCACGACAAGACAACATACATATGAGCGGTATGGTCTGTGCTTTCAGGAACAAATGCGTAGAAAATGGCAGCAGGAGGGACCTTGTAACCACAGCGCGTGCTGTCAGGAAGTGAAGCTCAGCTTGGCTGTTGGTGATGACATCCGCCTGGGCCTCTTTTTAAATCCGGGAGAAATTATTATTAGAGCAAAATTCTTGAAGTTTACCTGCCTAGGGACCAATGAAGAAAAGGTTTGGAGAGAAACAAAATGTGTCCAGATAATGAAATAAACGAAATTTTAACCACCGACCCAGAGAGTGACGAAGAGAGAGGTTCCTAACTAAATTGTGATTACATGAACATTTTCCTTTGCCAGGATGACTTGGCGTTTGCCTAGTGACAATATGTCTTGGTTAAAAAACAACCGGCCCTCTATGGCCTATGTTAACATGAGATGGTAACATTTTCGTAGAATTTCAAAGAACGAGACAAAAAATCGTGAACTAGTCACGGCAAAGGGAAACCAATTCATGAATAAAGGTTGTCAAAAGGAGACAGACGGTACGCCAAGTGCATATCGTACATATCCAACATTCATGAATGTGTTTGGTAGAATTGAGAAAAGAGAAAAAAAATGGTGAGACATATGCAGAGATTGAGGGGGAAAACCTGTAGATAACCGGACAGTTACCTATTCGAACTCCAAGTGAGGGCGAAATATGGTCAACGACAGATTTTTCACTTCATAACATAAGTCTGAGAACATGGGGGAATAGGAGGAGGAGGGGAGAAGGGAGACGAGTTACGAAATTTGCTAGAGACTGGACTAATTTCCAATTCAAACTCTATGTGAAAATGAAACATAATCAACCAGCAGATTTCCCGACTCTTTACATTTATCAAAAAGGATGAGGAGAAATTTGAATACACATTATATCAAAGAGGCTAATCTTTCGCGTGTATTGGGCAAAAGATTAGGGGTCATTTTAAAACTTCTACATGATTGTGAGAAAAGACAGACCCTTGCTCCAATTTCACAAACCTGGGGGTTTTCTTATTCGTTCTCCAGACAACGGGTTAGGTGGTTTTGTGCTCAATCGATTAACTCCCACAGCACTATGCCCCATAATTGACAGTGAAGCTGAAAACTAGTCCTTTTGGGATAGTAGATATTCCTGGGCTCCTTTCCTTTTTGCAAAGAAGTAAAAAAACAGGAAGTCCACGGGCATCGGCGTTGAATGACAACAAAGGGTTGTGGACTACATTTCGTAGATCGCACACAAAAGGTTTGATATTATTTCATTCGCACGACTCATGGTAAGTGTTTTAACGTCTCCACGTATAGTGTACAAAATATGTAAGTACATACAAGATATAACTCAATTATAGACAGAAGTCAAAGAGTTTATACAATGCATCTTAAAGAAGATGGCAAAGCCGATATTACAGGGGTTGTACACAATTATACATAAAAGCGGTACTCATGGCAAATAAATGACACACGACCAAAATAGGATGTTCAAAACGGGTGGTACTCATGACAAATATGTCACACGACCAAAATAGAATGTACAAAACGGTACTCATGACAAATATGTCACACGACCAACTCAATAACATTTAGCTATGAGCAAAAGTGATTATGACGAACTTCTCGTATCGTGGCAGGTATTTTAAGGATCCCTCCTATAATGTAACAGGGTTACGTTTAAATACAACACAATAAACGTTAACAATGCTTGTTTTAACACAGTTTATAAAGATTCGTTAGATTAACTAACTCCGTAGCCCAGGAGCGTACGATAGAATAACAAGGAGGTAAACAATTTAATGTCACTTCGTATGTTATAAAGGCGGGGTGATGACAGAGTACATTTCTGTTTACACCATGTGACAAACAAAGACAGACCTATATGGTTTTACATACTGTCTATTGTAGCAAACTTCAGTGGGGACAAACAAAAGGGACCAATTGTGGTTTTACATACCCTTTGTGCAGTTACAACATACCAGGTTATGTGCAATTTAGGTTGCAAATACTTGGTTAAATGGCGAAACAGGAGTTGAATGCCTATGTTTGTAAAACGATGATTAAACAAAACATTGATGATTTACGTTAAACTGCGGTTATTTATGTACGGAAATCAGGGCTGCCGTTAGGTTTTATTAACCTTTTCCGTAAGGGTTGAAGCATGTAATACAAGACATACATGTTGTGAAGAGGGACAAATCGAGGACTTCTTATAACAACAAAAGACCGAGTATTTGGTTTTACGTACTTTAGTTGAAACGAGCCCATGAGGATTTGTATAAGGATGGAAAGACCAATTTAAAGGCTTTTCCTTTATTTATATACATATGATTTCAAAATGGACGTGTCAAAATCCAATTTGTTAGCAAAGAGCTCGGGTAGGACGCCATCAATTTTTTAACATTTGAGAAAAATTGAAAACTACTATACACAAGGAATGTGATTATGTGAGTAACCACTTATCTTTACCATGATGAGTAAAATATGGAGCATGTTAAGATGGTTTACTAGTCCTGGGTCGTGATTTAACGCTTTGGAGTTTACCAAATCCGACTTTAGAACGACGCTCCAGTACTTACAGAACATAAAAAAAGAAAAAAATTGAAGAGATTCCTTCCGATATGATGAAAAAACAACAAACAAAAATGGTGAAAATTACAATATTGCATTACATGGCAAAGCGTGCCATGGCATGAACGTTGCGTAGTGTGAGGGTTTGAGAGGCAATGATTGGGTTCATGACTTCCCAAACATTGTCACTCGAGGGGTGTCTCTGCTCTAAAGTGATCAATTTTAGAACAGGTGAGAAAAAAAATAAAAAAAACGTGTGAAACAAAAATTACGGTGGTTGCCAATTCACGAACATGAACGGGGCAAACTACACCGTGGAGTATACATAAATTTATAAAAATGATTTTTTAACAATATTCGGTTTATCAACGAAAGGGTGGGCATGTAATTGACAGTTTACACGCCAGCCATTGTAAGACTTGATGTGCTTACAAAAAGGTTGTGGTGATACACACTGGATCATTTTAAGTTTGCTGAGATAGTGGGGGTAGTTTTACTTGACTCCTCACTTCCAGACTTTACAATATCCTTAATATGGTAATTACCAATGTGTTTTCCAGAGGAGTCAGACAAGGATTACACTAGATCTGACATCTTTCTTAGAACTTTGGCCTTCACGAAACGTGGTGCCAGCTTGGCAGAGAAATACATGGCTCCTTGGGAAAGTGTGTTGTTCTTTCTCCAAACTATGTCTCCTGTATTGAAGGTGACATGTTTCCTACGTAGGTTGTATCTGTCCGCACTCTTTTGATGAGCCAGGAGCAAAGCATCAGTGACTTCACTGTAGATGGCCGACAGTTCTTCCAGACGATGGGCATAGTCCGCGGTAGGGTTGCTTGTGGTGGCAATTGACGTAGGAAAGTTTGTGTCCCTATGTAGAGAACCGTGAACAACTTGTTCCATACCGTGTTTTAAGAAGAAAGGTGTGTAACCAGTGGCCAGGTTAACAGTGTTGTTCATAGCAGCCTGAATTTTATCTAGGTTTTTACACCAAGTACGTTGATCTTTATCAACTAGAATAGCCAGAGCTGTGTTGATTGTTTGGTTATAACGTTCGACAGTGTTATTTTGGGGAGTATACAAGGTATTATAATAAATGTCCTTGATTCCGTATTTGGCAAGAAAATCTTTGAATTCTTGGGCAATAAATTGTTTTCCGTTATCAACTATTATGGTTCTGGGTGTTCCGTAAGGTATAAAAATGTGTTTTTCCAGAAGTTTGATGATGGCGGACGCGTTGGCTCTTTTTAAAGGAAAGATCCAAAAGAATTTAGTGAAAACATCCACTACACTAAGTATGTGCATGTGTCCGGCATAACTTCGAGGAAAAGGTCCGACGAGGTCCATTGACAATGATTGTAGGGGTCTGTCGGCACGTTTGGGATTACCCATTAGGCCGGCAGGTGCTGCCGTGCTATGTTTATAAGCTTTACAAGTTTCACATTTAGAGATGTAATTGCGAATTTGCTTAAAGAGACCAGGCCAGTAATACTTCAAGGCGATCTTTTTATACGTCTTGAAATTTCCTGGGTGTATGGAGTCGGGAGCACTATGATTGTCAATGATTATTTGTTCTCTACCTTCGAGGGGAACGACAAGTTTCCACGAGTAATCTTCGAGGATGGATAGTGGTACCTTGCAATTACGGTATAGTTGTCCTTCTTTTATGATAAAATTAGGAAACTTTTGTTGGTTATTTTTACAACCTTCGAAGATTTTCAAGTACCATTCATCTTTTGTAGATGGAGGGGGGGCAATTGTGTCAACATTTAATGAAGCCAGTTCAATTCTTGAGAGGGCGTCGGGAACAATATTGTCCGCGCCTTTACGGTGAACAACATCAAAATTGTATTGAGACAAACGGGAGGACCAACGAGCGAGCCTACCGGAGGGATTACTTAAGGAGATCAACCATTTCAAACTACTATGGTCTGTGACTACAGTAAATTTGCTACCGTCTATGTAACCGCGGAAATGGTGAACAGAATCCAATACAGCCAATAACTCTTTTTCAATAATTCCGTAGTTTTTCTCGTGTTTATTTAATGTACGGGAAAAATACGCTACAGGGTGTTCGCCATCTGGGAACTCTTGAGTAAGGACTCCACCGATTCCTACATTGGAGGCATCCGTGTGGAGGGTAAAAGAGAGTGCAAAATCCGGGCAATTCAGAACGGGAGCTTTTTGAAGGGCATTTTTTAAAGTTGTAAACGCTTCTTCAGCTTCAACAGACCATCGGAAATTGCTGACACCTTTACGGATGCCGGTAATTTTATTTAAGGGGGCTGCAATAGTGGAAAAGTCTTTGATGAATCTCCTGTAGTAACCTGCAAGTCCAAGGAAACCTTTGACTTCCTTCGCGTTTTTGGGTCGGGGAAAATTTGCCATGGCTTCCACCTTAGCGGGGTCTGTTCTTAGACCTTTTTCGTCGACAATGAATCCCAAATAACGTAGACGGGACTTACAGAATTCAGACTTCTTCAAGTTGATGGTTAAACCAGCGAATTTGAGTTGTTGAAAAACTTTTTCCAGCATTAATAGGTGTTTTTCAAAGGTATCGCTGACGATGATGAGGTCGTCAAGGTAACAAAACAGGCTGTTATCGACTTCAGGACCGAAAAGTTTGTCCATCAGTCTTTGTAACTCGGCGGGGCTGTTTTTTAAACCAAAGGGTAATCTTTTAAAATGGAACATTCCCCTACCAGGTACAACGAAAGCAGTTTTTTCGCACGATTCTGCGTCCAAGGGTATTTGCCAAAACGCTTTGCTGAGATCGACAGAAGAGATGAACTTGGCGTTACGCAGCTTGTCTAAGGTTGCGTGAACGTGAGGTAAGGGATACGCATCAGCTTCCGTGCAAGAGTTTAAACGTCTACTGTCGAGACAGAAACGTGCAGAGCCGTCTTTTTTAGAAACCAAAAGAGTTGGGTTGGTCCATGCACTTCTGATGGGAACCACCACACCCATTTTTAACATTTCGTCAAGTTCGTTTTCTAAAAGTTTAAGTTTTTGGGGGGCTAAGTTGTAATAACGTTGCTTGATGGGTGGGCCATTGGTTTTGATATGGTGTTCAACCAAATTTGTCAAACCTAATCCACATTTTTCGAAAGATATTGACTCGAATTTATTGACCATTTCCTTTAGTTGGAGAGCCTGGTCCGTGCTTAAGTTTTCGTGAGGTATTATTGTGTGGATCTCACTAATTTGAGCGGCAGTGGAGGTTTCGCCAAGAGTATTAAATACTTGGGGAGCAACATTGAATGCCTTCCAGAAGTCAACGCCAAGGATGAAATTCTGGGATATAGAGGGCACTATTAGAAAATTGATTGTAACTATTTTATTGTTACAATTAATTGGCAGGGCAAGGGCACCGATGACCGGTTGGGAAACATTATCCGCAGTCGTCAGGTGTGTCGATTGGGGCGAAATTCTAAAATCACTGTTAACAAAAGGCAGGTGAGCATTGTTGCCAAGACAGCTGACAGATGCGCCACTATCAAGTAATCCGGAAAAGGGCACATTGTTAACAGAGAAAAAGCATAGGGTCTCCCATCTTTAGCTTGTTTGCAACAAACCGAAGAAACATTTAAGGTCTGGTTAAAATACTTAATGTGTGCTAACCAATCAGTCCATTCTTTAGACCTTGGTTCAGAATGGGTGCCTGAGAGGTTATTATTTAGTTTTTTGGCCTCTTCATGTAGAAATTTGGTGGGGGCTTGGAGAAATCCACCTGAGGTCTGACATCGCTTGGGTTTTGTAACCTTTCCATGTTGTGCCTTGATTTCTTGAAAATGTTGCGCAGTTCGTCGCTTGGAGGAGAGCGGTCCCTAGAGTGATGCCTCTTGAAAGTTCGGGGTTCCTTGGATTCCAGAAACCTCGCTTGCTTGAAACAAGTAGTGGCCAGATGGCCTACTTTTTTGCAAAAAGAGCACACTTTTTTGTTGTCGAATTCTGGTTTTAAACCAGACGAACGGCTTGGTACGACCACATTATTTGACACATTCTTTATGTTCTTCCTATCCTGGTACGATTCCAGAAGGAGACAGACTTCGTTTAACTGGGCCAGGGATGCAATTTTCTGCGAGGTGATGATGTTCTTGTATTTGCTTAAAAGGCCATCAGTTATGACTGGTAATAGTTCAGCTTCCGAAACAGGATGTGAAAGCTTGATGTTAATGGATTCAGCCCTTTCTATGAATGTTGCCACAGGTTCATTTACTAGCTGATTAATAGATAGTAAAGATAATTTGATCCGGTGCTGGGCTTCCGTTTTTCCGAAGCTAGAGATTAGGGCAGATCTGAGTTTATTCCAATCTTTGCATTTAGTTTTTTGAATGCGGTGCCAGGGTATCAATTCTGGGGAGATGAGTTCTATAAAGTTTTTTCGTAGAATCTCGAATGGGATATTTTTGATTGTAGCCGTTTCTTCAATACGGTCAATGAAATCCAGCACATCGGAGACGCCATTATATTTGACTTTCCAAGAGGATAAATCGTAAGTTTTATCTTGTGTCAAGGTGGGTGCGATGTCCTGTTTTATCATTACTTGCGGCATAGGTTCTTTGTTAGGAACAAGATTATCCAAAACTTGCGTAGCCGAGCGTGAATTATTTTCGCTTGAGGGGGCGAGGTTTATTCTCTTAATGTACTTTTTGTTGAATAAAAGTGCACAAGCCTTTAATGTAGATTTCGATTTGCTTGATGGCGAGAGTCCTCTATCCCTTAAAGCAGTTTGTAAGTGAGTTTTGGATAAGTTGTGCACGTTGGGAATGATACCCAAATTGGATGATGCCATAGCTTGATTGTTTTCCATTGTGAGTTTCCCGGGTGGTGAAAAAAATTGCCAGGGGTTTCCTTTAGTAAGCGCAGAATTAATTTTGTGAGGCACTTTTCACTTGGTAATCACTGGTTGGCACTTCTAAAATAGTTATAGAAAATTGTATTCCATACTACAATTTGGTATATATGACACCAGAATCTTTGTCAAAGGAAGGCACAAGAAAAAAAATTTTGCGTGGAAAGACCTTAGTAGTAAAGGTTTCTGTGTTTCACTGACCACTTTTGAGAAAACTGTGAAATTCACAAGTATTTATTTATTTTCAAAAAATTTGGCCAGGACTGACCTTTAGAAAACGGCTTTTTTATTTTTTTCACTTCACTTTGCACTGAGAAAGGCACTAAAATTCACAAAAGGCACTCTTTTGGCAAATAAAGACAAACTTCCGGATGGAAATAACTGAATATGGGATTCGTTACGTCAATCATATTAAAATTATTTTATTTATTCATGGAACCAATCATTGGCTTTATTATTATTTCACTTTTCTTTATGTAAGGAAAAAAACACAATTCACTTTACACTTATGCTGAAAAAAAAACGGTACCTATAATGTAGAATGGGGAAAGAAAGTCATTATTTTGTCCATTTGGTGAAATATAAGTTGTACTAATTTGACAGACACAAGTGGGCCAATTGGTATATTATGCAGAAACAACAAAAAAAACGTAAGTCCGAAATTTTTGATTAAGGAATTCGCAAAATAACTGGGGTTCCAGAATCAAATTTATAATAATCATTTCCGTTGCTATCCGGTTCAGTCATAAAAAGGCGATTTGATTATAAACGCTGCATAGCAACAGTTAATTATTTCGTTCCGACGGGTTTTTCCGTTGGAATTTTTGGCGCGGGACAAAAGCACTTGCGCGCGCAATCCAGAGAATAGGTATTTACCGCGTGAAATATCGGACCGTTGGTTTGGCGCGAGACTGTTGCCGCCCGCCCGTTGTTTTGTGACGCGTGCGCAGTCAAGTTTGCGGTTAAAAGTATTGGCGCTTTCGGGCGTCCAAAATGGCCGTGTTTTTTTTATCTGCGACGCAATTCATAGTTCCAATCAGATCTGTGTTATGGATCCAATTTACACATAGATTTCTGTGGTTTTTTCACAGAATTCACTGTTCACTGGGTGCAGAATATCAAGGCATAATTAATGTTTACAAAACAATTCCTATGCAGGGAGGATTTCGACAGGTTGCACTCCGCATAGCGACCGGGATAGAAAAAAAATTCTGAGCCCCACGTTATGGCGACAGTTGTTATGACCCTCTTTGCTGGCTTCAAAACCAACACCCTCTCCGGGGCCAAGGGGGCCCTAACATGTCCCAGGCCAGCTCACAGCAGAGACAAAAGTACCCTCTATTCCAGGGGCAGGTCGCACGAATGCTTCAGAATTCTCTCTCTTCCACGGGCGTCTGGGGAAGTACACTCTAGGAAATACTCCTGCCGAGGCAGATTAACAACAGGATTGAATTAAATAGATTCATGTATTGCAAATTCAAAACACAGTACATAGGTCATTACAGTACAATTCAATACAAGAAATGCATACTACACAAACCTAGCTAACGTGTTTATACCTCATGATCTCTGAAAACGAAACTCTCTGAGTGATGGCTTTTCGCGGGAGTTTACAGTCTATCGTTAAAGGACACAATCAAAAGAGGAAACAATTGTACAGCTTACATGATGTCCGGGGATCTCGTCTTCCGGCTTCCAGGGGCACCTCCCGAGTTTAGGACAGAACCGAAGTTTACACAGGCATGGCGAAATACCAGCGCTAAACCCGTAGGCTATTCAATTAACATCACAGGTGCATTTGCGTTCAATTTGGTCGGCAAAAGCCGGCCGCGAACTGTGAGATTCGACCCGACGGGTCGTAACGTGCGCCCGGGGCGGCTTGCAATTCTCAACTGTGTGCGGACGCGGTGGTGCGCGGGAGTGCAGAGGGGAGAGGAAGTAGGAAGCAGGGAAACAGGGGGGAGCGGGGTGTTGTTGAAACTGCCGCGGAGATTTTAGGGACTCGAATTCTCTGTCGTTTAGGGCGTACCATAACAATTTCATAATTCAAAATACAAAGAAATAAAATATCATATTCACGTACTAGATATTTGTATTACCTTTCCAGTTTGGTCGGGTACTTTGAATTCAAATCTAAAATTAAATTTTGTTTCAAAAATGCAATGCACATAAATGATTCACACCATTCTATTGGCTAAAGATGAATCAAAATAAGAAGATTTTTATCTACCTTTTCAACAACATATGTTATTAAGAGGGAATAAAGAAAAAAACCGAAAATACTTCGTTTTTAAATCAAATTTTAGACTTATTGACTTTTTTCCATAAAAAAATTATAAATTGATTTTGAAAGATTGTTTTTTTATCTAGTAAAGGTTTCTATGTTTTAAATTTTGAGGAAAAAATGTTTATTTTATGTATATTAGTTATACCATAGGTCGATGGCAGATTTGTAAAATTTTCAAACAAAATTTTGTATTATACAACATACATTTCAAATTATATAATCATGCAGTAAAATAAATCAATAAATTATCTATGAAAGCTACGTTTCAGAATTTTAATTTTTGTTCAAATAAAATCTTAAAAAAAAGATTCGGGCACGTGTTTTGTGACGAAAATACTTCAGTTTGTCTATTTATTTACGGTCTTACAAACTAACATATATCAGAGTTTTTTACATTTTTATTTTACTTGGACGTTATTGAAAATTGTAAATACTTATGATAAAAAAATAATTACAAAAAGTACATAATTTTAATAGTTTTATCATCATATGTTTGAGCATTTTTTAATGAAGTTATATGAGCGAGCAAATATTTATTGAAATAAAACCTATATTTAATTATTATTTAAAAATACTAGTATGGAGAATAATTAATAGTTCTCATCGAGACCGCCCTGTACAGTGGCAAGGGTATAATCTCAAAACCGTCTTTCGAAGAAATTTGAATTCTCGGCCGCTGGTTAATCGCCCTTAATTTGAATGCTCAATATGAACACTATTTAAATAAAATCATTCCTAATACTCAGGAAAGGATATGAAAGGTATGTGTAAGGTTTGCGTACAATTTTACATGATTTCTCTTTTTTAAAACATAATAATTTTGCTTTCAAAGCCGCTAATACTCCACTATAATTATTATTTAAAAAACAGAATAGAATAGGCCACTTGCATCACATTTTTTTAAATTTTTTTCCGGTTTAGGCAAATATTCTAAGACATTCTGTTTTTTTTTTTTTTTAATCGTATTTTTGAAACCCTGGGGATTTTTTGAAAATTTCAATCCGAAAAATCGGACCATTTTTTTTAAACCGGAAAGACGGGACATAATTTTATAGGTGTGAAAAAACGATAATTACATAGCCGAAAATCATTTAAAAAAAAAGAACGTTATCCACACGAATGGCACAGGAAAATAGCGAGAGGCATACCAAAAATATTACATCTCATAAATATTTTTTTCCTTGATCCATCTTATTGAACATAAATCATTATAATGTATAGCGTCTATATTACTAAATTGAATGTAATGTACTTGTACTTGTAAATTATAATAATAATAAGAATATTATAAAATTTAATTTTGTTAAAATCAGCACCATAATCATTTTTTTATTTTTTTATTATTCATCTTTATTAGTTTTGAGTTACAATTTGTTTTATTCTATGCCTGTCTCACTAGGAGAACCTGTGTTGAGAGCAGGCGCTTAGCATGAGCAGTTCATAATAAGAACACATACAAAGTACAAATAATAACACAATATTACAAGTAACAGTTAATCATCAACGTAAAAATGAAAAAATAAATACTTATAAGTTAGTTTTGATAAAATCTTTGATGTTGGATCTATTTTGGCTGGTAATCCAGGACTTGGTGTCAGATTTATATTTAAGATACATTGTGTTTTGTCTAATTGCCAGTGGAAGTGTATTATATAGTTTTGTTGCAAAGTATCTAAAATTTCTTTGGCCAAAGGTTGTTTTAGCAAAAGGGATAAGTAGGAGATTATGCCCTTTGGTTCTAGTATTGCGAGCATTTGGACATTTTCAAAGGTAGTTCTGTGTTTGAAGAGACATGCTAATATGTTTTTGGCATAAATTTGCCTAATGTCCAAGACACAGATTCTCCTAAAGATTTCATCCGAACTGCTTGTGATCGATAGTTTTAATATAATCTTAATAATTAGTTTCTGGGCTTTAAAGATCGGGTCAATGGCGGCGTCGTTATACCTCTAAAACACGTACCGACATCATCTTCACGTTCTGAAAAGAACCCCGTACATCAGTAAATGTACGGGGTTCTCTTCAGAACATCTGTCAAAAAGTGAAACCAAATGATAAGTTCGCAGAGAACAAACAATAAATCTATATATAAAAAAATAAATCAGTGTGGAATTTTACAAAATTAATAGGAACATTTTCGGAGACGGGACATTTTCATGTAGTGACGTCACGAGCCCAAATAATGGATTTATTTATTTAAAAATAAAAAATCTGTACATTTCTATACAATTTTACTAACATTTTCTTAATCTTAGTAAAAAGATCTATCCACATGATTTTTTCCAAGTCGTTATGAAATCCATGCAAGTGGCCTATTACGAAAATTCAAAGCGGCAGACGATTTCACGATATCATTTTATGTTGTGTACCTAATAATATTCATAATTTATTAAAAAAAAGTGTAGAACGATTATTCCTAAACAGGATTCCACTTGACACTTGTCTAATGTATTTAAACTAACTCCTTAACAGGATTCCACTTGACACTTGTCTAATGTATTTAAACTAACTCCTTAACAGGATTCCACTTGACACTTGTCTAATGTATTTAAACTAACTCCTTAACAGGATTCCACTTGACACTTGTCTAATGTATTTAAACTAATTCCTAAACAGGATTCCACTTGACACTTGTCTAATGTATTTAAACTAATTCCTAAACCGGATTCCACTTGACACTCGTCTAATGTATTTAAACTAATTCCTAAACAGGATTCCACTTGACACTTGTCTAATGTATTTAAACTAATTCCTAAACAGGATTCCACTTGAGACTTGTCTAATGTATTTAAACTAATTCCTTAACAGGATTCCACTTGAGACTTGTCTAATGTATTTAAACTAATTTCTAAACAGGATTCCACTTGACACTTTAATAATAATAATAATAATTTTCCATAGGAAAGCTAATAGCTCAGAAATGCACAAAATAATTTGCAAGGCAGATAGAAATATTACACCTTTAAATTTATATGACGAGAATGCCAACATTCTTATAAATACTAACCAGGAATTATTAGATTCCTGGTCAAATAAAATTATTCACGCAAAACACTTCAATTATCTCAACCAAACGTACGTTGACAAACTTTCGTCAAACAAATGGTTGAGTATTGGAGAGTTGAGCGCAGAAATAGAAGGATTTATGCTTGCCATTCAAGATAGAGTCATTAATACTAAAAATTATAGAAAGCATATAATCAAAGATATAAATCAAATTGATGATTTATGTAGAAAATGTTTGGCTTTTCCCGAAACTATAGAACATATTATATCGGGATGTTCTATATTAGCGCCTTCCGAGTATACATTTAGGCACAATCAGGTTTTAAAAATAATTCACCAAAGTTTGGTAATTAAACATAACTTGATTGACTGCCGTAATATAGTACCATATTATGAATATGAACCAAATTCATTTATAGAAAATGAATTTTATAAAATATATTATGATAAAACTATACTAACAGACAGAACAATTAGTCATAATAGACCTGATATAGTTTTACATGACAAAATTTAAAAAATAACTTATATCATTGATGTAGCTATTCCAAATTCCTGTAATATTCAAAAAACTGTTTCTGAAAAAATTAGAAAATACACAGATTTAGGAAATGAGATTAAAAGAATTTGGCATTCTCGGACTATAAAAATATTACCATTTGTTATTTCGGCCACTGGCATAATACCTAGGAATCTGATTCAAAATTTAAGCATATTAGATTTGTCAAAGAATTTGTATATAAAAATGCAAAAAGCAGTAATCAATATATATTATAAAAGAAAGTCCAAAAAAACGTGCGGAACGCAAAAACTCAGAAACGAGTGCCGGTACGATTAAGAGAGTTATACGGTATGGTAGATCTCTATCCCTCCTAGGGAATAAGGGTATTCGTATTTTCCTAAAGGGCTTGCTTTTGAAGATATAAGGGCTGAAAGTTCTAAGAAGACTCTAGAATTTTCAAGAAGAGTCTAGAAGATTCCGGAAACTTCTAGAAATTTCGATAAAACTCCGGAATGTTCTGAAGGAAATGGAGGAGTGTGTCGGTGTGTCTAGAAGGTTCCGGAAAATTCTAGAAGATTCCACAAAGCTGTAGGGAGTTCTAGAAGGTTCGATAAAGCTGTACAAAGTTCTAGGAGTGGCAGAGTAAGTCGGTGAGTCTAGAAGGATGTGGAAAGTTCTAGAAGGTTGTATACTTTAGAAAGTTCTGAAAGGTGTGGCGTAGTATGTCGGTAAGTCTAGAATGATCTGATGGTTCACAACTGCTTTAGAAAATTGTGGATGGAGAAAGTTCTAGAAGCTTTCAGAAATAATTGGCGGTGAGTCTATAAGATTCCGAAAGTTCTAGAAGGTTCGATAGATCTATACAAAGTTCTGAAAGGAGTGGAGGAGTGTGTCGGTGTGTATAGAAGGTTCCGGAAAATTCTAGAAGGTTCCATAGAGCTGTGGAAGTTCTAGAAGGTTCGATAGGGCTGTACAAAGTTCTTGAAGTAGTGGCGGAGTATGTCGGTGAGTCTAGATGGTTCCGGAAAGTTTTAGAAGGTTCGATAAAGCTGTAAAAAATACTGGAAGGTGTGGCGGGGTATGTTGGTGAGTCTAGAAGGTTCCGGAAAGTTCTAGAAGGTTTAATAAAGCTGTAGAAAGTTCTAGAAGGTTCCATAAGGCTGTAGAAAGTTTTGAAAGGAGTCGAGGAGTGAATCGGTGTGTCTAGAAGGTTCCAGAAAATTCTAGAAGGTTCCATAGAGCTGTGGAAGTTCTAGAAGGTTCGATAGGGCTGTACAAAGTTCTTGAAGTAGTGGCGGAGTATGTCGGTGAGTCTACATGGTTCCGGAAAGTTCTAAAAGGTTCGATAAAGCTGTAGAAAGTTATGGAAGGAGTGGTATAGTACTTCAGTGGATCTAGAAGGTTCCGAAATATTCAAGAAGGTTCCATAAGGCTGTAGAAAGTTCTGAAAGGAGTGGAGCAGTGTGTCGGTGTGTCTAGAAGGTTCCGGAAAATTCTTGAAGATTCCACAAAGCTGTAAGAAGTTCTAGAAGGTTCGATAAAGCTGTACAAAGTTCTGAAAGGAGTGGCGGAGTAAGTCGGTGAGTCTAGAAGGGTCCGGAAAATTCTATAAGGTTCGATAAAGCAATAGAAAGTTCTGGAAGGAGTGGTATAGTACGTCAGGGGATCTAGAAGGTTCCGAAATGTTTTATAGTTTCGATAAAGCGTCAGAAAGTTCTGGCAGGAATCGAAGAGTACGTCGGTGAGTTTTTTAAATTTCGCTAAAACTGTAAAAAGGATTGGCTTCTGGAAGGAATGGCGGAGTACGTCGGTGAGTTTAGAAGGTTCCGGAGTTTCAGAAGGTTTAGTAAAGCTGTAGAATGTTCTGGATGGTGAGGCGGAATATGTCGGCGAGTCTAGAAGGTTCTGAAAAGTTCTATTAGGTTCGATAAAGCTGTAGAAAGTTCTGGAAAGAGTGCAGTACGTCGCGTCGGTGAGTCTAGAAGGTTCCAGAAATTTCGATAAAGCTGTATAAAGTTCTGGAAGAAGTGGCGGAGTATGACGGTGAGTCTAGATGGTTCCGGAAAGTTCTAGGAGGTTCGATAAAGCTGTAGATAATTTGGGAAGGAGTGGCAGAGTACCTTCGGTGAGTCTAGAAGATTACGGAGTTCTAGACAGTTCAATAAGCTGTAGAAAGTTCTGGAAGGATGGCGGAGTATGTCGGTGTGTTTAGAATGTTCCGAAAAGATCTAAAAGGTTCGATAAGGAGTGGCGGAGTGTGTCGGTGAGTCGAGAAGGTTCCGGAAAGATTTAGAAGGTTCGATAAGGAGTGGCGGAGTGTGTCGGTGAGTCTAGAAGGTTGCGGAAAGATTTAGAAGGTTCGATAAGGAGTGACGGAGTATGTCGGTGAGTCTAGAATGTTTTGGAAAGTTCTATAATGTTCAATAAAGCTGTAGAAATTTTGGCAGGAGGGAGGAGTACGTTGGTGAGTCTAGAAGGTTATGGAAAGTTCAATAAGTTTAGATAAAGCTATAAAAAGTTCAAGAAGGAGAGACGGATTATGTCGGTGAGTTTATAAGGTACCGGAAAGTTCTATAAGGTCCGATAAAGCTGTAGAAAGTTCTGGAAGGAGTGGTGGAGTACATCACTAGGTCTAGAAGGTTCCGAAAAGTTTTATAAGGTTTAATAAAGCTGTAGAAAGTTCTGGCAGGAGAAGCAGAGTACCTCGGTGAGTTTAGAAGGTTGTGGAAAGTTCTAGAAGTTTGGATAATCTTTATTTTCAATAATTAAAAAAACTGTACAATGTGCATGTCGCTAAAACTCAAAGATGAGTCCCTGTACGATAAAGGGAATTATATTGTGTGGTAGCCCTCTATCCCCCATCCATGAAGAAAGTTCCCGTTTTTACCTAAAGGGCGTGCTTTTAAAGATATAAGGGCTTGAAGTTTCGCCCTCTTGAAATTTTTAGAACAGGTCAAAACATTCCAGAGTATTCTTGAGCATTCCACCACATTCCAGAACATCCCAAAACATTCTGGAATGTTGTGGAATGTTCGGGAATAGGATGGAACGATCATGAACATACAGGAACATCCCAGATCATTGTGGATTATTACAGAACACTCCTGAATGTTGTGGATTGATTTGGACCATTATTCTGGAACATTTGAATTCTTTTTTTGTATGGGACTACCCATATGGAGTATATAAAGCAAGATCCGTCGTGGATTCGAACGTCAATTCAATATCATATCAACTCCTTGAGCGAAGCCGGACACCCCAGTCAGAGTATTTGGATAATTCCACATCGTTCCAGAATAACCCGGAACATTCTGGAAAATTGTGGAATGTTTGGGAATAGGGAATCGGGAACATCAATGTGAAACATTCCAGAACACTCTCGAATGTTGTCCTGAGCGAAGCCGGGTAACCCAGCTAGTTTTAAATACATGTAGGATTACAAAATATTTTTTAAATATTTATATTGAGGGATCAGTAGGATTTATAGGTTCAATTAGAAATGCCACAGAGCCGAACCCTCTGATATGAAAATATCTGGAGTCGGTGGATTATATTCCCATTTGGTCTCTAGTAGGTTGACATGTTGTTCTTGTATTGTTTTGTATTTATAATACTTATATAGTGCAATTGCATAACGTGGATTCACTAGATGATCATTTGGGGAAGTGTATGAAAGGGTTTAGTTTTTCCTTCTTTTTTTTTTTTTTTTTGGGGGGAAAATTTAACCCGGACATTTAAATCTGGTGCGTAAAATAATAGTTGCTTAGCAACGCAAGCCTTGACGTTTGCTTGTATTTTAGCTCTCTGATTTTTTTATTGTATCAGATAGAAAAGAATTAGCTTTGATCCCAAAACATATAAATATTTGAAAATAAGTATATTAGATAACGTAATAAATAAACTGCCAGTGGACCGTAGGATATTTAGGTAAATAAATACAAAATAAATTTTTCCTTTTGTGAGGACTTCAGTAACCAAGGTAAACAACTATATTTTGAGATTACGTTGAAATATATTTTGTAGATAAATTTAATTATATATTTTATTTTGATAACATTATTCTACAATATAATATATATTATAGATTTGTAGTATTGAAGGGTAGTTTACATTAAAATATTTAATTTGGAGATATTGAAAACTATTTGTTGACACTAGGTAACGACGACAGTTGCTTGGTTACTGGAATGTAGGAATTAATAATAATTAATAAATCATTTCCAAGTTGTTTTGAAAGGTGACACAATGTCATTTTCAACCAACGGAAATGAAAATGGGTTTATTATGTCATCTATACAGATGAACATTGATAATCTGAGACCCCAAAAAACAAAAGCAGGTATTCCTAGGCAGCGTATGAAATGGACGAACGATGTCAATATGTTCATCGTTCGTTCATATTTTTATGTAACTAAACTAGAAACAGATATGTTATTGTATAGGAAAAAATTACATTTACTTTTCTCACAAAATTATCCGGTTGCCCAAGTAAACGAACAAAGATTAGCTGACCAAAAAAGGTCAATTTTCAAAAATAATTTAATTCCTGTAGTAACATTAAATGAGATAAGAAAAGAAGTAGCAGATAGATTGCAATTGGAGAATAATTTAGATCAAATTAATACGAGTAGTAATGTTATATTAGATGCATTGAATGAAGATAGTTTAGCTAATATTCTAGTAGAAGAATCCAATGATATTAGAGTAGATTCAAATAACTTAGACATTATTCATAATCTTAGGGAAATCAATATTGCAAATTTAAACTTACTAGATGATAATGTAATAGAATTAGCTAACTTGCTTCAAAATAATATAAATAGATATATAGATATAGAGCCCACAGTTAGACCAAAATTACCAAAATTGCATACGTCAAAGAAATTATCTAAATTAATTTCTGAATTAAATAATTTAATTTTACCAAAAATAATATTTGACGATATTAGTTTTTTAGATCTTCATACAATAGTGTACGCTAGTGCTATCACTATATGTAATAAGTTAGGAGTTAAATTAATATCCTCTGATGATAGATCATATAGTTATAGTAAACCAGAATGGCAGATTAGATTAGAAAATGATGTAGTATTTTTAAGAAGTAGTATAGCTAGAGTAATTGAATATAAAAATGGAAATAGAAGTAGGAATATTTTGAGATATGTAGATGAAATTGGGAGAAAATTTGGTTATAGCATTGGTAGTAATAATAATGAAAATATAATCAATGATTTATTAGATTTATTAAAACAAAAATTAGGTGTAAAAGCTAGTAGATTAAAAAGATATAATTATACGTATAATAAAAGAAATAATAATAGATTATTTCAGAAAAATGAGAAAATATTTTATTCCAAACTTGACGATAAACAGAATATTATTTCGAATAATAATATTCCGTTGCCATCTGAATCAGATATGCGCGATTTTTGGACAAACATTTGGAGTAAAGATATAAAACATAATGAGGCAGGTAACTGGATAGAAAATGAAGAACTCAATTGTTCAGACATTGAACAAATGAGTTTTTCTGATATATCGGTTGAATTGTTAGCCAAAATTATAAAAAATACTCATAATTGGAAAGCCACGGGTTGCGATTGGATACATAATTTTTGGTACAAACGTCTAACTACTTTACATCCTCTTTTTGCAAAAAATCTTTCAAAACTTGTCAGAGAACCTCAAAATTTTCCTAATTTTCTAACTAAGGGCATTACTTATATGTTGCCTAAAAGCGAACATATTAATAATCCCTCTCAATATAGACCCATTACATGTCTACCGACAATATACAAAATTTTAACCTCTTGCTTGACAGATTTAATATATACTCATTTGGATGAAAAAAATATTTTATCTGAACAACAAAAAGGTTGTCGCAGAAAACATATGGGATGTAAAGAACAGTTAGTTATTGATTCTGTAATTTTAAAACAAATTCAAAATCAAAAGCGTAATTTACATACTTGTTATATAGATTATCAAAAAGCTTTTGATAGTGTCCCGCACTCGTGGCTAATCAAAATATTAAAAATATATAAAGTTAACCCAATTATAATTAGTTTTTTGAAAAATATTATGTCCTTTTGGAATACAGATTTGCTAGTTAATTTAAAAGGTAAGAAAATAGTAGTACCGGGCATTTCAATAAAAAGAGGGATTTTTCAAGGAGACTCATTGAGCCCTCTTTGGTTTTGCTTAGCATTGAATCCCCTTTCTAAAATGTTAATTAAAAGCAAGTTTGGAATAAAAATTAAGGGTAATACAAGAGAGAGTAGTATAGTTTCACATCTATTATATATGGATGATATAAAATTATTTTCAAATTCTGAATCAAATTTAGAGAAAATGATTAAGGTAGTTAAAATTTTTTCAGATGATATTAAAATGACTTTTGGTTTAGATAAATGTAAAACTATCCATATAGAGAAAGGCAAAATTGTAGATGGAGACGAGGGTATATTTAGAAATTTCAAAATTCAAAGTATGAAAGGGGATGAGGTTTATAAATATTTAGGATACCCGCAATCGAATAGATTAGATCACACTAGTATTAAAAATGATATTAGGATTAAATTTCAAACTAGGATCAGAAAAATTTTAAAATGCAATCTATCTGCTAAAAATTTAGTAAAAGCAATAAATACTTGGGCAATACCTCTACTAACGTACTCATTTGGCATAATTAAATGGTCCAATACAGATTTAGATAGTTTAGAACGATTAATTAGAACTACGTTAACAAAATTTAATTGCCATCATCCAAATTCAGCTATAGAACGAATTAATTTACCTAGAAATTTAGGAGGTAGAGGTGTAGTCAAAATAACATCTTTGAAACACAATCAGGTAGAAATGCTTAGAAATTTTTTCCATAGGAAAGCTAATAGCTCAGAAATGCACAAAATAATTTGCAAGGCAGATAGAAATATTACACCTTTAAATTTATATGACGAGAATGCCAACATTCTTATAAATACTAACCAGGAATTATTAGATTCCTGGTCAAATAAAATTATTCACGCAAAACACTTCAATTATCTCAACCAAACGTACGTTGACAAACTTTCGTCAAACAAATGGTTGAGTATTGGAGAGTTGAGCGCAGAAATAGAAGGATTTATGCTTGCCATTCAAGATAGAGTCATTAATACTAAAAATTATAGAAAGCATATAATCAAAGATATAAATCAAATTGATGATTTATGTAGAAAATGTTTGGCTTTTCCCGAAACTATAGAACATATTATATCGGGATGTTCTATATTAGCGCCTTCCGAGTATACATTTAGGCACAATCAGGTTTTAAAAATAATTCACCAAAGTTTGGTAATTAAACATAACTTGATTGATTGCCGTAATGTAGTACCTTATTATGAATATGAACCAAATTCATTTATAGAAAATGAATTTTATAAAATATATTATGATAAAACTATACTAACAGACAGAACAATTAGTCATAATAGACCTGATATAGTTTTACATGACAAAATTTAAAAAAATAACTTATATCATTGATGTAGCTATTCCAAATTCCTGTAATATTCAAAAAACTGTTTCTGAAAAAATTAGAAAATACACAGATTTAGGAAATGAGATTAAAAGAATTTGGCATTCTCGGACTATAAAAATATTACCATTTGTTATTTCGGCCACTGGCATAATACCTAGGAATCTGATTAAAAATTTAAGCATATTAGATTTGTCAAAGAATTTGTATATAAAAATGCAAAAAGCAGTAATCAATATATATTATAAAAGAAAGTCCAAAAAAACGTGCGGAACGCAAAAACTCAGAAACGAGTGCCGGTACGATCAAGAGAGTTATATGGTATGGTAGATCTCTATCCCCCCTAGGGAATAAGGGTATTCGTTTTTACCTAAAGGGCTTGCTTTTGAAGATATAAGGGCTGAAAGTTCTAAGAAGACTCTAGAAACTTCAAGAAGAGTCTGGAAGATTCCGGAAACTTCTAGAAAATTCGATAAGACTCTGGAATGTTCTGGAAGAAATGGAGGAGTATGTCAGCGAGACTAGAAGGTTCCGAAAAATTCAAGAAGGTTCGATAAAGCTGTAGAAAGTTCTGAAAGGAGTGGAGGAGTGTGTCGGTGTGTGTAGAAGGTTCCGAAAAATTCTAGAAGATTCCACGAAGCTGTATGAAGTTCTAGAATTTTCAATAAAGCTGGAAAAGGTTCTGGAAGGAGTGGCGGAATAAGTCGGTGAGTCTAGAAGGTTCCGTAAAGTTCTAGAAGGTTCCGTAAAGCTGTAAAAAGTTCTGACAGGAGTGAAAGAGTGTGTTGGTGTGTCTAGAAGATCCTGAAAAATTCTAGAAGGTTCCACAAAGCTGTAAGAAGTTCTAGACGGTTCGATATGAATGTACAAAGTTCTGGAAGGAGTGGCGGAGTATGTCGGTGATTCTAGAACGTTCGATAAAGCTGTAGAAACTTCTGGAAGGTGTGGCGGAGTATGTCGGCAAATCTAGAAGGTTCCGAAAAGTTTTAGAAGGTTCGATAAAAATGTACAAAGTTCTGAAAGGAATGGTGGAATATGTTGGTGGGTTTAGAAGTATCCGGAAAGTTCTAGAAGGTTCGATAAAACCGTAGAAAGTTCTAGATGGTTCCGTAAAGCTGTAGAAAGTTCTGATAGGAGTGGAGGAGTGTGTTGGTGTGTCTAGAAGGTCCCAAAAAAGAAGGTTCCATAAAGCTATTGGAAGTCCTAGAACGTTCGATAGGGCTGTACAAAGTTCTGAAAGGAGATGACGGAGTATGTCGGTGAATATAGAAGGTTCCGAAAAATCTAAAAGGATCGATAAAGCTATAGAAAATTTTGGAAGGAGTGGAGGAGTGTGTCGGTGTATCTAGAAGGTCCCGAAAAATTCTAGAAGGTTCCATAAAATTGTAGAAAGTTCTGGAAGGTGTGGCGGAGTATGTCGGTGAGTCTGTGAGAAGGTTCCGGAAAGTTCTAGAAGGTTTGATAAAGTTGTAGAAAGTTCTAGAAGGTTCCATAAGGCCGGACAAAGTTCTCGAAGGAGTAGCGGAGTATGTCGGTGAATATAGAAGGTTCCAAAAAGATCTAAAAGGATCGATAAAGCTATAGAAAATTTTGTAAGGAGTGGCGGAGTATGTCGGTGTGTCTAGAAGGTTCCGAAAAGTTCTACTAGATTCGATAAAGCTGTAGAAAGTTCTAGAAGGAGTGGCGGAGTATGTCAGTGAGTCCAAAAGGTTCTGAAAAGTTCTAGAAGGCTCGATAAAGCTCTAGAAAGTTCTGAAAGGAGCGATGGAGTGTGTTGGTGAGTCTAGAAGGTTCTAGATAGTTCTGAAAGCCTCCCTAATGCTCTAGGATTTTATGGAAGGAGAAAGTTCTAGAAGCTTTTTAGAAATGAGTAGCGGAGAGTTTTGTTGAGTCTAGAAGGTTCTGGAAAGTTCTAGAAGTTTGGATAATCTTTATCTTCAATATATATAAAAAAAAGTGTTCAATGTGCATGCCGCTAAAACTCAAAGACGAGTCCCGGTATGATAACGGGAGTTATATTGTGTGATAGCCCTCTATCCCACATCCATGAAGAAAGTTATCGGGTTTACCTGAAGGGCGTGTATTTAAAGATATAAGGGCTGGAAGTCTCGCCCCCTTGAAATTTCTAAAAGTTCAAAACATTCCAGAGTATTCTTGAGCATTCCAACACACTCCGGAACAATCTGGAATATATTTAGGAATATACCGGAATATCCCAGATTTCTTCCTCTTTCGTATGGTGGGGGGTCAGAGGGGGACATCTAGGTCTGCGAGCCAGTCTATGGCCTCAGGCGTTGCAGTTCATCAATCCCGCCGGGGAATAAATGGAGCGGGCATTCGTTGACCACATGTTCGGTGGTCTGCACCGCACCGCAAATATCCCAGATCATTGTGGAACATTCCAGAACACTACTGAATGCTGTGGAATGATCTGGAACATTATTCTGGAACATTTGAAGTTTTTTATGGGTCTACCCATATGGGGTATATAAAGCAAGATCCGTCGTGGATTCGAACGTCAATTCAATCTCACATCAACTCCCTGAGCGAAGACGGACACCCAGCCAGAGTATTTGATAGCATTCCACAACGTTCCAGAACATCCCGGAACATTCTGGAAAATTGTGGAAAGTTCGGGAATAAGGAAACGGAAACATCAATGTGAAACATTTCAGAACACTCTCGAATGTTGTCCTGAGCGAAGCCGGGTAACCCAGCTAGTTTTAAATACATGTAGGATTACAAAAGATTTTTTAAATATTTATATTGAGGGATCAGTAGGATTTATAGGTTCAATTAGAAATGCCACAGAGCCGAACCCTCTGATATGAAAATATCTGGAGTCGGTGAATTATATTCCCATTTGGTCTCTAGTGGGTTGACATGTTGTTCTTGTATTGTTTTGTATTTATAATACTTATATAGAGCAATTGCATAACGTGGATTCACTAGATGATCATTTGGGGAAGTGTATGAAAGGGTTTAGTTTTTCCTTCTTTTTTTTTTTTTTTTTTTTGGGGGGAAAATTTAACCCGGACATTTAAATCTGGTGCGTAAAATTTATTTCGCATAAAATTATACAATGAAACATATGTGGAAACTTTGACTAGCCAACTAGGAATGGATCCTGTTTTAGGCCAGTCAAATTGACAAATTTAGTTCATATCATAATTTCATATTACATTGATAAATTATATACATATTATTTATTGAATGAAACAAGTGTTACGATTAAATTCCTCGTAGAAGCTTTAGTTAATAACTACAATTGTGAACTCATAAAAAAAGAATAAGCGAAGAGAAAAAAACAATGTCTTAAAGTACAGATTTAGTATCGAATGCTTGTTTAACAATAGATAAATGTTTGGACTTTGGACATGTGAATCCCTAGCAAAAATTGAGAATCGAGACCAGCTTCAAGTGTGATGACAAAATCCATATTATAATTAAAGTGGATGTTTAAACATGATTACAAAAAATAAGTATAATTAACGTGAGTGACGTATCCCTCAACTTTACGAGCGGGTAAAGAAACTCAAAAAGAATGTGACTCGAAAAGGATGCAGCAAATGAATAAAAACAATTTGTATATAAATATGTCTTAAGTTAATGTATAAATAGTGACATGAGAAAGGGGTTGATAACCAATTGTTTTTATTTCCCTTTCCTTGCGTCATTTTTTCATCCTACTAAGATATTTTCCCTTAGAGCACTTAATATAAAATAAAACAGGTAAAGTAAGTAAAATCCAGATGGTAATAATAAAAAGAAAGATCACCGCAGGAGATGAATGTAGAACAATGAGAAGGGTATTGATAAAATAGTAGACAATTATGTTCTGAAGTGATAAGTACGTGTTTTTGTAATATTACGCATAGTACGTAATTTTGTATAATTTTATACGTATTATGTATAAATTATAATTTACGTAATTTTGTATAATAAAAAGAAAGATCTCCGCAGGAATTGAATTTTGGCAAATGACTTTATTTGGTAGGATCGTACTTACTAATGTAGCCAAGGTATGAAGATAAATTAATACACAGGTTGAGGTTCCGGACTCCACGTTTATTGAATGTTGGATACAAAGCATGACACGACAAAAGTTCGATTCAGAAGGATTTGAAGGAAAATGGCGAGTATGACAGCGAAAAGCGACGAACGACCCAAAAGGGCGCAAGGAAGGGAATGAAATTGCCTACGAGTTTATTCTGGCGTCTGGCCCGCAAGCGCTCAGATCTCAGGGATACCCTTATACAAAATTACTTTATGGCTGTAAAATGAAATCGCTGTCATTCTCTACATACCTTCCTCCCAGTTTGAAAAACGACATAAAAAATAAATGTAAAAATAGTTTATTGGTTTCAATGCGTTCCAGAAAATATAATGAAAAAACATCACATGTTGGTATTGTGAGTAGTGTCGAATAATAATCTGCTTTTAATTTAACAATATGTTATTATATTTTTTGAAATGCATTAGATATGATTACTTAAATTAGATTTTACAGTCGTAAATAGAAGGAAGAGTGATTCTGTATTTTAATATAAACAGTTTCAAAAGTGATTTGACATACATTATATAAACTTGGTTTATTCTGTGTGGGACCACCCACCACACGAAACATGCTGACTTCTGGATTAGATTAAAAATGCAACATTGTATGTCACCTAACTTTTAAAGCTAAATTTAAAAACTTACTTGATTGTGAAATATGTGTGTAACATTATAAATATAGTATTTTAACATGGATTTTGAATTTGAAGCTATAAACATAATGTTATTTCTAGGAGTATGCTCCAACTAGATTGACTATGTATATAATCAATGAATTGCATCTACAAACTTTATGTTTGGAGCATATGTACAGGATGTTTGCGACTAGTATCACTTAAAATTAATATACATATTAAAAATACCTCACAATACTTCAATTGTGTATTATTAACAAATAAAATTATTAGTTTAGAGAGAAAATACTTAAAAGTTACTGCGTCAACAAACGTTTTTTGTTTGGAGCAAGGAGTGTCACGCACTTATGCTTTAATTCAAATCACCCTTTCAGGTAATTTGTGGTAAATATAAGACATATTATGTTCCGATAATATAACAGTGTTAGAATAACTATAGCTTATTATTCATATAAAGTAAATACTCTATTACTGGAATATGATAAAGTACATGGCTAAAACTATTTATTATATAATACAGGTTTAGAATGTTTGATCTTAAACGAATCAAATATTTCAGATTTGGAAAGTAGTAGATATTATAAAATGTACAACATATTCGTTTTCTATGAACATGAGGTATGAAATCCTTAATCTATCATTTTTATAGTGATAATATCTCATCAATTGTTTACAAGTGTAGTTTATATAATTTTATACTGGTTTTTATAAATGAACTTGATGTGTATTTGCTAATACCTTTGTAAACACTTAAGGAGTAATTTATAGTTTAAAAAAAAAATTTTTATCAACACATTCTATCAGGCGAGGGACATGTACGCTTGATAGGATATGGATAAAAAATAATCATATTGTTATAAGCAATTACATTTCATTAAAAGAAATGGTATAAAAATTATTGTATGATTTAAATGTTAAAATCTCAACAACATGTTCATTCGGATATGTGGATGTCATCAAACATTCGACTGAACATGGTTAAATTCCATAATATTATAAAAATACGCAAAACGTAATCAAAGTTAGTTAAAAGTTACTAAAGATACATGTGAAAGTAAACGCGTCTAGCGGGGTGGTTTGAAACTTGGATAAGTTATTCATGAATGGATACATCAATGTGTGTTATTTTGTTAACATGATCAATATTACATACATTATGTTCTAGTTATACTTAAAAGTTATTTTAAGTGCATGTTGCATTATAGAATGATATAAACGATATGTGCTATATTAAAGTATGATATATTATGTTTGGTTTTGTTATTGTAAAACCTACTAAGAGAACGCTTATCTTAGCGTAACGTTAAATGATTTCTTATACATAGATGTTTTATCGTGTAATATACGATTGTAAAGTTGACTTAAAACTAGCTACATGTTATTTACATGGTTGAAAAATGAAAAATTTTTCATTAGTTACACGAATTATAATAGTACTAATATAGAGCTCAAAATTTTATCAAAATTTGTAGACTTTAGTATATTTGTTCAGTAATTTTTTAAAAAAATATATGCTTTTTGGAATTCTAATGAGTTTTTCT
The DNA here is from genome assembly GCA_917880885.1 of Limnephilus marmoratus. Taxonomy (NCBI): domain Eukaryota; kingdom Metazoa; phylum Arthropoda; class Insecta; order Trichoptera; family Limnephilidae; genus Limnephilus; species Limnephilus marmoratus. The sequence continues at coordinate 19,694,388 of OU862906.1, forward strand.
ATGTGTTTTATACTTATTTTTTATAAATCTGTTTTGTATAAATCATTTTAGATTTGATATGGATTTGTAAGAATATAAATGAGAGAAAGAATTTATATTGAAAAGAATTTATATTGCCTTTATATTGGAAAGAATTTATACTGCCTTAGTGCCATTTATTTGCGTACTGATTGGTATCTGTCAGGGAAATGCACCCTTCGACCGGATCTTGTTCTTGTTATATTTTCTGGGAGTGGTTCCTGGACAGATGTAGAAATAGGTACGTTGTCTTCTACTGGTATAAAAGCGGGCTTTAGGCGATCTATCGAGACACGCTTCGGTTTCCCATTTACGCTGATGACGAATGTTTTTTCATCGCGTTCTTCGACTTTATGTGGTCCTTCGTAAGGGTTTTGGAGCGATCTTCTTCCTCCATCTGTTCTGAGGAATACATGGGTAGAAGTAGGCAGATCTTTGTGTATAAAGATTTTTCTTGTACCATGAGCACTTGCAGGAGTTGATTTTATGCCATCAAATTTTCTTTGTAGACGTCCAACATAAGTGTCAGGTTCTTCCCTTGGAGTCTCAGTGAAGAAATCACAAGGTAACCTGAGAGTTCTACCGTATGTGAGTTCGGCTGGTGAACATTTTAAATCGTCCCGAACTGTCGATCTCAAACCGAGTAGGATAAGAGGGAGATTCTCTAACCAGTTTGGTTCTCCGCTTGCTATGAGGCTAGCTTTTAATGTGCGATGCCATCTTTCGATCATACCATTGGCTTGCGGGTGATATGCGGTAGTTCTTGTATGCTCGATTCCAAACTTCTCAGTCAATTTCCTAAATAAAAAACTCACAAACTGTCTTCCTTGGTCTGTTGTGATGGTCAACGGGGTCCCGTGACGAGCAATCCAGTGAGTCGTAAGGGCAGTAGCGACGGTTTCCGCTGACATGTCTTTTAAAGGTATAGCTTCGGGCCAGCGAGTAAATCTGTCGATCATGGTTAACAGGTATCGGTACTCGTTGCAAGCTGGAAGAGGGCCCACTATGTCGATATGGACATGTCGGAAACGATCTTCAGGCAAAACATAAGTTGCTGGTGGCGCTACCGTATGTTTGGTGACTTTGGCTTTTTGGCACGCAATACAGTGCTTGACGAAGTTTTTTATATCTGTCGCCATGTTGGGCCAAACAAATCTTTGTTTTATAGTGTTAGTTGTTCCGAGGATGCCTGGATGGCAAACATTATGGACGCTTTCAATCACTTGGTCTCGCATGCAGGCTGGAACGAAAGGTCTGACATGGCCTGTGGAGATGTCACACCAAACTGAAGCATCTGTGCCAGGTATCACCATTTGACGTAAGGCGAGGGTGGTGTCATCTTTTGCCTTACTAATTTCGTCAGTTTGACACTGCACTATTCCCATCTGCCTGTAGTCAATTTCAGTAGGACAATTAATCTCATCGATTCGAGATAGTGCGTCTGCTACTACGTTCTGTGATCCAGAAACATGCCTGATGTCAGTGGAGAATTGAGCAATAAAATCCAACTGTCTTTCTTGACGTGGAGAGCTAGAGGCTCGCTTTTTGCTAAAGGCAAAGGTGAGTGGCTTGTGGTCAGTATAGATTGAAAAATTTCGACCTTCAATGTGGTTCCTGAAATACTTTACAGCTTCGTAAACGCCAGTAAGTTCACGGTCAAAGGTGCTGTACTTCCGCTGTGCGGGTGTAAATTTTTTCGAGAAGAATCCCAGGGGTTCCCAAGAATTGTTGTTGAGTTGTTGTAGCGTTGCTCCCATAGCTATATCACTAGCGTCAACCATTATTGAAATTCTTGCTGTCGGGATTGGGTACGCAAGTAAAGCTGCATTTGCTAATTGCTGCTTACAATTCTCGAATGCTTCTGTGAGTTCTTGATTCCATGTGAGTATCCTTTTGTCATTCTTTTTGTAACCATTTATACAGTTGAATAACTTAGTCTGTATGTTTATGGAATTGGGCAGGAATCTGCGATAATAATTTAACATTCCTAAAAAGCGTCGTAAGTCTTTCGCTGTTTTAGGTAATGGGAACTCTGTGACTGCTGTTACCTTTTCCTTGATAGGTGACATTCCTTTTTGGGTGATCGTGTGACCCAAGAAGTTCACTGTGTGTACACCAAATTTGCACTTATTTATATTTATAACCAGATCATATTCGGCGAGACGTTTTAGTAGTAAATCTAGATGCCTTTTGTGCTCTTCTTCGTTTTTGGAAGCGATGAGGATGTCATCCAGGTAAACGAAGCAAAAATCCAGGTCCCTTGTTACAGAATGCATAAATCTTTGAAAGCTTTGTGCTGCGTTTGATAGCCCGAATTGCATAGACGTAAATTCGAATAGGCCAAACGGGGTGATGATCGCAGTCTTCGGTATATCGGCCGCTTCCACCGGTATTTGGTGATAAGCGCGAGACATATCTATGGTGCTAAATATAGTAGCGTCAGATAATTTATGTGCAAAATCATTCAGTTGCGGTATGGGATATTTGTCCGGAATTGTCTGGGCGTTCAAGCGGCGATAGTCCCCACATGGACGCCATTCGCCATTCGGTTTTCTAACCATGTGCAAGGGGCTGGCCCAATTACTCTTTGATGGCCTGCAAATCCCTTGCTCCATAAGGTATTTAAATTCCTTTTTGGCTGCTTCAAGTAGCGCTGGTGCGAGTCTACGAGCACGCTCAGTAACAGGAGGTCCCTTAGTCTCTATACAATGTGTTACAGTGTGTCTTTTTTTATCAGGGATTTTCATGTTAGGCCTTGTTAAGTTCGGGTATTTATTCAGGATGTCCCTATATTTTTGTACAGTAGAAATAGTAGAGATTCCAGAAGTTGGTCCTTTGTAGGTTATTCCCCTGATTAATAGTCCTGTAGATTGGTCTGCAATGGTTGCTTTCTTGAGATCCACTGTTAAGTTAAAATTGTGAAGAAAATCAGCTCCTAGTATGGGTCTTGAAACATCAGCGACAATGAATCGCCATTTTAATGCTCGTCGAAGGCCAAAATTAAGCTCGACGGTCCTTGTACCATACGTTTTGATTGGATTTCCATTCGCTCCATACAGGGTAGTGGGGCAGTTGTCAGAAGTAACATTATTCTTGTTATAAGACTGGTTTCTTGGGAGGACTGAAATATCGGCGCCCGTGTCGACAAGGAATTTTTGCCTAGTTTGTTGGTCATATACGAAGAGACGACAAGTTTTGCTGGGAATCTCACATGTCCCTACTGTGAGGTTCCGTTGTCGTTTTCCGAGTTTTTCTTGGTAAATGAACATGGTTGCAAACACCTGTATGCTTTTTCCCCGAATCTTCTGTGGAAACTGCAGATGCCATTATTGTTTCTATTTGGAGATTTATCACGAGACCGAGACCTAGGTCTGCTTGTGAAGTTCCTCTGTGTCGAATTTTGATACGAGTAGTTCCTACGAGGACTTTGATTTCGTTTTCCTCGAAAGTTTGAAGATTGGTTTGTCTGAGTAAGCTTCAATTGAGATACTTCACGGGTTAGTGCGGAAATTTGTTGTTGAAGTTGGAGTAATATTGAAGTTTCCGTGGATTCCGATCTTGATGTGCATGGTTTATTATTGCGGTCGACGACACTACAATCTGATGATTGGTAAACATCTAATATTTTGTCAGCCGTGGACGCCAGTTGGCTCACATTATTTTCCGTGAGTGCTGATAATATTGCCTGCACATGTTGCGGTAGGCGCTGCAACCATAATGTACGAACTATTGCGCTCTCCGCTAAAGCTGGACCAGCTAGTTCTAACATGTGCCTTAAGAGTTCGGTTGGTTTCCGGTCTTCAAGTTGGATTCCAGTAAGCAAGCGAGTTAGACGCTTCTCCGCAGAATCCTGCAGACGATCAATAAGCGCGGTCTTGAGGGTAGTATATTTGTCCGTTATTGGTGGTTTCGTGACTATGTCACTCACGCTTTGTAGAGTTTGCGAATCTAAGGCTGCGACGATGATGTTATATTTGGTGAAGTCATCTTTAATACGTGAATTCGCAAACTGAGCCTCTACTTGGACTATCCAAAGTTGAATATTCTCCTTCCAGCAAGGGGGGAGCTTTACTGAAACGTGGTGTATCGCTTGATCAGAGTTATTAGAGCTGGTAGATTCCATGGTTGATTGTGTTTTTTTCTTGGCTTCTGCCGTTGAATTTGTTCCGAAGATTTGTTCGAAGTGGAAGTCTTCGTCAGAAGTGGTCATTTCGCATTACATTCAAAATTGGCAAATATGGCAGAAAGCGTATGGCAAGAAAAATATTGCAAGAAATGAATCATATGTGAAAAAAAAAATTATTTAAAATTTTTGGCAAAATTGTTAAAAAATTAACAATATTTTGTACTAGATTCCATCGATTGTTACATAGAAAGCGTTCAGCAAAGTTTAAAATTAGAATGTACTGTCTGTAGGACTTAATTTACAAATATCATTTGTAAAATAATCTGTAAAATATTCGTAGTTCCAAGAAATGTTAAAATATTACTGAATTTCAATAGTATACTTGAACAGAAATGTGCTAATAGGTAGCATTATTATGGATTGTAGGTAGGTATAATTTCACATGTATTCACACAAGTTCTAAAAATTTCTTAAAGAGAACATGTGCTGAATTGCAACATTTTGGGTAGGAATCAACCCATCAAACAATGTAACATAATTTAAAAATGCTGAAATAAAATTAATGATGAACTTTTTTTTTAATTTACGTGTCTGTAGCGATGGTTTCCACAAGCGTTGAATTCTGTGATAAGTGTTTTCTCTGCCTGCCGCTCTGATGAAATCGGCAGTTTCGGGCTTGCAGCGCTGGAATCCGTCCCGGCGTAGAATTTACCGGACCTGCCGCGTTGTGTTTCCGCCTTAAGTACTTCGGTCACGAAATGTCAGTTTGTTCCCCTGAAATAGATGGTACAACGCAGTTTAATTCTTTTTTGAAGAAACGAAAAGAAATAATGATTAGTTGGTTTGATAATTTATGAGAGATCATAGTATTTATTTGAAAGGTCGTAAAGGTTACAATATTTTGACTTTACAATCCTGTTATCGGAAGATTGATTTACATAATCCATGTGGGTATATAGTAAAAAATCAAGATATGTTTGATATGATTGAATGATTAATTATTAATTACATTTAAAAAATATTTGTTTTAGAAAAATAATACTTTGCTTGAAAACCCATGCACTGTTTAGGCCGTCATTATCGAAATATATGACGGAATATGCGATGCATATTATATTTAAAGTTTTACTGAGGTCTCCCTAGTGAAAAGCAATAAGAGCAAAAGATGCACTGTTATTTTAGTTAAAATTGAAAGGTAACTCACCGGGATATGATACCTCAGGATTTCCTTCCCTGCGCCATGATGGTCGCTCGCTGCTGGTTGTCCGCCATTATCCATGTGTATACGTCGGGTTCACCAATTTGGCAAATGACTTTATTTGGTAGGATCGTACTTACTAATGTAGCCAAGGTATGAAGATAAATTAATACACAGGTTGAGGTTCCGGACTCCACGTTTATTGAATGTTGGATACAAAGCATGACACGACAAAAGTTCGATTCAGAAGGATTTGAAGGAAAATGGCGAGTATGACAGCGAAAAGCGACGAACGACCCAAAAGGGCGCAAGGAAGGGAATGAAATTGCCTACGAGTTTATTCTGGCGTCTGGCCCGCAAGCGCTCAGATCTCAGGGATACCCTTATACAAAATTACTTTATGGCTGTAAAATGAAATCGCTGTCATTCTCTACAGAATGTAGAAAAAAATGGGAAGGGTATTGATAAAAGAATAGACAATTGTGTTCTGCAATGGTAAGTACGTGTTTTTGTAATGAATGGAACTATGAGTGAGTGTTTTTTTTTTATTTTGTTTTTTTTATTTTCTTATATATTTTTAATTTTGTTTTATTTTATATGATGAGACTAACTATTGGTCAACATATCTTCGCTTTTGATCCTCCCTAAATCAAGGAGCCACTCGTTGATCAATTTGCGCAAAACATTTGCACTTTTAGTTTTCCAATCATTAGGAATGATATTAAATAATTTAGGTCCTAAGTACGAAAATTGCCGTTGGCTGAGGGACGTCGTGATTTTTATTGGGACTATTGGATTGTTCCTTGAAAGTCGAGTGTCGTGAAGATGGTCAATGGACGGGAAGTGTTGACGTTGTTTTTGCACATGTAATATAATCTTTCTAATATACAATTGTCTAACATCAAGTACTTTTAATTCCGTGAATAATGCATCACTGGGGTACCTGAATGGTTTTTTAAGGATGACTCTTAGTATTGATTTCTGAGCTTAAGCCAGGGAGTCTAATATTGTTTTGGCACATCCACCCCATCCTAGGGATGCATATTCGAGTAAAGAATTACACATAGCATAGTATATTGATTTCATATCTTTAACAGAGAGAATATTTCTGATGGTTATAAAAAGATTTGTAAGTTTTCTGACTTTTGAGGCCGTTGCGTTAATGTGTTCGTCCCATCTCAGATATTTATCTATGGTGATCCCTAGATATTTTAAACTATCCACGCATTCTAGGTTATTGCAAGTACAAGAGTTCGGTTCATTGCAAATGTGAATAGTAATATTTAGTATAACCTTGGGTTGACCCGCTTGTGTTGCACTAAAACGTATAAATTTTGTCTTATCCGTGTTAAGAGTAAGAAGATTATAGTATAGCCAATGTTTGACATTGTTTATTCCAATTTCTGCTTTTCTGTGCGCTTCATACCAGTTTTTGCCCTCAAATATTAAGACCGTATCGTCAGCAAAAGTGATGATATGATCGGCAAGGTTGCTGTTGCAAAGGTCATTGATATAGATATTAAACAATATCGGTCCTAAAGTACTTCCTTGTGGTACACCAAATACGATGTTGGCTGGATCGCTTAGAGTACCACTAATAATAACTCTTTGGCTCCGATTTTCCAGATAGCTTCCTAACCATTTAAGTAACTGCCCCTGTATACCGATTAGCTGTAATTTTTTCAAAAGGATTTTGTGCGAGATGGTATCAAAAGCTTTAGCCAGATCCAGGAAGATCGCGATGCTTTTGATTCCTCGATCGATGTTATTAGAAATTACTTTAGTCAGATTGCCAATGGCATTTTCAGTACCTAAACCCGGACGGAAGCCATATTGTCTCTCAGAAAGAATGTTATTATCTTCAAGATAAAAGCTAAGATGATTTTTGACAATTTTCTCTATAATTTTTGAGACTGAATTGACCAAAGATATCGGCCGGTAATTTTGAATCGCAGATTTATCTCCATTTTTGTGTAGTAATACAACAACTGAATGTTTTAGATGGTTAGGGAATATTCCTGATTTGAGACTTAGATTGGAAATGAACGCTATCGGAGATGCTATGAATGACTTAGTTACTTTAAGCAGATTAGTCGAGACTTTGTCTGGTCCACAAGCGTTAGATGGCTTTAGGTCGTCAATTATTTCCAAGACTTCATTCGTCGATTTTTTTTTTTTTTTTACATTAACTCCACATAGGAGGCCCTGAGGAAAATAATTTCCCTCAGGGCCTATGTCATCTGGGATGCTGTGTGGAGAGTCTTTTTGAGGAGAGGAAGGAATGAACATTGGTCTTGAAGAGACCCATGTTGTAGGAAGGAGGAAACACAGAGGCCGGCAAATCATTCCACAGCCGAGCTGTTGAACACAAGAACGAGTCGAAGAAACGACCCGTTCTCATGTGACATATGTCAACTGTGTACAAATGTTGGGCACGCGTTTGGCGTGTTTCCCGACTATGCACCGGTGCCGAAGGGATCAATGATGCTAGTTCCTCGGAGCATCTTCCATTGTAATACCGGTAGAACAAGGATAGCATTCCCACCCGACGCCTGTGCTCTAAAGATTGCAATCCGTCTGTTAAGATGGGAGAATCTATCAAACGGACCGCCCGTTTCTGCACAGAGTCGAGGGTATTTTTCAGGTATTTTGGAGCTCCAGACCAGAGGTGGCTGCCAAATTCAACCGTGGGGCGCACTTGCGATTTGTACAGGGTTAGCAGTTGTGTACTATTAAAGTATCTGCGGGCCCTGTACAGTACGCCCAGTTTTTGGGAGGCTAACTTTACTCTGGCTTCGATGGAGCCCCCATACCTGAGCTGGTCACTTAGGGTTACACCAAGCATATCAATGGAGGGCCTGTTCGGAAGATTGCTTCCGTTGAAAGAGACTAGATTTTCATTTCGATCCCTTTTAGACGTAATCAGACAAGATTGGGTCTTTGAAACATTAAATTCAACGAGATTATTTTTACCCCAAGAGAAAACACTCTCGAGGTAACCGTCCATTCTTTGCTTCAAAGCCCTACGAGCTGTTGGAGTTTGTGAGCCCTTTGGGGGCTTGTCAAACAAAAAGCTATCATGAACTGTACTGTCATCCGCGTAACAGTGAATTGGTGCACATGACAAAAGGTCGTTGATGTGCAACAAAAACAAAGTCGGAGACAGAACCGATCCCTGCGGGACGCCAGCATTTATCGAGTGTGAGGAAGAAGTGAAACCATCGACTACCGTCTGAATCGACCTCTCCCTCAAGAAGTCGGCAATCCACATACACAAGGATGCGGGAAGTCCGTAAGAATGCAGTTTGTTGACAAGTCCTCGGTGCCAAACCCGGTCAAAGGCCTTGGAGATGTCCAGTGCAACCGTTTGGGTCTCACCGAAACGTTCCAGGCATCGCCCCCAAACATGCGTCACATACGCGAGAAGATCACCGCACGAGCGGTTCCGCCGGAATCCGTATTGACGGTCGTTAATAATTTTGTTCTTCTCGAGGTATGTGAGCAGTTTGTCGTTGATCACACGTTCCATCACCTTAGACAGAACTGATGTGATCGCTATGGGGCGGTAGTTGGCCGGGTTGGAGCGGTCACCCTTCTTTGGAATAGGATGGATAACCGCTTTTTTCCAACCAGAGGGCACAGAGCCAGTCTTCAGGGACAATTTTTGTATATTGGATGTTTGTATATTGTCTATTTTATGGACGAGGCTAGAGGTGACCAACTTGGCAAGTTCGATTTCTGTTTTATTGCATTTATCGAGAATTTTTTTGGCAAGTGTGGTTCCCACCGATGTGAAGTATTGATTAGCAAAATTCGCCATATTTTTAGGATTAGAGGAGTTTACGTTACCGATATCTAACGATTTAATTTCGGAAGACCTGTTTATTTTTGTTTTACTAATATTTCGAAATGCTTCCCACATACGTTTTGGAGAATAAGAATTTTCGTAAATGAACGTTTTAAAATAATTTTCCTTTGTATATTTAATAATCTTTTTGCATAAGTTCCTATATTTCTTGTAGTGAGTTTTTACTAAAATATTATCTGGAAACTTTTTGGCCCTTTTGTGAAGTTGGTTTCTTTTGTGAATCGATTTTAAAAGGCCGGGAGAGATCCAGGGCGTAAGTTTAAACTGGCTGTTCGATATGTGTTTGTTACTTGTATGTTTAGATATATATGTATGTAGAATACAAATGAATTCTTTCATCGCAATGTCAGTGTCAATTTGATCAAATACTTCTTGCCAGTTTTCTAAATGCAAGTCCTCAATTAAATTATTAAAATTTAATCGAGGGACGTACTTGATTTTAGCAGGGGGGGGCGGTTTATCTTTAAAGCACAGGGCAGTGGTCGGAAATTGACGTGTGGATAACGAATGAGTCAGTGAAGTTAATATTTTTTACGTTGATGTGATCCAAACAGGATTTGTTCGTGCCCTGTTCTCGAGTTGGTGTATTGATTGTCAAAATGAATCCGTTTTCTGTGGGCAGGCATATGTAGTCGTTGAATTGGTTGTGAAATGGAGATAAGGTGCTAATATTAAGGTCTCCTATAATGATTTGACGTTCAAATTTATTGGAATTGCTAATAATTGTTTGGAGTGAATTCAAAAAAGAATCTATGCTCTGGAAAGAAGGTGATCTATAAATAGCGAAAATACATAAATTATTATTCAGAACAATTCTGAGGCAGTTACCTTGTGATAATATAATTTCTTCGACTTGTGCTTGTATACCGTCTTTGATGTAGACAACAATCCCGCTAGATTTATTTATATTTTTGATTGAGTGATATTCCGTGTAAGTTTGTATTATTTTAGAGGTGTAGTTTTTATTGATCCAACACTCTGATAAAATTAAAACATCAAAAGTATGATTGAATTGATCTAGAAATATCAGAAAATCATCAAGGTTTGACATACTTCTGATATTCTGATGGTTAATCTTTAAATTATAAGACTTCCAACTGAAATTATTTAATTTGTTGAGATCGTCAATCACATACGTGTTGCACGTTACATCTGTGTCATTGTAAATATCAGGAGGTAATTGAATCATGATTATTCAGGTGAGATGTGATGCAATGGAAATTTCACTACTATACGATTATGATCCATTTCTCGTGAGTAGGTATATTTGATTCGAATGATTGGATGGGGATAATCACAGGATAATAATAGCAATAATAATAAAAGAACCTTCAACTTGTAGTCGTTGTCTGAAGTAGTAGTAAGTAGTAGTAGTAGCAATAGTAATAATAGAACCTTCATCTTGTAATCTTTGTCGGCAGTAACCTTCATCTTGTAATCGTTGTCTACAGGAACCTTTATCTTGTAATCGTTGTCGGCAGTAGTAATAAGTAGTAGTAGTAATAATAACAATAGTACCTTCATCTTGTAATCATTGTCAGCAGTAGTAATAAGTAGTAGTAGTAGTAGCAATAATAATAATAGAACCTTCATCTTGTAACCGTTGTCGGCAGTAGTACTAAGTAGTAGAAGTAGTAATAGTAATAATAGAATCTTCATCTTGTAAACGTTGTCGGCAGTAGGTATATTGTGTTTGAGATAATCATAGGGAAGCCAGCTTGCTTTCATCGGATATAAGAATTGCGCCTGAACCTGTCTCCCTCCGCAGGTATATACGTCCCTGTTGGATCCATGCAAATTGAAATTGTCTCGCTCTAGCAAATTGGCGAGTTTTATACCAAATTTGTTTCGCCCGAAATGTTAACTGCTCAGATACATAGATCGGCAACCGTGGGCCGGCGAGACCGATATTTAACGTGTTGAGTTTATCTTCGGTATTGGGTTTATTCTTGTTGAAAGATTTCACATCCGCTAACAGTTGATTTCTAGCCATGTTCGATTTTAGTTTAAGAACAATTGTCCTGGGTTGCTTCTGATTATTGTTATTTTTTTGACTAATGTATTTAAACTAATTCCTAAACAGGATTCCACTTGACACTTGTCTAATGTATTTAAACTAATTCCTTAACAGGATTCCACTTGACACTTGTCTAATGTATTTAAACTAATTCCTAAACAGGATTCCACTTGACACTTGTCTAATGTATTTAAACTAATTCCTCAACAGGATTCCACTTGACACTTGTCTAATGTATTTAAACTAATTCCTTAAAAGAATTCCACTTGACACTTGACTAATGTATTTAAACTAATTCCTAAACAGGATTCCACTAGACACTTGTCTAATGTATTTAAACTAATTCCTAAACAGGATTCCACTTGACACTTGTCTAATGTATTTAAACTAATTCCTTAACAGGATTCCACTTGACACTTGTCTAATGTATTTAAACTAATTCCTTAACAGGATTCCACTTGACACTTGTCTAATGTATTTAAACTAATTCCTAAACAGGATTCCACTTGACACTTGTCTAATGTATTTAAACTAATTCCTAAACAGGATTCCACTTGACACTTGTCTAATGTATTTAAACTAATTCCTAAACAGGATTCCACTTGAGACTTGTCTAATGTATTTAAACTAATTCCTTAACAGGATTCCACTTGAGACTTGTCTAATGTATTTAAACTAATTCCTAAACAGGATTCCACTTGACACTTGTCTAATGTATTTAAACTAATTCCTAAACAGGATTCCACTTGACACTTGTCTAATGTATTTAAACTAATTCCTAAACAGGATTCCACTTGACACTTGTCTAATGTATTTAAACTAATTCCTAAACAGGATTCCACTTGAGACTTGTCAAATGTATTTAAACTAATTCCTTAACAGGATTCCACTTGAGACTTGTCTAATGTATTTAAACTAATTCCTTAACAGGATTCCACTTGACACTTGTCTAATGTTTTTTAACTAATTCCTTAACAGGATTCCACTTGACACTTGTCTAATGTATTTAAACTAATTTCTAAACAGGATTCCACTTGACACTTGTCTAATGTATTTAAACTAATTCTTAAACAGGATTCCACTTGACACTTGTCTAATGTATTTAAACTAATTCCTAAACAGGATTCCACTTGAGACTTGTCTAATGTATTTAAACTAATTCCTTAACAGGATTCCACTTGAGACTTGTCTAATGTATTTAAACTAATTTCTAAACAGGATTTCACTTGACACTTGTCTAATGTATTTAAACTAATGCCTAAACAGGATTCCACTTGACACTCGTCTAATGTATTTAAACTAATTCCTAAACAGGATTCCACTTGACACTTGTCTAATGTATTTAAACTAATTCCTAAACAGGATTCCACTTGACACTTGTCTAATGTATTTAAACTAATTCCTTAACAGGATTCCACTTGACACTTGTCTAATGTATTTAAACTAATTCCTTAACAGGATTCCACTTGACACTTGTCTAATGTACCTATTTAAACTAACTCCTTAACAGGATTCCACTTGACACTTGTCTAATGTATTTAAACTAACTCCTTAACAGGATTCCACTTGACACTTGTCTCATGTATTTAAACTAATTCCTAAACAGGATTCCACTTGACACTTGTCTAATGTACCTATTTAAACTAACTCCTTAACAGGATTCCACTTGACACTTGTCTAATGTATTTAAACTAACTCCTTAACAGGATTCCACTTGACACTTGTCTAATGTATTTAAACTAATTCCTAAACAGGATTCCACTTGACACTTGTCTAATGTATTTAAACTAATTCCTTAACAGGATTCCACTTGACACTCGTCTAATGTATTTAAACTAATTCCTAAACAGGATTCCACTTGACACTTGTCTAATGTATTTAAACTAATTCCTAAACAGGATTCCACTTGAGACTTGTCTAATGTATTTAAACTAATTCCTTAACAGGATTCCACTTGAGACTTGTCTAATGTATTTAAACTAATTTCTAAACAGGATTCCACTTGACACTTGTCTAATGTATTTAAACTAATTCCTAAACAGGATTCCACTTGACACTTGTCTAATGTATTTAAACTAATTCATTAACAGGATTCCACTTGACACTTGTCTAATGTATTTAAACTAATTCCTAAACAGGATTCCACTTGACACTTGTCTAATGTATTAAAACTAATTCCTCAACAGGATTCCACTTGACACTTGTCTAATGTATTTAAACTAATTCCTTAACAGGATTCCACTTGACACTTGTCTAATGTATTTAAACTAATTCCTCAACAGGATTCCACTTGACACTTGTCTAATGTATTTAAACAAATTCCTTAACAGGATTCCACTTGACACTTGTCTAATGTATTTAAACTAATTCCTAAACAGGATTCCACTTGAAACTTGTCTAATGTATTTAAACTAATTCCTAAACAGGATTCCACTTGACACTTGTCTAATGTATTTAAACTAATTCCTTAACAGGATTCCACTTGACACTTGTCTAATGTATTTAAACTAATTCTTTAACAGGATTCCACTTGACACTTGTCTAATGTATTTAAACTAACTCCTTAACAGGATTCCACTTTACACTTGTCTAATGTATTTAAACTAACTCCTTAACAGGATTCCACTTGACACTTGTCTAATGTATTTAAACTAACTCCTTTACAGGAATCCACTTGACACTTGTCTAATGTATTTAAACTAATTCCTAAACAGGATTCCACTTGACACTTGTCTAATGTATTTAAACTAATTCCTAAACAGGATTCCACTTGACACTCGTCTAATGTATTTAAACTAATTCCTAAACAGGATTCCACTTGACACTTGTCTAATGTATTTAAACTAATTCCTAAACAGGATTCCACTTGAGACTTGTCTAATGTATTTAAACTAATTCCTTAAGAGGATTCCACTTGAGACTTGTCTAATGTATTTAAACTAATTTCTAAACAGGATTCCACTTGACACTTGTCTAATGTATTTAAACTAATTCCTAAACAGGATTCCACTTGACACTTGTCTAATGTATTTAAACTAATTCCTTAACAGGATTCCACTTGACACTTGTCTAATGTATTTAAACTAATTCATTAACAGGATTCCACTTGACACTTGTCTAATGTATTTTAACTAATTCCTTAACAGGATTCCACTTGACACTTGTCTAATGTATTTAAACTAATTCATTAACAGGATTCCACTTGACACTTGTCTAATGTATTTAAACTAATTCCTAAACAGGATTCCACTTGACACTTGTCTAATGTATTTAAACTAATTCCTCAACAGGATTCCACTTGACACTTGTCTAATGTATTTAAACTAATTCCTAAACAGGATTCCACTTGACACTTGTCTAATGTATTTAAACTAATTCCTTAACAGGATTCGACTTAACACTTGCCTAATGTATTTAAACTAATTCCTTAACAGGATTCCACTTGACACTTGTCTAATGTATTTAAACTAATTCCTAAACAGGATTCCACTTGACACTTGTCTAATGTATTTAAACTAATTCCTAAACAGGATTCCACTTGACACTTGTCTAATGTATTTAAACTAATTCCTTAACAGGATTCTGCTTGACACCTGTCTAATATATTTAAACTAATTCCTTAACAGGATTCCACTTGACACTTGTCTAATGTATTTAAACTAATTCCTTAACAGGATTTCGCTTCACACCTGTCTAATGTATTTAAACTAATTCCTCAACAGGATTCCACTTGACACTTGTCTAATGTATTTAAACTAATTCCTAAACAGGATTCCACTTGACACTTGTCTAATGTATTTAAACTAATTCCTTAACAGGATTCCACTTGACACTTGTCTAATGTATTTAAACTAATTCATTAACACGATTCCACTTGACACTTGTCTAATGTATTAAAACTAATTCCTAAACAGGATTCCACTTGACACTTGTCTAATGTATTTAAACTAATTCATTAACAGGATTCCACTTGACACTTGTCTAATGTATTTAAACTAATTCCTTCACAGGATTCCACTTGACACTTGTCTCATGTATTTAAACTTATTCCTTAACAGGATTCCACTTGACACTTGTCTAATGTATTTAAACTAATTCCTTAACAGGATTCCACTTCACACTTGTCTAATGTATTTAAACTAATTCCTTAACAGGATTTCGCTTCACACCTGTCTAATGTATTTAAACTAATTCCTCAACAGGATTCCACTTGACACTTGTCTAACGTATTTAAACTAATTCCTAAACAGGATTCCACTTGATACTTGTCTAATGTATTTTAACTAATTCCTTAACAGGATTCCACTTGACACTTGTCTAATGTATTTAAACTAATTCATTAACACGATTCCACTTGACACTTGTCTAATGTATTAAAACTAATTCCTAAACAGGATTCCACTTGACACTTGTCTAATGTATTTGAACTAATTCATTAACAGGATTCCACTTGACACTTGTCTAATGTATTTAAACTAATTCCTTCACAGGATTCCACTTGACACTTGTCTCATGTATTTAAACTTATTCCTTAACAGGATTCCACTTGACACTTGTCTAATGTATTTAAACTAATTCCTCAACAGGATTCCACTTGACACTTGTCTAATGTATTTAAACTAATTCCTAAACAGGATTCCACTTGACACTTGTCTAATGTATTTAAACTAATTCCTTAACAGGATTCCACTTGACACTTGTCTAATGTATTTAAACTAATTCCTTAACAGGATTCCACTTGACACTTGTCTAATGTATTTAAACTAATTCCTAAACAGGATTCCACTTGACACTTGTCTAATGTATTTAAACTAATTCCTAAACAGGATTCCACTTGACACTTGTCTAATGTATTTAAACTAATTCCTTAACAGGATTCTGCTTGACACCTGTCTAATGTATTTAAACTAATTCCTTAACAGGATTCCACTTGACACTTGTCTAATGTATTTAAACTAATTCCTTAACAGGATTTCGCTTCACACCTGTCTAATGTATTTAAACTAATTCCTCAACAGGATTCCACTTGACACTTGTCTAATGTATTTAAACTAATTCCTAAACAGGATTCCACTTGATACTTGTCTAATGTATTTTAACTAATTCCTTAACAGGATTCCACTTGACACTTGTCTAATGTATTTAAACTAATTCCTAAACAGGATTCCACTTGACACTTGTCTAATGTATTTAAACTAATTCCTTAACAGGATTCCACTTGACACTTGTCTAATGTATTTAAACTAATTCATTAACAGGATTCCACTTGACACTTGTCTAATGTATTTTAACTAATTCCTTAACAGGATTCCACTTGACACTTGTCTTATGTATTTAAACTAATTCATTAACAGGATTCCACTTGACACTTGTCTAATGTATTTAAACTAATTCCTAAACAGGATTCCACTTGACACTTGTTTAATGTATTTAAACTAATTCCTCAACAGGATTCCACTTGACACTTGTCTAATGTATTTAAACTAATTCCTAAACAGGATTCCACTTGACACTTGTCTAATGTATTTAAACTAATTCCTTAACAGGATTCGACTTGACACTTGTCTATTGTATTTAAACTAATTCCTTAACAGGATTCCACTTGACACTTGTCTAATGTATTTAAACTAATTCCTAAACAGGATTCCACTTGACACTTGTCTAATGTATTTAAACTAATTCCTTAACAGGATTCCACTTGACACTTGTCTAATGTATTTAAACTAATTCCTTAACAGGATTCCACTTGACACTTGTCTAATGTATTTAAACTAATTCCTTAACAGGATTTCGCTTCACACCTGTCTAATGTATTTAAACTAATTCCTCAACAGGATTCCACTTGACACTTGTCTAATGTATTTAAACTAATTCCTAAACAGGATTCCACTTGGTACTTGTCTAATGTATTTTAACTAATTCCTTAACAGGATTCCACTTGACACTTGTCTAATGTATTTAAACTAATTCATTAACACGATTCCACTTGACACTTGTCTAATGTATTAAAACTAATTCCTAAACAGGATTCCACTTGACACTTGTCTAATGTATTTAAACTAATTCATTAACAGGATTCCACTTGACACTTGTCTAATGTATTTAAACTAATTCCTTCACAGGATTCCACTTGACACTTGTCTCATGTATTTAAACTTATTCCTTAACAGGATTCCACTTGACACTTGTCTAATGTATTTAAACTAATTCCTTAACAGGATTCCACTTGACACTTGTCTAATGTATTTAAACTAATTCCTTAACAGGATTTCGCTTCACACCTGTCTAATGTATTTAAACTAATTCCTCAACAGGATTCCACTTGACACTTGTCTAACGTATTTAAACTAATTCCTAAACAGGATTCCACTTGATACTTGTCTAATGTATTTTAACTAATTCCTTAACAGGATTCCACTTGACACTTGTCTAATGTATTTAAACTAATTCATTAACACGATTCCACTTGACACTTGTCTAATGTATTAAAACTAATTCCTAAACAGGATTCCACTTGACACTAGTCTAATGTATTTAAACTAATTCATTAACAGGATTCCACTTGACACTTGTCTAATGTATTTAAACTAATTCCTTCACAGGATTCCACTTGACACTTGTCTCATGTATTTAAACTTATTCCTTAACAGGATTCCACTTGACACTTGTCTAATGTATTTAAACTAATTCCTAAACAGGATTCCACTTGACACTTGTCTAATGTATTTAAACTAATTCCTAAACAGGATTCCACTTGACACTTGTCTAATGTATTTAAACTAATTCCTAAACAGGATTCCACTTGACACTTGTCTAATGTATTTTAACTAATTCCTTAACAGGATTCCACTTGACACTTGTCTAATGTATTTAAACTAATTCATTAACAGGATTCCACTTGACACTTGTCTAATGTATTTTAACTAATTCCTTAAGAGGATTCCACTTGACACTTGTCTAATGTATTTAAACTAATTCATTAACAGGATTCCACTTGACACTTGTCTAATGTATTTAAACTAATTCCTTAACAGGATTCCACTTGACACTTGTCTAATGTATTTAAACTAATTCCTCAACAGGATTCCACTTGAGACTTGTCTAATGTATTTAAACTAATTCCTTAACAGGATTCCACTTGAGACTTGTCTAATGTATTTAAACTAATTTCTAAACAGGATTCCACTTGACACTTGTCTAATGTATTTAAATTAATTCCTAAACAGGATTCCACTTGACACTTGTCTAATGTATTTTAACTAATTCCTTAACAGGATTCCACTTGACACTTGTCTAATGTATTTAAACTAATTCATTAACACGATTCCACTTGACACTTGTCTAATGTATTAAAACTAATTCCTAAACAGGATTCCACTTGACACTTGTCTAATGTATTTAAACTAATTCATTAACAGGATTCCACTTGACACTTGTCTAATGTATTTAAACTAATTCCTTCACAGGATTCCACTTGACACTTGTCTCATGTATTTAAACTTATTCCTTAACAGGATTCCACTTGACACTTGTCTAATGTATTTAAACTAATTCCTTAACAGGATTCCACTTGACACTTGTCTAATGTATTTAAACTAATTCCTTAACAGGATTTCGCTTCACACCTGTCTAATGTATTTAAACTAATTCCTCAACAGGATTCCACTTGACACTTGTCTAACGTATTTAAACTAATTCCTAAACAGGATTCCACTTGATACTTGTCTAATGTATTTTAACTAATTCCTTAACAGGATTCCACTTGACACTTGTCTAATGTATTTAAACTAATTCATTAACACGATTCCACTTGACACTTGTCTAATGTATTAAAACTAATTCCTAAACAGGATTCCACTTGACACTTGTCTAATGTATTTAAACTAATTCATTAACAGGATTCCACTTGACACTTGTCTAATGTATTTAAACTAATTCCTTCACAGGATTCCACTTGACACTTGTCTCATGTATTTAAACTTATTCCTTAACAGGATTCCACTTGACACTTGTCTAATGTATTTAAACTAATTCCTAAACAGGATTCCACTTGACACTTGTCTAATGTATTTAAACTAATTCCTAAACAGGATTCCACTTGACACTTGTCTAATGTATTTAAACTAATTCCTAAACAGGATTCCACTTGACACTTGTCTAATGTATTTTAACTAATTCCTTAACAGGATTCCACTTGACACTTGTCTAATGTATTTAAACTAATTCATTAACAGGATTCCACTTGACACTTGTCTAATGTATTTTAACTAATTCCTTAACAGGATTCCACTTGACACTTGTCTAATGTATTTAAACTAATTCATTAACAGGATTCCACTTGACACTTGTCTAATGTATTTAAACTAATTCCTTAACAGGATTCCACTTGACACTTGTCTAATGTATTTAAACTAATTCCTCAACAGGATTCCACTTGAGACTTGTCTAATGTATTTAAACTAATTCCTTAACAGGATTCCACTTGAGACTTGTCTAATGTATTTAAACTAATTTCTAAACAGGATTCCACTTGACACTTGTCTAATGTATTTAAACTAATTCCTAAACAGGATTCCACTTGACACTTGTCTAATGTATTTAAACTAATTCCTTAACAGGATTCCACTTGACATTGGCTAATGTATTTAAACTAATTCATTAACAGGATTCCACTTGACACTTGTCTAATGTATTTTAACTAATTCCTTAACAGGATTCCACTTGACACTTGTCTAATGTATTTAAACTAATTCATTAACAGGATTCCACTTGACACTTGTCTAATGTATTTAAACTAATTCCTTAACAGGATTCCACTTGACACTTGTCTAATGTATTTAAACTAATTCCTCAACAGGATTCCACTTGACACTTGTCTAATGTATTTAAACTAATTCCTAAACAGGATTCCACTTGACACTTGTCTAATGTATTTAAACTAATTCCTTAACAGGATTCGACTTGACACTTGTCTAATGTATTTAAACTAATTCCTTAACAGGATTCCACTTGACACTTGTCTAATGTATTTAAACTAATTCCTAAACAGGATTCCACTTGACACTTGTCTAATGTATTTAAACTAATTCCTAAACAGGATTCCACTTGACACTTGTCTAATGTATTTAAACTAATTCCTTAACAGGATTCTGCTTGACACCTGTCTAATGTATTTAAACTAATTCCTTAACAGGATTCCACTTGACACTTGTCTAATGTATTTAAACTAATTCCTTAACAGGATTTCGCTTCACACCTGTCTAATGTATTTAAACTAATTCCTCAACAGGATTCCACTTGACACTTGTCTAATGTATTTAAACTATTTCCTAAACAGGATTCCACTTGATACTTGTCTAATGTATTTTAACTAATTCCTTAACAGGATTCCACTTGACACTTGTCTAATGTATTTAAACTAATTCATTAACACGATTCCACTTGACACTTGTCTAATGTATTTAAACTAATTCCTTAACAGGATTCCACTTGACACTTGTCTAATGTATTTAAACTAATTCATTAACAGGATTCCACTTGACACTTGTCTAATGTATTTAAACTAATTCCTTCACAGGATTCCACTTGACACTTGTCTCATGTATTTAAACTTATTCCTTAACAGGATTCCACTTGACACTTGTCTAATGTATTTAAACTAATTCCTAAACAGGATTCCACTTGACGCTTGTCTAATGTATTTAAACTAATTCCTAAACAGGATTCCACCTGACACTTGTCTAATGTATTTAAACTAATTCCTAAACAGGATTCCACTTGACACTTGTCTAATGTATTTTAACTAACTCCTTAACAGGATTCCACTTGACACTTGTCTAATGTATTTAAACTAATTCATAAACAGGATTCCACTTGACACTTGTCTTATGTATTTAAACTAATTCCTAAATAGGATTCCACTTGACACTTGTCTAATGTATTTAAACTAATTCCTCAACAGGATTCCACTTGACACTTGTCTAATGTATTTAAACTAATTCCTTAACAGGATTCCACTTGACACTTGTCTAATGTATTTAAACTAATTCCTCAACAGGATTCCACTCGGACGACCTCCGTAGTCCAGTGGCTAAGACTCTTGACTCACATTCCGGAGGTCGCGGGTTCGAACCCGGCATGCGCAAATAAATTTTATTTGATTAATTTGTGTTTTTCACAATTAATTCATGTAAAATAATATATAGTATATTTGCGGCATGTTCCAGAGTGGAAGATACTATTAGTATCGCCCTGGTGTAAGACCACCATTCAGAATTGAAACGTTGCTTGAAAATGGCTTTAGCCGTGTTTAGTGACCAGATCTGAATAGCCAGGTACTTTCCAACCTTCCTCTTCCCCACCTCCTTCCCCTCCCCACTACCTTCAGCCTCACAACATACCCCAATTGGGGATGCCATAGTCTCACTGGCTCCAGACGGGAGCAGTTGAGATTCTTGTGCGGTATTCACTGTAAAAAAAAAAAAAAAAAAAAAAACTTGACACTTGTCTAATGTATTTAAACT
This sequence comes from Limnephilus marmoratus, assembly GCA_917880885.1. Lineage (NCBI taxonomy): Eukaryota > Metazoa > Arthropoda > Insecta > Trichoptera > Limnephilidae > Limnephilus > Limnephilus marmoratus. Next base: position 19,716,138 of record OU862906.1, read on the forward strand.
AATTCCTTAACAGGATTCCACTTGACACTTGTCTAATGTATTTAAACTAATTCCTAAACAGGATTCCACTTGACACTTGTCTAATGTATTTAAACTAATTCCTAAACAGGATTCCACTTGACACTTGTCTAATGTATTTAAACTAATTCCTTAAGAGGATTCCACTTGACACTTGTCTAATGTATTTAAACTAATTCATTAACAGGATTCCACTTGACACTTGTCTAATGTATTTAAACTAACTCCTTAACAGGATTCCACTTTACACTTGTCTAATGTATTTAAACTAACTCCTTAACAGGATTCCACTTGACACTTGTCTAATGTATTTAAACTAACTCCTTTACAGGAATCCACTTGACACTTGTCTAATGTATTTAAACTAATTCCTAAACAGGATTCCACTTGACACTTGTCTAATGTATTTAAACTAATTCCTAAACAGGATTCCACTTGACACTCGTCTAATGTATTTAAACTAATTCCTAAACAGGATTCCACTTGACACTTGTCTAATGTATTTAAACTAATTCCTAAACAGGATTCCACTTGAGACTTGTCTAATGTATTTAAACTAATTCCTTAACAGGATTCCACTTGAGACTTGTCTAATGTATTTAAACTAATTTCTAAACAGGATTCCACTTGACACTTGTCTAATGTATTTAAACTAATTCCTAAACAGGATTCCACTTGACACTTGTCTAATGTATTTAAACTAATTCCTTAACAGGATTCCACTTGACACTTGTCTAATGTATTTAAACTAATTCATTAACAGGATTCCACTTGACACTTGTCTAATGTATTTAAACTAATTCCTTAACAGGATTCCACTTGACACTTGTCTAATGTATTTAAACTAATTCATTAACAGGATTCCACTTGCCACTTGTCTAATGTATTTAAACTAATTCCTAAACAGTATTCCACTTGACACTTGTCTAATGTTTTTAAACTAATTCCTCAACAGGATTCCACTTGACACTTGTCTAATGTATTTAAACTAATTCCTAAACAGGATTCCACTTGACACTTGTCTAATGTATTTAAACTAATTCCTTAACAGGATTCGACTTGACACTTGTCTAATGTATTTAAACTAATTCCTTAACAGGATTCCACTTGACACTTGTCTAATGTATTTAAACTAATTCCTAAACAGGATTCCACTTGACACTTGTCTAATGTATTTAAACTAATTCCTAAACAGGATTCCACTTGACACTTGTCTAATGTATTTAAACTAATTCCTAAACAGGATTCCACTTGACACTCGTCTAATGTATTTAAACTAATTCCTAAACAGGATTCCACTTGACACTTGTCTAATGTATTTAAACTAATTCCTTAACAGGATTCCACTTGAGACTTGTCTAATGTATTTAAACTAATTCCTTAACAGGATTCCACTTGAGACTTGTCTAATGTATTTAAACTAATTTCTAAACAGGATTCCACTTGACACTTGTCTAATGTATTTAAACTAATTCCTAAACAGGATTCCACTTGACACTTGTCTAATGTATTTAAACTAATTCCTTAACAGGATTCCACTTGACACTTGTCTAATGTATTTAAACAAATTCATTAACAGGATTCCACTTGACACTTGTCTAATGTATTTTAACTAATTCCTTAACAGGATTCCACTTGACACTTGTCTAATGTATTTAAACTAATTCATTAACAGGATTCCACTTGACACTTGTCTAATGTATTTAAACTAATTCTTAAACAGGATTCCACTTGACACTTGTCTAATGTATTTAAACTAATTCCTAAACAGGATTCCACTTGAGACTTGTCTAATGTATTTAAACTAATTCCTTAACAGGATTCCACTTGAGACTTGTCTAATGTATTTAAACTAATTTCTAAACAGGATTTCACTTGACACTTGTCTAATGTATTTAAACTAATGCCTAAACAGGATTCCACTTGACACTCGTCTAATGTATTTAAACTAATTCCTAAACAGGATTCCACTTGACACTTGTCTAATGTATTTAAACTAATTCCTAAACAGGATTCCACTTGACACTTGTCTAATGTATTTAAACTAATTCCTTAACAGGATTCCACTTGACACTTGTCTAATGTATTAAACTAATTCCTTAACAGGATTCCACTTGACACTTGTCTAATGTACCTATTTAAACTAACTCCTTAACAGGATTCCACTTGACACTTGTCTAATGTATTTAAACTAACTCCTTAACAGGATTCCACTTGACACTTGTCTCATGTATTTAAACTAATTCCTAAACAGGATTCCACTTGACACTTGTCTAATGTACCTATTTAAACTAACTCCTTAACAGGATTCCACTTGACACTTGTCTAATGTATTTAAACTAACTCCTTAACAGGATTCCACTTGACACTTGTCTAATGTATTTAAACTAATTCCTAAACAGGATTCCACTTGACACTTGTCTAATGTATTTAAACTAATTCCTTAACAGGATTCCACTTGACACTCGTCTAATGTATTTAAACTAATTCCTAAACAGGATTCCACTTGACACTTGTCTAATGTATTTAAACTAATTCCTAAACAGGATTCCACTTGAGACTTGTCTAATGTATTTAAACTAATTCCTTAACAGGATTCCACTTGACACTTGTCTAATGTATTTAAACTAATTTCTAAACAGGATTCCACTTGACACTTGTCTAATGTATTTAAACTAATTCCTAAACAGGATTCCACTTGACACTTGTCTAATGTATTTAAACTAATTCATTAACAGGATTCCACTTGACACTTGTCTAATGTATTTAAACTAATTCCTAAACAGGATTCCACTTGACACTTGTCTAATGTATTAAAACTAATTCCTCAACAGGATTCCACTTGACACTTGTCTAATGTATTTAAACTAATTCCTTAACAGGATTCCACTTGACACTTGTCTAATGTATTTAAACTAATTCCTCAACAGGATTCCACTTGACACTTGTCTAATGTATTTAAACAAATTCCTTAACAGGATTCCACTTGACACTTGTCTAATGTATTTAAACTAATTCCTAAACAGGATTCCACTTGAAACTTGTCTAATGTATTTAAACTAATTCCTAAACAGGATTCCACTTGACACTTGTCTAATGTATTTAAACTAATTCCTTAACAGGATTCCACTTGACACTTGTCTAATGTATTTAAACTAATTCTTTAACAGGATTCCACTTGACACTTTTCTAATGTATTTAAACTAACTCCTTAACAGGATTCCACTTTACACTTGTCTAATGTATTTAAACTAACTCCTTAACAGGATTCCACTTGACACTTGTCTAATGTATTTAAACTAACTCCTTTACAGGAATCCACTTGACACTTGTCTAATGTATTTAAACTAATTCCTAAACAGGATTCCACTTGACACTTGTCTAATGTATTTAAACTAATTCCTAAACAGGATTCCACTTGACACTCGTCTAATGTATTTAAACTAATTCCTAAACAGGATTCCACTTGACACTTGTCTAATGTATTTAAACTAATTCCTAAACAGGATTCCACTTGAGACTTGTCTAATGTATTTAAACTAATTCCTTAAGAGGATTCCACTTGAGACTTGTCTAATGTATTTAAACTAATTTCTAAACAGGATTCCACTTGACACTTGTCTAATGTATTTAAACTAATTCCTAAACAGGATTCCACTTGACACTTTTCTAATGTATTTAAACTTATTCCTTAACAGGATTCCACTTGACACTTGTCTAATGTATTTAAACTAATTCATTAACAGGATTCCACTTGACACTTGTCTAATGTATTTTAACTAATTCCTTAACAGGATTCCACTTGACACTTGTCTAATGTATTTAAACTAATTCATTAACAGGATTCCACTTGACACTTGTCTAATGTATTTAAACTAATTCCTAAACAGGATTCCACTTGACACTTGTCTAATGTATTTAAACTAATTCCTCAACAGGATTCCACTTGACACTTGTCTAATGTATTTAAACTAATTCCTAAACAGGATTCCACTTGACACTTGTCTAATGTATTTAAACTAATTCCTTAACAGGATTCGACTTGACACTTGCCTAATGTATTTAAACTAATTCCTTAACAGGATTCCACTTGACACTTGTCTAATGTATTTAAACTAATTCCTAAACAGGATTCCACTTGACACTTGTCTAATGTATTTAAACTAATTCCTAAACAGGATTCCACTTGACACTTGTCTAATGTATTTAAACTAATTCCTTAACAGGATTCTGCTTGACACCTGTCTAATATATTTAAACTAATTCCTTAACAGGATTCCACTTGACACTTGTCTAATGTATTTAAACTAATTCCTTAACAGGATTTCGCTTCACACCTGTCTAATGTATTTAAACTAATTCCTCAACAGGATTCCACTTGACACTTGTCTAATGTATTTAAACTAATTCCTAAACAGGATTCCACTTGATACTTGTCTAATGTATTTTAACTAATTCCTTAACAGGATTCCACTTGACACTTGTCTAATGTATTTAAACTAATTCATTAACACGATTCCACTTGACACTTGTCTAATGTATTAAAACTAATTCCTAAACAGGATTCCACTTGACACTTGTCTAATGTATTTAAACTAATTCCTAAACAGGATTCCACTTGACACTTGTCTAATGTATTTAAACTAATTCCTTAACAGGATTCGACTTGACACTTGTCTAATGTATTTAAACTAATTCCTTAACAGGATTCCACTTGACACTTGTCTAATGTATTTAAACTAATTCCTAAACAGGATTCCACTTGACACTTGTCTAATGTATTAAAACTAATTCCTAAACAGGATTCCACTTGACACTTGTCTAATGTATTTAAACTAATTCCTTAACAGGATTCTGCTTGACACCTGTCTAATGTATTTAAACTAATTCCTTAACAGGATTCCACTTGACACTTGTCTAATGTATTTAAACTAATTCCTTAACAGGATTTCGCTTCACACCTGTCTAATGTATTTAAACTAATTCCTCAACAGGATTCCACTTGACACTTGTCTAATGTATTTAAACTAATTCCTAAACAGGATTCCACTTGATACTTGTCTAATGTATTTTAACTAATTCCTTAACAGGATTCCACTTGACACTTGTCTAATGTATTTAAACTAATTCATTAACACGATTCCACTTGACACTTGTCTAATGTATTTAAACTAATTCCTAAACAGGATTCCACTTGATACTTGTCTAATGTATTTTAACTAATTCCTTAACAGGATTCCACTTGACACTTGTCTAATGTATTTAAACTAATTCATTAACACGATTCCACTTGACACTTGTCTAATGTATTAAAACTAATTCCTAAACAGGATTCCACTTGACACTTGTCTAATGTATTTAAACTAATTCATTAACAGGATTCCACTTGACACTTGTCTAATGTATTTAAACTAATTCCTTCACAGGATTCCACTTGACACTTGTCTCATGTATTTAAACTTATTCCTTAACAGGATTCCACTTGACACTTGTCTAATGTATTTAAACTAATTCCTAAACAGGATTCCACTTGACGCTTGTCTAATGTATTTAAACTAATTCCTAAACAGGATTCCACCTGACACTTGTCTAATGTATTTAAACTAATTCCTAAACAGGATTCCACTTGACACTTGTCTAATGTATTTTAACTAACTCCTTAACAGGATTCCACTTGACACTTGTCTAATGTATTTAAACTAATTCATAAACAGGATTCCACTTGACACTTGTCTTATGTATTTAAACTAATTCCTAAATAGGATTCCACTTGACACTTGTCTAATGTATTTAAACTAATTCCTCAACAGGATTCCACTTGACACTTGTCTAATGTATTTAAACTAATTCCTTAACAGGATTCCACTTGACACTTGTCTAATGTATTTAAACTAATTCCTCAACAGGATTCCACTCGGACGACCTCCGTAGTCCAGTGGCTAAGACTCTTGACTCACATTCCGGAGGTCGCGGGTTCGAACCCGGCATGCGCAAATAAATTTTATTTGATTAATTTGTGTTTTTCACAATTAATTCATGTAAAATAATATATAGTATATTTGCGGCATGTTCCAGAGTGGAAGATACTATTAGTATCGCCCTGGTGTAAGACCACCATTCAGAATTGAAACGTTGCTTGAAAATGGCTTTAGCCGTGTTTAGTGACCAGATCTGAATAGCCAGGTACTTTCCAACCTTCCTCTTCCCCACCTCCTTCCCCTCCCCACTACCTTCAGCCTCACAACATACCCCAATTGGGGATGCCATAGTCTCACTGGCTCCAGACGGGAGCAGTTGAGATTCTTGTGCGGTATTCACTGTAAAAAAAAAAAAAAAAAAAAAAACTTGACACTTGTCTAATGTATTTAAACTAATTCCTTAACAGGATTCCACTTGACACTTGTCTAATGTATTTAAACTAATTCCTAAACAGGATTCCACTTGACACTTGTCTAATGTATTTAAACTAATTCCTAAACAGGATTCCACTTGACACTTGTCTAATGTATTTAAACTAATTCCTTAACAGGATTCCACTTGACACTTGTCTAATGTATTTAAACTAATTCCTAAACAGGATTCCACTTGACACTTGTCTAATGTATTTAAACTAATTCCTTAACAGGATTCTGCTTGACACCTGTCTAATATATTTAAACTAATTCCTTAACAGGATTCCACTTGACACTTGTCTAATGTATTTAAACTAATTCCTTAACAGGATTTCGCTTCACACCTGTCTAATGTATTTAAACTAATTCCTCAACAGGATTCCACTTGACACTTGTCTAATGTATTTAAACTAATTCCTAAACAGGATTCCACTTGATACTTGTCTAATGTATTTTAACTAATTCCTTAACAGGATTCCACTTGACACTTGTCTAATGTATTTAAACTAATTCATTAACACGATTCCACTTGACACTTGTCTAATGTATTAAAACTAATTCCTAAACAGGATTCCACTTGACACTTGTCTAATGTATTTAAACTAATTCATTAACAGGATTCCACTTGACACTTGTCTAATGTATTTAAACTAATTCCTTCACAGGATTCCACTTGACACTTGTCTCATGTATTTAAACTTATTCCTTAACAGGATTCCACTTGACACTTGTCTAATGTATTTAAACTAATTCCTTAACAGGATTCCACTTCACACTTGTCTAATGTATTTAAACTAATTCCTTAACAGGATTTCGCTTCACACCTGTCTAATGTATTTAAACTAATTCCTCAACAGGATTCCACTTGACACTTGTCTAACGTATTTAAACTAATTCCTAAACAGGATTCCACTTGATACTTGTCTAATGTATTTTAACTAATTCCTTAACAGGATTCCACTTGACACTTGTCTAATGTATTTAAACTAATTCATTAACACGATTCCACTTGACACTTGTCTAATGTATTAAAACTAATTCCTAAACAGGATTCCACTTGACACTTGTCTAATGTATTTGAACTAATTCATTAACAGGATTCCACTTGACACTTGTCTAATGTATTTAAACTAATTCCTTCACAGGATTCCACTTGACACTTGTCTCATGTATTTAAACTTATTCCTTAACAGGATTCCACTTGACACTTGTCTAATGTATTTAAACTAATTCCTCAACAGGATTCCACTTGACACTTGTCTAATGTATTTAAACTAATTCCTAAACAGGATTCCACTTGACACTTGTCTAATGTATTTAAACTAATTCCTTAACAGGATTCGACTTGACACTTGTCTAATGTATTTAAACTAATTCCTTAACAGGATTCCACTTGACACTTGTCTAATGTATTTAAACTAATTCCTAAACAGGATTCCACTTGACACTTGTCTAATGTATTAAAACTAATTCCTAAACAGGATTCCACTTGACACTTGTCTAATGTATTTAAACTAATTCCTTAACAGGATTCTGCTTGACACCTGTCTAATGTATTTAAACTAATTCCTTAACAGGATTCCACTTGACACTTGTCTAATGTATTTAAACTAATTCCTTAACAGGATTTCGCTTCACACCTGTCTAATGTATTTAAACTAATTCCTCAACAGGATTCCACTTGACACTTGTCTAATGTATTTAAACTAATTCCTAAACAGGATTCCACTTGATACTTGTCTAATGTATTTTAACTAATTCCTTAACAGGATTCCACTTGACACTTGTCTAATGTATTTAAACTAATTCATTAACACGATTCCACTTGACACTTGTCTAATGTATTTAAACTAATTCCTAAACAGGATTCCACTTGATACTTGTCTAATGTATTTTAACTAATTCCTTAACAGGATTCCACTTGACACTTGTCTAATGTATTTAAACTAATTCATTAACACGATTCCACTTGACACTTGTCTAATGTATTAAAACTAATTCCTAAACAGGATTCCACTTGACACTTGTCTAATGTATTTAAACTAATTCATTAACAGGATTCCACTTGACACTTGTCTAATGTATTTAAACTAATTCCTTCACAGGATTCCACTTGACACTTGTCTCATGTATTTAAACTTATTCCTTAACAGGATTCCACTTGACACTTGTCTAATGTATTTAAACTAATTCCTAAACAGGATTCCACTTGACGCTTGTCTAATGTATTTAAACTAATTCCTAAACAGGATTCCACCTGACACTTGTCTAATGTATTTAAACTAATTCCTAAACAGGATTCCACTTGACACTTGTCTAATGTATTTTAACTAACTCCTTAACAGGATTCCACTTGACACTTGTCTAATGTATTTAAACTAATTCATAAACAGGATTCCACTTGACACTTGTCTTATGTATTTAAACTAATTCCTAAATAGGATTCCACTTGACACTTGTCTAATGTATTTAAACTAATTCCTCAACAGGATTCCACTTGACACTTGTCTAATGTATTTAAACTAATTCCTTAACAGGATTCCACTTGACACTTGTCTAATGTATTTAAACTAATTCCTCAACAGGATTCCACTCGGACGACCTCCGTAGTCCAGTGGCTAAGACTCTTGACTCACATTCCGGAGGTCGCGGGTTCGAACCCGGCATGCGCAAATAAATTTTATTTGATTAATTTGTGTTTTTCACAATTAATTCATGTAAAATAATATATAGTATATTTGCGGCATGTTCCAGAGTGGAAGATACTATTAGTATCGCCCTGGTGTAAGACCACCATTCAGAATTGAAACGTTGCTTGAAAATGGCTTTAGCCGTGTTTAGTGACCAGATCTGAATAGCCAGGTACTTTCCAACCTTCCTCTTCCCCACCTCCTTCCCCTCCCCACTACCTTCAGCCTCACAACATACCCCAATTGGGGATGCCATAGTCTCACTGGCTCCAGACGGGAGCAGTTGAGATTCTTGTGCGGTATTCACTGTAAAAAAAAAAAAAAAAAAAAAAACTTGACACTTGTCTAATGTATTTAAACTAATTCCTTAACAGGATTCCACTTGACACTTGTCTAATGTATTTAAACTAATTCCTAAACAGGATTCCACTTGACACTTGTCTAATGTATTTAAACTAATTCCTAAACAGGATTCCACTTGACACTTGTCTAATGTATTTAAACTAATTCCTTAACAGGATTCCACTTGACACTTGTCTAATGTATTTAAACTAATTCCTTAACAGGATTCCACTTGACACTTGTCTAATGTATTTAAACTAACTCCTTAACAGGATTCCACTTTACACTTGTCTAATGTATTTAAACTAACTCCTTAACAGGATTCCACTTGACACTTGTCTAATGTATTTAAACTAACTCCTTTACAGGAATCCACTTGACACTTGTCTAATGTATTTAAACTAATTCCTAAACAGGATTCCACTTGACACTTGTCTAATGTATTTAAACTAATTCCTAAACAGGATTCCACTTGACACTTGTCTAATGTATTTAAACTAATTCCTAAACAGGATTCCACTTGACACTTGTCTAATGTATTTAAACTAATTCCTAAACAGGATTCCACTTGAGACTTGTCTAATGTATTTAAACTAATTCCTTAACAGGATTCCACTTGAGACTTGTCTAATGTATTTAAACTAATTTCTAAACAGGATTCCACTTGACACTTGTCTAATGTATTTAAACTAATTCCTAAACAGGATTCCACTTGACACTTGTCTAATGTATTTAAACTAATTCCTTAACAGGATTCCACTTGACACTTGTCTAATGTATTTAAACTAATTCATTAACAGGATTCCACTTGACACTTGTCTAATGTATTTAAACTAATTCCTTAACAGGATTCCACTTGACACTTGTCTAATGTATTTAAACTAATTCATTAACAGGATTCCACTTGCCACTTGTCTAATGTATTTAAACTAATTCCTAAACAGTATTCCACTTGACACTTGTCTAATGTTTTTAAACTAATTCCTCAACAGGATTCCACTTGACACTTGTCTAATGTATTTAAACTAATTCCTAAACAGGATTCCACTTGACACTTGTCTAATGTATTTAAACTAATTCCTTAACAGGATTCCACTTGACACTTGTCTAATGTATTTAAACTAATTCCTTAACAGGATTCCACTTGACACTTGTCTAATGTATTTAAACTAATTCCTAAACAGGATTCCACTTGACACTTGTCTAATGTATTTAAACTAATTCCTAAACAGGATTCCACTTGACACTTGTCTAATGTATTTAAACTAATTCCTAAACAGGATTCCACTTGACACTCGTCTAATGTATTTAAACTAATTCCTAAACAGGATTCCACTTGACACTTGTCTAATGTATTTAAACTAATTCCTAAACAGGATTCCACTTGAGACTTGTCTAATGTATTTAAACTAATTCCTTAACAGGATTCCACTTGAGACTTGTCTAATGTATTTAAACTAATTCATTAACAGGATTCCACTTGACACTTGTCTAATGTATTTAAACTAATTCCTAAACAGGATTCCACTTGATACTTGTCTAATGTATTTAAACTAATTCCTTAACAGGATTCCACTTGACACTTGTCTAATGTATTTAAACAAATTCATTAACAGGATTCCACTTGACACTTGTCTAATGTATTTTAACTAATTCCTTAACAGGATTCCACTTGACACTTGTCTAATGTATTTAAACTAATTCATTAACAGGATTCCACTTGACACTTGTCTAATGTATTTAAACTAATTCTTAAACAGGATTCCACTTGACACTTGTCTAATGTATTTAAACTAATTCCTAAACAGGATTCCACTTGAGACTTGTCTAATGTATTTAAACTAATTCCTTAACAGGATTCCACTTGAGACTTGTCTAATGTATTTAAACTAATTTCTAAACAGGATTTCACTTGACACTTGTCTAATGTATTTAAACTAATGCCTAAACAGGATTCCACTTGACACTCGTCTAATGTATTTAAACTAATTCCTAAACAGGATTCCACTTGACACTTGTCTAATGTATTTAAACTAATTCCTAAACAGGATTCCACTTGACACTTGTCTAATGTATTTAAACTAATTCCTTAACAGGATTCCACTTGACACTTGTCTAATGTATTAAACTAATTCCTTAACAGGATTCCACTTGACACTTGTCTAATGTACCTATTTAAACTAACTCCTTAACAGGATTCCACTTGACACTTGTCTAATGTATTTAAACTAACTCCTTAACAGGATTCCACTTGACACTTGTCTCATGTATTTAAACTAATTCCTAAACAGGATTCCACTTGACACTTGTCTAATGTACCTATTTAAACTAACTCCTTAACAGGATTCCACTTGACACTTGTCTAATGTATTTAAACTAACTCCTTAACAGGATTCCACTTGACACTTGTCTAATGTATTTAAACTAATTCCTAAACAGGATTCCACTTGACACTTGTCTAATGTATTTAAACTAATTCCTTAACAGGATTCCACTTGACACTCGTCTAATGTATTTAAACTAATTCCTAAACAGGATTCCACTTGACACTTGTCTAATGTATTTAAACTAATTCCTAAACAGGATTCCACTTGAGACTTGTCTAATGTATTTAAACTAATTCCTTAACAGGATTCCACTTGAGACTTGTCTAATGTATTTAAACTAATTTCTAAACAGGATTCCACTTGACACTTGTCTAATGTATTTAAACTAATTCCTAAACAGGATTCCACTTGACACTTGTCTAATGTATTTAAACTAATTCATTAACAGGATTCCACTTGACACTTGTCTAATGTATTTAAACTAATTCCTAAACAGGATTCCACTTGACACTTGTCTAATGTATTAAAACTAATTCCTCAACAGGATTCCACTTGACACTTGTCTAATGTATTTAAACTAATTCCTTAACAGGATTCCACTTGACACTTGTCTAATGTATTTAAACTAATTCCTCAACAGGATTCCACTCGGACGACCTCCGTAGTCCAGTGGCTAAGACTCTTGACTCACATTCCGGAGGTCGCGGGTTCGAACCCGGCATGCGCAAATAAATTTTATTTGATTAATTTGTGTTTTTCACAATTAATTCATGTAAAATAATATATAGTATATTTGCGGCATGTTCCAGAGTGGAAGATACTATTAGTATCGCCCTGGTGTAAGACCACCATTCAGAATTGAAACGTTGCTTGAAAATGGCTTTAGCCGTGTTTAGTGACCAGATCTGAATAGCCAGGTACTTTCCAACCTTCCTCTTCCCCACCTCCTTCCCCTCCCCACTACCTTCAGCCTCACAACATACCCCAATTGGGGATGCCATAGTCTCACTGGCTCCAGACGGGAGCAGTTGAGATTCTTGTGCGGTATTCACTGTAAAAAAAAAAAAAAAAAAAAAAACTTGACACTTGTCTAATGTATTTAAACTAATTCCTTAACAGGATTCCACTTGACACTTGTCTAATGTATTTAAACTAATTCCTAAACAGGATTCCACTTGACACTTGTCTAATGTATTTAAACTAATTCCTAAACAGGATTCCACTTGACACTTGTCTAATGTATTTAAACTAATTCCTTAACAGGATTCCACTTGACACTTGTCTAATGTATTTAAACTAATTCCTTAACAGGATTCCACTTGACACTTGTCTAATGTATTTAAACTAACTCCTTAACAGGATTCCACTTTACACTTGTCTAATGTATTTAAACTAACTCCTTAACAGGATTCCACTTGACACTTGTCTAATGTATTTAAACTAACTCCTTAACAGGATTCCACTTGACACTTGTCTAATGTATTTAAACTAATTCCTAAACAGGATTCCACTTGACACTTGTCTAATGTATTTAAACTAATTCCTAAACAGGATTCCACTTGACACTCGTCTAATGTATTTAAACTAATTCCTAAACAGGATTCCACTTGACACTTGTCTAATGTATTTAAACTAATTCCTAAACAGGATTCCACTTGAGACTTGTCTAATGTATTTAAACTAATTCCTTAACAGGATTCCACTTGAGACTTGTCTAATGTATTTAAACTAATTTCTAAACAGGATTCCACTTGACACTTGTCTAATGTATTTAAACTAATTCCTAAACAGGATTCCACTTGACACTTGTCTAATGTATTTAAACTAATTCCTTAACAGGATTCCACTTGACACTTGTCTAATGTATTTAAACTAATTCATTAACAGGATTCCACTTGACACTTGTCTAATGTATTTAAACTAATTCCTTAACAGGATTCCACTTGACACTTGTCTAATGTATTTAAACTAATTCATTAACAGGATTCCACTTGCCACTTGTCTAATGTATTTAAACTAATTCCTAAACAGTATTCCACTTGACACTTGTCTAATGTTTTTAAACTAATTCCTCAACAGGATTCCACTTGACACTTGTCTAATGTATTTAAACTAATTCCTAAACAGGATTCCACTTGACACTTGTCTAATGTATTTAAACTAATTCCTTAACAGGATTCGACTTGACACTTGTCTAATGTATTTAAACTAATTCCTTAACAGGATTCCACTTGACACTTGTCTAATGTATTTAAACTAATTCCTAAACAGGATTCCACTTGACACTTGTCTAATGTATTTAAACTAATTCCTAAACAGGATTCCACTTGACACTTGTCTAATATATTTAAACTAATTCCTAAACAGGATTCCACTTGACACTCGTCTAATGTATTTAAACTAATTCCTAAACAGGATTCCACTTGACACTTGTCTAATGTATTTAAACTAATTCCTAAACAGGATTCCACTTGAGACTTGTCTAATGTATTTAAACTAATTCCTTAACAGGATTCCACTTGAGACTTGTCTAATGTATTTAAACTAATTTCTAAACAGGATTCCACTTGACACTTGTCTAATGTATTTAAACTAATTCCTAAACAGGATTCCACTTGATACTTGTCTAATGTATTTAAACTAATTCCTTAACAGGATTCCACTTGACACTTGTCTAATGTATTTAAACAAATTCATTAACAGGATTCCACTTGACACTTGTCTAATGTATTTTAACTAATTCCTTAACAGGATTCCACTTGACACTTGTCTAATGTATTTAAACTAATTCATTAACAGGATTCCACTTGACACTTGTCTAATGTATTTAAACTAATTCTTAAACAGGATTCCACTTGACACTTGTCTAATGTATTTAAACTAATTCCTAAACAGGATTCCACTTGAGACTTGTCTAATGTATTTAAACTAATTCCTTAACAGGATTCCACTTGAGACTTGTCTAATGTATTTAAACTAATTTCTAAACAGGATTTCACTTGACACTTGTCTAATGTATTTAAACTAATGCCTAAACAGGATTCCACTTGACACTCGTCTAATGTATTTAAACTAATTCCTAAACAGGATTCCACTTGACACTTGTCTAATGTATTTAAACTAATTCCTAAACAGGATTCCACTTGACACTTGTCTAATGTATTTAAACTAATTCCTTAACAGGATTCCACTTGACACTTGTCTAATGTATTAAACTAATTCCTTAACAGGATTCCACTTGACACTTGTCTAATGTACCTATTTAAACTAACTCCTTAACAGGATTCCACTTGACACTTGTCTAATGTATTTAAACTAACTCCTTAACAGGATTCCACTTGACACTTGTCTCATGTATTTAAACTAATTCCTAAACAGGATTCCACTTGACACTTGTCTAATGTACCTATTTAAACTAACTCCTTAACAGGATTCCACTTGACACTTGTCTAATGTATTTAAACTAACTCCTTAACAGGATTCCACTTGACACTTGTCTAATGTATTTAAACTAATTCCTAAACAGGATTCCACTTGACACTTGTCTAATGTATTTAAACTAATTCCTTAACAGGATTCCACTTGACACTCGTCTAATGTATTTAAACTAATTCCTAAACAGGATTCCACTTGACACTTGTCTAATGTATTTAAACTAATTCCTAAACAGGATTCCACTTGAGACTTGTCTAATGTATTTAAACTAATTCCTTAACAGGATTCCACTTGAGACTTGTCTAATGTATTTAAACTAATTTCTAAACAGGATTCCACTTGACACTTGTCTAATGTATTTAAACTAATTCCTAAACAGGATTCCACTTGACACTTGTCTAATGTATTTAAACTAATTCATTAACAGGATTCCACTTGACACTTGTCTAATGTATTTAAACTAATTCCTAAACAGGATTCCACTTGACACTTGTCTAATGTATTAAAACTAATTCCTCAACAGGATTCCACTTGACACTTGTCTAATGTATTTAAACTAATTCCTTAACAGGATTCCACTTGACACTTGTCTAATGTATTTAAACTAATTCCTCAACAGGATTCCACTTGACACTTGTCTAATGTATTTAAACAAATTCCTTAACAGGATTCCACTTGACACTTGTCTAATGTATTTAAACTAATTCCTAAACAGGATTCCACTTGAAACTTGTCTAATGTATTTAAACTAATTCCTAAACAGGATTCCACTTGACACTTGTCTAATGTATTTAAACTAATTCCTTAACAGGATTCCACTTGACACTTGTCTAATGTATTTAAACTAATTCTTTAACAGGATTCCACTTGACACTTTTCTAATGTATTTAAACTAACTCCTTAACAGGATTCCACTTTACACTTGTCTAATGTATTTAAACTAACTCCTTAACAGGATTCCACTTGACACTTGTCTAATGTATTTAAACTAACTCCTTTACAGGAATCCACTTGACACTTGTCTAATGTATTTAAACTAATTCCTAAACAGGATTCCACTTGACACTTGTCTAATGTATTTAAACTAATTCCTAAACAGGATTCCACTTGACACTTGTCTAATGTATTTAAACTAATTCCTAAACAGGATTCCACTTGACACTTGTCTAATGTATTTAAACTAATTCCTAAACAGGATTCCACTTGAGACTTGTCTAATGTATTTAAACTAATTCCTTAAGAGGATTCCACTTGAGACTTGTCTAATGTATTTAAACTAATTTCTAAACAGGATTCCACTTGACACTTGTCTAATGTATTTAAACTAATTCCTAAACAGGATTCCACTTGACACTTTTCTAATGTATTTAAACTTATTCCTTAACAGGATTCCACTTGACACTTGTCTAATGTATTTAAACTAATTCATTAACAGGATTCCACTTGACACTTGTCTAATGTATTTTAACTAATTCCTTAACAGGATTCCACTTGACACTTGTCTAATGTATTTAAACTAATTCATTAACAGGATTCCACTTGACACTTGTCTAATGTATTTAAACTAATTCCTAAACAGGATTCCACTTGACACTTGTCTAATGTATTTAAACTAATTCCTCAACAGGATTCCACTTGACACTTGTCTAATGTATTTAAACTAATTCCTAAACAGGATTCCACTTGACACTTGTCTAATGTATTTAAACTAATTCCTTAACAGGATTCGACTTGACACTTGCCTAATGTATTTAAACTAATTCCTTAACAGGATTCCACTTGACACTTGTCTAATGTATTTAAACTAATTCCTAAACAGGATTCCACTTGACACTTGTCTAATGTATTTAAACTAATTCCTAAACAGGATTCCACTTGACACTTGTCTAATGTATTTAAACTAATTCCTTAACAGGATTCTGCTTGACACCTGTCTAATATATTTAAACTAATTCCTTAACAGGATTCCACTTGACACTTGTCTAATGTATTTAAACTAATTCCTTAACAGGATTTCGCTTCACACCTGTCTAATGTATTTAAACTAATTCCTCAACAGGATTCCACTTGACACTTGTCTAATGTATTTAAACTAATTCCTAAACAGGATTCCACTTGATACTTGTCTAATGTATTTTAACTAATTCCTTAACAGGATTCCACTTGACACTTGTCTAATGTATTTAAACTAATTCATTAACAGGATTCCACTTGACACTTGTCTAATGTATTAAAACTAATTCCTAAACAGGATTCCACTTGACACTTGTCTAATGTATTTAAACTAATTCATTAACAGGATTCCACTTGACACTTGTCTAATGTATTTAAACTAATTCCTTCACAGGATTCCACTTGACACTTGTCTCATGTATTTAAACTTATTCCTTAACAGGATTCCACTTGACACTTGTCTAATGTATTTAAACTAATTCCTTAACAGGATTCCACTTCACACTTGTCTAATGTATTTAAACTAATTCCTTAACAGGATTTCGCTTCACACCTGTCTAATGTATTTAAACTAATTCCTCAACAGGATTCCACTTGACACTTGTCTAACGTATTTAAACTAATTCCTAAACAGGATTCCACTTGATACTTGTCTAATGTATTTTAACTAATTCCTTAACAGGATTCCACTTGACACTTGTCTAATGTATTTAAACTAATTCATTAACACGATTCCACTTGACACTTGTCTAATGTATTAAAACTAATTCCTAAACAGGATTCCACTTGACACTTGTCTAATGTATTTGAACTAATTCATTAACAGGATTCCACTTGACACTTGTCTAATGTATTTAAACTAATTCCTTCACAGGATTCCACTTGACACTTGTCTCATGTATTTAAACTTATTCCTTAACAGGATTCCACTTGACACTTGTCTAATGTATTTAAACTAATTCCTCAACAGGATTCCACTTGACACTTGTCTAATGTATTTAAACTAATTCCTAAACAGGATTCCACTTGACACTTGTCTAATGTATTTAAACTAATTCCTTAACAGGATTCGACTTGACACTTGTCTAATGTATTTAAACTAATTCTTTAACAGGATTCCACTTGACACTTTTCTAATGTATTTAAACTAACTCCTTAACAGGATTCCACTTTACACTTGTCTAATGTATTTAAACTAACTCCTTAACAGGATTCCACTTGACACTTGTCTAATGTATTTAAACTAACTCCTTTACAGGAATCCACTTGACACTTGTCTAATGTATTTAAACTAATTCCTAAACAGGATTCCACTTGACACTTGTCTAATGTATTTAAACTAATTCCTAAACAGGATTCCACTTGACACTCGTCTAATGTATTTAAACTAATTCCTAAACAGGATTCCACTTGACACTTGTCTAATGTATTTAAACTAATTCCTAAACAGGATTCCACTTGAGACTTGTCTAATGTATTTAAACTAATTCCTTAAGAGGATTCCACTTGAGACTTGTCTAATGTATTTAAACTAATTTCTAAACAGGATTCCACTTGACACTTGTCTAATGTATTTAAACTAATTCCTAAACAGGATTCCACTTGACACTTGTCTAATGTATTTAAACTAATTCCTTAACAGGATTCCACTTGACACTTGTCTAATGTATTTAAACTAATTCATTAACAGGATTCCACTTGACACTTGTCTAATGTATTTTAACTAATTCCTTAACAGGATTCCACTTGACACTTGTCTAATGTATTTAAACTAATTCATTAACAGGATTCCACTTGACACTTGTCTAATGTATTTAAACTAATTCCTAAACAGGATTCCACTTGACACTTGTCTAATGTATTTAAACTAATTCCTCAACAGGATTCCACTTGACACTTGTCTAATGTATTTAAACTAATTCCTAAACAGGATTCCACTTGACACTTGTCTAATGTATTTAAACTAATTCCTTAACAGGATTCGACTTGACACTTGCCTAATGTATTTAAACTAATTCCTTAACAGGATTCCACTTGACACTTGTCTAATGTATTTAAACTAATTCCTAAACAGGATTCCACTTGACACTTGTCTAATGTATTTAAACTAATTCCTAAACAGGATTCCACTTGACACTTGTCTAATGTATTTAAACTAATTCCTTAACAGGATTCTGCTTGACACCTGTCTAATATATTTAAACTAATTCCTTAACAGGATTCCACTTGACACTTGTCTAATGTATTTAAACTAATTCCTTAACAGGATTTCGCTTCACACCTGTCTAATGTATTTAAACTAATTCCTCAACAGGATTCCACTTGACACTTGTCTAATGTATTTAAACTAATTCCTAAACAGGATTCCACTTGACACTTGTCTAATGTATTTAAACTAATTCCTTAACAGGATTCCACTTGACACTTGTCTAATGTATTTAAACTAATTCATTAACACGATTCCACTTGACACTTGTCTAATGTATTAAAACTAATTCCTAAACAGGATTCCACTTGACACTTGTCTAATGTATTTAAACTAATTCATTAACAGGATTCCACTTGACACTTGTCTAATGTATTTAAACTAATTCCTTCACAGGATTCCACTTGACACTTGTCTCATGTATTTAAACTTATTCCTTAACAGGATTCCACTTGACACTTGTCTAATGTATTTAAACTAATTCCTTAACAGGATTCCACTTCACACTTGTCTAATGTATTTAAACTAATTCCTTAACAGGATTTCGCTTCACACCTGTCTAATGTATTTAAACTAATTCCTCAACAGGATTCCACTTGACACTTGTCTAACGTATTTAAACTAATTCCTAAACAGGATTCCACTTGATACTTGTCTAATGTATTTTAACTAATTCCTTAACAGGATTCCACTTGACACTTGTCTAATGTATTTAAACTAATTCATTAACACGATTCCACTTGACACTTGTCTAATGTATTAAAACTAATTCCTAAACAGGATTCCACTTGACACTTGTCTAATGTATTTGAACTAATTCATTAACAGGATTCCACTTGACACTTGTCTAATGTATTTAAACTAATTCCTTCACAGGATTCCACTTGACACTTGTCTCATGTATTTAAACTAATTCCTTAACAGGATTCCACTTGACACTTGTCTAATGTATTTAAACTAATTCCTCAACAGGATTCCACTTGACACTTGTCTAATGTATTTAAACTAATTCCTAAACAGGATTCCACTTGACACTTGTCTAATGTATTTAAACTAATTCCTTAACAGGATTCGACTTGACACTTGTCTAATGTATTTAAACTAATTCCTTAACAGGATTCCACTTGACACTTGTCTAATGTATTTAAACTAATTCCTAAACAGGATTCCACTTGACACTTGTCTAATGTATTAAAACTAATTCCTAAACAGGATTCCACTTGACACTTGTCTAATGTATTTAAACTAATTCCTTAACAGGATTCTGCTTGACACCTGTCTAATGTATTTAAACTAATTCCTTAACAGGATTCCACTTGACACTTGTCTAATGTATTTAAACTAATTCCTTAACAGGATTTCGCTTCACACCTGTCTAATGTATTTAAACTAATTCCTCAACAGGATTCCACTTGACACTTGTCTAATGTATTTAAACTAATTCCTAAACAGGATTCCACTTGATACTTGTCTAATGTATTTTAACTAATTCCTTAACAGGATTCCACTTGACACTTGTCTAATGTATTTAAACTAATTCCTAAACAGGATTCCACTTGACACTTGTCTAATGTATTTAAACTAATTCCTAAACAGGATTCCACTTGACACTTGTCTAATGTATTTAAACTAATTCCTTAACAGGATTCGACTTGACACTTGTCTATTGTATTTAAACTAATTCCTTAACAGGATTCCACTTGACACTTGTCTAATGTATTTAAACTAATTCCTAAACAGGATTCCACTTGACACTTGTCTAATGTATTTAAACTAATTCCTTAACAGGATTCCACTTGACACTTGTCTAATGTATTTAAACTAATTCCTTAACAGGATTCCACTTGACACTTGTCTAATGTATTTAAACTAATTCCTTAACAGGATTTCGCTTCACACCTGTCTAATGTATTTAAACTAATTCCTCAACAGGATTCCACTTGACACCTTCTAATGTATTTAAACTAATTCCTAAACAGGATTCCACTTGGTACTTGTCTAATGTATTTTAACTAATTCCTTAACAGGATTCCACTTGACACTTGTCTAATGTATTTAAACTAATTCATTAACACGATTCCACTTGACACTTGTCTAATGTATTAAAACTAATTCCTAAACAGGATTCCACTTGACACTTGTCTAATGTATTTGAACTAATTCATTAACAGGATTCCACTTGACACTTGTCTAATGTATTTAAACTAATTCCTTCACAGGATTCCACTTGACACTTGTCTCATGTATTTAAACTTATTCCTTAACAGGATTCCACTTGACACTTGTCTAATGTATTTAAACTAATTCCTTAACAGGATTCCACTTCACACTTGTCTAATGTATTTAAACTAATTCCTTAACAGGATTTCGCTTCACACCTGTCTAATGTATTTAAACTAATTCCTCAACAGGATTCCACTTGACACTTGTCTAACGTATTTAAACTAATTCCTAAACAGGATTCCACTTGATACTTGTCTAATGTATTTTAACTAATTCCTTAACAGGATTCCACTTGACACTTGTCTAATGTATTTAAACTAATTCATTAACACGATTCCACTTGACACTTGTCTAATGTATTAAAACTAATTCCTAAACAGGATTCCACTTGACACTTGTCTAATGTATTTAAACTAATTCATTAACAGGATTCCACTTGACACTTGTCTAATGTATTTAAACTAATTCCTTCACAGGATTCCACTTGACACTTGTCTCATGTATTTAAACTTATTCCTTAACAGGATTCCACTTGACACTTGTCTAATGTATTTAAACTAATTCCTAAACAGGATTCCACTTGACACTTGTCTAATGTATTTAAACTAATTCCTAAACAGGATTCCACTTGACACTTGTCTAATGTATTTAAACTAATTCCTAAACAGGATTCCACTTGACACTTGTCTAATGTATTTTAACTAATTCCTTAACAGGATTCCACTTGACACTTGTCTAATGTATTTAAACTAATTCATTAACAGGATTCCACTTGACACTTGTCTAATGTATTTTAACTAATTCCTTAACAGGATTCCACTTGACACTTGTCTAATGTATTTAAACTAATTCATTAACAGGATTCCACTTGACACTTGTCTAATGTATTTAAACTAATTCCTTAACAGGATTCCACTTGACACTTGTCTAATGTATTTAAACTAATTCCTCAACAGGATTCCACTTGAGACTTGTCTAATGTATTTAAACTAATTCCTTAACAGGATTCCACTTGAGACTTGTCTAATGTATTTAAACTAATTTCTAAACAGGATTCCACTTGACACTTGTCTAATGTATTTAAACTAATTCCTAAACAGGATTCCACTTGACACTTGTCTAATGTATTTAAACTAATTCCTTAACAGGATTCCACTTGACATTGGCTAATGTATTTAAACTAATTCATTAACAGGATTCCACTTGACACTTGTCTAATGTATTTTAACTAATTCCTTAACAGGATTCCACTTGACACTTGTCTAATGTATTTAAACTAATTCATTAACAGGATTCCACTTGACACTTGTCTAATGTATTTAAACTAATTCCTAAACAGGATTCCACTTGACACTTGTCTAATGTATTTAAACTAATTCCTCAACAGGATTCCACTTGACACTTGTCTAATGTATTTAAACTAATTCCTAAACAGGATTCCACTTGACACTTGTCTAATGTATTTAAACTAATTCCTTAACAGGATTCGACTTGACACTTGTCTAATGTATTTAAACTAATTCCTTAACAGGATTCCACTTGACACTTGTCTAATGTATTTAAACTAATTCCTAAACAGGATTCCACTTGACACTTGTCTAATGTATTTAAACTAATTCCTAAACAGGATTCCACTTGACACTTGTCTAATGTATTTAAACTAATTCCTTAACAGGATTCTGCTTGACACCTGTCTAATGTATTTAAACTAATTCCTTAACAGGATTCCACTTGACACTTGTCTAATGTATTTAAACTAATTCCTTAACAGGATTTCGCTTCACACCTGTCTAATGTATTTAAACTAATTCCTCAACAGGATTCCACTTGACACTTGTCTAATGTATTTAAACTATTTCCTAAACAGGATTCCACTTGATACTTGTCTAATGTATTTTAACTAATTCCTTAACAGGATTCCACTTGACACTTGTCTAATGTATTTAAACTAATTCATTAACACGATTCCACTTGACACTTGTCTAATGTATTAAAACTAATTCCTAAACAGGATTCCACTTGACACTTGTCTAATGTATTTAAACTAATTCATTAACAGGATTCCACTTGACACTTGTCTAATGTATTTAAACTAATTCCTTCACAGGATTCCACTTGACACTTGTCTCATGTATTTAAACTTATTCCTTAACAGGATTCCACTTGACACTTGTCTAATGTATTTAAACTAATTCCTAAACAGGATTCCACTTGACGCTTGTCTAATGTATTTAAACTAATTCCTAAACAGGATTCCACCTGACACTTGTCTAATGTATTTAAACTAATTCCTAAACAGGATTCCACTTGACACTTGTCTAATGTATTTTAACTAACTCCTTAACAGGATTCCACTTGACACTTGTCTAATGTATTTAAACTAATTCATAA
This sequence comes from Limnephilus marmoratus, assembly GCA_917880885.1. Classification (NCBI taxonomy): domain Eukaryota; kingdom Metazoa; phylum Arthropoda; class Insecta; order Trichoptera; family Limnephilidae; genus Limnephilus; species Limnephilus marmoratus. The sequence goes on from OU862906.1 coordinate 19,740,115, forward strand.
ACAGGATTCCACTTGACACTTGTCTAATGTATTAAAACTAATTCCTAAACAGGATTCCACTTGACACTTGTCTAATGTATTTGAACTAATTCATTAACAGGATTCCACTTGACACTTGTCTAATGTATTTAAACTAATTCCTTCACAGGATTCCACTTGACACTTGTCTCATGTATTTAAACTTATTCCTTAACAGGATTCCACTTGACACTTGTCTAATGTATTTAAACTAATTCCTCAACAGGATTCCACTTGACACTTGTCTAATGTATTTAAACTAATTCCTAAACAGGATTCCACTTGACACTTGTCTAATGTATTTAAACTAATTCCTTAACAGGATTCGACTTGACACTTGTCTAATGTATTTAAACTAATTCCTTAACAGGATTCCACTTGACACTTGTCTAATGTATTTAAACTAATTCCTAAACAGGATTCCACTTGACACTTGTCTAATGTATTTAAACTAATTCCTAAACAGGATTCCACTTGACACTTGTCTAATGTATTTAAACTAATTCCTTAACAGGATTCTGCTTGACACCTGTCTAATGTATTTAAACTAATTCCTTAACAGGATTCCACTTGACACTTGTCTAATGTATTTAAACTAATTCCTTAACAGGATTTCGCTTCACACCTGTCTAATGTATTTAAACTAATTCCTCAACAGGATTCCACTTGACACTTGTCTAATGTATTTAAACTAATTCCTAAACAGGATTCCACTTGATACTTGTCTAATGTATTTTAACTAATTCCTTAACAGGATTCCACTTGACACTTGTCTAATGTATTTAAACTAATTCCTAAACAGGATTCCACTTGACACTTGTCTAATGTATTTAAACTAATTCCTTAACAGGATTCCACTTGACACTTGTCTAATGTATTTAAACTAATTCATTAACAGGATTCCACTTGACACTTGTCTAATGTATTTTAACTAATTCCTTAACAGGATTCCACTTGACACTTGTCTAATGTATTTAAACTTATTCATTAACAGGATTCCACTTGACACTTGTCTAATGTATTTAAACTAATTCCTAAACAGGATTCCACTTGACACTTGTTTAATGTATTTAAACTAATTCCTCAACAGGATTCCACTTGACACTTGTCTAATGTATTTAAACTAATTCCTAAACAGGATTCCACTTGACACTTGTCTAATGTATTTAAACTAATTCCTTAACAGGATTCGACTTGACACTTGTCTATTGTATTTAAACTAATTCCTTAACAGGATTCCACTTGACACTTGTCTAATGTATTTAAACTAATTCCTAAACAGGATTCCACTTGACACTTGTCTAATGTATTTAAACTAATTCCTTAACAGGATTCCACTTGACACTTGTCTAATGTATTTAAACTAATTCCTTAACAGGATTCCACTTGACACTTGTCTAATGTATTTAAACTAATTCCTTAACAGGATTTCGCTTCACACCTGTCTAATGTATTTAAACTAATTCCTCAACAGGATTCCACTTGACACTTGTCTAATGTATTTAAACTAATTCCTAAACAGGATTCCACTTGGTACTTGTCTAATGTATTTTAACTAATTCCTTAACAGGATTCCACTTGACACTTGTCTAATGTATTTAAACTAATTCATTAACACGATTCCACTTGACACTTGTCTAATGTATTAAAACTAATTCCTAAACAGGATTCCACTTGACACTTGTCTAATGTATTTAAACTAATTCATTAACAGGATTCCACTTGACACTTGTCTAATGTATTTAAACTAATTCCTTCACAGGATTCCACTTGACACTTGTCTCATGTATTTAAACTTATTCCTTAACAGGATTCCACTTGACACTTGTCTAATGTATTTAAACTAATTCCTTAACAGGATTCCACTTGACACTTGTCTAATGTATTTAAACTAATTCCTTAACAGGATTTCGCTTCACACCTGTCTAATGTATTTAAACTAATTCCTCAACAGGATTCCACTTGACACTTGTCTAACGTATTTAAACTAATTCCTAAACAGGATTCCACTTGATACTTGTCTAATGTATTTTAACTAATTCCTTAACAGGATTCCACTTGACACTTGTCTAATGTATTTAAACTAATTCATTAACACGATTCCACTTGACACTTGTCTAATGTATTAAAACTAATTCCTAAACAGGATTCCACTTGACACTTGTCTAATGTATTTAAACTAATTCATTAACAGGATTCCACTTGACACTTGTCTAATGTATTTAAACTAATTCCTTCACAGGATTCCACTTGACACTTGTCTAATGTATTTAAACTAATTCCTTAACAGGATTCCACTTGACACTTGTCTAATGTATTTAAACTAATTCCTAAACAGGATTCCACTTGACACTTGTCTAATGTATTTAAACTAATTCCTAAACAGGATTCCACTTGACACTTGTCTAATGTATTTAAACTAATTCCTAAACAGGATTCCACTTGACACTTGTCTAATGTATTTTAACTAATTCCTTAACAGGATTCCACTTGACACTTGTCTAATGTATTTAAACTAATTCATTAACAGGATTCCACTTGACACTTGTCTAATGTATTTTAACTAATTCCTTAACAGGATTCCACTTGACACTTGTCTAATGTATTTAAACTAATTCATTAACAGGATTCCACTTGACACTTGTCTAATGTATTTAAACTAATTCCTTAACAGGATTCCACTTGACACTTGTCTAATGTATTTAAACTAATTCCTCAACAGGATTCCACTTGAGACTTGTCTAATGTATTTAAACTAATTCCTTAACAGGATTCCACTTGAGACTTGTCTAATGTATTTAAACTAATTTCTAAACAGGATTCCACTTGACACTTGTCTAATGTATTTAAACTAATTCCTAAACAGGATTCCACTTGAAACTTGTCTAATGTATTTAAACTAATTCCTTAACAGGATTCCACTTGACATTGGCTAATGTATTTAAACTAATTCATTAACAGGATTCCACTTGACACTTGTCTAATGTATTTTAACTAATTCCTTAACAGGATTCCACTTGACACTTGTCTAATGTATTTAAACTAATTCATTAACAGGATTCCACTTGACACTTGTCTAATGTATTTAAACTAATTCCTAAACAGGATTCCACTTGACACTTGTCTAATGTATTTAAACTAATTCCTCAACAGGATTCCACTTGACACTTGTCTAATGTATTTAAACTAATTCCTAAACAGGATTCCACTTGACACTTGTCTAATGTATTTAAACTAATTCCTTAACAGGATTCGACTTGACACTTGTCTAATGTATTTAAACTAATTCCTTAACAGGATTCCACTTGACACTTGTCTAATGTATTTAAACTAATTCCTTAACAGGATTTCGCTTCACACCTGTCTAATGTATTTAAACTAATTCCTCAACAGGATTCCACTTGACACTTGTCTAATGTATTTAAACTATTTCCTAAACAGGATTCCACTTGATACTTGTCTAATGTATTTTAACTAATTCCTTAACAGGATTCCACTTGACACTTGTCTAATGTATTTAAACTAATTCATTAACACGATTCCACTTGACACTTGTCTAATGTATTAAAACTAATTCCTAAACAGGATTCCACTTGACACTTGTCTAATGTATTTAAACTAATTCATTAACAGGATTCCACTTGAAACTTGTCTAATGTATTTAAACTAATTCCTTCACAGGATTCCACTTGACACTTGTCTAATGTATTTAAACTTATTCCTTAACAGGATTCCACTTGACACTTGTCTAATGTATTTAAACTAATTCCTAAACAGGATTCCACTTGACGCTTGTCTAATGTATTTAAACTAATTCCTAAACAGGATTCCACCTGACACTTGTCTAATGTATTTAAACTAATTCCTAAACAGGATTCCACTTGACACTTGTCTAATGTATTTTAACTAACTCCTTAACAGGATTCCACTTGACACTTGTCTAATGTATTTAAACTAATTCATAAACAGGATTCCACTTGACACTTGTCTTATGTATTTAAACTAATTCCTAAATAGGATTCCACTTGACACTTGTCTAATGTATTTAAACTAATTCCTCAACAGGATTCCACTTGACACTTGTCTAATGTATTTAAACTAATTCCTTAACAGGATTCCACTTGACACTTGTCTAATGTATTTAAACTAATTCCTCAACAGGATTCCACTTGACACTTGTCTAATGTATTTAAACTAATTCCTTAACAGGATTCCACTTGACACTTGTCTAATGTATTTAAACTAATTCCTAAACAGGATTCCACTTGACACTTGTCTAATGTATTTAAACTAATTCCTAAACAGGATTCCACTTGACACTTGTCTAATGTATTTAAACTAATTCCTTAACAGGATTCCACTTGACACTTGTCTAATGTATTTAAACTAATTCCTTAACAGGATTCCACTTGACACTTGTCTAATGTATTTAAACTAACTCCTTAACAGGATTCCACTTTACACTTGTCTAATGTATTTAAACTAACTCCTTAACAGGATTCCACTTGACACTTGTCTAATGTATTTAAACTAACTCCTTTACAGGATTCCACTTGACACTTGTCTAATGTATTTAAACTAATTCCTAAACAGGATTCCACTTGACACTTGTCTAATGTATTTAAACTAATTCCTAAACAGGATTCCACTTGACACTCGTCTAATGTATTTAAACTAATTCCTAAACAGGATTCCACTTGACACTTGTCTAATGTATTTAAACTAATTCCTAAACAGGATTCCACTTGAGACTTGTCTAATGTATTTAAACTAATTCCTTAACAGGATTCCACTTGAGACTTGTCTAATGTATTTAAACTAATTTCTAAACAGGATTCCACTTGACACTTGTCTAATGTATTTAAACTAATTCCTAAACAGGATTCCACTTGACACTTGTCTAATGTATTTAAACTAATTCCTTAACAGGATTCCACTTGACACTTGTCTAATGTATTTAAACTAATTCATTAACAGGATTCCACTTGACACTTGTCTAATGTATTTTAACTAATTCCTTAACAGGATTCCACTTGACACTTGTCTAATGTATTTAAACTAATTCATTAACAGGATTCCACTTGACACTTGTCTAATGTATTTAAACTAATTCCTAAACAGTATTCCACTTGACACTTGTCTAATGTATTTAAACTAATTCCTCAACAGGATTCCACTTGACACTTGTCTAATGTATTTAAACTAATTCCTAAACAGGATTCCACTTGACACTTGTCTAATGTATTTAAACTAATTCCTTAACAGGATTCGACTTGACACTTGTCTAATGTATTTAAACTAATTCCTTAACAGGATTCCACTTGACACTTGTCTAATGTATTTAAACTAATTCCTAAACAGGATTCCACTTGACACTTGTCTAATGTATTTAAACTAATTCCTAAACAGGATTCCACTTGACACTTGTCTAATGTATTTAAACTAATTCCTAAACAGGATTCCACTTGACACTCGTCTAATGTATTTAAACTAATTCCTAAACAGGATTCCACTTGACACTTGTCTAATGTATTTAAACTAATTCCTAAACAGGATTCCACTTGAGACTTGTCTAATGTATTTAAACTAATTCCTTAACAGGATTCCACTTGAGACTTGTCTAATGTATTTAAACTAATTTCTAAACAGGATTCCACTTGACACTTGTCTAATGTATTTAAACTAATTCCTAAACAGGATTCCACTTGATACTTGTCTAATGTATTTAAACTAATTCCTTAACAGGATTCCACTTGACACTTGTCTAATGTATTTAAACAAATTCATTAACAGGATTCCACTTGACACTTGTCTAATGTATTTTAACTAATGCCTTAACAGGATTCCACTTGACACTTGTCTAATGTATTTAAACTAATTCATTAACAGGATTCCACTTGACACTTGTCTAATGTATTTAAACTAATTCCTAAACAGGATTCCACTTGACACTTGTCTAATGTATTTAAACTAATTCATTAACAGGATTCCACTTGACACTTGTCTAATGTATTTAAACTAATTCCTTCACAGGATTCCACTTGACACTTGTCTCATGTATTTAAACTTATTCCTTAACAGGATTCCACTTGACACTTGTCTAATGTATTTAAACTAATTCCTTAACAGGATTCCACTTGACACTTGTCTAATGTATTTAAACTAATTCCTAAACAGGATTCCACTTGACACTTGTCTAATGTATTTAAACTAATTCCTAAACAGGATTCCACTTGACACTTGTCTAATGTATTTTAACTAATTCCTTAACAGGATTCCACTTGACACTTGTCTAATGTATTTAAACTAATTCATTAACAGGATTCCACTTGACACTTGTCTAATGTATTTTAACTAATTCCTTAACAGGATTCCACTTGACACTTGTCTAATGTATTTAAACTAATTCCTAAACAGGATTCCACTTGACACTTGTCTAATGTATTTAAACTAATTCCTTAACAGGATTCCACTTGACACTTGTCTAATGTATTTAAACTAATTCCTCAACAGGATTCCACTTGAGACTTGTCTAATGTATTTAAACTAATTCCTTAACAGGATTCCACTTGAGACTTGTCTAATGTATTTAAACTTATTTCTAAACAGGATTCCACTTGACACTTGTCTAATGTATTTAAACTAATTCCTAAACAGGATTCCACTTGACACTTGTCTAATGTATTTAAACTAATTCCTTAACAGGATTCCACTTGACACTTGTCTAATGTATTAAAACTAATTCATTAACAGGATTCCACTTGACACTTGTCTAATGTATTTTAACTAATTCCTTAGCAGGATTCCACTTGACACTTGTCTAATGTATTTAAACTAATTCATTAACAGGATTCCACTTGACACTTGTCTAATGTATTTAAACTAATTCCTAAACAGGATTCCACTTGACACTTGTCTAATGTATTTAAACTAATTCCTCAACAGGATTCCACTTGACACTTGTCTAATGTATTTAAACTAATTCCTAAACAGGATTCCACTTGACACTTGTCTAATGTATTTAAACTAATTCCTCAACAGGATTCCACTTGACACTTGTCTAATGTATTTAAACTAATTCCTAAACAGGATTCCACTTGATACTTGTCTAATGTATTTTAACTAATTCCTTAACAGGATTCCACTTGACACTTGTCTAATGTATTTAAACTAATTCATTATCACGATTCCACTTGACACTTGTCTAATGTATTAAAACTAATTCCTAAACAGGATTCCACTTGACACTTGTCTAATGTATTTAAACTAATTCATTAACAGGATTCCACTTGACACTTGTCTAATGTATTTAAACTAATTCCTTCACAGGATTCCACTTGACACTTGTCTCATGTATTTAAACTTATTCCTTAACAGGATTCCACTTAACACTTGTCTACTGTATTTAAACTAATTCCTAAACAGGATTCCACTTGACACTTGTCTAATGTATTAAAACTAATTCCTTCACAGGATTCCACTTGACACTTGTCTCATGTATTTAAACTTATTCCTTAACAGGATTCCACTTGACACTTGTCTAATGTATTTAAACTAATTCCTAAACAGGATTCCACTTGACACTTGTCTAATGTATTTAAACTAATTCCTAAACAGGATTCCACTTGACACTCGTCTAATGTATTTAAACTAATTCCTAAACAGGATTCCACTTGACACTTGTCTAATGTATTTAAACTAATTCCTAAACAGGATTCCACTTGAGACTTGTCTAATGTATTTAAACTAATTCCTTAACAGGATTCCACTTGACACTCGTCTAATGTATTTAAACTAATTCCTAAACAGGATTCCACTTGATACTTGTCTAATGTATTTTAACTAATTCCTTAACAGGATTCCACTTGACACTTGTCTAATGTATTTAAACTAATTCATTATCACGATTCCACTTGACACTTGTCTAATGTATTAAAACTAATTCCTAAACAGGATTCCACTTGACACTCGTCTAATGTATTTAAACTAATTCCTAAACAGGATTCCACTTGACACTTGTCTAATGTATTTAAACTAATTCCTAAACAGGATTCCACTTGACACTTGTCTAATGTATTTTAACTAATTCCTTAACAGGATTCCACTTGACACTTGTCTAATGTATTTAAACTAATTCATTAACAGGATTCCACTTGACACTTGTCTAATGTATTTAAACTAATTCATTAACAGGATTCCACTTGACACTTGTCTAATGTATTTTAACTAATTCCTTAACAGGATTCCACTTGACACTTGTCTAATGTATTTAAACTAATTCCTAAACAGGATTCCACTTGACACTTGTCTAATGTATTTAAACTAATTCCTTAACAGGATTCCACTTGACACTTGTCTAATGTATTTAAACTAATTCCTCAACAGGATTCCACTTGAGACTTGTCTAATGTATTTAAACTAATTCCTTAACAGGATTCCACTTGAGACTTGTCTAATGTATTTAAACTTATTTCTAAACAGGATTCCACTTGACACTTGTCTAATGTATTTAAACTAATTCCTAAACAGGATTCCACTTGACACTTGTCTAATGTATTTAAACTAATTCCTTAACAGGATTCCACTTGACACTTGTCTAATGTATTAAAACTAATTCATTAACAGGATTCCACTTGACACTTGTCTAATGTATTTTAACTAATTCCTTAGCAGGATTCCACTTGACACTTGTCTAATGTATTTAAACTAATTCATTAACAGGATTCCACTTGACACTTGTCTAATGTATTTTAACTAATTCCTTAACAGGATTCCACTTGACACTTGTCTAATGTATTTAAACTAATTCCTAAACAGGATTCCACTTGACACTTGTCTAATGTATTTAAACTAATTCCTCAACAGGATTCCACTTGACACTTGTCTAATGTATTTAAACTAATTCCTAAACAGGATTCCACTTGACACTTGTCTAATGTATTTAAACTAATTCCTTAACAGGATTCGACTTGACACTTGTCTAATGTATTTAAACTAATTCCTTAACAGGATTCCACTTGAGACTTGTCTAATGTATTTAAACTAATTCCTAAACAGGATTCCACTTGACACTTGTCTAATGTATTTAAACTAATTCCTAAACAGGATTCCACTTGACACTTGTCTAATGTATTTAAACTAATTCCTAAACAGGATTCCACTTGACACTTGTCTAATGTATTTAAACTAATTCCTCAACAGGATTCCACTTGACACTTGTCTAATGTATTTAAACTAATTCCTAAACAGGATTCCACTTGACACTTGTCTAATGTATTTAAACTAATTCCTTAACAGGATTCGACTTGACACTTGTCTAATGTATTTAAACTAATTCCTTAACAGGATTCCACTTGACACTTGTCTAATGTATTTAAACTAATTCCTAAACAGGATTCCACTTGACACTTGTCTAATGTATTTAAACTAATTCCTAAACAGGATTCCACTTGACACTTGTCTAATGTATTTAAACTAATTCCTAAACAGGATTCCACTTGACACTCGTCTAATGTATTTAAACTAATTCCTAAACAGGATTCCACTTGACACTTGTCTAATGTATTTAAACTAATTCCTAAACAGGATTCCACTTGAGACTTGTCTAATGTATTTAAACTAATTCCTTAACAGGATTCCACTTGAGACTTGTCTAATGTATTTAAACTAATTTCTAAACAGGATTCCACTTGACACTTGTCTAATGTATTTAAACTAATTCCTAAACAGGATTCCACTTGATACTTGTCTAATGTATTTAAACTAATTCCTTAACAGGATTCCACTTGACACTTGTCTAATGTATTTAAACAAATTCATTAACAGGATTCCACTTGACACTTGTCTAATGTATTTTAACTAATTCCTTAACAGGATTCCACTTGACACTTGTCTAATGTATTTAAACTAATTCATTAACAGGATTCCACTTGACACTTGTCTAATGTATTTAAACTAATTCCTAAACAGGATTCCACTTGACACTTGTCTAATGTATTTAAACTAATTCATTAACAGGATTCCACTTGACACTTGTCTAATGTATTTAAACTAATTCCTTCACAGGATTCCACTTGACACTTGTCTCATGTATTTAAACTTATTCCTTAACAGGATTCCACTTGACACTTGTCTAATGTATTTAAACTAATTCCTTAACAGGATTCCACTTGACACTTGTCTAATGTATTTAAACTAATTCCTAAACAGGATTCCACTTGACACTTGTCTAATGTATTTAAACTAATTCCTAAACAGGATTCCACTTGACACTTGTCTAATGTATTTTAACTAATTCCTTAACAGGATTCCACTTGACACTTGTCTAATGTATTTAAACTAATTCATTAACAGGATTCCACTTGACACTTGTCTAATGTATTTTAACTAATTCCTTAACAGGATTCCACTTGACACTTGTCTAATGTATTTAAACTAATTCCTAAACAGGATTCCACTTGACACTTGTCTAATGTATTTAAACTAATTCCTTAACAGGATTCCACTTGACACTTGTCTAATGTATTTAAACTAATTCCTCAACAGGATTCCACTTGAGACTTGTCTAATGTATTTAAACTAATTCCTTAACAGGATTCCACTTGAGACTTGTCTAATGTATTTAAACTTATTTCTAAACAGGATTCCACTTGACACTTGTCTAATGTATTTAAACTAATTCCTAAACAGGATTCCACTTGACACTTGTCTAATGTATTTAAACTAATTCCTTAACAGGATTCCACTTGACACTTGTCTAATGTATTAAAACTAATTCATTAACAGGATTCCACTTGACACTTGTCTAATGTATTTTAACTAATTCCTTAGCAGGATTCCACTTGACACTTGTCTAATGTATTTAAACTAATTCATTAACAGGATTCCACTTGACACTTGTCTAATGTATTTAAACTAATTCCTAAACAGGATTCCACTTGACACTTGTCTAATGTATTTAAACTAATTCCTCAACAGGATTCCACTTGACACTTGTCTAATGTATTTAAACTAATTCCTAAACAGGATTCCACTTGACACTTGTCTAATGTATTTAAACTAATTCCTCAACAGGATTCCACTTGACACTTGTCTAATGTATTTAAACTAATTCCTAAACAGGATTCCACTTGACACTTGTCTAATGTATTTAAACTAATTCCTCAACAGGATTCCACTTGACACTTGTCTAATGTATTTAAACTAATTCCTAAACAGGATTCCACTTGATACTTGTCTAATGTATTTTAACTAATTCCTTAACAGGATTCCACTTGACACTTGTCTAATGTATTTAAACTAATTCATTATCACGATTCCACTTGACACTTGTCTAATGTATTAAAACTAATTCCTAAACAGGATTCCACTTGACACTTGTCTAATGTATTTAAACTAATTCATTAACAGGATTCCACTTGACACTTGTCTAATGTATTTAAACTAATTCCTTCACAGGATTCCACTTGACACTTGTCTCATGTATTTAAACTTATTCCTTAACAGGATTCCACTTAACACTTGTCTACTGTATTTAAACTAATTCCTAAACAGGATTCCACTTGACGCTTGTCTAATGTATTTAAACTAATTCCTAAACAGGATTCCACTTGACACTTGTCTAATGTATTTAAACTAATTCCTAAACAGGATTCCACTTGACACTTGTCTAATGTATTTTAACTAATTCCTTAACAGGATTCCACTTGACACTTGTCTAATGTATTTAAACTAATTCATTAACAGGATTCCACTTGACACTTGTCTTATGTATTTAAACTAATTCCTAAATAGGATTCCACTTGACACTTGTCTAATGTATTTAAACTAATTCCTCAACAGGATTCCACTTGACACTTGTCTAATGTATTTAAACTAATTCCTTAACAGGATTCCACTTGACACTTGTCTAATGTATTTAAACTAATTCCTCAACAGGATTCCACTTGACACTTGTCTAATGTATTTAAACTAATTCCTTAACAGGATTCCACTTGACACTTGTCTAATGTATTTAAACTAATTCCTAAACAGGATTCCACTTGACACTTGTCTAATGTATTTAAACTAATTCCTAAACAGGATTCCACTTGACACTTGTCTAATGTATTTAAACTAATTCCTTAACAGGATTCCACTTGACACTTGTCTAATGTATTTAAACTAATTCATTAACAGGATTCCACTTGACACTTGTCTAATGTATTTTAACTAATTCCTTAACAGGATTCCACTTGACACTTCGTCGCTTTAGTTCGTTTTACTCCAACAGACCAAAACGTAAATCGTGAGAAACAGCGCTTTAAAGTTTTTTTTACGAAAAAGGCATATAAAATTAAATTAGCTAAATTGTAAGTCTACTAAAATGTTTTAATGTATTACAAATTGATTTTTTTTAAGTACAATATGTTCTAAATGTATAAAATTACGCAGAAAACACGTTTTTAATTTGGATGTTGGCCAAAGTGACGAATTCTTGTTTGCGAAAGTTGGATATTGGACAAAGGACACTGGATGTTAGACAAGAGCACGTACTCTTGAGTGAAGTTACTTTATCTAACGTGCTTGGTATTACAGGGAGATCGGAAAGCATTTCAATTCATTGAACTTTGATAGGTACTTATGGATTTAGCTTATGTGTCTTATGTTTTCACGGTGAGACCTAAATATTCGGGTGTGATTTTTAAATAGTTTCTTATAACATTCGACAATTTTTTAGAAATACTTTGTTTCTTGGTTGGGAAACAAGTTTCAAGAGTAAGTTTTTGTAAAATAATAACATCGTAAAATCATCAATGAAAACGTACGTATTCAGACAGTTATACTTATTAGATAATGTTTCAGGCGTGTTTTATTGTTGGCTGCTAGTCGTCAACCGTTAGTCATCAGATAGGTCCTACGTTTATTAGTTATTATTTGAGAGGCGGGTATGGGTACCGCCGATCAGGGAACCATTTATTGGATAACCAACACCTCTGCCATAGGTCACCCCAAGTGGTTCGCTACATTTGGTGACTTAGCAGGGGTGGCCGGGTTCTGTCTCGTTGTGAGTTTTGTCTGGATCCTGGCGACGGATGCGTCTGCCCACAAACTGCGTGGCAGGCCGGATCGGGAAAGACTGGTTGAGGAAGATCTGTAGACCTCTCAAGCAGGACTCTCGGAACATCGCTTTATCCGCAGTGGGGAGGGATTGATTCATACGTGCGTCACTCTTTGACACACTGACTCCCAGATTCCTACCCCCCCCTTATACCTTTTTCTTCCCACAACTTACTCTACTTCCTTCCCAAAAATGACATAGGCCCTGAGGGGAATTATTTTCCTCAGGGCCTCCTGTGTGGAGCTGTGAAAAGGTCTCCCCAAGTGGTTCGCTACGTTTGGTGACTTAGCAGGAGTGCCTGGGTTCATGGGGTGAGGTTTGTCCAGGTCTTGACGGCGGATGAGTCTGCCCACCAGCTGCGTGGCGGGCCGGATTGAGAGAGACTGCGTGAAGGAGTCCTTTGGACCTTTCCAGCCGGACTCTCTCGACCCCATTGCCTTGCACCGCGGTTGGACAGTTTCTTACGTCCGTCACTCCTATACACACTAACCCCCAGATTCCTACCCACCCCTCATTCCTATTTCCATCCTAGAACTTCCTATTCTTCCTTTCCTCAAAAAGACCCTCCACACAGCATCCCCTCGTAGGCCCTGAGAACATTATATTGTAAAGCGTTTTGGCACTAAAACAATGCTATTCAAATTATCCATATATAATATACACTCGTATTATTTTTATCATGTTTATTACGGCATATAAATCGGAGATTTAGTATGATCAGACCCGAAAGGTTGGATTGATTTACGTGACTTTATTTTTATGTTAATACTGCACAAGAGTCCCAACAGCTCCCAACCGCCTGGACCAAGTCAGGCTATACATAGCATACCTAATTTTGTGAGGCTGGATGTAGCGGGAAGGGGATGCAGTTATGAAGGTTGGTAAGTACCTGGCTATTCAGATCGAGTCAACAACCACGGCCCACGGCTAAAGCCATTTCAAGCAATGCTTCAATTCGAAATGGCGGTCTTAAATCAGGGTGATACTGAGAGTATCTTCCACTCTGGAACGTGTCGCAAATACAGCATGTATATATATTTATATGTATATATTTTTTATTGATTTGTGTTATTTCACTATTTAAACATAAAAAACACATAGGTATACCTACACGTACGTTTTTTTAATGGTTAAAGTTATGAAATATGTATATATATTTTTAGATTAGCTCCACACAGGTGGCCCTGAGGAAAATAATTTCACTTTGGAGGAGTCTTTATAAGGACGGTAAGGATAGGAAATTTGGGAAGAAAAAGGGTATGAAGGGTGGGTAGGAATCTGGGGGTCAGTGTGTCCGGGAGTGACGGACGTATGAATCTATCTCTCCAATTGCGGTGCAAGGCGAGAGTCGGGAGAGTCCGGCTGGAAAGGTCAAAAAGCCTCCCTTAACCAGTCTCTCTCTCGCCACGCAACAGGTGGGCAGTCGTATCCGCCGCCAAGACCTGGACGAACTTCACCCCATGAACCCGGGCACCCTTGCTAAGTCACCAAATGTAGCGAACCACTCGGGGTGACCTATGGCAGAGATGGTGGTTATCCAATAAATGGTTCCCGGGACGGCGGTACCCATACCCGCCCCCCAAAATAAACAAATCTACCAAAATAAAAATTACTTGTGCACGATGGGATTGAAATTTGCGACATCCGGATCGCTAGTTGAGAGTCTTATCCCTCGACCACAGGAGGCCGTGCGTCGTGTGATAACAGAAGTGTAGTATCCAACATTTTAAAATAAAAAGTTAACTCGAAGGATTTTGAAACACAATAGATAGCTACAAGTTCTTTATAAATGTATAAAACAATAGACGACGAGTTCTTTGTAAAAATGATCCTATGTTCGAACACATGGGATGTGATTTACGTCTATTACACAATACAGACTTGTAAAAAAAAGAGGTCATAAAACAATCCTAACCACTAACCACATTTTTAGCTTCATAACAAATGTATTCCAGTATTTGAGGTACCACTTAGTTGGGCCAGATTACTAGAAGGGTTACAAAAGGGGCTGAAATTAAATAACTGGAAATTGATCTAGGTAAAAAAGTCAAATGAATGGGATACCTAATCATTAAAAATGTGCGAATAGTAATAACGTTTTTATTGACAATCCAAAGCTCGAACAAAATAAAACTCGAATAGGTAAGAAATAAACAAACACATAAGAAATATTAGGCACTCAATGTATAAAATAATAGAAATGCTTTCATTGTCATTCGGTGTACAATTCTCCTATGAAGATTTCAATAATAAGATATTTATAGGTACACAAATACAACTGTTCTTTGGCACTAAATATACCAAAAATGTTTTCATTGTTACACTAAGATTTGGTTGATTAAAATAACAAGATACTTTAGGCATTAAATGTACCGAAAACAAAAACTTCTTTATTTCCTTATTCTAATAATTAACATGTTTAAAATATCTCAGGTAGAATTCTGACACAAATATTTGGTAGATAAACACATAAATATTAGGTACTAAAAGCAAAAAAAACTCCTGCATTGTCTTTATTTTAATAGTTGTGTTTTGTATTACAAGTAGGTATTCTTACACAAAGACTTAAATAATTAGGTAAAGGTAGATAAACATGAAGCTATTACTCACTAAATATGCCAAAAACAATAATTCCTTCGTTGTACTTATTCGAAAAATTGCCTTGTTTTAAATAGGTATCATAAGTAGAATTTTTACACGATGATTTGGCTGATAAATATACAGATATTTTAGGAACTAAATGTACCGAAAATGAAAACTCATTGATTTCCTTATTTTATTAATTGACTTGTTTTAAATATGATAAGTCGAATAATTACATGCAAATTTGGTTGATAAACAAACAGATATATTAGGAACTAAATATACCGAAAATTAAAACTCCTTCATTTCCTTATTCTAAATTGTTGGCTTGTTTTAAGTATCTATCTGAAGTAGAATAATGCTTTCACTAAGATTTGGTGGATGGACACATATATTAGGTACCTACTATAATACATCAGTCCTTATTCTAATAATTGTGTTTTTTAAATATCACAAGTAGGTATTTTTGAACAAAGATTTAAATAATTACGTAAAGATTGATAAACATATCTATACTACGCATTAAATGTGCTTAAAACAAAAGCTAATTCAATGTTCTTATTCTTATAATTATTTTAAATATCATAAATAGGTATTTTTGTGTTTTAAATATGATAAGTCGAATAATTACATGCAAATTTGGTTGATAAACAAACAGATATATTAGGAACTAAATATACCGAAAATTAAAACTCCTTCATTTCCTTATTCTAAATTGTTGGCTTGTTTTAAGTATCTATCTGAAGTAGAATAATGCTTTCACTAAGATTTGGTGGATGGACACATATATTAGGTACCTACTATAATACATCAGTCCTTATTCTAATAATTGTGTTTTTTAAATATCACAAGTAGGTATTTTTGAACAAAGATTTAAATAATTACGTAAAGATTGATAAACATATCTATACTACGCATTAAATGTGCTTAAAACAAAAGCTAATTCAATGTTCTTATTCTTATAATTATTTTAAATATCATAAATAGGTATTTTTACACGAAGATTTAAATAATTACGTATAGGTAGATAAACATACCGATACGTCTTTATACACATACGCCTTAAGGATCAAATTCCGAGTGTATTTCGTATAATGTCGTCCTTATACTCTTCTTTAATTGATTTTTCTTCAATTTCAGTCAATTCGTTTTAATATTTTAATTGGTTAAATTAAATTAAAACAGCGACGAAGGTTATTTCAATTTTTAGTACGATATTTCACCACAATATAGAACTTGGCATTTATTACAATATTTTCTCAAAAAATACACAACTTTATTATAACCACCCTGTAACGGACGACAAGTTGAAACAATTTGCTGAGAAAATATTGTAATATTAATTATCTGTTATGTTTTCCTTAAAATTTTTTATTCTTTTCCACAGTTTACATCTTTATGCATTTTGTCTGAAGAAATCTCCTAGAAAACCACTAAAGTAACTTGGTAACTAGCATAATCATAAGTGAAGATATTTACTTTCGTGGCGCGAAACGAACGAATGTTTGGAATGAAAGCAATCACGTGGTCCTCCGCTGCGCTGCTATTGGCTGTGTGGTCTGTTAGAGCAATACGCCCGGAACCGAGAGTTTCAATTTCGCACGTTGGCTAAGATACAGCTTGGATGTTGGAGAAATTCCTATGAAATTTGACTGAACGGCCGGTTTAAAAACGGGAGTCCTTTTGGCCAACGTGTGGATGTTGGATAAATACGCTCGAAATGTTGTTTCATTTTGGAGGACGTAAGACAAAGTGCGTTTTGAAAACCCCCTAAATAAATTTTTTAAATTTTTTTTTTCACTTGCATTGTATACATAAAGACTTTCTGAGAACAACTGCATACTTAACTCAATTTCGCTAAAAATGGTCTGTTGGAGTAAAACGAACTAGAGCGACGACTTGTCTAATGTATTTAAACTAATTCATTAACAGGATTCCACTTGACACTTGTCTAATGTATTTAAACTAATTCCTAAACAGTATTCCACTTGACACTTGTCTAATGTATTTAAACTAATTCCTCAACAGGATTCCACTTGACACTTGTCTAATGTATTTAAACTAATTCCTAAACAGGATTCCACTTGACACTTGTCTAATGTATTTAAACTAATTCCTTAACAGGATTCGACTTGACACTTGTCTAATGTATTTAAACTAATTCCTTAACAGGATTCCACTTGACACTTGTCTAATGTATTTAAACTAATTCCTAAACAGGATTCCACTTGACACTTGTCTAATGTATTTAAACTAATTCCTAAACAGGATTCCACTTGACACTTGTCTAATGTATTTAAACTAATTCCTAAACAGGATTCCACTTGACACTCGTCTAATGTATTTAAACTAATTCTTAAACAGGATTCCACTTGACACTTGTCTAATGTATTTAAACTAATTCCTAAACAGGATTCCACTTGAGACTTGTCTAATGTATTTAAACTAATTCCTTAACAGGATTCCACTTGAGACTTGTCTAATGTATTTAAACTAATTTCTAAACAGGATTCCACTTGACACTTGTCTAATGTATTTAAACTAATTCCTAAACAGGATTCCACTTGATACTTGTCTAATGTATTTAAACTAATTCCTTAACAGGATTCCACTTGACACTTGTCTAATGTATTTAAACAAATTCATTAACAGGATTCCACTTGACACTTGTCTAATGTATTTTAACTAATTCCTTAACAGGATTCCACTTGACACTTCTCTAATGTATTTAAACTAATTCATTAACAGGATTCCACTTGACACTTGTCTAATGTATTTAAACTAATTCCTAAACAGGATTCCACTTGACACTTGTCTAATGTATTTAAACTAATTCATTAACAGGATTCCACTTGACACTTGTCTAATGTATTTAAACTAATTCCTTCACAGGATTCCACTTGACACTTGTCTCATGTATTTAAACTTATTCCTTAACAGGATTCCACTTGACACTTGTCTAATGTATTTAAACTAATTCCTAAACAGGATTCCACTTGACACTTGTCTAATGTATTTAAACTAATTCCTAAACAGGATTCCACTTGACACTTGTCTAATGTATTTAAACTAATTCCTAAACAGGATTCCACTTGACACTTGTCTAATGTATTTTAACTAATTCCTTAACAGGATTCCACTTGACACTTGTCTAATGTATTTAAACTAATTCATTAACAGGATTCCACTTGACACTTGTCTAATGTATTTTAACTAATTCCTTAACAGGATTCCACTTGACACTTGTCTAATGTATTTAAACTAATTCATTAACAGGATTCCACTTGACACTTGTCTAATGTATTTAAACTAATTCCTTAACAGGATTCCACTTGACACTTGTCTAATGTATTTAAACTAATTCCTAAACAGGATTCCACTTGAGACTTGTCTAATGTATTTAAACTAATTCCTTAACAGGATTCCACTTGAGACTTGTCTAATGTATTTAAACTAATTTCTAAACAGGATTCCACTTGACACTTGTCTAATGTATTTAAACTAATTCCTAAACAGGATTCCACTTGACACTTGTCTAATGTATTTAAACTAATTCCTTAACAGGATTCCACTTGACACTTGTCTAATGTATTAAAACTAATTCATTAACAGGATTCCACTTGACACTTGTCTAATGTATTTTAACTAATTCCTTAACAGGATTCCACTTGACACTTGTCTAATGTATTTAAACTAATTCATTAACAGGATTCCACTTGACACTTGTCTAATGTATTTAAACTAATTCCTAAACAGGATTCCACTTGACACTTGTCTAATGTATTTAAACTAATTCCTCAACAGGATTCCACTTGACACTTGTCTAATGTATTTAAACTAATTCCTAAACAGGATTCCACTTGACACTTGTCTAATGTATTTAAACTAATTCCTTAACAGGATTCGACTTGACACTTGTCTAATGTATTTAAACTAATTCCTTAACAGGATTCCACTTGACACTTGTCTAATGTATTTAAACTAATTCCTAAACAGGATTCCACTTGACACTTGTCTAATGTATTTAAACTAATTCCTAAACAGGATTCCACTTGACACTTGTCTAATGTATTTAAACTAATTCCTTAACAGGATTCTGCTTGACACCTGTCTAATGTATTTAAACTAATTCCTTAACAGGATTCCACTTGACACTTGTCTAATGTATTTAAACTAATTCCTTAACAGGATTTCGCTTCACACCTGTCTAATGTATTTAAACTAATTCCTCAACAGGATTCCACTTGACACTTGTCTAATGTATTTAAACTAATTCCTAAACAGGATTCCACTTGATACTTGTCTAATGTATTTTAACTAATTCCTTAACAGGATTCCACTTGACACTTGTCTAATGTATTTAAACTAATTCATTATCACGATTCCACTTGACACTTGTCTAATGTATTAAAACTAATTCCTAAACAGGATTCCACTTGACACTTGTCTAATGTATTTAAACTAATTCATTAACAGGATTCCACTTGACACTTGTCTAATGTATTTAAACTAATTCCTTCACAGGATTCCACTTGACACTTGTCTCATGTATTTAAACTTATTCCTTAACAGGATTCCACTTAACACTTGTCTACTGTATTTAAACTAATTCCTAAACAGGATTCCACTTGACGCTTGTCTAATGTATTTAAACTAATTCCTAAACAGGATTCCACTTGACACTTGTCTAATGTATTTTAACTAATTCCTTAACAGGATTCCACTTGACACTTGTCTAATGTATTTAAACTAATTCATTAACAGGATTCCACTTGACACTTGTCTTATGTATTTAAACTAATTCCTAAATAGGATTCCACTTGACACTTGTCTAATGTATTTAAACTAATTCCTCAACAGGATTCCACTTGACACTTGTCTAATGTATTTAAACTAATTCCTTAACAGGATTCCACTTGACACTTGTCTAATGTATTTAAACTAATTCCTCAACAGGATTCCACTTGACACTTGTCTAATGTATTTAAACTAATTCCTTAACAGGATTCCACTTGACACTTGTCTAATGTATTTAAACTAATTCCTAAACAGGATTCCACTTGACACTTGTCTAATGTATTTAAACTAATTCCTAAACAGGATTCCACTTGACACTTGTCTAATGTATTTAAACTAATTCCTTAACAGGATTCCACTTGACACTTGTCTAATGTATTTAAACTAATTCCTTAACAGGATTCCACTTGACACTTGTCTAATGTATTTAAACTAACTCCTTAACAGGATTCCACTTTACACTTGTCTAATGTATTTAAACTAACTCCTTAACAGGATTCCACTTGACACTTGTCTAATGTATTTAAACTAACTCCTTTACAGGATTCCACTTGACACTTGTCTAATGTATTTAAACTAATTCCTAAACAGGATTCCACTTGACACTTGTCTAATGTATTTAAACTAATTCCTAAACAGGATTCCACTTGACACTCGTCTAATGTATTTAAACTAATTCCTAAACAGGATTCCACTTGACACTTGTCTAATGTATTTAAACTAATTCCTAAACAGGATTCCACTTGAGACTTGTCTAATGTATTTAAACTAATTTCTAAACAGGATTCCACTTGACACTTGTCTAATGTATTTAAACTAATTCCTAAACAGGATTCCACTTGACACTTGTCTAATGTATTAAAACTAATTCCTTAACAGGATTCCACTTGACACTTGTCTAATGTATTTAAACTAATTCATTAACAGGATTCCACTTGACACTTGTCTAATGTATTTTAACTAATTCCTTAACAGGATTCCACTTGACACTTGTCTAATGTATTTAAACTAATTCATTAACAGGATTCCACTTGACACTTGTCTAATGTATTTAAACTAATTCCTAAACAGGATTCCACTTGACACTTGTCTAATGTATTTAAACTAATTCCTCAACAGGATTCCACTTGACACTTGTCTAATGTATTTAAACTAATTCCTAAACAGGATTCCACTTGACACTTGTCTAATGTATTTAAACTAATTCCTTAAGAGGATTCGACTTGACACTTGTCTAATGTATTTAAACTAATTCCTTAACAGGATTCCACTTGACACTTGTCTAATGTATTTAAACTTATTCCTAAACAGGATTCCACTTGACACTTGTCTAATGTATTTAAACTAATTCCTTAACAGGATTCCACTTGACACTTGTCTTATGTATTTAAACTAATTCCTTAACAGGATTCTGCTTGACACCTGTCTAATGTATTTAAACTAATTCCTTAACAGGATTCCACTTGACACTTGTCTAATGTATTTAAACTAATTCCTTAACAGGATTTCGCTTGACACCTGTCTAATGTATTTAAACTAATTCCTCAACAGGATTCCACTTTACACTTGTCTAATGTATTTAAACTAATTCCTTAACAGGATTCCACTTGACACTTGTCTAATGTATTTAAACTAATTCCTCAACAGGATTCCACTTGAGACTTGTCTAATGTATTTAAACTAATTCCTTAACAGGATTCCACTTGAGACTTGTCTAATGTATTTAAACTAATTTCTAAACAGGATTCCACTTGACACTTGTCTAATGTATTTAAACTAATTCCTAAACAGGATTCCACTTGACACTTGTCTAATGTATTTAAACTAATTCCTTAACAGGATTCCACTTGACACTTGTCTAATGTATTAAAACTAATTCATTAACAGGATTCCACTTGACACTTGTCTAATGTATTTTAACTAATTCCTTAACAGGATTCCACTTGACACTTGTCTAATGTATTTAAACTAATTCATTAACAGGATTCCACTTGACACTTGTCTAATGTATTTAAACTAATTCCTAAGCAGGATTCCACTTGACACTTGTCTAATGTATTTAAACTAATTCCTCAACAGGATTCCACTTGACACTTGTCTAATGTATTTAAACTAATTCCTAAACAGGATTCCACTTGACACTTGTCTAATGTATTTAAACTAATTCCTTAACAGGATTCGACTTGACACTTGTCTAATGTATTTAAACTAATTCCTTAACAGGATTCCACTTGACACTTGTCTAATGTATTTAAACTAATTCCTAAACAGGATTCCACTTGACACTTGTCTAATGTATTTAAACTAATTCCTAAACAGGATTCCACTTGACACTTGTCTAATGTATTTAAACTAATTCATTAACAGGATTCCACTTGACACTTGTCTAATGTATTTTAACTAATTCCTTAACAGGATTCCACTTGACACTTGTCTAATGTATTTAAACTAATTCATTAACAGGATTCCACTTGACACTTGTCTAATGTATTTAAACTAATTCCTAAACAGGATTCCACTTGACACTTGTCTAATGTATTTAAACTAATTCCTCAACAGGATTCCACTTGACACTTGTCTAATGTATTTAAACTAATTCCTAAACAGGATTCCACTTGACACTTGTCTAATGTATTTAAACTAATTCCTTAACAGGATTCGACTTGACACTTGTCTAATGTATTTAAACTAATTCCTTAACAGGATTCCACTTGACACTTGTCTAATGTATTTAAACTTATTCCTAAACAGGATTCCACTTGACACTTGTCTAATGTATTTAAACTAATTCCTTAACAGGATTCCACTTGACACTTGTCTTATGTATTTAAACTAATTCCTTAACAGGATTCTGCTTGACACCTGTCTAATGTATTTAAACTAATTCCTTAACAGGATTCCACTTGACACTTGTCTAATGTATTTAAACTAATTCCTTAACAGGATTTCGCTTGACACCTGTCTAATGTATTTAAACTAATTCCTCAACAGGATTCCACTTTACACTTGTCTAATGTATTTAAACTAATTCCTAAACAGGATTCCACTTGATACTTGTCTAATGTATTTTAACTAATTCCTTAACAGGATTCCACTTGACACTTGTCTAATGTATTTAAACTAATTCATTAACACGATTCCACTTGACACTTGTCTAATGTATTAAAACTAATTCCTAAACAGCATTCCACTTGACACTTGTCTAATGTATTTAAACTAATTCATTAACAGGATTCCACTTGACACTTGTCTAATGTATTTAAACTAATTCCTTCACAGGATTCCACTTGACACTTGTCTAATGTATTTAAACTTATTCCTTAACAGGATTCCACTTGACACTTGTCTAATGTATTTAAACTAATTCCTAAACAGGATTCCACTTGACACTTGTCTAATGTATTTAAACTAATTCCTAAACAGGATTCCACTTGACACTTGTCTAATGTATTTAAACTAATTCCTAAACAGGATTCCACTTGAGACTTGTCTAATGTATTTAAACTAATTCCTTAACAGGATTCCACTTGAGACTTGTCTAATGTATTTAAACTAATTGCACACAATATATCTTAATTAATAAAACTACAATGATCTCAAAGAGAAATCCTTATCCAAACAGTAACTAATGATATTTTATCACTTATGAAGCCTTGTACCTACTGAAATTATTTTGATATTGATAAATTAATTATGAGTTAGCAACTGTCGTAAGCTAACTGTAAAATGTATATAATAATAATAATAATTGGATAATTTGTAGAGCACCGTTTTTGTGAAAATCACCTAAAGGTCTCACCACGATCAATCACGTATACATATATAATATTATACAATAGTAACGCAGACCCGTGAAAAATCACTTGATTGTCTCTATTCTTGATAAATCGGTTACAATACATTTTGAAAAGTACAATTAAAATAAATTTCTTTTCAAATATTATGTTATAATTTTAAATAACTTTGTAACACCACTTTTATTTTTCATACTTTATGCCGACCGGGTTTCGCTACAACCCTAGCTTCTTCAGGGCAGTATAATACACTGCTAACAGTAAGTTACATGTGAGTTATAATATAATGATATAACAAAACGGGCTTGAAGTGAAGGAGGAAGAAGGCGTAAGTGTAGATGGAGAATTGGGAAGGGAATGGGAGTGTTCTTTGTCAATAGGGAACAATCTTAGTATAGGACTTTTATTTAAATTTATCAGACCATACATTTTATAAAACCTCAGGCGCGACCCTAATCTATAAGGTTGGATAACTTGAACTAAGAAAAGCAATTAACACTAATAGTAAGGTAGATACTAACCAAATAAATTTAAAGTCCTATACTAAGATTGTTCCCTATTGACAAAGAACACTCCCGGTCCCTTCCCAATTCGCCATCTACATTTATTCCTTCTTCCTCTTTCACTTGAGGAGTCCAGCCCATTTTGTTAAATCATATATTATATTATCAATAACACACATGTAACTTAATGTAAGTAGAGTATTATACTGCCCTGAAGAAGCTAGGGTTGTAGCGAAACCAGGTCGGCACAAAGTATAAAAAATAAAAGTGGTGCTTACAAAGTTATTGTTTTATTTTAAATGTTAATGTCACTTCACAAAGTATCTGCTTCATATGAACAAATATTATATTATAGTTAGGTTAGATTGTCTGATTGACTGAATTCTGCACACAGTTAAATCCAATTTTGAAAATAACACTTAAAATCAAAGCAAATTTGAGTTAATTAGTCAGAGTTCATGGTACAAGACTGCTAACCCTGCCCAAATCACAAGTGCGCCCCACGGTTGAATTTGGCAGCCACCTCTGGTCGGGAGCCCCAAAACACCTGAAAAAAAAACCATCGACTCTGTGCAGAAACGGGCGGTCCGTCGGAAAGATTCTCCTAATTTAACAAACGGATTGCAATCTTTAGAGCACAGGCGTCGGATGGGAATGCTATCCTTATTCTACCGGTATTTCAATGGAAGATATTCGGAGGAACTAGTGTCATTGATTCCTTTGGCACCGGTGCGTAATCGGGAACTACGCCAAACGCGAGCCCAATGAACTTGGTCTTGAAGAGACCCATGTTGTAGGAAGGAGGAAACACAAAGGCTGGCAAATCTTTCCACAGCCGAGCTGTTGAACACAAGAACGGGTCGCTTCTTCGACACGTTCTTGTGTTCAACAGCTCGGCTGAGGTGAATTATTTTCCTCAGGACCTCCTGTGTGGAGTTGCACAGACTACCAACATTCATATTTTCCTCAGGACCTCCTGTGTGGAGTTGCACAGACTACCAACATTCATATTTTCCTCAGGACCTCCTGTGTGGAGTTGCACAGACTACCAACATTCATATTTTCCTCAGGACCTCCTGTGTGGAGTTGCACAGACTACCAACATTCATATTTCCCTCAGGACCTCCTGTGTGGAGTTGCACAGACTACCAACATTCATATTTTCCTCAGGACCTCCTGTGTGGAGTTGCACAGACTACCAACATTCATATTTTCCTCAGGACCTCCTGTGTGGAGTTGCACAGACTACCAACATTCATATTTCCCTCAGGACCTCCTGTGTGGAGTTGCACAGACTACCAACATTCATATTTTCCTCAGGACCTCCTGTGTGGAGTTGCACAGACTACCAACATTCATATTTTCCTCAGGACCTCCTGTGTGGAGTTGCACAGACTACCAACATTCATATTTTCCTCAGGACCTCCTGTGTGGAGTTGCACAGACTACCAACATTCATATTTTCCTCAGGACCTCCTGTGTGGAGTTGCACAGACTACCAACATTCATATTTTCCTCAGGACCTCCTGTGTGGAGTTGCACAGACTACCAACATTCATATTTCCCTCAGGACCTCCTGTGTGGAGTTGCACAGACTACCAACATTCATATTTTCCTCAGGACCTCCTGTGTGGAGTTGCACAGACTACCAACATTCATATTTTCCTCAGGACCTCCTGTGTGGAGTTGCACAGACTACCAACATTCATATTTTCCTCAGGACCTCCTGTGTGGAGTTGCACAGACTACCAACATTCATATTTTCCTCAGGACCTCCTGTGTGGAGTTGCACAGACTACCAACATTCATATTTTCCTCAGGACCTCCTGTGTGGAGTTGCACAGACTACCAACATTCATATTTTCCTCAGGACCTCCTGTGTGGAGTTGCACAGACTACCAACATTCATATTTTTGATGGTGACTAGCGCAGACCCGTGAAAAATCCCGAGAAATTTTGATTCCTGAATTGAAAATACTATTAAAATAAATTGCTGTTAAAATATTACATTACCTATTAATAGGTAGTTACTTTGTTGCTCTTCAAAATTTTTCTCACAATCAGTTCCAATTTTGAAATTCACATTGAATTTGAAGCAAATTTTGAGTTCATTAATAATAATAATGGATAATTTGTAGAGCGCCGTTTTTGTGAAAAATCACCTCAAGGGCGCTTAACAAACGCATTGAACCAAAGTTACACAGGACACAGACACAGACAACCGAACTTAGTATTTAAGATGATATTCTAATAATATATTATTGCTTATATTGTAATATTTTATTATTGTGTTATCTCTTTTTGTATTATATGCATATCACATGCATTATATGTGTGTGTCATCATGCATTTTTAATACAATTAGGGTTGAACTAAACATTATTTTAAAATCTGCATATCTAAATTACACATTTCTTTTATCTGTAGCATCTGTTTGTACATAGAAGAGGGTTGAATTTGTATTCTAATTCTCAAACATTTTGAGAGACCAATTTTAAAAATAATACTTTTACAAATAAGTTGAAAGAAAGAAACAAATCCTGTTGTTATAAATCTTCTACTAGATTATTACTAGATTGTAAAAAAAAACACCATTTAGCGTTCGTGAAGTGTTTTTTTATAAGTAAGGCTGTAATTGAACATTTCATCTGAAAGATTCTTTCAATGGTACCTACGACTTTTTTTTATTACTTTTCACCCCATCACCGCCCCCTTTAACCGCCTACCATTTGCCCTCGAGCCCTCATTCGCCCCCCCTGGACCTCACCAATTCTCCCAGGGCATGGTACCGCCCCCGTTGGAACTGTTAAAGCGGGATAAATAAAACGGAGTGGAACAATAATTTGTTTCAAATAAACGTATCTTTATTTTCAAAATACAATATGTTGGTAATAATAACATTATATTTATACAGCGCAGTTTTGTGACATTTCACTTCAAGTGCGCTGAACACAGTTGTGTTGTGTAATGGACCGCGGTTGATTCGAGACTGAAACACGCTGAACTCAAATGCCTTAACAGGAACCACTGTTCTAAATGAAAAATAAAATATAGAACTAATGTATTTCTGTTCATTTTTTCACCGTTCAGCATATTTTTTTCAGAATCAAGTTTAAAAAATAGTTTTACAATGGTAAGAGCGCAGTAATCGTGGAATAATGAATTTTATTGCTAAATATTTCATTTTATTGTACTTGGGTTCAAATCCTATCATTATATTCATAAAATACGTAAGTTGATATATAGTTGGTAAGTTGATATTGTATCTCGAATTAAAATTAACGCACGAATGCATACTTTTATTACTACAAGTGCCAAATTTCTATGCGACTTTAGTACATTCTAAATGACAGGCAACGTTTTTTTTCTTTTGCTCTGCAATACATTTAGTTTAAAAAAACGATTGTTCTTAAAAGTCAATAGCCGCAACTTTAAGAAACCGGGAAATTAAAGGTTACTCAATGTTGGCATTTCCTAGTCCAAATAAACTCAGGAATCTCAGTGGTTTAAAGCCTGTCCTGATACACCCTGTATATCTATCACTAATTTATGATAATCGTGGAATCTGATTCCTTTTTAAATACATCTATTTGATTTTCGATTTCGTTTTCGTGATGAAATGAAAATCTTGGAAGTGGAAATTAAGCAGCTTACCGACATCCGATTGAGCTTAAACTCGGCAGATAGATCCTTTGTCTATGAAAATGTATTCTATCAACAAGAGGTCCTTAGAGAACCTCAAAAAGAGTGAAATTAGATTTATTTTTTCATTTTATTCTTTATTACATTAGATACATTTATACAGCAAAAATAACATAATAATAATATTTCAAAATAACTGTAAATATTAAAAATGTGTACAAGTGATATTATGTCTTGTATGTCTTTATTAGTTTCTAGCTAGGCAGATTGCCCGTTCTAAGGAACCAAATGCTGGTGAAAAATGCCAAAAATGTACCTATTCTGTAAAAAAAAAATTGTTTTTTTTGTAGTTTTTTTTTTACACGAATACCACACAAGAGTCCCAACTGCTCCCGTCTGGGGCCAGTGGGACTATGGCATCCCCAATTGGGGTATGTTGTGAGGCTGAAGGTAGTGGGGAGGGGAAGGAGATAGGGAAGAGGTGTGCGGGGAAGTACCTGACTATTCAGATCTGGTCACCAAACACGGCTAAAGTCATTTCAAGCAACGTTTCACTTCTGAATGGTGGTCTTACACCGGGGCGATACTGAGAGTATCTTCCAGTCTGGAACGTGCGCAAATATACTATATATTATTTTAAATGAATTAATTGTGAAATAACATAAATTAATCAAATAAAATGTATTTGCTACGCCGGGATTCGATCCCGCGACCTACGGAGAGCTAGTCGAGAGCCTTACCGCTGGACTACGCCGGCCGTCAAACGGCCGTTTAATTATATAGTAAGTTTTTACTGATTGTGCCATAAATGTATAACAGTTAATATACGAAATAAATCTCGGTACTATCTAATTGTCAGGAGGAGGGTTCAATCCTCAGTCAAACCAACAAAATATATATATATATATATATATATATAAGTAAAAAAATTCTTAACAGACATTTTAAAAGTTCACAGGAGTTAATAGCCAATCTCTGAGAAGGAAGGTTCAATTCTCAGTCAAACGTATTCTACATATACGAGTACATACATCTAAATGAAATTGGCTACAAGCCGGCCCAAGCAATGGCGCACCAACTAGATCCAAAATTGAAAACATATATTTTATTTTAACTTACAAAAATTGGTATGACAAATACACCACTAAACTTGCTAAAAAGCTATATGATGGAGCGTACACAGAGCGTTCAAATTAATAAGAGAAAAAGCGAACCTCTCCTAATCAACCATAGCGTACCGCAAGGAAGCGTACTAGGACCAATATTGTTTTTGATATACATCAATGATATTTGTAACCTAGAAACAAGAGGAAAAATTATTAGTTTTGCTGATACAACAGTAATTTTATTAAACGAAAAAGATTGGATAAATACTTACAAAGAAGCGGAACACGAGATTAGTCTCCTGCAAACCTGGCTTAAAAGAAACTCCCTCACGCTTAATGTTAATAAAACAAAATATCTTACATTTTCTATAACAGCCAGAGGGCAGCCGTCGGAGGACTTAAATCTCAAATTACACACATGCCAAGGAATTTATCAACAAAATCAAGGCTTATCATGCCTCTGTCCCACTATAGCACACTCCAAAAGCATCAAATATCTTGGAAGTGAAATTGATGATAATCTCCGATGGAACTCACAAATTGGCGTAATTACAAAAAAAGTAACCAGGTACATATACTTCTTTAGAAACATTCGTAATATCCTCAACATAAACGATATTAAAAAAGTATACTATGCTTTGTGTCAATCACAAATAGAGGACGGTTTAACTGGATGGGGGTCTGCCTTGAGCACTCACACAGAGCGACTCAATATAGCCCAAAAAGGAGTACTAAAGACAATACTGAAAGTTCCGCTTAGAACTCCGACGGAAGAAATATTTAATAACTAAATGAACAGAAACTTTATTCAAAAAATATTTTATTTAAACTGAAAAAAAAACATATATGTATACTCCACTGCCCAACATAAATACTCAACCAGGGCAGTAAGCAATAACATCCTGGTTACTCCCAGTTTGAACACATCTTTTGGACAGAGAAATAATAAATTCCATGCTATGAAATTATACAATGCTCTACCAGATCAAATCAAAAATAAAAAGGAAATGAATATATTTAAAACAAAAGTAAAAACATGGCTGAGAGATCAAAGTGATAATAAAATTACAAACATCATGAAGACGATGTAAAGACAATCCATAACCAAATACAAATATTTTTAAAAACTACAGGCCACCTCAGAACAGGAAATCCTAGTGAGGAGGTCTGTGAAAAAAAAAGAATCTATACTTATACTATACATTATACGTACATGTACAAACCTTGCTATTGAAACTAATAATAATAATAAAAAATTTAAAAAAATTTGATATTATTAACAAATACTTTTAATTATTAAATTTTATAGCGCATGTTGTTTATCAATTAATTCGTGACCAATTTCAACAATGAGAAATTACACATCGTTTCCGTTCATACAAATTATTTGAAAGTTTTTAATAGCGTCTTCGTTGTAAACGGCAATAAAACGATAAAAGCCATAGTTATTTTTATTAAATACCAGCGAGTACCTCTCATGACCCTCTAAGAAATACTGTATTTTGATATTGATTCTTAAAGTGCTTTTGGATACACAGTTTTTCCGTC
The DNA here is from genome assembly GCA_917880885.1 of Limnephilus marmoratus. NCBI lineage: Eukaryota > Metazoa > Arthropoda > Insecta > Trichoptera > Limnephilidae > Limnephilus > Limnephilus marmoratus. The sequence continues at coordinate 19,771,205 of OU862906.1, forward strand.
AGATGTGTACACGAATAAATCAGGACGTTTTCCGACACGTGGGCAGATCCCATACAACTGTCCGTGTGAGAAGCATGAATTTTCCAAATTTACCCCGTGCTATCCCTTTCCGCTACTATGCCGCCTTTGCAATTCTTCCTTTGCCCCTCCCTCGTCCTCCTCCCCTCCATCACCCCTCCCCAGCGTGTCCTTTCCCACGCATCCCCGTTTCCACCCCCCTTCCCCTCCCGCGTCCCTTTCACCTCATACGTTCTCTTTCCACCTTCCCGAACCCCCCCCCCCCTCTCTTCCATTCCTCTTTGCTTTGTTCGCCTTCCACCTTCCACTCTTTCCCCCTTACCCTTTTCTTGCCCCCAAGTAATTGTTACATAAAACTGTTATATAAAACACACATACAGATATCAGTGTGAGGAGCATGGATTTTCAAAATTTACCCCATACTCTCCCCTGCCGCTACTATACCTCCTTCGCAATTTCTCCATCTGCCCCCTTCTTCGTCCCCCACCCCTTCCCGGCATGTCATTTCCTTTGCATCCCCGTTCCAGCTCACGTCCCCTTCCCCCCTTCCACCTTCCCCGTCTTCCCTTCTCCCGTGTCCGCCCATTACACGACCCCTCATCACTCGTACCCCCGACCACGTACCCCCCCCCCCCCCTCTCCTTCGTTAAAGTTCACCATTATATATAGAAACCTGCGCGGGCGGGTGTATGACAACTTAACAAAAATTCATCGCAATCGTAAGAATGATATAGGAAATAATTTTATAACGCCAGAGCTCACCATCATAAATAGAAATCAACAAAGTTTCATCACGATCGGATGAATGGTTTAGGAACGCGTAAGTGACAAAAAAGAAAATTAATTTTTGAAGTGAAAGCTTTTTTAGCATCGTTGTGATTTGAAACTCGATGAAACGAAAAATAGCGACACTAAGAAGAGACAAACACATACATCTATAAGATTGATACCAAAATGGACTCAAAATATTCCAAGGCATTTTTTTTTAAATTTAAACAAAATTAAATTTTTATAAAAAAATCACTTGCGTTGAATAATATTAGTAATTACTTCTATTATAAAAAAAATCGATATTAAATATAACTTTTATTTATGTATATATCCTGAGCAAACAATAATATTTATTTGAATTAAATATTACCTACATAAATGAATTAATATAATAATTAATCTTGGTAACTGAGACTAACGCCACCTGTTGAAATTATGTCAATTCTCTAAAATTATTTTTGCGTGCAGGTTCTAGGTTTAGTGCTGATATTTTATGTGATGCAATAAGAAGTAAAGTCTTGGTATTTGAAGAATTTTAAAAATAATATCTAAAATTTCTATAATATAACGCATTCCTATTTATTGAATTATCCATTATTTTCAGATAAAAAATTCACATGTATAACATCAAATGTTCAAATTCATAAAAACAGATTTATTGGGAGAGGATTACGCGAAATAAAAGGCGAAATATTAGAGATAGGACAATTATTCGAACAACGAAAATTGACCTCTATTGCCCAGAATGCAGTGGGTTTAACAGCAGGAAAATCAAAGGAGATTAAAAAGAAAAATATGTCCTTTTTAATGTAGCTAACTTTGTGGTTATCCATTATAAATAAATGAACCAATATATCTTTATTAGAACCACATATATTTTTTATTAATGCCGACCGGTTTCGGAACGACCGTTCCTTCCTCAGGGCAAACATACAATTACTTAATAATTACAAAACAGTGGGTGAGTACAATGTATTATAAAGTGTTGTGGTAGGGGTGAGGGCGAGGCTAGGACACCGAACGGACATCGAAAAGGAACATGTGTAATACATGGTTAGATAATATTTTCTGTTTATTGAAAGAAAAATATTATTTAACCTTAACCTCAGTGTAAATTTGCACTTTGATTAATAAGTGTACTTACTCCCACTTCTTTGGTGGATGTTTTTTTACGTTAACTCCACACAGTAGGCCCCGAGGAAAATAATTGGCCCTCAGGGCCTATGTCATCTTTGAGGGTGGTGTGTGGAGGATCTTTTTGTGGAAAAAAGGAGTGGTTTTAGGTCTTGAAGAGTCGTAGAAACGACCCGTTTTCGTTCGATAAATGTCAACTGTGTACAAATGTTGAGCGCACGTTTAGCGTGTTTCAGACTGTACACCACTGCCGAAGGAATCAATGACGCTAGTTCCTCTGAGTATCTTCCATTGAAATACCGGTAGAACAAGGACGGCATTCCCACCCGACGCCTACGCTCTAAAGGTTGTATCCGTTTGTTAAGATAGGAGTATCTACCAAACGGACACCACAGAGTCGAGGATTTTTTCAGAAATTTTGGGGCTCCAGACCAGAGGTGTCAGCCAAATTCAACCGAGGGCGCACTTAAGATTTGTACAGGGTTAGCAGTTGTGTACTATCTGCAGTGCGGGCCCACAGAACGCCCAGCTTCTGAGAGGCTCACTTCTGGCTTCGAAGGTGCCTGTTCACCTGAGCAGGACTATATTTTATTTTACTTTTACAAGTTATGGTAATAATAATAATAATAAATATTTTATTATCTTCCTTTTTTTGTTAAGCTAAGTTACACCAAGCATATCAATTGAAGGCCCGTTTGGAAGATTTGATAGGTTAAGCTAAGTTACACCAAGCATATCAATTGAAGGCCCGTTTGGAAGATTTGATAGGTTAAGAGGTAATACCATCGGTGAGAAATCTCGACGGTAGGTATTTTCAAAAATTATCGTTATCGCACCGCGCTCACAAAAGAACTAGCTATAGATGTGTGGGTGAGACCACGTGAGTGTTCTCTCTCCCCCTCTGCGCCTCCTTCCTACCGTCTATCGCGAATCTCATCGCATGCTTAGTCAGAATCGCGCTATAGATGTGTGAGTGAATGCAGGCCTTGTGTGTGTGGGCTACGCGCTTCACCCGTAATAAGCCGAATTATTATTTCTGCCGACCACGCATGTTCCAATCTGCAAACGTGTAGAGACAAGACTAACATTCAATTTCTCTACCCGCTCACAGGAGCGTCCTATGAATATGCTATTATAGCTACTTTATATCGTTGTTGCGCGCACAAAATATCCTGTGGGTATTTTAGAATATTAGGAGAAATAATAAATAAAAAAAATAGGGACCCATATTTTTATTTATTTTTATTAATTGTAGAGTTATTTGTGATACCATGTTTGGGTGAAAACAAGTGGGCTTAATATATATTTTTTTAATAAAACCGACAATTTTTTCTTAAATTTTGCATTCAGGATTTTTGTGCGCACTTTTTATGCACATATGATATTTTGTGTAGCAAACGTAGGGCCTCGGGCATATTTTTTCATAAGGTCGAAATATTTCCGCTTTGCAATAAAATCCAAATAAATGGAATATTTCTGATAGTATCCGAAAACTAAAAACTGTTTTTGAAAGGCGATGAAATAAACTTTCGTTTTATAAAGGTGCACAATTACAATATTTTGTGGTTAACTTTTGAATTGGAATATAAAGTTTGATATTTTCTCTTTCTCTTTCGAACACCGTTTAAAACTTATTTCTCAACATAATACTCACAATAGTTATAATAGCGTATTTTCCAATGTGGACATTTTCAATTGCAAACTTACTGAATATAAAAGGTCCATAAAAAGAGTGCTTCTCTAATGGTTCTTGAATAATGTTATGTTTTTATTGTTTATATTTCTGTTATGATTTGATTTATATGTACAACCTCTCTCCATGGCTACCAATGTTTTGATAGATTTTTTGTTTTGTAATTTTTCATTTTATATTAAAAAAAATGTTTTGAGTATACATATATATATTTTTTGTTTTATATAATTTTAGATTCATATTCGTTTTTATAAAATTAATTTACTTATTCTTATTATGCTGTCTCAGTAGAAGTAAAGTCACAAGGAGGAAATCCGTAATTGGTTTTATTTTGGCTATTTAATACTATGTACAAACTGAAATAAATATAAACTGTCGATTTCCCGAAAATTAATAAATAAATAATAGTAAGGGAGACACAAGATCGATATGAGTTGTTCCCAAAGCTAACAAATAGCCGGGGGGGGGGGGGTTAAATTTGGATTTGTGACCAAAACACCCAAATAAACTGAAAATGTATTTTTTTTATCAAAAGGTAGAGAAAATATCTTGTGTGGATAAATATGTTTTATTTTATTTATTTTTGTTTCAAATTACGAAATATTGGTCTTAAAAAAATTAATTTCGTATGATTTTGGATGCAACTTAATTTTTTGGTAATTTTTTGAGAGTTAAATATAAATTATAAAAAAATATTTTTGCTTTACCTACTGAGTTAATATTGAAGAAATATATATATATATATATTTTAATATTTAATATAGATATATAATTGTTCAATGGAGTTATATAAATTACATATGGTGTACATACATAGGATACGGTTACATACTAAAATATTGTGCACTTGGGAGAAATTCGAAAAATCTAAATAAAATAGAGATGAATATAGATTAATAATAAATAGAAAGAATGAGAAAAACAGGTAATTATTTAGTTAATTATTCCTGATGAAATGTATCTTCGGTTTATATTTTTTTTTATTTCTGTAGTATATGTAGTATATTTTTTTTAAATAATTACCATTAATTACAAGTAATGGTCAGAGTTGCCTCTAATATGATTAAAAAGATGAGTTTGAAAAATGGGATATATTTGTCAGATTATTTAGGAAACCGTGGTGAATCAAATGGTGTAAACAAAAAAAAATTGGTCGAAAACCTCACATGGGATATTTTGTGAATGCAACGACGATATGTTCTCAAGAGTTTTGAGAATAAATATATAGATATATTTTTTTTTACGTTATTAATTTATCAAAAAAATAACATTCTTGCATCTATTTTATTATATACTTGATGTGGAAAATAACATAGTTACTATATTAAGCCAAATAATGTACATGCGGATATACAATTGGATATATGCATAATGATAATTATACTAAAAAGGTTTTATTTCTGGGAGTGCAAAAGTCATATAGCTTCATATGTGCTAGAGCTACAAAACTACACTACTTGGATGTTTCTGACCACAAATTTTTAAAAAACTGGCGTAAAAGTACTAATGACGTGTAAGCCCATAGAAGGGTTCTCGAGAAACACAGAAATGCATTGATTGAAATTGCACAAACGAATTGGTTATGGCGACCCAGCTTGAAATGCTGCAAATGGGTCTAATCTTTGTGGCGTCATTTTTAATTAAATGAGAACAAATAACTTGGTAAAAACAGCTTTATGTAATCAATATTATCAACATATTTCGAAAACAGAGTGTTCTTCGTCATGATAAGATTAATATTAAAAGACAAACAAGTATAGGCATATGAGAATTATAGACAAAATAATAAAGGGAGAGGTGATTAATTACTTAAAAATATCACAAAATGCAATTATACAAAATGAAATATAAAAATTATTTTTAAGTTAAATACCCTTATAGTATAGCAAAGTCATCGGAGAAGCTGTGTGGAGGTTATTTTTAATGAAAGGAAGGAGAGGAATTTCTGGGTAAGTAAAAATATGAAATGATGGTGGAGAGAGTCCGGCTGTAGAGATCAAAAGATCTCCCTCTTCCAGTTTCTCCCAATCCGGCCCGCCACGCAGTAAGTGGACAAAATCATCCGCCACCAAAACCCATGCAGACCTCACCCGTGAACCCGGGAACCCATGCTCAGTCACCAAACATAGCGGACCACTTGGGGTGACCAAGTGGCGGGGGTGTTGGTTATCCAATAAATGGTTCCCGGGGCGATGGTACCTATAACGCCTCCCAAATTGAAAATTTATTATAGTACTTGACATAAACAATTTTAATTTTGCACAATTTTAGTATGAAAGCTCGGTCAGTATTGGTATACCGCGATGAGTCACTAAACAGAAAAAAACGAATAAAAATATCTATTACTCGGGCAAGGACAACACTAGTCTACCGATAAAATTCGTTACATCACTACTTCGCTTTATATGTATTTGTCAAAACCCCCGTTCCCCGGCCCCCCCAGGAGAACTGAGCGAAAGGGACACCTGCACGTCGGGCCGAAAATACCTAAATAAAATCTTCGAAATCGATGTTTTGTATTCCCCATTTTTCTTCTCCAAAACTGGACCGATTTTAATTTTTTTTTTCACTAACTGTATTAAAAGAAAATATTCTATGTCGGTACGTTTTGCTTTTTTTCAAAATACATTGTTTAGTTTGTATACTGAACGTTTTTTGACGGCGTTTAAATTAGGCAATTTTATTCATTTTTGGAAGGTCCTAACTTCTATAAGAAGTAAATTATCAAAAAAAACAAAACGTACCGACACGCTAGTGGTCGATATCTATATTATGTAAAAAAAAATTTTGCTCTAGGGTCAAAATCCAGAGAGATAAACGGGGAATACGTTTGTATGGAAAAACGCCGCTAGTATTACCTCTTAAGCTAAGTTACACCAAGCATATCAATTGAAGGCCCGTTTGGAAGATTTGATAGGTTAAGGATGTAATTTTTGATTGCGGCGCATTGATTGTCTGATTCCACTTTTAGATTGCATTACAACTGATAATTTCTATGAATTGATATAGAATAACCAGTGTGCAAATCAGATAATATAATGCAATTATTATTCAATATTTCTTACGACTGCCCTAGAAAAGTTGTACGGCGATTTTGTTAGTTTCATTAATTCGTAAACAACATCGTGCAGCGCTTTTTCACTTTTAAACAGGCATAACATGTTTGTGATATTCGGGAATCGAACCCGTAATGTGTCAACTCTTCGTCAAATGTGTAAATCACTTTCCTACGGAGGTACCTATGTGAATCGATTATTGTCACATGAAGAAAGTTTTCTTTGCGTTTACGTACAATTCCTATTAAGATTCGCATGCAAATAAATCGTACCATTTCTAATATTTGTTTATAACAAGTGACAAAGATGTGATACAAACCTACTTCTTATTACTTTGCATTTGAAAAAGCACCTTTAAACGGTCGGCAAGTAAAGTTAATATTTTTCCAATAGCTTTCGCATAAATAAACGTGTGTTTTTGCGGTTGCCGAATCTAAGTTTTATGTTTGTTTACAGATTTTTTTTGCTAGAGCCGTGTGACATTCTTATTTATTCTGATTTTATTAACTATGTAGGAAAAATGTAACAACTTCCTAAAGAAACACTCATTTAAAAACACATAATAGAGATGATGCTTTAAAACGATATTTTTTAATATAATTTTCGAAGAGCATAAATTGCGTTAAATTGTGTTTTTTGGCAGTGTAAAGTACCTACTTAGTTTCAAATTAAACATTTCATTTTTATTTATTTAAATCTTTAAAAATGACAATTGACGGCCGGCGTGGTCTAAGGGTAAGGCTCTTGACTAGCAATCTGATGGTCGCGGGATCGAATCCCGGCCTGGGCTTATAAATTTTATTTGATTAATTTGTGGCCTTTCACAATTAATTCGTTTAAAATAATATATAGTATATTTGCGGCACGTTCCAGAGTGGAAGATACTCTCAGTATCACCCTGGTGTAAGACCACCATTCTGGTACAAATCCTTTACTTTATTCACATTTATACATCGCGTACATACTCATTATTGTTGACTATTGACATGGCCCAAGTAGGTATTTGATTCACTTAATCGTGCCGCCTCTTCCAGCGATCCCGACTTATTTTACCAAACGCCTTATATATTCTCATTTTTGCTCTGCGTGCTTTCAAATGCTTTGCGTGTCCAAACCACCTGAGAGCACCTTTCTTAATCTTACTTATTATGCATCAGCCTTGTAATCTTTCTTTACAATTTAACACGGTCGTACCTACATAGTTTTTACCACACATACGCATCAGGGATCTCATTTTTACAGTATTTAATTTAAATGCTGTTTTTACTAATTTAAATTGCTGATTGATGACTCTCGACTAGCAATCTGAAGGTCCCGGATAATATTTAGAAGGTATATTTGCGGCATGTTATAGAATGGAAAATACCCGTATCGCCCGGTGTAAGACCACCATTCAGAATTGAAAGGTGGCTTGAAATGGCTTCAGCCGTATTTGGTGACCAGATTTGAATAGCCAGGCATTTTCCCACCTTCCTATTCCTCAACGCCTTTCTCTCCCCACTACCTCATAACACACTCCAATTGGGGATGATATAGTCTCACTGGTTCCAGACGGGAGCAGTTGAGACTCTTGTGAAGTATTCACATGAAAAATAAAAATAATAATTATACTGACCCAATTTTCTATGTGAAAACGGGTGTTATCCTAAACTACGTCCACCAGTCTTTCTGTCTGGTGTGCTGGGTATTATAATGGCCAAAGTTTTATGTTCCCGAGCATTTCACATGAGCGCGCAGGCACAGGACTTCGTTGTTCCGAGATGCAGAAATAACCTTCCATAAGTAATGCCGCTAAGAAAAATGATTGTACTGTTAAATAACTTATCCCCTTAAATAGATATATTTAATTGAAAACTTCCTTAGTACCGTTGTGATTTGAAACTCGATGAAACAAAAAATAGCTACACCACAAAGAGACATGCAAACATCCATAGATTTAGCCTGTGAGCTGCGAGAGAATGCGTAATCGGTCTCCTTTTTGTGCGGTGCGTAGCCTGTCGGTCTCCTCTTTATGTGGTGCTTCGTAGCCTCACCACTCTTGTCTACTTTACTTTAATTAATTATAAAAATTCAAAATTGTATTATTATTTAAGTGTGTATAATGCATCTTTTTATTGGTTATTCCTGTAAATGAACGTCTTTATCTTTATATAACGGATTTTCATGCGGTGTTCATCAATAGAGTGATTTATGAGAAAGGTTTTTAGGTACATAATTTGTCAAGGTTTTGTGTAAATTGGTTGTAATATATATCTGGCCAAGCGGCAGCAGGCAGCGGGCAGCGGGCAGCGTGCAGCGGGCTGGCAAACGGGCGGTGTGGATTTGATTTAACAGATGGCGTTGGTTATAAGGGTAGGGAAATGGCGTGGCGTTGTTTTTCGTTAGCCACAGTAACGTGTGGCCGGGTCTGCTAGTTTAAAATAAAATAAAATAATCAGAAGTGAATTTTATAATTATATTTTCAGAGTCCCATTGATGTGGCAATGATCCTACGTCCCTGCATCAGGTACTAATATATACATATATTAGCTTGATCCTGAGCACGCCAAATATATTTTTAGTCAGCCTCTGTAACCGTTTTACATTCATCATTTCTGACAAATTAACCATTTATATTTTACTTGATACATTCAACGTTTGTTTATATACAAACACTATAAATTCCATTTCGGAAAGTCGACCATTTTTTCGTTATTGATCCAATTGAATCGGTGGCGTTTCACCGTTTACAACATTCTTACAATATTGAAAGACAAGGGAATCAAACTTTTTGCTTGCCAAAAATATTGGTTCCCGTACGAAATAAGCGCAATGCTAATTTCGCATGAAAAAGTAGAATGTATATTTTACAGTGAAAGTAGCAAGTATACGGCTACTATATTTCCTTGTTTTTTTTATAGATTTTCATTATTTACCTAACAATGTGTATTACGATACCAGTTATAAATCTGGTATGGTGATATCGGAACATTGAATTCTGAAAAACATTTGCAAATAAAACAAAATCATTGTCATTGTAAATAAAACTCGATTTCAATTATGTACACAAAACCAGCAAAGGTTATTTTATTAACGCATTAGCTCGTTGAGCTTATATTAAATTACTGTTTTTGTTATTAGACGAAATAAACAAACTGATCAATACGATATTATTTTGCATGGTTTACGATTGACATCCAAAGTTTAATTTGACACCTGAAGAAATCCGGTGGCTTAGAAGTGTAGATGTCGTCGAGCCAATTGTGAAAAGCGGCGTAAACGAGATAACTCAAAGATTTTTGAAAGCAAGCGGAAAATACGAAAAGAATAAGGCAACTGTGGAATAATCAAATTTTTGGACCGCTTTGTAATGTTACTGGTGCCTTACACACTCGGTTAAACACGAACAAAACGACACGACAAAAATTATGGGCGTGATATTCCATTTTCTTTAATCATCATTTTGCCAAACTTTTTAAATTGAAAAATCGCTAAAACAATACTTACTATCAAAGCGCCATGAGTTTTTGCTTCCGCCTTATCCGCCAAATCATGCCAAAGAGATTACACGTCGAGTTGAAGGTAAAAAGCCAAATTAAATAATTATACAGGATGTCACAATAGTCATCCTTCTCATTTTTTCATTAGATTGCTGATTTTTAGACGGTAATGACGAGATGAATTGTTGTACAAGCCATAAAGACTCGATATTCCCGTTTTATTGCAATAATTTAAAAGTCGGATAACCGGTTGATACAATCATTTTTTAATGACATTTTACTTTCAATACGGTCTCACGTTTCATTCTCTGAACTGTAGTGAAATAAATTTGACTCTCTCGCATCATTATGTGAGAGCCAATAAAGTGTGGTAAATCAAGCGAAATCTTCCGTTTTCTCATTTTTTCTTCATTTTAAAAAGAAGTTGAAGAAATTGAACAAACGTGTTACGAACCAAGCAGACTTAAATGAAAATGGTAAATAATGAGTAGTTTATAACGGCTGTTTTATAAAAATACATTATAGTGCTGTAATTTTTGTTTTTGTTTTGTTGCAATCAATCTCAACTCAAGTCGTAGATACCTACAGTATTCCAAAAAAATAAAATAAAACCTTAAATTATTTTGGCTGTCTTTCTTGTTGAGTCCAGGTCGCGTCTAGGAAACCTCTCCGCTCCTGCAGGTCTTCCGGTCTCCCTTTAGTTCCAAAGATTAAAAGATAATCTGCTTCCCCGTAATATAATTAATTACCCTTTTCCTCGCAGTCGTTCTCCGCCCTACATATTAATTGTAAAAAGCCTCTTTGGTGACATCCTCTATCCATATGGAAAGTCCTACCACGTAGACCGATATATAATAATATAAATAATATATAATAATATAAATAATTTCCGAATAATAAATAATATTTCACGGATTTTACACGTTATCACGTGTAAAATCCGTGAAAGATCTCGGTGTCGTCTTTGATCCCGAACTGACATTCTCTTGCCATATATCGCAGCTCACTCAGTCTTGCTACAAACTTCTTGGATTCATCATCAGGACTTGTAAGCAATTTGATAACCAAGAAGCTATGCTAGCGTTATTCGATGGCATACTGAGAAGCAAACTGGAGTACGCGAGCGATGTTTGGACACCGTACCACCAGAAGTACATTGATATGTTAGAGCAAATCCAGAAGAAATTCCTCAGGTATGTTTATATGCGGAAGCATGGAACCTATCCAAGGTTCATGCACCATATTGACTTACTTGAGGAAACTGATTCTGTGAGCCTAGAAACTAGAAGGAAAGCAAGTCTTGCTATTCTGTCTTTCAAAATTTGGAACAATTTCATCAATAGCCCGTTTCTCTTGGGATGCTATGATTTATATGTACCAGACCACTACAGCCGAAGTCGACATCATGACTTATTTAAAGTACCGAACGGCAGAACAGACATCTTGGCAAAGCATAGCATGACGAGGGGAGTGGTGCTGTTAAATGAAATTGCAAACCATTTGGATGTAAGTGACTGTTCTTTATATGCCTTAAAAACATTATTGAAGAGTCACTTGCCTAAATGCTGATAGGGTAACTAAATTGTACTGTAATTGGAATTATTCTGTTGTACAATAATAATAAAAAATAAAAATAAAAATAAAATAAGACATTCGATTTTTTTCAAGATTTCAAGCTTTGGGGGTAATTTTTTTGTTTACGGTTGTAACATGTTTGAAATTGAAGTTTTAGCATAAAAACAGTGAATTTATTGGCCATCTTAATAATCACTGTATAATCGTTTTATAATATATGACGAGATCCAAGCCCATTTTCAACCCCAAGCCGTGAAAGTGCCTTTATTACAATACGACACAAAATCATAATATTGAATATGCATTTATTGTACTTTCAGAGTGTAGAAACACCTCTATCTGAACCTGTAGTAGGCGGAGAACACATTTGATCTATGTGGCATTTGATGCAACTGTCTACTTCGGAACATGGAACCATCTTCTACAATAATTGATGTAAAGTAGTGAAAGATCAAAACGGGTTACAATCTGAGAAGAGTCAGTTTTCTTGTGACTGTAGTGGTTGGGTTTCAACGTGATGGCGCACTTTCACTTGTGAAATATTATCGATTTATCGAATCCACGCTCGTTTTCTATAAGAACCATTGGGTGAAGACATTCCTAGATAAATGTTATGGTGGCCTAATAAATGATTCGAAGCATGATTTAGCTTTGTTCTAAGTATAGCTATTACGAATTTACACCTTTGTTTTGATTTTCACGTAGTAAGTTCATGAAATAGCAAGTGATTGGTGATTGTAAAAAAGGCACGTTGATAAAATTGTAAAGAGAATAAAAGAGAGTGTTATTTACAATTAAAAATACTATATTTAGCAATTTACAAATATTGACTTACACGATTCTTTCGACAATTTTACATCCATACAAACATAAAATTAGGATTAAATAATTACGCTTCGGTCGACGTAATCCACTGTAAGAAAACAAGAAATAAATATTTATAAACCTTTAAAAGATGTATGTTAAAGTAAAATGGCTTTGGCAAAAAATATAAGAAAATATTTCACCTCACACGGTTTAAACCGAGGTTCAAGTACAAAACCCTAAATTAAACGTACCTACTACCTAAATACGTTTGATACCTTTTACGTGTATTGCATGAAATATTGGCAGCGTTTCACTAGAATAAATAATATGCTGTGAGTATACTGGTGTTCGAAAACAACTGAATGGTAATAATACAATGATTTACTTCATAATTTTCAATTGAATATGCATATCAATTGAGAAACAACAATGTCTTTGTCGTAAATGTTTATATTTTGAGCACTGACGCATGTTTACAGTCACTTCAGTAGGGAATTCCGTGTCCCCTGAGGAAGGCGTCGATGGGGCCGGCTCCCTGCTCCCTGCCGGGGGCTACAAAGTAATACTGCTGCTGGGGTGGTTGTGAGGGCTGGGCTAGCGCCGCGCGAGCCGCCTGCCTGTCTTGCTGGAGTTGGCTCTGCTGAAGCTGTTGCTGTTGAGCGTACAGCTGCGCGGAGTTCTGGAACTGAAGCCCAGCCTGCTGGCGCTGGTATACTTCTTGGGGACTCCTCTGTTGGGGCTGCAGTTGCTGAGGCTGCAGTTGCTGCTGCAGACGAGGTCTGTACTGCGGAGAAGGGTTGAATCCCTGTGGCTGTTGTTGGATCAATTGAGGCTGGCTCGGTGTAGGCCTTGGCACACGCTGGTTCAGTGTCAAACCTCCCTGGCTTTGGGGCAGGGTCTGGTACAACCTCGAGTCATATTGTCCGCTTGATGGATCGAATACCAACTGTGTGGAGTAGATCGGGTTTCCGCTTTGGGAAATTGGTTCGCTCGTTTTAGCTTTCGTTTTGTAGGTCGCGGGGGTGGAGGACACGATCTGGTTTTCCTGCTGGAACTTCGCAAATTCGGCAGCAAAATCGATGTGTCCTGAGGGACGGTAGGAAGAGGTGTCGAATGTGGGTTGGGGAGGAGCAATAGGCGATGGCGCGGGGCTACTGTAAACTATTTGTGGGATAGGGGTGTTTTGGGGGCGTTGAGTTATCTGGAGAAGTTGGGGACGGAAAGTTGTCGCAGGAGGAAGGGGGCGAGGAGTGATTGCCAGTGGGGTGGACTGAGGGCGGGGAGGGCGGTACGTACGAGGGGCTTCTGTCTCATCCTCAGCTTCGTAGAGATTCTGGAACACGGTAGTAGCGGGTCTGACGGTAGTCTGAATGGGTACAGGTCTTGAAGAAGCCCTAGTTGGATAGTTCTGTACTGGCGCCCTAGTGGGATAGTTGCCAGAACGTGTTGGGTAGTTGGCGGGTTCTCCCGCGGCTTCATTAGCTTCCTCTTCAGCTTTTTCTAGTTCTTCTTCTTCCTCGTTTGCGGCGTTGGGATCGCAAGGATTTCCAGAGACGTAAGTGAATTCTCTTTTGTTGCCATCTGGGTCTACGTATCCGTACTTGCCCCTGACAACGCAGTCTGTACCTCTGGTTTCTTCCTTGAAGCTGCCATCGGCGGCTTCATAGCCGAAGGTGAAAGATCCGTCATCGTTGACTTTGTTGTAGTTGCGGATGGTTTGTACGGGAGGCGCGCGAGGGGCTTCCTTGGTGCGTGGTTTGATGGCCTGTGCGGCAGGGCGGTAGTCCTGGCGAGCAACAGGCTGGCGGCCGTAGAGCGCGAGTTCGTCCTCGATGTCTATATCTTCTCCGGCGCGGGGCTCTGCCTCGTAGTACTGCAGTTGGTCCTCGGAGATGGGGGCGGGGCGGGCGCGCAGTCTCACTCTCCTCCCCTGGGCGCTGGCAGCAGATATAAACCCGCACACCAGAATCGACAGACACTGAAAAAGAGGAAAAAAACTTATTAAGCACAAATAATATAATAAAATAAATTACTAACAAATTTAATAAAAAATATATCACGTGCTTTAGCTTTACTACCCGGTTTTGCCCTAGAGTATTTTTGTTATAACATCCCTGTTAAGTCATACTTTTCTAACACAAAATAAATTGGCTTCTTGTCTTATTTTGAACATGTGAAAATTGATATTTCAAAACTTCATAAATCATGAAATAAATGATGGTGCAAGCTTAAATCTGTACCTAAATACAATTCTTATAGCGCCAGAACTCATAATTGAAAAAAAATCTAGTTAAAAAAAAACACATTTTCTGTATTATGGTTATGATTTGATTTCTCAGTATAAACGCTGTGATACAATAACCGTGGTTTTCCTGTGTTGTACGATAAATGACATCATTAACAAAAGACTACATAACTTAGTTCATATTACAGTGAAAGTGTTCTAGTCTAATGATAAACGTAGCAAACACGACGAGTGTTTCCCATACGTCCAAGGAAAGCAATGATCGACTCCACTGCAAACTATAATCATTATGCCGGGCACGCGACCTGGTTGGTCAAGCGCATTGTGTTGGTTCGACGACCTGCTAACACCGTACAATGTACGGCATTATTCATTACACTGCTTCACTGACATCAATACAAAATAAACAAAGTCTTTTTTTAATACTGTCCTACAGCGAGTTATGGGATTCCTAACATTGTTTGGAGAATGTAATTTTTTTTTTCAACTAAAATCACTGGATATTGTACAGTTAAGGGCGGGGTGAGGGGATGTGCGGTTACTCGGTTGAGTTACCAGTGACGACATGTGTAAGTTTTTTTTTGTTTGATTTCGAAAAAAAATTCCATCAAAAACAGATATCAAAAAATTTCGGAGACCAAAATTTCGTTTACATCTTTTGCTCCAAATAATGTCAGGAATCACTGGTTAAAGTTACCTTAACTTCCTGTTCAGCAGACTAGATTCATTTACTATTTATACACGTGAAAAAATTTATAATGATGCATTATTTAAACATAAAAGTTAACAAGCCTAAACAACCTTCAATTTATGTTAAATATATGCTGAGAGATGTTGTTTTTCAGCAGAACCATACCCCTAGTGTTGTGATGAGCCAAAACGTCTATGATATGCGTAGCAGATCGTGGTGCCGCCCCTAGCGGTAGTTGTTTGGTACAAACTGAAATAGTTGCATTAGTCCGTAGCTTTCTTACGACGTGCTCCGTGGTCGAGGGATGAGGCTCTCGGCTTTCTTCGCGGGTTCAAATCCCGACGTGCGTGAGTAAATCATATTTGTCTAATTTGAGTTACCTATTTCACAATTTATTAATTTTAAAAAAACGCACAGAATGCTTTCGGCACTTTTCGGAGTAGAAGTCAGTATCGCCCTTGTGTACCACCATGTTGAATTAAAACGACACTTGAAATGGCTTTAACCATGTTTGGTAGCTTTATCTGAATAGCAAGGTATTTCCCCGCCTTACTCTTTCCCTTCTCCTTCCCCTTCCCACTACCTTCAGACTCACAACATACCCCGATTGGGGATGCCATAGTCTCACTGGCTCCACTCGGTTGGGAGCAGTTGTGACTATTGTAAGGTATTCACATAAAAATGGAGAAAAATCATCAATCAGAGCTCACAGTTCTAGATTTTTTTCTCCAACAAACAAAAAGACTTTTTCTCAATTCTTCATTATTAATAAATGTTTTTTAGGTCCCTTTCTTTATTTTGGAATTGCCTAGGCCTAAACAATATTCCATTTTTAATTGAATCATTCTCACCAAAGAAGGAATGACTTAATGATGAAACTTTATATTATATCCACGTGAGCTCTTGCGGAAACTGTAGACATTTTATCATATTTAAAAAAATACCAACTATCCTAGGATTATTTCATTGCAACTTTAACTCTAATGAGTGACATTATTTCTCGAGACAATCGAAATGAAAAGGTGATTGATGGTCTGGGTTGCTGATTGTGGGAAAATAATAGCAATAACAACCATTCTAGATTCAAATCTGGCTGGTAGCCATTTTGTGACAAGAAATTTCCCTCATCTTGGGTAAGTGAGTACTCACTTACCTGTGGGCAAGAGAGAGAAATTTTAGAAACGTGGCGATTAGAAATTTAGAAATGCGTCTTTTGACACTAGTATATTATTAATTGTAAGTCACTTCTTGTAAGGCACATTAAACATTTTACTGGTCAACACAAACTTAAACGTATCAATACGTTGACCAATTTTTAATTCGGGCGTAGGAGAAATCTGTATTACTTGTATGCAGTCATTCTTTTCTGGTCCGGGTTTGGGCTTTTTTTGAAGAATTCTACCTGACAATGATTATACATTATTTTATCAATAGAATGAAAGACCTATATTGGAAAATTACATGAAGGTGTCTTGAAATCTTAACTTCTTGGAATGATTTTGGGAAAATTTGCTTTACCACAAATTTAGAAATATATTTAATTAGTGCAAATCGTAATGTAGGCTAAGTACATTCTACATATGTCCATTAAATAAATAAATATTTGGCGCAACTGCTCACCCCTGTCCAGAGCCAGTGGGATTATTATATTATATCTTACTTTATCCCGATTGAGGTTTGTTGTGAGGTTGAGGGGATTTCAAAGAGGAAGGTTGGAAAGTTCCTGGCTGTTCAGATCGGGTCACCGAATACGGCTAAAGCAATTTTAAGCGACATTTCAATTCTCAACGGTGGTCTCTCACTAGGGTGGTACTGAAAGTATCTAGCACTCTGTTATTTGTTTCGGCAGAACAGAGGTTGAATATAACACTTAAGCTTCAAATATATATTTTTTCACATAACCATGAAAGAAGCGTAAAAAAATACTTATAGATATGGCGTGAAATCAAATAATCTGAAAAAATTTATTCCACACCCAAATTCTGAAAGATATTATGTTAGCGTGAATAAAAATATTAATGAGTTTTTTGTGTCATGAATTACGTTGTCTGAAAGTTGCAATATTTTTTGTCAATAATTTACACAAATATCTATGTTAGCTTTCTACATAGAGAGGAAAAAAAAGGAGGTATTTGTGTATAGGTATTAGAAAAGCTTTCCATGAGATTATTAATTATTTTTAGACATGCACTCAAATATATTATTACCTATATTGAAGATACATTCACCGATTGTCTTAATAACAGAGCGTTACATGCATTCATTTAATTTTCTCGATTTGGTATTCTCACAATAATTGAAAAATACTTTTATTACAAGATAGAACGATCAAATAAAATTAACATAGCGGAAAATCACCCGTGCAAAATGCATTAAGCACCAAAATGGCAGACCATTAAGTAAATTTCCGCGGGAAAGTGTTTTAAGATCATTAACACCATAAACCGTTCATCTCGGTACTTCTTGCGGTAACTATTGGTGCTGTGAGCTGAGCACCAGACAGGTAAGTCAGGAGAAAGAGATGAAACAACTTAATAATGTTAAAATGCGGTGGGATGGACAGAGATGGATGGAATACAGCTGATTCTCAGACGAAAGTGTTTGAGTAATGAGTCCAAGTAACTTCTACTGGCTTTGAACTTGACTCTTGATTCCAACACCGGTTATTCTCGAGTCCGCGTCCGGTGCGATTTGCTACCAAGACTGGTTATCAACGGCCGCGGCCGGTTTCAAATGCACAGATACCTAAGTATTCATTTATAACAATAAATTATTGTTTATGTTCACTATATTATCATTTGGATTCAAATATATTACTTTCAATGTTCAAACGTTAGTTTATCAATTAAAAAATAATAACCAAATACCTATATTGTTTATTTTTGTTGAAATTCAGATGTCTCTAATAATAAAAAAGCAAAGTGTTTAGTTTGTTTACTCTGTCAATTAACTCAGTTTTTTATTGCATTATTTATTCGTTTGGAGAAAAAATGTTATGGTGCCATAACCTTGATATTGTTGATATAGTTTTTTTTATGAAATGAGTTCGAAAACATTCAAATATATATACTTTTTGTTCATTTTGTTCATGGAATACGTCGAGTGTACCTACCTATAAGAATTCTACGCATTTGACTATTAGTTTGAAGGATGCAGGTTCGATTCGTAATAAATTATTGATACACTTAATTATTGGAATAGTTTGCTAATAGCAATTAATATACAAGTACAGAAAATAGAAGAAAAACTATGCAAAAAAATATATCGTGAAGCAGCGCTGCAACCAGAATCAAAAGTTAAAGTAAATTTAAATTTGTTTTTTATCACATAAAGCACGAAAATGTTTTTTTCGTAATATTTGAACTTTAAATGTATATAATAAGCAATCAACACATTAAAACTAATAAGCAGCAATAACTATTTTATTGAATCAATTGATGTTTCTAACAACAGCTCTAGAGACATTTTTATTCAGCTGACTTTTGACATCATACTTAAGTATTGAAAAATTCTTATAAAATACGTAGATAAGTTACACTGGGGAACAATTGTAGGCGAAATTATAATCCATATGGGGTGTTAAGATACGTATTCGACTTGCTGTAACTAGTGATTTCTGATATTATTTGGATTTGGAGTAAAAAATGTAAATGAAATATTGATCTCCGGTGACATTTTGTTTTGTTTTAATAAGTTGGGTACGCCTCATACGTCATTACATATATCTGGTAATATTGTAGGTAGCTTGAAAACAAGCCTATGAGTCCGAGTGGTTAAACTAAAGAAAAAAATATTCCGCACGTCATTACCTACTGGTCGCTCAGCGAGGTAACCACCCAACCCTTCACCCGAACCTAACTGCCCAATACCTACTGATTTTATATTATATTTATAATATTGTTTTACATGTTTGTTGAATAAAAACATCAAAATTGTCTCCGGAGCACAGACATATGAATCATTTGTCTATGCTCCGGAGACTATGAGGGAGCGGTCCGTATCGGTAGAGACGGGAGATAAATGAAAGACGGCAAGTCGATGTGTGAGTCAGTCTTTATTGTAGCTACGTAGCGGAGGTCGATGCGGAGCGGAGTGGAGTGACAGTAGTGATGCTGCTGCGTGGTGAGTGAAGATGAAGGTCAGGACATTACGGCGGTGAAGATCACTGGTCTTCAGGAAGCCGGCGTGTTACCCTACACCATGGCGGTGTAGACGAGACCTTGGTCCAGGCGGTCGATCGACGTCGTGTTGACGGGATATGGCGGCTGTGTGTCCAGTGGGTCGGAGCACACACGTGACGCAGGAAGGAACCTTGAGAGGCGATGAGGTTGCTGCTCGTTGCAGGATGAGGATGCTGGCGCGTTGCCAGTTGTTGTTGCTGCTCGTTGCAGGATGTTGGATGATGGCGCGTTGCCGGTTGTGGTTGTGGTAGCTGCTCGTTGCAGGGTGCTGGTTGACATCTCATGTCGAGATGGTAGTCGGAGAGGTTCCTCGAAGGTGCTGGAATGTTCCTGTGTCACGCTGGATGAATTGTTGTTCACTGGTAGCTGCGCGAGGCCCGTGCCCCGCGCGGGCAGGTACTTAGTCGCGACACTGCTCGTTCTGTGTTGCTTGCCCGGCCGATGAATGAATACTGAGGTACTGACTGACTAGCTCCGAGCCGGCGAGCGCGGCTTATATACCCGTGGCAAGTAATTAATTCTCGCGGTAGGTAATGCGGCGAATTCACGTAAAGGTGAGAAATCGCTCGAACTTTCTGCGGGCACTTGAACGGTACAGCCAGACGTTCTAGGTCTTTCGCCTAGGTGGCGGTGTTTATTTACGATGCGCCAGTTACTACCATGCTAAGGTAGGTATGCCTTATCTTCCAGCTAATTCTGTGGAGGTCAGTGGCGCTGCGGTAAATTTTGCAGAGCGGGTTAAGTAGCCGCTACAACTATTTACATATTTTATTCCAAATAATGTCAGGAATCACTGGTTAAAAGTACGTTAAGCAAGTATCGATAATGCGATGTGATTCAAAAATATATCTAATGCTTTGGGAACTCGGAAGCATAAAATTTCGGGAATATTTACTTTATATAAATAAATTAATGATTCAAGAACTCAAAATAATTGGAATTCGGGATATGTTTAGCCATAAGTCACAATAAAGTATGACGTTTTCTTTGGTGATGGTTTATATTTACCCCGTTCCAAGGAATGCGATAATATCCCTATTATTCAAAACAGAAGCCAATTATTAACACAGTGTAATTAAATTTAATAAATGCAGATAAATAATTATTACTGTCAATCTTCGATTAGTCATTTATTTAACATTCTCTTTATTAAATTATATACATGGGCGTGGCGTGACAACGACCCTGATTGGAACGGTAAAAAAATGATTATAACATTTTATTTTATCGATATCCGTATTTACAATTTTATTTGACAATTCGTTTACTAAAGCAACATTGACCTACCAAAATACATCTAGGAAAACAACACCAAGGCTATTTTTCAAAGTTCTTAACAGAAGTCATGGAATAGAAAAGCAATTTCAAGAAAATATCCAAAGTCATAAGTTAAAGAATTTCCATTCCTTTTTACATAAAAACATCTACGAGTTGGAATTTCAATTTTGAATTCGTGAATCAATGAATGCAAATATTGGAAACGGAAATTAACCCACTTCCAGACATCCGATCGCGCTGAACTTGGGAAAATAGACTCGTTTATCAAAATGCAATCTATCAACTTTTGGTCGCACTCACGAATACACACGTATTTTTCCGAAATTGGATGAAATGACGGCGCAACCAGATCGTGCCGAAAAATCGAAACTGTTTCACTACCTGCATAATAAAGTAGATGCTTTGTAATAAAAATGTTTTACGGGTTGATTTTTTATTGCCCCATAAATCTATAAATTGACACCTCTTCAAAAAAAATCGTTAAATTCCCACAGGATGGCGTGTTTTTTTGAAATCTTGAAGGTAAACTTGTATTTTGATATTTTAACGCATATCGGGTAAAAAAAAACTTTAAAAATGTCGAATTAGAACACGAACTAGGTACTATTCATATTGAATCCATATTATTGTGTGAAATCTGAACGACAAAAGGTGTTGTCTAAAAACTTTAAAGTGCCCAATATCGGCAATAAATATGGGAAAGCTATTTCCATTTATCGTTTCCAACTCCGGTTTTTAATATATTTTTTTAAAGTTTGATTAATATTAATTTCGAAATATCTCAGCTTTCGACTCAAGATTTTGAAATGTTCAAATTACCTGAAATATGTCACGCAGATTTATTGGTTGTACTGAGAGATTATCGATTTATATAACAGACGTGACAGTAAGTCTAAAGCGTGCAGTCAGATTAGACTTATGCAACTCTGAATGAGATTTATGTAACAAGCTTGGTGGACTATTTTTAACTACGTTATATAAAGCCTGCGTAGAATTCAACGATACATTGAGATTGTAGAGTTTCTTGTTACTACTTCATCAAAGCGCTACATAGTCATGTATATCGAAAAATTAACATAAAATCGTATAAGTTGAACGCAAATTTTCATATTTTGGAGAAAGTTAATCCGTAATATTGTACAATAATAATTAGGGAGCGGTTGGGTAATGTTAAGAAATCTTGTTATAGTTCTTGTTAATATTTTGGGCGACTTAATTGAATTAAAGCGCTAATTAACTCAGTAATGAGACATCTACTTTCAGTTAAAATTTCTCTCTTAAAATAATCAAGATACTATAATATTGCCGTCAAAAAGCACAGAATTTGATTAATAAATTAAAAACTTTCGACACCAAAATTATGATGGATAACATTTTTATATTACGTGTATATAAATGAAACTATTTAAAGCCCGAATAAATACATTTTTTGTGTAATTTCCGATCTTATTTTGTGCAAGTTTAAATACAACAAAATTAAAATCAAAACAGTCAGTTATTTAGGGCATTATAGGATTAATTCAGATAATAAATAACTTAAAAAATAATAAAATACCAAAGGCCATGTTTTTAAGTTATTTTGTATCGTTATACTCCAATCAACATAATGAGTTGAGCAGTACAGCATTTCTACCGATTACATCATATTTCTCTTGAACACTTTTAGTTTTTAAGTTCCTAAAAAACATTTTATTTTTTAAGATAATTTCTGTACATTTGTAGAGCCGAAACGATTATATAAAATTCCCTGGATATAAAAAAAATCACGAAGTGTGCTCCGAAAATCATTAAAAACACTTTTAATTCTGTTTTTTAACATTTTAACATAGCTATGAAAAAATTTACGGTGTATCTTTAAATGCAATTTAAGCATTTGTAAAGAGATTTTTGCTCTATTTGAAACGAGAAACACATTCATTAAATATTTTCACTATTTTCGCTAAATTATAATCATTTTTTAATATTACATTCGTATTTACATATCTTTCTTTCTGCATCTTTTTAAACGCTCACTACTACTGGGCCTCAAAGTAAAAATAATGTATCATTAGTTGCTAGCGCAGACCCGTCAAAAATCGAGGGATATTATAATTGTAGAATTTGTGAAGCTGAAATATAAACAAAATATTTGCCTCAAGATCGTTGCCTTTCAAAAACTAACATTATCAATTTTAGAGACGTTCAGAAACTTTTCTTTCGAATGAACACTAATTGAAAAATTATGACAACTATCAAAATTTTTAAGCAAATAAATACGTATTTCAAAAATAGAAAGCTTGCTTAATTAATTAAAATAAAATAATATTTGTACCTACATCATTGTTTGTCTCGACTGTTCTTACAATTCAGTTCAGTTCCAATTTTTAAATTAAAGCATATTGAAGTTCCATTGTCCATTGAAATGGAGTTGCAGACAGTCCCAACAAAAATTAGTATTTTGAATGAGTTAGATTCTTGTTTTTTTTTGTCAGGTGAAAAAGAGAGATCGTTTGAGAGTATGGAGAAAATGAAAAACAAGGTCTAATTTAAAACTTGATAAGAGTGGGGCTTAGTTACGTCAAATGAATTAATAATGTTTTTTTATATTTAATTTTAACTTAAAAGTTTTTTTTTGTTAAGTAAGTGGTAAGTTGAAAGGGATTTGATTTGATTTAATTCAAATTAAGTTATTTACATAAATGAAACACTTTTGGTTTAATACTAAAGTAGTTTGTCAGTAGATTAATTTAACGAAACCACTAAAACCAATGACATTATATTACAATCAACAAAATTCCTCCTTCCAACGCTTGATTCATAAATAACTCACACAATAAACAGGAATTGGAATTCATAATAATTATTACAAAGTGTTTGCTCCGAATTGAACAATAATAAATCAAGTTACGAAATGAAAAAAATCACTCGCATATTATTATAGTAGATCAATTGGTAATATTGGTATAAATACTATTGAAAACTATTTATTAGTTTCTTAACGTTTTTTTTTTTAAATTGGCACGTTTGAACGATTGGCTAACTTGAGTACCCAAACATACCTGGTTTAATTTGGAGCTATCGGAAAAAAGTATTGATAATGTAAGAGGAATGACTGCTCGATCTTTTTCATACGATTCCTCGTACATTACTTAAATTTGGATTTGCGGCCAAAATACCTAACAAAACTGAATAATATTTTTTTCAATCGAAAGGTATATAGCAAGTACGGTGACTGGCCAACTCAGAATAAAACCAACTCAGAAGCACCTCAGAAAGGTCATTAAAAGTGATGTTAAAAAAATGGTTAAATAGGTTATGTTAGGTTAGGGTAACCGGCTAATTTAAAATTATTTTTTCATAGATTTTAATGACCTTTCTGAGGTGTTTCTGAGTTGCTTTTATTTATTTTACTTTAAATTATGTAATGCAGGCCATTAACGAATTCAATTTTACTTGATTTTAGAGAGATTTGTCATTTTTTTGTGAGTTATTTATAATTATTGATATAAATATTTGTGCCCTTTTCTAATGTTTAATATTAAAAAAAAATCTGAATAAAATCATTTTTTTGGATAGAAAATTTTATTTTTATGCGACAAATTTGTGTTTAAAAGAAAATGGGTAATTTGTATATTAAATTTACGCTAGTCAAATGGTTGTCTTGTAATTTTTATTTTTATTTTATATTTGGATAGTAAATGGAGTAAAATTAATAAACTCCCGGAGTTAAACGCTAAAGTTGCTTACAAAATCATGAAAAGTCGAATTCTTTAATGGTTTATATTTTATAATTTATAATACTAATAAATAATTTATTGGATAACAAACACCTCTGCCATAGGTCACCCTAAGTGGTTCGCTACGTTTGATGACTTAGCAGGAATGCCCAGGTTCGGGATGAGGTTTATCCGAGACTTATCGGCGGATGTGTCTGCCCACCAGCTGCACGGCAGGCCAGATCGGGAGAGAGTGGTTCGACTTCTTCAGCCGTACTCTATCGGAACATCGCCTTGCACAGCAGTGGGAGGAATGGGTTCGTACGTCCGTCACTCCTGGACACACAGACCTACAGATTCCTACCCACCCCATTACCCTTTTCCTTCCAAGAACTTCCTTTCTTTCCTTTCCTAAAAAGACCCTCCACACAACATACCCAAAGATGATATATTCCCTGAGGGAAATTATTTTCCTCGGGGGCTCCCGTATGGAGCTAATGTTAAAAAAATAATAATAAATAAAGTAGTTCACATCCTTACTAGATATTTGCTATAACTTTGGATTTAAAAAAAATATTATTCAGTTTTGGTAGGTATTTTGAAGTTTTGTGTGAAAAGGCAGTGCAGCCATTGGTGCGTAGGTAATTGATTAAATCAATAGCCTCTCTTATATCTCGGTAGCCTTCGTCGATAATGCTCGATCTATTCAGAATAAAAATTTTCAATTAGGTTCATATCGAATGGCCACCGTTTGGAATAGTGAGAAAATAATATAAAGTCCATGAATTACGACTCGCATAAAAGTTTCCAGGCATTGCCAAGAAGGTGAATGCCTAAGAACGTGAATGCCTATTGGAACATTTGATATCGAAGTTTATTGCATCGTTGTTGTGGTGGTGTTTCATCGGTGTTATATGTATACTGTATACCCGGATCTACAACGATACAATTTCTATCCGCTACTTTGTCAACGTCACATTCATTTTATATTCAATTATCATTTTATTGAAATTCGATACTAGTTATGAACCATAATATTTTAATCTAATACTAGATAAATATCAATAAATAATATTTTAGTATCCACTAACTATTACGATCAAGGAAGCAATTTTCGTTTGCATTTATTTGAAGCATTGTGAAACCTTTAACATTTCAATTTTTAATAACTAGTTTCACTAAACAGCTTCGTCGAGGTGCAACAATATATTTTTTAAAATGTTATCGTCGTGGGATTTTATGATTCCAATTTTGCAAATGTCAATTAAAATAATTTTCTGTTAAAATATTATGCTACATAAGTAAATACTTTAAAGCTTCTCTTAATTTCTTCAAACAAACGGTTCCAATTTTGTAAATGCTACTGACTTCCAAACCAAATCCGAGTTTTAGCAAAAGCGGAATTATTGTTTTTAATAATATTTAGTGAACCGTGTTTACTTGACCTATGTTTGAAACTGATATTAAAATGCTTTCAGAATCACCACCAAACACAATCTAAACCTTCCTAGACACGTTTAGCTAGCTTTACTTACTATTTCTCTATTACTAGTTATCTTATCTTAGACAAACTTATATAAATAGTGGGGAACTTATTTTCCACGATCCTCTTACTCAACTCATTTCCTTGCTCAAACTTTCCAGGAATGCCATAGTTCCACAGGCTCCGGACAGTTTGAACACATGTACATCTCATAAAAAATTTCGTACATTAGACGTAATGGTTTCAATCTTCGCTAGTTGTCTTCTCCGTCATTGCCAAAGCAAGTACTCACGCTTAAAATAGTGGAATTATAAGGTTTAATTAAATGAAGACAATATTAGCAAAACTCGATCGAAAATCATATTTTAAAGATATTGGCGCCTCTGGGACTCGAACCCAGGACCTTCTGCTTACATGTTTTTTTCAACTTTCTCCCTTTTTTCGGCAACTAAAGGTTAAAAAAAATTTTGGAGCCAGGTCTACGTTTCGACCATAGTATGTCTACGAGTGTGATGCAATGTAAAAAACATTAAACAGCTGATACTATAGCCCGAGCGATCGTTGCTTTCAAAATTGACCAAAATTTCAACTTAGGTTCGATTTAAACGAAGACGAAAGCTCAAATCTCAAAAGTTATTTTACAAAATCGACTCTAAATATGATTTTTGTAGATTCACCGGTTTCTCGCTTATACTACGAATTTCCGGACACCGCGTATTTTGCATATAAATAAGAAATCAGTAGTTGGGAGAAGAAAGATTTCACTGAAAAAATAAATAAATTATAATCAAGTATCATTGTTGTTCACTCTATTTTTAAAAACATATAAAAATAAAAACCTCAACGATTCTGATCGGATCAGGAGGTCATATTGCACAAGAGGTCACTGTGTCACCGATATCAGCCGGTGGCACAGCGGTAGATACTTGGCTATTGCGGCTGGCCGCTTTCCTTCCGCACCGCAGCGCCCCGGGCCCAGGGTTCGGTCCCACGTAACACTTTCACCAGTCTGAATGATCGCCTTCACGAATCCTAGGACAATTATTATTGTTACACAGTCGCAGATCGATGACTTAACAACATACGTCCTCTATGGAAATTTCATGATGAATATGGACTTAGAGGCAGTACTTGCTATTTTATTTATTTGTGTACGCCGAAAAGAGCTTTTTATCAAACAGCAAGAATAAATGATTGTAGAATAGTAGACAAGTTCTATTAATTATTGAAAACTGGGTTATGAGGTTAAAAAAACAGTTGCCTTAGCTATGTCAGAACTATTTAGTACTGGCGTGAATTGATCTATTTGATTTTTAAATAGATACATAGTTACCTATATCCTAATACAATCCTTATGAACTTGTCCCGGCAAGAGCTCGTACGGGTGTCGTCGACGTTCGTTCTCTTCCTTCTCAAGCGTCTTGTTTGAAAACGAAGAAAACAGAAGTTACTACAACCTCGACGTCACGTACGATCTCTCTCTGGGACTAGTATAAATATTATACAGTACAAAAACATCTTATGTGCTTTAATTAATTACCAGTTTTCGAAAATTTTAATTTCATTTTCTTTATATTTTCTTCCAATTTAATTTCTTCTGGTAATCCGCCAAATATCTTTATTGCTCAGTACATCAATGACTTTTGATTCTGGTTTTTTTCTAAAGGGGTCTAATTTGATTTCTTTTCTTCGCCTCATGTATTATGTGCTTAAGCTGGAGGTTTTCAATTTTTCTCAGAAACTCCGTTGACGGATGGCCATTAATTATTTTAATTTTTATTTACATTGAAATAAATAATTTGTTTAAATGATAAGATTTTTAGCCCCTTATCTATTTTTTCTTCAGTATTCTCATCATTCTATTTTTTAGTGTAGGCCTTTGTTTCTATTTATGATCTATGACTGAAGTTACGCTAGGTGTGTCTTCAAGCTCGAATATGAAATCACGTGCATTGAATATTACAAAATACACATTTCTTAATCTTAATAAACAGAGTAAATTTGTCATATAGACACTGTTTTATCAATTTGTAATATTTATTTGACACAAAAATAATCACGAATTTATGGGAAACATACGTTTTTACCAAAATTTATTTTATTTTATTTTATCATAAGTTTTTAGCCTTCAGAATCCACATCACAGCTGTTTACACTGAAGAGATAAACCGATTGACATATTCGTCGCCATGGTTCTTAATTGTCCAAACGACCATTTGAAAATTTTACAGGAGGAGAAGGTTTTCTTTCATTATATCAATGAAACATTATGATAGGTGTTTGATAAATCTATTGACGTAAAAGCAAAGGTCTCATTAGGTTAAATAATTCTTAGTTAAGTGATTAACTTTAATATTTTATTTTTAGTTTTAAAGTGGAGATTGAAAAAAAACTAAAATGGTCGTTTGGACAATTGAGAACTGAGGCGACGATATGTTACAGGCGTGTCCGAATGCTCTAAGTTGTTTCTTTTATCTGTGGCTCTAAGTAATGTCAATTTTATCTTACTTTTGTTAAAATATCTATTAATCATATTTCCTTGCTTGTTTGGGCCAAAAAGTCTAATGGTTTTTAAAAAGCACACATTTTGAGAAAATTTTATACTATGGCAAGTTATAAATAATTAATTCTAGAGAGTAGGGTCTAGTAAGTAGAGAGAGTAATTAAACTAAATTTATGTTTTAATTGTTATAAACAACTGACGTAAAACTGTTATGTGCTAACAGTAAGAGAAGGGAAGTTTTGATTATCTAAATTATAATAATATTTATTCTACTCAAATATTTAAACAACGTTGATTACTAATTTAAACATGTTAGAAAGTCACACGATAATAATGTTTATTGCCACCGCCGGAACCTACTTGAACGCATTTTTAAACACCTTTTATTTCATCACTTTGTGGTGGTTATTGTGGATTATCATTATTGACATAATATTACACTGCCACGCCAAAGATTTCAACAAATTTGTCTTATCGTTCTAACTGAACAGAAATTATGTCATCTGGTCCATGGATCAAGTTAATTATTGGTTATTAGGTACATATTGACGGTCTGGTCTTATTTTTTTTTATCAATAAGATAGATAAAAGCTCTGTGTTTGAGCGTGATATAAATGACATTGCAAGCCGAAGTGGTTGGCTTAAAAATTCAAAAGAAAAGGCAGTGTACATTTCATGACGCTAAGGTTCACAACTCACAACTCATAGTTCAAAACAGCTGTTTCATAGAACTTGCATAATTCTTCAATGTTTAAAGTTAACATGTATTCAAGTTATGTTATTGCTCCATTATGCGCCATTTGTTTCACAGAACTTTAAGAGGCATTAACCAGCGGCCGAGAATTTACATTTCGTCGAACGATGATCTTGCGATCGTACGCTTGCAACTGTTCAGGGCGGTTCCGATGAGAAAGATTAATTATTCTCCGTACCAGCTTTTTTAAATGATAACTCAATATCGATTTCATTTCATTCAAAATTTGCTTTAATTTATACGAACATTCAAAAATGCCGAAAGGCGTGATGATAAAACTATTAAAATTGTGTACTTTTTAAAATTATTTTTTTTATCATAAAGAATTATTAATTTTTCAACAATGTCTAAGCAAAATAATAATGCAGAAAAATCGTAAATATATTAGTTGATGAGACCGTAAATAAATAAACAAACGGAAATATTTTCGTCACAAAACACATTCTCGGATATTTTTTTTGATGATTTTATTTAAACTAAAATTAAAATTCTGAAACATAGCTTTCCCAGATAATTAATCGATTTATTTTACTGCATGATCATATGATTTGAAATGTGTGTTGTATAATACAAAATTTTGTTTGATCATTTAACAAATCTGCCAACGACCTACGGTAAAACCTTATTGTACTAAAAATAAAACTATTTTCACAAAATTTAGAACACAGCTTTACTAGATAAAAGAACAAATGGAAAAGAGTCAATACGTCGAAAATTAGATTTAAAAATGACATATTTCCGGTTTTGTCTGGTTATTCCCTCTTGATAAAAACATGAACTTTCACTTAACGCAAATATAATCTTTGAAATTTGACGAATTGTTGAAATTCTGTGAAAAAACTGGCTGCCTGAAACTGAATTGCGTTTTGGTTTTAAAAATATATTCATAAACTGTTCAGGTTTGGAAAATCATAAACATTGCAAAAGAGCACGTAAAATATATATAGAAATATTGGTCAGGCATTACAATATGTTTGTTTTATTTGTTCGAAAAAATAAATAATTAAATACATTAATTTATATCACAAGAATGGTAATTGACGCCGAAATGGATCGAAGAACTGCTAAAAACGGCTACAATGGTTCAAAGATGTCGCCACTGGTCAGTTTGGAAAAATTTGCGTTGTTAAAATGTATTTATTTTTGAAAATAGTACCGGAATAAGTGAAGACTGCATCATCTGTTTTTTTTTTAATATTTCTTGCCATTGTGAAAACTAATGACGTGTCAGATTGACCACTAACTATAAAAAGGATTATACTGATCTGGATTTTAAGAGGATAAAATTACGGAGGCCTCCCAAGCAGCAAAGAACAACATAAAAGGTTGGTGAATCTGTTATTTCCCCTTGAGATTTTGTCGGATTGCTATTCTTTGTGGTACATTGTCCGCGCAAGTATATTTCATAATCATATCTGTGAGTATTAAGCTCAGAGGGTTTGAGATTATTTACACATCTTAAACTCATATTATAATGCAAATATTATAAAATTACTTGACACTAGTTTATAGTATGTGGCAAGTCGCATATAATTAATTCAAATGATTTTCTACCAGCCTTGACTACCTGATAAAAAAAGTGCAAATAAACATAGGTAATCAAGCATGCTTCCTGCAATGCGCTGCAGGCCATAATGCAATAGCCACGGTCAGCCAAAACATACTAATCGCTCTAGGTGTCGAAATAATTGCATATTAAAAACGTAAACCTGCGCCGATTCGACAAGTTTCACTAGATGCCTTATTATCAAAGTGCCCATATCTGTCAAGAGGTCCATGTGCAACTTTGTAACCTTACGTGCTTCCTTCAATATGCAGAACGCAAAAGTGCAATGGTTTAATAATGCAATGATCAGCATTTCAGACTCTGTGCAAGGCAAAAATTGCAAGAGAATTTTGCAAACATTTTTGGCACGCCGCGGCCGCCCGCCCCATTTTCGAAAAAATTTTTCAACGCACCAAGAAGAAACTGAAATTGAAATTAATCCCGAAGTCATTTACCTAGTAATTATTTAACTAGTATATCAGATTATATAAGCCCTGTAAGCCCCGTACGATGAAATTGTATTCAATTTATTATTGCCAAAAGCAATTCCAAAAGAAACTTTAAACTGTTATCTAAATGCTACTTATTATTATTATACTTATGTTGACACTGCATTAAAACCATGATTGAAATATGCCCCTCTTCCTTGAAAATAAAGCATTATAAAACATGTATTATTTATAGTATGTTGTGAGGCAGTGGGGGGTGAAACTTTGTAGTATGTTGTAATGGAGTGGGGGTGGGAAAGAAACTTGAAAGAGGAAGGTTTGGAATTACCTGGCTATTCAGATATGACCACGAAACAACTTTTTAATTCTGAATATTGGTCTTCACCAGGACAACACTGAAAGTACCTATCACTCTGGAACGTACTGCAAATATACCACGTACGGATATAATTTGAGAATTTAGCGGCCAACAGTATTATCGTTACTTATATAATTTTGGTGTACCTACTACGCCGTGTTAGCCAAAGTTTCGGACAGCATTACAGTGTTCACCATCAGGGCAGATATGAAATTACAATGTAATTCTAAACGAAACGTTGGCAAAAGAACGACGTAGCGCAACACGGCGTAACACCCATAAATATAAATTGAACGTATTGTTTTCACTGAATTAAATGTAAAATAACACAAATTCGGTAAAAAAAATGTTGGGAAAAGTTTTTCACACCGGGATTCGAACCTGCGACCTCCGGAGTCGTAGTCGATTATGTGAAGCGCTCGAACATGGAGGTCGTAAATAGTGTGATGATAAAAGTAGGTACCTAATTGTCCCAATTGACTTGATTTTCGGATTCGAATCCCACACCAGCACTGCGTAAAAATATATTGAGATGTTTTTATTTATGGGCGCTACAGATCCGAGTGCTTTAAGAGGGCATTACCAGAGAAAACCGGAAATACGTCATTTTCAAAAAAGTTTTTAGACGTATTGACTCTTTTCCACAAAAAATTATAAATGGATTTCGAAAGATTGTTCTTTTATCTAGCATTCGTATGTAATAAATTTTGAGAAATTTTTTAAATTTTTAGTATAATAAGGTTATTCCATAAGTCGTCGGCAGATTTGTTCAATTTTCAAAAAAGTTTTTGTATTATACCACACCCATTTCAAATAATAAAATCATGCAGTAAAATAAATCAATACATTATCTAGCAAACGTATGTTTTAGAATTTTAATTTTAGTTTCAATAAAATCATTAAAAAATATGTACGTACATGTGTTTCTTGGCGAAAATTGGTCCGTTTGTGTATTTATTTGCGCACTTACAAACTAATATATTTCAGATTTTTTTAACATTCTTATTAAATTTAGACATTATTGAAAAATGATAAATACTTCTAATCAATAAATAACTACAAAAAGTACATTATTTTAATAGTTTTATCATCACGCCTTTCAGCATTTTTGGATGAAGGTATAAATTAAAGCTAATTTGAATTGAAATAAATTCGATATTGAGTTATAATTTTAAAAAGCTGGTACGGAGAATAATTAATCTTTCTCATTGTAACCGCCCTGCACGATCGTAAGAACAACTTTCGACGAAATGTGGATTTTCGTCCGCTGGCTGGTTAAACGCTCTTAATATTATTTATTTTATGTATTGTTGTAAAGTTTGTTTGGCCTTTACGAAAATGGCTTTACAGCAGTCGTTAGAAATGTTAACAAATTATTATTAATAGCCTAATAATCTAATTTCATAATTATATTTTCGGTCGTATAAAATCTTGCTTCACTTTCGTCTCAGTGGTTTAATTTCATTAAAAGTAACTGTTAACTGAAATAGTTTTAAAAAATTGACTCATTTTTAATTGTGTGATTCTTACTTAAGTAGTAAGACTAAATTGAAAGTTTGACATTAATTGAGACATTATTTTTAGTCTTCAATGAAGATTTCTTGGAGATACGTTGACTTGACACATCACATGTGAATTCAAGATTATATTTCTCCATTTCAAATACCAGCTAAGATTAGGCGAGGAAATTTTGAACATTTTGTATTTCAGAAACAAACATTTCTAAATTATTTCTATCGTAAAATTAAACACAATGCCCCATTGGAGTTGGTGCGAGAAAAATATAAATCTTGATTTCGTATTTCTGTTATCTGATGCAGTGGTTTTCACACATGAACTGCTAAATGGCTTCTTGTAAAAATCCATTTAGCAGTTCATATATTATATTGTACGAGTATATACTGGGTGGCTGGTATTTGAAGGAAAATTCAATGACGCTAAAAATATGTGCCGATGTCCAAATTCAGCCGAGATATTGTGTGGGGTGTTTTTTTTACTATAGTACATCTATCTTCAAATGTCTTTTAAAACAAAAAAAATAATTTTTGATTTTACTGTGGATTGAACCATCCTACCCAAGAACTGAGAGAAGACAACTCTACCAATGGAGCCACATATCGATTGAATATGGCTGATATTTGTTGCGTATTGCGTTCATGTCATATGATTGCCACAATTCATAGAATACATTGTCACCAACGATGAGTCTCCCTGCCGAGTCTCAGCTTAATCGGATGTCGGGAAGTTGGTTAATTTCTACTTAAAAGATTCAATTTCATTAATTCAAACAAATAAAAGTTAAATTCAAATGGATGTATTTAAAAATGAACACATTAACTCTTCTTAATTCTGACATTGATTTTGCAGAAAATAGGTGCATTTTGTATTTAACGTTGGCCATTACATGGGGCCATCTACGGCAATCATTTTATTATGTTTCACGTTCAAACTTTAACTTTTTTCAGCAGATTATCCGACAGCATTAATAGCCTAGCGACTGTACGGTTGAAATTGCAGTACCCGGCTTCGAGTACATCTCTGACGCCGCGCCTTATGCAAAACCGTTTTCGTACGTGGAGTTTGTTATAATCAACTTTCCTAATAAAACCGAAAAACAGCAATTCAATAAGATGGCGCCACTTACGTTAACAGCTAGCGTGGGGAGCGTCGGCTGGCAGGCGTAAGTACTATTGGATTCACACTTTCGTGGACCTCTCCGGGCATGGAGGGATGCATGGTATGATTTACTGTAACTGGCAGTTGTCAATAATAATACCACGTTGGATTTTTACCACGGGTCTATATATAATACATATATGACGTCATTTTTATTTATTGATTTGTTATATATGTCCATATAGGCTTTTAAATAATTTGTAGTGATTCATAATACACCAGTGATACGGGAGTTAGCATTGGGTAAATATGTAGCTATTACAAACAGAAAGGATGATAATAGTAGGAAATTTTTACATTTATTAGTGTTTATTGAAGAGGTATGCTATTATAGTCATTTTATAATGGAAAGTTATAATTCATTTTGTAAAAATTCACCTTACCTATACCTTTTCATTTTAACGTCCTAATATTTTGCATCAACTACCAGTCTCCTCGTAGATTTACCAGAAGCAGATCTATTAAATAAGAATCATGCATTTTTATGCATGATTCTTTTTTTGCGTATTTTTACGCATAATTATTTATTTTTGCCACAGGCAATTATTGTAAAAAATAAGGAGAAATTATTTTGCAATGGTTTAAAGTATAGAATTTGCTATATTTATTCAAAGAAATACATTGTTTCTCCCCGAATCACCTTTCCCGTGCGTCCCCTTCCTCTCCCGCGTCCCCTTCCTCTCCCGCGTCCCCTTCCTAGCTAGCAACATAAATTATAGCCTATATGTTATACTGATGTATGAGCTATATTATTGTAAAGTTTCATTAAAATCCATTCAGTATTTTTTGCGTGAAAGAGTAACAAACACACATACATCCATACAAACTTTAGCGTTTATAATATTAGTAAGGTAAAAATGCAAGGTGGCTCTGAGAGTTGGATTGTATTCAAATTTATTTTATTACCGTAATTAACTCGAATTCCAAGAAGATTAGAAATAAAAAATCGAATTTAAATATGACGGGAGTCAGCTGAGAAAAAAATCACGAGATCGCGTGAGATGATTTTGGAAATTTAAGAAATATTCGAAGCTGATAAAAAGCGTTTCGCTAAACGACTTTGACAGAAGATATTAGCCAAGCGCGTATGCAATGGAGGCACTAATTGTTGAATACAACTTACCTATAAACGTGAGAAAATTAATATGGCAGTATTGTACTTTTATTGCGGGGTCTTGACCCTATTTTAAGAAAGTTATAATTATCGTTTTGACTCTTGAAACTCTTTGCAACTCCGATGTCAGACGCGTCAATCAGCTTTTTGTGTAGCAATTGGCAGTGCAGTCGTTATAAAAAGAACGGTTTTAGCTGTCTTTAATGACAATATTTAAATAGTCAGGTAGGTACTTTAGAACCTTATTTTTCCTCAGATCTTCAGCACTCCCTTCAGACTAAAATAAAAATTCCTTAAATGGGATAGTCATTTTGCACTAGTTCCGGAGAGGTAGGAACAGTTGGGACATAGACATAACAAGCTCGCGGATTTTTATGATCCATAAACCTCTGGCTAAATACTATTGAATAAATATTTTTTATATCATCGATGCAAGAAGAAGTTCGAATCAATCAACATAGACCTAATTACGTCGGGTGATCAGCAACTGATAGCCCAAGACAATAGTCATATCGAAGTGATTGGCACTTGACACTCGGCACGTGGTATTAAGCGAAGGTTGTTCTACAAATCTTGCCTTAAATAACTTCCATCATCTGTGCCTACCCTTTCTGATAATTATATTATATCATAATCAGAGTATTTAATTTTTAACAATCCCTCATTTTTTAAAAATCAACATTTAAAAATTAAAACGATTATTAATGTATTTTAAAAGCCACGCAGGAAACGAATTACACACAGATTTGGTGCTTTTATAAAGGTGGATGTCTCGAGATCGATGCGTGACCTTTAGTTTAAAAAAAAATCACGAAACCTTTAACCTAGCGTTTATAGTACAATAAATTATATTGTTTGCTTCATTGTATGGTTTAACTGTTTTTATGAATTTAATTTTTATTGCAAATGTCAATAGTGGTTCAAATTCACGATTAAAAGTCAGTGGCGTAATTTACTTTAATTTGATTACATAATATTCTCAGAAAAATGCGTTTGGGTTCTAGATAATTCTGCCTGTTAATACTATTAATTAATAATAA
Source organism: Limnephilus marmoratus (assembly GCA_917880885.1). Lineage (NCBI taxonomy): Eukaryota > Metazoa > Arthropoda > Insecta > Trichoptera > Limnephilidae > Limnephilus > Limnephilus marmoratus. Next base: position 19,807,751 of record OU862906.1, read on the forward strand.
TACGGTTAAGATTTCGAAGAAAAAAAAGTTTAAAAAACGCCAAATTACACACTTCCAGCTGTTTCCATTGGTTTTAATGCATAAAAATATCAATAACACTACTTAATCATTAATATTTTTATCTAGACTCACGTTTTTATTAATTTATGGTGGTTATTTTTATATTATTTTCCGCAATGCAAATAAATTGTTCAAAATATTATTAAAGATAAAATCACAACTGTTTTGAGATATTTTTTGCAAGAATCTTAAAAAATATTAGTTGTTCATCCCGCTGAGGTTCTAACTATGTTATAAAATCGATTAAAAGATGGCTGAACGACTACAACTTATTTTAGCTCCTTAAAATCCTGTGATCCCGAGACCTTCGTGAACTAAATTTATAAATTAACCAAAGAGTTAGTTAGTAAACGTTGGTAAGTTTATAATTATATAATGACTCTAGTGGTTCCATAATTGGTACGAGTAGATACTTTAATCCAAATTAGAACATCTGGGAAAATTGTGGTCATTACCAAAGTTGTGCAAAAGCCATTGCATTCATATTCAAAAGAAGCCCATTTTGCTCAATATTTGACTGTTTGCCAATGTGAAGAAATAATCGTACGAAATCGGCCAAAACGAGTAATGCCTGACAAGTGAGTGAATATCGAACTTAATTATTCACAGCTAACCAAAATGAAGCAAGTGTCAATACATTAGAGGCAATGAAAAAAACGCCTTTGGAATACATAAATTTGACGTTGCGCAAAAAAACCGGTACCTAGTTAGGTGGATTAGCTACGTACCTTCATTCTGGTTCAGTTATTTGTAGGTTAAGGAAAAATTATAGACGTTGAGAAATTAACCTATTATTCTTGTGATAGGTATTTATTGCGATTACGAAATAGCTCGGTCAAATAGAATTATATAATTACACTATTAATGCGATATTTTAAAAATATTTCCTTGATTTTCCATCTTTTGGACAAAGCTATACTTATTTTTAGCCATTTAAAGTCAGGTATGCCCCATGCATATGTCTGGTAATGTTATATTTTCGTGAAAACAAGCTTATAGAAGGGTCCGAGTTGGATAATGACGGTGTCAGATTACAAATTTGTATCAGATTTGCTTTTTTCATATAATATTTCCAAATTATAATCGCCGAGATTTAAGTAAAATTTATGGAACGTAATTACCGTAATTAATTAAAAGCTCCGTCTAATTTCTATACTTATACTGTACATTATACATACATGTACAAACCTTGCTATTGAAACTAATAATAAATAAATAAATAAATAAATTGAGGAGGTTTTTAATAACATTTGTCAACAAACCACTTACGTACCTACCTACTTAGTGAAATATTTGTAACATAAATTTTTAAAAAACATTGGGTCACATGTAGGACCTACGATTATATAAATGTATATAAATTCAATTATTCTGTTTTATTAAATACACATATAACTTGTTGCTTCATCAGCTGTATAAGGAAAGCTTTTTTTCCCCTTAAAATTGTTTCTTTATAGAAAGTTTATTCGCATCTTCTTTCCGAAACCGGCTGGTAAATAATAACGTAGTTCGACCCCAAAAATTACAAATTTCTTTCAATTATTTAAGAATGCTAAATATGTGAAAACCTTAATAGAATCTTAAACAGGTATCGAGAATATTTCCAAACTAATTCAGTTTCATGAGAAAAATAATTAAAAAGCTTACGAAAGTTCGTACAATGTAATTTTATTACTTAAAAGTCTATGAATGATTTAGTTATTCAATGACCATGATTATTTTAATTTGATTTCGTTCATCTGTTTCGCCATGGAGCTAATGATGTATTGTCATAATCGACACTTTAGATTTGATTTAAGGTAGGTATTAAAGTATCTGAAACATTATTTGAAACACTCGGGCAATTATTTCACAACGAGGGGCCAAGCCTTTGGACTACCTTAAGGTAAAGCTGCTATAACGGCCAATTTTTAAAGTTTTACTCACTATAACCTCTTGTAACCCTCCCATTCTTCATTTTAGAGAAAAATATTTTGTTTACATACATGTGCTTAAATCTATACAGAGAGTTAGATAAGAATTATTTGTAAATCTAAAGTTTACAGAAGTAAACTTTAGATGGACAATCTGCAAATCACGTCAATCAAACTACCCACACTTTCTACTCTTTAACCCCTTAAATACCCTTCATGTAATTTGTCTCACATTCCCTATCTAGTTTACTTATCATATTCAATATTTTCACAGCAACAATATAAAAAAGCTAGCTGAATTTTGTAATATAATTATGAACCCGAGAAGCATACGGATGCAAGTCCAAAAAGGTAAATGTTCAGGAGAGCCAAAAAACTATTTTTTTCTCTAACTATGGTCTCATAACTTCTTCGGATATCCATGCTGATAGATTAAAAAAAGTTATTATTAAATCAATTAGTTTTTTTTTAAAACGAGCAAATAAAAAATATGTAAAGCCTTTAAAAATATTGTTTTAAAAACGAAGTGGAATATTTTGTTATGACATGTGGTGTATTATGAAAGGATCAATGTTTAAAAATTGTTTCCTTCCATAGAAAGCGTAGTAATGTATAATTTGAGTCATAATACTACATAACACGTAGGATTTGAGTCATAATACTCAAAATGCAACTAAATCATAAAGATGCAAGTTCATGGTACATCCTTCTGCTTCTGAGATAGTGGTTGCAGCATGGTATTTGCATCCGTATGCGTTTTTGAAAATCCTATTTTTTCTTCGTGATAGGACTTGTATCTTTCTGCCACTGATAAACATGATTATTTACTTCAAGTCTGCATCAAAAACTAATATCTTCAAATTTTGGACTTGCATCCGTATGCTTCTCGGGTACAGATTATTATCATGAAGTATTAATTCAATCTGTAAACTTCACCCGCCAAAACACAGGAATATCCCTAGCGTGGCGGGCGAAATGATACTAAAAAAATGTATTTATTGTGCATGTTATAAAAATAATAGTTAAAAGGGTGTTTAGTTTCTCTTAGTTTTGTCAGAAAATATCATAATAATTGATGTTTATATTAAATAATACAAGCTTTGCTTCATCACTTCGCCCGAGATATAGATTTAAAAAATTCTAAACAAACAATGGTGGATATTATCACACATAATAGCACCACTGGTCTAGCTGAAATTCATTTTCTTGCCTCTAAAATTAAGTTCCTGGAAAATACTCCAAATTATATACTCTCCATATCTAGAAGAACCAACTCAGATATCGAACGTTGTTCCTACAAATTAATATATGCATGCTGTATGCAGGTTTTTGGGTGATTTCAAAACGACGTAAGTCCATAATTAAGATTTGATTACTAACAACTTTTTGTTCATAGTTTTTAGCAGAAGTAGCTCAGTTACATTAGTTAGCGGTCGACGAGACACCAGGTATAAATTGTTTTCAACAAATTATTAACTCCACACTTGTAACGTAGCCGAAGGTAGTCTAAATAGTTTTTTACACAAACTATTATATTATACCATAAAACATTTAACAAATGTTGTACCGGTGAAATGATTTCAACAACCTGCTTAAACTTACACTAACTTGCAAATCTACACAAGAACAAAAATACATCACTCCAATATTTTTGATTAGTGGAGGATGCGTTAAAGTCTGCTGATATTTTCAATTATATATGGGACAGATTTGGCTTCATTGTAGTGTGTTTGATCACTGTTACCTTTTTAAACCGTAGACCTAAGCGGGTGCCATTAGTTAATGCTCAATGATTAACCCATTTGATTCTTCACGTACCCTATAACTATGCCTTCTGGGGAAACGTGTAATTTCGTCTTATAGATGAAGTTGAGCCAGAGATTACACTATGCCAGTGGTGTAGGATTTATATTTAGATTTCCGCGAATTTTTCAAACGAAACCTTTTTCCTCGAATATTTGCATTTTTTTCTTTTTTAATTATTGAGCGAGATTTTCTCTGATATGATTTTAGATTTTCACGGCCAAAAGTATTTTTGTTATTTATTTTTGGGGTGTTACGCCGTGTTGCGCTACCTCCTCCTTTAGCCAACGTTTCGAACAGCGTTACAGTGTCCATCATCAGGGCAGATGTGTGATGGCAGGGCAGGGCTGATGATGGACACTGTACTGATGATGGACACTGTCCGTTGGCTAAAGGAGGAGGTAGCGCAACATGGCATAACACCCCAAAAATAAATAACAAAAAAGAGATTTTCTCTGTACGAAAACATTAATCAAAAATTCTTAATCTGTAAAAATAACGACTATCAAAAGTAGTTTATTTTATTTTATACAACTAGGAGTGAGTGTGACATTATTACCACCTTCCATCAAATAATGCGTAGGTATATGTGACCTTCGTGAAATAAAGCATCCTAAAATAATACTTTCGAACTGGCATCAGTCGCATATTATTTAATCTACTGCGAATTAATTAAATACTTCGGGTGTCCACAAGAATAATACCATCTTAGTAAATAGAACACACAAAAATCATTCTCCTGCACATTATTTATCAAGCAAAAGCTCCCACAGGCAGTGATAACTCACACTACAAACGAGTTGCTAGAATATTCAAACCAACCTTTACTTCTCGTACGTTCCAAAGACGAGCGTTCTTCGGGGCCAATTACTCATGCCATCAACTAGATACCTATATTTATTTAAAAGATACATGAAAATGAATCGTGTTTCATATAATAAATAGCCTAGCGAATCAAACTACATTCATACGATGTAGGGCACCAGAATACTGGATGACATTCACAACGGTCTCGTTTCTGCACATTTGTTTGAAGAAGATGGTATCTATCGCGATCATCGGGTCTGAGTCTGGTTTCTATGTGGAGTCGACGGCTCTGTCGGACGGTCCCTGGTTCCGCAACTTGCCCGACATTATCTAAGTGTAGTTTCTTGTACGTAATACGTTGCCAGTTGCCATTTAAGTAAAATACACAACGGACCGCTGCCGAGAGAGCCGACATTGTTCACGAAACATCACGACCGGAGATCGGATGTCGCAACCCGTTGCAGCCGCTTCAAACACGGCACAAACAATATCCATCTCGCCAACAAACTTTGAACCAAGTATGAAAGGAACAATTCATTACAATGTCCTTCGAAAATATCCTAGAAAATATACCTCACTTATTAACAATACGCACTTGATTTAACTGACTAAATTGGTAATCATTATTATTTTATTTTATTTTATTTTTTTTTTTTATTTCATATATTTTTTATTAGTAACAGATATTTGGGTTTTTTTTGGCTACCACACTAGGCTAAGCCCGTGTTGTGGTAGTCGTACATTTAATATTTTAACATTTCAAAAAATATTAAGAAATACTTAAAACTAAAGAGAAAAAAAAAAAAAAAGACCATATTTTAAAGAAAAGTAAAAATGAAAATTCAAATTCAAATTTTGAAATACAAAAATTAATAATAAAAATTAAATGTTAAGAACTCAAGTGTTCTGTATAAATTAAAACATATAATTATATAAATCAAAATTAAAAACATATATAAATTTAGTGAAAAACTAAGAGAAAAAAATAACAACATTTTAAAGTAAAATAGAAATACAAATGGAAATTAAAATTTTGAAATGCAAAAATTAATTATTAAAATGTAGTGTTAGAACTCATGAATTCTTTAAAGTGCGTTCGTCCCCTTTCAAAAATCCAATGTTGTACACGTGTTATAAAAAGAGAATTAGAATTACTTGACTTTATGTCAGTACTCAGAGCATTATATATTTTAGGAGCGATGAACCAGAATTGTCGTTGAGCGAATGAGGTGTTAGTTTTTGGGACCACGCAACCCAGGTTTGATGAAAAGCGGGTGTGTGCTTGATGTTGTGGAGCAATTAGTAGATTATTTTTTCGTATATAACAAATGCTTGTTTTAGTAAATAGCTGTCGAATATCTAAGACCCTGATTTTTGCAAAGAGTTCATGACGGATGGGTAGGTTGACATTTAAATATAATTCTCAGAATTAGTTTTTGAACTAAAATAATTGGTCTAATAATGGATTCAGCACAACCACCCCATCCCACTATACCGTATATTGCTATGGATTGGAAAAGGGCAAAGTATACGCTTCTTAGAGTCTGTAAATCTAAGATAGACCTAAGGGAGTAGAATATATGGCAGAGTTTACGAAGTTTTTTTACTGTGTCACCGATGTGAGCATCCCAACGTAGTTGGTTGTCTATGATTATTCCCAAATATTTAACTATTTTTGATGATTTGAGGGTCGAACACGTCCAATTAATATTAGATGTGGTTTCCGGATTGTCTAAATTGAGTGGACACGAGTGGATGATTGGTTTAGAATAAATAAAAAAAAAATAAAATAAATAATTTCCTTAAATCCATCAGGATTTGAGGAAAATAGAAGCCTGATTGTTTCTAATGATCTTCAAGATCACTAGCTTTAATTAACGCAAATTTTAATGAAAGGAGTAATTCATTTGTGTCCTTCTGAATTCTGAAATATCCTAGAATATAAATATCACAGTTTAACAATAAGCTCTTGATTTAATTTAATGATTAAATTATTACCATCATCACTATCCATCAGGATTTTATAAAAAAATAACTCGAATTATTTACAGTGATCTCAAGACCATCAGCTTTAATTAAAGCAATTTTTAATGAACATCGCAGTGTCCTTCTGAAGTATCCTAGTTTATAAATTAGACCGTCTAACAATGCTTTAATGCTTTACCGATGAATCAGGAGATCAGGACTGAAAGGCAGATTAATTTCACATCATCATTCATCAGGATTTGAAAAAAATGAAGATCTTAATTGTTTCCTTGAGAACATAATATTAATGAAAGGAACAATTTCTCGCGATTTATTTTCGTATTGGGCTACCACTTTCTTTAGCCAATATTTTGGAGAGCATTACAGTGTAGACGTCATCATCAGGGTAGATGTGCAATTAAATTTATCTGAATCTACCCTGAAGATGAACACTGTAATGCTGTCCGAAAGGTTGGTTAAAGGAGGAGGTAGCGCAACACAGCATAATAACGATAAAATAAAACACGATAACACTTTCGACCGTGAAAATCTCAAAATCGTATCCATAGGAGCAATCCATCACATTATCCTTCTGAAGTTTTTCAGTTTATAAACTTCACCACTTTATAATACAATAGCGCAAGATTTAACTTAATAGACTGGGTGTCTGGTACGGTCGATCGATGTAGGTTTTATCGATAATGTCGGTAAATTAGTCAACGCTCCCGCACGACTGCAGGCCACTAACGAACGAACAACAGTTCACAACATAAGTGTTCCTTTGGTTGTTTGTTAGTTTGTGATCTACATTCGTGCTTGGGAACTATGACAAGTTACCGTCACTATCGATAAATCGTTTATCGATCGACCATGCTAGGTGCCCAGGACCAGAGAGGCGGATCGACTTCATGATCATTATCGATCAGGATTATAATAAAAACTGAAGCAGGATTAATTCTAATAAATTTGAAGATCACTTGCTGAAACTAACACAAAGGGATTTTAACAGAAATAGTATTACACGATTTTGAACACATAAATCAGGCTTTGTTCCAGTCTAATGAATACCACGATCTTAGGCCCAATGACGCAGTACCAGCTAAGGTATGCCCGGTAGTAAAATATGATTTCATTTGCAATCTGGCTAATGATTGACGGAGATATTAACGTTTCTGTATTACTTCGCGCCACCTTGAACTTTGGAAAAAACGCATACTGCCATCATTCACTTAGAAAACATTTATTTTCCACGGTCTTGAAAAGTTTTTTTTTCTGGGAACACTCAATCTCACAATTATTTATATAATTCATGGGTGTAGCTTAATACTTTTTCATTATCTAGGAAACACCGTGTTAATTTAACCGAGTCATATTAATTTGGAAAATAATTGATACTTAGGCATTCCATGGATAATTATAGGAAAAGCTTTTGATGCATACTTTTTTCATGACTACTAAAAAAATATTTTGTTATCAGCCATACACCAACGCCTCTGGTGCTTTATAAAAAATATAAACAGTTTTAAAAAATAATGTTATTCGATATTATTATGTGATTAGTGCCACCGTGAAAAATCACGCGATTGCTTTAATTCTTTGCAAATCAGTTCCAGTTTTTGAAAAGACGAAAACGATTTTTTGTTATAAATATATTGGAATTATTTATACAATCATTTCGAAATGTGAAAACGAAACTTAAATTCAATTTGCGTTTGTTAAACAAGAGTCACAGCACAGGACTTAGGTACAGATAACCGAAATTAGTATTTTACAAATGTCTATTTACCTACCTTTTTTTGTTAATCAATTAATCAGTTTAAAAAGTGTAATAAAGTAACAACTTTACAACAAACAATAATACCACATAAAATTAATTTACAAGGTTTTTTAATTTTTTTTATTTATCTTCTTTTGAAACGTTTAAAAGAGGAGCGAGCATCAGGATGAAAAATATATTGCTTCTATAATTAATTACATTTTAAGAAAATATGATCATTAAAAAATAGGCAAATAAACAAATTGTGACAAGTAATTGTAAAAAAAACATCATAATTTCGCTGATTGCAAGATTATGCACCATTTTTTTAAATTTCGACAATTTAGATATTTTTGTTATAAAGCAACTACTTTCATGCCGGCTTCAGCTTTTGCTTAAAGCGCCGCATCCGCGCTCTAAAAGAAGAAGATGGATAGATATGTTATTACGAATGTTAGAGGAGTGCGCTAATATTTAAAGCGATAAAATCGATGCGAAATTTGTGAAAATGGTTAATAAAACACGACTCGTTTAAAATAGAGCAAAAATCACGTTGAAGGCATCTTAAGTATCATTTAAAGAAACACTGTGATTTTTCATAACTATAACTTGTAAAATAACTGAAACAAACGTGTTTATAATAATTTTCGGAGCATACTTTGCGATTTTTTCTATTGAGGGAATTTTATATAATTTGCGTTTCGGCGTGGAACGCGTCTAGATATTATCTTCAAAAATAAAATATATTTTTTTAAGAGCTTAAAAACTTAAATGTTTAAGGGAGATATGTAAGAAATCGGTAGAAATTCGGGTAGCGGCGGCTTACGTGCTTGACATTAATTGGTTGAATTTGCAAGCCAATATTATTTATTCCTGGTTCGGTGTGGATATTATTACGATACCCTTCATCGCGTGATCGATAGTTGGATGATTTTGTTTTTGTACCAAACTCGAACCACCTTATAATAATCGAAAACTCTCGTTAACACAACAGGATGTTCTCAGACTGAAAACAATGGACAACTTAGAACAAACAATGTATTGTTATTAAATTATTTACTAAGCGGACCTTAACATTACCTACTGTTAATCCTAGAACAAACAAATAATATAGAGCGTCTTATGGGTGTGAAAATGCACAAGCCATTGTGCACTGTCGTTTAGAATAGTTTAGATACACTATAAAATGCACAAGCCATTGTGCACTGTCGTTTAGAATAGTTTAGATACACTATAAAATGCACAAGCCATTGTGCACTGTCGTTTAGATAGTTTAGATACACTATAAAATGCACAAGCCATTGTGCACTGTCGTTTAGAATAGTTTAGATACACTATAAAATGCACAAGCCATTGTGCACTGTCGTTTAGATAGTTTAGATACACTATAAAAGTAATGGTTAGCTAGAAACCAAAAAAATATAAGAAAATTCTGTGATGAAAAATGAGTACTTCGTCTTGAAAACTCTTAAACAGATATATGTATTACGTTTTTGTCGAAATTTAGTAGTGTCAATTTTCATGGAAATTTTTCTATTATTAATTGTTTCTAGAAGGTTTGTACAAATACACTAATTTTAACAGCTCTTCATAGCATCAAACTAGGCACATGGATCTCGAATTTACATACTTATATAAAAATCAAAATATGCTTTCTTGGGTATATATTTACAGGGTGTTAAGGGACGTACTTGAAATACTTTAACCAATGATTCCTGACATTATTTGAAGTAAAAATTGTTAATAAAATTTTTAGTCACCGGTGACATTTTTGGTGTATTTTTTTTATTTTATATTTGAGATGTCTGTTTGTTTGTTTATTTAGCACAATATATTATACATTTATATACATTATTTATTAAATTTTGACTGCCCAACTAGGAGTATTATCCCGTTTTAGTACAGTCAAGTGTGTATTGCTATATTAAGCATGGGAAATGTTTGAAACTTTCAAAATACCTTCTTTCCATCCTCGCGAAGGTTCTGGATTAATACAACCACATGACAATACATCTGAAAAGTTTTTTTTTTTTCATTACAAAAACGCTTAGAAAAATGTCCCAATTTGAGAATGATATTTTGCAAAACAATGATTATGCAATCAAACTTCAATTTTCGAAACTCTTTAAATTAATAAAGTAATCATAAATTATATTTATTTTAAATGGGTACCTACCCATGTTAGATGCCATATTTTATTGATTGTTCATATAATATACAAAAAAAAATTGTAATAGAAAATTTAAAAAAAATTGCAATAGGTGGCTGTTTGAAAGTTGAGCTGTTTAATTATCTGAATATACCGGGATTGAATATATTTAACGTGGTAGAGGGAGGGGATCGCGGGAGGGGAGTTCGCGGGAGAGGGGAGAGGGGAGAGGGAAGGCGGGGAAGGTGGAAGAGGATCGCTTGAGGGGAAGGGAACATGTGAGGGGAAGGGGAGGTGGAAGGAAATCTGAATGAATGGGAAAGGACGCGCCGGGTGATACAATTGTTTTATTGGTGGCATTGCAACGTATACCGGGAATTAGTTTTTAATATAAATTTAACATTTTACACCTAAACATATAATACGTAGCTATTATCAAAGTTGTTAAGTTATTACGGTTTTTCCAATAACCTTCTGCGTAGATACTATATTTAAAATGAAATATTTTCAAATGAAATTTAAAATGAAATTATTTAAAATGAAATATTTTCAAATGAAATTTAAAATGAAATTATTTAAAATGAAATATTTTCTTGAAAAAATGTTGATAATTGCCTTATCTTGTTTTTTGGTGACCGGCCAACTCAGAATGAAACCAACTCAGAACCACATCAGAAAGGTCATTAAGAGTAATGTTAAAAAAATATTTTAAAAATGTTTAACAGGTTAATTTAAGTTTACCGGCTATCTTAAAATTATTTTTTTATAGCTTTTAATGACCTTTCTGAGTTGGTTCTGAGTTGGTTTATTCTGAGTTGGCATGGAACCGTTTTTTTAAATAATGTCAACTACAACTCTTCTTTTTTTGCCATAGAAAAAAGAAGAAAACTCGGAAGGCCTTCCGCGAAGCCTTCCATGCAAAGTTGAATGGACATAAATGTTCCATTTAACCCATTAGCCCTATTTCACTCTCAGAACATATCTGAGGTCTCACTTACACTCGCCCGACGTCGTAGATCTCCATTCCATTTGAATTTCGTAAACACAGTTTTAAATTGGAGATTTAAGGCGCGATTAGTCAAATATGGGGATAACGAAAAACTTTCAGGGCATTTCTTGTTTTATTCGTTATTATGTGAATTTTAGCTACATATTTATTTATCCAGATTATTCTGCGATTTTTCAGATCATTATAGTTATCACAATGAAGCAACGTTCTTTCAGATCATTATAGTTATCACGATGAAGCAACGTTCTTTCAGATCATTATAGTTATCACGATGAAGCAACGCTCTTTCAGCAAAGAACAAAAAAGTTCAATCTTTTAATATAATGTGACAACCTTGCTCATTCGCCAAGGTTAAGCGGTATATTTCATTGCCAACATCCCTGGACAAACATGACTTATATTTTCAACGATTGATTTCTCAGATCCAGAGTCATTTATACAATACATTCATCGGTTACAGATTTATTTCATGTTTTCTATTTCAGTATGGTCCCATTTCGGTCACGAACATTGAATTGGTTTTAATTTCGCAATAATTTCTCCTTTATTCAATACTCGTGATGATAATTTGGCATGAGTTGTTACAAGCGCTTCCGGAACTCGAGTTTTAACGTCGTGCATTCAAATTACTTGTAAACTTTTTATGTGGAAAGTCCATAATAAGTTGTACAGAAAAAAGCATACAGCTGCAAGCTGCAAGTCTCATTTACTGGTTTGGTGAGGTTTTTTTGTGAGTAACGAAACCCGTACGAGCAGGTAATATTTAAATCTAAAATGATTTTTTTTGTATTGAACACTACGGGTATTCATAAATATTAGTCAACATTCGTGATTATTCATGCTGAAAAAACTTATTAGAAATTTAGATGACATTTCAGTAAAAAAAGTTACAAATAATATTTCGTATACTCACAAGGGTGCGAATTTTCTGCACGTATCTAAACATGCTTAATTTATTTTATTTGTCATTTAAGAGGAAACCACAAGTCAATAATACCTATGTATACTCTCATTGTGCCTTATGCCTTATATCGCCACGAACATAGGTAATAGGCATTAAAATCGCTTGGAAAACGGAGTCCATATGTCACGATTTCAAGTGCAAAAGTGATATTTATTTATTTTGTTAATAATTTTATTTGACCCTAGAAAGATAATCCACGTCAGAGAGATGTAAGCAACAACAAGAATTGGTGTATTTTTTTATTTCGCAACGTAGCGCGCTGTCTATCTCAGTTAGCTCAGTTGCCGAGCAGAGCTTGCGCGGGGCGGCTCTGTCACCACGGTAAGTACAATTATTATGGAGAAATACATACCCCACACGTCCGAGAGACGTATGATTACCTTTTGTGTAACTTTCAGACTTTTTCGTAAAAAGGCGATTTAGCGAAATAAAAAAAATACATGCATATAAATAATTTTTTAACGTAACGACTGATCAGCATTTAAACTTTCATAAATTATAAAAAATACATGCATATAAATAATTTTTTAACGTAACGACTGATCAGCATTTAAACTTTCATAAATTATAAAAAATACATGCATATAAATAATTTTTTAACGTAACGACTGATCAGCATTTAAACTTTCATAAATTATAAAAAATACATGCATATAAATAATTTTTTAACGTAACGACTGATCAGCATTTAAACTTTCATAAATTATAAAAAATACATGCATATAAATAATTTTTTAACGTAACGACTGATCAGCATTTAAACTTTCATAAATTATAAAAAATACATGCATATAAATAATTTTTTAACGTAACGACTGATCAGCATTTAAACTTTCATAAATTATAAAAAATACATGCATATAAATAATTTTTTAACGTAACGACTGATCAGCATTTAAACTTTCATAAATTATAAAAAATACATGCATATTATTATTTATCTTGTTTATAAATGATCTTACAAAAATATTTCATGATGTATTTATCTTACTTTTTGCTGATGACCTCAAAATTTTTAGAATAATTCAAAATATTTACCATTGCAACATTCTTCAAGATAATATCAACAAATTGTTAATTTGGTGTAATGAAAATAGACTTTACTTAAATATCTCAAAATGTCATATAGTTAGATTTTCTCGAATAAAAAATCCAGTGATCTTCAATTACAACATTGATAACAATACTCTGGAGACATTAACACAAATTAAAGACTTGGGCATCACTTTTCAATCTAATCTTTCATTTGTTAACCACATAACAGAAATCTCTAATAAGGCCTTAAAAATGTTGGGATTTATAACTAGGCTAACTAGAAAATTTAACAATATTAAGTGTATAAAACTTTTATATTTTGCATATGTTAGAAGTCAACTTGAATACAATTCTCCCGTCTGGAACCCATATTACAATATACATGTACAAGCTGTTGAAAGAATACAAAACAAATTCTTACGTTTTCTTAATTTTAAAATAAGTATTCCAGCAATTATGTTGAACTACAATACTATTTTGAATGATATGAATATGCTCAAATTGTCAGACAGAAGAACTTTCACTGACTTGGTATTTCTGTATAAAATTCTAAATGATTTAGTTGACAGTCCGATATTGCTCGAATTGATAAGCTTCCGGATTCCAATACGTAATACTAGAAGTCAGGATTTATTTCAGTGCAGTAATTCTGGAACTAACTACCATATGTATTCCTCTTTGCCCAGAATACTAATGGAGGGAAACAAGTATACCAAGTCAGTGGACATCTTCAATTTATCTTTAAACAAATATAAAATATTGTTACGAAGGCAGTTCAGTTATGTACAATAAATACTGTGTATTTCTTACTATTCATATGTAAAAGCCCCGAAAAAGGGCGTTAATAAATAAATAAATAAATAAATAAATAAATAAATATAAATAATTTTTTAACGTAACGACTGATCAGCATTTAAACTTTCATAAATTATAAAAAATACATGCATATAAATAATTTTTTAACGTAACGACTGATCAGCATTTAAACTTTCATAAATTATAAAAAATACATGCATATAAATAATTTTTTAACGTAACGACTGATCAGCATTTAAACTTTCATAAATTATAAAAAATACATGCATATATATAATTTTTTAACGTAACGACTGATCAGCATTTAAACTTTCATAAATTATAAAAAATACATGCATATAAATAATTTTTTAACGTAACGACTGATCAGCATTTAAACTTTCATAAATTATAAAAAATACATGCATATAAATAATTTTTTAACGTAACGACTGATCAGCATTTAAACTTTCATAAATTATAAAAAATACATGCATATAAATAATTTTTTAACGTAACGACTGATCAGCATTTAAACTTTCATAAATTATAAAAAATACATGCATATAAATAATTTTTTAACGTAACGACTGATCAGCATTTAAACTTTCATAAATTATAAAAAATACATGCATATAAATAATTTTTTAACGTAACGACTGATCAGCATTTAAACTTTCATAAATTATAAAAAATACATGCATATAAATAATTTTTTAACGTAACGACTGATCAGCATTTAAACTTTCATAAATTATAAAAAATACATGCATATAAATAATTTTTTAACGTAACGACTGATCAGCATTTAAACTAACGACTGATCAGCATTTAAACTTTCATAAATTATAAAAAAATACGATCTAGTCATAAAATTATCGTTATTTTTCATTAAAAAAATACTTGATATTTTGTAGTTGATTTGTAAAAAGTTTACAGAATTTTGTTATTTTTTTTAATTACAACATCCTTCTTTTGGTTTTATTTAAAGTATAAAACCCTAAACTAATTATTTAATTACCTTTAAACTGTTTAAGTATGATAATATGTCAAATATACTCGTTTAAACTTCAGTACGACTCTCGGACCTTTTGTTTAACTTCCAGACTTATAAATATTATTTAGCGAAATAAAAAAATATTTTTAAGTATAACGACTGATTAGCATTTAAAATTTCATAGCATATAAAAAAATACCATTTAGACATAAAATGAAGCATAATTTTTCATTATAAAAAAACTTAACATTTTGTAGTTGATTTGTAAGAGGTTTACAGAATTTTGTTATTTTTTAATTACAATAATTTTTGTGTAATTATTTTGGTTTTATTTAAAGTACAAAACCCTGAATTAATTATGCAACTATCTTTAATCTGTGTAAGAGTGATAATATATGAAATATTCACTTATAAACTTCATTGCGCCTCTCAGACATATGGATTATCTTTAAGGTAGGTAAAAATGTGATTACCTTTCTAGGGCTAAAAGAAAAAAGTTAATCAACGGAAACAATTACAGATAAATTTTTCCATAAACTGTAATTTTTAAAAATTGTTTCTATTATGTGTTCATACATTTCAAATGAAAAAACACATTTTTTAGTAGTCGGCGTTTATATTTTCTGTGAAGTAATTAATAATGTTATTTTAATTCTATTCAACGGGAACGGTAGGAAAAGTTTCAATTTATGAACAGACATTTTCTTGCATATGTGATGTAAACCGATTCGTAGTAAATATTAATCGAAAATAGTGATTTAACTTTAATCTCCTCACTAACATAAACCAAATACTGTTGTTTTGCCTGCCTAACGTATTATAGTCTACAGTCTTTGCTTTTATTTAACCTATAGCCAATACTAGAATATTCCATATCGCTAGCGGCCGATTGCGATTGACCGCACGAGCCTTGAAATTAGGTCTCACAATAATACTCTCACGATATCTGTTTTGTTTTATTGCAACATTCGCTTATCTTTCGAAAAAAATACAAATAATAACATGCTTCGTGATTAATTGTACGGCGTTGTGTTTAACATCCCGTGAAGTTAGCCGCTGCGAATAGTCAAAGGTGAAGGCAAAGATGTAATGCTTCGTTGATGTTAACGCCGTCCATTTCTTGGAACTTTTTCACTATTATTTCAGGGTACATTTTTACATCAAGGAAGTGAAAACTTATCACGGATTATTTACAATATTGTTACACAAGTCTCCCTGGAACGATTACCCTATTAGGAGGTTGCAAGATACAAGTATCTATGAACATCGTGCCCTTCTCTTCTTTCAAGCTTTTTTTCATAATTAACATTCATAGTAATGAACGACACGGAAGCAAAGAGAGACTGGACCGGTATTGAAACAAGGTCACCGAATAAGTGTAAGATGGGGATGCCTGAAGGTGCCTTCGGAAAGCAATGCAATAGGTCCCACGAATAAATAAAGGTTTTAATATAATTTAAGGTTATTTACTTTATTTTTATTCAGTTAGACAAACTCCTAATGTTATTTGTTATTTTTATAATTTGAGGTTATTAAATTTTATTTATTTAAACGGAAATTCTTGAATCGAAACAATTTCTAAGGCAATGTATTGAACTTGTTTCTGTTTATGACTAAAACGTAACAAACTTCTTCCAAACTACATTTTATTTAAATTTTTTAAGGAAGCATTAAAAACAAACACATGAAAAACTTAAAATTAGAATTCACAATACAAATTGCAATCAAGAAACATGTTCACTGTGTTATGAACTCGCAAGTTTTGAAAATATTAAATATTTAGGTATATATTGATATAAATCTAAATTGGAACTCGCAAATTAATAGGACCATCTCCATATTAAGATATTTTACATACATAATTTATAAACTTAAGAAAGTACTAAATATTGACAAATAAAAAAATCTTTTTTCCCTGGTTTAATCTTAAATCACTTACGGCATTACAGAATGGGGTGGTGCGCTTGATGCATTTATTAAACCTTTGCAAATAACTCAATAGCACATCATTAATATTATTTATTATAGAAATAAAGCATTCTCGACCGAGGTATTATTAAAAGAAATAAAAATATTTAATATCCGTAAATTATTCACACTATAAACTAAGAGATATGTAATTGAAGAAGAAAATAACACTAATAATCTGAACGAAAATATGAAAGAAAACAAGGCACAGAAAAATAAAAAGATAACGGCTGCAACTGCGATTCAAACAGTTATCTTTTTATTTTTCTGTTTCTTGTTTTGTTTAGATTATTAGTGTTATCTTCTTCTTCTATGATGTATATCACATTGATGGGAATAAACCTTCAAAAGTTATAAAAAGTGTTATTAAAAGAGTAAGTTCTTATAAAAATATGAGATATACGAGTATATTAAAAAAATATATCGAAAATAGTGGAAATAGAATTAGCAAAAGTAATAATATTGTATTTAACACCTCCCAAACCAACACACACAGTTTTATTGGTCCTCGTACATTTACTCTTCTACCAAATCTAATTCAAACGACAAATAAAATATCAAATTACAAAAAAGAATTAAAATGATGGCTGAATGATTCAGATATTGAAACACTATTCGTATAAATTATTTGTTAGCCTTCATATTTGACTTTTCACTTAACAAAACTGACATTAGGTACTTGACGTTGAATATTAGTATTTTATTTTATTTAACTAGTGTATTTCTATTTTTATTTTATTAGTATTTTTTGTCATAAAGTTTATTTGTTTTCTTTATAGGCATTTAATTTCTTATGTTGTAAAATTTTTGAGAAAAAAATCCGTAAAGGCGTTCAAATATTTAGAATGCACTAATTGCACTAATGATTTCAACTTGTCGGTATGCAATGAATACTGCGGATTTTTAGCAAGAAAAACGATTTCTTAATAATTCCACCTGAGAGGTCTAATTGCCTCCCAGAAATTGACTGCAGCTGATTACAAACTTGCAAATCAACAGAATCCAGATATCAATTAACTTGTAAATATTTGCCCTACAAAATGTTGTTCCTACGTTTTCACAAGATTTTCTAGAGAAAGTGGTTACACATATAACATAAACATTTGTGCAGGTATATTTTCTCTTCGATCTGATTATGTTACCTTAAGTGTAACAACTCTACGGTTACGCAATATTTTAGTCCGCTTGTCGAATTTTTATGGTAATCGCTCTATAATTTATTATACAACAAACACGAACTACTAGGAATATATACATTATTATAGCACCTGATTCGCAATGTGTTGAGTAAATTGATGGAAGTAGATGATAATTATTACACCTGAGGGTGATTGGCATCATTTTTTAGCAGGTGTAACCTGGTCTCACCAGCTCACCAGGTCCACCACGGCTGTTACATAATGCTGTGATCTGTGAGATGAATTGTGATGAAAATCCAAGCCAGTTATTTTTATTTGACCTTATTTTACACAAAAATAAACCTGTTCCACGTTAAAACAATATTTATTGACACTAATCTTTTTGATTAAGTGAAATTTCTAATAGTTCCACTTTCGTTTTGAGATGATTTCTCAAATATGCACGTAAAACTTTTTGAATTTTTTAAAATGGATCTGAAACTTACTTTTACCTACAATTTTTTTTATTTATCTCTGAAGAATAATGCATAGAACATTATTATTATTCTTATATACTTTTTTTATATTAATACCGCAGAAAAGTCCCAACTGCTACCCAACCGCCTGCAGCCTGTGAGACTATGGCATTCCTAATTTGGGTGTGTTGTGAGGCCGAATGCACCGGGAGGGGAAGTAGTCGGGGAAAAGGAAGATGTGGAAATACTTGGCTATTCAGATCTAGTCACCAAACACGGCTAAAGTCATTTCAAGCAACTTTTCGTTTCTGAATGGTGGTCAACACCAAGGCGATTCTGAGAGTATCTTTTACTCTTTAAGGTGCCGCAAATATATCATATATTATTTTAATATCCTCCGGATCGCTGAACGAGGGCCTTACCCCTCGACCACGGAGACCGTCAATTATAATTGAATCATCAATAAGTTCCTATGTGTATACTGAATAGATAGCTACTTAATGTTAAAGAAATATGAATATTGAGAAAAATAGAATGGAATCACAATAAGATAATATTTACAGAAAAAAAATCTTTGTGTACCTATACCTAATTGAAAGGAATTTGTAATTCCTTTTTTTACATTAACTCCACACAGGAGGCCCTGAGGAAAATAATTTCCCCTGGGGCCTATGTCATCTTTGAAGATGCTGCGTGGAGGGTCTTTTTGGGAAAGGAAGGAGTGAACACGGGTCTTGAAGAGACCCATGTTGTAGGAGGGAGGAAACGCGGAGGCCGGCAAATCGTTCCACAGCCGAGCCGTTAAACTCAAGAACGAGTCATAGAAACAACCGTTCTCAAGTGACTAATATCAACCGTGTACAAATGTTGGGCGCGTGTTTGGCGCGTTTCCCAACTATGCACCGGTTCCGAGGGGATCAATGACGCTAGTTCCTCGAAGCATCTTCCATAGTAATACCGGTAGAACAAGGACAGCATTCTTACCTGATGCTTATGCTCTAAAGATTGTAATCCGTCTGTTAAGATGGGAGAATCTATCAAACGGACCGCCCGTTTCTGCACAGTCAAGGGTTTTTTTAGGTATTTTGGAGCTCCAGACCAGAGGTGGCTATCAAATTCAACCGTGGGGCGCACTTGCGATTTGTACAGGGTTAGCAGTTGGGTACTATTAAAGTATCTGCGGGCCCTGTACAGTACGCCCAGTTTCTGAGAGGCTAACTTAACTCTGGTTTCGATGGAGCCCCCGTACCGCTGGTCATTTAGAGTTACACCAAGCATATCGATGGAGGTCCTGTTCTGAAGATTGCTTCCGTTGAAGGAGACTAGATTTTCATTTCAATCCCTTTTAGACGTTACCAAACATGATTGGGTCTTTGAAACATTAAATTTGTTATTCTTATCCCAAGAGAAAACACTCTCGAGGTAACCGTCCGTTTTCATATATATTAACGTTAAAAGTGTCGACGTTTGAAGTACGTACCTACACTATTCAATTTCCTAGCACCGCGACGCGGGTGGTAATCGGGAAATAGCAAATGCACCAGATATTATTGGCAGGTGCAGACTTGGTAAAACCTTAATTACTTCCAGTTGCATTCAAATTGACTACATATAGAAACTCATATTAGTACTTTAATGGAAATGTAAGGTCAGTAACATTAAGTGGAGTTGATAGTAGGTATGGGGACCACTATGTGGAACACAACTTAAGTAAGACATTTTCCGGGTATCGTTTTTTTTTAATTTACAACTGCTCCCAACCGTCTGAAACCAGTGTGAATATGGCTTCCCAATTGGGATACGTTGTAAGGCTGAAAGTAGTGGGGAGAGGAAGGATAAGCTATTCAGATCTGGTAAACAAAAAAGCAGCTAAAGCTTTTTCATGAAACTTTTAAATTCTGAATGGTGGCACGAGTATTACACCAGGGCGATGCTTACAGAGTCTTCCCTCTGGAACATATTGATACGAGTATTACACCAGGACGATGCTTATAGAGTCTTCCCTCTGGAACATATTGGTACGAGTATTACACCAGGGCGATGCTTACAGAGTCTTCCCTCTGGAACTTATTGATACGAGTATTACACCAGGGCGATGCTTATAGAGTCTTCCCTCTGGAACATATTGGTACGAGTATTACACCAGGGCGATGCTTACAGAGTCTTCCCTCTGGAACTTATTGATACGAGTATTACACCAGGGCGATGCTTATAGAGTCTTCCCTCTGGAACATATTGGTACGAGTATTACACCAGGGCGATGCTTACAGAGTCTTCCCTCTGGAACATATTGGTACGAGTATTACACCAGGGCGATGCTTACAGAGTCTTCCCTCTGGAACATATTGATACGAGTATTACACCAGGGCGATACTTATAGAGTCTTCCCTCTGGAACATATTGGTACGAGTATTACACCAGGGCGATGCTTACAGAGTCTTCCCTCTGGAACATATTGGTACGAGTATTACACCAGGGCGATGCTTACAGAGTCTTCCCTCTGGAACATATTGGTACGAGTATTACACCAGGGCGATGCTTACAGAGTCTTCCCTCTGGAACATATTGGTACGAGTATTACACCAGGACGATGCTTACAGAGTCTTCCCTCTGGAACATATTGGTACGAGTATTACACCAGGGCGATGCTTACAGAGTTTTCTCTCTGGAACATATTGGTACGAGTATTACACCAGGGCGATGCTTACAGAGTCTTCCCTCTGGAACATATTTTAAATTAATGAATTATGAAATAACACAAATTAATCAAATACAATTTGTTTGCACGTCGTGATTTGAACCCTTCGGGTTGGTAGTCGTATCGAGAGTCTTATCCTTTGACCACTGAGACCTATCAACAATTAAAACTCATTTTCAGTTCAAAACAAAAATGTGTTTTATTAAATTACAACATCGTGAATGAGCGTGTTTGAATAAATATTTAATACGAACGATTGTGTAACATTTACAATAACGCAAAAGCTTAGCAGAAGAGATCATGACTGTGTTACGAGAATCAATATAGTTAGCAACCAATTTGCAATCATAATAATGCGTAACCCGTTTGAATCGATTTAATCTGCAAGTAATTAATTGACGTGGGTTTCATTTCTGGACTGAACAATAACAACTCATAAATAATTATCACCATAAATAACTTATCATAGGTAGACGAATAGCTTAAATTCGGTTGCTCTAATTTTGGCTGCTTTATGCTAAACTAATCTATTATGCATCACGTAGGCTGTGGGTTAGGCAGTTTAATCTATGCTTACTTCGCGACATGATTATCTCGCAATCCAAAATCTCATTACGAACGCTAAAACGAGGATGGATATTGGATAACCGTTGATTTACAATGTCACAGTATCGGATTTACTAAACTCAGTTAATCGAAATTAAGTGAGTAATTTAATAATTAAAATTTCATAAAAGGAACTAATAACGTTAGTGCATTTTTTTACATTTTTTTTTTAGTATTAAGTACCTTCTTAGCACGATCAATTTCAGTACTGCACATCCCTAATTTATTGTACATTGTAGAGAGTACAGAAAATGCTTTTAACAAGGTTAGGGAACGTACCCATACTACGTGACCAACTTTTTGCAATTTTTACGGGCCGCTTTCAAAATTTCGCACGTGTGACGTAGCTTGAAGTAAACGACTGCTATTTGTATTTCAGTTAATTTAACTAATTAACTCCCGGTCAACGTAAACGCCATGACTTTCTAGCCAATCACCGCTCTATCCCCTCGATGAGTTAACCTAGTTAAGTATTTTCAACGAAACTTGGGGTATAGCACAGTATTCCAGATTCTAGCAATTTTTAACCCAGTAGGATGTTAGTTAGGAAATGAATGTGTGGTTTGCTCCCTTCTTTTCGGGGCACCCTCAATTGGGGTATTTAGTGAGGCGAAAGGAAATGATAGAAGAAGAAGAATGGAAAAGGTTGAATTAATATCCGTTACTAATCATAACTTCGGTTTCACATCAGGGCAATATTGGCAGTAAGAAATTATGAAAAGAGAGGGGTATTTTTCCGATTTGCTATTGTTCAATACTGCTGAAAACACTGATTCAACAACTCACGTGAAAAACGCTACTGTGTTAGACAAAAAATAGATTTAATTTTATGATAGTATCTTATAATTGTCGTGCAGCTGAGATAAATTCAAGGTAACAGGAGTGTGACAGTGTGTCAAAAAGAAAAGTTGTTTTGTTGACTTTAAAAAGTCCCACTAAATAAACTGTCAATCATTTAACCTTGTCCTTTGGGCGCCACTTTCCGCCACACAATATTACAAATAATATATTTTTAATACCAGCGACCTGAAGTTATCATGGCTCCGTCAATTATAAAATAAATCCTTAACGTGGGTTTACTCATTGTGGCGTTTGCATACTGTCTGCATCTGCAAGGCCAGAATGGTGTGTTTTTTCATCTAGTAAATAAATTAATAATATGACTAATTGCAGCTAGAAGTGAACATTAACTGCCACCGCAATTGTCTCTCTCTGCGACTGTCAGGCCATTGCGCAAGGGAACGAGGAACAGAACAATGGGGTCTGCTTCACGTGCAGAGTTCCCAACATAAACCTGACAATTAATTGTCATTCTCTGTGGTAACGCATTACCCTTCGGCCCTTTTATATTCATTTGAATACACCAGGACTGCAATTAACTTATAAATCAATTATGATAGCTTTCGGAAAATTAAAAAAAAAATAATAATTTACAAGAGGGTATTTACATATGTATTTCTGGTACCTACTTACTTTTTGTAAACTGTGTGTTAGGGATTACTAACGTATTAAAAGGTTTAGTGGTATTTCAATGTTTTGAGAAGAGCTTTGAAATATATTTTATAATGTCAAATGGTTGTCTCATTTGGTCGACATCCACATTTCCCCATACATAATAATACACTCGCATAACCTGTATGCTCATTGCGAGCTCGCTATTGCACACAGATGCATCAGCGTACGAAAAGCCGCGAAGAAAATGAAAGTTCAAAAGTTCACCTGTTCGATGAGAAACACAATTATTGTTAAATGACACAGAAAGAAAGTAAGAGTGTTCTACTTACAATTAATTTGGTCACTGACATCTTGTAAGGCACACAATACCGTTTAACACCACAAAACCACCACTTGTAAGAGGACTAACTGAACTGGAGTCGACGAGTCACGCGCGCGAGTCGAGTGCGGTTTAGCGAATGAGCGCGCGCGGGTCGGCCGGTCTCTTATACAGCGACCCTCGCGCCTTTTCCCGATTTCCCGCCCGAGCCGCGAGCCGCGAGCCGCGACCCACCGCGGTTCCAAGCCGGAATAATAAGTGCTATGTGTAATTAAAGAAACTCTGCGTATCAAACACACACGCGCCGGGCGCACTTTCCTCGTATTCATTAAACGCTTTTCGGTGCGATTATCTAATTCGTCAGCCGCGGCGGAGTTACCCATTACTCAACGCGGCGCAGGAAAGTTTTCCAACCGTCGCACACAAGGACGACAAAAGGAAATTACGGCGCCAAAAATAGGTAAAAGCGTTGTCTTCGAACTAATTATAAATATTTTTGTACGTTCTCCATTAACAGTTCGCAATGATCCGTAATTTTTTTTGTGAACGCGACCCAATATCCTGCGTATGCGCGCAAAGTTAAGCACTGTTTCGTTGACGGAATAGCTACGCTCGTCCGTTTTCCCTATTTAAAAATCAAAGAGTTTTAAAAATGAATATTTAAGCTTAAGTACTTTCATTTGAAATTATTTTTAACATAGCAGTCTTAACGTAACATAGATGTAATATATGCTTTACGAAACACTACTTTTTTAACAATATATTGTAATCTTTACTTCAACTAGAGTTCAGAAAAAAGTTCGCGCCATTATTTTACGGTTTCGAAAAAATACCTTATGAGAAATATAAAAACGTTAAATGTTTATCCACCTTTCTTAAATCGAGCGCATTCTTTTCAGGTAAACTTGGCGACCCCGCTCTAAAGGAAATTAGGATTAAGAGAAAAGAACTACGTATTTATAATGTTAAATATCAATAATTCTCTATTTCACGATGTGGGGAGGATACTGCAATACCACATGTCCAATATAGTTATACATATTTATGTATTTACCCAGTAGAGAAACAAGTACATGAATAGAAAAACTGGCAAAATTTAAATAATAAAAATAAATAATCTATTACGAAACAATTTTAAAAGCTATGATCATGTTACAATAAATAGTAAATGGTAGCATAGACAGTCCTGATTTAACTAAGCTCATTGAATTTCATATTCCCACGAGAACTACTCGATCTAAAATCCTGTTTAAATGTAACAATAATAAGACTGAGTATACTAAACACTCCCTTTTACCTAGGTTACATGATGTTACTAATAGATATGCAGATATTGCAGATCTATTTAACTGCACGGAAAGTAGGTACAAGAGGGCTATGCTATCAAATCTTTTTAGTCATTATTAATTCTATTTGTACTATATATTTTTGTACGTAATTGTCTCTCTGGTGTCATTTCTAATTCAAATGCCACAATCATTTGTTAAACAATTTTTTTTTATTATTTCTATATTACTATTTTTCATTTTGTGACATGTAATCAGTTCTTATGGTATATGTATACCGTTGAAATTAAATAAATAAATAAATAAATATTTATATGTTTTATCTAACTGTATCACTAATTCAAAATACAGAAATAATTCTACAAATAAGAAATAATTTAATTTTTTAATTAGAATACTACGACCACCTGACCCCAACTAACCCTAATAAGGTTTTTTTTAAAGATTTTCTTAATTAATCTTCTCATAATTTCTGATTAGAATTTCAAATAAAAAAATTTTTGGCGCCGAAAATTAATAATTCGGCCGTGTGTGCGCCGTTGGGCGTGTACCGGTGGTTGGACGAACCGACCGACCGCGACCCAAGGCGAAGAACCGTAATCAGGGGCAGTTGATGTAATCCCAACGTTTCATTTCTTTTCCTCTAATGGGAGTGTGTGCTGGCCGCGATATTAATTATTTATGTTCTCATTCTGATATTAAATCATTTACACAGGACAGAAATTTAACATGGGCTGCCGATGGCGTCATACAGAATTTGATTAGAAACTTTATTACAAACATAACTGATTAATCATTGACCCATTGAATAGAACTCTCGGTTAGCAAACGAACTGATGGGGTTCGCAATTGACATTGGATGCTAAATACCACGTTAAGGTATTTATCGTACTTTTGAAGTGAAACTTCTTTAGTACCGTTGTGATTTGAAACTCGATGAAACGGAAACGAGTGACACTAAAAAGAGATATACACATACATCTATAGGATTCTGCCTGTGAGATATAAATTCCTATCTGTATCTAGGCATAATCTAATACAACAACTTCCCATTAAAATTAAAAACTATCGAAAATATGCAGGAATTTAAGCCCAAGTTAAAAAAATACTTTAAACTGCTATAAAAGTCCCAAATATGTTTACTTTTTATATCTTAAAGTTTGCTATTTTATAAATCGTTCATTCCTTCTTTCTCTCTCATTTCTTAGTTTCTATATCTTTAAGTCTACTATTGTATAAATCTTGCATTCTTTCTTACATATCCTTTACTTACTAATTACAATAATTTTGTTACTAACTTAGATGATTCATTAATTTATAATGATTTTTTAATTTGTATTATGATTTTTTAAATTTATCATGATTTTTATTTTTAAATTTACACATGATTTTTTAATCTTACCTACTTATTATTTACAATAGCCGTTATTACTAACTTACACGATCTTTTATTTTACTAATTGAGCTAGAATTCCTTCACCAAACACAAGAGCATTGTCTCTTTTTGGTGAGGAAAGGTAATTTTTTTGTTTCTTTGTTAAAATATTATGTAACTATGTAACTGATGTTGTATTTTTAATCAGCATTGCCAAAAATAATAATAAAAATGAAGCCTTACCTACGACGTACCTACGAGTACCTACGAAGCGTCGCGCTCTGTCAAGCTGCGCGCATTGGCCGTTTTGATTATGAGCTCACTTTTCAAGGCTCCTATTGGTTGAGTTTGGGTGGGTGAAGGTTTTACTTCTACCGCGTGTGAATTGCACTTGATTGTTTTAACTTTTTTTTTTCTTTATTCATCATATAACTTTTTATTCAGTTTTTACAGGTGATTCGACTACCACGCTAGGCACATGCCCGTATTATTGTAGTCGAATTATGAATATATAATTATATAAATGTAAGAATTGTTATTGGTTAATATATAGTTTAGTTAGGTACAATGTTTTTGTATAACAACGACTACTTTAAGTGGTTTCTCAATTAAGTAGATAATATTTATATAATAATAAACATATTTTTTTTTTTTTTTACATGAGCTCCACACAGGAGGCCCAGAGGAAAATAATTTCCCTCAGGGCCTATGTCATCTTTGGGGATGCTGTGTGGAGGGTTTTTTTTTAAGAAAAGGAAGGAGAGGAGAGTTCTGGGAAGGAAAAGGGTTTAAGGGGTGGGTAGGAATATGGGGTTCAGTGTGTTCAGGTCATCCGCCTCCAAGACCTAGACAAACCTCACCCCATGGACCCGGGCACCCCTGCTAAATCACCAAACGTAGCGAACCACTTGGGGTGACCTGTGGCAGAGGTGTTGGTTATCCAATAAAGGTTCCCGGGGCGGCGGTACCCATTCCCGCCTCCCAAATTGAGATATATAAATAAACTGATACGATTTTAGATTTTCACGGCCAAAAATATTTTGGTTATTGATTTTAGGGGTATTATGCCGTGTTGCGCTACCTCCTTCTTTAGCCACCCACCACTTTAGCCACTAAAGTGGCGGCTAAAGTGGTGGGTGGCTAAAGAAGGAGGTAGCGCAACACGGCATAATACCCCAAAAACCAATAACCAAAATATAAATAAACTATTCTTATTGTAGGCTGCTGTTTCGCTTAAATAAAATAGGTACATAAATACATGATAAGTAGATAAATAAATAATGACTCTACTTGTGGAGATGTTGAAAATAAGTCATCCAAATATAAATAAATAATGACTCTACTTGTGGAGATGTTGAAAATAAGTCATCCAAATATAAATAAATAATGACTCTACTTGTGGAGATGTTGAAAATAAGTCATCCAAATATAAATAAATAATGACTCTACTTGTGGAGATGTTGAAAATAAGTCATCCAAATATAAATAAATAATGACTCTACTTGTGGAGATGTTGAAAATAAGTCATCCAAATATAAATAAATAATGACTCTACTTGTGGAGATGTTGAAAATAAGTCATCCAAATATAAATAAATAATGACTCTACTTGTGGAGATGTTGAAAATAAGTCATCCAAATATAAATAAATAATGACTCTACTTGTGGAGATGTTGAAAATAAGTCATCCAAATATAAATAAATAATGACTCTACTTGTGGAGATGTTGAAAATAAGTCATCCAAATATAAATAAATAATGACTCTACTTGTGGAGATGTTGAAAATAAGTCATCCAAATATAAATACCTATTATTATGATAATTATCGAAACATTTTTTTTTATTTGAATGTAAAAAAAATAAAAATAATTATAATAAAGCAAATTAACTTAACTTGTTGACTTTAGGCATTCTTTAAAATAGTTCCTCCCCTTTGTAAATAACCAATCCTGTACACTTATGATATAAAGCTTATCAGATTTCGATTTCCTAGTATCAATACTCAGTGAGTTGAACATTTTGGGGACAATAAAGGAGAACTGTCGCTGTGCGAAAGTTGTTTTCGTTATAGGAATTATACATTTTAGGTGTGACGAGTACTGAGTGTGAATTTTTTTGTGTTTTTTCCATCGAATCGTTTTTCCATAAGAATATGAGAATTGTCTTTATGTATAATTGTCGAATGTCTAATACTGTGAATTTTTTAAAAAGTGGCTCTGATGGGTGTGATGGGTTACATTTGAATATTATCCTTAGCAGAAGTTTTTGAATTAAGACCATGGGATATAGAATTGACATTGCACACCCTCCCACATTAGCTCCACGCAGGTAGTACTGATACCATTCGATTGTCATGACAACAAAATACATATTTTTTTGCTTTTCCGTAATCGAAAGGTTATAATGCTTACATTGCTGTTTAAATTCTGCATAGAGTCAATTCGGAAAAAGTTAATTCCTAAGGGTGTTCATAGGGTTAAATAATAATAAAAAAGCGAATGCTACGCTTAAATACGTTGTTGGGTTCCGTGACTTTTCAACCCGCGACAAAATATCCCCGACAAAATAAACCCGACCAAATATTCCCGACAAAATATCCTACGGACAAAACCTTCCCCAAATATCTATACAGACAAAATATATCAAAATAATACAGACATCCTGTAAAGTTAGGTTAGGTTAGGTTTTAGTAGATTGTTATGAAAAGAAATCACTATATGATGTCTATTAGGTTTTGTTTCATAATGCTGACAATATTTGGCGACAGTTTTGGTTTTTGGTCGCGAGAGTGCTCTTCCGCCCACTTTTGAACGAAGAGACCAGAAGAGACGCTTTAAGAAACGCTGGAGGAAACGTCTTTGGTTTGACAGTCGAGTTTTTAAATAACTAAATATCGATGTAATCCACAGGATTACCAATAACCTGGTTTGCGGGAAGTTAAGCATGATGCTTTACGTGTCAGTGTAATCATTATTTGTTGATTTTAATATGTTATCGGGAGTTATACCGTCCACAGTCGATATAGGTCGGATTATTTTCAAACATACCGCGTGGCGGTGACTCTATGAGAGTGTTTCGTAATGCCAAAATCTTGGATAAGATCGATCATCCCGGGCTAGGCGCGTAGCCTCTAGAATTCGCGAAAGTGCCACAACAAGATTACCCGTATCGGGCACTAGCGATGTGTCAGTTCAGCTGGAATGGGCTCGTGTGATCCGCTCCTTTGCGGGAAGCGGTTCCTACTCCCACTCCTTTTTCAAATCGACTACTCCCAGAGAACCCGGCCCAGTCCCAGTACTCGCATCCAAATAAATCCGGCGGTCCCCGAGCAACTCAACGCCGAAGCGCGAAAACCGCGGCGCCGCGGCCGGCTTTCCTAGCCACTAGCCACTCGAATACAAGTCCCGGGTTCCTTTAAACCCAAGCGCCTTGTTCCGAGCTACGTGAATCGCGACACAATCCATTCATTCCGCCCACTCCCGGACTCGCGAACTACGATACATTCCTGACTCACCCCGTGGCCGCCCGGCTTGCTCCGCGAGTACTCCGGTGCTAATGAATAGTACTGAGTAGCAGGAACCACGAACCACCGTCCGGCGTCACTCACCATTCCACTCATGAGTCGCGGGTCTCGGTGAGTTCTCGGAACACTCCCCGCGACCCGCGGCCCGCCAACTATCACACTTCCCCTTGAGTCACGAGACGTGGGCTCACGTGGGCTGGGCCTGGGCGTTCATTCGGTCGCTGTCCGTTGATCGACACACACGTGCGTGACCGTTTCGGCTAGACACGGAGTCGTTTTTTAATTAGAGCGTCTTATCTGGTATCGTTAATCAACGGGTGACGTGCATTATAAAATAATAGTTTATAGTAAAGCATTACAGCTTATTAATTTACTTATTTAAATTCTCAATAAAAGACCGTGCAATGTAGGTACATTGAATGTACCTACATTGCACGGGTGATGGGTCCTTGTCCTCGTGCGGGTCTTGTCCGACTCCGGGGTTCTGAGTTATCGTGTGGGTTCTACGAGTAGGTCCTGGTTTCGAGTTCTTTGAACCCGTGCGTCCCGTTTCGGTGCGCGGCAACAATACCCAGTGCCCAGTCCGCACCTAAGAACTCGGACCCGGGACCTGCTCCTAGAACTCGTGTACTTTTAAAAGGAAGCAAGTCTCGGAGGCTTCCGGAAAAATGCAGAACTTACCCACCTCTATCGGGCACGCGATTCCGAGGTCGGAGAACCTCGTTCATCCTGCCTTAACCAAAGCTGCCGCATCTTAACGATTGTTACCGGCAATACTATTTTAATTCCGATGGAATAAAGTCCCGATTTGCTAAATATGCAGTTAGTTCACCTCACGGATAATACGGAACGTTCGTGTTGTCGAAGTTTGATGCACGGATAATACGGATTGTTCCTTTTTAACTAATAGAGAATCAAATATGACATTTGTCGGAAGTACCAATCTTATAAAATAAATTCTCTAAAATAAAGTCGCATTTCATCATACTTTTAAAAAACATCCCAGGTTTTGAATGGTTTGTTGGCAAAGCAGGGTTTGTCTAGCGGGTTTGTGTAATTATTTTAATATATTTCTTTCCATGTTCTACTGTTATAAATACAGGTACAAACTTGTCAATGATGCACTCACTTTGTTTCAGGTAAAAATATTTTTTCTATGATTGGCAGCATCGATGAAATGTTAAAATAAAAACGATGAATAAACATGGCGTTACCGCGCGAGTGAATTAATTTTAACAAAATTAAAATGTTAAATGCGTATTTTTTGCATGTTTTTTGGTCTCCCCCAAATTAAATACTCACTTTTCGTAATAATAAAGCTAAATCTAACTGTTTGGATAAAAAGTATTCCGTATTAACGAGTAAGCGGTTTAAGAGCGGAGCAGGGCAAACGATTTTGTCGAAATTTGCCAAAATAGTTAAAAAATTTGTCGCTTGCGTCGCCCTCATCGAATTTTTAAATCAATTCCACCAAAAATTAATGTTCATTGTTACTTCAAATGAGTTTGATCCCAGTATCCGCTCGTAAAAAACCCGAAGTGACGGCGATCATTCCCGAACACGAATTGAAAAAGGAATATTACACGTTGGTCGTTTTTGTGGTTGGCTGAATTTTGATTTTTCCCTATGACTTGAGGAAATTTCCCCCGAGATTCCCTATTTTGTTGCAAATAATTTTAAAATATTACACGAACAGCTTTTTAAACTCACACATATCCAAGATTCAAAAAGGATGATTTTAGATTTAAATTGGGAGATGTTTACTGGGTTTTAACACTACATTCTATGTTATTTTTAAACAAAAATTACAAACGTTAAAAAGTTTACTAAGTTCTATAAAAATCTGCTTCTTCTCAATATGAAGTTGAAATTAGAGGGGTATTGATATATTACATATTACGAATATTCCCACATTTCACGTGTATTGTACATAATTTTCCCTAAATATTGGGAATTTTTATACCTCTCAACCCCGAACACCTGCTAGTGGCGTTTGACTGCGTGAACTGTGAAGTCCATCATCGCCTGTGCAAATTGTTAGGGCTGTCAAAACATGGAAATATAAAACAACGTTGAGATATTAATTTATTTATTTAAAAGTTTAGGGTTTTTGCAAAATAGAATAAAATAGTTTTTATAACACGAAGAAAAAAAACACAAACTAACTTCTATTCAAAACTATGATTATTGTATGTTTTTTGTTATGTATTTTTATTTAAATCATTATCATTTCCTACGAAAATAAGGTATTTTCCTATGTACGCCATAAACTAATGATTTATTACATCACTTTTTAGGTGTGTGAATAAAAACATAATATTAAAAATTCTTCCAAAATTTGGAACGGTAAGAATAATGTAACCAAAAATAGTAGAAGAATGTCTTTCCCTGGTTGGAATTTATTTATTAACTTATTTTTATAAACGTCCTAGTGGCCTTTACATACATACATAAAAATACAATAAATTATATTTTTGTACCAATCAAAAAACTAATACAATTCAGATAATAAAACTTGACATAAAACAAAATTTTATGTACTAAAGCTAGAATGTAGCTATATGGATACAATTATTCATGTGTGTTACAAACAATAAAATAAAGATACGATGTACTCGTATGGTATCGAATTTTAAAAGAAAAGAATTTCGAAAAAAAAGAAGTTAATTATAAGATGTTAGACTGTCAGGAATATAATACCGAGATCTCGTATCTGTAATACTCGAAGCACCACTCATAAAAAGGAGAAAGTGAAAAGGATTTTTACCTTTGTAAAAATTAATAATCTCGTATTTACCAAAATTTCACACTCCGTAATGAAAGAAGATACTCTCAGTATAACCTTGATCAAAAACCACCATTCAGAATCCAAGGGTTGCTTGAAATGGCTTTAGCCGCGTTTGGTGACCAGATTTGAATAACCAAGTAATTCCCCTACTTACTCAAAAAATGATACTATATTATATGAGAAGATGCGTGAATTAGTTACAATTTTAATAGAAACGACAGTTTTTTTTCACAAGGAACACAATACTAGGTAATAGACAGAGTGTACATTGCCGGTATTAGTTATGTACATTTCACTTCAGAGCGCATGCAAAAAAATCGCTCCATAACTAATAAATAATCTGAATTTATAGCGTATAATACATAAAAAATAAACAAAGTATCGGTAAACGTTTTCGTGAAGAAACTGTGAGCGGTTTCATTAAATAATTTCAAGTGAA
Source organism: Limnephilus marmoratus (assembly GCA_917880885.1). Lineage (NCBI taxonomy): Eukaryota > Metazoa > Arthropoda > Insecta > Trichoptera > Limnephilidae > Limnephilus > Limnephilus marmoratus. The sequence continues at coordinate 19,841,055 of OU862906.1, forward strand.
AAAATAAACTCTGCAAAGTGATGGCGAGTATTGTCCAAAAAATACCCATCAGCTTATTTTAAAAACGTACCTGGGCAAAGATAATTGATATTGCATTTATTTCACGGTGTAAATAAATAAATAAATAATGCATTTGTTTGGCGCAGTGTTATAAAATGGTACATTAAGTTAAGCGCTTACACAAATTCACATCTAAACATAATAAAAATCAATACCATAAAACGTATTGGAAGTACAAGCATAAGAAAATATAATCGGAAAACCAATAATCTCTCAGACGCTGTTGTTCACGCGTTTCTTTTAAGGGTAGCTTTTTTGGAAAGAATAGCTTGCTCTATATAAGGAGGATTTCTAATTTCCATGCCTCTTTCATACCTCGGGTCAATTATTTCTGGCAAGTAGCAATCAAAATAGAAATTTTGAAGGCGTTTTAACATTTTAAAGTGAAAGAAATAATCATCTCTTCTTATAGTTTCAACCTTCAATGGAATCTTATTAGAGGTCCAAACACCAAACACACATATATTGGACTTGGTGACATGAAGTTGTCCTTGAATTTGGAAGTACCAATCATGGTTTGTGTTAATTTTAACTTCACCGTCTTTGTCAAAATACCAAAATTTTATTTTTTTCACTTTAATTGCTGCCAACGGCTCCATACCTCGAGCGCTATAAGGGCATTTAACTTCAACTATAAAATTATCACCTTTACTGTCGGGAGTGGCACCTAGGAAAGGATGACATTCATCTAAAAACAAACCGCATTTAGAAAAAGTCAATCCTAATTGAATGGAAAGCTGGATTAAGGCTCCGGCCTCGTTGTCATTACCAAAACGTACTGATGGTACTCCTAGTGAACTTTGGTACATGATACTTTTAACTAACGGTCCACAGCTGATGTTCAATCGTCTTTTACAAATTTTCCCGAACCAAGATGCTGTTAGACGCTTTCTCCGGAGTTCCATCCATTCGCCTGACTTTGATTGCAAAACAGTTGCATTTTCAATATGCGAACGATCGGCGTCTGAGAGATTCAAAGACTCTAAAAATACATTTTTGGCTTCCGTGAAAAGCACATCAGCCATATCGGGTGAGTTTAAATGTTCACCATAATCGCAATCGGGAATAATGGGGTTCAACGCGAAAGATAGTTTTTTTTTTGGGACTTTTTTTTTCTTAGCAATATTTGCACGCCTGGCTTCCATTCTTTTTGACCATGTACCAGGGCTGTTTCCAAAAACTTCTTTATGCACGGCGTAATGAATTCTCCTGGAATTGAATGATACCACCGCTGCGGCACATCGACTTTGGTACGAATTTCGGGACGTATAATTTATTCGCTTACCTCCAGTCATTTTGGCAATTATATGGTTAAATCTTTCAACAACGTTACTGTCAACATCACAAATCAAACTTCGAGAATGTGATGCTAGAGTGTTTACATGCAGCATTATTTTATCTAACATCTTGCATTTCTCTAATAGAGGTATCCAATTGGTTTCACCACTTTCAGTACGTTTACAAAAATATCCGCCTATGTGGCAGGATTTGTGATCTCCAAACACATGCCGGGGTCCATTTAGTATATCTGAATTTAATTTGAAAATTTTGTCAGCCATCATTCCAATTTCGCCCTTCCTATGCGATATAGCACATCGTACTGCAGTGCGAAGCCTTAAAAGTCTAGCTGACAAAATTTTCCGTGAAGCCAGGGGATAAAATGTCTCTGTTGTTATTTTGCGTAATTTATTACAAAAGTTTCGCAAAAGATGGTTGCGGCATTCAATTTTTTCTACTGTAAGGTTTTTGTAAGGTCTTGATTTTAAAATTTTATTGTATGTGCTGGAATCTCCATCAGCGATGAGTTTGGAGTATATAATGCCGTGTGTGCTCATGGAAGTCTTGAAACCTTCTACCAGAATGTCTGACTCCATGCTCGTCGAGCTGCCGGTGTGATTTTTAAAGCACACGTGTTCTCTGGCGCGTTCATTTTTATTTTCAGCCCTGGTACATATTACGCAATATTTATTTTTTACTTTAAAAAAAAGAACTTGGCCAAATTTTTGGCCAACGATTGCCGCAGCCCCAGAAAGAGCAGAGTAGTTTGATCCATATGATCTTTTAGACCAACATCCATCCGCAACCACAGTTATCAATGGAGTTCCGTTAGAATCTATGCTTCCAATTTCCCTTGCATATTCTGCCTCTTTCTGTGCTGCTTCTTTCATTTTTAGAATAGCTGTGCATTCGTACCATGAAGAAACTTTATTTTGCATTTCGCGAAATGTTGTGCCAGTCATGGCCGGAATTTCCATGGTTTCAACAAGTTGCTGCAGGTTCGCGAAACCTATTCCAACTGTAACAGCTCCAGACACAGCAGCATGGTTTACGTCTAGAGGTATATTTTTATCGTAGGATGAAATCTTCATTTTGAGGTGGCACATATTGCATTGGAAAAAAAAAGTTGATTGGAATCCTTTTCTATTTTCCTTATAAATATAAATGTTTGACAGAGTACATCCTAAGAGTAAGCAATGGGTGTTAATTTTTTGAAATTCTGTAAAGATGTATTGGAAGTCTACAATCCTCCTTCCATCAATGGCTATTGGTGTTTCTGATGGCTCCACTACAGGATTATTGACATCCATGAGCTGCTCCTATATTAAAATAATAGTAAAAAGGAGTAAGTAACTAAAGGTCCAAGGAATATTTCACAAAACGTGCTAAGCAAAAATTATAAAGCGTCATCGTAACTCTTACTTCAACATTGCAGAATTCCATTGAATGTGCGGCTGTAGTGGATTCGGGAATGTCATACACACTTTGTTCCTAAAAAAAACATAATCATGTGTGAACACTTTTCCATTCACTTAGGTGAAAAAATTACCCTTATAATCATTATTTGATGTTGCTTACGGCTAAAACAGATACACCAGCCGTGGAAACTATATTCGTGGGTAGTTCAGTACTGAAATTTTCAGAGTAGTTATCCACAACAGCATTGTTCTCTTCTATTCCCGGAGATCTTAGAGAAATCGATCTGCACACAAAACAGTCAAATGTAATTTGATTAATTTGTGTTACTTCACAATTAATTCATTTGAAATAATACATAGTATATTTGTGGCACATTCCAGAGTGGAAGGTATTTTCAGTATCGTACTGGTGTATGACCACCATTAAATGTGAAACTGTGCTTGAAATGGCTTTACCGTGTTTGATGAATGTGAAACATGTATGTTCATTTCATAAAGAGTCCTAATGAGTCCTGAATTCTCCAATTCTTTCAATATAAATATTTACTTTTGCCACTAATCTTCTCATAAATATAAAATCAACAGTAATAGGGGTAGCAAATGTAAAATCATGCCATGTCCAGTGTTTTAAATGTAGTGTATAACGCGTTTAACGTGTGCACATCGCATCTTCTCCAAGAATAAACTTTCTTCTTTATCGGAAGTAACCTGCCAGGTAAGTATGTTTTCTGTATCCTTTGTAAATGATAAAGTTAGATATAGCCAAAGAAATCTAAAACTAGTGGCGAAAGCTTTTTTGTTTGTTTTTAATTTGTTTTAAAAAAAATCTGGTTAAAGTCGTCGGATACGTCTAAATACACCCTGTAGTATAGTAGTTATGCTATAAATAGGTTAAAAATCATACTTTTTCATTCGGAGTGTATTGAGCTGACGCCAAGTTTTGGAACGCCATTTGTTTCCCATATTTAAATTTTTGTACTGAAAAAAATACAAACACTAATTAAATAAAGTGAATTTGCAATTATTGAACAAGTAATTTTCTAACAATTATTATAAGCAATAATTATCAGCCTGAAACACTCATCTACATTGAAAAATCTTCCAAGAAAAGATACTTGCCGCCAACGGGACTTGAACCCGTGTCCTTCTGATTGCCGGTCAGGTGCTCTGACCACTGAGCTATGGCGGCTTAACTTATACCCGCCAAATAATTCAATATATACTAGTGTTTCATTCAACAATTACTGTTTATTATATATACTGTTTAAATAAAATAAACAGTAATTGTTAAATACCGTAATATAAACTGTTTATTATATATATATATAATAAACAGTAATTGTTGAATGAAGCACTAGTATACATATATTGAATTATTTGGCGGGTATTAGATAAGCCGCCATAGCTCAGTGGTCAGAGCACCTGACCGGCAATCAGAAGGACACGGGTTCAAGTCCCGTTGGCGGCAAGTATCTTTTCTCGGAAGATTTTTCAATGTAGATGAGTATTTCAGGCTGATAATTATTGCTTATAATAATTGTTACCCTTTGTGCTATGCATAAAAATCTTGTCTAAACGTTAGTTTATCAATTAAAAAAATAATAAGTAATTTTCTTTTCTTTGAATCATAACGATAATAGCTCGATTAAATACTTAAATGATTATAATAATTAATCATTTATTTGCACAACCCTTAAACCTTTGTCGAATGTAACATGATATCTGCGAATATCAGCGAATACCGCTTCTATTATTCTATTCTATTATTGTTACCGTGGTCTCGCTCTGACATGCCCACGGCCCCGTGCTAGAGAAAGAGACCACAATACTTTTAAAAGTTGCTTTGTTGTTCCGAGTTTTGAATGTGTACCCAGTGTGAGGCTATCTGAAGGTAACACGTAAGAAGGTACAATATATGTGAACATTCGTGTCCTGGATATTCTAGTTATTTTGTCCCTTTCTACGTGCTCCGTTTGAAAATATTAAAAAGGACTCTGTTCAAATAAAAAACGAACTACCCTGTGCGAAGCTATCTGAAGGAACATGTGAAAAGGTAAAATATATGTGAACATTAGTATCCTGGGTGTTCTAGTTATTTTATCCCTTTCTACGTGCTCCGTTTGAAAATATTAGAAATGACCCAAAACAGCCCACACATCAGAAGTTACAATATACAAGGAAAGGCCTCGTCCTTGGCACTTCCGTTAACTAATTCCTTTTGACATGTTTATTATTAAATGATAAACGGGTACTATATTAAAAAGTTTAAGCATATTATGATCGTCCGTCCCTTGCTACGCACGTTTTAGAAATCCTTTTTGACAAGCTTCCTTCAAATTACACGAACACATTATACAGTTTGGTTTCATTCATACAGAGTATATGTATTACATCTTAATAACTAATACACTTACGTTTTTCAACACAGCTTTACGGAACAGAGCTTCGCAGACAACCAGCCGGGCGGAGAGACTTCCGCGTTATGACCAGAATATCGAAAACACCATAGTTTTTATGTATTTTGTACGCTCAGGAAAATTGAATATCATCGAATAAATCATTGATTTTTTTTATATTAGTTAATACATTGTATAGGTAAAACACTGTTTTATTGGGTAATATTTTTATTAAACAGAAAAAAGGTTTTTAAGTACAAAAAAAATGATTTTAAAGTACGTTGAATTACGTGGTTTAAAAAAATTAAATACGTCATAACTAAGCTACATAATAAAAATATATAAATAGGCGGGTATAGGTTGATATGTGTCCTATAACAAAATATTTTTTAATATTTTTTTTCTTTTCGTATATGACGACAGATGGAAAAAAATCAGTGGTACATTGACGATTTTTTGAAAACTGATCTTTTATAAAGAGTTATAAAGTAAGAAAAAATATTTTTTTAAATATTTAATTTTAGCTTGAGGTATCGAAAATGCATGTATCTAAAAAAATATAATGACAAACTTTTTTTTTGAGGTGCTGTTATCGACACAGATGACTTCGAAAATACGCAAAAATACGCAAAAATACGAAAAAAACATTAAATATTGAAAAATCCCTCTCGGGATCCCGATTTTTCGGCCACAATCAGGATTTGAACCTGGCCTAACTTTCACCTGGAAAACCGGATGATTCCTCGATCACCTATGGGAAGCTGTGTTGGAGACACGGGTCACAAGCGGATATCCACGGATGCTGGATGAAGGGCGCTATGCAGGAGAACAAAACACTGTCTCTCTGTTTAATTTAGCTAGCAATCATTTTTCCATAATGGTCCAGGGTAAGTCTATCTTGTAATTTATAACCTGTAGTATTTAAAACCTAATACATGTCATGTTGTTTTATTCACAATATATTCTTTTAACTCTTTGAGCTAAATACAGCAGTTTTAATTAATAACATAACCTCTCAGGACACTAGCTAGTCCCCACGACTCAATGAGATTCCTTGCTCGAATTAAGCGAGGCCTGTTTCTCTTGAGGTTGACATTTCATGTGACAACTATTGCATTGAATTGGCGCGTAGAAATAAACAATATTTCTCCAAGTTAATCTCAAGAGAGATAGTTTGCGCTACTGTTCCAATACACATTACCTAAATGTTACGGCGAAGTCCGCCGTACATATTTCAAAACGTAGACGAGTACAAACAACGCCAAGCGAGATATTGGGGGATCTTTTGTCCGTAGGATATTTTGTCGGGGAAATTTTGTCGCGGGATGAAAACGCGTATTATCACGTTTTTGACCTTCCTGAGCATTTTCTGTTAAAAATCTTACCAACCAGATTTTGATAGTAGACAACTGACGAGACCCTGAAGAAAATAAACATGCCTCAGTACCTGTATGCCATCTTCGCGGATGCTATGTAGAGAATCTATTGAGAGAGAAAGGAAGGAGAGGAATTTAAGGAAGGAAAAGGCGGTACCTAATATGAAGATACACACTTAACAAAAAACATTATTATGCACCGTCTATAAAGAAAGCTAAGGGCTAAATAAGAGTTTTGTGTAAAAAAACATTATTATGCACTGTCTATAAAGTTAAGGGCTAAATAAGAGTTTTGTGTAAAAAAACATTATTATGCACTGTCTATAAAGTTCAGGGCTAAATAAGAGTTTTGTGTAAAAAAACAATCGCACATCACAATAAATAAATCGCTTTCCAATTTAAAAATCTTCTTCGTGACATTTGTTACCAACGTAAGAATGTTTTAAATTTTGATGAGAGTTTTTTGAATAACTTTTAATTCCACTTAGGAGGCCCTGAGGAAAATAATTTACCTCCGGGCGCATGTCTTCTTAGGGAATGCTGTGTGGGGGTGGAGGGTCTTTTTAAGGAAATTAAAGATAGGCAGTTCTGGGACGGAAAAAGGTTTGAGGGATGGGTAAGAATTTGGGGGGGGCAACAGCGTGTCTAGAAGTGATGGACATATGAATCCATCCCTCCAACTGCGGTCAAGGCGATGGATCGAGAGAGTCCAAGCAGAGAGGTCAAAAGGTCCCCCTCAACCAGTCTCTCTCGATCTGGCCCGCCAAACAGACGGTGGGCAGGCACATCCGAGCCAAGACCTAGACCAACCTCACCCTCATGAACCCGGGCACCCTTGCTAAGTCACCAAACGAAGCGAACCACTTAGAGTGACCAATGACAGAGATGTTGGTTATCCAATAAATGGTCCCTGGGGTGAATGCACCCATAGATGTTTTTTATCAATTGGTTATAGGTACCTATACCTACTTTAATTTCTTTTAGCAATATCACTTCAACGTATTTGTTTGGGGTGTGCTCATGGAACAAAGAAGTTATATTCTTGGGTGTGCTGTATACACAACTATGTCAAAATATCACTTCAACGTATTTGTCTGGGGTGTGCTCATGGAATAAAGAAGTTATATTCTTGGGTGTGCTGTATACACAACTATGTCAAAAATATACAATACAATTTGTATCAACGGAACCGTATATTAAAAATGATAGTATTGGTATTGATAAAAACATTAAAGATACTTTTATTAAAAATACTACTACATATATGAAATTACAATAATTTTGATTACCTTTAATTAACTAGTACATGCTTATATGTCACATTTCAGAACAAGCCGTGGCTTAGTTTGACCTGTATAATAAATCATTTGTTTATAGCCACTGCTTAAAAACACACATAAACCAAGTAAGTGATATTATATCAATGAATGGAAAATAATTCATTTTGGGGGAATCTCTCAGCACTTTCCTTTTAAATTAATGGTAAACATAAAAAGAGATAGTAAAACACTCCTCGGACAGTTTTATTTTTAACGGAATAGTAACTGGAACAATTCAATTGGAAAAACAATGCATTTCGGAAACAACGCTTCAAGCCAGTTTACCACCACGCGCAAATCTACTAAACTAAATTATAATTGCTTGTTAAACGTCGCCCGCATCGAAAGATTCAAAGACTTAAGAGCGTTTAACCAGCCAGCGGACGAAAATCCACATTTCGTCGAAAGTTGTTCTTCCGATCGTGCAGGGCGGTTACAATGAGAAAGATTAATTATTCTCCGTACCAGCTTTTTTAAATAATAACTCAATATCGAATTTATTTCAATCCAAATTAGCTTTAATTGATACCTTCATCCAAAAATGCTGAAAGGCGTGATGATAAAACTATTAAAATAGTGTACTTTTTGTAGTTATTTTTTGATTATAAGTATTTATCATTTTTCAATAATGTCTAAATTTAATAAGAATGTTAAAAAAATCTGAAATATATTAGTTTGTAAGTGCGCAAATAAATACACAAATGGACCAATTTTCGTTAAGAAACACATGTACGTACATATTTTTTAATGATTTTATTGAAACTAAAATTAAAATTCTAATAGATAACTCTGCTAGATAATGTATTGATTTATTTTACTGCGTGATTACATTATTTGAAATAGGTGTGGTATAATACAAAAACTTTTTTGAAAATTTAACAAATCTGCCAACGACCTATGGAATAACCTTATTATATTAAAAATTTAAAAAAATTCTAAAAATCTATTACATAACTGCACTAGATAAAAGAACAATCTTTCGAAATACATTTATAGTTTTTTGTGGAAAAGAGTCAATACGTCTAAAAACTTTTTGGAAAATGACGTATTTCCGGCTTTCTCTGGTAATGCCCTCTTAATAGCCAATTTTATTCACAGAAACAATGCACTCATTAATCTCGTTTGAAACAGTTGCGTTAAAATTAAACCAGTCATTTATAAATTATTTTAAAATCGATCAGTATTTATCCCATGCCATATTAATTAAATGGAATTTGTAGAAATCGGTATTTAATATAAAATAAATATTATATGGCTGATCTGATTTATCTGTGGAATGCGATATTAAGGAGAACGGCTGCGTAGTGCGTAGCCCTTTCCATACAAAACTTAAGTTTGCGTATGAGGCCAAAATACTTAACCAAACTGAAAAACTATTTTTTCATTTTTAAACGACTTCAAAAGGGAGGATATTCTCAATTCGACCGTAATTTTTTTAATGTTTTGTCACGTAAATAATTATCAATTTGTGATATAATTATTTACCTGACCACTAACCTGGTATTTTGAACAGCCCATATTGGTTTGGCAACACTTTTTTCTCTGGTTTTTGAACCGGGTCTTTTTCCATGGACTTTCTTGAAAATTTACCGGCAGGGAACAGGTGAATTTCTGACGAGGTCACTCAACAAGATTTTTTTGAGTTTATTTATTTAACTTTTTCGGGCTGGATTTTCGGTTAATGAGTTTTGTGCCGCTTGTGAAATGGTGAATTCGCATTCTCCGCATGCATAACCTTTCGGGTTGTTTGAATTTAAAGTACGCCGTGTGGCTCGGGGAATCTTGCTGAGATCCCGGATAAATCGCAAATCATCTGCTTTGGAGATGATTAATTCCACCCAAAACCACTAAGTGGTTGTGCTCCGGTTATAAAACTGCGATGCTAACGATTTATTTGGTGGCCCACTGACGGTGAAAACAGCCCCGCAAAAATCACCACGCTCTGGCATCAAGATGGCGTCCCTCGCGCCTGTAGGAAATAACCTCGCATTTGGCCTTTAGCGCCCTCATCCCGGTACGTGCTGGACGGATCCATCTGTCCCGGACTCCTGGCCGTCTGGAGATTCTTCACGAGTTGTTTGCCCCCTTCATCCGGAGTCCTCCGTTGGCGATCGCGGGATTGCGCGCCGTCATCACCTTCTGTTCGCTGTTTTCCGAACTAGATTTAGAATTGCACCGTTTGCGTTGGTCCACAGGTATGAGGGTTTCTTTGTTATTAATTTTGTTAAGGCATTTGCCTCTTTACCTTGATTTGTTGGTTAAATATACATTTATGGAACCTTCCCAAACAATCTTGTTTTTTTTTTTATTTTTGGAACAAAAAAGCAGAACCTTTCATTTTCCTTTCAACCTTTCATCGCTAGGTCCCACATCAACCTGAGAGAGAGATAACCTTATAGTTTGTTACCTCTACTTTTGACTGGGTAAACCGATATTGATGATTCTTTTTTTATTCGAAAGCTAGTGCTTCCAATGTGGTTCAATTTGGTCCAGTTTCGACAATGGCATCCATGAGAAAACCATATAAGTCTTATATTTGCATTATGGACGAATAACTCAATATCACGCCAACCATTTCGATGATTCTTTTTTTATTGGAAAGGATGTATTTCAAGGGTAGTTTGATGAGAGTTTGGTTAGGTTCTGATTATGGGATCCATACAAAGTAGCGGAACTCTTCAATTCTTAGGAGCAAATTAACGATACTCGGCCGAATCTCTTAATTTGACCCTAATGACGTTATGGTCAAATTATGTCTGTCTCATATGAGTAGTACGTTTAGCAGGTCTACCCATATTCAGACAAATTAGTGTACTTCAGATTCACTAAAAATCAAAAACTAAACAAAAATTTTAACCAAACAAAAAATGCACTAAAAAGTAAAAAAATTATTTCGTATTCTTTTACAACTTCATTATCAACTTACTTTTTCTACTCATCAATATGTAGGCACGATTGTTATTTTTGGAGTCGGTGTCAGCAAAGGTAGACCCGGCCCGGCGTGTTCACTTGACAGTTCCCTTCACACCGCGGCCCCGCTCTCGCCTCTCGCCTCGTCAAGTCGCTCATGTGACACAAGCACATCTCACCTATAACTATGTATGTAGTTACAAACCTACCTTGGCTACCTTTTGCCTTCTGAAGGCATTAGCAAACTGTGGTCATGCCACATACAGACGGTTTTTGATGGGCATAAATTTGCATTTACAAATTACAAAAGACTGATTTACGTTATTAACCCAAATTTGTCGTATATACTCGTAAATTTAAATTTCTACCCAAAGAAATTATTTTTTATTTTCATTACGTTAACTCAGTAGGTTGGGAAAGATTATGTTTTTAATAATTGTATTTAACACAAAAAAAAAATGCCAGAATTGCCTCTAAAATCATGATTATAGTTGATTCCTTTATTTAACTATATTTTATAATTTAAAACATAAATGAATAAAATAACACATCGTATCAATATCCGTAATAGATACTTGCAATATCTTTTGATTGAAAAATATTTATTCAGTTTGGTTTATGTAAAAAAAGGCCGCCCAACCGTTCCTCCTAAGAAAATACCCTAAGGCGTGAGAACACATAAACTAAAAACCCCTTCATTGCCTTATTCGGTGAATAAATATGGTGCAGATTGAAAAAGGAATTTTGCGGTAAGATAAATGACGGGAAAAGTTACCAGATGGCTGCAATATTAAAATTGCTGAAATGCTAGCACTAGATCGCTTATAAGTATATAGGTACGTTAGGAGAAAATTTTCAATAGTGTTAGTAACACAAGCTGTTCAATGGGCATATTTATGTACAATACCGATGTTGTGGAACGTATAAGGCTGTGTGTCTGGTTTTGAAATGATGGTATGCATTGCATAGTTCCTACCGGGGTGTCATTTATCCAGTACCTACACCTACCCTTCCTAACGAAGCAACCCTAATCACATTTCGCACCGTTTGCGGTTCATTCGTTCTTCCCCACAGCAAACGGTGCGAAATGCTGCTTGGGGTTGCTTCGTTCCTATCCCATAGCTGTAGATTAGGCTCACGCATTGTTTCCTGTTTATACGCAGCATTATGCTTCATATCCCCGATAACTTCACCCGGGCTAGGCAGCATTGAATTTTTATATTTTGACTAGCTGGGTTACCCGACTTCGCTCAGGAAAACATTCGAGAGTGTTCTGGAATGTTTCACTTTGATGTTCCCGATTCTCTATTCTCGAACATTCCACAATTTTCTGTGCTGGAACGTTGTGGAATGCTCTAAAATACTCTGACTGGGGTGTCGGCATCACTCATGGAGTTGATGTCAGTTTAAATTGACATTCGAATTCACGACGGATCTTGCTTTATATACCCCATATGGGTAGCCTCATAGAAAAAAAACTTCAAATGTTCCATAATAATGTTCCAGATCATTCCACCACATTCAGGAGTGTTCTGGAATGTTCCACAATGATCTGGGCTGTTCCGGTATGTTCCTGAACGTTCCATCCTATTCCCGAACATTCCAGGATGTTCCGAGATGTTCTGGAATGTGGTGAAAGGCTCAAGAATACTATGGAATTTTTTGAACTGTTCTAGAAATTTCAAGGGGGCGAAACTTCCAGCCCTTATATCTTTAAAAGCACGCCCTTCAGGTAAGAATGGGAACTTTCTTCATGGATGGAGGATAGAGGGCTACCACATAATATAACTCCCGTTATCGTACCGGGACTCGTCTTCGAGTTTTAGCGACATGCAAATTTTTTTTTAAATAATATAATTATCCAAACTTCTAGAATTTACCAGAACCTTCTAGACTCACTGACACCCTCAGCCACTCATTTCTGAAAGCTTCTTGAACTTTATACTTCGTTTAGGGGACCTCTCCCCTGCCCCATTAAACCACTTTGTGTAAATTATCAGTGCGATAAGTGATTTATAATCAACTTTCTAAAAATTTTAACGTTTATTTGACGTTTATTATTAAAATCTGTTGTGTGTTCAAAACATAAAAATCATAGTATAATCAATTAAATATTAGTTCTATCGTGTACGGGGACAACATCCCCGTCACAAAAAACCTTTTCCTATCTAGTTTTTAGCTTTAAAAGTGATACTTTATCAACTTTTGGATAATAACAAAATTTTGTGTCAAAGTGACGTGAAGTGACAGAAGTTTAGTTTTATAGGCGAAAGTGACGTTTCAGTGAAGTTACAGATGTGTAGATTCTTAACATAGATATTGTGAATAGTAATATAAGTGTTAATTCAGTTAAAACACCTATAAAGGCCATAATTTTAGACAAAAAGCTTTAAAAGGGTCAAGTTTAAACCTTGTGGGACACTATTTTTTTAAATATACTTTTTAAATACGTGAATTGGTTACCGTTCCGTGATATATATACATCATTAAACGCGTTTTGAAAAACCCAACAAAAAAGTTATGAGAATATATAGATTTCAAGTGACGGTAGGATTTTAAAATAATTTATGATAAATCAACAAAAGACGATTCACCGCGGGGTTTTTCATCAATCCTATCTGTAAAGACAATCCGTGGGAATATTTGTAAATTTCAAAGTGTTAACATACTCTAAATTTTGTACTGCATCAATCTAACGAGAAAAGAGTCGTCTTCTTTTTCTTTTTTTTTGTAAATTAAGTGGGGAAAAATGTCGTCGGACTCCGACGACGAGGACTCCACTCGGCAAGAGCGTTTACAACCTATTGTAGCCAGTGACAGACCAGCGTCGCCTTATAGTAGCGTACATGGAAGCAGGATGGCTGAATCATCCTCGGCCTACCGCTCATTAACCAAAAAGGATGATCCTAGAGCTGCCTCTCAATTCTCCTCTGAAGTACCATTGAGAAAATCCCCGAATCAGGCAAATAGGAAGAGATTGAGGGAAGAAGATTCACTACCAAATTTTATCGCAAACGAGGCTGCTGCGCAATCTAGTGATACTCTCGATCACATTTGGTCTCACCTGACTTTGATATCCCAAACGATCACTGCCGGCAAAAAAAAAATGAACAAAGAGGACCGATCAATTATTTTGGGTTCAATCGAACATATCAAAAAAAGTCTCTCCAACTTTGCTATTTCCCACGCAGCTGCTACTTCCCGGGCGCAGACACTCGCACAGATAGCTGAAACCCAATAAGGCTTCGAAGAAAAACTGGATAAGATAATAGCGAATAGCGCCAACCAACCAGGGCCACTGGCAAATAATCCGAAAACGAAAACCTACGCGAGTGCAGCTTCAGGTGCCCCCCCGTCGAAGTCGATCCTAATGAATGGTATGGAGAGACCTACCCCCATTCTCCATCCGACGGCCCTGTTTTACCCAACAATTCCCGAGGATTGCACATCCGAAGACCTGCAGAAAAAACTAACAACGGTCCTGAATCCCAAGAAGGACGGTTTTCAGGTTGTACGAACAAGGAAAATCAAGGGAGGAGGGTTTGCCATTCAAACCACCACCCCAGGAGGCATCACAAATATTAAAAAGGTAGAAGACAAGCTCACTGCCAAGGGTATCAAAATGATTAACCCGCAAGGACGCCTTCCAAAGATAGTCCTATATGACGTCCCGAAGGGAGAGGCTACAGGATCTATCACTGTTTGAGGAGATTTTTGAAAACAATCTTGCAGGTAAGTGCTCTCTCACTAAGGAGGACCATCTCAGGACAATGCGGAGAGTGTCCCTCTTTGGCAAGAGGGACCAGGGTACGATGCACATGATCCTGACTTGCCACCCTGAGGCAAGAAAAGTGCTGATTGACAATGGTTTATGCTTTCTTGGGTGGAACGCTTGCCGCACTCGCGACTATTTAGGAGCCACTAGGTGCTTCAAGTGCCAACAGTACGGCCACATAAGCAAATCCTGCACGCAAGAATCGACCACCTGCCGTCACTGTACTGAAACCGGCCATGACATTGATGTTTGCCCCAAGAAAGCACAGGCCGCTGTCTGTGCCACTTGCACGCGTTTTAAAAAACCAGCGAATCACCCAACAGGAGACAGAACGTGCCCAGCCCATAAAGCTGCTTTGGAAACGCAGATTCGCATGACTGACTATGGGTTCTAACGCTTTTCTCTCTATAGGTCAGATCAACCTGCAGAGGTCCCGGCTGGACACCCTCGAGGCGCTGCGGGTCATGACTGACCAAAACATTGACATATTCAGGAGCAATACACCCGGTTAGGTAGAACGCCAATAAGCTATCCGGGTGCGGTACTCGAAATTGGCACAGCACCGGGGGCGGGTGTTCTGGTCAACACTTCGTTGATCAGCCCCCTCCTTCTGGTGGGACTGTCAAACGAGTACCAAACCTGTGTCTCTCTAAATTTCGGAAACACTGAGATCATATTGATCTCAGTCTATTTTAAGTACGGGAACCCAGTGGGACCTCATATCTTGAGCCTGACGCGCGCACTAAACGCGCTTAAAGGACGTAACGTAGTTATAGGAGGAGACTTTAACGCTCGCTCACCATTGTGGTTTGATACTTCTAGTAACCGGACGGAACGCTCAGACACCGTCGAAGACCTTATTGCGGCGCAAGGTCTATCTCTGATTAACGAACCAGGGAACATTTCTACTTTCTCTAATACACATGGTGAGAGCAACATTGATCTTACTCTTTGCTCTGGATCAGTTGCGGCCAAGATATCTAAATGGAAGGTTCACGAATGCGCTATTGCCTCCGATCACAGGCTAATAACTTTCACGGTGGGTGTCAAAAAGACGGAAGCCCCAAGATCCTCCTGGAACTTCAAAACCACCAGGGCGAACTGGGATAACTTTGGGGAAGCTCTACGTGATACTTTAAGGGGATTTCACGATGTAGCAGCAAGAGATCCGGGTAATTTGGGGAACTTTTTTAATATAGCCGTGGTATCAGCTGCCGAACGGTCTTTGGGAAGATCAAACCCAAAGACGGTTATCAGGACGCCGTGGTGGTCGAATGAGCTGACTTCACTGAAAGGGGCCTACAAGAGAGCTTATCGAGCCCTGGGCGTGTCCAGACGTGGCGGGTGTACGCAGGAGGAGACACACGCCCTCCAATCACGACTCAGTGGCTCCCGTAGAACTTTCAAACAGGCCGTCCTCAGCGAAACGAGCTGCATGGCATAACTGGGTACAAGAAGTGGGCAACGCCAACCCGTGGGATATCCACAGCGCCATTGATAAAACGGGAAAAGGCTCTGACCGGTATTTAACTAGCGTAATAACCGAAAAGGACGGAAGGAACGTTGAAAGTGTGGACGTGGCATCCACTCTCAATACACTTCTGGGTAAGTTAGTTCCTGTAGATTCAGTAATTGGGGAAAGCGACCACCACAAACAGATTAGAAATCTGTCACGGCTCCCAACGAGAAACCTCGCCCAGGAGGTAAGGATGACACCAGTAACTAAAGCGGAAATCGAGCTGATAATCAAGGGTTTGGGTCTTAAGAAGGCACCAGGGCATGATAGGCTCAATGGAATAATAGCGAAGCAAGTATGGATCCACGCCAAGGAGGAGCTCTTCAAGTGATGGATACATGCGTGAGAAGAGGTACTTTCCCTTCTGAATGGAAGAGGGGCGTGCTTAGGATTATACCAAAGGGGAACGATAAACCAAGGTCGGACGTGAAGGCGTACCGTCCAATCACCCTGCTACCTGTCCTGGGGAAGATCCTGGAGAAACTGATCAGGCAGCGTTTACGTCAAACCTTATCCTCACCCTGCGAGCGGCAGTTTGGTTTTGTCCCCGGTATGTCCACTGAGCAACCATCACGTATGCGCTTGACTGGGTGAAGGCTTGCCAAAAGAGGTACGTAATAGGAATTTTCCTCGATATCACTGGTGCCTTCGATCATGCGTGGTGGCCGATGATACTTGTCAAGCTCAAAAATAGGAAATGTCCACAAAATCTGTTCAAGATCTGCGCTGAATACCTCTGCGACAGAACGGTCATCCTTTCTTTTGGAGACTACCTGATTGAACGAATAGTTGACATGGGTTGTCCTCAGGGTTCAATCCTTGGACCTGAGTTTTGGAACATTTTGTTTGACGATTCCTCCAGGCTGCCCTTGCCTGAAGGATGTATCTCGGTGCTGATGACAAATTGTATCTGGTCTCGGGGAACAGCAGAAAGGAAGTTGAGAGTAAAGCTGAAGAGGTTTTAAGTGTGACTTTAGAACACTAAATACTTAGGCGTCACTTTGGATCGAACGTCCTCGTTCTTGACCCATGTTAAAAGCGTATCAAGTAAGGCCCAGGCCCTCTTTTTGAAATTGAGAAGAATCTCTACTGCCGAGTGGGGACTGCGCTCTCCAGCGCTCCGTCTCCTGTACAGGGGGCTTACGTGGCGCAAGTATCGTATGCGGCCTCTGTGTATCGCCTAGAGGATGCACTCATACTCTCGGCTCTCAAGAGAGGCCAGCGAGTCCCCTTGCTGGCGCTTTCGGGTGCATACAGAACAGTCGCTTCGGACGCTTTGCCAGTTTTGGCCGGCATTTTGCCTATCGATCTTGAAATTAGGGAGGTGTTAACAAAGAAGCTTCTAACAAGAGGAAGAACTGCCACACATCATGGTATTGAGCTAATACCAGGTGGAGCGGTTTCCCTCCCAGGACTTCTTAGAGAGATGCGAGAAAGAACTTTGAGAGAATGGCAGGAACGTTGGGATAGGTCAAATACGGGAAGGTGGACTTTCTCCTTCTTCCCGTCAGTTAAACTCAGAATGGAAGGGGCTTACATCACTAGGGATCATGATGTGACCCAACTTCTGTCCTGTCATGGGGAGTTCAGAGGGAGACTTCTTAGTCTCTCTCTATCACCCCATTTTAACTGCGCTTGCGGTAATACTGATCAAAAAGCCGAGCACATTCTGTGGCACTGCGAGATTTTGACGGATGCCCGAGAGGAAATGCTTGATGGCTTGCAAGTAACTACGAGACCAGCTTGGAACCCGGATCTCGTTTCGAATAAGGTGAACTTTGAGTGTTTGAGGAAATTTACGAAAGTCTGGGTCGAGAGATGGCCTGATCTTAGAGTCGCTGACTAGCTGTAAAATAATGTAGGTACCAGGTGTGTCTGCTCTTGAATCCACGGACATTCTCTTTACTTTATTACATCTACTGCTAGAATTTTATGTTTTATGCTTTATATCTGTATACATATATTTTTTTTTGTTATAATATCATCTCTATCTTAGGTATCTTTATCTTATTCTATTGTATAAATTTTGTTTCTATTTCTTTTATATTTCTGTGACTTACCTTTTTTTGCTTATTTTATTTCTTTTCGCTTGGTTTATTTTAGATTTCACTAAGCTGTGCTACACGGTGTTTTATCGGTGTTTATTGTTTTCATTATTTTTCATCAATTTTTTGGGATTTTCTCTTTTTTCCAGCTTCATATTCCAAGGAACACTATTGATTCAACTAACATACTCGACTTTGTTTTTTTTTTAGGTTTGTTTTGGTTTCTTTGTTCTCTTTTTCTTTTTAGTCTCGCAATGCTACTTTGCTTCGCTCAGAAGGCTGAACTGAACTGCATCTATTTATTTTGTTATGTCTCTTTTTCCCCTTCTGGGGGTGCGTTAGACCTCGTCCTTGCATCAACAGGAGTCGGTCGACGATGGCACGGTGCCCTATAAAATTAATTGCGCCACCCCCAGCAACATGTGCAGGCTTTAGGTTTGGGGGGGCGACCTCGGCTCTCCTCCGGCTACTCGACGCTGAATTCCTTAGGGTCTTCGGGTATTTCCCCCCAATCTCCCATTTACTTTTCTTTGAGGCATCACCGAGGAACCGGCTAAGGGGCTCGGAAGCTGAGTGTGGTTCACGACTAGACCGAATGTCATGCGCATTCTTGCTGGGACTGCCAATCGATTGAAGAGGACTCCCAACCGTTTGCCATTCCCTTATTACTTATCTATTGTGTCTTCTTCCCAAACATGTGCTTGTAGGATACGCTGTATACAATCACCCAGCGCTTGCCACCTCGTGGACTTTCAGCAACCTGTCCCATTGTCTTGTCTATATTTGTCATACTAACTCATATTGTATCTGTATTTCCCGCTAAGCACTTGCATACTGCTTACTAACAACGTATGCAGGGACATTGGAGGTCTAGTTTCGTTATCAAATGTAGAGTCGTTTTTACCCAAAAAATTAGAGTCCTTGCAAGAGCCTTGAAGGGGTAACCATCTGTTACCTATACCAGGGCGGGTTAGTGGTGGGTCCTCCAATGCCTGGTAAAGTGTTGGAGCCACCTACGCTGACCATGGCCTGCTTCCCCGGTTTCCTGCATCAGACTACCAGCTGTGAGTCAACCTTTTTCCTCTCTTGATCGTAATGTGTCCCACAGTAATTCTCGGTTGAAACAACCACATTCCCGGAGAGATTTGAGAGACCCCTACGTTAGGAAATACCTAGTTAGGCATTGTGTTGTTTTGTGACCTATATTGTGTTTTGCAAGATGTTGTAATTGTGTTTACTAGACAATATAGTTATGTTTCACCCAGCTTCCTCTTTCATTTGATGAGATCTGTCGTGAGCGGGCTTGGCAATTACCTATGTACCATTTAAACCTAGTTACCTACGACCCTGACGAGGAGAGATTTCCTGCCTACCGACGACTTGAGCTAGCCGACAGCAAAAGGTAGGTGTAGGTGGGGCCCCCCCTCGGGACCGCTACAATATTTCATCCATCTATCCTTTTTTCTGGCGCTTTCAACTTCACTATAATGTCTTCAAGTTGCACTTCTGCTACGTCATTCACGATTTCTATAATTATTTAATTAATATTATTATCTTTCGTATTCTTAATATTGATATTAAATAATTAAAGTAAGTAATTATTCATAGTACCAGTTTCATGGCATGCTTCTGCTGGTAATTTTGAGACTTGAAAAGACGTTGAAGATTTGTCGTTTAAGGATTAGTCATCTGAATTACTGTAAACATCAGAAATGCGCAAATTAGTACCTTTTTTATTTTTGTATTTTGATAATACAAAAAGGAGAAAAAAATAAAATTAAAATTGAAAAAATACTCAAATTTAGTTTTTTTCTTATTTTGTAGAATTCCTTTTTATATTTTGTAATTTGTAAGAGGTTCCAAATCGTTATCGTCACAATCACTTTCTGTTTCAGTGGTGGTTTTCGGATACTTCAAAACCTGTGCATTTGAGATGAGACAGTGAGGTTCGCGCCACGGAAATGCTATCGCCGTCTTCGGATTGAACGAAATGTTTTGATTGAATGCCTGATTTATTTTTCAGCCCTTCCCATTTATCATCCAACGTGACCAACTTTTTTTTAACTTCTTTTTTTTTAATATAAAGAAGATGTTTCGGAGAGACTGCGTGCCAAATCATAGAATTTCTATAAATAGGCGGAATATAATATAAATATATCTATTAAATATAAATCACTAGTAACACAGCATATATTATTATTGAAGGCATAACAAAACAATAAAATATAAGATAAATCACATAATAAGGGTAGTTGTCAAAGACCCGCGATTCTAACAACAAAATCGCGGGTGCAGCCAATTTGAGTCAACGTTTATTTCAATTCAGCTAACATTATACTCTTAAAAACGTTTTATTTAATTTCTTCTTACTTTTACAAAGTTTCAAAACGTTAGCAACTTATTTCTGTGAAAAACACAAACTTTTATATCATTTGTATCGCGGGTGCAACAAACTAACAGTGACTTCTTTTAGTCAATGATGCTTAAAAAAATAACAACAAGTACTTACATCTTTCGGCACATAAGAATAAATTAATATTGTCACTACACGTTTAGCAGTAAAATATAACCTCAAACAATCGTTAACAGCTGTTTCGCGCCACTGTTGCACGGTGTGATTTTGCAGACAATGTTTCCAAGCGCGCCAAAAATTTCAATATGAAATAAAATCCATTTTTTTTATTATTAAATATTGACCTTCTTCTTTGCACTGATGTCTAACAAAGTAACAAATACTGCGATTTAAAAATTACTGTCGAGAATCGTCTATAGCGGAATCGCCCTTTTGTTGGTGGTATCGTGATTATGCATTTTATTACAGTATTAATCAAATTAAAAATTTGGGGGGCGGGTATGGGTACCGCCGCCCCGGGATTTATTGGATAAACAACACCCCTTCTGTAGGACACCCTAAGTGGTTCGGTGTATTTAGCGACTCAGGGGTGTCCGGGTTCATGGGGTGAGGTTTGTCTAGGACTTGGCGGCGAATCGGTTTGACCACCGACTTCGTGGCGGTCCGGATCGGGAGAGACTGGTTGAGGAAGACATTTTTATCTCTCCAGCAGAACTCTCTCGCCTTGAACCGCAGTGGAAGGGATGGATTCGTGTGAATTTTACGATTTACGAATTTCGTACGTCCGTTACCCCAGATTCCTGTTTATTCCACAGATTCGTCCATCACCCCAGATTACCCACCCCTCATACTGTTTCCTTCCCAGAACTTTCTCTACTTAATTTGCCTAAAATACCCTCCACGCAGCATCCCCAAAAATGATATAGGCCCTGAGGGACTTTTTTTCCTCAGGACCTACTTGTATGGAGCTAATGTAAAAAAATAATAATAATAGAAATTAATTTTAACTGAAAATCCAACATTTAAATGAGTTCCTCAACTTCAGTCTTTTAACACGCTTTCTAACAAAGTCTATTCTCAAGTCCATTCAATTATTTCAATCTATGTGTCATTATTTAATGCATGGTTTGTTCGAGTGAAGCGTGTGTTTACGTGGGCGAACCACATTGTAACATTCCTGAATATCTAATAAACTTAATAATGGTAATTATAATTTGTAATAATCGGAAGCCAGTAAATATTATTGAAGCTCCCGTGCTGTCGCGTGAGTTAACTTATGATGATTTTCTTTAAACACCAGACACGTTAAATAAATATTCGATGAACTTAATTATTTTATTTAAATAATAAACAGTACAGTACAACAGTTTCAATTTGGAGAATCTAGCAACAAGGGACGTGTAGTCCCTTTAATGATAAGTTGAAGATAAGCGCTCGTTAGCAGTTGGTGATCTCTTTTATAGAGGCTGACGGCCGGGGTCCATAGTAGCTGATAACTCGTACGTTGTTAGATTAGGTGCAGCACTGGATGCGTGGCTCGTTCAGTGTTATCTTCGAGTCTGTCAGCCTCTTGATTAGGTGACACTCGTCCCCTTAAATTCGAACTCCTCTTCTTATTGATAGCTTTCTCACTCCAATATTTAAAAGCGGAGACAAGTCTTTAGTTGAAAATTACAGACCAATATGCATACAATCGTCAATACCAAAAATTTTTGAAAAGTTAATTCTTCAAAAAATATGTTCTTGCATAAAATTTAATATCTCATCATTTCAACATGGGTTTATCTCTGGACGATCTACCTTAACTAACCTTACACTGTATGAACATTTTATCTCTGGTGCTCTTGCAAATAGAGGACAAGTTGACTCAATTTACACGGATTTCAGTAAAGCCTTTGATAAGGTTTGCATTAAAATTCTTATAAATAAATTGTCTAAATTAGGAATAAGTGGTAATTTATTATGTTGGATTAAGAATTATTTATCAAAACGTGTACTAACTGTCTGTATTAAAGAACACTTGTCTTACGAATTTGAAGCCACTAGTGGTGTGCCTCAGGGTTCGCACCTTGGTCCAATATTGTTTATACTATTCATAAATGATGTCACCTCCATATTCACTGATGTTAACATATTATTATTTGCTGATGACATGAAAATATATAAAATCATAAAAAATATATACGACTGCTTGTCCCTCCAATCCAATTTTATAAAATTCGTAGAATGGTGTACCATTAACAAACTTACACTTAACATTAAAAAATGTCAAATCATGAGTTTCTTTAGAATTAAAAACCCTATCAAATATAGTTACTCTTTTAACAATCACAGTTTATTGTCAGTACCTGTAATAAGGGACCTTGGAATAACCTTCGACTCTAAGCTACTATTTACCAACCACATTGATATAATAACTGGTAAAGCAATGAAAATGTTGGGCTTCATTGTAAGAATTTGTAGAGATTTCAAAAATATCCAAACATTCAAATTACTATATACAACTCTGGTTAGGAGTCATTTAGAATACAATTCCCCCATATGGAACCCTTTCTACAAAAGCCATGCAAACTCCATTGAAAGAATCCAACGCAAATTTCTCAGATCAATTAATTTCAAATTAGGTATTCCCGCGGTTGACATAAACTATGAATCTTTATTACAAAAAATGCGACTCTTATCGTTAAAAGATAGAAGAATACTCAATGACCTTATTTTTTTATTTAAAATAAACAATAACTGGTTTGACTCCCCTGAACTTGTCTCATTAATAAATTACCATGTACCTTGTAGACCGACTCGACTCAAAACACCTTTCCACTGTGACAATACTATGACGAACGCAGAACAAAACTCAACCATAAATCGCTTGCATATTTTAGGCAATGAATATGCTAATATCGATAACGCTGCCGGTAATCTGGCTTCATACAAAAGATGCGTTAAACTAAATTTGTTTGCTAGTACCACGTAAATACTTTATGTAAACATAATATGCCTACCAGTACTTCTAATACTATTAATGCACTAGAAATCATAGGTACTTGTAAAATTTATCATATCAGTAATCCATAATCCAGGATTTATTACTTTTTATATTTTATATTTAAATCTTTGTAGGTACCTTGAGATAGGTATCTTATTTGTACATTTTATTGTTTTATTTCTCTCTTTAAATTTTTATTTTTACTTTTACCTAATAATTTATAGTTTGTACTTTAATACTTTATATTTTAAACTATTTATAGTTTGTACTTTAATTAATTTAGTTTTGTACTTTAATTTATAGTTTGTACTTAATACTTTATATCTTAAACTATTCACTTTATAATTTACTTTTATATATTATTGTTTTTATACACTACTTATTACCTTACTTTTTACCTTTTTTCTTAAATTTGACTAACATTTATATTGTTATTCTTCATGTTGTTGTACTATTATAAGTATGTCAATTATGTTAATGGCACGATTTGTGCCGTATATGTGTAAATAAATAAATAAATAAATAAATGAGGGGTTTGATGATTTTCCATATGAGGAATGCGGCTACTGTGATAATGCAGCCACTGGTCAGTGATATGTGTAACATTCCTTCAGGTGAATTTGCGATAGGAATGGTAAGTTCATGCATTTGCATTTTTGTAAGTTCTTGAATTTGGATTTATGGAAGTTTTAAAACTTGGAGTTTTTCCTTGGAGTAAGTAACTGTAATATCTTCTTGGTTTACAGTTTGTCCAATCGCGAGGGTTTTTCCTCGGTGCAGTCATCTATGATCTCCTTGTTGCATATACTCATGGC
Source organism: Limnephilus marmoratus (assembly GCA_917880885.1). Classification (NCBI taxonomy): domain Eukaryota; kingdom Metazoa; phylum Arthropoda; class Insecta; order Trichoptera; family Limnephilidae; genus Limnephilus; species Limnephilus marmoratus. Next base: position 19,865,302 of record OU862906.1, read on the forward strand.
ATCGGTCATCTCTTGGCATCTGTCGGCTAAAAATACATCTTTTCCATTCTTCAAAATTCGTCTTGGTAGGGATACGGGTAAAGGTAGATTGGATACGGGTATAAGGTAGGTATCGAAAGATTTGAAAATAATCATAAAAAACTTTTCTACTAAAGTCAGCCTTATTACCAAGTGCAATTTTCTCTCCGATCGAACTAATTTTACTTGTAGTAAACGCTGGGGCAAATTAAAAATTTTCTGATGGCACTTATCGCCTATTTATGTTTATAATTATGATAAGACAATTTGGTTATCGGAAACATTTTTGAGTTTTTGAATAATAGTCTTGCATTGTACAAGAGGACCTATGATTATTAAAATTTATTTTATCTTTTAACTCGCTTAAGTCGCTATCGTCTAAATTACCAGTAAGGGCGTTGATAATAACCAATAACGAGTCTTACTTAGATTACACAATCAATATTTTTCTGTCGCTGCTTACGACTTCTGTTTATACGGGCTAGACTTTTATTTTTTATTTTATTTCGACCTTTGTAGATCATTTCTTATGAAGTTTTACGATCCCTAATGTGTTGGGCAACATAATCTTGAGTGATAGTGGATTCTAAGGGTTCAAAAACCGGGTATCTATTATATTTAGATTGTTGACATATTATGCATGTTTTGAGATATTCCCTAATTTTGTAGCGCATTTGTGAAAAATAATATTTTCTTTTTATTTTTATCAAAAAAGCTTTTAATCCGCTGTGTCGTTGATTTTCTACGTGAGTTAAATGTATTATATTATCTTCTTCTTCTTTACTGGCGGGTTCAATTTTTATATTAGTGTAACGTATTAATTTCAAGGAACTCTTGTCGATATTCTTTCTATAGCTTTCGCTTAACTTTTTGTACATACAATTGTCTTCGATTATTACGGCGTATTTATTCTTATCACAACATTGTTCTATAAATTGGACGAACGTATTGCTTGCATCATCTGGGGGTATGTACCAGACATGGTCCGTTCCGTTTTCTTTATTTTGTAGTTTTCGTGATGCGCTTTTTGCCGTTTTGATAAATATCCTATTCATTCTAGGGGCAGGGTGTTCATACCTAATTGGAATGCCTGATTCGTTATCGTCGATGTTGATATGAACGTTATCAACTATAGTATTTGGGGAACACGTGGCAACTTCAACCATCATTGAGCTGGTGGTTGCTTCGTTCATATAAATCTCATCTTGTGAGAGCACATCTGCTACATAATTAGTACAATCGTATTTTTTGAGTTGTAAATCTATTTTGTCGTGTTTATTATGGGGGAGGCGATAAGTTCGGTGATAGACCGGCGCTTCTGTTAAAGGTGTTATCTTGCGTTCGTCTCGGGGCGCACAGTTCGTTGATAATAAATTCCGATTTTTATTTAAAATATTATCTAAGACGTCAGCTTCTTCCGTATGAAAGAGCTTTATAATTTTGTTTGGCGTACGCATCGTTTTATTTATAAATTCTAGAGTCGCTTCCATTAAACTTAACAAATCCATACCTAGTAAAACATTATAATTGTTTGAAAAATTGAAAACGTGAAAGCGCATTTCATTATCATTTTCACCAAAAACTTTCTTCCAGAAAGGGGTTATGACGGTTCCTTCATAGCAAGTCCTTTGGTGCGCTGTTTGTACCGTAAAAGATTCCTTTAAGTATTTACAGTCAAAAAATAGTTTATTATATAATTCGCGAGTCATGAATGATTTCGTACTACCGGTGTCTATTAATATTTTAATTCCTAGGGGTGCTTTAATAAACGGCAAACCACAATTTATATTGTGTAAATGGATTATGGGGGTGCAGTTTCTACTTCTACCTCGTGAAAATCCTCAGGATATTCCGTGTGGAATAACTCCTGAGCCATGCGACTATTTTCTAAATTATTGATGGGTCCTCCATCTTGGCGACGATGAGGTGCAGTGCGCTTGCCGACATTCTCATTTCTCATGTCTATTATAATATTGACGCGGTTCATAATTATTATTTTTATTACCAAAGCGGGGTTCATTATAGGGCTGACGCGGCGTGTACGAATTATTTTGTTTATGTGTGAGGTTTTCATTATTATTTTTATCGAGTTCGCCATACGCGACTAAAGTTCGAATTTCGTTACACAAAGTATCAAAATTTTTATTCAAATTTGCGCATTTGATATGCGTTGGTAACATATTAAGTAATGTATTACGTGCCGTATCTTGATATGCGGCAAAGATCACCGGTGCATTAGTTGCACCGACTGACTCCGTTATTTTTATTTTTATCATAAATAATATCTTCTTGACCTCGTGTATAACGGTCGAGAAATTTCGGTTTCCTTTTTGAAAATTGATAAGTTCCATTTGCCATAACGAAATTGTCTTACTATCTCCACATTCTTTTTTTAATATTTCAAATATATTTTCTACGGTAAGAACATGGTCGTGCATTAAAGTTACTTGAAGGGCTTTACCTTTCAACTTGGAAATTTTTTTTTCTAAATTTTCCGGCGTATTACCATTTCTCGATAAAAAGCCTTTAGCCGACTTAATAAAAAAATATAACTCATCTTGAGACCCATGGTACTCAAAGATGGAGTCTGAGCATGACGCGGAAATACACTGACTTGGTTGTGCCATCTTTAAATTAATTTATTTAATTTAATATAATTTAGCAGTGCGCAAAAAAAAATATTCGAATTATCTAATACTACAAATATAACTTGCTCTTGGATGAGAAAGAAAAAATACACTCTGTCCTTGTGCATAAGGAAGGGTAAGGATCTATCGGGCTATGGGATAGACGAAAATTTGAAAAAGTGTACTCACATGTAAGTTATCAGCGTTTTCTTCATGGTATCTTGACGATGTTAACAATTTGTGGGTTCGAGACTTCAACAGGATGAAATGATATCATCCAGAACTTCTTAGCCAGATCCAGGTATCGGGAACGCTTGGGATAGTTCTAGAAGCCTCCTTTGTTGGGCGCCAGTTAACTTATGATGATTTTCTTTAAACACCAGACACGTTAAATAAATATTCGATGAACTTAATTATTTTATTTAAATAATAAAAAGTACAGTACAACAGTTTCAATTTGGAGAATCTAGCAACAAGGGACGTGTAGTCCCTTTAATGATAAGTTGAAGATAAGCGCTCGTTAGCAGTTGGTGATCTCTTTTATAGGGGCTGACGGCCGGGGTCCATAGTAGCTGATAACTCGTACGTTGTTAGATTAGGTGCAGCACTGGATGCGTGGCTCGTTCAGTGTTATCTTCGAGTCTGTCAGCTTCTTGATTAGGTGACACGTGCGAGAGTATCGTTGTCTATTTGATTTTTTATTAAGAATCTCCAGTAAAAACATTAAAACTTATTCTTCTGGTGGCCTCTTCTATCGGAAATTGACCGTCATTGATATATAATCTTAACCCTGCTATCTGCTCCAAAAAAAAAACACGAACCGTGCAGTAAGGTTCTAAGCCATGAAGAAATGCGTCTTCTTCCATGAATCTTCCCTGGATAACGAACATCGATAATCAGCCTTATTCTTCTTCTCGTGCCCTGTCCGTTCAACGGACCTTGGCTATCATGTTGGCTATGCGAACTTTGTTTACTGCTGCCCGGAACAGCTCTACAGTACGTCGCCTTAGTTCTTAATTGTCCAAACGACCATTTGAAAATTTGATAGGATGTGAAGGTTTTCAGTCATTATTTCAATGAAACATTATGATAGGTGTTTAAAATTAAGCAATTTCCGTAAAGGCAAAGGTCTCATTAGTTTTAATAATTCTTAGTTAAGTGATTTACTATCCTTTTTTATACTTTATTTTTTGTTTTAAAGTGGAGATTGAACAAAAACTAAAATGGTCGTTTGGACAATTAAGAACTGAGGCGACGAGTAGACTGGCCAAACCACCGCACCGTCTCAGGTTTTTCAACCATCATGTTCTCCTTCTTCCAGGGCCCCTCTTTCCCTGCATTATGAGATGCAAGATCTCGTACTTCTATGGATGCCTCATCACGTGTCCTAGACATTGAAGTTGAAGGATTTTTATTGTTTTAATAACTTATTTTTCTTTATTCATCCGAACCATAACATCTTAATTCGTAACTCTGTCCATCCAGCTTATTTTTAATATTCTTCTGTAGATCCACATCTTGAAAACATCAAGTCGCCTTATCAGGTCTTCAGTAAGGGTCCATGCTTCCATTACGTAAAATAATACCAAAAACACGTAGCATCTGACCATCACAATGCCAAAACCATTCACATTTTATATACGTAATTCCTACAATTTCGCAATTTTTGGCTACTTGATCAAGAGCGTCTATGTAACTCGCTCTTTCTGTCCAGGTTATTTTGGGGTTGAATCTGTACACTATATGTAAAGGCTTTTTTTCTTAAGTCTCAATGCTTTGGTTTACATTAACTTTCAATGACTGTAGCAGTTACCATATTTTGCTTTCGTTTGACCTTTTGAGCTTAGGAATTGATCTCATATGCATATCAATACGCACACAATCACTGCATAACATCCGAAATTACCATATCAAAATACCATGCAACATGCTACTCGTGTCTTATATGGCCACTAGTAGAGCATGAGTCTTGAGAGTTGGCAGGTAGGTAGGTACATTCGCTTATTATGGCCGGTATTTAGCCCAAGTTATGAAACAGAGCAATGGGTGTAGCAGAAATAATAATAATAAAAGAATAGCTAGCCGACACTCGGCCCTGAGAGTTTCTGAAGAAAGGCCCCGATGTATTTGTTGTAGGTAAGGTATGTGAGTAGGAACGGACTAGACGACTGAAGGTAGGTACTATCTTGGATGGGAGCCGTGACCTATTTGACCCGAGGGAATGATTGGCCGAATAATGTTGGCAACACTGACCACCGGACTCAATCACTTGTGTTGTTTTGTTTGTAGAACTTAAAAACTCTCTTCATTGTTTGGCAGACTGTACCAAATAGCTAGATCATCACTGTAATATTGATTTAACACATATGCTATTATATCACAAACAATTAACTATAAACTATAAGCTTAAAGTCTGCAAATAAAAGAACACCTTCAAACGACTTCAGTCTCTGCTCCAGATATTATTATTAAGAGTGCCGCAGGTGCAATTACACCTTCATAAATTTAATAATATTATTATGTTCTCGTTTTTTATATTATGTACGTTATAATAAACAAATTATTTTTCCGCAACATTGCCTTACGAATCATTTATGTCAATAATTTTCGTTTTCCTTTACATAATAAAACAGTTAGTGCTTATTTTGTGGCCTGGCTGAGCGGTTCAATCACCCACAAGAAGTAGTTGAATCGATGAAAAATCTTAAACTAATTAACTATGAAACTGACAATTACGCCATTTCACCGCAGGGTTAGGCAGATATTGTATAACGTTAGATAACTATGTCCTACAACACTCTCCTTACTTGGTACATATTTATTAATCGCCTCGACACTCGGAGTATTTAACTTTGGTAGGTACTAAATGGTTCTTCGTTTTTCTAGAACCCGGACCTGGACCCGGACCCGAACGCCTCTAACGTCTTTTTCATCCGCAAATTTCAATTCATTATTATTTTTTATTATCAATAACAGAACAGGAATATTAACTTGCATATTATTAAAGATACTTTCTAAGTTAACATTAAAACATAAGACATATATTTATATTTATAAGTACTCGTATAATGTACGTGAAACGAAATACAATTTGGTAGCAAGAACAGTAATAGGAAATATGAAAAAAACACATTTGAGGAACTTACTTTCCTAACGGCTGTGTGAGGAAACCAAAGATATTCAAATACAAAAGAGATATGCTATGGTGTCCGCGCAACTGTCGGCGGACTACGCCCTAATTAGAGTAGTTTGCGTACAAAAATAATTTGTTCATTTCGTTGATTTTTTGAAGATGTGCATTAGTATTGGTTAACAATATTGTTTGAATACGGAAAGTATTCGTTCATTTAGTTTAACGTTCGTTTGGTTTATTCGTTAATTATTCGTTCATTTAGTTTATTTATTAATTGGTAAACTATATCGGCGACACCCGAAGCGCAATCCCACATAGTAAAATCTGCAGATGGCACATCTACTTATATTTCAATATCTTTGGAGGAAACTGATTGTTTAACATAACTAATTGCTACATTTATTTTTAAAACGAATCTAGATTCGGGTCTAGACCCTCCAATGTCCCTGCATGCATGATTGTTAGTAAGAAAGAAAAATGTGTGCATACTTACATCATACACATCATAGAAATGTTCGCCTATTGGTTCAGCATCTAGTTAGAGTGAAATAATGAAAAAATATTTACATGTAAGTATGATTAAAACCAAAGAAAATATATAAAAAGAAAGATATCGGGGTTTTTTCCCACTATCACTGGGCAATCCCGGAGAGAACGAGCGGGCGAGCGGCCTGGCCGCAACGTGCCCAAACATCCGCGTCCCTTAGCCGGTTTCCCAAGAGTACCCTTGAAGAAGTGTTTGTGGAGGGGGGGGGGGGGGAGATACTCCTAAAGACCCTGGGGAATGAAGTGAGCCTCGGATCACCGGAGGCAGGACGGAGAGGAACCGGGCTTGCGCAAACATTCCTCAAGCTCGCTCATGAGGCACGGGCGTTAGTGGGACGTCCCTACCGGAATTCTGCCACCAGACTGGATGCAAGGACGGGGCCTATCTACCCCCATGGTGGGGAAAAAATGGTGTAAAAGATTGAAGTAATAAAGATAGAATAATACAGTAAATAACCTGCCTCCCTAGGCGAACCTCGTCAGAAGGTTGAAGGTTGAAGCAGATTTTTAAGCAAAATTCATAATGTTTTTTAATATCAGCTCTACGCAGGAGACCCTGAAGAAAATAATTCCCCTCAGAGCCTATTTCATCTTTGGGGATGCTGTGTGGGCAGTCTTTTTGTGAAAGGGATGAGAGGACGTTCTGTTAGGGAAAAGGGTATGAGGGTAGGAATCTGGGGGTCAGTGTGTCCAAAAGTGACGGACGTAAGAATCCATCCCGCTCACTGCGGTGCATACCGATGGGTCGAAAGAGTCCTGCTGGGGAGAGGTCAAAAGTTCTCCCTCCCGACAACCAGTCTCCCGATCAGGTCTGCCACGCCGCTAGTAGGCAGACGCGTCGCCGCCAAGACCCGAACAAACCTCACCCAGTGAACCCGAACACCCCGAAATTGATCTCAACCTCTGTTGATGATCAAATGCTCAATCGTTTTGTCTTGTTTTGTCAGGCAGGTAATCAATATATATTATAAAAGAAAGTCCAAAAAAACGTGCGGAACGCAAAAACTCAGAAACGAGTGCTGGTACGATCAAGAGAGTTATGTGGTATGGTAGATCTCTATCCCCTCTAGGGAATAAGGGTATTCGTTTTTGAGAAGACTCTAGAAATTTCTAGAAGAGTCTAGAAGATTCCGGAAACTTCTAGAAAATTCGATAAAACTCTGGAGGGTTCTGGAAGAAGTGGAGGAGTATGTCAGCGAGTCTAGAAGGTTCCGGAAAGTTCAAAAAGGTTCGATAAAGCTGTGGAAAGTTCTGAAAAGAGAGGAGGAGTGTGTCAGTGTGTCTAAAAGGTCCCGGAAAATTTTAGAAGGTTCCATAAAGCTGTAAGAAGTTCTAGAACGTTCGATAGGGCTGTACAAAGTTCTGGAAGGAGTGGCGGAGTACGTAGGTGAGTCAAGAAGGTTACGGAAAGTTCTATAGGGTTTTATAAAGCTTTGGAAGGAGAAAGTTCTATAAGGTTCGATAAAGCTGTAGAAAGTTCTGGAAGGAGTGGCGGAGTATGTCGGTGAGTCTAGAAGGTTCCGAAAAGTTCTAGAAGGCTTGATTACGCTCCAGAAAGTTCTGGAAGGAGCGATGGCGTATGTCGGTGAGTCTAGAAGGTTTTAGACAGATCTGAAAGGTTCCCTGTATGCCCTAAGATGTTATGGAAGGAGAAAGTTCTCAGAAGCTTTCAGAAATGAGTGGCGGAGAGTGTCGGTGAGTCTGGAAGGCTCTGGAAAGTTCTAGATATTTGGATAATCTTAATCTTCAATATACATTATAAAAAAGTGTACAATGTGCACGCCGATAAAACTCAAAGACGAGTCCCGGTACGATAACGGGAGTTATATTGTGTGGTAGCACTCCCCATCTATGAAGAACGTTCCTGCTTTTACCTGAAGGGCGTGCTTTTAAAGATATATGGGCTGGAAGTTTCGCCCCCTTAAAATTTTTAGAACAGTTCAAAACATTCCACAGTATTCTTGAGCATTGCACCACATTCCAGAACATCCCGGAACATTCTGGAATGTTGTGGAATGTTCGGGAATAGGATGGAACGTTCAGGAATATACACGAATATCCCCGATTATTGTGGAACATTCCAGAACACCCCTGAATGTTGTAGAATGATTTGGAACATTTAATTTCTTTTTTGTAAGGGGCTACCCGTACAGGGTATATAAAGTAAGATCCGTTGTGGATTCGAACGTTAATTCAATCTCTCATCAACTCCCTGAGCGAGGCCGGACACCCCAGAAGTATTTGAGAGCATTATATTACGTTCCAGAACATCCAGGAACATTCTGGAAAATTGTGGAATGTTCGGGAACATCAATGTGAAACATTCCAGAATACTCTCGAATGTTGTCCTGAGCGAAGCCGGGTAACCCAGCTAGTAAACAATAAAAATGTTTTGTTAACAGAAAGATACACTAAAATATTAACTCTGGTAATAAGTACATAATATTTAAAGTTCTACTGGTATAACGGTCAATAATGGAAAGAGAATCTCGAACACGCAAGCAGGCCTGAAATATCCTCCGTTCGATGACATTTAGGTACTGTTTTTCCGTAATCCCTACCTACATTCATTTTAGTTATTGTACATTTTAGTCGCATTTTATTTGAAATTTCTGAAACAATATCGTGGACTGCTTACTATCCTCGTTTCGAAACGAGGATAACTTTATTATTATTAATAATAAAGTTGTCAATGACAACTTTATTATTAATATATAAAGTGCTAATTAATTAATAATAATAACCCAATTATAATTAGCTTTTTGAAAAATATCACGTCCTTTTGGAATACAGATTTACTAGTTAATTTAAAAGGTACGAAAATAGTAGTACCGGGCATTTCAATAAAAAGAGGGATTTTTCAAGGAGACTCATTGAGCCCTCTTTGGTTTTGCTTAGCATTGAATCCCCTTTCTAAAATGTTAATTAAAAGCAAGTTTGGAATAAAAATTAAGGGTAATACAAGAGAGAGTAGTATAGTTTCACATCTATTATATATGGATGATATAAAATTATTTTCAAATTCTGAATCAAATTTAGAGAAAATGATTAAGGTAGTTAAAAATTTTTCAGAAGATATAAAAATGACTTTTGATTTAGATAAATGAAAAACGATCCATATAGAGAAAGGCAAAATTGTAGATGGAGACGAGGGTATATTGAGAAATTTCAAAATTAAAAGTATGAAAGGGGATGAGGTTTATAAATATTTAGGATTCCCGCAATCGAATAGATTAGATCACACTAGAATTAAAAATGATATTAGGTTTAAATTTCAAACTAGAATCAGAAAAATTTTAAAACGCAATCTATCTGCTAAAAATTTAGTAAAAGCAATAAATACTTGGGCAATACCTCTACTAACGTACTCATTTGGCATAATTAAATGGTCCAATACAGATTTAAATAGTTTAGACCGATAAATTAGAACTACGTTAACAAAGTTTAATTGCCATCATCCAAATTCAGCTATAGAACGAATTAATTTACCTAGAAATTTAGGAGGTAGAGGAGTAGTTAAAATAACATCTTTGAAACACAATCAGGTAGAAATGCTTAGAATTTTTTTCCATAGGAAAGCTAATAGCTCAGAAATGCACAAAATAATTTGCAAGGCAGATAGAAACATTACACCTTTAAATTTATATGACGAGAATGCCAACATTCTTATAAATAGGTACTAACCAGGAATTATTAGATTCCTGGTCAAATAAAATTATTCACGCAAAACACTTTAATTATCTCAACCAAACGTATGTTGACAAACTTTCGTCAAACAAATGGTTGGGTATTGGAGAGTTGAGCGCAGAAATAAAAGGATTTATTCTTGTCATTCAAGATAGAGTCATTAATACTAAAAATTATAGGAAGCATATAATCAAAGCTATAAATCAAATTGATGATTTATGTAGAAAATGTTTGGCTTTTCCGGAAACTATAGAACATATTATATCGGGATGTTCTATATTAGCGCCGTCCGAGTATACATTTAGGCACAATCAGGTTTTAAACATAATTCACCAAAGTTTGGTAATTAAACATAACTTGATTGATTGCCGTAATGTAGTACCGTATTATGAATATAAACCAAATTCATTTTTAGAAAATGAATTTTATAAAATATATAATGAAAAAACTGTACTAACAGACAGAACAATTAGTCATAATAGACCTGATATAGTTTTACATGACAAAATTAAAAAAAAATAACTTATATCATTGATGTAGCTATTCCAAATTCTTGTAATATTCAAAAAACTGTTTCTGAAAAAATAAGAAAATTCACAGATTTAGGAAATGAGATTAAAAGAATTTGGCATTCTCAGACTATAAAAATATTACCATTTGTTATTTCGGTTACTGGCATTATACCTAGGTCTTTAATTCAAAATTTAAGCATATTAGATTTGTCAAAGAATTTATATATAAAAATGCAAAAATCAGTCGTTTTAAATACGTGTAGGATTACAAAAGATTTTTTAAATATTTTTTTTTATTGGTGCCCTTTTTTACTCAGTACGCTCTAGCGTGTTTAAATCGAACTTTATAGAACGCGCGTTTTTTAAAGTTACCATGGCAACATCAACAAATCAACAAAATGTGAAGTCTAAATGTCAACTTTTAACTACAAATCTGACAGGAATATTATTATATTATTATTATTATTAAAAATTTGGAAATAAGAACTAGTAAAAACTGTGATGTCAACTATTAATCTTATGTGACAGATTGCAAATTAATGTTTGTGTTTTTCATTTCCATCACAACAAGATATTGTGATGTCACATCACGAATTCCTTAATAGTTCTTATTTCCAAATTTTTAATAATAATATCAATATTTAGGTTTTCAAAGTGTACCAATAAAAAAAAATAGCGTAAAGTATTCGTGGATAACTGGTCTTTAAAACACTTGCTTTATTTCGAGCACTCGGCTACGCCGTCGTGCTCGAAAAATCGCGCGTGTTTTAAAGACCTGTTTATCCACTTATATTTTAATATACTAATATTGAGGGATCAGTACGGTTTATAGGTTCAATTAGGAATTCCACAGAGCTGAACCCTCTGATATGAAAATATCTGGAGTCGGTGAATTATTTTCCCATTTGGTCTCTGGTAAGTTGACATGTTGTTCTTGTATTGTTTTGTATTTATAATACTTATATAGTGCAATTGCATAGCGTGGATTCAGATGATCATTTGGGAAGTGTGTGAAAGGGTTTAGTTTTTCCTGTGGGGAAAATTTAACCCGGACATTTAAAAATGAGGATAGTGCGATCCTACACGTCCCATAAAGTTGTACATATTTACACAACAGATAAAGTAAAAAATAAGTATATGGAAAAGAAAAGAAAAAAAAAATAATAATCAATTATAATGTAGGACATGGTCTGGAGTAAGCTCGGGCCCAGCGCTCGCTCAGGAGTGGCGCTTGGTGCTGGAAGGCTACGATCACCACTGTGTTATCGGAAGCCATTAGCCGCATCCTGGCTCCAGTGACCCGGTATCTCATCAGACCGGCGAATCTGTGTAGTCCTAGCTCCGTAAACATTGAACATGCGCTGCTGTATCTTCTGTACCCAAATATAACTATGCAATAAGCATCATTAATCATTATATTGGATCCGGGGTCGTTCTATTGAGCTGGTTTGGTAGTGACACCATGTTTCACACGTGTGTAGGCTAGTGCAAAATGGATTGAACAATTATTTTTTTACATTGTTACTGCATTTGAAGAATCTTCGGGCAATCATATTAGACAGTATACTGATACTTCTTCGCTGTCGTTCAATATCACCGTCATCCGAGAGGTCTTCAGTAATAATGTGTCCCAAGTATTTTACATTCTTAGATGCGTTTATGTTTTCCTCTTTAAGTTTTACAGGGAGCATATTCTCGGGATTTTTTCCATGGTGGAATGCGATTAGTTCCGTCTTCTTGGGGTTGTACATCATATTGTGGTCATTTGCATATTCTTCACAGATTTTTAATAATGTTCTCAACCCCTTGATCGGCGGAGCTAGGAGAATCATGTCGTCCGCATAGCTTACGTGATTTAGGCATATATTATTAATACGACAACATGCCCTGGTGTCCAGGCGATTTGAGAATTCTTCCATGTATATATTGAACAGGATTGGGGACATACACCCTCCTTGCCTTACTCCTGATCGCAAATATATTGGTTGGGAGAATAATTAATAACATTCCAATAATTTCGTTTCCTTTATCCACCCTTCTGTCAATGTCCCTAGCAGCCTTTCGATATAAAACAAATTGTTGAAATATGGTTGTCATTTCTATTTAGCCTAATTTCATTTTAGTCCAGTTTCGTGCTTCACTGCCATTAGTATAGAATCAGAACTGCATTGTGATCCACTTTAAAACGCTATCTTCCGTATAAATAAAAGGCAATATCCGCACAAACTAAAAAAACTACTGGATCGATTTCGGTGAAAATGTCTTATTTTAGAGGGTGGTTCGAATGGAAGAAGAAATCGGGGACGCCCGACATATGTAGTCGAATTAAAGTCGATACAATATAGTTTTTCAAAAGAAACTATTTAAATTTCATGATATTGTATGAAGTGAATGATAGAAAAAGTCGGGGACGGCGGAGAAAGACACGAATCAAATAATTGTTTGTGGTAAAACGATGTGTACGTGATAAACAAAGAAGGAGGTGTTTGGATAATACATGACATGGAAGTAAATGGTAGAAGAAGTTCCAATTATAGATAGATATGGCGCGACCATTCACTCACGGTATAAGTGAAACCTTCAGAAAACCAAAGTAGACAAGAGTGGGGAGGCTACGAAGCACCGCACAAAGAGGAGACCGATTGTCGATTACCGAGACTATCTCATTCTCTCGTTGGCTAAATCCGATAGATAGATGAATGTGTTCGTCTTTTCTTAGTGTCGCTTTTTCGTTTAATCGAGTTTCAAATCACAACAGTGCTAAAGAAGTTTTCAATCCAAAAACATTATTTCCACATTACAAATTCGTCCAGTTTTGAGCAGTGGTGGCTCGTGACTTTTGGGTGTGCTAGGGTGCAAATATTAAAAAAATGGCATCATGGATGTTTCGTATGCAAAAATCGGTGTTTTGTATGAAGATTTTCAGGAAATCGGTGCAGCGCACCGCCAAACTGAAACTTTCTGAATTTTTTCATACAAAAAACTGATTTTCAAAAAAAAAAAAAAAATTTTTTTCGGCTACAACAACATCAATAATGCCATTTTTTTAATATCACCACTCAAGCACACCTAAAAGTCACGAGCCGCCACTGGTTTTGAGGTGCCTACACTAGAATTCACAACCTCAAACTTTACTCCAATCCATTAACCCGGAGCAACGCCGGGTACTATACCCGGCGTTACGTTACTATTACGCCAAAACTAGCTGAGGTGCCTATGCACCTCAGCTAGTTTTGGCGTAATTTTCACTATACGGTAACGATTTGCTCATTTGATCCGGTAAATTATTTAAGAGTCTTATTGGCAGTTTTCATGTAGCTCTCATGCAGAAACATTCACCACAATATTGTTAAGAATTCGTGCATTTGATGAAACTTCTCATGTCTCGCACACGAAGCTTGCTTTGTGGTGTGTGAATTTCTACATTGTATTATTGTAGATATGCCTGGCTTATTCTCGATACCGGAATCGCAATCAGTATTAAATTTAATTATTGGATAGTCAAAAATAAACTACACGCTTCTGTATGGATGAGGAATGCATTCTGTCAAAAGCTATTAACGTTCAAGATATCATGCCATGGAACAACTTTTCTATTTCGAGCTGCAATGTTCAGTTATTTATCTCGAAGATATCGAGTTTATGGATTGGTACATACTGCCGATGAAAGGAGGAAAATCGTTACATGAAAAAAGAACACGTAAAGCTAGGTCTCCTCCGATTGTGAACATGAACATTTGTTACACATTTGCTTGAATATTAATATAAACATTGGAAATGGGGACGTGGCCTTACTGGAGACGAATACAAACATGCGCAAGGCCACGCCCGCATTGGAAATGTTTACAGTAATATTCAAGCAAATGTGTAAGCAAACGTTCATGTTCACAGTCGGAGGAGACCACGCTTAAATTGTAATACATATTCGAACTTCATTCATTTACGGTTGAAAAAAGATGTATTTTTATAATCCAGATGAAACTATATCAAAAACCCATTGCCGAGTAAATTAATACATTAAATCAAACATAAACATTAGAATTTTTGCTTTCAGAAGAATTTTAACATATGTAATATATGGAGGTAGGATACGGGTTTGACTACAGGGCCTATCTTTGTAAAATTTCAGCAATAAGAAAATATACCGTCATGTTTATATCGTAATATTATAAATCATTGCGGACTATTGTGTTACATTTACATTAAGCAGTTTATTACATCGAATACTAATTTCAATATCGGCTTTATTATCGTTTGACGGATTTAATATTGCTTTTCACATATAATAATAACATATAACAAATATTCGGATAACTTGTATAGCGCCGTAAATCACCTCAAGGGCGCTGAAACCACCCCTAGGGCATATATATAAATTAAACAATTTATATATATGCCCTAGGGCATATATATAAATTGTTCAAGAAAAAAGTGATTATCGTTTTTTGGGAAGACGTAATCCCGAATTTATATACCGCCACACAGGTACTACGGTACTACATACTTTCTTGAAATTGTTTCATTATTCATAATACATTTATTTTTACTGTTTATTATCTATACATATAAAAATCAAAATATGCTTGCTTGGGTATATGTATTTATATGAGTACATGAGTACATAATATGTACAGGGTACATATATTATATGAGTACATAATATGTACAGGTACATATATTATATGAGATGTCTCTATGTATTGCTATAATAAGAATAGGAAATGTTTTCAAAATACCTTCTTTCCATCCTCGCGAAGGTTTTTGGATTATTACAACCACATGACAATCTGAAAAGTTTTTTTAATCTTTGAAAAAACTCTACAAAACTGTCAAAAATGTCACAATTTGAGAATGAAATTTTGCAAAACAATGATTATTCAAACAAAATTCAATTTTCGAAACTCTTTAAATTAATGAACTTCATCAAAGTACTCACCTATGGTACTAACCAAAATCGAATACTTTGAATCTAACCAAAAAATTGTATTTACTTTAAATAGGTTCCTGTGTTAGGTACCTACTCGTCACTGGTCAGTCAACCAAGTACCCCCCCAACCTCTTACCCCGCCCCCAACTATCTAACACCTACTATGTTTATATGTTTAAAAAAAAAAATTAATTCACATTTTTTTATTCCAAATAATTTCAGGAATCACCGTTAAGTACGTCCCGACACCCTGTACAAACCAAAATAAAAATGAAAAAAGGTGTATTATATGTAAGTATTTAAGTGACTCTATGGCTTGAATTTTGTGTCGGTCGGTCTTTTTTAGGCGCAATAGCCCCCCCCCCCCCCCCTCCCCAGGATGGACCAATTTTATGAAGTCGAAATTAGCGTTTTGAATTTCTCAAGTCAAGGGGGGGGGTGACACTACGCCCCTGGGGGTGACATCCGCCCGGGTGCCGCCCATGCTAGCTACGCCGCTGCATCCCATGGAGAGTATGTACAATTGTACATAAAGTGAAAACATAATTGGAACGGAGTCAAAATAAAAATAGATTAAAAATAAAATCGAAAGTAAAAAAAAACACAGGAAAGAAAGAAAATAAAGTAACGTAAAATTCTGAGAAAGAAAAATAAATAGATCAAGCTTTTAAAATTGTCAAACAGGAAAACCCTGCATAATTTTCACTAAGCGGGCGCTTATTGTTCGAGAGTGCGCACGCTCGCTCAGATTTCTGCTTCATACGAGAAGTTATGTTTTTTTATGTAAACTTATCGGAAGCGAATATATTAAACGATTTTTCTTTTTCGCGTCTATATGATAATACAATATTATCTAACACGATACCTGGAATGTTTTTACCGGATATTGATTTCTTCTGATAAATAAAATGCACGTAAAGTTAACAAACAGAAACTTAAACAGCAAAACACGTCTGGAATCTGATTTCGTGTTCGACTATTAATTATTCACCCACGTTTAATTCGCGTCACACATCCACGTATAACGATATTAACCTACTTTGTAACTTATTATCCTGCTTCATCCAAGATTTTAACATTGCTTTTTCCTTTTTTTTCCTTTCAGAACAATTAAAAATATAACTAACTGGCCAGACTCAAGTATCTGATTCACTTGATCATGCCATGTCTCCCTCGGGCGTCCCCGACTTCTTAGAAGAATGGTAGACCATTCACATTTGCGTCATATATGATTCATACACTATTTTCTTCGTTCATTCTCTCTACATGCCCAAGCCATCTGAAGGTCCCTTTCTTAATTTTACTCATTACGCTTACATCAGCCTTACATTCTTTGCGGATCTCCACATTTCTCACACGATCATACATGGTTTTACCACACATACGCCTCAGGGACCTCATTTCAACAGCATTTATTTTACTTTCATCCTTCTTCTGCCAGTTTCATGCCTCACTGTTGTACTTCAGAGTAGGTACCAGGACTCCATTGTGGACTGTTAGCTTCGCTTCTTTTGAAAGTTTTTTTTTTTTAATTAGCATCAACTGCATTCAGTCCTGGAGGTATCTGCATTTACCCTTCTCTCAATATCTCTGTTAGCCTTCCCATCTCTCGTAAACATACTACCCAGATACACAAACTCATCCACCTGCTCCAAATATTCATTATTCACAACTATATTGCACACTGTTTTCGTACTCTCTCTTTCAAACACCGTGACTTTAGACTTACTTACATTCATCATTAACTCATAATTAAATATATATTTATTGATATATTATAAAATGTTATACAAGTACCTACTTAGGTATTTCAAAGGTCGATACACATATTTATTTATTTTACATTAGCTCCACATAGCTGGCCCTGAGAAAAAATAATTCCTCTTAGGGTACGCTGTGTGGAGGGTCTTTTGAGGAAAGGAAGGATATGAAGTTCTGGGAAGGAAAAAGTTGTGAGGGGTAGGTTGGAATCTGGGGATTAATGTGTCCAGGAGTGACAGACGTATGAATCCAACCCTCCAGCTGCGGTTCAAGGCGATGGGTCGAGAGAATCCAGATGGAGAGGTAAAAAGAAGTTTTCCTCAACAAGTCTCTTCCGATCCGGTGCTCCATGCAGTATGTGGGCAAACACACATGCCGCCATAGATAAACCTCACCCCGTGAACCCGGGCACACCTGCTGAGTCACCAAACGTAGCTTGGTGACTCAGCAGTTAATACTGTGGTATTAGATCAAGCACTATAGGAATAATTTGACTGAATACTAGCTTATTTTTAAGTTAATTACTGTAGAGCGCATTTGAAGTGAAATAACACATAACTGCGCTATACAAATAAAAGTCATCCATGTATATAAAAATGAATCCTTGTTTCCCTTGGTCACGCCATAACTTCAAACAACTTTACCTATTTCATTCATTTTCTTTAAAGTTTTCTAATACTTTGTAGATGGTTCTTACGGAAAGAAAAATTAAGAAAATTTCTCAGAAAATTGGATAATTTCAGAAAATTTAACGACTATTTTAACTTCGCACGTTTGACAGTTCGCGCGTTTGGTGAAATTGAATTTCGCAGGCAGCTTTTTTTTTTTGTAACCAAAGAATTGTCTATGGATTTTTTTAATTACATATATTTTAAATAGGTACCTATACCAGGTACCAGATTTGATTGATTGTTCTTTAATATACTAAAATGTATATTTGTAATATGTGAAAATTGAAAATTTGAATAAAAAAATTGTAATAGCTCGCACGTGAGTTGTTTGAAAACTGAATGTACTGGGACTGAATATATGGAGAGGGTAGGCGGGGAAGGTGGAAGGGGAACGTGGGAGGGGAAGGGGATGCGGGAGAGGAACGGGGACGCGCGGGAAAGGACATGCAGGAAGAAACAATTTATTTCTTTTAATATGGCGTTGCAACGCACGCCGGGAACCAGCTAGTGTTATTATAATAATCGTTATTATTATCTAACACCAAAGTCCTATGACAAGTGAAACGGAGTCTTCTGAGCAATATGATTGGTCAATTTTTGCACGTCTCTGTTTCACTGTGCTCAGTTTTACTTCTATGGAAACGCACCCTTAGATAAGGGCACTTACGACAATTTATTGCAACCAAAGGTTCTACCAAAACCAAATGTATTTTGTAATTTGTATCTTGTATTTGAAATTAAAAAAATGGTTAAAATACTGTATTTTGTATTTCAAATACGACTTGAAAGTATTTTGTATTACGTATTTTAAATACATGCGAAAAAGTATTTTGTAATTTGTATTTTAATTACAGCAAAGCATGTATTTTGCCCAACCCTGGATATAGTATTGATCAAGAAATTTAGTTTTCTTAAAAAGACTAACCGTTCATCTGCCTAAAGATGGCAATTAATTTGAGTTTTATAACTTTTGTGAAGTTAAATCTCACAGTTTTAAGTTTTGACTAATTAGTTAGGTTTTTTAGTACTCACGAACAAAATTACGGCCAAGCAGTTTATATTGCGTCTGACCAATAATAAATTCGCAAAAATGATTATTGTGCGACCTTGTGACCAGATACTTTGATGTAATTATCTGATCTAAAAAACAATATATCCGTTCAGAGATACCCAATATAATCATGGTGACTAGCGCACCCCACTACACTAGCACCCCACTAAATCAGTGACTCACTCTACTCAATAATTACTCAATCTACTCAGCCCATGAGCCTACTCAAAATCAATCAATGCACAATAAGGCGGAAACTAAACCTTCAAGAGATTTAATAAATTCCTGATTCTAGATCATTCGTCATTTGTCAGGGTTACAATATAATAAAATACATAATATTCAATAATAATTGTTGTCTAAATTACTAAAATATGCTGATTCTCACTTACTACATTAAAAAACATGATTTAAAAGTCTTAATAATGCACTATTGTACTAGTTTTCCTCATTCTCAAAGCAAACTCGAATGCAGAACTGCATTTTTACTATGGTGCCGCATGATATTACAATTTGTTCAATCTGATTTATTTTTAGATTCATTTTGTGCATTATAATGATGAAGAATAAGGTGGTATACAATGGTAATTCTTTCGGGAGTTTTTCAGCTTTTCTGTTTTTCACGGAGGCATTGAAAGTGAAAGTAGATGGTGAGAGATGGCGGTTACTCTGGCTTTATGATTTTATGAAGTGGACTCGGATGGATGCTTTCCTTTGGATTCGAGCTGCCAAAGATGAGGTATATTCTAATTACTACAGTTATTAATGTATCAATTAAAAATTCTGTGAAAATGTTGGAAACAAATGCGCTTTCAAAAAAATATCAATTCACTTCTTATGGTGCCGCTTTTCAAGTACAGAGATATATAATATATTTTTGTGGTACTTTTCAAATGCAATTTATACATCCGTTATGAAGTTGCACTTTGTTGAGTTATCCGGTCGCCATATTATTCATCCGTTCAGGAGGTACTTCTGTATCAGAAAATAGATATATAATGTGGTTGGTATCTATGCAGGCATACTTGTACATAGTTGGGCACATTTTCATCAAGATAGATGTATAATATAAAATTATTCATTACAGCTTACAAGTTTGCGTCTACCCTGAAGAAGATACGATTGTGCCGGAACCGGTTGGCGTGTTTGTATAATATAAAGATATGTAAGTAAAGTTGAAGTGATGTTTAGTAAGTTCCATGGTAGCTATTACTTAATTTTATTACCTTTAGAAATGTGATGTTAATGTTTACAGTAAGGCCCTGCAAAGCGAAGGCGTTACCTGAAAACCACTCTTTAAGCATTGTAAATTTCCCGATTCATGATCAAATTTTTATGAAGTAACTTAACCTTTAATCCATGTCGGACGTAATTTAATATCCGCCTCGGACAAATAAGTGCCCATTAACATTTCTGATGGTGAATAATGACCCTGCCTACTGCTTACTCATGACTCATGATCTAATGATTTAATCCTATGTTTAAATAAAATAATCCTAAAATAAAAAGACATTAATCCGATGATTATTTTATCAGATTTGTTTTATGGATTACTTCTGCTGTGGGATTTAATAAAATTGATGGTTGGCGTTAAAATTTGCGTGAAATTGATGGAAATCAAATGGCGTAATTAATGGTATTCAATGATTTTGTAAACATAGAAGGTAGTCGATATCCTTGTGGGTAGGACGATTGACTGGCGCCGCGGGTTGGAAGGATTAAGTTCAAATCCCACACCGATTATCGACTTGAGTGATTAATTCAAAATGAAGATGACTCTGAAATCAAGCCGCAAAACGTGTAAGTCTAATAAGAAAGGTACCTAACACATCATTTGAATATATAAATATTGAAAAGAGGTTAGGTATGTACCAGTGACAGTTCGTGAGTTTTCAGTGAGTTGGAGTGCTAAGATTGAAAAAATGTACATAATATATCATCATGTTTTTACACCTGTTGTAACATTTACAAAAAAATTGGTTTTGTATTATAATTTGTAAAATTAATAAATTTTGCCTTTGTAAATTCTTAGTTCAATTTAACTAATAAATTTCTGGTGTAATATTTAAAAAATTTAAAGTAGTGGTGATCGACAAGGCAAACACCTTTACTAGAACAAATTATGCTCACACTGGAGCAGCCTAAGTTAATGGAGAACTTCTCCATGAACTTATGCTGGTCCATAAATGATGAAGAAGGCTGCGAAATAGAAGTAAAAATAAGTATTTGCATGATTAAATACGTCTTGCGCAAAATGCAAAAGACATGTGTGGCAGAGGCCACAGATTATGAAGACCACCAAGATGATACTCGTCCGGGCACTGATTTTCCCGATTTGTCAGAAAAAACGCAAAGGATTCCATGGAGAGACCGACGCACAAAGGTGTTCATTCTGGAAGAACTAGGCATCCACAGTAGGCTCTCACTATCTACCGATAAAATATTTTAAGATACTTTGGACACGTTGCTTGCCAAACTGAGGACTCCAATTCATGGTCACAGGTAAAGTGGTAGGCAGGCGAAGTACAGGAAGGTCACCAATGCGCTGGAGTGATCAAGTATAGGTACGTCAATGACCTTGGTTCTCCACGCAGTGCAGGATCGCGAGGAGTGGGGGAGTCTTGTCCAACTTGGACAACAACAGAAATTGGAGTGGAGGTCACAATTGGTCACCCACTTATGAAGAAGAATTTAAAAGAAAATATTTAGAGAATAAAGGCACTTTTTATTTCCGCAGCCCACCTATTCAGCCCTCAAAAAATCTACCGTTAAAGCTACCGTTACACCTTAAAAATAAAAATAAGCAGAAAATCTGTATTCTAAAGGAGTAAAAAATCTCAAAGTGAACTCTGGTTTCATGAAATTTAATTAAAAAAAAAAAAAAAATAAATAAATAAAATTAGCCTTTACTGCTGAAACTTAAAAAATATTTTTCTGATGTATCGAGGATTACCAATTGATTTTCTATACTTTGTCTTTTCTCAATTAATAGCATTTTGTATAAACCGTTTTTTAATCTTTCTCCTGCTAAATTAATAACATATATATTTTATTATTTTCATCTTAGGCTGAATTTAGTCTCACGCTCACCGTCAGCGCTCATAGATCAGCGCGTAGTTCGTCAGCGCTGAGGCTCAGCGTGGCTCGTTTCAGTATCGTACTGACCGCCTTACTGTACAGACGAAGACTTAAAATGCGGAGTGTATTAGTTATTGCTGCTTTGTACTACCTATCCCAAAAAAAAAAAAACGATTCGCCATGACTGTACACGCTGACGACGTCCGCTCCGCTCCACACTAGAACGCTCACTGAAAGCAGAGGCGCTCGTGCGATCATCAGCGCCGACAGCTACGCGGCGCCGACGCGCGACGTATACGGCCGCGTAGCCATCAGCGCTGACCACTTTGCGCGCTGAAAGAAGTTCATATGTCTCGACCATCAGCGCCGACGGTGCGCGTGCGGTCAGCGTAAGACTAAATTCAGCCTAAGTCCTTTTAAAAGAAACATTTTTATTTCAAGTAAATTTTCAACATGATTGTCACCCTACATGTTTACATTATAATGTACTGTCGCCTTCAGCTAGTAGATACCCATACCCATAGAAACGTGCAACAATATTTTGTTATTTCAATTATTAAGCTCAAATCAGGCTTGTCCTAGTGAGGTTATAAATTGAATTGAAACATATATACAATGTAAATAAATAAATATGGCTGACAGAGTATTGCACTCACCGATCTGTTCGGCTGAAATAAACAAACTTATTATTATTATTTAATCATTCAAAAGTGCTAATTATAGATAAGAGTTGTGAAATTTGGGCGCAGTCGGGTATCTAGTAACTTTTAATAATTATTATTTAATAGTTCACATCTACTACACCTCTTTAAGATATCCATAACAACTAATAATATTGAGTAGAAATATTATTGAAGTGAAAACTTCTTTAGCACCGTGTGATTTGAAACTCGATGAAACGAAACATAACGACACTAAAAAGAGACAAATGCACACATCTATAGGATTTAGCCAGCGAGAGAATGAGATTGTATAATTATAATCGGTCTCCTCTTTGTGCGATTTTCGTAGCCTCCCCACTCTTAGTCTCTTCAGTTTTCTGAAGGTTTCACTTCTACCGCGTGTGATTGCACACTTTTTTTTATTGAGATACGTGTTAAAGTCATCTACCTTCATCGAGCATTAACCCCAGCCTGAAAGTCTTGTCACCACCCCACTGGTTCTAAGTTCCATTGATCTCGATCTCATCTATTCTCGTCTATGCACATACCTGCTTGGTACTATTCTACTAGAACCACTATTCTACAATTATAATGTGCTATCTATGGAGCGATGCAGCGCAAACAGCCGAAGTGAAAGGAAAAGCCGTAAAGTGAAACAAGACATCAAATTTGATTCAATAGTTTCTCTGCACTGATTCGAGATATGCATTAATAACGTTAATACTCTTAGTATTAAATATTATCAAATGAATTGGTTATTTTCAAATATAATGATTATCATTTTCCATGCATTTTCCCACATGCAAATCACAATATTATGAATCATGACGTCTGACATTGGAAGGTAAAATGCGAATATTAAAAATTAGTTAAGGTATTTTTAATTGCTTCATCATCGTATTGATCTATTGATAATTCAGTGACTTATGAATGTGTACTAAGAAAAAATATTGCTTATTCAAGTGTGTAGGAACTATAATTATGAATCTCTCTCTCTGGTTTCAATCCTGGGATTGGTTTGCAGCAATTTTCTTTAGTTTCCTCTACCATTCTTCCCTGTCTTGTGCGGCTCTTTTGAGGTCTGCATATGATAAGCAGCGCACGTCCACCAGCAGGTCCTCCAGGTACTCTCGGCGTGGGCGTCCCCTAGAGTTTGTCCCCTCGGTCATACCCTCCATTATGGAATGCAAGAGGCCTTCTTGTCGTATTACATGGCCGATCCATCTTGCACGCCTTTCGGACAAGGTCCTGCGCAGGTGCCTTCCTCCTTCGATTCTTTGGAGAACCTCCTCATTTGTAATTATGAATAGGTAACTAATATTGTTAATAAAATAAAATTGATAAAACACTTAGTTTTTACCACTTTTTAAGTATTTTATTAATTTGAATTAAGATGGTGCCACAAAATAAGTTTGCTGTGTTAGACAGGGCCGGATCTACGAAATCTGGCGCCCTGTGCAGTAGGAACCGATGGCGCCCACCCCTCCTACATTTTTATTTTGATTAAAAATTCGCTCACCCCAATTTTTTTATTTATTTTTTTATTATTTTTTTTTTACACTAATTTATCAAATAAAATCAAGACATATAAAGGGTGTAACTTTTCCAAGTAACCTGGCGGTAGCTCTCACACTCGTTTTTTTTAAAGAGAGGATCGCCAAGAGCCCTATACTCTCTGAATTTATTGGGTAAACATAAATTATGGTGCTATTTTAATTATTTTAGGAAAAACTCTTTGCAAATTATGCTTTAAAATAATACAACGAATTGTTTGTTTGTGCCCGTACCATGATTTAAAATATAGGTTACGAGACAATGCGGGTGGTTTCGCTGAACAAGGTCCATGACATTCTTGAGATTTACTGCGTTTATGTACCTATATACCCAACGCGAATATGGCAACGTAAAACACAAGAATAGCATCTACAGCTTCTGACTAGCAACAGGCAGTCCCGACGAGAGACAGTGAGCAGTGATAATAAGAATATAACCTCAAATTGGTACCTTGCATTTCCCCTGTGTTGAGCGAACAAACACTAACCACTGACGTATGGTATCAACGGCTTACGAACAAAAATACCGCGCTGTGATTGGTTATTGAATTTGGATCGCACCTATTCGTCGTAAAAGACGGTAAAAGATATATGGAAAAATCAGGCCCGGACTGGCCAGGTCCGCAGGTCCGCTATCGCGGAGGGCCCCCGCCGCGAGGGGGCCCCGAAGGCCCCACAAAATTTACAAAAAAAGGTTTTTATCTTGTTAGTAGTTATAATGCCCGATGAAAAATCAAAAGATGAAACTGACTCTATTTCAACAGTTCAACATTACAAAATTGTATATTTTGATATTTTAGACTGTGCGAGGATGAGTATTGAATAAAGATTTTGCGCAAACAAAGACGTTTTACAGGATTGCTCTTGGTTGGACTCCAAAAAGTTTGACTTTATCTTGAAACTCCAAACATTTCCCACAGAAGCTCTGCACAGTATTTCTAAACTGTGTAAAATTGAAAGAAGTCGGCTGTTGATAGAGCTGCGACGGTTTGCACAACAAGACGATTTGGACCCTACGGCAGCGGAAACAAATGCTAACATTTACTGCTCTGAAAATAGACGATGTTTCCAGTGTTTGACATGTGCTTTTTCTGTTCTATTTGAACTATCTCAATCTTTACCAACCTGTACATTGTATATAAATTTGTTCTTACCATACTTTGTACCCAAGTCACATGTGAACGAGTTTTTTCTAAACTTAAAATCGTCAAAAATCGACTTCGGTCGTCCTTAGGTAATAAAATAATAGATGAAGTAGCTTTAACAAGTGAGTTACTTAAAAATAAACTGTTACTTTAGGGCTAGGGGAGCAAAATGTCGAATCATTTCAGTTAAGTTAAGCCCCTTCTATTCTAGTATACAACATTGTAAACTGTTAAACACTGAAGTTTTTTTTTAAATGTTAGTATTATTTTTCTAATCCCTAAAATCATAATTTTGACATAATTCATTAATGCTTTGGTGTGAATAAAATCCTGCCCTTTATTTTGAACTCCGTTATAATTATTGGCAGTTCTACAGCATGTGTTTAGTAGTGTTGTGGTATCCTAAAAATACTGTGAATTTCTTATTTCAATAAATAATAAAGTCAAAAATCATAATATTCGTATATAAACCTATCTGAATTTCTTCTTTGTAGGTGCCAATATAGCGTAGAAACGCGTTTTCATTGTATTCGAGCACCTAATTTTCAAAAATTATCCGGGAGGGCCCCCGGACCCCTTATTTTCTGGAGTCCCTCCCCCCCCCACGTTAGGGGGCCCCTTTACAGGTTTTAGCGGAGGCCCCCAAATGGTCCCAGTCCGGGCCTGGGTAAAATAGATCTTACGTTTAAACTAAATATATGGAATTTGTAAAAAAATTCTGTAACTGACTATAAATTCGTAAGCCGTTGATACCAACCTGATGCGTGCGCATTCTGTTTCTTTGGAAAGTGTTGCTAGAGCGTAATAATTATTTCGTACTATGGGTAATTTTTAAACGATTCAGGGAATATTATAACTAAATTTTAATACAATATTTATTTTCTCACGGCGCCCCTTCGGAGTTGGCGCCAGGTTTTTGCACGTTTTTGAACGTATGGCAGATCCGGCGCTGGTGTTAGAAGAAGTAATATTGTTAATCTAATACCAGATTTCCAGCAAGATTCGACTATCTTTTTTGTATCTTTTTTTGGTTTTGAGCAATATGGAAAAAACAGAATGGCGTATGTATTGTACAATAAATGATTTTGATTTTGATTTTGATGAAGAGTTACTGCGTGCAAATTACACTGCGAGCTTAAAATGGTCGAATTGATGTAGAAAACTGGCAGGTGGAAAAGCTGAGAATTTTGAAAAAAAAAATTGCTCTAGAACTCGCCGTTAACCAGACCATGGTACGATTGTTATTTTTGGAGTCGGTGTCAACCAAGGTACCCGCGGCCCGGCGTGTTCACTTGACAGCTCCTCTCCCGCCGACACCGACTCCAAAAATAACAATCGTACCTACATATTGATGAGTAGAAAAGGTAAGTTGATTATAAAGTTGTAGAAGAATACGAAATTATTTTTTTACTTTTTTGAATTTATTGAATTTGATGAGTTCATCAATTTTTTCTATGATGAATTTATCATAGAAAAAATTGATGAACTCAAAGAATTTAATTGGAGTAACAAAATTAACATTATACATCAAAATATCCGTACAATGGAAAATCTTGATAACTTTCTTTTATTTTTAGATAGCATTAAGTCGACTGCGAGATTTCATATAATAATCCTTACAGAATGCAGACTGAATGACTCATATCTCGCAAAACAAATTACAGGATATCATGAATATCATACAATAAAACAATTAAATCAAAACAGTGGAGTCGTAACTTACATTCGCGATGACATCCACTCTCGAGTTCAAGAAATTTGTATCAGTCAATCAAATATAGATATAAATATTAACACATTTGGAATTATACACCGACAATGTCACGATTACATGTGCGCCATGGCCGAAAACAACGTCGCAATAAATATTACACTTCCTACCAGGGTTCAAAATAATAGCATGTCATGTTTAGATCACATAAATACCAGAAATATTATGGCTTCCAATGCATTTGTTATACACAATACAATAACTGATCACTATACAACAGCAATAAGCATTCCAAACATATCTCTCAAAAAGCAAGTAAAATATAATCAGTTTACATCAATCTAAATGATGAAACATGGACAGATGTATGTGGAGTGACTGATGTTAACAATGCACTCAACTTATTTATTAAGAAAATCAACATGCATATAACACAAAATTCAAAAGAGAAACTCATTGCACATAAAAAATACAACTTACTCCTTGGATTAGCAGTGGTATTGTAAAAGCTATACACAAAAGAAATCATTTACACAAAGTGGCGACCAAAGACCCACAAAACACTCTTAAACAAGAGAATTACCGTAGGTATCGTAACATTTGTAAAGATGTTTTGCGTAAGGCAAAAGAACGGTACTATAAGCATCAACTCGACCAAGATCCATCTAGTAAAAACATGTGGAACATCGTTAAACAAATTACCAATACTAAACACAAAATTGACCCTAATATTAACGAACTCCTAATTGGAAACACAGTCACCACTGATTCGGAAATAATTGCTTGCCACACTAACCAATACTTTACAACGGTTGGGTCTAACCTTGGGGAAAACATCTAAGTATCACCAAGGAAACTGAAGATTCACTGGCATCTGCAATAGAAACAAAACAGAATTCTTTTTCATTTCAATTCTCACCTACGACAAAAGAAGAGGTTTTAAAAATTATTGACAATCTTAACAATACACATTCGAAAGGTCCTGACGGTCTTAACACACATATACTAAAAATTATTAAACACAATATTGCATCACCTTTATCGAACATTTTTAATAAAAGTTTTACTTCAGAGGTTTTCCCCGCCCATCTTAAAAAGTCTTTAGTAGTACCAATCTACAAAAATGGACCCAAAAACCAAGTGGGTAATTATAGGCCAATATCCCTGTTGAGTGCTATCTCAAAAATTATAGAAAAAAATTTTAAAAACAGATTAAGTAACTATCTAGAGAGCCGAAAACTTTTAAGCAAAAATCAGTTCGGCTTTCGACCGGGGAGGGGAACGGACGACGCGATAGCGCAACTTACAGATCATATTTCTGGAAATATAGATCGCGGAAAGAAAAACATTGCACTGTTCTTAGACTTAGCCAAGGCTTTTGATACAATTTCTCATAAATTACTCCTCAAAAGATTAAAAAATATTGGCATTGTAGGTAAGCCCTACGAATGGTTAAAGAGTTACTTAACGGGTAGAAGCCAGCAACTCAAAATGGGCAAAACAGTGAGTAAATCACTAGAGACTAACGTTGGGGTACCGCAGGGAAGCACATTGGGACCTCTTCTACTTATAATCTACATAAATGAGTTATGCGAGCTAAAAGTAGGCGGAAAAATTATTACATTCGCTGACGATACGGTAGCTATATTTGAAGGAGATGACTGGACTCAAACACATAAACATGCTGAAAGTGGAATCAAAGCAATAAAACAATGGCTTGACAAAAATCTACTTACATTAAATATAGCAAAAACTAAATACATAAGATTCAGCTCAACTATAAAAGGACAACCTAGTACATCACACACAATAAAAACACATAAGCGTAACTGTAATTACGATAATACTAATTCTATCTGCAATTGTGAAGTTTTGGAAAGTGTGAAAAACATCAAATATCTAGGCGTTATTATAGACAATCACCTTAAGTGGAAATATCACATCGACAACCTCACAATAAGGGTGAGAAAATTGATTCACATATTCTTTGTATTACGAAATATAATCAAACAGCAAGACCTAATAAAAATATATTTCGGATTATGCAACCCCATCTTAACGTATGGTTGTATTGGTTGGGGAGCGTCAGGTAGAACAATTTTAAATTTTAAATCCTCTAGTGAAGGCCCAGAAATCCATAATTAGAGTCATTATGCGTAAACCCTATAGGTTTTCTAGCGATCAGCTCTACAAAAAATTTAATGTACTTCGTCAAAACTACATAAAAAAGGTTATTATTCACGTACACAAAAATTTAGAAAAACTTAATAAAATTGATCATAAATACATCACAAGAAGTCACACCAGAAAGGATCTTGTGGTCCCAGGGAGCAATACGTCGAAGTTCCAAATGACATATACATATCTGGGACCGAAATTATACAATAAAATCCCCCCAGAATTAAACATTAAAACATGCAAAATGACATCTATC
Source organism: Limnephilus marmoratus (assembly GCA_917880885.1). Lineage (NCBI taxonomy): Eukaryota > Metazoa > Arthropoda > Insecta > Trichoptera > Limnephilidae > Limnephilus > Limnephilus marmoratus. The sequence continues at coordinate 19,894,818 of OU862906.1, forward strand.
GGTTTAATAATAAATAAATGGTTGATTAGCTTAGGTAGGGTTAAGTCTGAAAAATTATTAAATAATGTCACTTAAAACTTAAACTTTTACATGGTTAACTATTAAATGGCACAACCAGTAAAAACTTAGTATACTTATAGGTATTTAATCTACAAAAAAAAACACTTTGTTTTTTTTTGGTACAGAATACATTTTTGGCATTTTTCACCAGCATTTGGTTCCTTAGAACGGGCAATCTGCCTAGCTAGGAACTAATATAGACAAACATGACATAATAACACTTGTATACATTTTAATATTTACAGTTATTTTTAAATATTATTATTATGTTATATTTGCTGTATAAATGTATCTTATGTAATAAATAAATAAAAAATAAAAAAATTTTAGACGGTTGCAAGTATTATTTCTCGCTTACATGCATCTTATTGTCATTTCCATTAAGGAAGCTAACAATATTATGATAAGAAGATATTTATCGCAGTAAGCTGTGTGGTTTAACGTGTTAAAATAAACGAAATCAAACTTGTTAGCTTATTAACTACCTCATTGTACGTAACATAAACTCGAGTAGTTTCACTTGGAACTCGGCTTCATCTTGGCAATTTCTCAATTAAAGCAGAAAAGCCTTTTTATATCTAAAGCTGCAATGGCACTTGAATGGTGAGACTGATGTCGTTAAATTTGAAGATACTTTTCTACCTGGATTTCTAGGTCAACGCAACTACTGTGTTAAATGAAATGTCTTTTCATTTTTTTCTGATGAAGCCATACGAAATAATTGATTTTTTTTTGTTTCAAAATTTGATCGCGTAGAAATATTGTAGATACTTCAATTAAATAATACGATTGGAACACATCTTGACCTTGGAAGTAATCGAGTCATTTTTTAATAAGTCCTTTTGTAAGTCTGGAAAAAAATAAAGCATCAGGCCTATAAAAAATACTTTCAAGTGCCAAAATCTCCTACTAATGAATCCATTTTCGGGTAAAGTTTCATTATATAATGTGACAAATTAAGTTCTTTTGAAAATAATCGGAAAACATTTTAATATTTGTGCCTGAATTTCGCACTTTTTCTTTCGGTATGAATCAAAATGGGCAGCGTTCAACGAATTTGGAATTGATAATTAAACCTATTGCCGTCCGCTTAAAGACTATGTGCCTTTTGTATCAGTTATGCCCCGCCTGCGGCGGATATAACTCCGATCCGAAATGTGAACCGAATCTTTGGTGATATCATAAGTCCCCTTCGATTTGTTTATGTTCCCCAGCTACTGCCTCCACCTATAGGAATCTCGTATTTTTGTTGCATTTCTCTGCTTTATTTTCGCTTGACTTTTACATTTCTGACGCAATAACTGCGAATATGGATTTTGGGAGAACAGGACCCGTAATTGGAACAAAATTACAGGTGGGAAACTTCCTTTGGTTGTTATTTCAGTGTTCCTAAAGTATGTTATTTAAATTGTATTTTAATCTGTGTTGTACATGTTTCCATTTTCAGAACGTATTTATCCACCCAATCCACACAAAATGATATTGTCTATGGTCGCGCCTTTTTTTGACGTTGGTTACTCTATCTTCGTCTATGGTGTGTGACATCACAAATCCCCGTAAAAAAAGTCGAAAAATTATCTCTCAAATATCTAATTAAATCTCTCCCAAAAAGAGGCGGGGATTCCGATGTGGATTTTTTCAAGGATCACCTTAAAAAATAAGAACAGACTACTTGTCTTGAAAAAGATCTCGAATAAATAGTGCATCAACTGATCAACAGAAAGCAAATAGTTTCATTGTTTGATAATGGGCACAGTGAATTAAAGGATTAAATTAATACCTCCATTTACAATCATTTATTTTTGTTATTTAGTCATTTTGGTTATTTTTTTCATATACCTAATTGTTTTCATATAATTAATCACCACTTTTTGTAATGATTATGTCTACTAGTTACTTATTTGAATACTTTTCGTTCATCCAGTTAATTAGTCAATACATTTACGAAAAATCGAAATTTGAGTTACGTACGCAGTTATATGAGAAAATGTATTCTCTATCTGGTAGAATACGCAAGATTACTTATAAACTTTGATTCGTTAGAAGTTATAAAAATTGTATATTTTTCACTAGTACGCAGCTTGCTGGAATACAATTCCATTGTTTGGTCCCCATATTATCAAATTCATATAAAAATATTGAACGAGTGCAGCACAATTTTTTACGATTTATTAACTTTAAGTTACATATACCTGTTCAACACATTAACTATACATTCTTACTAAATACACTTATAGATCTAGGAGTTATTTACGACAGCAAACTAACTTTTCACCAACACATCGATGATTTAATAAGCAGAGCATACAGGCTTCTCGGCTTCGTAATTAGAAACTCATATCCGTTTCGTAACACAAAAACACTGACGTTATTATATAACACACTAGTCCTGAGTGTACTTGAGTCAAATTCGATCATCTGGGCCCCACACGAATTAACATACACTTTACGCGTTGAAAGAGTCCATAAGAAATTTTTAAGATTTTTATTCTCGCGGCTCTATGGACGTTACCCTTGGCTTTACCCATCGTTTTATGTATTAGGCATGACCAATTACCACTCCCTAGAGACACGTAGAGGTATTGCTTTGCTTAAATATTTTTTTCAATTAATGAACGGTCACTTATCTAATAACGGCATCACAACCTCCTATATATTAGAGCAAGCCGCACTAATTTATTTATGAACTCACCTCTGGGGAGAGCTACGTGCTTTTTGAATGCGGTGGATAAAAAAATTGATTTATTTTTTGTGTCCTATAGCGCATTTGTAAGATTTTTGGCATTGCATATACACTGCATAAATGGTACAATTATAACGTCTTAGGCTATATTGCCTGTAATTGTTATAAATAAATGTACAACTTATATATAAATAAATAAATAAATTAAATTGCATTCCCTAGAAAACAGAAGAAAAATAATTGACCTAACTTTTTTGTTTAAAATTATTCTCCCCGAGTTAAACTGTTGTGAACTCCTGCATCTCATTGATTTTAGGTACCAACTCGAGCGACAAGGCAAAACATAGTATTCAGCAACAATAATTCTGGAACCAACTATCTCATACATTCACCTATTCCACGATTTCATACACTTGCAAACAAATTCACCTCAAGAATCGATGTATTTAACACAAAGTTACCATTATTTAAGAAACACTTGAATGATATTTTTATGTAGTATATCTTGATATTTAGGAAGAATCACACAACACATTGCACATATTGTGTATTTTTATATTTATCTACAATATAAAAACCTGTTGCCGTTTTCTTTTTTATGTACTGTGACATTTGATTTCAGTTGTAAAGAATTGTTTTTATGTAAATTTTGTAAATACACAATGTATACTATTTTATGCCATCTGCAACTTTAAAAACTTTCTCTTGTATTGTAATGCATTATTTTTACTAAAATGTATCTTTATACCTTCCATTCATGTGATGTTTACTTTTACAGGTTCATCTTTTTTATTTATAACTTTGTTTCTGTATTTTAAACGTTTATGTATTATAAACTTTTATGTAAAAGCCCATCAGGGCGTTGAAATATTAATAAATAAAAAAACAAAAATAAAATAAACACCACCGTATTGATTATAATGCAGAAAAACTTACAGCAAATTAAACAAAATGTTGATGTTGTCTGGGTCCATAGTAGGATATTTCAAAAGATCATACTAATGAACGTTTTATTTTGAAGCATATTTAATATGTTAAACACAGACTTGTATAAATAATATTTGATTTATCGAGAGCATTCGAATTTTTGCTTTCCCAATTATCTCAAAACTTCGTATTTGGAGATGTCTGGCTAATCAACTGGACGATCGACTTTTTTGTCTATTGTTGTTAAGTTTCATTTTATCCTGCGAAGAAAAACATTGGTTTTAAAACGTGTTGATAATTTTGATAAAATGAGTGATTTGTTTTCATTTAAAGGGTAATTTCATTTAACCTGTAAAGAAGAACTAGCTGGGCACCTAGCGAAACTTATCAATTCCTACATAGTCTATAGGCTCGGGAATATTCCCAAAACAATTAAAGTTAGCCAAAATTATACTGATTTACAAAGAAGACTGCAATAAACGTATTTCTAACTATAGCCCAATATCTATTTTATCAGTATTTTCAAAGGTGTTCGAGACAATTATCAAAGATACAATTTATCTCTTATGACAATATCCTAACACCAAAGCAATAAAAACAAAGATCAGTAAAAAAACTTGTAATGGTCCGACACTCCTTGCTTTTGACACCAATTGTGATGAACCCTACCTAGCTGATTTACTTTTCTAAGCTTCTACCTCGTAGTTCAAATCTCGTAGCTCCTGTCTCGTAGCCACGCTCATAATTCTACCCTTATGTCCTACTGATCACACCACTAGGTATGATGGCCTGACTCAACCCTCCTTCCGGTTTATTTCTACCTCAGGCTCGTGATTTTCAAACCCCTATACCTTTATAATCTAGCTAAACCTACCCTATCTTCTTAAATCCCTGCGATTTTCTCACAGTAATCAAGATTTAAGATTTTTGTTCACATTATTTCTATAATCTTCGTTGTGTATTTTTTTTGTTTTAGATTTTACATCTGTTTGCATACTTAATATGCACGCATATGTAGAGAAGATAATGTATTACGAGTGGTAACCCATAGATTCTTTTAGAGAATGGATGAGAATTTTCCGATTTATTAATTATTATTATTTTAGTATCTTTTACCGAGTTTGATAAACTAGCCCTGCTCTAAACTTTGCGTCTATTTGATTTCCGTAGGAATTTAATTTGTTTATTTAATTCTTCCTATCACCGCTGCTACATCGATAACATGAACAACAGTTAATAAATTACATCATTTCAAGAAAGAAAACCTTACCTTACCAGTGTAGAATGTTCGTACTCGAGAGCCCGGTTTTCTCAATTGAAGTTCTTGTCTGCAGCTTCTCCTAACATAATGTGTTTGTATTCAGAGTTAGTGTTATTGGTTAGTATTCGCAAAATTTGTTGAAAGAGCAGGAATGGATGGAGAATGGGAGGGGATAAAATGTTTGCTGAAAAGTCGGCTCCTCCGCTAACCAAGTGAAAACCGATGAACAACAATTACAAACCCGGATTCTCCCAGTACGTTTGCTATACTTATCCTTAAATCCGAGTTTTACTCTCTTCGACGAGCGTCTCATGCTATGAAAGGGCCTTCACGCCAGCAGGGGGAATACCAAGTCTTCATGCCGTTTTTCTGTCTCACTCCGACTTCCGTCGCCTCCGGATTGAATTTAACTCTACTGAGTCTAGAAGGGGTATTTCATGTCTTCCCTTATCATGCCTCTATCCGTTGAATATGGCGTAAGCTTGTGACGGGCAGGTCCTTCCTCCCACGTGACCGACCCAGCGTTACACTCCACCTCTGACTAGCTGACATAAAACGCACCTCGTGAGCCTTATGTTTGCTTTCAGGTTCGACAAGACTTACGGTATGCAAATAACCTGTAGCTTTAATGTGGCGTCAGCGTACTGTCCGCATACGTCCTTCCTCTTCCCCGCATGCCCCAACTCGACAATACCGCCACAAGATCAAAGCTCTCTCCGTTCGGGAAAAGTTGACACTTACATTTCCGGATGGCTCATACCCACATACAGAAGCCTTGAAGCTTACTTCGAGAACAAGTTAGGATTCAGGACTGTATGAGTATTTGAACACCAGTGTTTTTTAAATGAGGTCACTTACTCCTCGTGTGTTAGGTATTTAGGATTTTTGGGTTTTTATGGGTTCTTGGATACCTACTTCCTATAAGAAATTTAAAATGAGATAAATCAAGTTGTCATTGAATCAATGACCTCCTGAATAATTGTGATGAGCTCTTTTTGAGTTTGAAGCTAGTCGAGGTACTTTACTTTGCAAAATTTTGCGCGCGGAATCAAAGCTACCTATTGGCGATCGCTCTAGTATAATCAATTGTTTAGAATTGAGTGAATTTAACGTCGATTTTACTTTCACATATTGGGCGAAGATTCCGTCGTAAGCTATGATTGATAAACCTGCCCCTTGACATTTGTGCTTTTGTTTTGTTTATTCGTTGATGGAATCTAGGTGACTGTGTCAATGGATGACATTGAACTCCAATCGAAATTTTAGATACACAATCGAAGGTCATATAACATACCCTAATCACGCCGGTGAAAGGATTCGGTAGGTATTAGTTATACCTATCAATTGGCTATTTCCATTGATTTTAGCGTTACGTATTTCATTTCTCATGGTTATTTGTTTATTTAATTTATGTGTTGTCGTTAATTATTTTCCCTCGTCTTATTATTATTATTATTATTCAAGTACGCCAATGTAATTACCTAGAATTGATTGAGAGGCACACTCCTATCACATCTTGTAATACCTAATTTAATTGTGCCAATAGTTAATTAACTCCGATGAACGAAAGACCGATACTGAATAGATACCTACATCATTCTTATGGTTTATTTGTTTTATTCAATTTATGTGTTTTTGTTAATTATTATTCCCTTATCTTATTATTTTCTTTATTTGTAATTTTAGAATATGGATAGTATTGCATTGCACTTTCCCTGCATATATTCTGGAATAAATTATTATTATACAAGTAAATACCTAAAATTGATTGAGAGGCACATTTCTATCACATCGGTAATACCTAATTACATTGTGCCAATAAATGATTACCTCCAATGAACGAATGAACGATATTAAATAGGTACATCATTTTTATGGTTTGTTTGTTTACTCATCACACAGACGACCTTCGGTATACTGACCTACTTTGGAGATTGTTTATTTCTACGGTCATTGTCCTTTTGAAGCACGATTCATTGTTTAACTAATTATTTCCTGTTTATTTGACCTAGTTTTGCCCAAACACTGATCATTTAAATAGGTACCTTGCTAACCTAGAGGTATCTGGATGACCTAGTTTCAACTAAGGTATAATTTGCTTGACCTACATAGTTCTGAGAAATATAGGTATTTCGGTTACGAATCTTACGTCGCCATTCCTTATACGCGCTTAAATAAACAATACACCTACCTAACTAAAACAAGTACTTGTATAACCTAATTTATAAGTAGGTATTTTTTTGTTTGACCTAATTTTGAGACGCATGTATACTCCCGCACACGAAATATAGAATAAAGAGCTTCCACGATAGGCATTCATTACGTTCTACGCGCCTCGATTCGTTTTATATGAGTTATAATAAATTAGCGTATTTACCTAACTGAAGAAAATACCTACATATGTAGCCTAATTCTAGAGTAGATATTTCCTGGTTGACTTGCTTTCGAGCTAAGTGAAAATTTTTATTAGTGTGTAATTGACAAAACTTCAAAGGTCCGATTGATTTATTGGTGTTGTACGCCCGTTCCTTTTCTTCTTGCCCCTGAAAATAATTAATAATTGGTTTTATCTTACCATCCGCGATCGATTACAATTTTCCAGTCGGGACTTTCATAACTTCGACATTGTGATCGAGGTTTCCCTTCTTCCGTTTCCTAGCTAATGGATTCCTATCGGCCTTTTTGAGAAAAGACTCTGATAATGGAAAAAAACTCTTCAAATATCTGTCTATTTAAGATTCACTTCGGTATTTCGCTTGGTTTCTCAACCTCGTATTATCTACTGTTTTATTTCATTCGCCTTCGAGAGGTGATTCATCAAATAACAAATCAGATGTTTAATTTTGTTGTCCGGAATTAGGTAAATTATTATTTATTCTCAATATTTTAATATCACTTTAGAATTAATAACCGTAGATACGCACGTTTTCCAAGTGTACGAATTATTATCACTACTGTTTATTACAATTTCGTTATTCAATTCACAAAGAATTTTTAACCGCCTTATTATTGAACCACTGTCGTTTAAACGTGACTCGAACAATTCGTTATTGTTATTTATTTTACCTATGTCATGTAATTTAAAGTAAAGTTAAAGTTTTAATTATTATATCACCTATAGTTAATTTTAAAATCGCGTGTTATATTTTCTTTTATCCGGTAAATTTGATTTATTTTAAGACACTGGATTTTTATTAAATGTTATAAAACCACTAAATATAAGTTGTAAGAAAGAACCCCGAATGTTATTTAATTCTTATTTACTGACTTTAAACACTTTCATTATAAAACACCCGAACTTTCACGAAGTATTATTTAGGCACTTTTCCGGACTTTCCGTTGGTCGTCTTTGAAAATTTTATTCCTCAATTTTAAAGGGAAAATAAAACACTGAATTTACTATTTTTGCAAACACTTGTAGACATTTTTCAACTCTACTAGAAGCACTAGTTTACTAGTCTTCTTCGCGCACTTTTACATTTTTCTTGATCGCGCACTTCCCGTTGTTTCGTCCGAACTATCCTCCGATCTGCCAACGAACTCCCCCTCCTTTATCAAACCATGGTGTTTTAAAGACTTCTTAGAGCTCTCCTTTCATAGGGAAATGACTCCTGATCACCCAGACTTCCATCGAAAAAAAACCCAAATTCGGTTCCTCCGTATATGACCTTTTGTCAAATCTCTGTTAATCTCCTATCTCATGTCTTAGAGCCAAATTAGTTTAGTATCTCTCTCTCTCGTCGAAAATCACATAAATTTTCTCATTGACAGGTATTTATTTAAAAAATTTCATGTACTTGCTCGTAATTCATTGTTAATGCCCACACCATAAAAGTAATTGTTTTTTCTCTAAAGTAAATACTGTATCTCGCGTGTGTAATTTTGTTTACATCGTTTCGTATTAATGATGCCCTTAATTGCTTGAAATCATGTTCTATAAAATTATTTATATAATATCATGTTAACAAGGTGATAGCCAATCTTTTTCCTCTTGTCAAACGGTTAGCGATTCCTTCGACGGTTCACGCGTATTTTTCTGCGTCAGACTACGTTAAGCATCTCTTCTTGTGTTTTGATTTAATTGTAGAGTGACCAAAATGTACCGTGGCCTTTGATATGCAATATTTTCAATCTCCTGTTTATCGTGAATGGTGTTGTCAGATCAGAGTAATCTTTATACCGCTGCCATTGAAGTTAATTTAAGTAGCTCTAATTAGTTTTCTTTCGAGATATCTGTTTCTAATAACTTCGTTCTATCATTCCATCTCCATATCAATAGGGTTTTCCCCCTTTTTCAGGTTATTATCTTCAGCTTGTGAAATTTTCCGAGATTCCAGGTCGGTTTTAATTAAATCGACCCCTGGGACCATTCATGTTACGTTTCCGTGATTATCGATGATTTTTCATTTATTTATTTTCAACATTCCCGTCTAAGATTTTCTTGTTTCCATTTGAAACTTTAGGTGCCCAAAACCTCCAGTTCTCGATCGCGCCTTATATAAACACGACCCGGGGTCAATAATCCTCCAACTCTTTGTCTTTAGTTCTGTTTACAATTCCGTTCGTTGAACTTTCGTTCCTGTGAGAAAGAATTCAAGGCCGCTCAATCTGATCAAAGTCCACTAAAACGATACACGCCTCTAATTTCTCTGTTTGGTTCAGATTATTTTTAATCGCCTTATCCACTCCCTTATTGGTAGAATTTAAACTTCCTTTGTTCTCGAGATAACTATGATATGGGGGTTCCCTCGCTCCAGTCTCTATGCAGATCTCTGTAATAGTTCCCAACTGCTCGGACAGATGTCGCCGAATGTACCATTTTCTCTACATAATATTTAGAGGAAAAAAATTTTTTCTTGTAGGCTTCTCGTAGGTTGAAGGTTGGCATTCATCACAAACTCCAGTACCCAATGTGCCACCTTCGATTTCATATCCAACATTCAGCAGTACATAGGGTGATTATGTAGCAGCTATTTTTATTGATCTAAAAAAGCTTTTGATACCGTAGATCATGAAATACCTCTACAGAAAATGGAACATTTGGGTATAGTCGGGAAATCTTTAAAGCTCTTCCGAATTTACTTATCTGACAGATATTGTCTTGTCGATATCGAAGGGAACCTAAGCGGCCTCGGAAAAATCACATGTGGAGTGCCACAGGGCTCGATTCTAGGACCCCTACTTTTCTTACTATACATCAATGATATAACTAAATGCGACATCTCGGGAAAACTTCAACTTTACGCTGATGATACTTGATTTACTATCGTTGCAAAAATCTATTAGGGAACTTGAATCTCTAATGAATAAATATCTCGCAAGGCTAGCTATATGGCTGCGAATAAATAAATTAAGCGCCCTTGAGGTGATTTTCCACGAAAACGGCGCTATATAAATTAGCCAATTATTATTATTAAGCCTCAATGTCAAAAAAACCCACTACCTCACTTCCGGGAAAAAAGATTACATGAGCATGAATATATATCATTCTCGGAAATGAAAAGTTCCAAAACGAAATATTTGGGGTTATTCATTGACTCTAACCTATCGTGGAACTCCCATAATGATAATGTAAAATCCAAAAGAACTTATATGTACGCAAAGGGTCCTTGGTTCGAGTCCCAGAGGTGCCAATATCTTTTTCTGATTTTTCTGTCCACTTTCTTGTCTTCATTTAATTACCTAAATAATTTTTTTTAAATCCCCGATAACAACTGGTGTACTCTATCGACTCCAAGATGTGCTCCCCAAAGCTCTAGCATTCTCACCTAGTTATCTGGTTATTATCTGGGGCACCATTACTAAGAAAAAACCATTACTATTCGAAATACAAGTCATCCAAAATCGAGCCATAAGGAATATAATAAATACCATCTACCATGGGATACACATGTCAAAGATATATACATACTCACTGACACAAATACTTCCCTTTACGATCCCACCAAAATACAGTATCACTATTGCCATCATACAAATAACTCAACACTCCTCACACACCAACACTAAACCAGCCTTTAATTCCGATATACACCAGCACAAAACACGATCACAAAATCAAATACACCTATCGTCATCTACTGACACGATGAAATTTGGAATTAACTCCTTACAATACGTCGCACACACGCAATACAACGCATTACCTAATGGCTTAAAACTTCCAGTATCAAACAAGAAAACATTGGCAAAGGCTTTAAAAAGATATTTTCTCAGCAGCTTTATTAACCAGCGACGAATTTAGCTGTCTTTCTTTGAAACTCTTGTATATTCCACTATCATTGAACTACCCTTTAAATTCATACTCATATGTAAAAATAATTTATTGTAGTTGTATAATGTATTATCAATGTTATATAATAATTTTGTAATATATTAATCACTGATCAATTAGAAATAAATAAACCGTATATAGATTTAATGAAAATATTACATTTTCATCGCGGGTGAAGCCAGGTAAAAACTTTAATAATAACTGTAAAGTTGCAAAATAAATAAAGTCGTAGAACTCTCAGTATCGCCCTGGTGAAAAACTACCCTTCAAATACGAAACGTTGTTGAAGTAGCTTTTGCCATGTCAAGATTTGAAGAACAGAATACTTCCTAACCTCTTATCCTATTTCTTTCCCTTCCCCATTCCCTTCAGCCTCGCGGCATATCGCGTTCGGGGGTGCCGTTGTACCAATGGCACCAGACCGTCGGGTTTTTTTTTTTACATGAGCTCCACACAGGAGGCCCTGAGGTAGTTGGTAATTGTGCGGAATTAAAAAAAACAACCTACCAACACAAAAAGGGGTTAGTTTTTATGCCATTTAAGAATTGATTTCATGTAAGTATGAAAGCAAAATGTTGGTTTGATTAAATGGTGCTTTTTCACTAGAATGTTTAAAAATGCTTTACACTTACTTCTTTAGTAAGAAGTCACGGAGAGCATAATTCGCCATTTTGGTCCACATTTTACATCTTATATATAAAAATCTCGTGTCACGGTGTTTGTGCTCCTGTTGGCACTGCTCCGAAACGGCTTAACCGATTTAAAAAAAAATATATGTGTATTTGGTAGGTATGAGAATAGGTTTCAAATTATATTTCATACCGCTAGGTGATTAGGGTGTCCCTAGCCAGAAAAAATCTTTTTTTTTTTTTCTTATATAATTTTTTTATTTAGCATTAAAAATACCTATAACCACAAATTTTAACCCTCCTACCCCCAACCCTCCCATTTTTAATCGCGATTTAAGTATTTTTGTATGAACAAATTTAACCGTCTTTCGTATTTCATTTGAATGACAGATGTCCTATGTCCGCCTCATCGAATTTTCATCCACACATGCGCAAGGCATTCACGAGAAGCGTCGTGTCATTTTGATATTTCATTCGGAATCATGTTTTCGCGTGGGCAAACCATCGAGCTTATTTGTGTTGGTTAAAGACGAACTGACAAAAAATATCGTACACTCAATTGCTCTTCGTAATTCGTATTAATTTCTTTATTTCATTTTCCTACTTGAGTTGGTGTTTTTTGTTTTTTATCGGCGGTCATCGTCTACAGCGCTCCATTCCTCTTTCTGTCATAGATCCCATCCCCACACACTTACAATACATTCGGTATTTTTTATTTAACAGCCAAAATGTTCACTAGAAATAATTTGTATGGCAGAACAAACGCTTGTCGGGTCAGTTAGTACTATATAGATTCCAACAATATACAAAGGATACAACACAAAATCCTCAGATTTATTAATATAGCAAAATCCAAATATTAATCACATAAAATATGAGTACCTATATTTCTGATGAAACAGCTAAATCAGATTATTTTTGAAGTGAAACTACTTTAGCACCGTTTTGATTTGTGAAACTCGAAGAAACGAAAAATAGCGACGCTAAAAAGAGACAAACACATTCTATGGGAATTAGCCTGCGAGAGAATGATATAAAATAATCGGTCTCGTCTTTGTGCGGTGCTTCGTAGCCTCCTACTCTTGTCTACTTTTCTAGTTTTCTAGCTTTCTAGTCTAGCTTTCTGAAGGTTTCACTTTTACCGTGTGTGAACTGCACAATTGCATTTTTTTACAGGCGGATTATCTTGTTTGATTTATTAATAACTAGCGAGTTCCCGGCATGCGTTGCTATGCCACTAAATAAAGATATTTTTTCTCCCTTTTGTTCTCTTTTCTCATTCGTCCCGTACCCCCTCCGCCTCCTCCTCCTCCTCCTCTCCCGCATCCCCTTCCCCTCACGTTCCCACTCCGCCTTCTCCGCTTTCCCTCTCTCCGCTCCCCTCTCCCGCTTCTCCCGTCTCGCGAACCCCCCCCTCCCGAGTTTCCCTCCCTCCTAACGCATTTTTTAATAATCAATTGCAATTTTTTAATAATCAAATTTTTTAATAAACAAATTTCATAATCCTAGAGCTCACCAGTACATAAAGAAACCTTCGTGGACGTGCTCATAACAACTCACCAAGTTTCATCGTAATCGGATGAACGGTTTAGAAATGTATAATTTCATGATGCCAGAGCTCACTATTGCACAGAAACCATCGCGGGCATGCGCACATCAAATCCCCAAAGTTTCATAGCAATCGGATGAACGGTTTAGCAATGCATATGCATCTTATATATGAATATATGTATATACAAACCCAAATGTTTTGATTTTTATAAATATAGAGATGGTATTGACGGCCTTGAAATTCTAGCCAACTGTTTGCATATTTTATTTTCCAGTGTTATGTTTATTAAATTTTTTAAATGAAAACTTCTTTAGCACCGTTGTGATTTGAAACGAAAGCGAGCGACACTAAAAAGAGACAAACACATACGTCTATTGGATTTACCCTGCGGGAGAATGAGATTGCACTAAAATATTTATTTATTTCACGGGTACTCGGTTCCAATATAAAACGATAAATCCACGGTCCCATGCAAGTCTCCTTTGACCTAGTGGTATAATACGCCTGATGAACCTAAGTGGCCAGACATTCAGTGGACCAAGGATCCAATCCTATAAAATCCAAAAAAAAAAAGAAATATATATATGTACATTTTTGTAATATCACAAACCTCTCCAAAATGAACAAGCGAAGAAAATACAAAAGAAAGCGATATCTAGCTATTCCGAAGAAGAAAAAAAACTAATAAGATGACCAAATGTGTAGGAAAATGTGCACTGGAAATCGACGACAAAAATATGGAAAAAATCATCCTTCACAGTGATAAATAAAAGTGCATCGTGGTCTTCCCAATCTTGTCTACCTTAATTTTTAAAAGGTTTCTTCTACGGCATGTGAATTGCACAATCTGTTTTTTTTTTAAGAAGTGTATTTTCTGTGTAATTTCATATATTTAACTTATTCGTTATTCTTAGTAACTTTACTCGTTATCAATTAATATTTTTCCGAGGGATAAGCTATCAAGAGGATGGTGATTTTTTTTACATTAGCACTTTTTACACTGGAAGCCCTAAATACGATTATTTCCCTTAGGGCCTATGTCATTTTTAGGGATGCTGTGTGGAGGTTTTTTGTAAATTAACAAAATGCACCTTAACATTGTTACTATAATTAACAGACTAGCTAAGTCTCCATAAAGCCGAGGAGCCAAAGCGCTGATAATACCTAACAACTAAAGCAGCACCCTTGAGATTTTCACTAGCGCCAGGCGCCGCGCCGTTTGGCTCAGTGCCGGCCCTGAAAACAAATCGTATTACAAATGTATATTCTTTTTACGTAAAAGCCTACTAGATAAAAAATAAATATAAGTCAGTGGTTGAGTGGGCATAGCGCTTGGGTCCCACCCGGGCGTGGCATGTTCGATTCCTCGGCTGGCTAAGTCCTCCATCACAACACAAGCAACATTTTCGGCTTTCTGTGGTGGTAGTAGGAGATTTTCAAACATTTTTGGGTTATTCGTAACCCGGGAATGTTTGACTTTCTTTTTTAAAAAAAAAATAATAATTAATTAAATTGAACAACAAAAAATCCGAGTAAATCCTAGTATAATATGTGGCTTCGTAGCTTGTGTTGTAGTTTCACCGACTGTGTCTTGTCTTGACATTCTCGGCTTCTCCCCTGCGAGGCCGTACGCCTGCCAGTTAGCACATTGCACTATTATATTAGGTACTCGTAATTTAGCATTGACCGATTCATATCAACAGCCAATAGCCAAAATACAGAAGTTGAACGTAACCCAAATCAAACGCGATATACTCGTAGTTCAATCACTGCTCTGGTTTGACATTAATATATCAAAAACATCGACATAGAATACTTTAGATTGGTCCATACAGCAGCAAAAATTAAGAAAAAATGGAACGTTTAGTGAGAACCTAAATGGTAGAATTCTGCAATATTTGCGTAATGAAGATTTTGTTTTATTTTTACATTAGCTTCACTCAGGAGGCCCCGAAGAAAACAATTCCTCTCAGGGCCCACGTCATCTCTGGGGATGCTGTGTGCAGGGTATTTTTAGGAAAGGAAGGAGTGGATGTTCTGGGAAGTAAAAAGGTAATAGGAGTGGGTAGGAATCTTGGGGTCAGTGTGTCTCGAATGATTCCATCCCTCTCACTGAGTGCAAGGTGATGTTCCGAGAGAGCCGTTCTGGAGAAATCAAAAGGTCTCCCCCAACCAGTCTTCCCAAATCCGGCCCGCCAGTAAATGAGTAGACGCATCCGCCGCCAAGACCCAGACAATCCTCGCTTCATGAACCCAGGCACCCCTGCTGAGTCTCCAAACGTAGCGAAGCACTTGGGGTTACTTATGACAGAGATGTTGCTTATCCAATGAATTGTTCTCGGGGCGGCAGTAAAGAACCCCCAAGTCCATTAAAATTTTGTGAACAGTCGAAGTCTATTAGTTCATCTAACTCTAACGTATTTTTCATCAATGATTACTTCACTTAAAATTACAGGTGTTTTAGCCAAAATTCACACGGCATTCTCTAAATGTACGCCCGTTTCAAAGTTTAACTGCTTTTGAAATGTTATACTACCGAAACTACACTTAAAATATAAGAGTATGGTTAAGAACACGTTAAAAGGATTAAGAAACAATTTTGGTAAGTATGTACTTTACTCTTTAGGCATTATCAATAATGATTTCGGGCATAAATCATTGTTATTAAATTGTTGCTTTTTCAGTCGTGAAATAAAATTAAAACTTTAATAACTTACGAGAAAAATAAAGAGAACAGTGTACTTTATATTATGTTTTACACCTTTTTGGTTATGTCTGTTCTTCTTATATGCAATTTTTGCTCGTTTTATGATCTACCAGCATGAAGCTCTTGTTCTATTTTACAATTAATATCATGATTATTAAACAATGAATATAGACATTGGCAACTCCAAAATAATCAATATATATTATAAAAGAAAGTCCAAAAACTCAGAAACGATTGCCGGTACGATCAAGAGAGTTATATGGTATGGTAGATCTCTATCTCCCCTAGGGAATAAGGGTATTCTTTAAAATTCTTTATTAAAGGGCTTGCTTTTGAAGATATAAGGGTTGAAAGTTCTAAGAAGAGTCTAGAAATTTCAAGAGGAGTCCAGAAGATTCCGGAAACTTCTAGAAAATTCGATATAACTCTGGAATGTTCTGGAAGAAGTGGAGGAGTATGTCAGCGAGTCTAGAAGGTTCCGGAAAGTTCAAGAAGGTTCGATAAAGCTGTAGAAAGTTCTGAAAGGAGTGGAGGAGTGTGTCGGTGTGTCTAGAAGGTTCCGGAAAATTCTAGAAGGTTCCATAAAGCTGTATGAAGTCCTAGAAGGTTCGATAGGGCTGTACAAAGTTCTGGAAGGAGTGGCAGAGTATGTTGGTAAGTCTAGATGATTCTGGAAAGTTCTAGAAGGTTCGATAAAGCTGTAGAAAGTTCTGGAGGTGTGGCGGAGTGTGTCGGTGAATCTAGAAGGTTCTGATGGTTCACGAATGCTTTAGAAAATTGTGGAAGGAGAAAGTTCTAAAAGCTTTCAGAAATAATAGGCGGTGAGTCTAGAAGATTCCGAAGGTTCTAGAAGGTTCGATAGAGCTATACAAAGGTCTGAAAGGAGTGGAGGAGTGTGTAAGTGTGTCTAAAAGGTTCCGGAAAATTTTAGTAAATTCCATAAAGCTGAAAGAAGTTCTAGCGGGGTTCAATAACAAATTTCCAAAAGGAATCGTGGAATATGTCTAAGCATATATATATAAGTTTTAGAAGGTACGATAAAACTGTAGAAAGCTCTAGAAGGTTTCGTAAAGCTGTAGAAAGTTCTGATAGGTGTGGAGGAGTGTGTCGGTGTGTCTAGAAGGTCCCGGAAAATTCTAGAAGGTTCCATAAAGCTGTAGGAAGTTTTAGAAGGTTCGACAGGGCCGTAGAAAGTTCTGGGAGGAGTGGCGAAATATGTCGGTGAGTCTAGAAGGTTCAATAAAGCTGTAGAAAGTTCCGGAAGGTGTGGCGGAGTTTGTCGGTGAGTCTAGAACGTTCCGGAAAGTTCTAGAAGGTTCCATAAGACTGTACAAAGTTCTGAAAGGAATGGAGGAGTGTGTCGGTGTGGGTAGAAGATTCCGGAAAATTCTAGAAGATTACACAAAGCTGTAGGAAGTTCTAGAAGGTTCGATAAAGCTGTACAAAGTTCTCAAAGGAACGGTGGAATATGTCGGTGGGTTTTGAAGTTTCCGGAAAGTTCTAGAAGGTTCCGTAAAGCTGTGTAAAGTTCTGAAAGGAGTGGAGGAGTGTGTCGGTGTGTCTAGAAGGTCCCGAAAAATTATAGAAGGTTCCATAAAGCTGTAGGAAGTTCTAGAAGGTTCGATAGGGCTGTACAAAGTTCTGGAAGGAGTGGAGGATTATGTCGGTGAGTACAGAGGGTTCGGGAAAGTTCTATAAGGTTCGATAAAGCTATAGAAATTCTGGCAGAAGGGCGGAGAAGGTTAATGAGTCTAGAAGGTTCTGGAAAGTTCAATAAGGTTAGACAAAGCTATAAAAAGTTTTGGAAGGAGTGGCGGAGTTTGTCGTATATGTGAGTCTAGAAGGGTCTGATGGTTCACAAATGCGTTAAAAAATTGTGGATGGAGAAAGTTCTAGAAGCTTTCAGAAATAATATGAAATAATAAGTTCTGGAAGGAGTGGAGGAGTATGTCGGTGAGTATAGAAGATTCGGTTAAGTTCTATAAGGATTGATAAAGCTATAAAAAGTTCTGGAAGGAGCGGCGGAGTATGTCAGTGAGTTATGTAGGTACTAGATAGTTCTGGAAAGTTTCTTAATGCTCTAGAACTTTCAGAAATGAGTGGCGGCGAGTTTCGGTGAGTCTAAAAGGCTCTGGAAAGTTCTAAAAGTTTGGATAATCTTAATCTTCAATACACATTATTAAAAAAAGGGTTCATGCCGCTAAAACTCAAAGACGAGTCTCCCATCCATGAAGAATGTTCCCGTTTTTACCCGAAGGGCGTGCTTTTAACCCTTCGAATAATAAGAAAATAATTTTCTGTCAAATTTTGCCTGTCAAGGTTTGCGCGCAAAATTCCTGGTTCTTCCCATGCATTTTAAATGTTCCTATTTATTGGTTTTTTTTAACGCTTTTGCAAAAAAAAAATTGTTCTAAAATCTAGATAAAATAATCTTTCCGGTGTGTTTATTAGAAATCAACATTTTTGTTTCTAAATATTAAAATTTTAATATTGGGAATTTAAATTGGCTAAAAAATGCATACCTGCGAATATTCGAATTAAAGTAATTAAAATAGAATAAACTTAAAATTTAAAATACAGATTCCCTTTTTAAACAAAATTTGTAATAAAACTGTCACCTCACTTTTTATCACTTTCATACAATTTTATTTTAAAATTAAATGTGTGATACATCACAAATTGGCGAAAAATTAAACCGTCACTTTTGATCGGGTTTGTAAAATATCTGAAAAACCTAGCTCATATAATTCTAAGACAATGAGAAGCATTATTTCATTCCGTTTCTAACATAAAAGAAATCACAAATATTCGCATGACAGGAAGAGAGATATCTAACTTTTAATAATGCACTGTCTCTCTGGGACAATCTGGGTCTCCTGTTATTATAACGGCATATGATGTTTTGGGACAACTTGGTCTCCTGTGATTAGACGGGTTAAAGATATAAGGACTGGAAGTTTCGCCCCCTTGAAATTTCTAGAACAATTAAAATTATTCCAGAGTGTTCTTGAGCATTCCACCACATTTCAAAACATCCCGGAACATTCTGGAATGTTGTGAAAAGTTCTAGAATAGGATGGAACGTTCAGGAACATACCGGAACATCCCAGATCGTTGTGGGATATTCCAGAACACTCACAGAACATGGACTGGTCTGGAACATTATTCTGGAACATTTAAGCCTTTTTTGTATGGGGCTATCCATATGGGATATGTAAAGCAAGATCCGTCGTGGATTCGAACGTCAATTCAATTTCTACCTGAGCGAAGCCGAGTCAGAGCATTTGAGAGCATTCCACAACGTTCCAGAACATTATGAAAAATTGTGAAATGTTCGGGAATAGGGAATCAGGAACATCAATGTGAAACATTCCAGAACACTCTCGAATGTTGTCCTGAGCGAAGCCGGGTAACCCAGCTAGTATTTAAATAAATTTTACTAATTTGATCATAATACGGATTGCTTATGGTGGTAGATATAATAGGCGATAAGAAGAACAATTTAAAGATACTTTTGTATATTTTAGAACATACAAAATCGTTCTCCTTTTGTCATCAATATGACCAATTTTCAATCAATTTTGCTTCTGTTCGGCAGTCTGCTGAGTAAAATGATATTACACAACTCAAATAGGTAAGACTTAAGTTATTATTAAGCATTATTTTACTTGAATAATCTCATGGGGAATAGTTAAACAAAATAAATATCAAGTATCGATCAAGAATAGCAGCACTTCAACACAGTTTTGTCGGTCACTATGAAATTTTGGACCCTTTGCACGCCCGCAACAACAAACGTGTAAGTACCCTGATGTGATACATTACTTTGGAGACAAACTACATTACAATAAGGACTTCCACCAAGCACCACACAAGATAGAAGAAAACATAAGACTGAAAAATTTGACAGTATAAGCCACAGGAAGCTAATCAAAAAATTAGAAAATATTGGAATCCAAGGAACAGTTAAAGAATGGTTTAAAAGTTATCTTCATAAAAGACACCAACACGTAAAAAATAACAATATATTGACTGGTCAGTGGTTGAGTGGACATAGCACTTGGTTCCCACCCGAGCGTCACGTGTTCGATTCCTCGGCTGGCCAAGTCCTCCATCACAACACAAGCAACATTTTCGGCTTTCTGTGGTGGTAGTAGGAGATTTTCAAACATTGTTGGGTTATTCGTAACCCGGGAATGTTTGTCTTTCTTTTAAAATAAAAAATTAAAAAAATTGAGTGAACCCACCTATTCCGAATTTGGAATTCCTCAAGGGACAGTTCTAGGTCCAATATTGTTTATCATTTACGTGAATGAAACGCTTACATTACCAACAATTGGAAAAATCATGTCTTTCGCCGACGACACAGTTTTAATCACAAAAAAAAACTTGGGAAGAAGCCTATCGAACTGCGAATGTAGAAATAAACAACCTAAAACAATGGTTAGATGACAACTACTGGTTGGACATTTACACAATACATACTATACTTACCTACATACAAAGATACATAGCTACTTATCTACTTTACCTACACACTACTTACCTACACACATCATAGACCCTGTATTTGTAGCTTGTATTGTCAAATGTTCCTTTCCTACCAATTCCTGTATACCTGTCATTTTAACCTTACCCACAATCAGTCTTTAATCGACCATCGCCGCATAAACATATAATTTTCCGCTCCCGCATTCTCTAACTTAATCCCGCATATCACAGTAAATACCGCGATTAATAATTCTACAAGTGTATGAACAAACCCAGAAGAATAAGAGAAGTGCCACAAGGTTCCGTAGTAAGTCCCTTCCTTCCTTTCCTTATGTGCATTCTAGTTACTTGTACAGTGGTCTATCATACATCTCAAAACACATACAAGGTCATTCTACATCCGCATCCACACAAAAAACACATCAACTACCTTTCCTCAAACTCTGACAAAACCTATTTCATGACTTTTACATTATCAGACAAAATCCATTCAACAATAAATTCCAATATTACTATTCATAACTTTTGTAACAATTATACTGACAAGTGCAATTCACCTAAATGCTCAAAAATCTCAAAAAAAGTAATATTAAATATTTAAGCATAATTATAGATCAACATGTTAAATGGACAGAACATATTGCACAAATTGTGAACAGAATACGTAAACTTTATTACGGATTCCTCAAATTAAGAAATGTACTACATAAATCTATGCTACTGACGGTTTACTTTGCTTTAGCCCAATCAGTTCTACAATACGGAATAATAGGCTGGGGAGGAGCGTATAAAACCAACTTAACCCCATTTGAAATAGTACATAGAAGACTCATCAAAATTATTCTAAAGAAACAATTAAGACTATTCAACCCAAAAATTATTCGAAGAATTCAAAGTATTACCACTAAATAAAAATTATGAAAAAAATGCATTACTTCAAATCCACAAAGATAAACTAACAACAAGTCATTTAGCACCAGGCCGAGAACCTTGGGACAAATAATAATCCCTAAACTTAATACAACAGCCCAACATCATTACACATACTCAGCCATAAAATGCTTTGACGAACTCCCTAAAGAAAAACAATCCGAAAGGAATAATGAATTTTTTAAACATAAACTTAAAAAACATTTTACTATTTACTAGATTTAGGTATACGTTACGATGTGCCAACTTATATTTCCATTGTGAACAAAAAAATGCCAACTTATATTTTATCTATGTATGAAAAATCACATTATGTTTCATTATGTACAAAAAAAAATGCAAACTTATATTTTCATTATGTATAAAAATTGTCCAAAAAAAATGCTAACTTATTATTCATTATGTATAAAAAAAAAGATTGAACAAAAACAAAAACACAGAATTGTTTAATGTATAAAGGCATCCAAATGTACAGCTTAGTTCCCAGTGAAATATAAAAAGATCCTTGCTTAAATATATTTAAAGAAAAATGTACAAATTACGAACCTAAAAAGTGTTAGAAATAAACACAATGTAAATTAAAATGTTAAAATGCATGTTAGTCCGCATTAAGTGGAAATATTTTAAGCTTAATAAATAAATACATTATATAATGAATAACATATCACTTTCTTTAAACCACTATATTATACACAATATTTCATTTTGTGTATAATATAGTGGTTTAAACGAAGTGATATGTTATTCATTATATAATTAATGATGCCACAAAGTAATTTTGCGAAGTTTGAAGAAGAAAATAAATACATTACTTGAAATTGGAGACCAGAAACCAGATGAGAAGAATCATATATACCATAGCGATGTGTCAGTTCAGCTGGAATGGGCTCATGTGATCCGCTCCTTTGCGGGAAGCGGTTCCTACTCCCACTCCTTTTTCAAATCGACTACTCCCAGAGAACCCGGCCCAGTCCCAGTACTCTCCGCATCCAAATAAATCCGGCGGTAATCCGGCGGTCCGAGCAACTCAACGCCGAAGCGCGAAAACCGCACTCGAATACAAGTCCCGGGTTCCTTTAAACCCAAGCGCCTTGTTCCAAGCTACGTGAATCGCGACACAATCCATTCATTTCGCCCACTCCCGGACTCGCGCGAACGCCGCGAACTACTACATTCCTGACTCACCCCGTGGCCGCCGCGCCGGCTTGCTCCGCGATCCACGGTCCGGCGTCACTCACCATTCCACTCATGAGTCGCGGGTCTCGGTGAGTTCCCGACACTCCCCGCTACCCGCGGCCGGCCAACTATGACACTTCCCCTTGAGTCACGTCACGAGCTGGGCGCTGGGCGTTCATTCGATCGCTGTTCGTTGATCGACACACACGTGCGTGACCCCTTCGGCTAGGCACGGAGTAGTTTTTAATTAGAGCGTCTTATCTGGTATCGTTAATCAACGGGTGACGTGCATTATAAAATAATAGTTTATAGTAAAGCATTACAGCTTATTAATTTACTTATTTAAATTCTCAATAAAAGACCGTGCAGTGTAGATACATTGAATGTACCTACATTGCACGGGTGACGGGTCCTTGTTCTCGTACGGGTCTTGTCCGACTCCGGGGTTCTGAGTTCTCGTGTGGGTTCTACGAGTAGGTCCTGGTTCCGAGTTCTTTGAACCCGTGCGTCCCGTTTCGGTGCGCCGCAACCATAGATGTATATAATATAACTGGATGGATGAGTCGCGTAAATTGGCCGGTCTTCCGGTGTCGACGGCCGCCATATGCAAAATGGGCAAGAGATACGAGAACTCAGGGAACTTCTTAGAGGGAACTCGCAAATTCCAAGTTTTTTGTTACTAAAAAATGTTATTAAACATTTTTCCTTTCTGTTTTTTTTGTGTTGCATAACGAATTGTAATAAAGTAAAACTGCGACTTTGTATATTAATAATAATTATCGTACATTATGCTGATAAGCATTATAATAATTAGTTAAGTATTTTAATGTTAAATTAAGTTATACTTTTAAGTAATTAATATGTATTACGCACCAAAATATCTAATATTTAATGATATTATTGTTAGCAAATATATAGAAAAAAATAGAGATTTCTTACAATAAAACGATCAGTTTTGTAAGATTTAAGTAAAATAAAATATTGTAAAATTAAAAACTCAATAAATAATAATCTTCCATTCGAAGTAAACTTCAATAATGAAATTTCATTCAGGGCATCACAAGTCTACAGTTGTTGTTTGTTTTATAACTACATTTTGTGATAATCTTACCATTGTCTTAGATCAGTAAGGGGCATCCATTAATTACGTGAGCAGTTTTTCTTCCAATCTAGACCCCCCCCCTCCCCCTCGGTGAGATAAATTTGGACCACTTCGTATATTCTTTTCAAGTAACGTGAGATTTTGCTGGACCCCCCCCCCCCCTCTCGTTTATGCTCACGTAATTAATGAATGCCCCCTAACACTGGTGTAGGTAGGGTAGGTAAAAAAATATGTTGAGAAACAGAAACAAAACTACAAGATTTAATAGGTGTATGATACACCGTGTATCATTTTTATTTCTTAAAAAATTACAATATTTAGTATGGGAACATCATGTGCCATTAACTTATAAGCAGTAAATGTATCGACAAACAAAAGTAAAAAATAACAGTCGTACATAATATTGGGTAGAAATAATTTAAAAAAAAATAACATTTGTACAACAAAATTTGTACAAATTAATTTATACAACAACAAATACAAATATACAGCAAAAATTTACAGAAATTTATACAACTTATATACATACAAAAAATGTATACAACTTATATACAGTCAAAAGTTTTAAACAACTTATATACAGAGAAAGAATTTATACAACTTACATACACACAAAAATTTTATGCAACTTATACACAGACAATTTTTTTATACATTATTACATAAAATAAATTTATGTAATTTCTGTCTAACGCTTGCCTTATTATTATTTACATTTTCTAGAGAAAATCTTCTTGCGTATGTCTTTAAACCTATAGCGCAAATTTCTCTGAAATTTTTCTAATAAGGTATCTGCGTTTCGTGGAGGTCTTCACCCCCGTGAAATTCAGCTTCGAGATCGTGCGACAATTGTGGGAACATGTACCTCTTATCCGAAAAGTGACCCACCATACAATGTGAGATTTTTATTACTTAAAACTAATTAAATATTACTTAAAACTGCTTCAAACTAGACGGCTGCTGGTATAGAAATGGCTTACTGGGCACTTGTTATGCACCATCCCAAGATGGCGGACGTCGACTTCCGGTGGACCGCTCAAAATTCGCTGAGGCAAAGAGAGTCATCCATCCAGTTATATTATATACATCTATGGCCGCAACAATACCCAGTGCCCAGTCCGCACCTAAGAACTCGGACCCGGGACCTGCTCCTAGAACTCGTGTACTTTTAAAAGGAAGCAAGTCTCGGAGGCTTCCGGAAAAATGCAGAACTTACCCACCTCTAATATACCAGAACATTGAAGAAAAGTGAAGAAAGGGAACAAACAAAAAAACAATTAACCTAAACTCAACTAACACACACAAAATATTAAAAGAAAACACTTAAATATGTTATTAGATTAGATTTTTCTTTTTTAAGTGAACTAAGATCCTTAAACCAAGATCTTAAAAACCTACTTTAAAAAATAAGTTTCAGGTTCAAAGCTTGGGTTTTAATTAAAAAAAAAAGTCACCTAAAACCCACTTGTCAAATGTCATAATGATTTAAAAATGGCTGCAAAAAGAACACAAATAAATTGTCAAATATAAAAATACATTATTTTGCCTCTCCGTGGACTGCATCTGTTTCCTCATTGTAATTTACTGATACGAGACTTTTCAAAATAATTTGAGGCGCGCCTCCGCATATTTAGCCTAATATTTTATCACGTTTTATTTTATCCGGTTACCCAACAACGTGCTTCTTCCTACCTATCACTCAATCCCTATGTCCTCAGAACTTCAATCCTCAATATTATTAAACTCGTAGTTTAATTGGTTCCAGATAGTTCCTGGTCAACATACAAAACAAATACTATGTATTTTCGTATCTTACCTGTATGGTGGCGTCTTTAGCTTGGTGTCATAATCAATTATAATAAAAATCTCTGATAAAATCTATGAAATAAAGTGCTTATGTACAAATCCGTGGTATTTAATCAAGCAAATTGAGTAAAGCGTTCAATTGGTCATTAAAATTAAGTCCTTCTGCAATAAGTTGTCCAACATTCACCTTTTAATTAATATCATCAAAGAGCCACAGTTACGTGCGAGCCTCAAGTATCAAGTGGATTAAATTCCCAACTAACCAAGTAATATATTTAATCGTTAATTTCCCATCCGTATTATTCACGTGAGCTAAGTGGATACTCACCTTATAACTGAACAACCTTGAGTGAAAAAAACGGTCACGTCCTGTGTTTGTTCAATTATCTCGCTGTAGTGATCAGTGTCATAATAGGCGGTAGCTGTATTTTAATGCCATTTTTATTTGTTAAGGCCCCAGCCATCATCTATTACTAAAACAAAATTATGGTAATTTTATAAATAACTTTGCTATTTTATCTTTGTTATTAAACATGCGTGGGTTTGCCGGAAATATATCTAAAAAGATCACAAAGCCGGATATCGCTTGCAATATCCCCAATGACCAACCTCCTGAAATACTAATTTAGTTTGAAAAATAAATATTCCCACCAATTTCCGGAAACTGGTTGTACGTGCGGGAATCATTTTGAATTGCATGACAATTTTTTTAAACTTTTTCCCATTTTAACTATTGGGGGTGGGTCTGCGCTTGGATCTACGCTTTTACGCATTTTAATAGACATAACATCTGACAGTAACTTCGCAGCGACTGAATATTTTAAAATTGATCAACAAAATTCTAACTTTGAACTCGCATTACTGGAACGAGAACACTCAAAACAAAACAATAAAAAATTATACCACCCAATCGATTCCAGATGTGCTGCAGATTTACCAATTTCCCGCTTGGACTACTGACCTACATACAAGGGCGGATTTAGGGGGGGGGGCGCGGGGGCACGTACCCCCCCAGACGGTATTTTTCTCTACTGTGGAGATTTCACCACAGTATAGAAAACTGTCTTTATTAAACATTTAATTTTTCTATTGTTTTGACACGTTCATAAACCTTCCTATACATATCTACTTGAACTTGTAGAAATAAACATGAAGTATAATACTTCAAGTTAATTTCTAACATTAATTGTTGATTTTTGACGAGAAAAAAATCCTGGATCCGGCCTTGCCTACATATATCCTATAAGTCATGCCGAAGGCATTAATTAGATCATAATCAAATTTAACGTAGTCAACAAAAAAAAATCTTTAGCAGTGTAACTGTTTTTTTTTAATATTTTGGATAGATATTGTTTTAATTTCAGTGTTTTCGGATTTTGCCTTTTGCGAAATTTGTTTTTGCTGGCATCTTTCGGGAAGATGGTCATTCGGAGAAATGGCCATTGGGAAAAATTAGCATTCAGCAAAATTGACATTCGAGAAGTTGAACAAATTAATTTCAGTCTTGAAAGTAATGTTATTAGTCCGTTAGTGGTAGGTTTTGCATAATAGGTAATTCTTTCAATAATTCCACGAACTCGGCGATGGTTATTCGGGAAAATGGTCATTTGGGAAAATGGTTATTGGGGGAAATTAGCATTCGAGAAAATTAGCAAAAAGAAAGTCATTTGGGAAAGTGGCCAATTTAATTTCAGTCTTCAAGATCATATTATTAGACCGTTAGTAGTTAGTACTCGTAGATATTAACATAAATATTAGTATTTCAATAACTCAAGATGTAGGTATTATTGTTTACCTTTTCCTTAAATTGAAATTTAAATATTGTGAAATGCAATGTTATCAACTATGTTACTCTATAAATAAATAAGGTAGAGATATACCTCCACTTTTTCAAAATAACATCGTTCAATGGTTACTATATTTCGGTAGTCAAGAAAAAAAAATTTACAGTTTTATCCAGAGGCATCCGAATTTACAAGCGTCACTTTTATAAATATTTTGTGAATGTAAAATTACTTACAATATTTTCATTAATACGGCTTATGATTAGTGTCGTTTACGCATGGGTTAAGATATATTAAAATATATATTTTAATTAGTTAATGAATCGCTAGTCAGTGAGAAAGTGGGCAAGTCTGTTAAGAAATTTCACAAACTGTTATTTTTCTGGACAGTTTCTTTTTATGTGTACATTTTAATTGGCATGTAATAATTATGATTCCGCTTCATTATAAGATATAAGCAACACAACGCATACTTAACTTTTATAATGTCGACATAAGCACCTAAATTAATGAGGTAAATGCACCTATAATAATATTGTGTTAACGTAAAAAGAATCGTTAAAGAGATACATACAAAATCACACTTTTCTGTGAGCGCCGTACATCCGTTTATGTGGTGTCCCACAGGGTTCTGTTCTGCCTCCGACTTTGCTTATGTTACTAATCGATGTCCTTTTATCATGTGCAGTGCACCAATTCATTGTTATGCGGATGTATATAGTCCATGATAGCTTTTTGTTTTACGAGTCCCCAAAGGATACACAAACTCCAACCCTTTTCCCTTCCCACTCCTACCTTTCCGTTTATTGTTATAATTAGTTTTTATTAAACCCTGAGGAATAGAGCATCGCTCTCGAAACATGTCGGTTTTATAGACATTTAAAGTGGTTAAAACAAAGAAATCTTTTAAATTTGAATTTTATTATAGTCCATAACCCTGTAACCTCTAACATAGCCTATTTAACCAATTTTTTCATCACTTTTGATGACTGTTCAAAGGAGGTTCTAAGTTGATTTCATTCTGAGTTGTCACCGCCAGACTCAAATTAGTCTCTCAGAAGCAGGGCATGTTAAGCCCTGCCTCACTGTTGAATTTTGCAGCCATCTCTGGTCTGGAACCCCAAAAACAAACCCCTTGACTCTGAACAAAAATGGTCAGTTCGTTTGATAGATTCCCTATCTAAACAAGTGGATTACAACCTTTGGAGAAGCTCCGAGGAACTAGCATCATTGTTTCCTTCGGTAGGTACCGGTGCATAGGTGGGAAATACGCCAAACGCGCGCCCAACATTTTACACGGTTGTTGTTTCTACAACTCGTGCTGAGTTGCAAACGACTTGTTTGGCCTCTGTGTTTCCTCCAACCTACAACATGGGGCTCTTCAAGACCCGTTTTCTCACCATGTTCTGCTCAAAAAGACTCTCCACACAGCATCCTCTACTTTTAATTTGGTAGCCACGTCTTGTGCGGAAAACCCAAGGAATCTGAAAAAATCCTTCTACTCAACTATTGCAATATTTATAATATACCTTTTATATGCAGACGTTGGGTGGGAATTGGGAATTCTATGTTTGTAATACCGATATTTCTAAATTCTCCATAGAACTAGCACCATTGACCATTATTTGGCACCGATTACAATATTGAGAGCCACGTCAAATGCGTGCTCAGCATTGGTAGGCATGCCTACATAGTTGTCATTTTTTTTAAATATTTCTGGCTTTCACCCTTCAAGGGTATTCTAGGCCATCATTTAAAATTATGGAGAAAGGAAAGGTGAATTTTATTTAAATGGGAAAATTTAAAAAGAAGATTGGAGTCGAGTTCAGATTTAGAAGAGATGAGATGTTGAATAAAGAAGATGCAATTTTAGCTAAGGCTTGATAAAAGAGAGAATATTTGTTTAATACACGGTTGTCATTGACCACATGAAAATTTGTTGTTCGCAATAACTTGATTGTGGAAATATTAACCAGCTTTTATATTTTCTCACACGCGGTAGAAGTATAACCTTCAGAAAACTAAAGCAGACAAGAGTGGGGAGGCTACGAGACATCGCACAAAGAGGAGACCGATTGCTAAATTCTATGGAGGTTTGTGTTTCTCTCTTTTTGGAGTCGCTTTTTCGTTTCATCGTGTTTCAAATCAAAAGATCCTCAAAGTTTTCACTTCAAAAGATCCTCGGCTCAGCATCGTTAAATATCACGTAATCCCCGAAGAAAACCAGAGGTCAAACCAGGATAACACAAGGAAACCTCAAGACGTCACGTGTGGAGAAAATAATTATATTTTATTACCTGAGAACTTCGACCAAGTATAGCCTACGTCAATGCCTGAGAATTATAGAGAATATGCTTTGTAAATATAACACACTTTATTCACCTTACAATAATGCTGCATAAATATTTTCGAAGCGAAGCGCGAGCCGTGAAACGCTGATTGTGGTTGCTTCGTTCCTTCGTGCTTCGGCTCGCTCTTCTGTTCGAAAACGTAAACATACGTATACAAGATTAGAAAAACAAGTTTTTAGAGTTTGTTCTTTTTATAAAATTAAAAACTAACTTTTTTTGCAATTCTACTGGAATTTTGTTTTCTAATGTCGGATACCGTGATTTAAACGTGCTGTACGCAATGACGTTATATAAATAGACTCGCCATAGTCTCACGTGCTCGCAAAATAATGTGGCAAGTAAGCAACACTCTTTTGTTTTCAGCAGTTTTCAGTAAAATTTCTTAATTCAAAAGAAATTCATAGGTATATTAAAAAGTTATGCTACTTTCACACTGAAGCCAAACTTCCAACTCGAACTTCCAATGCAAGAACTACCCTTCTACGCAATCGTCCGAAAATTTGAAGTTGGAAGTTGACCTCAGTGTGATCATACCATAAGACAATTAAAGAATGCGTGTTTTTTCTCAAATGACGTATAAAATTGTCGGACGGGGAACATGAAAATTAATTGTATTGCTTATAATAATCGATAATAATAACTAATTTGTGTGTACATATTAATTAAATGTTATTTCTTCACTTTTACTAATGTTTTCCGTGTAATCGAAACATTTTCTCATCATACAGGAGGGCATTTTGGCGCTTTTTAAATGCAATTTTCCTACTGGTAAGACATGACCTTACTTGACGAGTGACAGTTTAGTACAAAAGTACTAGAAATCGAGGCCAGTACAATTGTCTTGCGTTTGGCTTCCCACTTTGAGATTTCTACCCCGCGTCTAAAGTATGTAACGTCTTTGGCTGTACGTACCTATCTAATGTTTATGTCACTCTGGTTGTGATAC
The DNA here is from genome assembly GCA_917880885.1 of Limnephilus marmoratus. Classification (NCBI taxonomy): domain Eukaryota; kingdom Metazoa; phylum Arthropoda; class Insecta; order Trichoptera; family Limnephilidae; genus Limnephilus; species Limnephilus marmoratus. The sequence goes on from OU862906.1 coordinate 19,925,497, forward strand.
CTCGGATAAATTATTTTCAGAATACTTGTTCATACCATATCGATTCCACGACAGTTGATCCCCCGACAGTTAGCCCCCAGCATACTCATATGCAATATATACAATATGCGGTCGGTTTAGGGAAATTATGGCATATCTACTTACACAAAATATAACTAAGTGTCTTTTTTAATTTTTTAATTTTTATCTTTTGAGTAAAATCTCAAATCTCAAATTATAATATACTATCACCCAATCAATATGGATTCAGGGAAAATATGAGTACCTCACATGCGATAGCCTCTGTAACAGACTTCCTCAAAACAAATATAGACCAGGGCAAAAAATGCCTTGGAATATTCCTAGATCTGGCAAAAGCGTTTGTCACAATTCATCATCAAAACCTATTTCATAAACTAAAAAACATCGGAATCACAGGAATAGAACTCAAATTAATTGAAAGCTATATGGGAAATCGCACACAGTATACCTCTATAGAAAACACATGTAGTGACAAGGAACAAGTATCCTACGGAGTACCCCAAGGCAGCGTACTTGGTCCAATCCTATTCCTTATACATATATTAATGACCTGTGTCACCTCCAAATAGAGGGGGAAATTATATGTTTTGCTGATGACACTGTGTTACTCTTTAAGGCCAAAGACTGGAAAACATTAACCCCAAAAGCAGAACTTGGCTTAAATATTACTAAAAAATGGCTCGACTCTAACTTATTAACTTTAAATATAGATAAAACAAAATTCATAACTTTCAGCATAAATTAGAGAGGCCAACCCTCCAATAACATCCACCTTAAAATACATTCCTGTCAATCAACCATTGATATATAATAACAATACAACAACACAAACCCCATGCGACTGTCCCCCAATTACACAAACGGAAAATATTAAATATCTTGGTATATACTTCGACCGTTATATAAAATGGGATAAACATATAGATTCGGTAATAGGAAAACTAAACAAGTTGATTTACTTTTTTAAAAACTTGAGAAATATTCTAAACATATGTGATATAAAAAATATATACCTCGCACTTGCACACTCCATAATGGAATACGGCATTATTGCCTGGGGCTGTGCCAGTAAAAAATACATTAATACACTGTTTAAAGCTCGGAAAACCCTAATAAAATTAATACTTAAGTTACCAATACTAACACCCACATCAATCATATTCGAAAAATTCCCAGTGCTAAAAATTCAAAAATTATATTCAAAACGAATACTAACTTTCCTTTACAAGAACTTATCCACATTTAACATTTCACAAAACTCTCGCAATACTAGAACAAGACATGCTCTCCAACCAGTGGCGTAGCGTGGGTTTCGGCCGCCCGGGGCGGAGGAAAATTTTGCCCCCCCCCCTTACTTCTACAGGTACTTTTGCCGCAAATTTTCAAGCGCTAGGGGGGGGGGTAGATATCCTACTTTTTTATGCCGATTTTTAGAATCCTATGTGCCGACTACTCTTCCAATAAAATCATGCTTATGAATTCTACTACAAATTTATATATAACTGCTCTCAGAAATCGAGAATGGTATGCCTGTAATAGAATTTCGCATCTTCATCACGCATACGTATGGAATGCAACTCAAATGCAAAGCTTCACTCGGTACACGACGAATCGGCAACTTATTGATATATTGATAACACAAAACTGGTTTAAATTAAAATAAATATGCGGTTTATCAAAACTACACTCAGAACATAAAATGGTTTTTCTTTGATACTAGCGGCACTTATATTCAGAATACAAAACTGGTTTTAATTACATCTGTATGTGGTGAATTAAAGCTACACTCAGAACATGAAAATGGTTTGCCTTTTATTCAGCTGACAATTACATTCTGAACATAAAACTGGTTTTAATTAAATCTGTACGCGGAGAATTAAAACTACACTCAAAACATGAAAAGGGTTTTTCTTTGATTCTGCCGGCATTTACATTCTGAACACAAAACTGGTTTTAATTAAATCTGTTTGCGGTGAATTAAAACTACACTCAAAACATCGGGGCGGAGGAAAATTTCGCCGCCCCCTTATTTGGGTACTTCAAGCGGCGAGGGGGGGGGGTATTGTATCTGAAAATCCAGTTTTTTTTTACGACCTATTTATATACGAGCCGGATTTTTTAATAATCTCATTTGACGAGTATTCTTTCATCGAAAATCATGTTTATAAATTCTACTCCAAAGTTGATTGATTGATACTGTGTTAGAGTCCCCAAACAATAGTTACACACGCAACAATCAATTTCTCAGAATTTTACAGCATTATGTAACTTAAATGTAAAGCTTCACTCGATGCAGGATGAATCTGCAACTCGTTATTTAATTTATCGTTGTATTCGCAACACAACACCAATTTGTATGCGGTGAATTAAAACTACACTCAGAACAATAAAATGGTTTTTCTTTGATTCTGGTAGCACATACATAGTCTGCAAATAGAATATTATAACTGAACTTCGAAAAAGAGGATGTTTTCCTTCGAAGTGTGTCAACAGATGAATCCACAACTGGAAATTTACATTCTCAACACAAAATTTGTTTGAATTAAGTCTATATGCGGCGAATTAAAAGTACACTCAGAACACGAATATGGTTTTTCTTTGATTCTGGCAGCACATATAGAGTCTGCAACTAGAATTTAATAACTGAACTTTGAATAAGATAATGTTTTCCTTTGAATTGTGTCACCAGATGAATTATCAAATGGAATTTTACATCCTGAAAACCGGTTTAACCCTTCGAATAATAAGAAAAAAATATCTATAAACTTTTGCCTGTCAATGTTTGCGCACTAAATTTCCGGTTCTTCCCATGCAATGTTCCTTTTTATTAGAACAAAACTGTTCTAAAATCTAGATAAAGTAATTTTTCCGACGTGCTTATTAGAACATTATTGTTTCTAAACATTAAAATGTTCATTTTGGAAATGTGAATTGACTCACAAATACACGCCTGCGAATATTCGAATAAAAGTACCTAAAATAGAATAAACTGAAAATTTTAAATTCAGATTCCTATTCTTAAAAAAATGTTATAAAACTGTATCTTAACTTTTTATCGCAGTCACAAATTTATTTAAAATTAAATGTGTGGGATAATTTGCGTCTCCTGTAATTAGACGGGTTAAATTAAATCTGTATTTTCCGAATTAAAACTTCACTAAGAAAATGAAAATGGTTTCTCTTTGATTCTGGCAGCACATACATAGTCTACAACCAGAATTTCATAACTGCACTTCGAATAAAATAATGGTCTCTTTTGAAATGTATCAGCAGATGAACACAACTGAAAATCATTCGTTAATACATTCTGAACACATTTCTGGTTAAGAGTGAATCTGTTTGTGAGTTATCGGCTTTAATTAGTATTAATCTCATAATATGCGTAGGTACGGTTTTCCTACGAATTGCGAAATTTGCAGCTTAAAAAAATACAGTTATTGATATTTAAGAAAAAAAGAGTTGGATTCGTAAACGAAAGGATCGTAGAACATGTTCAAATAATGATTTGAAATGGTTTAAATTTTTCCAAGGTAATGTTATTATTTATTGTGAAAATTTGCCGCCCCCCTTAAAAGTGCCGCCCGGCATAATATTTACAAGGAAATACGCGATCGGACATGATCAGAGTGCAGCAGATTGTCAATTATTATTATATTGTGGTGCAATAGAAAACATAAGGTTGTAGAAAATATCGGACAATGCAGTTGCATAATTGACTTGGCGGTGTAATATTTTTGGTCATAGGTATCAACTTACTTGCTGGCATGCATAGTAGGTTCTGTTGCATCTGGTTGCATCCTAAACTGCTTACGAATTACAGCGTCAGATTCACCTGTCATGAACTTCAAATACTAAAAACGAAACGAGACGAATTGGGTGAGATAGTATGTGAAGGAAGAAAATAAGGTATGAAAGGAAAAAGTAATGACCAATCAATCACTTACCACTGATCTGTGCGAAGGAGCACAAGACACAACCACAATATTATGTTTATTTTGTTCCACCGCGACACCTCGAGGTAATTATCGCCACAACAAAACGAATGAGTACAACACGATATTATGTACTTCCGAAATGGTCACATCCCTTTTAGTTAAAAACGAGATTGAGTACACGAAAACACCAACAACTCGCTTGCAAGGTAGTTCCAAATCTTTTTCTGTTTACAAAACAAATACACTCGAATTTTTCCAATTTTTTTGCCAATGTTCCAAATTTCAAATACTTTTCCAGTAAAGGTGATGATTGACATCCCGGTAGGAACTAAGCACATTCTCAATTCAATACCAAACTGGTTCCTAAGCACCTACATACACACAAAGTTACTTATTTTTTTAATTTTCTTTATACAGTGGATTGTTTATTACAGTTTTCTAGAATTTTCCGATCATCATGCTTAAATGTTGTGGTGGTCGAGCTCTGTTCGAGCTTCATACTATTTATTATTTAGTCAGTTGGTTTCAGCTGGTTAAAATGACATACATGTAGGTATTTTAAATATGAACGAGCCTAAAATACTTGGCCGTATGTGTTGAGAAATTTACAAAAATAGACCATTTTACGTGACTTAGTACGACACAGCGAATACAAAAATATGTATTGCACAACGGTAAGGTGAGGACGACCGTTGAGTTTAGAAAAAACGTACCTATACCACGTATCACGGAAGCACTAATAAAGCGCATGCTTCACTTAAATTATCTAGTGAAAAAGATAGTAATACTGAACTAATACGTAACTTCGTACATATTCATTTTGTTGAAAACAAAATTGGAAGAGAGACTAAAGCGCCTATTCGCCACAACCTACACATCACGATGACATTTTTTAAACACGGATATTTAGAAATGTAATCTTTTCACAACGGAAAGCAACCAACACTTCTGCCATAGGTCACTCCAACTGCTTCGCTACGTTCGCAGCGATTCCCGGGTTTTCGGGGTGTTCTTCTTGGCGGCGGAAGCATTTGACAATCAACCGCATGGCAGGCCGGATCGGGAGAGGGGTTTGAGGAAGACCATTTGATATAACCAGTTAGAATCTCTCGATCAATCGCCTTCTTCAATTCCTTCAGCCTATCCTAATAAATTTGCGATACCTTAGCCCCGCTGGCTCCGTACAGGTTGAGAGCAATTAGTACTCATTAGCGGTAGTTACTTGAAAATAATAAATTAAGTAAGTAAACAAAAAAAACATTTTTTAAAGAAATGGTGTTTAGCTCAATGACGTAGCATGTAACGTCATTGGTTTAGCTAAACACAACCAATGACGTTATATAAAGCGGGGTAGAAATCTCAAAGTGGGAAGCCAAAAGCAAGGCAATTGCACTGGTCTCGATTTCTAGTAATTGAGTACTAAACTGTCACTCGTCGAGTGAGGGTCGTGTCTTACCAGTAGGAAAATTGAAAATTTCCATGGCAAATAGTAGCTAAAGTGAAGAAATAGCATTTTATTTATATGTACTGTACACCCAAATTACTTTTTTTATCGATTATTATAAGCAATTCAATTAATTTTCCTGTTTCCCGTCCGACAATTTCATGCGTCATTAGAGAAAAGGCAAATATTCTTTGATTGCCTTACACGGCCACACTGAGGCCAACTTCCAATTTCAAACTTTCGGACGATTGTGTAGAAGGGTAGTTTGTGCGTTGGAAGTTTGGCTTAAGTGAGGAAGTAGCGTATATTTTTAAAATTATGAATAATTATATTTTTGAATGTAGCTATTACTTTGTGGTTATCCATTATAGAATAATGAAATAATTTTACTTTGTATAAACCACTTATTTGATGTGCAAGTCCGACCGGTTTCGGAACAAACGTTCCTTCGTCAGGGAAAGCTTATACTAATTAATTTAATGAATAATTTTTTAATTAAGAAATTACTGAAAACCGCTGAAAACGAAAGAGTGTTGCTTACTTGCCACATTATTTTGCGAGTATATGAGACTATGAAAAGTCTATTTATACAGGGTGTCCGGGGGTAAAGTGCATTAACTTCGGGAGGTGATTCTACATGATGGTAGGAGAAAAAGAATTTATAACTTTTTTCGAAATTCCAACATTTTTTTTCCCATACAAAAAGATCTACCTACTAAAAATCCTTAGTGAGAGGTACGATCGCACTTGCCGGGAGCCTGCCCGGCACGATTGTGGCAACAATAAATGGTGGTGATTGGCCCGTATCGTAACAGCGGAAAATAATGAAGCTGGCGGCGCACGCCGGTCTAATTTTATCTTTTTATCACAAATCTACCCCTAAAAGTTGGAATTTCGAAAAAAGTTATTCATCTTTTTTGCTTACATTATCGTGTAGAATCACCTCCGAAGTTAATGCACTTTACCCCGGGCACCCTGTATAACGTCATTGCCCACGACTAGGGTTGCCATCCGTCCGGGTTTCCCCGGATTCGTCCTAGTTTAGAGGGCGTCCGGGGAGCGTCCGGGCGGGGTTTCATTTGATGTCCGGGTTTAAAAAAAAGTTTTAAAATTTAAAGTCAAACGTATACGTTTGCCCTGAGGAAGGAACGGTCGATCTAAAAACGGTCGGCTTTAAACAAATATAAAAGTGGTTCAAACAAAGTAACATTGTTTAATTTATCTTTAATTAAAATTAAATTCAATTTCCAAGAATACAGCTGCTTTGATTTTTACAAAATTCCTTTTAAAAATGGAAGATATTCTGATAAATACAAAAAAAAATAAAAGTAAAAAAGGCGAGAGGCTGAGGAAAAAGCTTTAATAGCTAGATAATCATATTATGTACTTTTGAGTGAAATAATTTCTTTTCATTTTTGTAGTTTAAGTTATAATTGTTTTTATTAAAACAAAGAAAAAGAAATTTACAATATGGCTGTTGATTAAAACTTTAAGGTGATATAAATGAGTACAGTTTTTGGTTATTTTATGCTTAAAAAAATTAATAAAGTAACTTACATTACAGTACCTAAGTCTAAACTTTAAAATGGTTCAGTTTTGTTGCTTAAGATTTAAGAATACTGAATTTAGTTGATATTATGTTAAGAGATATTTTATTGTGTAAATGGCTGCTGATAAAAATTTAAAGACGTAATTATTATTGAGTTAAAGAGTAACCTCAAAAATTGTAAGACTGAAAACTAAAATGGTCTCAGTACTTTTAAGATTTATGTTTAAAAATTTAATTGAATTTTGTTAGGCTTAATACTTTAATAAGGTTTTGTTTTCATAACAGAGTAAATTTATAATTTGTGTTTTATTTTAAGAATAAAAAAATTCTAATTGATTATTAAAACAATTTGTAACAAACTGTAATAAGATTCTGTTTTGTTAGGTACATTTATAATGATGATAAAAGTTGACCAAATTTAATTTGAAAATAAATAAAAAGGTGATTAATGACATTTTCAACTGTTTTTTTTTTATTACACTGACTATGTTTAAAAAAAACCTGTTAACTTGTCCGGGTTCTGGGCTCTAAAATCCGGGGTTTTCACGCGTCTTGTCCTGGTTGCCAAATTTAAGATAATGCAAATGGCAACCCTACCCATGACCAACAAAATAGAAGTGGGTTGATTCACTCATTTTACGGAATTTTATGATAAGTTGATTCACTCATTTTACGGATTCCGGACCCGTATTCGACTGAGTGGACTCGATTCACTGGACTCGCTCCTTTGATTCCGGCGATTCCACCGGACTCGCCGAATCAAATTCATTGTGGCGCTCCACCGGAGTCGTTGAATCGGTCGGAATCAATCTCAGTTTGGCTCCTGCTGATTCAATACCGAGAGTTGATTCCGCCGAACTCGCCGAACCAAACTCATTGTGGCGCTCCTCCGGATTCGTTGAATCGGCCGGAATCAAACTCAATTTGACTCCTGCTGGAACGTTACGGAGTTGGGGAATCACGTGTTTCTGTAGCCGGGCGTGTGTACATTAACATGTTATTGTTTATTGCGAGCGAGAAGTCTTATCTTTATATAGCTAATAATAATGTGTTTTAGATGAGTGATATCTTTGTCGGCTTTATGAGAACCGTGTAAGATATTTACGTTAAATTTGAAACTTACGAACAATGGAGTCCTTGTTTAGCAGTGAGCCATGAAACTGGCAGGGGAAGGATGAAAGTAAACTGAATGCTGTTGAAATGAGATCCCTGACGCGTATATGTGGTGAAACTATATATGATCATGAGAGAAATGTGGAGATCTGCAAAGAATGTAAGGCTGATGTAAGCATAATGAGTAAGATTAAAAAGGGGACCCTCAGATGGTTTGGGCAAGTAGAACGAATGAACGAAGAAAGTAGTGTAAGAAGAATATATGGCAAAATGTGAATGGTGGAAGAAGTTGGGGACGCCCGGGGAAGACATGGCAAGATCAAGTGAATCACATACTTGAGTCGGGCCATGTCAAAAGTCAGAATAAAAGAAGAGTATGTTTGAGACGATGTATGAATGAGGCAAGGATGTGAGTGAGGCAAGGAGTGTGCGCCAAGATCGAGTTGTTTGGTGGTCATTCCTCTCTGCCTACCCCTGCGGAGAAACGGCGTGATGGTTAGTTAGGTAGTTAGATATTGTACGTTCTTCATAAAACTAGTAATTCACCAAAGTATCCCCGACGCAAACTTGCGGGAAGGCAAATTTGCTCCGTGATGACCGACAAAAGGTAAAAAGCAATGCTCCTTGCTATCTTTTGACTAAGAGATAATGCTATTTCTTTTCGAAAAATGTTTTCATGCACGCTGTCATCGCGCCCCGCTAGAGCAATACAACGCCGCCCCACTCGCGCCGCACACCTCATCCCGTGAATGAGTCCTGTACTCTCACTCTGTCACTCGTTCCCGAGTGAAAAAACCCCGCCCGGCCTGCGCCGCGCACCTCCTCCCGTAAATGATTCTTGTACTATCACTATCAACTCCGCGGCCGCCCGGCCCGCGCCGCACACCTCCTTCCGCCTCAACCTCGCCCGAGTCCGAGTGACTCCGGAATCGATTCATTACATTTTGCGGACTCGGAGTGAATCAAACGCATTCAGACTCGGAATCATCGGATTCGTTCCGGCTGGAACGACACACTTCTACAACAAAACAACATGGCAGTGCTCGATTTCCACAGCAGCAGAGCAATATTTTATTTTATGGTTCATAAAATAACATATTCATTTACAAGCAAAAGAATTACCTACGGAGGAACTTAATAACCTTTTGTTCAATTTGACCTTCAGCTCGGTGTGAACTGCAATATTATCCGTCAACCATTTTCTCATCGTCTTGAATATTGCTTTCGTTTTCAATGGTTGCATTGTTATTTTATATCACCGCCATTTTTATCACTTCATCTTGTACATATGACTAATTTGTTATCAACGCCTAATCTGATTTAGTTACAACGGAAACACTGTGCCTTCGTAAAATCACGATTTTTTAACAACGCGTTCTATAAAATTATGTCTGGAGTTAAATAGATTAAATAATCATTATTATTATTTTAGGATGATACTAATTTAACAGAATAGTATCTTAAAAAGCAATTAATTTTAAAATGGCTACTTCAGATGTTCGAAAATCAACCACAAGAAAAAATATAGTTATATGTTTTATATTAAAACTTACTTATTTCTGGTCACAAATACTAGCCATAAAGAAGTGATGCACATCATTTTTAGCAGAGCCAATATACCCATTTTCCAAAAGTATCCGGGCCGCAAGGGGTCGTAGTCAAAGTTCGTTTTTTTTTCATTCATTTTCAAGAAAATGCGTTTAACTTAGTTTAAATGGTTAGCTCATTTCGAAATTTTGAACACGTGACGTAGCTTGAAGTAAAACACTGCCACTTGTATTGCAATTAATTCAAATCTCCAAGTGGAACATGGATTCAAGCTACATAGCTACGTCACGAAAATTTAGCCAATCACCGCTCTCCCCCTATATGAACTAAATTCTACGAACCTGTTTCGAAGTGTTCTAAACCTTTATCCAAAATGGGCATCCAAATCGACCAAATCGTAAAATAAAGAATTTCTTTAATCTATTGCCTGCAGTGAGCGCATGAGCCATTGTTATCTAGTAAATGTGTTTATATATATTCTAGTTGAACAAACGGAAAGGCTCGATTATATTGGACACAAAAATAATTTCCCTACCCTTATTTTTACCCTTTATTTGGTACTTTAGACTACAATTTTTACTATTATTATTTGCTAGCGAGAATGGCCCACGAACTAGCAAACAAAGCCAATGGGGCGGCATTTATTGTTTTCGCACACATGTGGCAGTCGCGACCGATATTCAATTTAAAAAGGCATTTCCCAAGAAGCCGCAGTAGATTTGCCAAGTTTTATATAAGGAAATATATGATTTTTTTTACTATGACGTTCAAGCTTACAGTATCTGCTATGGTGTCAAATCAATCCCTTCCGATCAATTCCGACGAATTAAGAATCTAAATCGGTCTCCCCCTTACAAAAAAAAACTTTTTGGTCCGCAAGTACTTCAAAGGAAAAAATCATTTTATTGCTCGTCAGTAGTATGGCAGCACAGCTATATTTTGAACTGACATTTTAATTTAACCATAGACAAAAAATCTATGGAAATAAAATGTCGTGTTGATCGTTCGGATGTCGCCCGTTGTTTACCGTTTGTTTTGTACAAAAAGAGTAAACAAATCGGCACTTTTTTGATAGTTGATCAATAAAAATATATTCCTGAACTTTCGTTTTGTGTCAAATCATTTAGTAAAGATGGACCAAATGCTGCCAAGTCCGGGGTTTTCGATCCCAAGTATCGGGACCCCGCTGCATCAGCCGGAGGAAGATCAGCAGATTATGACAAGTGCTCTCCAACAGCAGATGCCGCCCCTGGCGCCGATGGGTGCCTCGCCGAGCATGGGGGTCTTCGGATCCGCAATGCCTTCAATAATGACACCTTCAAGACCAATCCACACTTATGCTCCAGGTTTTGCTACCCCGCAGAGCATGATGCAGCCACAAACTCCGGTTTGTCCAGATTTAAACACCCTTTAAATTTTCTGTACACAAGTTATTTTATTAATTTATGGATAAGCCGCCGCATTTTTATGCACAGATTCCGGAAATTATACTTAATTTCAACAATTATTACAAGAAACAACTGTTTACGAACACAAAATAGGTTCTTAGTTTAGGTAAATTAAGTAATTCATGCCTTTTTAGTTTGAAAATTATAGCTATAAATTATGTTTTCCTCCAAAACCTTTTTCATGGAACTTGGGCAGGAAGATTTGCAGTACAAAAACATTGCACCATCTCAATTTCTAAAAATAATATCAGTTGCTAGGTACTTTAAATGGAAGCAATGCCTTATCATAAAATTGATGATTATATAAATCATAATATAAAATTGATTCAAGTCAAAAAAAAAAAAACATCATCAAACTTATTTTTCTCGAGTTGAATTGAAACTGAGTGTAGATTTATTGTTTTAGAGTAGATACCTATTTTTTTTAATTAATATTTTAAATTTTTAATGACAGCAACAAAACATGATGTCTCCGATGGTGGGGGGCCCGGGCAGTATGGGTATGGGAACCTCCAGCGCCCTCAACCAGATGAGTGGCCCCGCCACTCCCATGACCCCCATGACTCCTCACTCTGCGGACCCCGGCATTCTTCCGCAATTGCAGTAAGTTCTCCACACTTCTTGGCTGCTTCAACCCCAAAATGTACAAATATGCCTTTTTTTTCTTGAACTTACTGTCTCATCAGAAAGTATTGGTAAAGGGATGTAGGCAGTTTGCCATAAGTCTATTGCACAAATTTCTGACAAGGCATTGCAGATAAGTAATACAAAAAACTTTACGATTTTGGCGACCACCTTACAGGGTCTTACAGCAGTTTTAAATAGGGCATTGATTATTTTCATTTTGTCAAAGATTTTGATGTCCTGATAAGGTTAGCGATAGCAGATTCTCCAAGCTCTATATTATAACATGCAGATGTCGCTAGCTGCCTCCGTAATGCTAAATGAGATAATAAAAAGTCGAGTGTATCTCGAATACGGTTCCATGCCAACTCAGAATCAAGTCAACTCAACACCTCTGAAAAGTCATAAAGCTATGAAAATAATAATTTTAAAATACCCCATAACTAGGGAATGCAATCTCGTTTTCGCAAGATCTCGGCCTTTTTTAGCGAGATTGATCTCAGACGAAAAAAGGGCGAGATCTCGCGAGTTTAACGAGATTGCACTCGAGCATAAAAACGTCTTATTCGAAGCGCGAACTCACACGGACGGAGTTGCGATCTGTCAGTTTCGTTCGGTGCGCGTGAGGCGGCGGCCTGAGGTAGCGGTCGCGGGACGAGGTGTCTCTCAAATTCGTTTGTGCGTGCGATTGGTCGAAAATTGAGCGCGGCGCGGCGTGCAGCATCGTCAGCGCGCATTTGTTTTGTTTACTAATAGTTGTTGCTAGCTAACGTGTTACGTGATTGAGTTTGATTTCATTGGAGTATTTTTTTGGTTATTTATGCAAAAAAAAGTTTCTTATGTGAAGTTGTTAAGTTTAATTTTTTTTTATTTCTCGGTGTTTTATTTGTTATAAAAGAACTGTTTTATTACTAAAAGATTTTGGTTTGATATTAGAAGAGAAGACTGGTTGTTTCTTTCATTTGTTATTTGATAGATACGTACGTCAAAGTTTACGAAGTTTATTAAAAAATTATAGACAAATAAGTCTAACAATGTTAGATGCATAAAAGTCCATTGAAAAATCAGTGAAAATAAATGTTTATCTTATAATACTATAATTTTTCCTAATTTATTCAAATAATGTGATTATTTGCAAAAAAAACACACAAAACTGCCAATCTCGCGAGATCTCGAAATTGGCGAGATCTCGCAGTATTGTTATTCTAAACTCGCGGGATCTCGCTTGAGCCCCAATCTCGCGAGATTTGCATTCCCTACCCATAACCCTAACCTAATTTGATTTAATTCTGAGTTGTCCGGTCACCCTCGGATACTTATATTATTGTGGCCCTTCCTACGTAGTATAATGCACCTTTTGCGACCGCACTTGCAGCTTGTTGTTTACGTAATGGGGTTCAGGCGGAGGGGGAGGGAAAGGGAAAAGGTCATTTTGATTGAATTAGATGGATATTATTTAAGAGAATTCTACAATCAGATCTTAAATAATATAATTTTCTTGAAATGCAGATCGGTTACCAGACAGCCTTTCTAGAACTACCTAAATTATAGAATGTGATATCGCATAAAACTATCGTTTAGGGGAAGTGATTACTAGCCTCCGGTGCGCGGTGCGGAAGAGCTAAATTTAAAAAAATAGACAGTTTATTCATTTTCTGAGACAAGACGCTTTTGTAGATACGAGGTTGAGTCAGAATAGCGATGTTATTCAGAACAACGGTACATTATAAACTCGTTCTTTAGATACATTTAACCACTTTTTTTTTCTTTTCATTCAATTGAGTTTTTTTTTTCAGAAATATAGTGTCTACCGTCAACTTGAATTGCAAACTGGATCTTAAGAAGATAGCGCTCCACGCTCGTAATGCGGAGTATAACCCCAAGCGGTTTGCTGCAGTCATCATGAGGATTCGAGAACCCCGGACCACGGCCCTGATATTCTCCTCGGGGAAGATGGTGTGCACCGGGGCCAAGAGTGAAGAGGACTCCCGATTAGCTGCTAGGAAATATGCCAGAATTATCCAAAAATTGGGCTTTATGGTGAGATATTTACAAGTCTTATTTTGTATCTTCTTTTCCAGATGAAGGTAACATTCTCTATTCTTTATACGACTTATTTTGTATCTTCTTTTCCAGATGAAGGTAACATTCTCTATTCTTTATACGACTTATTTTGTATCTTCTTTTCCAGATGAAGGTAACATTCTCTATTCTTTATACGACTTATTTTGTATCTTCTTTTCCAGATGAAGGTAACATTCTCTATTCTTTATACGACTTATTTTGTATCTTCTTTTCCAGATGAAGGTAACATTCTCTATTCTTTATCCACTGGAGCGATCACGCGAAATAAATAAATTTGCTTCGATTGCTTGAGATTTCCCAGATGGTCATTTTTTAAATTTTTCGTCAACATTAAAAAAATCATACCTTCGAATTTTGACATTGAGACATAAAAATTTATTATAGTTCTATATAGCCAATGAAATAACCTGTATTTTACCGTTTATCTCATATTTGTGGGATTTATGAAAAAAATATAAAAAAATCCTAAAGTTTATAATCGCGCGAATCCTGGGTGTTTTTTACTTGAAACTGCCGCGTGGGATACTTATTCGGGTCAACATAGAATATTTTCGATTTCTGTATGTTGTCTGTGGTATACTTGTTAATTAAAGGTGCATATGTATGCAAAAAAACCTTATTTTATCCGTAAACAGCTGTTCAAAAATTCGGCGGGAAAAAAATATTTCAAAAAATTATTTTTAACATTGTTCTAAAATAGTCTACGAAGTTCGGATTTGCAACATCTATGGTCATAATAGATAAAGCATTTCAATAGCTTCGTGTTAAAATAAACGGCTGGCCCAGGAAATGTTATAAAAAATTACAATAAATGTTTTACGAATGGTAGGAAAATGTGGTCCATTTTTGGACGGAAATCAATCGCAGAAAAATAAAAATGGTCCATTTTTCGACCGAAATCGCTCCAGTGGTTATACGACTTATTTTGTATCTTCTTTTCCAGATGAAGGTAACATTCTCTATTCTTTATACGACTTAATTAACGAGTAACTTTGAAAATTAAAAAATATTATTTATTTAATGTCTATAAATCTTTGGGGCATACCAAAGATATTGAAAAACAAAAGAGATATGCTATGATGTCCGCGTGACTGTCGGCGGACTACTGTCTAATCGGAGTAGTTTGTATGTGAAAAGAATTTGTTCATTTCGTTGATTTTTTTAAGGTGTGCATTACATTGATTAACAATATAGTTTGAATACGGAAAGAATTCATTCATTTACTTTATTCGTTAACTGGTAAAAAATATTGGCGACACCCGGAAGCGCAGTCCCACCCAGTAAATACTGCGGATAGCACATCTCTTTCATATTTCAATATCTTTGGGGCATACCTTTTTTCCCAATGATTCAATCAAAGTTTCAAAATTTTATGCATTTTGACAGTTTGGCCATATTTTTTCTTGTTTGACTCTACACAGATTTTTTCGAAATCAGACGTCGACAGTAATCTTCCTCTTTGAAGGTCAAGTGTGCAATGCATCAATCTCGGAATAAAATCTCGTCACAAAAAAAACAAAATTAAGCCGCCTGCCTGCTACAGGCACTCTTCTATATATATATATATATGTATAGATGTAACAAAACTTATACAGTGATTGACCATTTAACGTTCCTGTCTTCTAAATGAATTAATGTATCTTATGTAGGTACCTTTACTAATACATTTATTTCTTGCAGGCAAAATTTCTGGACTTTAAAATCCAGAACATGGTCGGCAGTTGTGATGTGAAGTTTCCCATCAGATTGGAGGGCCTGGTGCTAACCCACGGTCAGTTCAGCTCCTACGAACCCGAGTTATTCCCTGGACTTATCTACCGAATGGTGAAACCCAGGATTGTTCTGCTGATCTTTGTTTCCGGCAAAGTAGTGTTAACGGGAGCCAAAGTGAGAGGAGAAATCTATGAGGCATTTGACAATATCTATCCCATCTTAAAAAGTTTCAAAAAACAATAAAGTGTCTATTTTTAAAGTGATTATTAATTATAAGCCTTTGTAAATATTTTCATTAGGATAGTTCTAAGCTATTTTTTTAATGTGGACAATATTTTTCTTGATTATTTTTTATTAAATTAATGAAAGCGAGAATAACACAGATTTAAGTTGAACTTCATCATTTGAGATTATTGTTTAGTGTGTAGATTGGGGTCCCAAGTGGACCATCTCAGTTTTGACAGAAAGTTATCAAAAAAAGCTGTCCTACCATACTCATTGTATGGTTAAAAAAAAGGGTAACTTTTAGAATCCCTGGACACACTCAATATGAATAATATGTCAAACAAGAAAAAAAACACGGCCGAACTGTTAAAATATATGAAATTTTGAAACTTTGACAAAATTGGGACTTTCAATGTTTTCCATCTTCCCCGACATAAATAGTTGTCTTTTTTAATAATAAGTTGAATCCAAAAAAACCGTATCATAAGAAAGGTGTTTAGAAAATTTCTGATCGTCCCACCCATCCCTAGGAAGGGGACTGCTCTGATCCAATTACCGCCCCGTAGCAACCACTTCCCATACTCTCAAAGGTATTGAAAGAGGTAGTTAATAATAAGTTGTTCACTTACCTAGCAACATCTCAAGCAATGGCAATATGGATTTCGATAAAACTGATCATGTGGCGATCTGTTCATATTTGGGGGCGGCACGGAGCATTTTGGCGAAACTCAAACTGTCTGGATGGATTTATTTGTAAGAGACAAACAGCTTATACATAAAATAAAAAGATACATATCAGGCGCAGTCCCTCCATACATACTGTGGATGCTGCGCTTCCCTTCCTTTCTAGGCCTTTCAAATATAATAATAATTACAGTGGAATCTGTTTATAATGACATTGAAGGGAAATAACAAACACGTCATACTAAGCGGACCATACAAAGCATTTTGTAGAAAATATATTGTATATTGAGATCGTCGAATTACCAACACCAAATACTTTGCGAGAGATGAGTTTGATTCTCCATTTTCTAATCTGCATATTATCGCACCTTTCTCCTCAATCGTAAACTGCCAAAGGTGTTAGGAATCATGTCAGTCACTATAACCAGACATAATTTATTAAAAACGGATCATAATAAGCGACATGTCACTACAAGCGATGTCATTATATCCAACTTTGTTATAAAGAATTTTATATGAAAATCAAACTTGGCTGTGTAATCATTACATGGTATAAAATGAAGTCGCTCAAAATGTATATGCGCATAGATCTTTTAAACTACACAATGGATTTTCATACGGTTTTCACCAATAGATAGAGTGGTTCAAGAGGAAGGTTTATATCTATAATACATGCTTATTATAGTAGAGAAAAGCTGAGAAATTCAAATATTCAATTCAGACAGCTGGCAAGCGGTTGGTGTGGATTTTCTAAAGGTTGGGTAATGGCGTTGTATTTCGTTAGCTACAGCAACGTGTGGCCGGGTCTGCTAGTTACTTTATAAGCGGTTGGTCAATATAGGCGGAGTCATAATAAAAAGATTCTACTGTATTTATTTATTCCGAATTAAAAAAAACTTTGGACTTATTTTTTTTCTATCAATAAACCGCAATCTTCAACCATGTATAACATAGACCGACCCTAAGTGTATTGAAAATGATGCCAAAAACCAATCCGTTTGGTTCAGTGCCCATTTATGAAAAAGCATTATGTAATGTATCACAGCATTTAGGTCGCATTATGCTTTGAATTTTGCCTTTTGTTGGTCTAGAGTAGAGCAAATCGAGCTCCCAGCCGTATGGAGCGAGTTTATTTGTTTCAATCACAAAAATAACCCAGTTCCAAATATTTTATGGGGTATGTACCGCGGACTTTTTTATTTTAAATGTAATGTAATCAGCTATCTGAAATCAAAAAAACATACATACCTTACAGTTTGTTTTAAGATAACGTTTTAACAAATGAGAAAACTTCGAGTATTTACTTTTATGTCAAGCAAAGTTTCTGACAGTTAAATGGTTGCAATCAGGCCCGGACTGGCCAGGTCCGCAGGTCCGCGATCGCGGAGGGCCCCCGGCGCGAGGGGGCCCCGAAGGGGCCCCACAAAACGTACAAAAAAAAATTGTCTTGTTAGTAGTTATAATGCCCGGTGAAAAATCAAAAGATGAAACTGACTCTATTTCAACAGTTCAACATTACAAAATTGTATATTTTGATATTTTAGACTGTGCGAGGATGAGTATTGAAGAAAGATTTTGCGCAAACAAAAACGTTTTTACAGGATGGCTCTTGGTTGGACCCAGTACCGCATTATCCCTAAAGCAGAGTAGGCAACTACTGCCTAGGACCCCCGCATCGGCTAGGGGCCCCGCGTCCCGAGAAAAACTGACTTGCTTCAATTAGTGAGCAACGAAGTTTCGGAAAAAGTCAGTTTTCAAGATGTTTTAATTTTTTTTGTTAGAAACATTTACAGGCTAATAACATTAGGTACACGCATTAAAGAAAACAACAAATTATAATAATAATTAGCTTATAACCCAATAAATAACTAATGTTCATATCATGCACAAACAATAAATAAAAAGTCTATAATTAAAACAGTTGTATTTTATATTTAAGGGAACGTACCCATACTACGTGACACTTTTAGGGGGGGGGGGGGGGGGGGGGTCTTCAAAAGGTCACGCTCCATACAAATGAGCGGCGGGTTCCTAAGGATTTTGGTCACCGGGGGGGGGGGGGGTTAAAAATTGCAAAAAGTTGGTCACGTAGTTTGGGTACGTTCCCTAAGTTGTATTTTACTTTTCTTTCCTTCTTTTTGTTGCAACATTACTTAGTATCTGAAGTGATTGAAGGTGCCGTGTGTGGTTTATACTGGCATTTGTTTTGTTTTATTTCTAATTATATGTTTAAAATATAAATGTTGTACAAGCTTCAGTATGCACTACCTGTCTAGTTGCTAAAATTCTTTGGGAAAGGTTGTCTGGAAGAGATCACTTTAGTGACAAGACGGCTCTTTGTAATAATTTTTTAACAATATATATTTTTGTTTCTACATATGTATGTGTCCTTTTATGTGCAATAAAGGATTATTGTTTTTTAATGTATTGTATTCGTTTTCTTTATTAAATGGGGTGATGGCATACCTTTTGTAACTTAGTAAAAGAACAGATTAATTATGAATAAAATTACGTTTTGGTAGAAAAAAGAAAAAAAAATTTTGGAAGTTAGAGAAGGGTAAAGTG
Organism: Limnephilus marmoratus; assembly: GCA_917880885.1. Lineage (NCBI taxonomy): Eukaryota > Metazoa > Arthropoda > Insecta > Trichoptera > Limnephilidae > Limnephilus > Limnephilus marmoratus. The sequence continues at coordinate 19,944,451 of OU862906.1, forward strand.
CAGTGCAGTTCAGTTCACACGGGCCTCTGACTCTGGGGGGGGGCTCTAAACGCCACCATGTTCCCTTGATCAAATCCTAAACCAGGCTTTAAGGACACTAACATATTTTTAATTCATTTTCTGAAAGATGCATTTGTTAATAATGCTCTCACTATTTGAGGAAATTGGTAAAATTGATGGAGATACAGCATTTTATATGAAACCGTTTTAAACAGTTTGTATGTTGAATTATCCTCAGCAAAACTTTGAAAGCGTTTTTCTCGAAAGTTTTTTAACACGTTTTTCAACCTGGTTGACAACATATTAAAAAAAAACTATACATTCGATTTGCATGCACCAAGTAACGTAATATGTTTTCCTAGGTAGTCAGAGGAAGTTTTTTTCGATTTTTTTATTTTATTTTTGGCAGCATTTTGAAGTGAAAAACGCGATTTTTGCTAAAAAATTTCGGTGAATTTGTTATTCTAAAATGGTAAAAAAAACTCATCGCATCGGTCAAGTCAAGTCAAGTCAAGATTTTGAGTTATGATAGTTATGATGTTGACAAACTTCAGAAATATTGTTTGCGAGAAAACCGATTTACAATTTTTTATACTCGAAATATACTTGAATCAAGCATGAGGACCGGTCGCTTGAAACGCTGTACCTTCGTTAGTTTTGCTCCGATTTATTTGAAATTTTGACACAATACTCAATATACTGACATGTTTTACATTCGGAGAAAAATAAAGTTCTAAAACCTTACCTACCCCCCCCCCCCCCCTTAAATTTTTGTTAAGGATTTGATCAAGGGAACAAGGAGGCTTTTGGACGTGCGTTGCCTAGGGGCCCCGACATGGTTAATCCGGCCCTGGTTGGACCCCAAAAAGTTTGACTTTATCTTGAAAATCCAAACATTTCCCACAGAAGCTGTGCACAGTGTTTCTAAACTGTGTAAAATTGAAAGAAGTCGGCTGTTGATAGAGCTGCGACGGTTTGCACAACAATACAGCAACTCCATAGCGGCAGAGTCCACTGAGAACTACGGAGACAGATGCAGTGACGAAGGAGACGATTTGGACCCAACTCAATCTCAATGACGTTACATTTATTTATATATTGTCATTACTTAATCTGGACTGTTTACTAACCTGTATATTGTATATAAATTTGTTCTTACTATACCTTGTACCCAAGTCACATGTGAACAAGTTTTTTCTAAACTTAAAATCGTCAAAAATCGACTTTAGTCGTCCTTAGGCCAAGACCTTATGTCCAGTCTGCTTTTTATTAATGTTGGGAGGGATTTATTTTATAATTTGGACAAAAATAAAATAATAGATGAAGCAGCTTTAACAAGTGAGTTGCTTACAAAGAAACTGTTACTTTAGGGCTAGGGAAGCAAAATGTCGAATCATTTCAGTTAAGTTAAGCCCCTTCTATTCTAGTATACAACATTGTAAACTGTTAAACACACAGGATTTTTTTTGTAAATGTTGGTATTATTTTTCTAATCCCTAAAATCCGTTTGTCATTATTTTTACTACACAAATAATTTTGACGTAGGTATCCTAAAAATACTGTGAATTTCTTATTTCAATAAATAATAAAGTCTACAAAAGTCGAAAATCATAATATTCGTATAAAAACCTATCTGAATTTCTTCTTCTTTATAGGTTTTCAAGCACCAAATTTTCAAAAATTATCCGGGGGGAGGTCCCCGGACCCCCCGTTTTCTGAACCCCCCCCCCCCCACGCCACGTTAGGGGGCCCCTTTACAGGTTTTAGCGGAGGGCCCCAAATGGTCCCAGTCCGGGCCTGGTTGCAATGTCGAAAAAGTGGAAAGATTTAGATACCTCGGCAGTATTCTCACGGAGACTCTTGACCCAGATGTAGAAGTTAGGTGCAGAATTGAAGCAGCAAGAGCTGCGTTCATTAAAATGAAATCCCTAAAGGCAGAGAATGCTAAGATGTTATGTGTGGTCGGTCTTGCTGTATGGGTGTGAAACATGAAACATGAACCTTGAAAGTAAATACCATGAACAGGTTAGAGGCTTTTGAAATGTGGCTTCACCGGAGAATGCTCAAGGTCCCATGGACCGACATGATCACCAACACAGAAATTCTCAGGCGGGCTAGAGCAGAGAGAAAACTGCTTACATTAATAAAAATCCGGAAAATTTCATATCTGGGTCATATACTTCGAGGGCAGAAGTATCACTTGCTCCATTTAATATTGAAAGGCAAGATAGAGGGTCGCCGAGGACCTGGTAGGAGACAAATGTCTTGGCTGCGAAATATACGAGAGTGGATTAGAAGTGTGGAGGAGCTATTCCGGGCAGCGCAAGACAGAGAGATATTTTCAAGAGTGATCGCCAACGTCGGGGGGACCTGATACAGCACACAAAGAAGAAGAAAGTTTCTGACCGTGACCGTTGACAATGAATACACGACAGCGTGTATTCATTGTCAACCAATACATACAACATCCCAATACGGCAGTGGTTTTAAAACTTTTTAAAATCGTATCCCGCTTTGGTAATAATCATTTAAAATGCCTCAAACGTAGATCTCAACGAAAACCTCTGTACTATTCTGCAATTAATGGCTTGTTCGCATTGGGCAAGTAGTTAGTCGAGTAACGAGTATACTCGTTACTTTACTGACCAAAATGCTACTACTAACTGCTAAATGTTTGGTGTTCGGACACATTTACTTACTAAAATACTCGCTACTCGACTAAAATACTAGCCTGGTCTGTATGGGTCATAAGATCGAAAATTAACCCATCAAATAATCACTAAATTTTGTCATCATCATTACATAGTATAAAATAAAGTCGCTCAAAATATATGTGCGCATTGATCTTTTAAACTACGCAACGGATTTTCATGCGGTTTTCACCAATAGATAGAGTGATTCAAGAGGAAGGTTTATATGTATAATACATACATGCTTATTATAATAGAGAAAAGCCGAGAAATTCAAATATTCAATTCAGGCAGCGGGCAGCAGGCAAGCCGGTGGTGTGGATTTTACAAAGGTTGTGTAATGGCGTTGTGTTTCGTTAGCCACAGCAACGTGTGGCCAGGTCTGCTAGTTTATTATAATACGCAAAAAACTTACTGTTTTGAGCGGCTGTTTCAAACTTTTAACCTTTAGGAGAGTATGGCCGCACCGTAAAAGAGTATGGACACATACGGTGCAGCTGTATTCGCAGAAATTCTTCTATTAATAATATTAATTTTTAATGTTAATCAATATTTTTTTGTTGTTTCGGTTATTTTAATATTACATAGGTAGTTTTTAACAAAATTATTTTTTTATAATACATACTAAGAGTTTTAATATATATTTTTTTAAAACATCTCACTCTTTTGAACACTTTTTTCTCTCAAAAACTCACTCTCTCAGATGAAGAGAAAGGGAAAGAGAAAGAAAAGAAAAGTTTTCCGCCAAGATCTCTTGCAAAACAGAAAAGAAGCCGTTGAATATATTGAAGTAAATTATGCCAAAACATTAATTTGACATACGTACACATACAGATAAGTCTCAATTTCATACACTTTGATTGACTCGCAGGCATTTATAGCTTTAAAAGAAGTGACAATAAATTTAGAGTACTTTCTGATGCTTAAATTAAGAAAATCTGACTGGCACTTTATCAAGTGAAATTTTATTTCAAAATGAATTGGCTGTTTGTAAAAATGCGCTTGTATCAATAAATAAATTAATTGATACAAACAATTATTTCTCAATTTTTAACAATAATTTATTACTTAGAAAACAAAGAAATTCATACATACATACCTAATTATTGGAGGAAACTCTTTGTACACAAAGCAGTTAAACCAAACTAGCAAAACTTTAGTATTATAACGTCATTTTCATTTGATGAACTTGGGCGCAAGTGAAATATGAAGGGTAAATCTATATCTTTTGCAAGTCGGCATTATGAGATAATTAAAACGTCATGCGTTATTGGCTGCCAAATTTCTGTTATTTTTTATGGTTTTCATTGGCTTATCAATACCTGTTGAGTGGTAAATGGATTAATTACCTACTTAAAAACACAAATTACTATTTATTAGTTATTAAAAACTACTTACATGATAAATAGATAAATAATGACTATCCTTTATGTCACATTATTTTGATGTTTGTACACGATGACATTCAATTTGCAAATTTTCCCACGACTGACATCTCTTAACGAGAATAACGCTGCAAAACGCACTGTCATATCTAGCGTTAGAGTAACTACTTTTAAGATTTGGTGTCTTAACACAAGCGCAGTATTTGGCTCGTTAGCACAATAAGGAATACTGCATTAAAGAAAACTGTGGTAAATTTTCGGGATCAGTGTCCATGGTTATTACGAATAATTTTTAGAAAAAAACTTTAGATTCGCCTTTCACTATAAAAGGAAACTTTTTGCATCACGGGCGGCGGAAAATTATGCATTTTAATTTTCAATTGCGTAAAATTAAATTTCACTTTGCGAACCGATACGGCGGCCATTCCGTCACTGTTTGTTATGTTGGTATCCCTGATACAAACAAGAGCTAGATACGACTGTAGCCGACTTCGTGGGATACATGATAAGGCGCGTAATTATGAAAAACAGAAATAATAATATAATGTAAACGAACCTCTAATCAGAATCACTTCAGAGTCTAGCTGAGGCACTGGAATGGAGACAAACCATTCAAATCCTGGGATGTTTTTTAAAATACAGATAATATACACAAACCCGCTACACAAACCCTGCTTTGCCAAACAAACCATTCAAAACCTGGGATGTTTTTAAAATTATGATGACATGCAGCTTTCGTAGTTTAACCTCAAAGTTCCTATTATCCGTGAGTCTAAATGCATTGTCTGTTGGGTTTTCATAATTGCGCGCCTTTTCATGTATCCCACGAAGTCGGCTACAGTCGTATTTAGCTCTTCGCTAATATTATCAGGGATACCAACATAACAGTAACGAAATGGCCGCTGGATTGTCGCCGCATCGGTTCGCGAAGTGAAATTTAATTTTACGCAATTGAAAATTAAAATGCATCATTTTCCGCCGCCCGTGATGCAAAAAGTTTCCTTTTATAGTGATTAAGGCGAATCTAAAGTTTTTTCTAAAAATTATTCGTAATAACCACGGACACTAATCCTGAAAATTTACCAAAACTGTTAAATGTGTCGCATACGGCTGATTTAACACCGGTTACGCAGTCGCAAAAGATGCAGAATCACCCTTCTAGTTGGCAAATAAAATATTTAATTTAAAAAAATATATATATGTAGTCTATTCAGCGGATTCAGTCTTGTAAATCCTTAAAGATTCATCATTATATTGAAGTTCAGATATTTCATTGGTGTGTATTTCAATTACATCTGACACTTGTTCATTTGCATCTTCTGTCTTCACGGTTATCCACTTGCGCAAGGAGCGGACAGTCGGTAAACCGAATTCCTTTTGTAATAATTCGTAAGACTTACTGGAAGAGTGATACAAAGCTAAAGCAAACTTTCTATCAGTAGTGGTGTACCTTCTTCCCATCTTCAGTTTTCCTGTTCTGACTTCAGAATTGAGAATATTCAGACTGTGAAATCCAACATTTTCTTTGGTCTGCTTACGTTTCTTCTTGAGGCTTTCATTCAACTTTAATTTCTCAACTGTAGATCTTAAATATTTACATCTTGCTCGATATCTGGATAGACCTTGCTGAGAAATGCGTAACTTCTTTTTCTTTTCTTCCAACTTTTTCTTTAGATCTAAAATATCACATTGTAAATTTCTTATAGTTAGATTATTGCTCAGTGTATAGTTATGGTCTCCTTTAAAAGCTTCTACATTTCCATTGAGTCTCTCGAACGTCGTGGTCAATATTAGTGGAGGTGGAAGTTCAGATACAACTGCATTACCACGCTTATTTTTATCTTCCTCTTCAACATGAAACACCTTCACAGTGGGCACTGTACCTTTCCATATTCTAAAATTTCAAAAGAATATAATAGCATGGAATGGCATAGTTTGATCAGGATTTAAGAATTGATTAAATGAACGCTACTCACCCTTGGCTAAATAGGTTAGGATTTCGGAAATCAGTCAATTTAAAATGATCTGAACAGACTCGGTAAACACGGTTTAGGTTCAACGTTCCCGCTTCCTTTAACTTTTCTCCTAACTCCGTTCTTCCACAGGCCCGTATCCACTTCTCGCAACTGCAAATAAAACAAAATAGATTCACATTGACGGTCACTTCGTGCCCGCTCTAGAATTTGGTGTTTGGCAACTTGCTCATTTAAAAACATGAGTTTATAGCACTTAAGGTGCGATTTCAGAATCAGATCAAGCCAAATAGGATATTGGATTGACCATCAGGGGCCGGATTCAGGCTCTGGTGCAGTCTAGTCTACGAAGAATATCTGCTGAGGTAGGCTTATGAGAAATTATATAGTTCAAATGGCTTGTGACTTGAGCATATGGGCGTTTTCCAAAAAAGATGTCGGTGACGTAATAGGAATTCCACTTATGTGAGATGCTACATTTCGATTAAAAATATACGTCAATTTATTAAAGAAAGTATGAACTTCATGACATCAGTATTTAAAATAGAAAATATCAATAAACTTTTAAAATAATTGCAATTTAAGTTTAATACTGTTGGTAAAAAATTCTTTTATGTCACTTATATAATAAAGTTTATAAAGAAATTTAAAAGAAATTCATTATTTAAGAATTTTATTTACGAATTGAAAACACAACCAGTCTTCTAAAAAATATTAACTTTTTACCCGCGTTGATCTACTCCGTTTTTTCAATACCCATACGCGGTATGTATATGTCATATTTCAAGTACCACGAGGCACGAGGACACATTCACTTGATTATAGATGTTTTTTACGAAAAAAAATTTTACTTTCGAAATATGCCTGAATATGTCAGCATTGTGATAGTTACACGAATATCCTAGCGAGCGGGAAAAAATACTGTGACATAGTAGCGCTGTTATATCGGCAGTCGAAGTTAGCGTAACAAGGGCTGATACGGGCGCGTGTGAGGCATGGCTTTTGCCGTATCAACTGTTGTTACGATCGCGTGGAAAAGGTTAATAATTACGCTCATTGAATTAAATATTAAGTTTTTAAATAAAAACATTCTTTTACGCTACTTTTTGGTACTTTGTACTATATATTATTCGTTCTAGAAAGACAAATGTGGGTTTTTGTTTTACAAATGTTTAATTATAACAAATTTAAAATGAAACATAAACTATATCTATAAAAAATAGAACAAATTTCTTTGAGATATATTAATTAATCTTAGCAAATAAATCACAGCAATAACAGGACAGTGGCGTAAAAAGAAATACTTGGTAACGTTTAGGAACTCTAAGACAGCGTTCAGATGTATTTAAAATCTTATTATAAATTGATAAAAGTTTTCTGTATCTAATTTTTAACGAATGATAAGTATCGGATACTTTTTTTTCGTGATCCACTTGTTCTTTTTTCTTTTCTTTTTGTTTTCGTTTCTGTTCTCTTCAACGTCTTCTTTTTTCTATTTTATCTTCTTCGGTTAGCTCTTTGATTTTCTTTTGGTGTTTTTTTTGTCTTTGTAACTCTTTTTTTTAAAGGTTTCATATTTTTCAGAATAGTTTTTAATTTTGTCTCTCTACCTTTTTTGATTTTTCTGCAGCTGTCAACGGCATATTTGAACCTTAAATTAAAATACATTTTCAAAATGCTTAAATAATTAGATACGTAAAAATGGGCTACCATAGCCTGAATTAGGGCAATAAACTAAAAGGGTATTAAAGTACTCGTTAATATACACAACTTAAAACACAAGAACAAAAATCAACTGTTCCATACTACATTTTATACTAACTCGATCAAAGTTGTATGAACCAGCGGATTTTATTTTTATTTATTTATTGTTATATGTATATGACATAGAAGAATTTTTTCTTTTTATATTTTTTTGCGTTTTTTTGTACAATGCTATATCACTCAGCCCACAAACCTAAAGGCAATACGTTACATTATGTAGATCAGGGGTGGGGAACCAGCGGCCCGCGAGCACTTTTAGCGCGGCTGTTGAAAAAAAATTACACTCAAATAGCACTATAAAAAATTATACTCAGAAAGGTTTTCTTTCACAGTTTTTCAGCTACACTTTAAAGTTATTATTAACTAGCTTTTTCCCGCGGCTTCGCTCGCATGGTATTAGGGGTTTCCCACTCCGCCTCCTCCACCTTCCCTCTCCCCACTCCAACACCCTCATCAACCCCCCTCCCCCTCCACCCACCCTCCCCCCATTCCACTCCCCCCTTCAACCACCCTCCCCCTCCCACCTCCCCTCACCCCTCCCCAAACTCCTCCACCCTCCACCTTTCCTCTCCCCACTCCACTCATCCATCAACCCCCCTCTCCCTCCATCTCCTTCTCCACCGACCCCTCCCCCACTCCATACCCCTCCCACTCCACCTCCCCCCACCTTTCTACACCCCTCCCCCTTCCACTTCCTTCCCTCCCACCTCTCCCACCCCACTCCGCCTCCTCCACCTTCCCTCTCTCCACTCCCATCAACCCCTCCCCCTCCACCCACCCCTCCCCCCATTCCACTCCCCCCTTCAACCACCCTCACCCTCCCCCTCCACCTTTCCTCTCCCCGCTCCACTCATCCATCAACCCCCCTCTCCCTCCATCTCCTTCTCCACCGACCCCTCCCCCACCCCATACCCCTCCCACTCCACCTCCCCCCACCTTCCTACACCCCTCACCCCTACCCCTTACTTCCCTCCGACCTTTCCCACCCCACTCCGCCTCCTCCACCTTCCCTCTCCCCACACCACTCCCCCCATCAACCCCCTTCCCCCCATCCCCTACTCCTCCCCACACCCTCCTCCATCCTTCCCCTTTCCCCTTCCTTCCCTCCCGCCTCTCCCTCCCCTAACCCCCTCCCCACTCCCTCCTCTCACCTCTCGCATTCCACACATTCATTCCCGATACATTCAGTTTTCAAACTGCTCGCGTGCAACCTATTATAATTTTGTATACAAATTTCATAATGCCAGAACTCAACGGTAGTTTTATACAAAATAACAAAAAAAAATAAATTATCCAATTTGGTGCAGTCGTTCGGGTATATGCGCATACATACATTTCGGCGATTCATTTTTAGAGATAGTTATTAAGTACGACGCCAGCAAAGCAATCTTTTTAGGGTGAATTGCCAAATTAAAAAAAAAAAAAAAACATCGTTTCCAAGGTGACAATTGGTTTGTTTTTTTCTGACGTTTGCAATAAATCGATTTTGTTACCTACAGAAAATGTATGAAAAATTAAATTATTTTTCATAACGCCCGAGCTCTAAGCTATAGCCTATAGACTATTCTGATGTATGAGCTATATTATTGTAAAGTTTCATTAAAATCCATTCAGTAGTTTTCGCGTGAAAGAGTAACAAACATACATCCATACAAACTTTCCCCTTTATAATATTAGTAGGATATATCCGGAGAAAGTTATAACATCATTTCAATAACAAACATTTCAACATCCTTTTTTAGTTTTATTTTAATTACTTATCATTTCACGATAGGGAAATTAATATCGAAAAAATATCTCAGTATCGATGACAATTCTATTTAGGAAGAAAAAAAATATGATGTGCTTTCTTTATATATTGCTCCACTTTTGCAATAAAAAATACCTAATTAAAAAATATTATTCCATATAAATTATTGCAAATAGTAAAATAAATATATAAAATTATTAAAAAAATATTGCATTAAAAAAATTTGCTGTAAAATGCAGGAAAACTATTGACGTGCTCTGAGTACAATATAATTTAAACTGGTGGACTGGTGGACCCCTACGCAGATCCATTTCTGAGTTAAAACCACTCTAGTGTTCATAATGCAAATTTCTGTTGCGGGTTCATCTGCTGACGCAGTACGAAGGAAGCCATCCATGTGTTTCTAGTGCAAATATTGGAAGAAAACCATTTTGTGTCCTGGGTGTAATATCAATTAAAGCTGGGAACTCGCATGCAGATTCCCTCAAAAATTAAAACCAGTTTCATGTTCCGAATGATCTTTCAAAATTAGAAGAGCGGATTAATCTGCTGACACATTTCGAAGATTACAGTTCTAATGTTCCAAGTGGAGTTAAAATTTTTGTTTCAAACCATATGCTGCAAAATTTGTAATTGGTAGTACGCATACGCACATTACGAGAGTAATACTAATGAAAGCTGGGAGCTCGCATGCAGATTAACTCTTAATTTAAAACCAGTTTTTTTTTTCAGAATGAAATGATCAAATTCCAGTTGTGAAATCATTTGCTGACACATTTTGATGGAAACCATTCTCTTACTCAAAGTGCAGTTATTAAATTCTAGTCCAAACTATGTATGTACTGCCAGAATAAAAAAAACCGTTTTCATGTTCTGAGTGTAGTTTTCATCCACCGCATGCATGTTTAATTTAAATCAGTTTCAAAAAATTTAAAAAAAAGTAAAAAAAATCGGGACGCACAGAGGGATACATTCTCGATTTTATTTTTGTTAAATGTGATAATAAAAATAAGCGGCAGTGGGGCTATAATTTTTTTTTCGATTTCCACCCCCCACCCCCCCCCCCCCCCCCGGCGCATGAAAATCTTGAAAATCTATGTGCGGCCCGCTGATGATACCACAATCGTCCAAATGGCCCCCGATGCCAAAAAGGTTCCCCACCCCTGATGTAGATACATACAAAATATAAATTATTACAAAATTGTAACGCTTTTAAAAATACACTAAAATACAGGTAGAGAGCCATCAGGTGAACCGACCTTTAGAATTCCATTACGTTACTTTTATGTTCCATTCATGAGACAGTAGCGTAATAGAAGTAACGTAATCTCGTCAATATTTTTTCAAAATGTATTTATCAATAAATTATGAAACTTCTGTTTATTCTAACTGAACATTTTACAAAACAATAAATGAATAAATTTAATAAAAAATAGAGTCTAATACATGTTGTTAATTTACCTGGAGAAATATGGAATCGTTAGTGGAATATTTTTTTAGCACAACTGAGAGCGACCACTTCTGTTGCAAATTCTTGGCAAACTGGCTGTCGAAAATCAAACATGAACATGATCGCCCTCATACACTAAATAATGTTGCTATTTTCGAAAATATGCATCGATTTGGCAAAATTTGGTCTGGAAGAAGTCAATAATGCGGTCACGTAGGCGGAAATTCCACTATACGCAATATCGCAGGACAACTCAAAATCTGGTTTTAAAATTATTTTGGACGATAATTAATCTATATTAAGGTCTCAAATCGAAAATACAATATTATCGTAATAGTATAATTAGAAATAAATACTAGGATAACATTCAATAATGTTAAATTTTTGAACTCTAACTGGTAGCGGTAGGTGTAGGACATACCAAAAACAGTGACCTGTAGTCTTAATTATTTTAAAATAATATAGAATTTTAATAGATTCATTCATTATTTTTAGTCCATAAAGGTATTTATTTGTTATTATATTGGAAAAAATATATGGGTGGTCATTAAAACCGACACAATATAAGTTATTGATACTGAAAGTGATCGGACAATGACTTTTACCAATGTACAAATTTTTTGAAAAACGCCCATATGAATACAACATTGAATACTTTTGTGTCAAAGCGCTGCCATCCCACTAACTCAGGAGATTATTGGGTAATTATCGGTTCGGACTGGCCACGCTTATTACGAATAATTTTTAGAAAAAAACTTCAGTTACTATAAAAGGAAACTTTTTGGCTTTGGGGCGGTGGCAAATAATCCATTTTAATTTTCAATTAATTGCATAAAACCAAAATTCACTTCGCGAACCGACACAGCGAAAATCCGCGGCCGTATTTTCCGCCGCCACAAAGCCAAAAAGTTTCCTTTTATAGTAATTAAGGCGAATCTAAAGTTTTTTTCTAAAAATTATTCGTAATAAGCGTGGCCAGTCCGAACCGATATTTAGCAAGATTAATATTGATATCGAATACTCACAGTTCTGTATTCTTCGGAAAACGGAAAAATGACTTTTTATCCCGGTTGGAGTTTGAGCAGCCATCAACTTTACACACCGCTCCAAATTTAGCCATTTTCGTCTGCTTTGGTCTGCTTGGGTCTGCTCGTCAATAAGCGTTAACAATAATTATCATCGAAGTAGAGTAAATAAATCAAACTATTCTTTCTTTGATTCTTCCCATGAATAAGTTGCTCCTCTTCATAAATGAACTAATACCTAGATCGATATCTTCCGGCTTTTTGTTCCCAACTGGGGGCCTACTCTCTAACTTACTCAGTAAGTTTCGGTTTCACAGTCGACTGAGTCGACCGTTTCGGAGTCACATCACAAAATATCTCTATTGACACAAATCGGTTTAGAAAAGCGTCGATGGGCGTCGGTATGTTTGACCATAAATATACTATGTTTGACTTTCACACTCTATATAGAAATAATGTGGATTGTATTGTCTATGCGCCTACAGTCTATGTGAGTCTATGGGAGAAGCGTTGTTTTGACGTTTGACATATTTGACGTTTGTTTCGTATTGTTCAATTTCAATTGTATTTTGTGTCTGCTTAGCAAAGCAAAAGAACTGAATGAACGTAAGTTATATGATTATTTAGTACATTCATGTTTATTTTGTGTTTGTCTTGGTTTTAAAATTGTGTCATTTGAATTATTTATGTAAAAAACGTGATTATTATAGTATCCGGTTGACGGTGGCAAAACAATTATCGAGTATATGGCAAACCATATGAATTTTCGTTTTACCACCGCCAGCGGGATACTGTTATTACCAACCGCATTTGCATGTTTTTATTGATTGCATTGTTAGTTTTAAATTAATAATAATAATGTATATTAATAATTCTTCTACAGAATAAAAGGTCTAAAAGCGAACAGTTGGAGTTGCTGGTGTCATGGGTCGCCGACAGGCCTTCCATGGTATCAGGAAGATGTGAGGGGCCGGATGGAAGGATAGCCAGCAAGTCGGAGTGGGACGAGTTGGCCCAAACCCTGAACGCCATCAGGTTTGGAGCCAAGAAACCAGGCGAAAAATGGCAGCAAGTATGTACATAATATACCTAATAATACTTTTGAAACAAACACCTTTCTCAAAATAATCTTAATTTATCGGTTTCTGTATAATAGTTTGACCATTTATCAATTGTTTCAGACTTGGCGGGACCTAAAAGGTAATGCCAAACAGAAGGCATCGCGGCATCGAGTGGAGTTAGTTTTAATTATTGGGCGAGACGTGATTGATGGGACACCGATTTATGAGACGTTGATGGATGACGTTGCAATTGAGGTCCTTCCTCAATTACCTGGGTCGGATGAGGAAGCTTCGTCCGCGATGCCTGGGCCGGTGCCGACAGACGTTTTGCCCGCAACGCCTGGACCGTCCGGCGTCAAAAGAAAGGCCTCCGACAAAGATCTTTGTAAGTACTAACAATGAAATTTCTTAGGGTGAATGGGAATAATTTTATGAAAAACTAACCAACTAACCATCACGCCGTTTCACCGCAGGCGTAGGCAGAGAGGACAGACCGCCAACCAACTTGGCACACATACATATATCATCTCATATTACTCTCCTATTATTCTACTCTTAACATGGCCCGTCTCAAGTATCTGATTCACTTGATTGTGCCATGTCTTCCTCGGGCTTCCCTGACTTCTTCTACCATTCACATTTGTCACATATTCTTCTTACACCACTTTCTTAATTCATTCTCCCAAACATACATGGCCCTCTACATGCCCAAACCATCTGAGGGTCCCTCTTAATCTTACTCATTACGCTTCCATCAGCCTTGCATTCTTTGCGGATCTCCACAGTTCTCACACGATCATACATGGTGGGATCTCGTTTCAACAGCATTCAGTCTGCTTTTATCATTCCTCTGCCAGTTCCATGCCTCACTGCCATACATCAGGGTGGGTACCGGACTCCATTGTGGACTGCTAGCTTCGCTTCTTTTAATATTTTTTTTATTAGCGCCAACGGCATTCAATCCTCCATTAATAGCGTTACCTGCATTTACCCTTCTTTCAATATCCCTCTCAGCCTTCCCATCTCGTGATGTTATGATATTATGTATTATTAATATTTTTAATATTTTACTTTCAGTTACTAAAAGAGCCTTGATGCAGAGGTTTGTGATAGCGGAGGAGGAAAAAATGCAAACCAGAGGGAGAAAAACATAAACGAGAGGGAGAAGCTCCTTCACAACAAGCACAAATGGGAGAAAGTGGAAGAGTTCGGTTCGGTGCGGTTGCTGGCCAGCATGGCCGCAGTCCGCACAGATGCTAAATTCAGAGAGGCGCTGATAGCAGAGCTTTAAAGGAAAGTTTAAGATATAATTTATTTATTTACTATTTTGTAAGCCCATGGGGCTTTTACATTTATTTATTTATTTGTTTGTTTACGCCTTGATGTCTTTTACATGTAAAGTAAATTGTACAGGAGCATTATAACAAGTATATATGTAGTACTAGTAGTAGTAGCATTTTGGTATAGTGGTCCTCTGGTGATCCCGGTGCCGCATTTAAAATTGGAGTCATCATGCTTCATGCTGAGTCTCCTGAAATATTAAAATTATTTTTAAACAATTTATTTTTTAAAACAAATATAAATAAAAATTGCAAACTTTAACAAATATTTATGTATACATAAAAGAAATTTACTATAGTAAAATTATAGAATAATAGTATGATATATTATATGACTGTATGATAAGCTATTCTGTATACATTTCAATAAACGAAATATTTATTTACCATGATAGCATTCATCGAATGGAAACCTTTTCGGTTAAAGTATGCCTCTTCATGTTCCTTCGATCTAATCATGGCTATGTGGGTTCCGTCTATACACCCAATACTCCGGGAAAATGATATTTCTCATAAAATCTGAAATATATTCAATTTGAATGCATAGATATAGGTACTAAACTTTCAATATAGTTTTTTTAATTTTTTTTTTGTTATTGTTTCAGAAAAACAAGCTGAGAGCTGCCCTTGTCGAATGGGAGATTTTTGCTGCTAGGCAGAGTTGGTGTCCATTTTATAATACCATTTCTCCTTTACAATATGTTTTCTAAATGTGTATTTAATGTAGCATTTTTTATTTCAAATGAGGAATAGGGTGCAATCACTTTTTTTTATAGACAAAAACATGCTATCACTGGATGAGGACCAAGAACAGTGGAAATACTGTGGAAATTCAGTGGGCTGTTCATATATAACTATTTCATTTTTTGTACACACATATTCTCTGAATGGCTATGCTTTTCTTAAGCTTACTAAAAATATAACGTTTTGTTCGATTAGAATGAATATTGTATTTTTATAACACTGTCATTGCAATATACATGTAATTGCTATTGTTACTATGTATTTCTCCTTTATTATATGTGCTCTAAATGTGTAATCTTCTCTATAATATATTGCTAACTGTTTTAAAGAGACTTAAGTTTTTCTCTATGTACAAAATATAAAATAAGATACTACATTCATCATTTTTGTTGTTTTTGTTTTATTATTATTATTATTGTGCCTCCCTTCGACTTCGATAGAGACGACATGCTATAAAATTAATATTACTGTAATCTTTAAGTTAGACCGTTCTTCGCTTAAATTTCGAAAACCACACTGTGTTTCATCATCATTATGAAATTCAAGTAAGTGTACAAAAGACAGCAAAGGTAAAAGGGTTAGAACCAAATTATTTATTTATTTATTAACGGTATAAATACACCATAAATACATATCACAAAATATTGATTGTACTTAAGAAATAATTTTAAAAAAAGGGTATATAAGTTAATTGTGGCATTTGGTTAAGAAATGACACAATGAGCTACAATTACATACAATACTATAGTAAGTATAAATAAAATTAATACTGATTGAAAATATATGATAGAATAGCCTTCTTATAAGCTAGCTTCCGAGCAGTTAAATAGATCCGCCACATCTGCGTATCTATTACTAACTTCATGTAATCTAGGTAGAAGCAAGTTTTTCGTGTACTCAGTCTGACTTTTGATTCGGCTTCGCCCAGTTTCATACTGATCGATACAAAGAATATTTTTTTGTATGCGCCGCTACGGTTACAGTCATGGTATGGAACGGTGTAGTGGGCATAGACCTTTAGAGGAGATTAATAGATAAACCATAGGTTATAGACAAAAACATATCACTGAATGAGGACCAGTGGAAATTCAGTGGGCTGTTCATATAACTATTACATTTTTTGTACACACATATTCTCTGAATTGCTATGCTTTTCTTAAGCTTAGTAAAAATATAAAGTTTTGTTCGATTAGAATAAATATAGTATTTTTTTTAATACTGTCATTGCAATATACATGTATCATACCATGTAATTGCTATTGTTACTATGTATATGTTTATCAAAATATATTTTACCATTTCGCCTTTATTGTATGTGTTCTAAATGTGTAATCTTCTCTGTAATATATTGCTAACTGTTTTATGGAGACTTAAGTTTTCCTCTATTAACAAATATAAAACATCACACCACATTAATAATTTTTGTTGTTTTATTTTATTGTTATTATTATTGTTCCTCGCTTCAACATCGATAGAGACGACGTGTTATAAAATTAATATTTCTGTAATCTTTAAGTCAGACCGTTCTTCGCTTAAATTTCTAAAACCACACTGTGTTTCATCACCATTATGAAATTCAAGTAAGTGTACAAAATACAGCAAAGTTAAAAGGGTTAGAACCAAAAGGCGCTAAGTAGGTGGTGACATTGGTTTCCATTCAAATCTACATGAAAAAACCCTTGACTCTGTGCAGAAACATGCGGTCCGTTTGAAAGATTCTTCTAACTTAACAAACGTATTGCAATCTTTAGAGCACAGGCGTCGGGTGGGAATGCTATCCTTGTTCTACCATTGCTCCGAGATGCTCCGAGGAACTACTGTCATTGATCCCTTCGTCATCGGTGCATAGTCGGGAAACAAGCCAAAAGCGCGCCCAACATAGTTGACATTTGTCACATGAGCTTCTTCGACTCGTTCTTGAGTTCGACAGAGATGAAATAATATTACATAAAATAATAACATATTATCCGATCATCTGAATAGGTATGCCACAAAATATAATAAATCAGAACATACCCTTGTTTCACAGCATTCCTTTCTTGCTGCGTTCCTGGGAACTTTACGTGCCTACGCATGATTAAGTTTATAGCCGACACTATTTCATGCATGTGTCTGCTAACCGTTTGTTGTGAAACGCTACAGTGGAAGTCGTTTCCCACAAGTTTCTGGTATGACCCTGTAGCTAGGAAAGACAATGTTGTTAGAACCTGAAACATAAAAAATATTTGTTCATATGAAGCAGATACTTAAGGAATGTGCTGTTAATTTTCAGGATTGAGGTTTGGCATTACTCGCAGTACTCACTTTCAGCTCCAAGGGCACTCCGGATGTTCTCCTAGGTACAGGGAGTAACGGCCTCAACTCGTCACACAACGCTTTGAAGAGGTCCTGCGACAGGCGGTAGTGAGCAATGAATAATGTTTCCGGAATGCTCATGGGGTCTGACAGATCCCTCAACTGTCTTCTACGGGCTGCCTCTACCCTGTTCTCGCCCTCGCGTAAAATTCGCAAAACAAATTGCAGGCGAAAGTAACCTTCCATTGTGGCTAAAATATAACACATACATTATGAATAATATACAGACTCGTACCTATTTGGTACCTACATAGCATTCAAATTCAAATTTTCAACAGTATCCCTTTGCCCTTCGACGTTTGCAAAAGTTTCGCTTCGATCGAAATACGCACAAAACACTTAAATAACCCAAACTAAGAACCTATTTTGTGCAAATACATAGTTGTCAGCTGTAGGAATTGCTAAAACGAAGTGTAATTACGATAATAATTATGAATACGTGCCTAAAAGTACGGCAACCCGTTTGAGGTATCGTTTAATTCCAAATAAATCATATTACTTACCTTTTAAAACAAGAAATTCGAATAGGTATATTAATTTATAGAAATGTGTCATTAGACGAAACGTCAAAGGTTTCATAAAACGGAGGTCCTCCGACCCGGCTTGAGAAACCCGAAATTTATACGACTCAGTTTCACAAACAGCGACAGGGAGTATCAAAAATGACAATACGAGAACGAAACCGGGCGTCGCTGTGAGAAGCAAACACATACTTTTTTGTTTGTAACTTCCGGGTTTCCGACTGATAAAAAGTGTCAATTTTGCGAAACTGACAAACAACTGTCAAAATACGAGTGTGAAACACAGATATTGGCGGTTACGTAAGATAGAGAGTAGGCCCCCTGGTTTCAACACTATTTTAACTGTCAAAATGAAAATTTTATTACTCTGACGTCACATACCATCGACAAGAATAGTGAAAAGTAAAAAAAAAGGGGGTTCTACCATAAACAATATAAATCCCTACCCACTACCCAATTTATCAGCCTAAAAATTATTTTAAAAATAAAATATCCAAGATGTTAAAAGTATTTATTTATTAATCCACATATGTATAAATTCATAAAATAATATACAAACATATTTTAAAGGTGTTGAAAGATATTCATTACAAAGCAGTCTTTTTAGGATAATTTTAAAAAGATGTTCATTGTGATATCTTATAAATAATAAAAAAGAACAAGACAAGTAAGATAAATGAGGACAACAATTTCATCCTATATTGAGTATACTTTAAATATATGCATTCAGAGAGAGCCGGAAAGAATTCAATACTCGTAGCGATGCGTTCCGTTGCATTATTTTGTTGGGCGTATCTCAATTGACGCCTGGTCCCCGCCATTTGCAACTGCATTCTCCTCTTTCTGGGTGTTAGAGTTGAGACTTCCTCTTACCTAGAAAAACACAATATTTCAAACAAATTACCACATTATTCAAAACAAAAACCTATAATTGCAACGTGTAAAAAGGTAGTCCAGTTAAATGACCAACTTTACCATCATGCTGTTTCTGCAGGGGTAGGCAGAGAGGACAGACCACCAAACAACTCAATCTTGGCACACACTCCTTGCCTCGTTCACATTCATACATGCTATTCTATTATTCTGATTCTTGACATGGCCTGACTCAAGTATCAGATTCACTTGGTCATGCCATGTCTTCCTCGGCTTCTTTTACCATTCACATTTGGAACGTGTACACTATTTTCCTCGTTCATTCGCTTTACATGGCCAAACCATCTGAGCGTCTCTTTCTTAACCTTTCTCAGTATGCTTACATCAGCCTTGCATTCTTTGCGGATCTCCACGTTTCTCACACGATCATGGATGGTTTTACTACACACATGCCTCAGGGATCTCATTTCTACAACATTCAATATACTTTTTTCCTTCCTCTGCCAGTTCAATGCCTCACTGCCATACATCAGGGCAGGTACCAGCAGTCCATTACAGACGAGGTGATTTTTCACAAAAACGGTGCTCTACAAATCATCCAAATATTATTAAAATGTACTTATAAACGTACCCAATATCTGATTTCATCATCTGCCTCTTCTTTGAAGTCGTTGATTTTGTCCTCGTCAAAGGTAAAGCTCTTGTGGAAGTCCTCCTTGTATCACTGATATTACATTCTGGTATTGATTATCAATTATTTTATCTAGAAAAACACAATATTGCAGGTAAATTATCACATTATTCTAAACAAAAGATACCAGACGCCGATTACCAAGCGAACGCTTACCCGGGATGCTTTTGAGGATCGAATTGCTGCTGCTGGGCTTCGGGACACTCCTTAAGTGGGTCGGTAACTTATGTCGAATTGAATCAATACAGCCTTCGACACCGCAATGATATCAAGGAATCATTTTCACAAATATTTACGCCGGTGTTGGGAGGTTAGGAATATCCGGTTCGAACAATGTGCTATCTCTATTTGACAATTTTGACATATAATACCATAGATATCCTACTAGATATACTACTCAGTTCTCAACAGTGTTTCTATGGAAATTTGGACCAATAAAATGATATTTTCATTAATCATACGTCACGACATGGTCACGACACAAAAAAGTTCGGAGTTATCTCCTCTTCCTCTTTCCGTCCTTTCCAATATTTTTGATTTTGACTGACAAAAGTGGACAAAAGTGACAAATACGGAAAAACCATAGAATTATAGAATAGAATACGAATACTCGTTAAAAACTAACCCATAAATAAACCAATCCATAACCAAATATTCTTGCATGGACCTACCTAAAGGTCTCCCCATAAATGACTCCAGTTACTAATATCTACAGCCTGTATGTCGGACGAATATCTACAGCTCATATGTTGAACTAATATCTACGAACTTCAGAGTGTTGACTAATATCTACAGAGCGTAGGTTGAACTAATATCTACAAATCGTAGGTTGGACTAATCAGCTAAATGTGTTCAATAATCCGATATCAGGGATTTTTACATACATACGTACATAAATTAAGTTTTTTAAACTGCATACGCAATATTACGTTATTCCAATATGTTATACATAATTGCAAATCCAACCTCTGCCAGTACTGTAGATATTATTCGTCAACACTTTGGTCCTCATAGATATTAGTCAACAGTTTGAGCTGTAGATATTCGTCAACACTTTGATTCTCATAGATATTAGTTCGATTTTTTCAGTTTTTGGAATTCCTGTAGATATTAGTAGACGCCTCCCCCATAAATATGGTGGGCCTTCCTCGGACGTCCTCAACTTCTTCTACCGTTCACTTTCACGTCATAAAATTTCCATACACATCTTCTTCATTCGTTATACACGCCACATTTTAACACACATAAGTATTCGTCTTTTATTTTTACAATTTTTTTAGAAAAAAATGATATGTCCTTACTGGGGTACCCTGTTCTAAGGTCACATTGTCGTACACGTCGTTTTTTCGTGTTTGAATTATATGTAAGTACCTATGTTGAAATATTACAAGAGGAAAATTATAAAATAATTAGATGAACTTGATCGTACCACATCTTTCTCGGGCGTTCCCGACTTCTTCAGTCGTTTAAGGTAAAACCACACTAAGCCCACGCAACGCCACGCCACGTGGGTAGACGTCACCATTTCCATATCTGGACTGCTTACCATCCACACATTTTCTATGGAAACGGAAAAAAAAGAATCAGACTAGCTCCACGCAACGCAAACCGACGCCCCCTACGCGACGTTGATCTGCCACAGCCAGATCGGCGTGGGCCATGTGGAAGGTGGAGGGGGTATGGTCACGCCTACTACGAGATGATTTTACATCTTTTTGGTGTTATCTGAGCATCTAACGTTGTTTCGCTATATCTATGGTTGTTTTTTTGACAGATATTATTAAAAAATGGATGACGAACAGTTTATTGAAGCTTTTAGACGGCACGAAGTTATTAATAAAATCAAATTACAGGATTATAGAGATTCTGCATACGCAGTGCAACTTAGGAAGAAATTTCAGCCATTCATGGCATGATTTTCAATATTATACCCCTATAATGAATGTCAATCAAACTTTAGTCACACTGCCAGTCTTTCTCTGGTCCCAATTGACTTTCGAAGATGTGTGTTTTCTTTTTTTATGTCATATTCAATTATGCTGTGAAGCTCTTCAAATACCACTTTACTCATACGGAAGTACATGAAGAATCGTCCGTCATCAGATTCTAGTTCCTTTACTAAAGTATGGAACTCTCCAAACATTTGTCTTTGTTTGTTAATGTTGTGGACCCAAATACTTCTCACTTTTTTCCTTTTTACGAGAATATTGAATAATCGTAGCAAATCATCTTCAAATTCACTTTCAAGACATGGCAAAGCTGTCATCTGCTGAGAAGAGAATCACATAAACATAACCTAAAAAATAAATGTCAAATGTGTCAAATCAAACGCGCCTGCGCACAACCAGAGACCCCTTGTCACGTGGTCATAGCGACACGTACGTACGTCGGCCAGTGTGAACGGGACAGGAACGTTGCGTCGCGTTGCGTGGCGTTGCGTCTGCTCAGTATGATCCTTCCTTGAACGGTACAGGAACGTTGCGTGGCGTTGCGTCTGCTCAGTATGATCCTTGCTTATCTTCCACGTCATGCACCTCTTTCTTCGTTCAACTCAAACTTCAAATTTTACCGTGCATATGTATTTGTTCCCTTCATCGCGACATGTCTTTTCTGGCGTCTCTGACTTTCTTTCATTCGCTACAACTGTATACCACATTATTTCTGTTAAGAAAAAACTACATTATATCGGTTTTCATTCGACTCCGTATATCATTCGTGGAGTGAGGTTTGTCCAGATTTTGGCGGCGGAAGCGTCTGCCACCTGCTGCGTGGCGGGCCGGACCGAGAGAGACTGGATGAGGGAGGCCTTTTGACCTTTCCAGAAGGACTTTCTCGACCCATCGCCTTGCACCGCAGTTAGAGGGATGGATTCATATGTCCTTCACTCCTGGACACCTTAACCTCTAGATTTCTACCCACCCATCATACGTTTTTCCTTCCCAAAATGTTCACTCCTTCCTTTCCCTGAAAAGAACCCAAAACAGCGTCTTCAAAGATGACTCCATATTCCTACCCAACCCTCATACTCTTTTCCTTCCCAGAACTTCCTATCCTTCCCTTCCTCAAAAAGACCCTCCACACAACATCCCCTAAGATGACATAGGCCTTGTGGGAAATTATTTTCTTCAGGGCCTCCTGTGTGTAACTAATATAAATAACAATGTGAGTACCACATTGTTACTGATAAAAAACATTATATTGACTTTAATTCGATTCGTATGCGTAAACGTAAGTGCGAAGAAATTTTCTTATATTTGCCAAAAAATAATATTATAATATTAATTTGGGAGGCGGGGATGGGTACCGCCGCCCCGGGAACCTTTATTGGATAACCAACACCTCTGCCATAGGTCACCCCAAGTGGTTCGCTACGTTTAATGATTTAGCAGGGGTGCCCGGGTTCATCGGGTGAGGTTTGTCTAGGTCTTGGAGGCGGATGACCAGGACATACTGAACCCAAGATTCCTACCTACCCCTTAAACCCTTTTCCTTCCTAGAACTCTCCTCTCCTTCCTTTCCTTAAAAAAAACCCCGCACAGCATCATAGTTGAGCGTAAAGATGACATAGGCCCTGAGGGAAATTATGTTCCTCAGGGCCTCCTGTGTGGAGCTCATGTAAAAAAAAAATGGTGAAAAGTGACAAAACGACTCTGTCTTGACTTCGAAAAACGTCACGAGCTTGCGAATGTTTTTTTTTTCGAAAAGTGCGCATATGAGCGAACCTTGTTAGGTTGCGTATAAACACGTAGGTATTTCCGTGAACCGAACCAAGAATTACGTGGAAGGAATGAAACAACCGAAAGCTGCGTTTCACGTCATTTGCCGTTGCTTCGTTTCTTTCCCATAATTCGTGGCTCGGCTTGCGTTCAAGTTTGTATACGCAGCATTATACATTAGCACCCAGCACCCCCCACATGTAGAGTTCGGAGCGACCGAGTCCCGCGCCACTTCAGGCCGCCGCGCAGAAAAGTAAAAGACCGATAGTAAGATAACGGTTTACAGCGCAGTTCACTGTGAGAATTTTCTGCGCGGCGGTCTGGCACGGGTGGGCACGGGACTCGATCGCTCCGAATTCTCCGTGCGGGGTGCCATTTCCAACGAACCTTGGGTTCATCTGCTCTATACTCTACCATAAACAATGCATGTTTTCCGCTGACAAGTTTTTGGTTTTTAAATATATCATCTATGACCCGAAAAGAGCTAATGAAAACGTCACTTTTGATTTGTCGCATTTCTAACAATGGCAGAGGCTATGAAGCAGACCGTTTCCTTGATGCTGAAAGGCATCGACAGGTTAGTTTTGATTACGGCACATATAGTATTATCCATATTTATTCAATCGTTTATTAAATAAATCAAAAAAGTACCTTCATTTACCATCCATGTGTTCATGTTTTAGATATAACCCCGACAACTTGCCGACTTTGGAAAGGTATGTTGAAGTCCAATCTCGTGAGAATTCATACGATTTGGAAGCTAACCTGACTGTCCTGAAGTTGTACCAGTTCAACCCACACCTCTTCAATTTGGAAGTAACGTGTCAGATTTTGTTGAAGGCTCTGACCAACTTCCCCCACACAGACTTCATTCTGTGTAAATGTCTATTACTGGAATCCCAGGTATGTCTGTTATTTACTAAAATTTAAATTTGCATGCTAATTTAATAGAGTTTGTCTATTATTCGCGCCATAATTTTATTTGTTTTCATCACTGCCCTCAATTTTGAGGTTATGTTTCCTGAATTTTGCGGCCATTGATCAGTTTCACTTCATTCAGCTTCACATCTATCTGGTGCTAAAATTGGTAATTGTTCGGAACAAACGTCAACGGTTAATACGCACGTTTTTTTGATAAAACTTTTAAAATTAAGATAATATACACAAGCCCGCTACACAAACCGTGCTTTGCCAGACAAACCATTCAAAGACGTAGGCTATTTTTTAAAGTAAAGATAACATACACAATCGCGTTACATAACCGTTGATGTTTGTTCCGAATATTTACCCTAAAATTTTCCGTTTACTTTCAAATCATGACACATACCGGTAAATTTATACAAAGCCGGGACCAGCTCATTTTGGACAAAAAAAATATATACCCCAGTAGAGAGGTAATAATTAGATGTAATTAATTCCGTGAGCGGAAATTGAAAATAATGTATATTATCGTTAATTTCTTAAATTTAAAAATATGAAAATGTAATTTTTCAATGACCTCCATGTTGTTATCTTTATTTTAAAAAACAGCCTACGTTTTTAAATGGTTTGTTTGGCAAAGCAGGGTTTGTCTAGCGGGCTTGTGAATATTATCTTTATTTTAAAAAACAGCCTAGGTTTTAAATGGTTTGTCTGGCTACGCAGGGTTTGTCTAGCGGGCTTGTGTGACAGATTGGCCGCGCCATGTCAGTTCGCGGAAGACGCGAAGTGAATTTTGATTTTACGCAATTGAAATTTAAAATGCATCATTTTCCGCCTCCCCCAATGCAAAAACTTTCCGAAATACGTAATTCTAACAATTATTCAACTTCTGCAAAGTGTTTTTTCGTGAAAAAGTGCATATTACCGCTGTAATTTGAACTTTGAAAAATGGCATTTTCGTATTTTTAAATTTAAGAAATTAACGATTGGTTACGCCCATACACATACCTACATAGCACGCATACATACTGTCACTGCTTGGGATTGGTATTAATTATTGTTGCAATTTCTTTTGTCCTACCTATTCCCTACCCGTCAATATTACCCACAGTTAGTCTGCAATAAACTCCTGCCGCATATAGCCATATTGTGCTTCCGCTATCGGTCAATCGACATTAAACCAACTCCGCCGTGTATTATAAAATAAACGAACCTCACGACTATTACTGTTTTGTTCCTGTTGGATGGGAAAGGAGCATACAAGTGCATTGCCAGCCTACAAGTTCTTATCCTTTTCCGGTGATTCCTCTCCTTTCTATGCAACATGTATTTTTATCATTTTTAAGCAGTGATAGTAACACAAAATCAAGGTCCTTCGCCAATCATTTTTTACACCAACATAACAATCCACTCTCACAACATAAATACCATTCAACGATAATATACATTTTTTTCAATTTCCGCTCACGGAATTAATTACATCTAATTATTACCTATCTACTGTGGTAAAATTTTTTTTTTTTTAGTGTAAAATGAGCTGGTCCCGGTTTTGTATAAAATTAATCACATACCTTATATTATACCTTAATTAATCACATTTATCAATTGGTTCTGTAATATTATTGCTAGCTACCCAGAAACTTTGTACGCCTATGGATTTTATTTTAATTATTGCAGCCGGTCACGTAACTAAAAAATTACCCTGAATTTGAGAATTGTTTTCTAGGAGACTTTTGGATGACGTTTCGGTAAATTTTTGAGATCGCTGGCAATGGTTAATATGCACTTTTTTTTGAAAAAATCTTTTGATTCACCTTAATTACATTAAAAGACAACTATTTGCATTGGGGGAAGTGGAAAATATTTTTGTGTAACATGGTTTGTGATACAAAAGAAAGTGCCCCTTTATATCGCCTACTCGCGTCAAGGCAAGAAAAACATCCCAGTTTTCAAGTAGTTTAGCGGCTACGCTAGGTTTGTGTAACATGGTTTGTGATTCTGGCGTACAATCTCACAAGACGAAAGCTAATTTTAATTTTACGTAATCGAAATTTAGAATGAAATATTTTCCACTTCCCCTAATGCAAATAGTTGCCTTTTAATGTAATTAAGGTGAATCAAAAGGTTTTTCCAAAAAAAAGTGCATATTAACCGTTGCCAGCGATCCCCAAAAATTAATGACGTTTCTTTGAGTAAATTCAAATATTGTTCTTTTTTAAGAGCGGAGCCGGTTTACATATAGTTCCCGTGAGCACTTAGACCATAGGCCCATTGTACTATCTCCTATTTTACCTCATTCCTTTGACAGTAACCCAGTCCCTTTTATAAAGTTCACCAGGATTGTCATTGGAAATTAAGCTATATCTACCACTAAACTTAAGTAGAAATGTAAAGGTAGCCTCACGCTAAACTGGCACCAAAAAACTGATTTGTGTGATGTTTTATGCACACATTCTCACACAAAATAGTCTACGTTTAGAGAGAGATGCATTATTCTCTTTCTTCATAAATCTTCTCGTCTCTAGCTTTGGACATAGGCCTCTCTCAAGTATTGTCCTATCTTAGCTGATCTCACCCATCCGTAGCCAGCAGTTCTTTTTAGGTCGTCAGGTCATCTAATGTTATAATTTAACACTTTTAATTATTAATTAAAGTTTAACAAATTAATTTATTTGAATAACAAAGGCTCTTTAAATGAACCTTATTTTATAGTGCTTACTATGTCCATTGTCTTTTACGTATTACAGTGGAGCGTCGATTACCCGAACGTCGATCATCCGAACGACCGCTTATCCGAACTACTACGCCCGCCCGACCTGCGCATGCCTACTCTTGAAAACGTCTACATTGCAGACCAAACCGGGCTCAATTTGAAAGCTTTGCCACGAAAAACTCTTGCTTCACGTCATGAATTAGCAGCATTTAGCTTTGATTATAACTTAGCCATTAGCATTGGTCCTAAAATAAGCAAGGATCATATCACTGCCTACGCATGTGCTAATGCTACTGGTAGTCACCGATTGCCCGTGCTTGTAATTGGTAAAAGCAAGAAACCACGTTGTTTCGAACACTTAATATGTCTGCGATGCCTATCGTTTAAACTTCGCAAAAGAGTTATTGGATGGATAGTACAATTTTCATGGAATAGTTTACAGAAACTTTTATACCCTCTGTAAAAGCCCATCAATTAAAAAATGGTAAAAGAGCGAAAACATCTTTGCTTCTCGATAACGCCCCAACTCATCCTTCATGTAACATCTTAAATGAAAAAGATGAGTTTGTAAAAGTCATGTTTCTTCCACCTAATGTGACTTTATTATTACAGCCCATGGATCAAGGCGTTATTGAGGCTTTCAAACGGCATTACTTTTGGAAAAAGGAAAGGAGGGAGAAGAATGCCTGATAAGAAATCATAAAAAGATTGATTTGGAAGACGCGTCCTACATGATCGGAGCAGCGAACAATATCAAATATCTGTCCTTAAAAAAGTACATGACCTAGCCGCTCGTGTGCGGGTAGGCTTGCTTCGGCAGACGAGCTTTGATGATTTTTTTAAGCGTTAGTTTTGCACTTTTTTCGTTTAATTCCTATTTGTCATTAAAGAAATAAATTTAAATATGGTATTCATTCACCGCTACGTAATATGGGTGTAGGTAATATATGTATGGCTCGATTATCCAAATTATTGATTACTGGTTTTCTGAACACCCACGTCCCCCAATTAGTTCGGATAATCGACGTTCTACTGTATTATCAAAGTTTATGCTGACTTCAACAGCGGCGTTTTAACCATTTTAATTAACATTTAAAAAAAAATTTACCAGAGTAGTTGTAGTTATATTAGGTAAAATGGCTTACAACATAATTCTGTAAGAGGATCTTATATAAATAGTCTGTCAACTTTTTCAGTGTCCTGGCCTTGAGATGATTTTGGTTTAGCACTCTCTGGAGCTCCGATCTAAGGCTTTTTTTTTTTTTTTTTTACATGAGCTACACACAGGAGGCCCTGAGGAAAATAATTTCCCTCAGGGCCTATGTCATCTTTGAGGATGCTGTGTGGAGGGTTTTTTTTTAAGGAAAGGAAGGAGAGGAGAGTTCTGGGAAGGAAAAGGGTTTAAGGGGTGGGTAGGATGGGGGTTCAGTGTGTCCTGGTCATCCGCCTCCAAGACCTAGACAAACCTCACCCCATGAACCCGGGCACCCATGCTAAATCACCAAACGTAGCGAACCACTTGGGGTGACCTATGGCAGAGGTGTTGGTTATCCAATAAAGGTTCCCGGGGCGGCGGTATCCATTCCCGCCTCCCAAATTGAAAAGGCTTAGAGGTTAACGAGAGACGATACCCCATGTTTCATGCTTTTGTTGAGTGAAGCACGGTTTTTAACCTGCACGGCTGTCGTAAATGTTATCAATTGGTGGCTATTCCCGTTTACGGATTTGACTGATGTGTTTCACCAAAACACATTCAGGATAGATTGCGCTGAAAAGGTTAATGACAAAACCCACAAATTTTGTGTATTGACAGAAGCACAGTTTTTGATAAATGATTTTGTGTTAATTGCAGTCGGAGGAGGAAACAATCAGCCAGATCAAATACCTGGCCGACATCTTGGAGCAGTGTGACTTTGCCCAGTTTTGGAACCGCGTGCATCAGATGCCCGAGTTGTGCGGTCGCATCGCCGGCTTCCACGACTCCATCCGCAAGTTCGTCTGTCACGTGGTGGGCATCACCTACCAGACCATCGACAAGCCCAGTCTGGCCAACCTGCTCGGCGGTGTTGACGGTAGGCCATTTCTGTGATTTAACCACTCAACTGTTTTTTACGCACACGGTCTAATTCCATCCACCCTGGAATTTTTTCAGATACACTTAACCTTTTTGCTTAAACAGAGGACAAAATCAGAATCACTTGCGCTAGTGTCATTGCAGATTCTACTTTTAATTTTTTCAGATACGATTTTAACTTTTTTGCTTTGAAAACTGTACAGAGGACAAAATCAGAATCACTTGCGCTAGTGTCATTGCAGATTCTACTTTTAATTTTTTCAGATACCATTTTAACCTTTTTGCTTTGAAAACTATACAGTTGGCGGCCGGCGTAGTGCAGCGGTAAGACACTTGATTCGCATTCCGAAGGTCGCGGGATCGAATCCCGGCGTGGCAAATAAATTTTATTTGATTAATTTGCGTATTTCACAATTTATTCATTATAAAATAATAAATAGTATATTTGCGGCACGTTCCAGAGTGGAAGATACTCTCAGTATCGCCCTGGTGTATAACCACCATTCGGAATTGAAACGTTGCTTGAAATGGCTTCTGCCGTGTTTGGTGACCAGATCTGAATAGCCAGGTACTTCCTCACCTTCCTCTTCCCTATCTCCTTCCCTTCCCCACTGCCTTCAGCCTCACAAAATACCCCAATTGGGGATGCCATAGTCCCACTGGCTCCAGACGGGAGCAGGTGGGACTCTTGTGCGGTGTTCATCTAAAAAAAAAAAAAACAGAGGACAAAATTAGAATCAAAATCAAAATCATTGCAGATTCTACTTTTAATTTTTTCAGATACGATTTTAACCTTTTTGCTTTGAAAACTGTACAGAGGACAAAATCAGAATCACTTGCGCTAGAATCACTTGCCATTGCAGATTCTACTTTTAATTTTTTCAGATACGATTTTAACCTTTTTGCTTTGAAAACTGTATGGAGGACAAAATCAGAATCATGCACTGGTGTCATTGCAGATTTTACTTTTAATTTCGTGAATGTAGCCTCCATGACAGCTTACGAAATAATTTGTCTTTTTTTTTTACATTAACTCCACACAGGAGGCCCTGAGGAAAATAACTTCCCTCAGGGCCTATGTCATCTGGGGTGCTGTGTAGAGGGTCTTTTTGAGGAGAGGAAGGAATGAACATTGGTCTTGAAGAGACCCATGTTGTAGGAAGGAGGAAACACAGAGGCCGGCAAATCATTCCTCAGCCGAGCTGTTGAACACAAGAACGAGTCGAAGAAACGACACGTTCTCATGTGACAAATGTCAACCGTGTACAAATGTTGGGCACGCGTTTGGCGTGTTTCCCGACTATGCACCGGTGCCGAAGGGATCAATGATGCTAGTTCCTCGGAGCATCTTTCATTGTAATACCGGTAGAACAAGGATAGCATTCCTACCCGACTCCTGTGCTCTAAAGATTGCAATCCGTCTGTTAAGATGGGAGAATCTATCAAACGGACCCCCCGGTTTTGCACAGAGTCGAGGGTATTTTTCAGGTATTTTGGAGCTCCAGACCAGAGATGGCTGTGAATGTCCAAATTCATTGGCCTAGTTATTCTGGGGAACATCTTACGATATAAACATAAAATATATATGAATAATAAGATGGAAAACTTTTGTGACGTCCCGCGAATTATCAGCTGACGTTTAAGAGGTTGAGTTGTTCTATGAGTAGCCCATACTTTCACCGAAAACAAAAAACTGTTCCCTGCGTCATTTGGATTGAAGAAGGAATCAGAAAGCCTGTGCGGTCTGGCAAACCGCCAATGATCGCTGGTGGACTACTATTAAATCACGCGTTTTTTTTTGCTTGTGGTCTAGCTGTATCTTTATGTTATTTATTTTTTTTTACATTAGCTCCACTCAGGAGGCCCTGAGGAAAATAATTCCCCTCAGAGCCTATGTTATCTTTGGGGATGCTGTGTGAAGGGTCTTATTAGAAAAAGAAGGAGAGGAAGGTCTGGGAAGGAAAAGTTCTGTAATGGGCAGAGGCGTCCGCCGCCAAGAACCAGACAAACCTCACTCATGAACCCGGGCAACCCTGCCAACGTCACCAAACGTAGTGAACCACTTGGGGTGACCTATGGCATAGGTGTGGTTATCCAATAAATGGTTCCCAGGGTGGCGGTACCCATACCCACCTCCCAAATTCACTATTACTTGGATTGCATGAATGTCCACTTGTGGGTATACAATCCTTTATTTCTTTTTTTTGTTGTTTAACCCATAGAGGTCGCATGATACTTCAATAAATAAATATATTTTTTGCCTATTTATCTGTTTTCAATTTCTTCGCGGGCCGCTGGGGGTAAGGTGCATACAGCTTGACACGCTTAACTTTGCATTCGGTGAAGTTGCAAACCTATTTATATTTTTTAAAACTAATTTTCTAACAAAACTTATATAAAATGCAAAAAAGTTTCGCAAGCAAAATTTTATGTCTCCAAGGACAAAACAATAAATGCTGTTGATTTTTATTTTTCAGAAATATTAAAGAACGTTTAAAAAATACTATACGATTTTCGGCAACTGTTGATTTCGTCATTCGGAAAGTCAAACATAATTTTATTGAGAGAACTTTTGGTTAAATTTTTTTCTACTTTTAACCGGTCAAATGCCGGAGACGCGCCGGCGCGCGGGTCCTAATGCGCAGGCGCAGAAAATAATTCAAATATTTGAATAATATTGTCTTTGAAAAACTTTTGGTCTGCGATTTTGACCCTTATATGTAAGACATTTGTATGAAGAACAGTGTCAAAATCGCTTGCGCCATCATTACTCTAGGTAGTGTTAAAGATTTCACTCGAATTGCCACACTGGATTATTTTTAAAACGATTTCTTCCATGACAATGCGCTGTCAGATTTTATAGCGAAATTAACGGTCGTTATCATTATCGCGATGTATTTGTATCGCGATTAAAATATCGTAAAACCTATTAATTTACGTAATAAATGCAAGTAATGTGATTTTAGTGGATAGTTTATTGTGTTGTGAACGTGTTTCAGTCAATAAAATATACAATAGCTCAAAATTTATCAACAAAACATTCAATTCAAAATTCAAAGTGGTGGTTTTTTAGTGTTTTTTCGCGAAGTTCCGCGAAATTCCGCGAAATGTTACGGCATTTGACTCGTTAAGGTTGAGCCACAAAATTTTGTCTTTTAAGAAGAAAAATCTTATTTATATTAAAGTATTTAGAACGGCTGATTCAAAACTTTGAAAGTTTTCTGCTAAACCCTTTTGTAAAACAGAACTAAAACCGTTGAATATTGTTTACTGCAATTTATTTGGTATTTTATTTAGTCAAGTGGGCAGTATGAAATGAGTCACGGGCAAAGGACATAAAGGAAATGGAGTGGAGGGCCGCGGGTTGCTCATTACTGACGTAGACAATACCATACTTCAGGTCATAGGTCAATCAATCAATGAATAATTACTGACATATAATTTTGTTATTTCCAGATGGTGCCTTGAAGCACTGGGTGAAGAAATACGGCTGGAGGGACGACGGAGACCTGATCTTCATTGCCACTCAGGATGAAAACATCAAGACTAAGAACATTACAGAGAAGATCGACTTCGACAACTTGGCTCCATTGATGGCCTCTTGTCTATAAGCCTGTGCACTTTTTTAAATAAATAAATTCATAAGCCTCTGAATTACGTATATATTTTATTTACTCGTTAGAAGTTGTTTTATTCTTTATATTTTGTTCCCAGTTAACCCCTCGGGCTAATTTTGTCGGAAGATCAAAATATTTCCGCTTTGCCAAAAATCTAAATAAATAGAATATTTCAGAATGCATCTGAAAACTAAAAACCATTTTTGAAAGGTGATGAAATACGCTTTCTAATTTTATAATCAATGTATATTATAAAAGAAAGTGTAGTAAAACTCGGAAACGAGTCCCGGTACCATCAAGGGAGTTAGTTGGTGTGGTAGCCCACTATCCCCTTTCCATGAGGAAGGTTCCGGTTTTTACCTGAAGGGCGTGCTTTTAAAGATATAAGGGCTGGAATTTTCGCCCTCCCTGAAATTTCTAGAACAGTCCAGAACATTTGAGAGTATGTATTCGAGGGCATTCCACAACATCACAGAACATTCTGGAATTTTGTGGAATATTTGGGAACATCCCAGATCATTGTGGAATATTCCAAAACACTCTCGAATGTTGTCCTGAGCGAATACGGGGACCCCAGCTAGTTTGAAATATAAAAATTTTGAACGCAAACGTAAAAGAGTTTTAAAAATGACACATCACATAAAGTAAAATTACTGATAACGAAATAAAATAAGAATACGTAATTACCTTTTATTAGGTAAATTTATTGTATACGCTATCGTCCACTAACTTTTTTGTCATTCATGTAAAGAAAAATTTCCCAAAGTTTCACAATTTTTTTTCAAATTGCAGTCGGAATCTTTGTTTTTTTTAAACATTTTAATTATTTTCTGGTTAACTTTTAGATTTAAATACAAAGTGTAGTATTTTCTCTTTCTAACATCGTTTAGATCATGTTTCTTACCATGGTATTAAGGGAGACACAACAATTTCAATGAAACCAATATGAGCTGTTCCGGAAAGCGTACAAATTAGCCTGGGGAGTTAACCATGTTTTCCTGATTCAGGCTTAGGTTGGGTTGCTTCAAACTCTCGCCACATTCGATGACCATCAAATCGTCAATCAGCACCATTTAAAAATGTTAAAAGAATTAAGATTTCTTCTTCAAATACAGAAAATTTATTTTGTGGCCCCATTTTAATTAATAATTTTATTTATTATTTTTTTATTTTTATTTATTTCTATATATTACAGTATTTACTTATTTCTTATAATTTTTACATAATATATTTTGAAAACATTTTTACATAATGTATTTTGAAATTTAATTATGTTGGGTGTAAGGTAGGTTTGAGAAGGTGAAACTTTGGATGGGTAATTTTGTATGTTTCGTGAACACCTCACTAGAAGAACCTGTGCTGAGGTGTTTAATTAAAAACTTTCTTTGTTTTAACCACTTTTACAGCCGCTGTTCCTAACTTTTCGATAGACCAATCTGAGTCTACCATCAGCTAAGCAATTTGTAAGTATTAACGCTCGATTCTCATTGTTCCCAAATATTTTATCGTTGAATATCTAAGGTGACCCTGCCCACCTTAGCCCTGCCCAAAATGGAATCAAAGTAAAAACTTTCGTTGTTAAATTAATATTAAAGAGTTAAATATTGTATTTATTATTAACACACATGTTTCTTTTTAATACTGTTATTCATAAACTTGCATTTTATATTTTTTAAACAAATGTATAAAATATATTTGTCAGTTTGACCTTTGCAACCAGCGAGTCGGTACCACGTGACGTTAGCGCCACTCTGTCGACACTTTTTATAACTTTTCTCAGTCAAACTTACACGTGTCCGGCTTCGATAAGATTAAGCGATGCTTGTGTGTTGGAAAGAGCATAGTTGTGCATTTAAGCAGTGTTAAACCTTAGTTTTAGCTTAACAGTTGATTAGTAGGATTGGGAACAGTGGCCGTTAATATCTATAAAACCGGCATGTTTCGAGTGATGCTCTCGTTCTCGGGGTTTATTAAAAACTAATTACAAATAAACTTAATGGTATCAATGGAAAGGTGGAAGTGGGAAGGGGGGTAATTTAAAAAGGAAAGAGGTTCAATAGTGGGTCATTTAAAAAGTTTTTTTTTTTATTACTTATAATGCCTAATTAGATTTGAATTTAGTTGCTCTTTCTAATTTCTAATATTTCCAATGTATCCAACTGAATGCCATTAAAATTTCAATGTAATAATTCGATTCCACTATTGAAATCAAAAGTGTGACTACTCTCCAACAAATGATTGAACAATCATTTCTTTACAATTTTCAGACCAATATTTCGTTTTCATTTTTTACTCCAAATAATGTCAGGAATCACTGGTTAAAGTAAGTTAAGTATGTCCCTTCACCCTGTATAACAGTGAGCTCTGACATTATGAAAATTGTATAAAAAAATTGCAATGGGTGGTACTCCAGCTGCTTGAAAGATGAATGTAAGAAGAACTTGAAGAGGGATGGTGGAGAAGGCGGAGTATGAAGGCGTGAGGGGAAGGGGAGCAGGAGAGGGAACGGGACCTAATGGGAAAGGACTCGCAGGGAGAAACAATTTCTTTATTAAGTGGCATAGCAACGCATGCTGGGAACTCGCTAGTATTATATAATTTCTTTATTAAGTGGCATAGCAACGCATGCTGGGAACTCGCTAGTATTATATAATTTCTTTATTAAGTGGCATAGCAACGCATGCTGGGAACTCGCTAGTATTATATAATTTCTTTATTAAGTGGCATAGCAACGCATGCTGGGAACTCGCTAGTATTATATAATTTCTTTATTAAGTGGCATAGCAACGCATGCTGGGAACTCGCTAGTATTATATAATTTCTTTATTAAGTGGCATAGCAACGCATGCTGGGAACTCGCTAGTATTATATAATTTTGAAAAATCCTAGACTTTCGAAAATTTTCAAACTTTTCTAAACAATAAGAATTAGGATGGGCATATGCTGAGACACAGGCCGTGCAGAATGTGCAGAGAAGAGCAGGTCAGATTTTGTAATATGACTTACGCTGCGGGAAAGAAAGAAAGCTATGGGGTCGTCCATTAATCACGTGAGGCTCAAAAGGGGGGGGGGGGGGGTTCGGAAAAATCACGAAATATTACACGGGGGGGGCTATAATGAGATATCACATGCATTTATTTTTCGTGATAATATTCTGAAAATTTCAAAATACTTTGTACTAAAAAAAATACATGTGATTTTGAGGGGGGGGGGGGGGTTATTTATGGACGACCCCTATGTAAATTGTATCAATTTTCATACAGGTTATGGTACAATGATCGGCATCCTAAACATCACTAGTTTTACTGGACTAGCTATCAGCAGTCCTCTTTTTGTCAAAGCTTGTCTATTGCCACGCAGACACACAGTGTGACCAGATTTAGTAGTTTTCTACTTTTTTGGTAGATTTTGAGGTACCGGTAACAGTATCTAGTAGGTAAAAATTATTTGGTATATTTTGGTAGAATTCACGCTTTTCAACTATTCTGGCACTTTTTTGCCTTCATATGGCAAGCCTGTCGAAAAAACGCGGGGTATTCCCCTTTTCATCGAATGGATTGTAACTATCTCTTTCTAATATTAATTATTCGAGAGGGAAAGCTAATCCCACATGTATTGAAAAAAATTGATTAGGTAGGTTTTTATTTAATTTTCATTCTTTTCGTAACCATTCGTGCCGTGAGCATAGAGTGTGATGGATTAGTGGGAATTCCTGTTTTGAATTTTTTTATAATGAAACGTAAATATACACAAGGATATCGTGGTGAATGGGGGCAAGACCCTCATTCAAAGGTTGGTTATGTAAATCTAAAGTAAAGCATGCAACTGTGAAGTACTAAGCAGAGTGGCGTCTTTGAAGGAACACACATGGCTACATCAAAACATATAAGAAATATGAAAGGATTTGACGGTATGCAAATTACTTATGTTAATATGTGTTATGTAATTTCTAGTTAATTTAATGATTATTCATGTTAAGACTTTTTTTTAAATAATTTCGAGTTACGCAGTAGTTTCCAACATAAAGAGGAAGAACCATAACTCGATCACAATTTAAAAAAAAACTATATTTCTGTAGATTTTAATTTTAAGTAATAAACATTCTCTAATTTATGGTGTTTTCTTTGTTCATTTTATTGTTTTATCGTTATAATCAAGAGTACATTAATTATGCTTCTTCGTTGTAACACAACAGCGAAAAAATGTACCAAATAGATTTTTAGTGTTTTCTAGTTCTCTTTTGGTAGAATTTAGTAGTTTTTAACCTCCACAAGCAGTAGATTCGTAAAATGAAATCTGGTCACACTACACATGTCTGATCTGCCCAGGGCCGGATCTACGAAATCTGGCGCCCTGTGCAGTAGGTACCGATGGCCCCCCCCCCCCCCCCCATTTTTATTATGATTAAAAATTAGTTCACCCCAATTTTTTTTTTATGTAATTGTTATTTTTTTTTACACTAATTTATCAAATAAAATCAAGACATATAAAGGGTGTAACTTTTCTAAGTGACCTGGCGGTAGCTCTCACACTCGTTTTTTTTTTAAAGAGAGGATCGCCAGGAGCCCTATACTCTCTGAATCTATTGGGTAAACATACATTATGGTGCTATTTTAATTATTTTAGGAAAAACTCTTTGCTAGTTATGCTTTAAAATAATACAACGAATTGTTTGTTTGTGCTCGTACCATGATTTAAAATATAGGTTACGATACAATGCGGGGGGGTTTCGCTGAACTAGGTCCATTAGACATTCTTGAGATTTACTGCCTATATACCCTACACGAATATTAGAAAAAGCAAATACAAATACGTTCTCATGGCAACGTACAACACAAGAATAGCATCTACAGCTTCTGACTAGCAAACAGGCAGTCCCGACGAGAGACAGTGAGCAATGAAAATGAGAATATAACCTCAAATTTGTACGTTGCATTTCCCCTGTGTTGAGCGAACAAACACTAAACACTGACGTATGGTATCAACTATCAACGGCTTACGAACAAAAATACCGCGCTGTGATTGGTTATTGAATTTGGATCACATCTATTCGTCGTAAAAGACGGTAAAAGATATATGGAAAAATAGATCTTACGTTTAAACTAAATATATGGAATTTGTAAAAAAATTCTGTAACTGACTTTAAATTCGTAAGCCGTTGATACCAACCTGATGAGTGCGCATTCTGTTTCTTTGGAAAGTGTTGCTAGAGCGTAATAATTATTTCGTACTATGGGTAATTTTTAAACGATTCAGGGAATATTATAACTAAATTTTAATACAATATTTATTTTCTCACGGCGCCCCTTCGGAGTTGGCGCCAGGTTTTTGCACGTTTTTGAACGTATGGTAGATCCGGCGCTGGATCTGCCCTGCACCGAGTTGTGGGCGCGGGTGTGAGTTACTTTTAAACTTTGCTTCGGCGAATCTGAATGATGCCACTGGGATTGTTTCTTTGTCTCTGGGGTCGTGTAGTCTCAGCCCCAGTCACAATTGAGTTCAAGAATTCTTCGCCATTGTAGTGGTCTTACTGACATCAGGGATCATATCACAAAGCTCCTGAACCGTCACCCATTCAGGAGCTTTGTGATATGATCCCTGTTTTGTAATCATTGTTTTTTCCACTTTGGCTATTTTTTTATCTGAAACCGAAGACAGTCCGGCACGCTTTTAAATTCTCTGCATCATTTGTGCACGTTTTCGCACTCATACACTGTTTTTTGTACACTTCAAATAGCTGAGAGTGAATTTCTACCGGGGTTTAGTTCTTCGCACAAAAAATCTATTTATAGAGTGTAATTCACACCTGGCGGGTGCTGTGAGCGGAAGCTTCATCCCGAACGGCTGCCATGCCGAGACCAAGTGTTGCAGAGAGTTCAGCTTTGTGGGGATTTGGCGTATGGAAACCAGGCTACAAGCCAATTTTCCCGGATATCGCGTAAAATTGTTCCCCGTGACCGCAGCACCTTGGAGACCTTATTTTACGGACAGCCCAATATTATAATATGAAACACAATGTACAATAACAGTACTATCATAGCACAAGACAATAATAATAACTAACATAAAAATGTACAGTACAATATAAAGCAATAAGAGAATTAAAAATAATCATTGGTAAGAGTGCTATAGCACAGGACAATAGTACAGGAGTCTAGCGTTTTTACTCTATGTATTATCTTTGTCAGTTTATTTTTCATTATCATTATTAAGAAGCCATAAGTATTTGAAATACAAATTACAAAATACCTCAGCATCAGGTAATTGAAATACCAATTACAAAATACATTTTTAGAAAGTAATTGAAATACAAAATACGTATTTGTATTTCAAATACAAAAATTACAAGTAATTCAAATACTGCCCAGCCCTGGATGTCGGGGATGCCTCTTATTTCTACATTACAAGACTTTAAAGCCCGCTCTTGGGAATCAAGACTATTCTCCAATACTGCGATTCTAGCTTCCAGTGCAGAATTCTTCGCTGTAAGCTCATCATTTCGGTGCTCGACTTCACGGATTTTGGCCATAAAGTCTTCATATTGTGTTCTTCATATTCATGAATTGTATGCTTTTCAGTATCTTGTTGTTTTGGTCCATGATGTCGTTCTGTTTTTTTTTCCAGGTTGTTCATTTTGGTCATGACTAAATCCTGAATATCTTCAAGATTAGCGGGGGACGATGACGGTGATTAGCTCCTTGATCCTTAGTGGCCGTTGTTTTTTTGGGCGGTTCCAAAGATGTGGTATCGCTGGCGGTGGCCGATCATGTGTCCCCTTTACACTGCTTACACTTCTGTTGTTCTCGGCAACACTTCTTTATAGCAATGTCACAGAGACGAGAACTGAGCCATATAATGTGTCTCGTCCTTATCCCCTCCATTGGGGGTGGCTTGTGACCCCGTCCCTGCATGTGGACACCGGAGTGAGGACGACCCGGAGCGATGTCTCATGGATGGCCCGCGCCTCCCCTGGGGGGAGGTGTGGGTCGTAAGGATGTCTCGCGCGAGTAAGGGGACCCTCCGCCCTGCCTCCGACAACCCGGCGCTGATCCTTCTTAGAGTCTTTGGGCGTTCTGCCACCCGCATCCGTTAGCAGTGTCGTCGATGCATCACCGAGAAGTTGGCTAAGGGGCGCGGAAACCGACCCTCGCGCTTGGCTTTCCTGAAAACATGCACCTCTCAACAGGACTGCCGGGCGTACCTGTGACACACTCGCTCCCTACCAGCAACAACGTTAAAATTGAGTTATTATTTATGTACATTAAACAGTTTGAGTAGGCATATCGCCTACATGTAATTATTTTATTTTCCCCTCTGATTTTCCCCAATGAAAGAGGTAATGTATGTATTTATATTTATTAGTTACTAACCTGTACATATAAAGCACTTGCATACTGCTCGTTAACACCGTATGCGGGGACATTGGGGGTCTAGCTTTGTTCAAATTAAATGTAGAGACGTTCAAATAAAAAAAATTAGCTTCCTTGTGAGAGCCCTGAAGGAGTAACCATAAGTTACTTATACCGGGGTGGGTATGCGGTTGGAAACCTCCAGTGTTCTCGGCGTTCTTGAGTGAGTCGACGGAAATGAGTCTTCATTTCTACCTACCGTTAAATTCAAATTTATGTTAAATTAAATGAAAGCCAATCACAAAGCAAATCTTTGTAAAACACAATTTAATCAAATTTATGTCATTAAGTATGTAACTTAACAACAGTGCTTCTTCGATTTATTTTTTTTTTTTTTTTTAAGAACAAAAAATATATTTTTAGATGTGTATACCTACAGTGTTCTGTATTTTCAGTGTCATTGTACTTTAAAAGAATACTTGACAGGTAAATTGGTGTTGCTAGCCTACAAATTTTATAAGTAGCTCCATTTTTTATATTTTCTACTCTTATTTGACAGACTCTACACTACGAATGAAAATATTGTGTAAGTGGACAATCATTCATTTTTAAAAATAAAGTCCTTGGGGTAGCCTCCACTTTGTCGCATTTATTATTGCAGCCTCGTCGCAAAGTTGTCCATAACATTAGGCAGCATTTGTAACGTTATTGCTGACACTTCACTTGTAAAGTCGAATCTTTTCTTGTATAGTCTGTATAGCCTATAAGCCTGCATAGTCATACTAGAGGTTTCTTTTAAACACATTTGTTTACGCTTTGTAATACTTTTAATAATTGTAATTCGCTTTGACGGCAAATTCACATTGTTTGCCCGACCAAGTATCCATGATGAATGATGACTAACTTCCCGCTCTCCAGGTGCACAACGTTGATGGCACTAACCCGCCGTCCCTCTACTTTTTCTGCAGTGATCAGGGCCGGATCTACGAAATCTGGTGCCCTGTGCAGTAGGTACCGATGGCGCCCCCCCCCCTACATTTTTAGTTTGATTAAAAATTCATTCACCCCAATTTTTTATTTCTTTTATTTAATTATTATTTTTTTTACACTAATTTATCAAATAAAATCAAGACATATAAAGGGTGTAACTTTTCCAAGTGACCTGGCGGTAGCTCTCACACTCGTTTTTTTTTAAGAGAGGATCGCCAGGAGCCCTATACTCTCTGAATCTATTGGGTAAACATAAATTATGGTGCTATTTTAATTATTTTAGAAAAAACTCTTTGCAAGTTATGCTTTAAAATAATACAACGAATTGTTTGTTTGTGCCCGTACCATGATTTAAAATATAGGTTACGAGACAATGCTGGTGGTTTCGCTGAACTAGGTTCATTATACATTCTTGAGATTTACTGCGTTTATGTACCTACAGTGGGTTGCCATATTAATAGGGACAGTAACATTTTTTTGGTTTTTTGATGTTAACGTTGTCTCTCTGGAATGGGCCAAAGCACACCAACACATGACTATTGAGGACTGGAATAAGGTAATTATGTAACATTATTGTGGTTTACAAGCTTTTAAAAAATTCCAGTGGTGTGATTATAGACTTTTCTAGGTGTGCTTCTCTGATGAGTCCATTTTCCAAATTTTGGTGGACAAATCATCGTTCGTCCGACGACGCAAGGGAGAGAAATTCCACCCGGACTGCCTTGTGGAGACGATTAAACACCCTACCAGTATCATGGTGTGGTCTGTCATCTCTTCCATGGGGATGGGGCGCCTCCACATCGTGCAAGGGACTATGAGGCAGGATCAGTACAGACAAGTACTGGAAAATCGGTTGTTACCTCAAGTCGAAGAATGGTTCCCTGGTGGCCAGGATTTTGTTTTTATGCATGACTCCGCACCCTGCCATAAAGCCAGGTCTGTCACTGCATTCCTAGCTGAAAAAAACGTGCAGGTTTTACCTTGGCCTGGGAATTCCCCTGACATGAACCCCATTGAAAACCTGTGGGAGCTCACGAAGAGGGAGATTGCCAAGGAAGTGATCACTACCAAGCAGCAGCTCATCGAAAACCTCATCCGGGTATGGCATCACTCTCCTGAGCTAAAGCGAAATGCAAAACTGTGCATTGAGAGTATGCCACGGCGTGTACAAGCTGTAATTGCGGCCAAAGGCGGTATTACAAAATATTAGCTTTCTGTGCGATAATGTTTTAAAATAACAAAACAAAAAAAAATAAATGCAAATTTACAACAAATATGGTCTATAAATTATCCAAATGAATTGTTCTTATTAATAAATAATAAAAACTGTACCTAAAGTCATAAATATCTTTGTATTGCGAGTACAAAGTGAGAAAAACGTATTTTTCATAGGTGTCCCTATTAATATGGCAACCCACTGTATATACCCAACGCGAATATTAGACAAAGCAAATACAAATACGTTCTCATGGCAACGTACAACACAAGAATAGCATCTACTAGCTTCTGACAGGCAGTCCCGACGAGAGACAGTGAGCAGTGATAATAAGAATATAACCTCAAATTTGTACCTTGCATTTCCCCTGTGTTGAGCGAACAAACACTAAACACTGACGTATGGTATCAACGGCTTACGAACAAAAATACCGCGCTGTGATTGGTTATTGAATTTGGATCGCACCTATTCGTCGTAAAACACGGTAAAAGATATATGGAAAAATAGATCTTACGTTAAACCAAATATATGGAATTTGTAAAAAAATTCTGTAACTGACTATAAATTCGTAAGCCGTTGATACCAACCAGATGCGTGCGCATTCTGTTTCTTTATAAAGTGTTGCTAGAGCGTAATAATTATTTCGTACTATGGGTAATTTTTAAACGATTCAGGGAATATTATAACTAAATTTTAATACAATATTTATTTTCTCACGGCGCCCCTTCGGAGTTGGCGCCAGGTTTTTGCACGTTTTTGAACGTATGGCAGATCCGGCGCTGGCAGTGATATTCCCAATTCGGCCCATTTCATATCCTAATCCTAATAACTCTAACCTAACCTTACTTAACCTTACCTAAACCTAAGTTATTATATTTTAAATATTTGACCATAACAATAACATAAAACCACACAAACCCTTAATGAAATGATTTTCCTCAAAACGTGACATCTAAACAAATATTATTTAAGTGTGTAATTTGCACGAAGTTCCACAGTGGCCAATAATATAAACATCGCCCTGGTGAAAGAGAACCATTCTGAAAAGTTTCGATTAAAGGGTGTTCCTTTAGTTATTTGTAGTTAATAGGA
This sequence comes from Limnephilus marmoratus, assembly GCA_917880885.1. Lineage (NCBI taxonomy): Eukaryota > Metazoa > Arthropoda > Insecta > Trichoptera > Limnephilidae > Limnephilus > Limnephilus marmoratus. The sequence continues at coordinate 19,987,761 of OU862906.1, forward strand.
CCAAGGGCGGATCCTGGATTTTTTCTTGGAGGGGCACAAGGGGCGGATGGGCAAAAAAATTAACAATTACTGTTAGAAGTAAACTTGAAGTACCCAAAATACAGACCGTGTTCTTCCAGCAGTGTCCATCACAAATGGTGCCGTCAAAGACCACAATTACAGTTTCAATGGTATAAATGTCTTCTCTATATCGGAAATCGGCAAGTCATCCTAAAATACTGGTGTGTGATGAATATCTTTCAACACCTTTAAAATGTGTTTGTGTGATCTTATATTTCTTGTGTGAATGTAATATTTGGCTAATATTTACGTAAAATGTATAGAAAGAAGCCATCAGTGTGGTGATTTAGCTATTAAAATGCATTCACCTTAACTTTGCATTAACTTAGGGAACGTACCCATACTACGTGACACTTTTAGGGGGGGGGGGGGGGGTCTTCAAAATGTCACGCTCCATACAAATGAGCGGCGGGTTGCTTAGGATTTTGGTCACCGGGGGGGGGGGGGGTTAAAAATTGCAAAAAGTTGGTCACGTAGTATGGGTACGTTCCCTAATACATGAGCTATAATTTCTAAGATTTGTTTTATTTGTAAGATCATTTTATGTGCGTTTGTTTGGTTGGGAAGGGCGATTAGGCCCCCCTGGGAAGCATCCGCCACCTCCAATTAGTAGCCCTAGGGCTGAACCGAGCCACCTAACGGTTAATTTATTTTATTTTTATACAGTAAGGTTAAATACATAAGAGTGCAATGCTATTGCATTACCTCTAGTAAGACTGCAATACGATTGTGTCCGCAGCAGGCATTATTATTTGTTTAATGAACAAGAGCGGTCGGTAGCTAATTCTTATTTCTAAGTTCAAATGTTGAAGCGATAGAGTAATTATATATGTATATTCCGATAATCTTGAAATACGTACATATAAAAAGATATTTTATTTAATTTAATGGGGGGAAGGGGGTAGAATTTCAATAATCCATGCGCTTGATAGCTGCAAGACGAGTTGTTATCTAGCCTCCTACATAGTTAAGTAAATTCTAAAGTAAAATCCATGCTAATTTGTACAGCGCTCTCAGTGGCGGCGTAGGGTATATTGGCACCCGGGGCGGTTTTGTATTGAGCACCCCTACTTTTAAAAAAAAACACCACATACTAAACATGCTTACGAGACTTTATTTGACTAAAATATTCGATCACATTATCAAAATTTATTTTCCTGTCTCTTTCAATTAATAAAATCGAAAGATTGGTTAGTCGCGCTTCACTCATTGTGGACCTTAATTAAGATTTTATCTTTAAAGGTTTTTTTTAAGTGAAGCCACCGAAACACAAATTGTAAAAAAAAAAACTGCGACGAAGGTCTAATTCTTCGTAAAATCTATCGTGACATTCTAACATTGTTCTCTGCAGCTCCTCTGGTAATGTATGTCCCGCATATTGGGCCATTTCTCCAGGCATACGTTTTCGAAATCTCCTCCTTCCTCTTTTTTCTTCAGCCAGAATGTCTTAAGTTCACAAATTTTTTTTTATTGCGTACCAAATAGTCTTTCCACCATTTGGTTGAGTTGATTTTAAAGAAAATTTTTACAAGATTTATTTTTTATTACACACTTTTCCCATGATAGCCCGCTTTTTTGGCTGATTAACTTCTTCCAAGACTTCACATCAAAAGGAAAAATAGCATAGAAAACTGAAGACATACATAGCTGGTACAAGTGTTGATGCTGCTTCTCTTTTTTCAACGCTTTCTTTGCTGGTGCTTCTCAAAATTATTCTTCAATGGTTAAACAGCGTCGTGATGGGCACTCCATTTTGTCTCCGATAGTCGCTTAACGGACACGCCTACATTTTTTATTAATATTTCCCACCGCGCTCGATGTTACTTGTTGGTGTAAGATCAGACCAAGCGGAACATAATTTCATTCTTTTAGGGAATTAGAAATTATATTCGAAAAAAAAAGAAAATATAGTTTTAAAATATGATATTTAAGTATATGTAAGGGAACGTACCCATAGTACGTGACCCGTTTAGGGGGTGGGGATCTTCAAAATACCACGCATGGTCACAATGGGGGGAAGGGGGGTGGGGGGGGGGGCTTAGGTTTTTATCACGTAGTCAATCTAGACATCTTTTTATATTTTTTCCATTAACTTTTTAATATTTTTTCCATTTGTAATTATTATAGGTACCTATGCATGCACTCTTGCCGTCACGCAGTAAGCGCCGTATTAATAAAGACAAATATGTCAAATATAAGCCAAATAATATATTTTTTTAAATTTTTGTTAGCAAGAAATGATTCAAAACCATATTCAAAAACATGGCTGTACGAGTGAGTTGTCGTTGCAGGCCCGGACTGGGACCATTTGGGGCCCTCCGCTAAAACCTGTAAGCGGGCCCCCTAACATGGGGCGGGGGGGGGGGGGGGGGGGGGCTTTAGAAATCGGGGGGTCCGGGGGCCTCCCCGGATAATTTTTGAAGATTAGGTGCTTGAAAACAATGAAAACGCCTTTCTACGCTATATTGGCACCTATAAAGAAGAAGAAATTCAGAGAGGTTTTTATACGAATATTATGATTTTCGACTTTTGTTGACTTTATTATTTATTGAAATAAGAAATTCACAGTATTTTTAGGTTACCACAACACTACTAAACATATGCTGTAGAACTGCCAATAATTATAAAAGAGTTCAAAATAAAGGGCACGATTTTATTTACACCAAAGCATTAACGAATTGTGTCAAAATTATTTGTGTAGTAAAAATAATGACAAACGGATTTTAGGGATTAGAAAATAATACTAACATTTAAAAAAAATCCTGCGTGTTTAACAGTTTACAATGTTGTATACTAGAATAGAAGGGGCTTAAGAGGGCATTACCAGAGAAAACCAGAAATATGTCATTTTCAAATCAGATTTTAGACGTATTGACTCTTTTCCACAAAAAATTATAAATGGATTTCGAAAGATTGTTCTTTTATCTAGCATTCGCATGTAATAAATTTTGAGATTTTTTTTTAATTTTTAGTATAATAAGGTTATTCCATAGGTCGCTGGCAGATTTATAAAATTTTCAAAAAAGATTTTGTATTATACCACACCCATTTCAAATAATATAATCATGCAGTAAAATAAATCAATACATTATCTAGCAAACGCTTGTTTTAGAATTTTAATTTTAGTTTCAATAAAATCATTAAAAAATATGTACGTGCATGTGTTTCTTGACGAAAATTGGTCCATTTGTGTATTTATTTGCGCACTTACAAACTAATACATTTCAGATTTTTTTAACATTCTTATTAAATTTAGACATTATTGAAAAATGATAAATACTTATAATCAAAAAATAACTACAAAAAGTACACTATTTTAATAGTTTTATCATCACGCCTTTCAGCATTTTTGGATGAAGGCATAAATTAAAGCTAATTTGGATTGAAATAAATTCGATATTGAGTTATAATTTAAAAAAGCTGGTACGGTGAATAATTAATCTTTCTCATTGTAACCGCCCTGCACGATTGTAAGAACAACTTTCGACGAAATGTGGATTTTCGTCCGCTGGCTGGTTAAACGCTCTTAACTTAACTGAAATAATTCGACATTTTGCTCCCCTAGCCCTTAAGTAACAGTTTCTTTGTAAGCAACTCACTTTTTAAAGCTACTTCATCCATTATTTTATTTTTGTCCAAATTATAAAATAAATCCCTCTCAACATTAATAAAAAGCAGACTGGACATAAGGTCTTGGCCTAAGGACGACCGAAGTCAATTTTTGACGATTTTAAGTTTAGAAAAAACTCCTTCACATGTGACTTGGGTACAAGGTATGGTAAGAACAAATTTATATACAATATACAGGTTGGTAAACAGTCCAGATTGAGTAAGTTCAAACAGAACAGAAAAAGCACATGTCAAACATATATTGCTAATAGGACTAATTATAACAATTAATTAGCCCTATTAGTAAAAACCTTTAAAGTAAAAAAAGCAAAAACTAATATTGTTAAGTTCTTAGTACGTGACGTAAAAATGTAGAATAAATAGAACAAAATTTCAAAAAATTACAAGCCATAATTTTAAACGTTTTGTCGGGCCCCTTCGGGGCCCCCTCGCGCCGGGGGCCCTCCGCGATCGCGGACCTGCGGACCTGGCCAGTCCGGGCCTGTGTCGTTGTCACCCCTTGGTGCTTGGCACCCGGGGCGGACCGCCCCCCCCCCCCCCCCCCCTTACGCCGCCACTGTGCGCTCTTGAAACGATTTTTCGCAAAAACAGCGCTATACACGGTGTCGAGAAACTCGTAGTACAAGCGGGAAACTGGTAAATCTACATCACATTCGGAGTCGATTTGTGATATAACTTTTTTGATTTGAGCTTTCGTTTTCGAGTAAATCGGGTCCGAATTTGGAATTTTTTTGGTTAAATTTGAAAAAATTTTTCACTAGGGGGTTGATTTCAGCTGTGTAATGTCTTATAAAATGCATCGAAGGGTAAACCGGGCTCAAAATTTTTTTTAACCCTTTAGTTGCCGAAAAAATGGAAAAATTGAAAAAAAATAATATTAAAATCGAAATGCTCAGATCGAAAAAAATAAGTTTTTTGTAGATTCACCAGTTTCCCGCTTGTACTACGAGTTTCCGGACACGCTGTATAAGTTGTCCAAATTTATTTTTATTAAACTTCAAGTTAATAATATTTTTTACGAAACACCCAGACAAACTTCTTGACTTTATAAACAACTACTTTTGCAATATAGACCTTGCAAATAAAATTAAACAAAATTCTACTATTGTCGAAAAAACAATGAGGAATGATGATGTAAATCATGAAAACAGCCTCAATATAGTCAAGATAACAAGTGATGAAAGAAGAAATATTATAACACAAATTCCTCATCGGGAAATGAACTGAATATCTGAACTGATATTAGGTGTTTTTCCCGCTTGTCTTACAATTGCTACGATCATACCATTATATAAAAATTATCCCAAAAATGATATTTCAAATTATCGACCAATTAGTATTTTAACTCCTCTATCGAAAATATTGGAAAAAGTTATAAAAAAACAAGTTCTTACATTTTTGGATACCAATAAAATATTATCACCTACGCAGTATGGTTTTAGAAAAAACCTGGGTACTGGTGACGCTATAGCTAATGTAACTAATACAATTATTAGAAAACTGGGTGAAGGTAAAAAATGCCTAGCAGTTTTCATTGATCTTCAAAAAGCTTTCGATACAATTGATCATGAAATACTGTACAAAACTAAAAAAAATGGAATAACCGAAACAACTCTAAACCTACTTAGAAGTTATTTAACTGGAAGAGAACAAATTGTACAAATTATTGGTAAAAGAAAGAGCAAATCTCTTCCAATTAAATTCGGGGTCCCCCAGGGAAGCGTATTAGGACCTATACCCAGGGCTGGGCAGTATTTGAATTACTTGTATTTGAAATACAAATACGTATTTTGTATTTGTATTTCAATTCCATCCTAAAAATGTATTTTGTAATTGGTATTTCAATTACCTGATGCTGAAGTATTTTGTAATTTGTATTTCAAATACTCATGGCTTCAAAATACATTTTCAATTACATTTAGCGATCTTAATAATGATAATGAAAAATAAACTGACATATATAATAACTAAAAACGCTAGAATCCAGAGCAATATATTATGTTAATATTTAGAGTGGCAACATTGTAGGTACGTTATAGCAAGTATCTTGTCAATTGTTGTTTTCATTGTTTCGCGGTATTTATTCATGAAGATGTGAGTTAATTGATAATTTATAATGAATGATCGAATTCCGTCATTGCTTTATATTGTACATTTTTGTGTCATAGAATTTGATCAAGCACTATAGGAATAATTTGACTGAATACTGAATTATTTTTAAGTTAATTACAGTAGAGCGGACTTGAAGTGAAATAACACAAAACTGCCTTATACAAATGTTACGTTATTATCGAACGTTATTAATACCGTAGCGTCTGCGTGGTTGAATTTCAGAACCCGTTTTCGATTGGCTTACACGCCACGCCACAAATAAAATCTGTGTTCGAGGATTTTCAGACAAAGTTACCGTTGTAATTCGGTTGCAAATTCAAGAATTCTTTCTTTTCTTTCTAGGTATAAGTTCTACGAATTTGGAAAATGGAGTATCTCCCGGATTTCGAAAGATTGACGGTAATACTCAGTTGTATCAAGCGGCTGTATGATGTCATCGCCCGATCCGGTTACTTTGTCGCGGTGACTAGCCATCACTGGTTGACACGTTGACAGTGGATACGAGGAACGGGCTAATTTTGAAACCAGTTCCTATTGGGCCCCAACACTATCTGGGCGAAGTCGAACCAAAAGCCGGCCGCAGGGCCCAGCAGTAAATACCTGCGGAGCGGGATTTTAACTGCTAGTAATAATAATTATTATTATCTAACACCTGGGTCCTATACCACAAAACTTTACAAGTGGAGGGGAGATAAGATGTGAGATGTGTCTTCTGAGCAATACGATTGGTCAGTTTTTGCATGTCTCTGTTTCACTCTGCTCAGCTTGGCGTCTACGGAAACGCACCCTTAAATAAGGGCACTTACGACAATTTATTGCAACCAAAGGTTCTAACAAAACCAAATGTATTTTGTAATTTGTATTTTAAATACAGCAAAGCATGTATTTTGCCCAGCCCTGCCTATACCATTTCTGATATATATAAATGACGGAAATGACCTTATGAATCTTTCCATAAATGGAAACACAATGAACTTTGCAGATGACACTGTATTATATTCCACGAACAAGATTGGACAAGAACCTACAAGGAGGCGGAACATGGCCTGGCTGTACTTCAAAACTGGCTAAAAGTAAACTCCCTTACATTAAATGTTAATAAAACTAAATATCTCACTTTCTCCAAAAACAAAAGAGGACAACCAATGAATTTGCATACCCTCAAATTACATGAATGTCAAAATACTATTCCACAATGTTCCTGCCCGTCTATAACCCAAACAAAAAGTATTAAATATCTTGGGATTGAAATTGATGAAAAACTACAGTGGAATTCACACATTGATCTTACCTCAAAAAAGCTAACAAAACTCATCTACTTCTTCAAAAAATTAAGAAACATCTTGTCGATGAGGGATCTAAAGAGAGTATATTATGCTTTATGCCACTCTCGATTGGAATATGGAGTAATAGGATGGGGCTCAGCAGCATCTAATCACTTAAAACAACTGAAGATAACTCAGAATTGCATCATAAAGACCATTCTAAAGGTCCCCATAAGGACGTCAACAACAGAAATTTTTAATCAGTTTGATGTTCCAAGCATACAGAAAATCTATGCCAAAAACATTCTAGTACATCACCATAAAAACGACTCAGAGGCAGATACCTCACATGCTCATAAAACCAGAGCCAAACAAACAGACACACTTAATATACCAAAGTGTAACTATTCATTTGGTCAAAGAAGTTCTGAATTTTTAGCAGTAAAGTTATATAACAAACTCCCACTTAGTATCAAAAAAATTAAAACAAAAAATAGCTACATTAAGGACATTAAATGTTGGCTGAAGGAACTATCGGAAAATGACCTAACTAGTATACTTAAAACATCATAGAAGTCGCTGAAAAACTTATCCAAAGCATAGTCCCCCTCAGCACAGGATCTCCTAGTGAGGAGGACTACGAAAATATTTTCTATTTTATGTATACATCTAACTAACATGTTTCATATAAAAATGTAAAAAATATTTTATAGTTACTAAATAAAAAAAAAAGTTTATTTCTACAAGTTCAAGTATGTTTAGGAAGGTTTATGATAGGGTCAAAACAATAGACAAATTAAATGTAGAATTTTAAAAAATAAAGACAGTTTTAGCTTCTAAGTATGTACTGTGATGGAATCTCCACAGCACACAAAAATACCGTCAATTCAACATTTTAATAATGCTAAATACTTGAAAGGGAGACTGGGAGTCCATTGAATGAATTATAATATCGGTTGTATCTATTCCATTGCTTACCGGTGGCAGCGCTAGAATCATAAATATACTAATCCTAGAATTGGACATGTTCCTGTAAAATTTCCGTAGAAATAATTTCCAATTAAAACAAATTGATTTTTAGGAGGTGCGTAAACTGCGTATAGGCTTATCGAGAGATTACGCAATTTCAGAACTTCAAAGCTATGCACATTGCAGAAATTCAATTGGCAGGGCGCACATGGGGTTACAAAATAACAAGTACCTAGTTGTAAATTATCACAAAAGAAGACATAACGCTGAAGGCGATCCAACAGTCCAGGAAAAAATCGGAATTCACGCCCCTTTAAGGGAGGAGTTTGAAAATACTTGAGAAAAATCTTTTGGAAAAGTTAGAAAAGGTATTTGAGAATTTTTTCACAGGTTGATTTTGTAAAAACCTCTAAAAAATTAACTTCTTTTTTACGCATTGTTATAAAACGGAAATTTAAAATTGATTTCACGAAATCAAGCGACGCGGAGCCTAGCGTCTGTTCCCCACTACGGCCGAGGGATGACTGAAAATGGGTGTGGTGTGGTCAGTAGTTCTTCGGTGGACAGCATAGGCAGGAGCGGCCCTAGCTAAATTATTAGGTGGTGCGAAATCTCTTGGTGGCGCCCCCCTCCCCCCCCTCCTAACAAAAAATAGAGCTCTTTCTATTTAGTTATGCAACTTTAATTGAAGTACCTAGTAGGACAGATGAGAAATAATAGGTATCAGAAAAAATAAATATTTTAACAAAACAAAACGACTTCAAAAAATGCACTAAAAAGTAAAAAAATAATTTCGTATTCTTTTACAACTTAATAATCAACTTATTTTTTCTACTCATCAATATGTAGGTACGATTGTTATTTTTGAAGTCGGTGTCAGCCAAGATAGGTTTGTAACTACATACATAGTTATAGATGAGATGTGCTTGTATCACACGCGAGACGATGCGAGAGGCGAGAGAGCGGGGCCACGGCAGGAGGGGAGCTGTCAAGTGAACATGCCAGGCTGGGTACCTTGGCTGACACAGACTCCAAAAATAACAATCGAACCTACATATTGATGAGTAAAAAAAGTTGATTATTAAGTTGTAGAAGAATACGAAATAATTTTTTTACTTTTTGGTGTGTTTTTAGTTCTGTTAATTTTTTTTTTTGATTTTTAGTGAATCTGAAATACTTTAACTAATTTGTCTGAATATCGGTTGACCTACTAAATGTACTGCTCATATGACACAAACATTACTTGACCATAACGACGTTCAAGGGTGGATTTAGGGGGGGAGGGGCACGGAGGCACGTGCTCCCCCCCGATGGTATTTTTGTGTACCGTGTCGATTCCATCACAGTATTAGAAGCTTAAACTGTCTTTATTAAACATTTAATTTTTCTATTGTTTTGACACATTCATAAATCTTCCTATACATAGATACTTGAACTTGTAGAAATAAACTTGAAGTATGATGCTAAGTACGGCCGCCCCTGGTGCCCCCCCCCAGAAAAAAATCCTAAGAGTAATTGTTGATTTTTTCCCGTCCGGCCTTTGTGCCCCCCCCCCCCCCAGAAAAAAAATCCTAACAGTAATTGTTGATTTTTTTACATGTCCACCCCTTGTGCCCCCAGAAAAGAATCCTGGATCCGCCCTTGACGACGTTGCGGTAGGTGACTCAAAAGATCCGGATAGCCTATAAAGATTCGGCTGAGTATCGTTAATTTGCTCCTAAGAATTGAAGAGTTCCGTTACTTTGTTGTAGATCACATAATCAGAACCTAGGCAAACTCTCATCAAACTATCCTTTCCAATAAAAAAAGAATCATCAAAGTTGGGGTGATATTGAGATTCGTCCATTTGTCGCTCAAATACTTAATGCAAATTTAAGACTTATATGGTTTTCTCATGGATGCCATTGTCAGAACTGAACCAAATAGAAATGGGACCACATGGAAAGCACCAGCTTTCAAATAAAAAAGAATCATCAATATCGGTTCACCCAGTCGAAAGTTCTGAGGTAATAAACATAAAAAAATATAGTGGAATTGAGAACCTCCTCCTTTTTGAAGTCGTTTAAAAATATATGTTTGATTACATTTATTTAATTAAATCTGCGAAATCAATAAAAACACTAGAATACAACATTTCTTGCTTTTGCCTTTGCGATTTTTTTTTATTAAATCATAATAACTTAACCCTTGGGCAATATCATTCTCAACTGATAAAATTGCAAGATCTGATAGTCTTTTTTGGCATATAGCTGAACGTAAGTACACCCCAAAAACAAATATCGAAAATGCTTTTGGCCGTGAAAATCTTAAAACTTATCGAACGTAAGTACGTTTTAATTTACTAAAGCTTCGTTCTCCTTTGGCGACAGTTACAATGATGGTCAGCAAAATCCGAAGCGCTGTCCATACATTTGGGAATATATCCTACCAATCATTTTTTTTAAGTTAAGTAGAAGAACTTGTAGTGGCTCTGCTGAGTCAAGATATTTTAGTAATGGCATTTTCAATTGTATCTGTCATAGGGTAAAATACGTTAATTTTAAACTGTTCTTGAGGATTTGTTGGTGTCTCATCTGCAGCTTCATATTTAAATAATCGCTTCTTTCTTCGGAATCTGACTGGCTTAAGCGCAGATTCTATCCCAGCCTGGGAAGCTGGGATAGAATCTGTTTGCTAAGTTCATGATTATTTTGATTGTCCCCATTACTCTAAAAATTCTTTCAGCGACAGCGTTATTTTGTTTTTTTTTCTTATTATATATTTGCGATTCGGCTGATTTCAATAACTTGTCTCTGAAGTAGCCTAATAGGCGACCAGACGCCTTTTAGATTTTTCGTCGCCGATTCTCGTCCTGAGTAGCCTAAATGGAGAAAAATCGCCTACGTGGCAACACTGCTTGCTCCCCGCACCGACCACACGATTTGCGCACGATCGATAGATAGTCGATCAGTGGTCGGGTGTTTTCGGCGCCCCTCTTACGACGGCGCCCTGTGCGGTCGCACCGCTCGCACCGCCCTAGGGCCGCCCCTGAGCATAGGGTTCACTTTGAAAAACCAAATTCGTCGACTAGCGGCCGTATTGTAAAATAACAACGCGAAAATGCATATTTTATTTTCATTGGGGAAGTTCGAGCGTAAATATCATTTTTTTGCGATTATTATAAAAGAAACTGAATTTACCACATTATACAATAAAACCATAGTCGAAAAGGTGTTTAACCACTGCAGCGATTACGCAAAATAAATAAATTTGCTCCGATTGCTTGAGATTTCAGATGGTCATTTTTTTAATTTTTCGTCAACATTAAAAAAAATCATATAATCGAATTTTGAAATGGAAACATAGAAACTTATTATAGTGCTATATAGCTAATGAAATAACCTGTATTTTACCGTTTATCTCATATTTGTAGGATTTATGAAAAAAATATAAAGAAATCGTAAAGTTTATAATCGCGCGAATCCTGGGTGTTTTTTACTTGAAACTGCCGTGAGGAATACTTATTCGGGTCAACATAAAATATTTTCGGTTTCTGTATGTTGTCTGTGGTATACTTGATAATTAAAGGTGTATATCTATGGAAAAAGGACTTAATTTTATCCGTAAACAGCTGTTCAAAAATTCGGCGGGAAAAAATATTTTAAAAATTTATTTTTAACATTGTTCTAAAATAGTCTACGAAGTTTAGATTTGCGACATCTATGGTCATAATAGATAAAGCATTTCAATAACTTCGTGTTAAAATAAACGGCTGGCCCAGGAAATGTTTTAAATAATTACAATAAATGTTTTACGAATGGTGGGATCATTTTTGGACCGAAATCAATCGCAGAAAAATAAAAGTGGTCCATTTTTCGACCGAAATCGCTCCAGTGGTTATAAATAGGAGAGTTTGGACTTGAAAGTGTTTTTTATAGAAATTATACTTCATTTTTTTCAAGGCTTATTAAAAGTCTTATAAAAAATGACCGATAATTTTAAGAGCGTTTAACCAGCCAGCGGCCGAAAATCCACATTTCGTCGAAAGTTGCTCTTACGACCGTGCAGGGCGGTAATCCGCGGTTACATTGAGAAAGATAAATTATTCTCCGTATCAGCTTTTTAAAATTATAACTCGATTGATTTTATTTCATTCCAAATTTGCTTTAATTTATACCTATATCCAAAAATGCTGAAAGGCGTGATGATAAAACTATTAAATTAATGTACTTTTTGTAATTATTTTTTGATTATAAGTATTTATCATTTTTCACCAATGTCTAAGTTAAATAAGAATGTTAAAAAAAATCTGAAATATATTAGTTTGTAAGTGCGCAAATAAATACACAAACGGACCAATTTTCGTCAAGAAATACATGTACGTATATATTTTTAAATGATTTTATTTAAACTAAAATTAAAGTTCTAAAACATGCGATACCCAGATAATGTATTGATTTATTTTACTGCAATATTATATGATTTGAAATGGGTGTGGTGTAAAACAAAATCTTTTTTGGAAATTGAACAAATCTGCCAACGACCTATGGTGTAACCTTATTGTACTAAAAATAAACATTTTTTCTCAAAATTTAAAACACGCGAATGCTAGATAAAAGAACAATCTTTCGGAATCCATTTATAATTTGTTGTAAAAAGGAGTCAATACGTCTGAAATCTGATTTAAATATGACATATTTCTGGTTTTCTCTGGTAGTACCCTCTAAAGGGCCAAGATATGTTCTACACGCAGTATTTAATCGAAGCATCTATAATACTTCTAAGCGATCAAATTTTCAAAACAAAAACATATGATTTTGCATTATTTGCATTATAGCTTCATCTGAAGAGGCTAAATCCTAAAATTTAAAATAATGGATTATTAAAAAAAATATTATTTCTCTGTTTTTTTTTACATGAGCTCCACACAGGAGGCCCAGAGGAAAATAATTTCCCTCAGGGCCTATGTCATCTTTGGGTATGCTGTTTGGAGGGTTTTTTTAAAGGAAAGGAAGGAGAGGAGAGTTCTGGGAAGGAAAAGGGTTTAAGGGGTGGGTAGGAATATGGGGTTCAGTGTGTCCAGGTCATCCGCCTCCAAGACCTAGACAAACCTCACCCCATGGACCCGGGCACCCCTGCTAAATCACCAAACGTAGCGAACCACTTGGGGTGACCTGTGGCAGAGGTGTTGGTTATCCAATAAAGGTTCCCGGGCGGCGGTACCCATTCCCGCCTCCCAAATTGTAAAATTGTTAGAAACGAGAAACAGAGATCGCTCAAATATGATGTAGGCTGACTATTTGAAGAGCTTATAGCTCGAGGCTTAAAGCTCAAAGCTCAAATCTCAAAGAATAAGAGGAACGGCTGCGCGGCCCGTTTCGGCCGTTTTATACAAAACCTAATTTTGAATTTGAGGACAAGTACCCAATCACACAGAAAAAACATTTTTTAATCGAATTAAATATCTAGTACGGAAATGTGGTAGTTCATTTATTTTTGTGATGATAGGTATATATGTAATTAAAAAATTCAATTTTGCTTCACTTTGGAGGCAACTTTGGATTTTGTTTGTGAGTTAATTATAATTATTAAAAAATATATCTTGCCTTGTTTACTGAGTTGAACTCAGTGAGTTCAAATAATAGAAAATTAAATAAAACATCGTAAATAATCGGTTTTTGCGTAGTAGTTTTAATTTATACTAGACAAATTTGTGTTCCGACGTAAATAGGTCATATTTATTTAAATTTACACCCATCAAAATATTTTGTTTCAATAATTTTTAATATATGTGTCATATTATTTTTATAATAAATATATTAAACTAGCTGGTTCCCGGCATGCGTTGCCATACCATATTCAAAGAAATGGATTGTTTCTCCCTGAATCATTCCTTGAATTCCCGAGCGTCCCCGTTCTCCTCCCGCGTCCCCTTCATAGCTAGCTTTATAAATTATTTAATTAAATTTTTTTTTTTATTTATTGTTTTGAAACATTTACAGAGTATTTATTTATTTATTTGTTTGTTTACGCCTTGATGGCTTTTACATATAAAATAAATTGTACAGGAGCATTATAACAAGTATGCAGTAACATAAAAAAACGTCATTAGATTAGCATTGTAAAAAGTGTAGATGTTAATAGTCCACTTGAAAATATTCACAGAATGCACAGTTTAATAGTTGTTTTTCGCTATGTATACATAGAAGTTAACAGAAATTAGAAATAGCAAAATATAAACAGAGGTATAAAAAGAGATAACAAAAATAGTGATGATAAAATATATAGATGACAAAGATAAAAAAGATCGATATACAATGTAAAAAAACAGAAAAACATAAAAGTAAAGTACAAATAGAGTAAGAAACAGCCATTCACATTCAAGTTCAAGATCAAATATAAGTATTTTCAATTCTCAGTTACTTGTTAGGTTAGTCTATTGTTAATTTGCTTTTTAAAGTAAGCGAGACTATTTGCATAGATGTCTATATGGTTACATTCAATGGAATTATACAGACGACACATTCGAGACAGTGGATTGAAGTATGCAATATTGTTTTTAAATAATTCGAGATGAAATATATTCTGACTCCTTAAATTACGTCTATTGGAGACCTTAATATTGCTCAGACAATGAGTTGTTTCAAGCTTATCATGAATGATTTTGTATAGACTCATTAAGTCAGCAACTTTTCTTCTTTTTTCCAGAGTTGTAAACTTAAAATATTGGAGTCGTTCCTCGTAAGATTGGAGTAAGGCATTTAGTCCAAGTTTAAATGATAACAATTTCAGAATTTTTTTTTGCACAGATTCAATAATTTTTTAATATTTTAAGTAGGTAGTGTGGGTTCCAGATAACACTACCATATTCCAATTTGCTTCTGACCAATGAGTTGTATAGTGTTATAATGGATTGGGGTTTTTTAGCCTTTATGTGATTCTGATGTATAAGCTATATTATTGTAAATTTTCATTAAAATCCATTCAGTAGTTTTTGCGTGAAATAGTAACAAACATACATACAAACTTACGCGTTTATAATATTTAGTATGAAAAGATTATTTTTTTTAAATGTTTGTCAAACTCACAAATAGTTGCCCCTGAAATTAGTGAATATTAAAATCTTTAATAGCTTTTATTATAGCAGTTAAAATACAAATAAAAAGAGTGGAACATATCCTAACTAGATATTTGATGTACCTTTGATTAGAAAAAAGAAAAAAATTCAGTTTGGTTGGGTATTTTGGCCTCAAATCTAAAATTAAGATTTGTATGAAGCGGGCCGAAACGAGCCGAAACCCCTGGTATGTTCTCCTTGCCGCCGCTACCTGAATTTCTTCCAATTTCGTACATATCTCCCAACATTTGCAGTTTTTAAGCTTTTAAAAAAATATGTTATTTTTGAAGATTATCTAGAAGCATTCCACTCCGAAACGCAAATTATATGAAATTCCCTCGATAGAAGAAAATCTAGTATGCTCCGAAAATTATTATAAACACGTTTGATTCAGTAATTTTACAAGTTATAGTTGTGAAAAAATTCACAATGTTTCTTTAAATCATACTTAAGACACTTTCCACGAGATTTTTTGCTATATTTTAAAGGAGTCGTATTTTATTAAACATTTTCACAATTTTCGCATCGATTTTATCGCTTTAAATATTAGCGCGATCCTCTATCATTCGTAATTACATATCTTTCCATCATCTTCTTTTGAGCGCGGATACGGCGCCTTAAACGTCCAAGCTTAAAACTCAAAGCTTTGAGGGGCACATGTTGGGATTGATTTCCCAGTCTACATGACTCCGAACCACGCATTTTGCATTTATTCTGTCGCGCGTCGCTAAGGCAGTAAGGCACACACCTAAAAAAATGATTCAGCAATATGCATAGCTCCAAAGTTGCGCGGATTGAAAAAGTGAGCTACACGCTGTAAAATTTTCAAAATGTTTTACCTCTAAGGACCAGTCACCAGTTCTCTCACCAAAATGTTCTCACCATATGTTTTAAAGAAATTCGAAAAATTGACGCTGATATATGACGGAGATACAGCATTTTATGTGGAACCGTTTGAAACCGTTTGTACGTTGAATGTATGCCGAAAAATGTTGTTTGTAGGTACTTATGTAGAAAATCCAATATCTATCATCTATGGCACCACGTAGGGACGTAGGGGAATTTTGATATCTAAAAAAATAAAAAATGGCAGACCAGCGAATTTTATTTTCAATTTTTTGTGGAAAATTTTCATAGATCTTAAAAAAAATTGAAGAGGGCCCTTCATAAAAAAATCCCTCAGTGGTGCTTACTACTGGATTTTCAAACAGTTTAAGATGAAGCCATACTAAATAATGCAAAATCGTACAAAATCATTCGTTTTTGTTTTGAAAATTTGATGGCTTAGAATAATATTTGATGGATTATTATTGTTCAGGATCTCAACTTCCGCTCTCCTGACAAAGCAATCCGGCGTGGTAATACCAGATTCCAAAGGGAAGTGTGGCTGGAGTAACTCTTCAATAATAACTCCAGCTCTTGAATAATTGGTCTTTATTGAAACAATAAAAGACCCGTAGGGTAGCTCATGTACGGTGAGCCCAATGATGCTATCTCTCTCGGCGGTTTTATAACCCACATGAAGTGAAAACCTGGCAGCAGACGTTTTGCCAAAAACGACCCGTCCAAGACGGATGGTAACAAGAGAAGAAGGAATTAAAAAATCCGTGGCAATACGAAATCGCCCTGGCAATTGCCAACACAAAAAAATGTTGCCACAACCATTAGGGTGACAATCACAAATATTAATATTTCAGTACCTGAAATCTTAACAATTATAATAGATGCTTCAATTAAATACTGCGTTTAGAACACACCTTGGCCCTTAAAAATATCGGTCATTTTTTTATAAATCTTTTAATAAGCCTATAAAAAAAGTATTAGGTCTATAAAAAACAGTTTCAAGTCCAAACTCTTCTATTTATAAACCCCTTTTCGGATTTGGTTTTTTCGTATAATGTGGAAAAATTAGTTTCTTTTATAATAATCGCAAAAAAATCATATTTACGCCCGAACTTCACAAAATAAAATAAAATATGCATTTTCTCGTTGTTATTTTTGACATCAATCAACACGGCCCGCACTCTATGAATTTGGATTCTTGAAGTGACCCTTATGGCATGGGCACAAGAACCATGCACTGGGCACACCTATTTCGTATCAGTCCCGCCCCGGCCGGAGCGGGAGACAGTCGAGTGACTCCGCGTCGCTTAGTTTCGTGATATCAATTTTAAATTTCCATTTTCTTACAATAAACAATACGTAAAAAAGGAATTAATATTTTTTACAGGCCTTTTCGAAATCAACCTGTAAAAAGAAATTCTCAAATACCTTTTCCAACCTTTCCAAAAGCTTTTTCTCAAGTATTTTTAAACTCCTCCCATAAAGGGCGTAAATTCTGATTTCGATTTTTTCCTGAACTATTGGATCGCCTTAAGACTTGGTGCATGCAAATCGGATATATAGTATCGAACGTAGTTTCGAGAAAAACGTCTTCAAAGTTTTGCTGAAGGATAATTCAGCATGCAAAATGTTTAAAACGGTTTCATCTAAAATGCTGACCGAAGGTTCGGTTTCGGTTTCGGCAAGTTTCGGCAAAAAAAACTGATTTCGGCAAGAAACCGCACCGAAACTCTGCGTTCGTGAATTATCGCGCGTCGCTCGGCTGACTTCGGATGAGTTCGTGGCTCGTGTTTCACCCGCCATCATCAGCAGTAATTGTGTTGTTAGTTTATGTGTTATTTCTCGCTTATAGTGATTACGTTTTCGTTAATTTTTATATTTTTTGTTTGTTTTATAACAGTAATATCAAAAATATAAATAATTATTTTTTCACAAGCTTTAATTATTATTATTTTTATTTCATTAAACACGTGTGATATAAATATTTTTTTTTTGTAAACGCAATTCAAATTAAAATACTTAATTAATGAGGTCTTTCCTTTATAATAGATCCTCGCACACTAACATCAGACCAGCCTTTAATTCAGACATATTCTACACCAGAACAAAGCACGATCCCAAAATCAAATACACCTAGCATCATCTGCCCATACAACTAAATTTGGTATTAACTCATTACAATATATTGCATGTAGACAATACAATGCATTACCTAATGAAATAAAGCAACCAGTAGAAAATGATTTAAACCAGTGAATGAATATTCGCTCGCCTTCACACGCTTGCTTTTTTTTAATGTTTTATTTGTGTGGATGTCTCTCGGTATGTCTAAAATCTCTATTCTTGACAATGCATTTTTTTTCCTTTTCAATATGTTGTATTTTTTAAACGTGTAATATCTGTATGTATCTTTTATGTGTCTGTCCTTCCCGTAATGAGTTTTTTTCCCAACTCATTGGAAATAATCTGTTACTTACCATTTTTTTTGTTATACATTATAATTAATGTGTTGATTATTGACAAACTTTTGTTCCAAGAAGTTTGGTTGATTTGTTATTTTATATAATTTTTGTTTGTTTTGTTATAGCAGTAATATAAAAAAATGTTTTCTCTTCACGTATTTCAATAACTGTTTTTTTTAATAATAATAATAATAATAATTGGATAATTTATAAAGCGCCGTTTTTGTGAAAAATCACCTCAAGGGCGCTGTACAATTTATTAGGAATGCTTAGGTTCTAACTGATTTTACTATTTACAAATGGATACAGAAACATACTTACCTGGCAGGTCACTTCCGATAAACACACTTTAATTATAAGTTTATGCTTGGAGAAGATACGGCTTTGCACGCGGAGGACATTACAGTTAACACACTGGACATTGCGTGATTTTACATTATTTGCTACCCTCATCGCTGTTAGTACCTATTACATTTGTGAATAGATTAGTGGCAAAAGGCAAAAGTAGAGGTATTTATTTTTAAATACTGGAGAATTTAGGACTATTGGAGATTAGTGGCAAAAGTATAGTTGATATTTATTTTAAAATACTGGAGAATTTCGGAATCTTTAGGGCTGGAGAATGTTCATGAAATGACCTTCACAAACGCTTACATTTTTTTTATTTTATTTATTTATTTTTTTCTACGTTTTTACAGGTTAGTTATTTACGGTGTCGCGGGCATTGAAAGTGAAGGTGAAAGATTTTGAGTTTATGGATACGACTGTCTGAAAAGGTGAGTTTTAAGTCTAGCTCTAAATTCCGCCGCGTCTGTGATCATTCTTAAGTCATGTGGCAGTCCGTTCCAGGCTTTAGGTCCTGACACTCCGAAAGCGCGCTCACCGAACTTAGTATCTGGTGTGCGCTTTGGTTCCTTTAACCTTCCGATAGCTGATGACGCTGCTGACCTCAGGGTTGACTGTCGATGATTGGAAATTTCTGGAATACACAATTCCGATAAGTAAGCCGGAGCCATTCCGTTAAGGGACTTAAATACCATCCAGCAGAGCTTAAACTGGATCCTTTCAGGACATTTAAGCCAGTGTAGATTTTTGAGATGCTCTGAAATATGGGAATATTTTGATACGCCGGTGATAAGTCTTGCCGCAGCGTTGAAAACGGATTGTAATTTGTTAATTTGATATTTTGGAAGACTTGCATATATTCCGTTGCAATAATCTAAACGTGAAACCACATACGAATTGACTAGTAATTTAGTCGCCTCTGTTGGCAGGTTTTTCCTTACTGCTTTAATTTGCCTTAATTGAAAAAATCCCGTGCTTACGGTTCTGTTCACTTGGGTTTTAAGGGAAAAATCAGCGTCCAGATTGACACCCAGTAGTTTTATACAAGTCTTTGGAGTGATGTCGCTTCCTGAAATGGTTATTGGGGAGTTATCAATGTTATGCTGACGTCTGCTTGTGGCGGTCCACAGAAACTCAGTCTTTGATGGATTTAGTTTTAATCTATTTGAGGTCATCCAGCGGTTAATTGCTTCTAGACACTCAATTATGCGAGTTATTAGACTGTCTACTTCCTCTGGTAAGCAGTAAAAGTAAACTTGTTGGTCATCAGCGTAGCAGTGAGATAGAAGGCCAAATGATTCGATTATTTTAGCGACATCATTTGTGAAGAGGATGAAAAGAAGTGGGCCCAGAACAGACCCCTGGGGTACTCCAGATGAAAGGGTTGCATATTTTGATTGGGTTTTCCCTACCTTTACGGCTTGTATACGGTTACCCAAGTACGATGTCAGCCAGATTTTAACGTCGCCATTTAAACCAAAGGATTCTTCTAATCGTTTATTTTATTTCATTTAACACGTGTTAACTGTCTGTATAAGTGTAAGACATAAGCCTTCTGTAAACAATAGATTTTTAACATGTCTAAAAAGTTTCGGTTTCGGCAGAAACTGAGACAGGACACTAGTAATACGTAAAAAATGAATTTACTAAATTATTAATATAGTTTATCCATAAACACACATAAATCTTTCAAGAGAGGCTTACAAATACAACATCGTATCGGCGATTCAATCCAATTTTGTATTTGTCAGCCTTTCTTGAAAGACTTGAGTTTTTTATTGATTAAACTATTTATTCATATTCATATTACGTATGTCCGTATATACGAAAAGTAGAATATGAATTCTTTTGACAATCACCTTAACCTGGAGTATAGAGAAGAATCTACGACCAAGTATGTACATTCCTACACAAGTAGGTACCTATTGTGCATGTTGTAACGCGGAGTAGTATTTTAATGTCCCTAGCATCGTTCCTCTTATTTGCATTTAAAAGAAATCCCGATCCAATCCAGCCCTATCGTATCCAGTCCCCAGTCCCCAGTCCCCAGTCCCCAGTCATGCCCCTGGGGTGAGATTTGATATCAATTCGGCGTAAGAAGACAGCGCGGGCGTCCCTCGCCCCTCGCACTTCACACTAATTGAGTGCCAAGTCAAGAGCGCCTCCCTAAATTATTTGTTTACCCATATTATATTATGGGGCCATTGTCTGCCACTACAATCACAAAATACGAACACAATACGAACCCCAATCGTATTTCCTCTAGTATAGTCCTTATTTCCGTTTTTGTTTTGTGGTCCGTGGCCGATCATAAATAGCGTCGCTTTGTGCCGTAAGTTGTAAAGATGGAGAGATTTCTTGGTTGATTTGAAAAATAATTTATATTATCACTTAACGCTGGGATTGTTCATTTGGAATATGATTGGGTACCTACAAGATGGAATGAATCATTGGAATATTTTCTACTAAGGAATGTCATTTGATGAGATTAAGAATGGATAATGAATTCACATGTTTTAGTTGGTATTACAGTCCATAGAGAACTCCAGTTCAATTTTTTAATTTAAAAAAAAATAAATAATGACGTTCTAACTGAAATAATTGCATTTTTATTTTTATTTTTAGAGTTAGTTTTAATAGTTAAAATAATAGTCAAAGTTTTCATTTTTCAAGATCCCCCGAAAACCACCGTTTGTATGGATGAATGAATCGTGTGACGTCATCACTCCTGAAAAATTAGTACAGGATCGGGCAATCAGCTGATCAACTACCGCCATTTTGAATTCCGTTGTTCAAAGTATTCTCCCTAGAAGAAGCATGACTATTTTTTTTGTGCAGTAGTTTTGAATATTTTCAATAATAAAGATAAACTAATAAGAGATAGGTACCTTTATTTTTGAAACATTATTTAGGCCTAAATAATGTTTCAATAAACACAACAACTAAATCTCTATAAACAGTATGTAAATAAACGAATAAATAAATACGTTGGCTTGTATCATATCATACATTCCCATACAATGACTTTACGGTGACGTCACGACATATCAAACAGTGACGTCACCATGGTTTTTACGACCCGATTAAAAATGGACATTTTAACAATTTTTTAAAAACTCTGCGTTTAATATTATCCATTAAATAAAACTTATATATTCAGAATCAGCGTTTATTGGTCTACATAAACATATTTTTTTAAAGCGATAATATTTTTCACTGGAGTTCCTTATTACGTGTAGTAGTAACTGCAGTCACTTACAGTTGGTCCTAAGTAGTTTTACCGGTCAGTGGCTGAGTTAGCATCACGTTTGGCATTATTGACTAGTTGCTTTAATTCGGTTCGTTTATGTCGCTAAACAATATTAGGTGATTTTCCTTAAATATATCAGGAGTTTAGCATAATTTTATAAGAAACAACATCACCAAAACACTAGTTACAATACTCTGTACGAATAATTTCACGGGAAACACTAATAATGTAGATCTATTTTCGTGGTATGATAAAGTTCCTTAGATAAAGTACATACCTACGTATGTGAATTTTAGGTGGACAAATTATCAGGACTTAAATAACCGAGTACCCGAATAAAATGCAACATTATAATTTCGGACGTAGGTATATCTTGTTAGGAAATTGAAAGAATATATATATATGTATTATTAATCTCAAAAATGTATATCTACATTGTTATTACTCCGTGTTTTTTCTTTGTATCGTCATGACGTATAAGGCAAAGGCAAATTAAAACACCCCCAAATTGATATTTTATAAATAAGGAATGATCATTTACCGTGAGTGCTAAAACCGTATTCTGTCCGTGCAGGCGCCGTGAGTTCCATTCCCGTGAGTTCAAGTCCTCCATCACGACACAAGTAACACTTTCCACTTATTGTGGTGGTAATGAGAGATTTTAAAATATTGTCAGGTTATTCGTAGTCTGTTTACTGTTTATCTTTCTTAAAAAATAGTACAGCACCATTGCATGAGGTGATTTTTTAAACAAAAACGGTGCAATACAAATTAGGCAATTATTAATATTTGGAACATATACCTACTGCTAATCAAGAACCTATTAAAGCTGAACCCCTTTTCTGAATCTTTTGGTATTTATTTCGATAAGCAAGAAGATTTGTCGCTAATGACTAATTAATTATTAAAAAAGGGCAGTTTAAAAGTTACACAATTTAAGGATTGTAATGACTGTGGTGTTATGAATTTAAGATATTAGTAAGTTTTTGAATATGTGTCTTCATTTTTAGTTGTAGGTAATTTTATTGGTATTGGGGTTATAATATGATATTTGATTTAAAGTCGTGAATAAATTAAATGGTTTTAATATTTAACAGTTGCGTTAGAAACAATAACAAACAAAACAAAAACAACAGTTTATAACAAAAAGGTAGGTATGTCAGATATAACGATATGTGTTTTCACAGTGGCAGGTGTGATTGTGTTTATCCGTGCTTGCCACCGCCGCCACCGCCTCCGTGTCCACCGCCCCCATGTCCGCCGCCCCCGCCCCCGCCTCCACCTCCGCCGCTGCTGAAGCCGTATTCCTTGCCACCGGAGTGTCCTCCCTTCTTTCCGTAGTCGGAGTGGTGGGCGTGGTGCGCTTCGTGCCCGTGGTGGCCCTTGTGTCCCTTGTGGTCCTCGTCGTAGTGTCCCTTGTCGTGGTGACCCTTCTTGCCGTAGTGGTCATCCGCGTATCCGGACTTGTGATGTCCTCCCTTCTTGTGTCCGCCGGCCTTCTTGGCGTGATGTCCGCTGAAGTCTCCGTGCTTTCCGTGATGTCCTCCCTTGTGGAAGTCATCGTAGAACTTGTGTTGCTTGTGGAATTCGTCCTTGTGTGACTTGTGGTGGTATCCGGTGGTCTTGGATCCCTTCTTGTGTCCCTTCTTCTCTCCGAACTTGCCCCCCTTGTGCCCTTTCTTGCCCTCGTGGTGGCTTCCGTACTTGGATGCGGCGTCGTGGTGCTTCTTCTTGTGGCCACCTCCCTCGGCGTAGTGTCCGCCGTGGTGGTCCTTACCGTGATGGCCGTGCTCTCCCTTGTCGAAGTGATGGTGGGACTTGTAGCCCTTGTCTCCCTTGCTGCCGTGAGCGGAGTGGCTGTCGCTGTGCCCGGCGTGACCCCCGCCGGAAGCGTGGCTGCTGGAGTGGCCGCCGCCCCCTCCTCCCCCTCCCCCTCCGTGTCCCCCACCGCCCCCACCGTGTCCAGATGCGGCAGCCGCCAAGTCTGACGACTCCTCTTGTTCCTCCCTAGCGCTACACGCTACTAGGAGGCACGCTGCCACCAGCCAGAGCACCCTCATTTTCCTGAAACACACAAAAGGCTTGTTACATTATGTTTTTTATTGAACTATTTAACTTCTTATTGAATGAATGTGAGTTGTGTATGTGAGTTGCTATTTCAATATAATATTATTGACTTGAAGAATCTATTTCAAGATTGTAATTTTTAATAAACAATTTAGATTTGTTCACGGATTGAAGTCTCAAAAACAGTGTGTAGATACAATAATGCTTATATTAGCTATTCGATGGCAGAGTCATTTTTTATTATTATGATAATATTATTAACGATTAAATTTCACTCGTATGACAAAACTGTAGTCGATGATTTTATGATGATGTTAAGACAGCAAGCAACAATTGGAGAACGATAAAGGGTTGAAGCCTCAGATATATTATGTAGAAAGAACAGTATTTTTGTACTGAAACCGTTAATGATTAAACTTCACTTGTACGAATTGGAAATTATTCGTTTTATTTTCCAATAAAATTTTAAGAGGAACAGATTATTCCATCTTCCATGAGCGTAATCTTTAATTTTGTACTGTTGAACGGCTGCATAAGGTTTGAATATTCAGGAGCTAATTATGTACGATGAGAAAAGTAATTATTTTGAAGAGACTATTTAAAGATGTTTTGCACTAGATTGTTTATCAAATATTGAAATTGAAACACTGTTTGAAGCACTGATTAGAATGATGAGATGAACTGAGATGAGATAAGAAGAACTGTGAACTAATAACCTACAATAGACTGTAGCTCTCTGGTAAAAGGTGGAAACGGGAGTCGGTAGTGAACTGATTTGGTTAACTGACGAACCACTATTTATATCAAAACTTTCTTCCAAGTAAACCACAGCAGTAGCGGATCATATTGAAATTGTCTCGCAGTTGTGTTATGTATTTTTTGCAACCAGCGGTTCTTTATTTCTCTGCTTTTTATGGTTCATTGGGTCGGCATCGTCAGTTGTGACAACTTCTCTGTTTGCTATACTTTTCATTTTGTTTAGTAATTTAATGTAACTAGGAGGAAATCAATGCGGGAATCACGAAACAAATGCCATAATTAACATCTTTTAAAGTAACTATTGTCACTTCAGTGATTAGGTAAATTATGTATAATGAATTCGAGTCTAATATTCTATATGTAGTTAGAAACTTTGTCCACTCCTCTGGAACATAGCAGATAATTATTTTATGAATTAGTTAAAGACAATAAATTAATTTAGACATCAATGGTATTTATTAGCCTATAAAATAAGCCAACGAAATCAAAGCATCGATTACGATTACGTAAAAGTGGTATGATAATTTATTTTCCTATAGGTGGGTATGTACTATATACCATGTAGGTAATCTAATCAAATTTAAATAATGATTAGCATCCTTTGATTCGTCAAGGTAATCTGATGTATTTAATAAATAAAAATAAAACAAAAACAACCTCTTTCGAAAGAGAAAATAATACACAGCAGGAAAAATAACTAATGTAGTGTTTTACATTCTAATATCACTAATGAAAGTGTTTTAAATTCTACGCAACTGATAAACAATCATCATTTACGATACATTAAAGTTTGTTAATCAGTTGTGTAAAATTTAAAACACCTTATAACTAAGGCCCATATTGAACTAATCAGTTTCCGATGATTGTATTTTCCTCAGTTTGAAATAAGATTTAAGGGTAAATGCTTAGTCTTATTGGAAATTTTACAAGTTCTTGTCTTGAGATAGGGAAAGCTGTTCCGGGAAAGGATTTATCCATCTCAAGATCCCAACTGTTTGTCTGCATTTCCGGTACCAGGGAATCCTGATTCTATTTTTCGAGTTAACGATGTTTCCATTTTTCTCTGTTGCTCGTTGAAATATTTTATTGCAGTGAATTTATAAAGTAAATTATGTACAGATTTAAGTTCTCCTTTTTTAAGTTAACTCGACACTAGAAAATCTGGGGAAAATAATTTTCCTCAGGGCCTAAGAAGGCGTTTCTAAATAACTTGTTTCTAAATAAAGGAAGGAAAGCCTTTCTAAATAAAGGAAGGAAAGGAAGTTCTCCGATGGAAAAGGTATGAGGGGTGGGTAGGAGTTTGAGGTTCAGTGTGACCTGGAGTATGAAAGCTCCTATTGCGGTTCAAAGCATTTTGTTGAGAGACCGGCTGGAGAGATCAAAGGGTTTCAACTAAACAGATCTTTCCCGATCCGGCCCGCCACGCAGCTGATGGACAGACTCACCCGCCACCATTGTCGGAACAGCTCTGGAAGTTTTGAGCAGCCCAACAATTGAATTTGGGAACCACCTTGTCTAGTAAGGAGGGTAAAACAAAATTACTTATGTATATAAATGAAAATTAAATAAATCTGAGCTGGAACCCCAAAATACTTGATTCTGTGCAAAGAAGGGTGGTCTCTCCCACCGATAGTTATCTCTAATAAAACCTAAAGCAATTAGGCATGCATCGTGATTAAATTCTGTTTGTATCAAATCTAGCCATGTCAAAAAAAATATTTGCAAATTACAAAGAAACTATGCAAATTATATTTTTTTTAAATTTTTTTTTATTTTACACACTTTACAAATATAAGACAAAAAAGTCCCGATAAACTACTTTTTAGCAGTTTGTCTTTACATTAAAGATCTTATTAAATAGTTACATTTTTACAATTATCTATACATCTATCTATCCATCTATCTATCTTCTGTTATTATTATATATATATAAATCAATTGCTGTTCGTTTGTCTCGCTAAAACTCGAGAACGGCTGGGCCGATTTAGCTGATTTTGGTTTTGAAATGTTTGTCGTAGTCCAGGGAAGGTTTACTGAACAGTGAGAAAATATGAAAAAATTGTGGGAAAGATAGTAAAAACAACAATTTCATTTTCCCAGACAAACTGTTCTACCTACTTTCCTGTCAAAAATTTGACGTTCGTCCCTTCGGAACTGTTGACTCGGGTCCACTCGAATTGAAGCACATATTAAATTAAGGGTTTTGAATCGACAACATATAAGAAAATTACGCTGAAAACAACATAATATAAGAAATTTCAGAAAACTTAACGACTATTTTAATTCCGTACGTTTGACAGCTCGCGAGTTTGATGAAATAAATTTAGCAGGCAGATGTTTTTTTTTGTATTAAAAGAATTGTCTATGGATTTTTAAATTATTGATATTTTTAATAGGTAGGTACATGTATTATCTACCGATTGCAATGAAACTTTGGTGAGTTGTTGTGAGCACGCCCACGAAGGTTTCTATAGGTACTGGCGAGCTCTGGCATTATGATTTGTATGCCACGTGAACTGTTGTATGGAATGCGGGAGGGGTGAACGGGGAGGAGGGTGGAGGGGAGGCGAACTCTGGAGGGGAACTCGGGAGGGGAACTCGGGAGGGGAACTCGGGAGGGGGGTTCGCGGGAGAAGGGGAGGGGAACCCGGGAGGGGGGAGAGGAACTCGGGAGGGGGGAGAGGAATTCGGAAGCTGGCGAGGGGATTGGGGAGACGGAAGGCGGAAGGGGGGAGAGGAACTCGGAAGCTGGAGAGTGGGGAGTGGGGAGAGGGAAGGCGGAAGGCGGAAAAGATGGAGTGAGATGGGAAGGGGACGCGGGAGAGGAAGGGGAGGCGAAAGGGGAACTGTACGTATGGGAAAGGAGGTGCGGGGATAAACAATTGAATCAAAATGCAGTACAATAAACGATATGTTTTTGAAATATTTTTTTATTGTTACTTATTCCAGTTCTAATTGAATATTCATACCTAGGAGAGGACAACGTCTGTCGGGTCATAAAGTTTAAATGATCTATGTGTGTTTGTTACTCTTTCACGCAAAAACTACTGAATGGATTTTAATGAAACTTTACAATAATATAGCTTATATCATCAGAATAACATATACGAGCTCTGGCATCATGAAATTTCTATATAAAAATGCAATAGGTGGCACGCGAGCTATTTGAAAACTGAAAGAGTCGGGAATTAATGTATGGAATGCAGGGGGGGGGGAGGGGAACCCGGGAGGGTGGAGGGGAACTTGGGAGGGGGGGGGGGAACTCGGGAAGGGGATCCGCGGGAGGGGGGGAGGCGAATACGGGAGGGGGAGGGGAACTCGGGAGAGGAGTTCGCGGGACGGAGGAAGGGGAGAAATGTAGAGTGAGGAGAGGCAAGGTGGACGAGGAGGAGTGGGAACTATAGGGGATCGGGACGCGGGAGAGGAAGGGGAGGAGGAAGGTGAGCGGGAGGAATGGGAAAGGACGCGCAGGGAGAAACAATTTCTTTATTAAATGGCATAGCAACGCATGCCGGGTACCAGCTGATATAAAATAAATTTTAAAATTTTACAAAACAACAGAGAAAAAAAATTATGAAAACATAAATAACAATTTTAAAGTCTTTAGAATAATATCTCATTGTAAGCTAATACAAATTAATTCTTTCAGTAAGCCAAGTCCTCAGTAAATTCACCAATTGTTTGCAGGTAACATATTAGATTCTTACATATGAAATTGGCGTTTTGCCGTACTGGCAACTTTGATCTCAAATATCTTCTCTTTGGTTAGGAATTCCAAATTCAAATTTATACAGCTATTTACTCATGTATTTTTGTTTCGAACATTATAATTCATTTGTTTTTCCTTAATTGTCTTTTTTATTTGCGTCACTTAGTTTACAAAATGGAAAACTTGAAATATCGCGTTATTTACGAGTACGAGTTCCACCGTGGCACCAGTGCTGCAGAAACGGCTCGAAGGATTAATGATGTGTATGGCGACGGTGCCGCAAAAGAAAAAACGGTTGTGTTTTCTTTTTTTTTTGTGTCGTTCACTACAGCTTTCTTAAATCTGGCCAGACGATTATGGCAGATGTCTATTGTCAGCAACTGCAAACCACGATGGAAAAGCTAGCTGCTAAACAACCGAGGCTGGTTAATCGCACTAGACCACTGCTGCTTCATGACAACGCTAGACCACACACTGAACAACAGACAGCTACCAAATTAAAAGAGCTTCAATTGGACATTCGTGGGACTCTCCGGACCTTGCCCCAACAGATTACAATTTTTTTCGAAATTTGTATAACTTCTTGCAAGGGAAAAAATTCAACTCCGATGGGGCAGTCCAAACCGCCTTCAAAGATTTTATTGATTCCCGTCCGAATGGTTTTTTTAGTAAAGGGATCGATGAACTACCCATGAGATGGCAAAAGTGCATAGATAGCAATGGTACATACTTTGATTAAATAAATATACATATTTTATACAGACTTTGCCAAAGCATTTGATAAAATTAATCAAAAACTATTACTCAGAAAACTTTGGTCATTAGGTATACGTGGTAATTTATTTTGTTGGGTTACATCTTATATACTCAAGAGATCACAGGCAGTAGCAATAAAGGGTTTCGAATCAGATTTCAGTGAAATTTCCTCTGGGATCCAACAGGGTTCACATCTCGGACCATTATTTTTCATTTTATATATCAATGATTTGGTCAATGTTGTTAAATACTCTGAAATAGAATTATTTGCTGATGATGCCAAGCTATACAAGCCAATAAAAAGTCTAAACGATTGCGTCAATTTACAACATGATTTAAACAATATATTTACCTATTGCCAACAAAATCAACTATTTCTAAATGTCTCAAAATGTCATCATATTACCTTTTCAAGAAATAAAAATAAAACATTATTTAATTATTCTATAAATAACAACAACATTGCAACAGTCTCAGATATTCGTGATCTTGGAATAACCCTTGATAGTAAACTACAATACAACCTTCATATACAACAAATCACAAATAAAGCTGCTAAAATGTTAGGTTTTATCATGAGAACACACAAAACTTTTTAATAGTATCAACGTCATTAAGCAACTCTACTTTGCCTACGTACGAAGTCATTTGGAGTTTGCGTCAGTTGTTTGGTCTCCATTTTATAAAATCCATACGAACAAAATTGAAGCAATTCAAAACAAATTCCTCAAATATCTTTGTTACAAGTCATATGTAAGATTTAATAATTATGCAGAGGCAGCCTCATACTTTAAAATTGGTTCATTGAGTGTACGAAGGCATCATAAGGATGCAATATTCCTGTATAGATTAGTTAACAATAATATTCAATGCTCAGAGTTGCTAAATAAAATTCAATTTAATGTACCTGCGCGTACAACACGCTCTTCTGTCCTGTTCAGGGTTGATCAATGCAAGACAAACTGCAAGCAAAATTCTTGTCTGAACAGACTATGCAATAGTTACAATAGCATATTATCCAAGGTGGACATTTTCAATTCCGAACCTACCAAATATAAGGGGTACATAAAAGAGTATTTCTCTGATGTTTCATGAATATGTTATGTGTCTATGTTTCTATCGTTTATCTTTAATTCTGTTATGATTTGATTTATATGTACAATCTGGCTTCTTATGGTTACCAATGTATTGATATTTTATGTTTTATGTAAATTTTAGTTTTATATACTTAATCTTTTGTTTTATAAAATTTTTGATCTCATAATGCTTTATTATAAATTTATTATTTAATTTTTTTTATTATGCTGTTAATCAGAGGTAAAGTCACATGGAGGAAATCCATAATTGGTTTTATTTTGGCTATACAAACATGTACAAACTGTAAAAATGTAAACTGTCGATTTCCCGAAAATAAATAAATAAATAAATAAATAAATAAATAAATAAATAAATAAATATATTATATTTAAAAAAAAATCGACTTTATGTTCCTCCCATAAAAAACGCCAATTTCATATGTAAGGACCTAATATTTAAACAACTGGGAATCATATAATTTAACGTTCTTTGTCTATATTTATTTGTGGGCTTAGGATCAATTAGTCCTTCATTAAAGTTCATTATTACATAACTAATAATGTATAACGTCTTATTATTACATGATTATTATTAATT
The DNA here is from genome assembly GCA_917880885.1 of Limnephilus marmoratus. NCBI lineage: Eukaryota > Metazoa > Arthropoda > Insecta > Trichoptera > Limnephilidae > Limnephilus > Limnephilus marmoratus. The sequence continues at coordinate 20,018,758 of OU862906.1, forward strand.
TGAATGCGATAATCTTCCACTTTTCTACTTGCACACGAATAAACTAAAAAGCTGTTTTTTCTGGTTCATCCATTTTGGATATGACCGAATTTGAAATCTAACGACACAATTCTATCCATTGACAAGACACTATATTCTTACTTACTTATGAAAATGACTGGTTAGGCATTATAATATGTTTTTGTTCTTTTGTTTGTTCAAAATTTTAAATAAATAAATTTATATCACACGAATGGTAGTTACTCACTCTTTGGATTTAACAGAGACACCTAAATGGATTGTTTTTAAAAATCAAATCCGAACAAGTGAATAACTGACATCGTCTGTTTTATGGAAAAATTTCTTGTCATTGTGAAAAACTTACTAGTTGTGTATTAATTGACAAATCTCATCTCTTGTGCAAGTTTCAAGTCACAAAAGGAATTACAGATCTGAATTTTAAGCGGATAAGTTTACGGAGGCCTACAAAACAAGGTTGGTGGATCTGTTATTTTCCCTAGAGTTGTCTGATTGTCATTCCTCTTGATATTTTGCTCGCGCAAGTAGATTTTCATAATCATATCTTTGGGCATTAAGCCTAGAAGGTCTGGGGTTATTTACACACCTCAGGCTCGCATATTATAATGCAATAACTGATAACCATTCAATGAATAAGTATATGAACGGGCCGCCATGTATGTCCACTGGAGCCATAAATAAACAAATCCCAATCCCTAGATCGATATCTTCGGGCCTTTTCTATAGACAAATTTTATCATCAACTTAACCACGGAAAACCGAAATGGTCCTAATAGACTAAAGAGAGAGGAAGTTCATGGCCATTTGTCACCACAGATATAATTGCACTCGGCCTACTTCATTATATTCATTAACCGAATAAATTATTTAAAAAAAATAAAAATGCTTGAAAGCAGAAAAATGTTTTACGTTTCCCCAGGACAACAACGTTCCATCTGAATAAAGCCCGAGGGAATGAGCTTTACATCGTTTTTTACAGCACATTTTCTCAGCAGGGAGCTTTGTCAGACGGAATCCTGTTATCCTAAGGAAATGAAAAATCAAGCGTTAGTACAAAACCGAAAATTACTTTTTTTTTACGTTAACTCCACGCAGGAGGCCCTGAGGAAAATAATTTCCCTCAGGGCCTATGTCATCTGGGATGCTGTGTGGAGGGTATTTTTGAGGAGAGGAAGGAATGAACATTGGTCTTGAAGAGACCCATGTTGTAGGAAGGAGGAAACACAGAGGCCGGCAAATCATTCCACAGCCGAGCTGTTGAACACAAGAACGAGTCGAAGAAACGACCCGTACTCATGTGGCAAATGTCAACCGTGTACAAATGTTGGGCACGCGTTTGGCGTGTTTCCCGACTATGCACCGGTGCCGAAGGGATCAATGATGCTAGTTCCTCGGAGCATCTTCCATTGTAATACCGGTAGAACAAGGATAGCATTCCCACCCGACGCCTGTGCTCTAATGATTTACTCTGGCTTCGATGGAGCCCCCATTCCTGAGCTGGTCACTTAGGGTTACACCAAGCATTTCGATGGAGGGCCTGTTCGGAAGATTGCTTCCGTTGAAAGAGACTAGATTTTCATTTCGATCCCTTTTAGACTTAATCAGACAAGATTGGGTCTTTGAAACATTTGAAAATAAAACAACTTGAAATAAGAATCTATATATATAAAAATGAATCCGTGTTTCCCTTGGTCCCGCCATAACTTCAGAACGACTTTACCTATTTCATTCATCTTTTTTTTTAAGTTTTCTAATACTTTGTGGAAGGTTCTTAAGGAAGAAAAAATAAGATAATTGGATTATTTCAGAAATCTTAACGACTATTTTAACTTCTTTCATTTGAAAGTTCGCGCGTTTGATGAATGTGAATTTAGCAGACAGCATTTATAAAAGGAAAACATTTTCAAATAATTATTATTGTTTTCTACAACAACGAGTTTTCATTTTTCTGCTTGCGTTAGAAAAATGAGAACTCAGGGATATTTGTTTAAATACTTTTTTTATTTTCAGACAGTCAACTGATAAATGACACATAAAAACACTGACTCTGTGAATTTGATGAATTGAAAAATGGTTTGAAAAAGAATATCGACGATGGAAAGGAAACATGGCTAAAGTGTCATACAGGCGTGACATTAAAGATGAACCTACACAATAAGCAATATTGTTTGTTTATTTTGAAAGGAAACATGGCTAAAGTGTCATACAGGTGTGACATTAAAGATGAACCTACACAATAAGCAATATTGTTTGTTTATTTGGAAAGGAAAGTTTTTTTGTTTGGAAAGGAAACATGGCTAAAGTGTCATACAGGTGTGACATTAAAGATGAACCTACACAATAAGCTATATTGTTTGTTTATTTGGAAAGGAAAGTTTTTTGTTTGGAAAGGAAACATGGCTAAAGCGTCATACAGCTGTGACTTTATTTATTGTTATTAAGTTTATTTTGTAGAATTTCATTTTATTTTTAAAATTTATTTTATATATTTAACGTATAAAAACGTATAAAAACAGTTTATTATAAACAAGTTCTGCTTCTGTTAATTACGAAGCAGAAGCAGAACTTGTTTATAATAAACTATTTTTTTTTTTTTTAGTAACTATACATTTATTATTTTTTACATTTTTATATGAAACATATATAAAATAGAAAATATATTCGTAGTCCTCCTCACTAGGAGATCCTGTGCTGGTTTTTAACTGTTTTTATACATTGAATAAAAATATTATTAAATATATAAAATAAACAAAAAAAAATACAGCTGTGACATTAAGGATGAACCTACATAACCTAGTAATAATTCCCAGATATTATTTCTATTGCTATACCTGCTGTACCTACACTTAAAATAAACTTTTTATTATTTTCTTACGGTGCGTGGACGTGCGTAGGTAGGTACTGTTAGGTTTTATTTACGCCGAGAATTTCAATTGTTGATTGATTTGCTATAGTCGAACAGAAACTAAGTGAACGTTCAAAGTCCAGAGTCAGTAATAAAACGTACAGGTAAAGCAACACGAGAAGGTTCACAACTTAAAAATAATTTTATTTATCAAAATATTTTTATTATCTTCGGGATCATTATTTTTATATTCAGGTCTGAATTTAAGGTTTGAATAAAATTGCGTAGGTGTTTAAAAATACCTACAAGGTGTCCGGTAACTCATATTACATTAATATTTTGGAATCAAGAAAATTCTTAGACCGGTTTTAATTAACAAAGCGGTAACCAATTTACAAGACATTTAAATTTAAATAACATTTGAGTTTTACACCCGGCTGGGATTTTACATACATATGTATTTATTTTTTAAAGACAAAAAACACCTAAATGTGCACGTCGACATAAAGCACATACTTTTTACAATACAATATACATCGGTAATATTTTATTTGTAATTAAAAAACATTTTACACTTAAACATCTAGATACACATATTTATTTAATTAACATGGTTGGTATGTACATAACAGGACCCCCTAGTGCGGAGGACTAAGAAATACAATATTTTATACTTAATTTCACATTACATTTTGTATGTAAAAAAAATTTATATAGTCGCTATAATAAAAAAAAAATAATAAAAAAAAATTCATAAAGTATTCAGTAAAGTTAAGCTTCACAATTTGCATTTACATAATTATACAGTGGAGTAATAGGTTATGGAATCAATTAATTAACAAGAAAAAGTGTATTCGAAGTGATTAAACACACAGTTCATGATAGCTTTTTGTTTGACAAGCCCCCAAAGGGCTCACAAACTCCAACAGCTCGTAGGGCTTTGAAGCAAAGAATGGACGGTTACCTCGAGAGTGTTTTCTCTTGGGGTAAAAATAATCTCGTTGAATTTAATGTTTCAAAGACCCAATCTTGTCTGATTACGTCTAAAAGGGATCGAAATGAAAATCTAGTCTCTTTCAACGGAAGCAATCTTCCGAACAGGCCCTCCATTGATATGCTTGGTGTAACCCTAAGTGACCAGCTCAGGTATGGGGGCTCCATCGAAGCCAGAGTAAAGTTAGCCTCCCAAAAACTGGGCGTACTGTACAGGGCCCGCAGATACTTTAATAGTACACAACTGCTAACCTTGTACAAATCACAAGTACGCCCCACGGTTGAATTTGGCAGCCATCTCTGGTCTGGAGCTCCAAAATACCTGAAAAATACCCTCGACTCTGTGCAGAAACGGGCGGTCCGTTTGATAGATTCTCCCATCTTAACAGACGGATTGCAATCTTTAGAGCACAGGCGTCGGGTGGGAATGCTATCCTTGTTCTACCGGTATTACAATGGAAGATGCTCTGAAGAACTAGCATCATTGATCCCTTCGGCACCGGTGCATAGTCGGGAAACACGCCAAACGCGTGCCCAACATTTGTACACGGTTGACATTTGTCACATGAGAACGGGTCGTTTCTTCGACTCGTTCTTGTGTTCAACAGCTCGGCTGTGGAATGATTTGCCGGCCTCTGTGTTTCCTCCTTCCTACAACATGGGTCTCTTCAAGACCAATGTTCATTCCTTCCTCTCCTCAAAAAGACTCTCCACACAGCATCCCAGATGACATAGGCCCTGAGGGAAATTATTTTCCTCAGGGCCTCCTGTGTGGAGTTAATGTAAAAAAAAAAAAAAAAAAAAAAAAAAAACACGAAAAACAGTAAGTAAAAGAAAAAAAAAGAAAAGAAAAATTTTGGAAAACATTTAACATTCCTTAACATAAATATCTATCAAACTTTAGACAATTGCGTTTTTAATATTACCCAAATGATTGAAGTTTCACACATCATCCTCGTCCACTGTCCGTAATTTTGAGGATAGTGATACGGACAGTGACGAGGATGCGTCACTGTCCGTATCATTATCCTCAAAATTAATTATAAAAGAATCTGGGTAATTGTCACATATGCCTTCTTTGATGAAATCCTCATTTTGGAGTCGTTCTGCATGAATTACAAAATTTTTCCAATCCTCAATAGAAACCATATCTATAGCAGCATGCACAAGGCTTTCGACATCCGAGATTTTGAAAGAATTATTATTTTTTGCAATTTCTCGTTTCACTTGAGCCCACACTAACTCTATAGGATTATACTGACAGTGATATGGGGGTAGACGTACAACTTCATATTGTTGAGCCAGGTTATCGATTTCATATATTTTTTCAACTAACTTAAATTTCTTTACTAATTTCAATAATTCAATCTTAGAAAAGTTTTCATTGAAATCGATATTTTTCCTTTGGAGCCACTCTACAATTTCGCATTTTTGGATGCGGTAGTTGGTGCTTTATCTAATTGTACGGAATGGCAGCTGGCGTTATACATTACAATTACAGAGGGTTCTTCGAGGAATGTCACAAACTGATTTTCAAACTGACGACACTCTTCGAATGTTGGACAGGTTGAGGCCGCAAGCCTCTGCTGCCAATAAATGTACTTGCTTGAAGTTCAGTGTTTTGATGTATCCTGGATTGTCACGGATTTTTTGGAAAAACTTGATAACATTATAAACTATCGTTTTTCACCTGCCTGCAATTCGTACCGTTGATTTACATCCACCATTTTAAATATGTATTATCTACTAAACACACTGATATTAGATCACACAATATGTAATTACAATCACACCGATTAAATAAATGGAGTCAAAATGACATTAATAAAGTATATTAAATCGAAAATAATTTAATGGACTGGTTTTTGATCTTATGAAGTCAATGCACTACTTATTACTGAATGTGGAATCATTAATTGTTTGCTTTTATAGTAAGTAGCATAATATAAATATGCATTGTATAAATATGTAGCATGATATAAATAATAATGGAAATTTCAAAGGATTTAGTCGCCTAATTAACGGGAATAACCGCCATTGGTATTTCTAAATTTTGTTTCGCAGCTTGTAATTATTAGGTATCATCTGAAATATTGTTTTTATAATCCAGTTTAATGTATTTTCAAAGGGTCGTATATTTATACAACCCTTTGAAAATAATAAAAATGAAAAATATAAAAAGAATGATATAATAGTGGAGTGCCTTTCGAGTTTGGGTTTTTCGGAGTTTTGACTGTACGTTAATCCCCGTGTGAAATTTTGGGAGTGCATTTGGTATCTGTTCGACTATAGTAAGGTACTGAAGTAAGGTACATTATACATTATAATTATAAGAGTATTGTGTGAAGATATTAATTTAAAATTACTTAAAAATTTATCAGGGTCTGAGTTAATGGGTATATAATTAATTTCAATGGTTTTGCCTCAAGCGAGATCAAACGTTTTAATTCAATTCATTTTATTTTATGGCTTTTTCCCATCAGCCTTGAATAGACACCAAAAGGCCTGATATTAAAACAGAATAAACACGAAAGCCTTAAATAAAGAGCGGGAAAGTTTTACGATCGTGGGGAGGGGGCTATTTTGAAATAGACTTTAAGAAATACATAATAAACGTTCACAAATATCTGAAATGTAATATTATTATACAGATAATTTATTTTTTGAACAGAAATCATTTGACTGTCCTAAAACGGGAAACCTTCCTATTTGGACAGTCAAAGCTTCCTTTTATATTGTTATATCTTGTATGTAATAACGGTAATAATAATAAATAAATAAATAATAAATAATAAATAAATAAATTGCTGCCTTTACGGGTAGGTATAGGTACCTACAACTAAATCTATACATTATTTATTTACTATTCAACGCATTCTGCACATCGCTGTAGACGTCATTACTGTGGGTAGATTATGCTGCATCCCTACCGAGATACTGCAGCGCTTTGGAAATGTTCCTGGAGGGCCAGGTGCGCACTTTCAGAGCCCTTCTCCACCACCTAATTTTATTATTATTTTTTTTTACTTTAACTCCACACAGGAGGCCCCGACGAAAATAATTTCCCTCAGGGCCTATGTCATCTGAGATGCTGTGTGGAGGGTCTTTTTGAGGAGAAGGAGGAATAAACATTGGTCTTGAAGAGACCTATGTTGCAGGAAGGAGGAAATACAGAGGTCGGCAAATCGTTCCACAGCCGAGCTGTTGAACATAAGAACGAGTCTGAACGTCGCATGGAAAGCTTATGTCCAATCGAAGAATACAATCATCACTACCATGGTTGCCTGAACGAAATCCCCCTGATGACAGTGACCATGACAGTCTAATATCCTCCATAACCGTCTGCTCTTATTCATTTTTGTGTTTGATATTTTTCAGTTCCATTTTTCATTTCGTTATTTCGAAATATGGAATGTATTTTATACATTTTGGAATAAACAATAATAATAAAAAATATTTATTATTATTATTGTCCACATAAAGTGTGATTACAGATGTTTTTTGTATGAGTATCATTGGGATATACCCAGGCCGTAGCTAGGGGGGGGGCATTATGGGGCAATGCCGTACCTTAAAATACCTGTGCCCTACCTTAAGAATTACCATCGACTATGATAATAATATATATTTTTTAATTTTTTTATTGAAAATTTATTTATTGAATTTTTTTTGGTGCAATACGTACAATAGATACATAAATATAATTAAAGAATATAAAAAGCTTAATACAATTATTATTATTACAATTATATAAACATATATTTTTTTTAAATATTCTCCCATAATATTTAGCAAAAGCTTGTGTGTACGGGAGGAAGTATTATTTGTTTGGTTATTTTGATTTTTTGTTGTTGTTTTTATTGCTGTTTTTATTTTTATTTAGTAAATTGTTAGTTCATAGTTTGATATGATTGAAAAAAATATACTACCTATTAGTGTGCGTCTAACTAAACAACTTCGAATTAACCAAGGAATCATATCATACTAATTCTTTATTCTGCCCATATATGGCTGTTCGGGCAAATCTATACCTACTCCCATGTATCCCTCCCGTCTTACCTACCTATCCTGTTACATCCATCTTGCTATTGTCACCGGTTCAAGATTGACTCCTAACCGTGAAATCAGTACAATTTCAACACCGCGCGGCACTGGCAGCCCAAATACTTTGGTCTCGTCGCTTATAGTCAAAACCCGGATCCGCGCAAAATATATGCTTTCAACCGCGAGTTATCTTGAGTGCATGAAGTGTGGGACCCAGGACGTCACCAGCAAGGTAGGATTTCATCTTGTTTTCGGTGGACATCCCATTTTTTCCCCTTCATCCCTTTTTCCATTCCAACAGTGATAGGTGGAGATTCCGAACTCCGCGGAAGAAAGTAACAGGCTTCCAATCAGCTATAGAAACATTGGTCCTTCGGCGGATGTACATTCTTTACAGATTAGTTAATTTACATGATTAGAAATTGTACTCAAACTAGTTTCATTACAAGACGATTATCAATAGTAGGTAGTTTCGGTAGATACGGCTTATCAGTTCAGCTGGTAGGTAGATAATATTGGGGCAAATAGAATACTTTATTTGTTACAAGTAGATACCTACTATTATAATTGTTAATTTACGTATTTAATACATTTCAAAATGGATAAAGTTGCAACCAAAATTGGTTCGTTAAAATTAAAGCGCCAGAGGCTGTTCGGCCGAATACAGGCGGCTTATGATCTTGTAAAAGATTTGGATAAAAAGACTAAGCTATGTCAATTCAGAGCCCGAATGGATAAATTAGAGTCCACATATGACGAATTTCAAAGTATTCAATGTGAGCTGTCAGATCTGGTTTCACTTCCCGAGTTTGAGTCGAAAAATGATATATTGGAGGTTTCGCGTGTATTTGAGGAATTGTTCTTTGAAGTTACATCGGCACGTGATGCCTTAGAAGCGAGTCAGAATAATCGTCATGACGTGTCAGGCGGAGAAGTACAACGCTCTGGGCCGCCCGGTCGCAGCTTACTAGCTCCAGAAATAAAAATTCCTTCGTTTAGTGGACATATTAAAGATTGGCCACCCTTTTTTAATATATTCAGAAGTATTGTGCATGAGAACAGTTCTCTGAGTGACATTGAAAAATTTCATTATTTATTGACCTCTTTGAAGGGAACAGCCTTGTCATTGGTTAAGACTATTCCACTGATTCAAGAAAATTATGAATTAGCGCGGGAAACATTGTGGAACCATTATTCTGAATCTAGAGCATTATTTATATATTATGCCAACTCGATTTTAAATTGTAATTTTGCTAATAATGAAGAGATTTTGAATGTCTTGCAAATCTTGCAAATGTGAAAATCTCTCGAGGCTTCGCGAGTTAAACCGAGGAAAATTATTTGAAGAATTCGTTTGTCATATGGTTCTGCAAAAAATAGATTTAAAAACGCGTCGGTCTTTTGAATCTCTTGTTAAAAAAGATGAAATACCGGATACTGGAAAATTAATAGAATTTTCAGCAACTCAAAACCGTATAAATATGTTATCAGATATTAAAGAAAAAAAGATTCATAAGAGGGTATTATTTTCAAACGCGAGCTCAAACGGGCATAATGTCAATAAAATTACTTGTATAATGTGTAATCACACACATCACTTGACAAAGTGTCAAGACTTTCTATCACTAAATGTAGACAGTAGAAGGGACTTCGTAAAAAAGGAGAGGTTATGTTTCAACTGTTTAAATCCGCACCTTATTAAAAATTGCCGTTCAAAGTTTCGATGCAAACGGTGCAACCGAACGCACAATAATCTGCTCCATACTGATGAAAGATCTCCTTCGCCAAACAACCGTGATACTGGAAGTGATAACCGCAGTACTGCAACGGACGCGGACGATTCTGTACAGGTAATATTGCTTACGGGCATAGACATCCAAATGGATAGACAAGAAGTTGCAGATGAGGGGTAAAACCAAACTATGGAGTGCGAAGAGGGGAAAGATGACTGTTATTCGTTGAATAATCAATCTGACAGTATATAGGCATCTCGCATTACAATATCACCATTTAGTTCTTAAAAGCAAAATCTGCTTTGAATGAATAGACCTTTTTTACATGGGAGCGCGAATTGCTTGCCACGTTCATAACATATTTGCTAAGGCCAAATGCTCGCCCCAAAAAGACTCGCCCCAATACACATAGCAATATTTTGTTGCCTTGTTTAGTTAAAACACTTTTACAAATGTTTCATAATTTACTTACCCCTGTAACCAGCGACGAGCACATTGGAGAACCGCCCACATTCACTACGTGCACATTGATATGTAGATATATTGTATAGCACAAGCTGCCGTTATTTCGTTAAATGTATGGATGATAGCTTCTCGCTGTTCACGGCAAGAATGATGACGTCACACATTTTAGATTCAAGCGAGGCTCTATCCCCTCTCCATGGAGCGAGTCGGTTCCAAGGAGGAGCTTCAGCCGGCGCCATGTGGAGGGGGAAAAAATACGTTTTTATCACTTAGGGCAGGTCCAGATATATTCATATGTTCGTGCTTACGGGCGATTACGTTCGATATTACCTACCGCGCTAGCAGAATTCCTGGACTATTCGGGACGTAAACACCGAGCGCGGATTTTAATTGATACGGGTAGTGAAATATCATTTATTTCCGAAAAACTATATAACATTTTAGGACTCCATTCACAAAAATGGTCCGGGAAAGTTCGGGGTGTAAACAATGCTATTGTCAACAATGTACAGGGTTTAGTTACCTGTAAAATATTCTCTATTCAAAATCACTGCTTTGTGAAAGGGCAAGCTATAATAATATCAAATATTACTTCTAAAATTACGCCCGTAGATTTACAAGAATCATTTGAAGATTTCAAACATTTAAATTTGGCTGACCCAGATTTCCAAAAGCAAGGAGACATTGATTTTCTAGTGGGATCAGATTTGATTGCGAACATATGGAGAAATGGATATGTATCAAGCCTTAAATGTAATTTGCTAGCAGTGAATACGATATTCGGGTATGTTATCATGGGTTCATGTTTACAAGGTTATAATTCAGCACAACCCGTTGTGACGTCAGCGTTAACTGCGGTTGAAAATAGTGACTTAAACCACGTGGTAAGTCGTTTCTGGGAAATTGAAGAGGTTTCTAACGAAATTATTCAGAATAAGGACGATAATGAATGCGAAACCATATTTTAATCAACAGTCAACCGGGAAGCGTGCGGCAGGTATATCGTGGCACTACCTTTCAAGAACAGAGATCATGTGGATATCGGATGCACATATGATATCGCCCTTAAGAGATTTTATAATCTTGAAAAACGCTTGTCATTAAATCCAACATTGGCGGAACGTTACTGTAAATATATGGATGATTTCTTACAGCAACGCTTCATGACAAAAGTTTCCCCATCGACTGAGATACCGAATACTTATTACATTCCACATCATGCGGTTGTTCAAAAAATAGGAAATGATATTAAAATTCGGGTGGTCTTTGACGCCTCATGTAAATCTGATAAACAAATTTCGCTAAACGATTGTTTATATTCGGGTCCAAAATTACAAAATGAAATAAGTCACATACTTTTAAAATTCCGTGTATACCCGATAGTACTCACTACGGATATACAAAAAATGTTTCTACAAATTCGGTTGAGAGAAGAAGATACAAATTTTCAAAGGATTCTCTGGCGATCTTCACCGTTACAGCCGGTAGGGCAATATATACTTGGTACTGTCACATTCGGGGTGACTTCTTCGCCCTATTTGGCCATAAGAACTTTACATGAACTGGTGAAGGATGAAGGTACTCGATTTAAAGCTTCTAAAGCACTGTTGTCGGACACATACGTGGACGACATCGTTACCGGTGAATGGGAACCGGAAAGCGCCGCTCAGCTGCAGACGGAGCTAAAAGAACTCCTTACAAAAGGAGGCTTTCAATTGAGAAAATGGATGAGCAATTCGCAGTCAGTTTTAAATAAAATTCCAATTGAGCACCGGAGCCACACGAGTGGTAAAGTTGCATTTGATGATGGAACATCTTTCTCGTTGAAAATTTTAGGTTTAATTTGGAATCCTGATAAGGATACATTTTCGTACTCGGTAGAAGAAAAAGAAAAGTTTTTACAAAACGTGCAATACTGAACTGTGTTGCACGCATTTTTGATCCCATTGGATTAATAACACCTGTTGTTTTTAAGGTGAAATGCCTTCTAGAGGAGCTATGGAAATTAAAGCTAGGTTGGGACGACTCCCTCCCGGAAAATATTGTTAATTTATGGGAAAATTTCTTGGATGAATTACCTAGGTTATGTTATTTACAAATACCGAGACATTGCAGTACAATAAAAAACTCAAATTGTACTTTAGTAGGATTTTCAGATGCGAGCGAATTAGGTTACGCGGCGTGCATATATTTGGTTACGAACGAAGCACAGCCTCAAATTACATTACTTACGAGTAAATCTAAAGTTGCACCGCTGAAAATATTATCAATACCACGTCTCGAGCTTATGGGAGCTTACCTACTTTCAAAGCTGGTAAAAATGACGAAGTCATCGATAGAAACTCTCGTGAAAATTACAGAAATAATATTGTTTTCCGACTCCACCATAGTTTTATCATGGATCAAGACACCGCCTCAAACTTTGAAAACTTTTGTCGCGAACCGCGTTATCAAAATTATTGATGAAATCGAGGACGCAAAGTGGTACCACGTTGCGTCAAAAGAAAATCCAGCCGATTTTGCTTCTCGCGGTTTATGTCCATCGCAAATAATAGACAACCAATTGTGGTTTCAAGGGCCTCCTTGGTTGGCTCAGCCAAGTCAGAAGTGGCCATTGTCTTTACCGGAAAAATTAAAGGTTGAAGAGCTACCGGAAGTAAATTCCCACGTCTCAACAGTTCACAGGCCGCTTGATTACTATGAGGGCCTACAATTTTTCCGATTTTCTTCTTGGAACCGTCTTCGGAATGTGGTCGCTTGGTCGCTTAGGTTTATTTACAATACGCAGCAACGGACCAAGGATGCTCGTAGATCTGGAATTCTGACCGGCGCAGAAATAAATCGCGCGGTCACCCTAATAGTAAAATGCGATCAGCAGTTTCATTTTCCCGAGGAATTCAGAATGCTGCAAAATGATGCGGTCAACTCAGTGGCATTTCAAAAATTAAATGTGTTTATTGACCACGAAAACATACTTCGCGTTGGCGGGCGGCTCCGCAACTCTCATTTAAAATATAATACTAAGTTCCCAATAATCTTGGCAAAAAACAGTAAGATTGCGGAACTGTTAATATCTTATTACCATAAGGCCTATCTACACGCTGGTTCACGAACTCTGCAATTCCTGATTCAGCAAAATTATTGGATTGTGTCGGCACGTAATAAAATCAAGAAAATGGTGTCCAAATGTGTGAGATGCGCGAGATTGCGAGCGTCCCCGCAAAATCCTCTCATGGCCAGTCTGCCAGAAGCGCGTGTCACACCGAACCGCGTATTCAATCGGGTGGGGGTGGATTTGGCCGGCCCATACGTCTTAAAGGAAGGAAAACGCAGAGGTGCTAAGACATACAAGGCTTACTTTGCGATTTTTGTTTGCATGGCAACGAAGGCGATTCATCTCGAGGTTCTCTCCGATCTCTCGTCTGACGCTTTCATCGCTACCCTCGATAGGTTTGTTTCACGACGGGGTATTTGTCAGGCCATTTATTCGGATTGCGGTACGAACTTTGTTGGGGCGAAACGCCATTTGATTGGAACACAATTTTTTTTAAATAGTTGTCGTAATGATGAACAAGTCATGCGTACATGTTCAGAAAAGGGAATAGTGTGGAACTTTAACCCTCCCTCCAGTCCTCACTTCGGAGGACTATGGGAAGGGAACATTCGAGTCGTTAAAAATCATTTAAAACGAGTAATAGGGGACACTTCATTGACGTTTGAGGAATTTACAACTATATTACATAAAATAGAAGCCATACTAAATTCTCGTCCCCTCTGTCCTCTAACCTCAGACCCTGAGGACATTCAAGCTCTTACTCCAGGTCACTTTTTAATTGGAGAACCGTTAATTTCGATTCCAGAATATAACTTTTCAGAGGTTAAGATAAATCGTCTCAATCGGTGGGAACATTTAAAGAAAATGACACAACATTTTTGGCAGCGCTGGAATACAGAATATTTACAAGCGTTACAAAATCGAGTCAAATGGTATAAGGCTACCCGTAACCTTCAAGTAAATGACCTAGTGGTCATCAAAGATACTAGGAGTCCTCCATTGAAATGGCCGCTCGGCAGGATAAGGGAGGTGAAACCGGGCTCTGACGGGGTCGTACGATTAGCCTCAGTACAAACCAGCGATGGTATATATCTACGGCCTGTGGCAAAGCTTTGTCTTTTACCTGTAGAATAAGATAGCAACGTTTTTTCTTTTTTTTTTATATGAATATTGGAATAGGTTCATATATTTTTTGTTTTGTTTTTTATGCCTTCAATGGTTTTGCATTAATTGCGATTCAGCTATCTTTTGTTTTAGTTACGTCTTTCGAGTTATTATTTTTTCATTACATTCTGCACGTATAGTCTTTAGTTTCACGTGCACCGAGTTTGTAAGGAATAGATTAAATGTTAGAAGTAGGTTTCTTTTCATATTCTTTTAAATGTTAGGAGTAGGTTTCTTGGCCAGTTTCGATGGGTGTTGGAAAAATGGTATTTTTGGCGGGCGGTATATGTTCGGGCAAATCTATACCTACTCCCATGTATCCCTCCCGTCTTACCTACCTATCCTGTTACATCCATCTTGCTATTGTCACCGGTTCAAGATTGACTCCTAACCGTGAAATCAGTACAATTTCAACACCGCGCGGCACTGGCAGCCCAAATACTTTGGTCTCGTCGCTTATAGTCAAAACCCGGATCCGCGCAAAATATATGCTTTCAACCGCGAGTTATCTTGAGTGCATGAAGTGTGGGACCCAGGACGTCATCAGCAAGGTAGGATTTCATCTTGTTTTCGGTGGACATCCCATTTTTTCCCCTTCATCCCTTTTTCCATTCCAACAGTGATAGGTGGAGATTCCGAACTCCGCGGAAGAAAGTAACAGGCTTCCAATCAGCTATCGAAACAATGGCATTGAAGTAAGTAGCGGGAGGCTGTGCTCGTATTGCAATCACTGCTTACGGGGAATTCCCAAACAGTTTGGGGATGCTATTATGGTTGAGTCATAAATAAACCAATCCCTAGATCGATATCTTCGGGCTTTCTCCGTACTAAACGGTTTGTCATCAGTGTGTCATCAGATCAAGTACTTGCATACTGCTCGCTAACAATGTATGCAGGGACAATGGGGTTCTAGTTGGTTAATTATAAATGTAGAGTCGTTCTATAAAAAAATCCCTGTGAGTCATTGTGAGTAGTCCCTGAAGTAGTAACCATCTGTTCCCTACACCGGGGCGGTTGTGTGGTGGATAACCTCCAAAGCACTTCAAATAAAAGAATGTTTTCCTTCAAAATATATCAGCAGATGAATCCACAACTGGAAATTTACATTTTGATCAGAAAACTGGTTTTAAATTAAGGTTGAATCTGCTTGCGTGTCCTCAGCTTTAATTAGTATTACTCTCATATAATGAAATTTTTACTCCACTCGAAATATCAGCACGGTTTTCTTCCAAATGCGTTAGCAGATTATATCCACTGCTGGAATTTTAAAAGATCATTCAAAACATTAAACTATTATTAACCTAAGAGTTAATCTGCATGCGAGTCCTCAGTTTTAGCTCAGATACTACCATCAGAACAAGAAAATGGTTTTCCTCTTACTTTTGTACTTGTAACACATGGATGATAATAATATTGGAACACATGATGAAACTTTCATAGAATTGTCGCGCATCGCCCACGGACCTCTTTTAATCATTCTCGCTGAATATTATTAGTCATAAACAATCCAAGCGCAAAACAAAATTCGGCCCAGGCGGTGTTGCCAGTCACTGCAGTGATCAAGATGATATTATTATACATTCATTTAAAGAAAGGGGATTCCCCGGGTTTTTCACAGAATAAGTAATGAAAAATTCCGTGCCCATTTCAATCGGTCTGAATCGTAGGTGCAACAAAAACATGAAACGAAATGGTTAAAATTTTTACAAGATCAGATCAAGTTAAATTTTTACTTAGTAATTAAAATTAAAACCATTATGTTTTTCCTCGGATGGCCAAGTACCTAATTTCCTATATAGTTAGGAATGTTTGAAGTTCAACCGATTCTCCCACTCTGCGGAATAACTTGCAAAGTAACATTCAAATAAATATAAAAGGAGTGGTCTTGCTATTCTCTGCGCCATTCAACGATAATTTGCGTTTACTGTTATAGATAGTAGATTGTTAGAAATACGTCTCTGTCTCTGTCGGTGGTATTTTCATCGCATCACCTGCTTTTACATCTTTCATGACTTTGCCCTAAAATTATGTCAGTTAACATTGAAGTTGAAAATAGGCCAAACGAATCTTTTGTTCCTACGTAGGTACTTGCCAGAAAAAATAATTTGAAAAAAAAAAACAACTTAAGCAATCATTGTTGAATGCGCCTAAGGTCACTCACGTTTCATAAAAGTGAAAATTGGAGTTGGACAGTAGATTAGGTGGTTAACACTATGTTGTAAAATCTCGATTTGTAGTTTTTTAGTAGGTTGTGTAATTGAACTGGGGAACTGATTAGGTTACGAAGCACGTATTTTTTTTTAAATATAATTGTTTATTATAAGTGTGCTTGGATTATTTCTTCAACTTCTTCGTGAACCTTCTGGTTTCTGGTATCAAGTTTTGGACATAGCCCTTCCTCATGTCTTCAGTTTTGCCGATTATTATCAGAGGATCTCACACATCCGAAGCTGGAAGTTCTCTTAAATATCAGTTCATCTCGTTTCATTGTATTTATAATTTATTAAATTTTGTACTTACCTGGTAATTAATGATTATCACAAGTTTAAGTAATTTTTTTATAAAGGAAAAATGCTGGCAACATACGAAATAAAATGTATCTATATTGTAAAGAAGATGGTGCTGGTGAACTAAAATTTGGCCATCAAAATAATTCTTCGATACTCATAAGCCAATATCTAAATTTTATTCATAAAAATATAATAAACGATTTATGGACATAAAAAAATTATCCTTCAGCCGTAGCTGCTGACATTTTTGTCTAAAGTAGAGTATTTCATGAAAATAGGATAAGTATATCACGGAACGCTAAAGTAGAAATTAGGATAAGTATATCACGGAATGCTAAAGTAGAAATTAGGATAAGTATATCACGGAACGCTAAAGTAGAAATTAGGATAAGTATATCACGGAACGCTAAAGTAGAAATTTAACAATCTATATAAATCTATAAATCTATATAATAGCCGAAATGTATGTCCGCGCATAACTTCCGAACGACTGCACCAAATTGGATAATTCTTTTTTTGTTGTATTCGTTATTACCAGGACAAGGTTTGTATAGAACTACTGGTGAGCTCTGGCATTAAGAAATGTGTATAAAAAATTGCAATAGGTGACACGCGAGCTGTTTGAAAACTGAATCCACCGGGACTGAATGAATGGAATGCGGGAGGGGGGAGGGGAACTCGGGTAGGGATTCTCGGGAGGGGGGGGGAACTCGGGAGGGGGGTTCGCGGGACGGGGAAAGGGGGGTGTGGAGTGGGGAGAGGGAAGGTGGAGGTAGCGGAGTGGGAACGCGAGAGGGGAAAGGGACGCGGGAGAGGAAGGGGAGGCAGAAAGGGAACGGGACGAATGGGAAAGGACACGCAGGGAGAAACAATTTCTTTATTAAATGGCATAGCAACGCATGCCGGGAACCAGCTAGAATAAATATTATTTATTAAAAGGGGCTTAGTAATTACTTTTAATTTAATAATATAGGATTTGAATTTGTTAACCCATTTAGGGTTCGTCAATCGAATTCCCGATCTCTGCAATAAATGAAAATGGTGGAAAATGATTTTAAAAACACTTTTTTTCGATAACTGGCTGAATTTTTTTTTTGAGAAATTCTGGTATTTTTATATCCGCAACAGATTATTGAAAAGAGTTTTCCAATTAAAAATGGTCAATCTTAATAAATTATTAAACACAATTAGTTTGCTCAATCAATTGTTTCTTCACCAGCGGAACGAGACATAAAAGGGGACAATTCTGTGCTATTTCTGTTGGAATTCTTTCAGAGACCTACTCTATATATGCCACAGTCTTATGTTTAATTAATGATAATAAGAAAATCGTATAAATCATTCTACCGGGAAGTGAGAATGTACTAATAATATGGATTTTCCATTTGCTGGTGTCGCGAGCGTTGACCGATATCTGACCTTTGTAACAACAAATTCTCAATGAGAGCATCGTTAAAAAAACCGACTAAAAGAATCCCTGCTTATTATTTTACAATTATTATTAACGAATTACGTAAAGTAAAACCACTCTACTATTTAAATTTGTTTAGAGAATTTGTCAGTGTAGGTACCCACTCACTACCCGGCCTCGCCCGAAATTTCACCATGTTAGTAAAAAAATAATTGAAAATTGTTGAAAAAAAAGGATTAAAGACGACGGCACTTGTCTTAATTTCGAAGCTGACCCCGCAGAGTTGCTTGCAGTGACCTAGAAATTCCATAACAAAAACCTGTGCAATTCCATAAAGTCAGTTCCAGAGCTGTCCACGAGTTTTTGTGAGACGAGTAATGAAACAGATTTTCTGCTTCATAGTTTAGATTACATAGTATCGCCACATTGTACAAGAAAGTGGAATGACAGCTCATCGGATAGGAAAATCTTAGCGAGACATCTGCGTCGCTAATTGAACCGTTGCTTTGTGAAACTGTTGAGATCGAGAGTTGACCATCGATAATTGAAAAAAAACTCATTTTCCATTTACGTAATGGAGTTAGCCGCGCAGCAGTGGTCAGTGGTCAGTGGTTGGGAGAAAAAGTCCGGAGGACGGTTGGCTGCATCCATGTCGTCACAGAGTGCCACTTTCAGCTGATTTTGCACGCCATCTGACAGAAATAGTGGAACCGATGGATCTGTGTCCGATTCCCTGAGAATTTCCACGAATTTGATCGATTTCATCTATCTATCACTGCGAATTCCAAGCTAACTGACCAATGCCCAACGTGCTAATTCACTGCAGAGGATAGAAGACCTCGCTACTATATCAAGGTACGCACTTTTTATTATGTACAAGAGTCTCAACTTCTACCAACCGTCTGAAGCCAGTGAGACTATGGATCCACAATTAGGATACGTTGTAAGACTGAGAGTAGTGGGGAGGTGAGAGGATATTGGAAGAAGAAGGTAAGGAATTTACTCGCTTCAGCCAAGTCCATACATCACATCATATATATTCGTTCGCTATTCCAACTCATGATATGATCTGATTCGGGTACTTAAAACGTATTTTTGGAATAATTAGCTATACCTTGAACTTTGTGTCATCGACGTAAGAACTATGCACTTGTCACACCCATTTTGTATCCGCCCCGTATGCGATGGGGAATACACTCTGCGTCGCTTGGTTCTGTGAAATCATTTTTAAATTTCCTTGTTATTTCAATAAACAATGCGTAAGAAAGGAGTTAATGTTTTTTACACACCTTTACGAAATCTACCTGTAAAAAACGACTATCAAATACCTTTTCCAACCTTTCCAAAAGCTTTTTCTCAAGTCTTGTCAAGTATTTTTAAAACCCTCCCAAAAAGAGGCGTGGACTCCAATTTCGATTTTTCCTGGACTATTGGATCACCTTAAGTCGATTGCTTACCAGACTATTTTGGCGAAGTCTCCAGTAGAGATAAATAATACATATAAATATCACTGTGGGAGTGGGTAGTGTGTAGATACTATTACTGACGGCCTGAAAAATCGACCATTCACTATTCAGGTAGGTACCAGTGGCGGTTATCGAATATAAATACCTACAGACTACCCCACGAACAAGATGAGATTACTGACAGGTAGTATGTCAAATTAGCTCTATAAATCCTTTATGCTTCACATCAATTATTACAATTCTAAAATTAAATTAATTAAATAGATATTCGAAAGATGTTTAACGTATCAATCCGCATCCCTTATTCAAGCCAAATTGGCACCTTTCATTATCAGGTATACCACATACAACGTAGGTACATAGGTCGAAAATATTCTATGTTGAGTCGAATAAGTACCTCTCACGGCAGTTTCAAAGTAACAAACACGCAGGATTCGCGCGGTTATGAACTTTACGATTTTTTTATAAATCCTGCAAATAAATAAAAAGTTGAAATAGTTGAGAAACAGAAATACAGGTTAATTCATTGGCTATATGGCATTATAATAAGTTTTTACGTATCCATTTTAAACTTCGAAGGTATGACTTTTTTAATGTTGGCGAAAATTTTTTTAAAAAATCTCGAGCAAACGGAGAAAAAGGTTTTAAAATGCGCTGTCCCTTCAGTGGTTATTATATGGATAGGATTGACAAAGTATGACCCATTTCCTATTTCTGTGATTATAGAATGTTTCAATGAGAGGAAATACAACTCATACTTAATCATATTTAAAAGTATTTTTATTAACATTAAAAGAAGGCTTTGAATTTAAAACTTATCTAATGCGAAGGGTAGTATGTTGCATTTCAACGAGTTTATATTTACAAATCAGGCTCGAAATCAATTAAAAACATCCGTAAGTCGCCGACTTCAGAAACTTGCAGCCGATTTCTCAACGCTCCTAATTTTATTTGAGCCTTCGCCCCACTGAAAGAATTCAGCGCCCAGAACGGGACATTACCGCACACTTTGAGAAAGAATTCAGCGCCCAGAACGGGACATTACCGCACACTTTGAGAAAGAATTCAGCGCCCAGAACGGGACATTACCGCACACTTTGAGAAAGAATTCAGCGCCCAGAACGGGACATTACCGCACACTTTGAGAAAGAATTCAGCGCCCAGAACGGGACATTACCGCACACTTTGAGAAAGACTGATCTAATGGGTATTTGCATTATCATTGTGAAATAATATTCGAATTTATTCGCAACATAATTGAATTTTCCATTGGCTCCCCAAAAATAATTTATAACAGTTTTGCGGATATCAAATCATTTGTACAGGTTTAATTATTTTGCATTTCAAAAAAGAATAGTCGCTTGAAATGAATTTTTACTAATATGTATCGGTAGGTAAATTGAAGTATTAACGTAATTGATTAGAAAAGAGACAAACTCTTTAATTGCTTTCCATTTGTCGTAAAATCAATTTTAGCCTTTTCAAATTTTTTGTGACGGTTTTTATACCCGTTGACAAATGCGCACCTGGCCCATGTTACCTGACAAATGACAGTAGTCACAGTAACAGTAGTATTATCGCGGTGATTGACAGAAGCGGCTATAGCAACATCAATAGAACCTGCTACAATTGGAGTCAGTGGCAAATTGAAAAAATGAACAGTGGAGAAGGCTTTCATCACAAGGTTTGCCAAAAAAAACTGCAAATTGTTTTTAACAGCTACCAGTTACTTGTACATTATTCGATTGAACGATTGACAAAGATGACTGAACTCGTGTTCATAAAAGAACATTTTGAAGGCTGTTATTTTTTACTTTTTACGAATCACTAACGAAAGCGAAACTCTGTACCGACCGTTCCCAAAGTTTTTGAATTATTGTATTTAATTTATTTATTTATTAATTTGTATATTTACATAATGGAAGCTTTTATATTTACCTTGACGATTCATGGTAGCGGTAAAAAAGGTTCATTCACGGTAACAATAAAAGGACGATTCACGGTAACAATAAACATACTTTCCTTATCGCTATAATGCTGCAGCTCTTTCTTATACATTAAATGATGGTGAGACACACAAAATACATGTGACTATTTCCTCGAAAGTACTACTTTGTTGTGACGGGAATTGCGATTAATTTTCTTTATAAGTGTGAGGGAGATGTATGAAATTATTGTATGTTTCCTTGGGGGGGGGGGGGGGGGGTGTAGACATACGTTCACCGTTTGTCTCATTTTTGACTGTTGTCATTTTTTAGAGTGTAAGCAGGGCTGGGCAGTATTTGAATTACTTGTAATTGAAATACAAAAACGTATTTTGTATTTGTATTTCAATTAATTACCTGCCACTGAGGTATTTTGTAATTTGTATTTCAAATACTTATGGCTTCAAAATACATTTTCAAATACATTTAGCGATCTTAATAATGATAGTGAAAAATAAACTGACATACATAATACATAGACTAAAAACGCTAGAATGGGTGGCTATACCAAACATATATATTTATGGCTAGAATCCTGTACTATTGTCCTATTGTCCTGTGCTATAGCACTCTTACTAATGATTTTATTTGTAGTTCTCTTATCATTGCTTTATAATGTACTGTACATTCATGTACTGTCATGCTTGTTATTATTATTGTCCTGTGCTATAAACAGCACTGTTATTGTACATTTTGTATCAAATTATATTATACTTGTCATTGCATTGTATTGAACATTTTTGTATCATTGTATTAGATCAAGCACTATAGGAATAATAGGACTGAAAACTAGATTATTTTTAAGTTAATTACTGTAGAGCGCACTTAAAGTGAAATAACACATTAACTGCGCTACTTATACAAATGTCATCTATGTATAAAAAAATTTAATCCTTGATTCCCTTGGTCACGCCATAACTTCAGAACGACTTTACATATTTCATTCATTTTTTTAAGCTTTCTAATACATTGTACAAGGTTCTTACGGAAAGAAAAAAATTAAAAAATTACGCAGAAAATTGGATACTTTCAGAAAACTTAACGACTATTTTAACTTCGCACGTTTGACAGTTAACGCGTTTGATGAAATTGAATTTAGCAGGCAGCTGTTTTTTTTTGTAACACAAGAATTGTCTATGGATTTATTAAAATTATAAGTAGATATTTTAAGTAGGTACCCATGTTAGGTACCAGATTTGATTCATTGTTCTTATAATACACAAAAATGAATATTTTTGATACGTGAAAAATGAAAATTTGAATAAAAAATTGTAATAGCTGGCATGCGAGTTGTTTGAAAACTGAAAGTACTGGGACTGAATATATGGTTATTATAATAATAATTTTATTATCTAACACCTAAGTCCTATCCCATAAAACTTTACAAGTGGAGCGGAGACGAGATGTGTCTTCTGAGTGATCTGAGCAATATGATTGGTCAATTTTTTCACGTCTCTGTTTCACTCTGCTCAGCTTTGCTTTTATGAAAACGCACCCTTAGATAAGGGCACTTACGACAATTTATTCCAACCAAAGGTTCTACCAAAACGTCCAAAATCAAATTTATTTTGTATTTTGTAATTTGTATTTTGTATTTGAAACGAAAAAAACGGTTAAAATACTGTATTTTATATTTCAAATACACGACTTGAAAGTATTTTGTATTTCGTATTTTAAATACATGCGAAAAAGTATTTTGTAATTTGTATTTTAATTACAGCGAAGCATGTATTTTGCCCAGCCCTGAGTGTAAGAAAGCAAAACCATCAGTGCATTGACACTTGACGTTCTTGAATTTTTGGATTTCACTCACACCTCAATATTATCCTTGTAACTACGAGCATATTCCATACCACTTTCAAAATTATTGGTATTGGTATGGGTGTGTAAGAGAGATGCAAGAAAATGATGACCTTTTCCTTTAGAGGGAACAGATCTACTTACATTCTGTATCTCATCTTTTGAAAGAGCTGCAGCAATATTGTGATGAGGAACATAATGTATGTTTATTGCCTTTTTTATGCTGTCACGATACCGTTACGCAAATATAAAAGTGTCAAACATCTTAAACAATTCGTAACAACACTCCATTCCATTCTGTTAGAATAAATTGAATAAAGGAAGGACCATTGTCATCAAATTTGGCAGCCATCTCTGGTCTGGAGCTCCAAAATACCTGAAAAATACCCTCGACTCTGTGCAGAAACGGACGGTCCGTTTGGTAGATTCTCCCATCTTAACAGACGGATTGCAATCTTTAGAACACAGGCGTCGGCGTCGGGTGGGAATGCTATCCTTGGTCTATATACCTGATTTCAATGTAGGATGCTTCGAGGAACTAGCGTCATTGATCCCTTCGGCACCGTGCATAGTTGGGAAACACGCCAAACGCATGCCCAACATATGTAAGTACTTCTAAGGCTTCCTGTGTGGAGTTATGTAAAAAAAATAACATAAGCAAAACAGAAAAGAAAATAAGCGAGACAACGATTAGAATGACAATGTATTGTTATAGAGCTAATTAAAAAAAGGGTATTTCGGCAAATATCGGTGGATAATATATATTATCTTTTAAACAAACATTGTTATAATACCTACTTACCTTTTCTGGCGTCTTGTCGCCCTGCTTTTTAATTTTAATTTAAAAAACGTTTTCCGTGGTCAGTGCTTGAAAGTTTTATGTTTTCCGTGGTCAGTGCTTGAAAGTTTTATGTTTTCCGTGGTCAGTGCTTGAAAGTTTTATGTTTTCACAAGCAGTCGATATCTATATAGAATATTTATGTAGAATAGATGATCGAAACATTTATCAAAACTTGGAACAATCTTTTACTGAAAAGCGTTACTACCGAAACCATAAGCATATGTCTCCATGCCAACAATATGCCTCGTCCAATAGTTTAAAAAATTAAAGAACGCCGCCGAAATTGTGAACTTTATATTGTGAAATTGTGACATAATATTCAAATAAATCTCTTCCGAAACCTGCCCTATAACAATTTTTAACCAAATCCGCCTGAGAGCTCTAAAATTTCAAGATTGCACTTTAAATAATACTTTATTTAAGGATACCTAGGCAACATAAAATTTTGTAATTTTATAAAACCAAAAATTTCCTTGGAATAATAATACCAGACGATCCAGTGGCAACAAAGTCACCGGGACAAAAGACAACGTGATAAGCATATATACATGAAGTTGGGTTCATTAGTTAGATTTTTTTCTTCTCAATTATGATTTTTGTCTTTGAAAAACATTATGTTTGGTTTGTTGTTTGTGTTTGGTTTGACTTTTTGCTTTTTTTATTTGAAGTTTCGAAATTTTTCACGTTGGGAAAATTTTGATCCTGTAAAATTTTATTTTTATGACCTGGTAAAAATGGTTGTAAAATAGATCGGGACATTTTTAATAGTTTGGAAATTTGCGATTTGGATTTTTTTATTTTAAAATTTGAAAATCGAAATTTTTTATTATGATCTTGTTATGTGAAGCTTAGAAATTATCATGTTGAAAAATTTCTTCCGGGAAAATTGTATAAAAGTTTTGGAAACCAAGAAGTCTCAAGTTTTGTAAATTTTCTTTTTGACATTTTCTCATCGGGGATGCCATTTAAAAACTCGACGTTTATTTTTTAAAATAACAAAGGGCGTGGCTCCCGTTTACAACAATGCGAAAGTGTACTGCATAATAATATCAACTTACTTCAGATAAATAAATTTTTACCCTCCAAAATGTCTAGCTTAGAAGATTCACCAAAAGTCCTTGGTTCGTCCGGAACAGCGTTATTAAAACAGCGTTATTAAAACAGCATTATTAACACATAAAATCCCTCAACTTATAAATCACATTGCAGAGCTGACCAAAACATTTTTCTCCAAACTTGTTTCAAATCCGAAGCCAAGTATCTCATGTCTCGGGCAATCAAGTACCGATGACAACCCCCTCCACCGCCTGCCCATATCCATCCTTCACCCACCTTGATGCGCGGGCTATAATAAAAATTACCTTACATAATATAAAAATTAATAATATTTATTTTTGTGAACATATTGTCGTATATTTATGTATATACATAAATGGGCTGTATATGTGTCTGTATATATTTATACAAAATGTATACCACTCGCAGATGTCAAAAAAAATATATACAAAAAATATTATTAACGCCCTTCATCTTGCCCAAGGTAGCCCGAACATCGGGTAAAAAATCCATCAGGAGACGTTACTAGACAAAGTTTTATTTTACGCATTCAGGTTTTTTTTAATTTTCACCTTATTATTCTTATTTTGTTTTAATTTTTTGTGATGCTGCAAGAATACTTTAGATACTCAGAGAGAATTCAAATGGGTACGACTTTATAAACTTATCTATGCAATTGGGGGCGTCGCTAATATAGATATTGTGGTTACGAATAATGTACGCGGTTAAAAAAAGTTATTTTATTCGTTAGTGCTTATTTTGACTACTCGCATATAATGTTCACGGTGAAATTTCGTTTTTTTAATTGAATTTTTTTAAATGAAGATATTTCGTTAACAGTTATTATTCCATGAACTTCGGTGTAAAAGCAGAATGCTTAACTAAATACTTGAATGAAATTTGTCTAAATTCAAAATTCAAGAATTCAGTATTATTTATTTTTAAACGACTTCGAAAAGGAGGAGGTTCTCAATTCGACTGTATTTATATTTTTTTTTATTTTTTATGTTTGTTACCTCAGAACTTTTGACTGGGTGAACCGATATCGATGATTCTTTTTTTATTTGAAAGCTGGTGCTTCCCGTGTGGTCCCATTTTAATTTGGTCCAGTTCTGACAATGACATCCATGAGAAAATCTTATAAGTCTTAAATTTGCATCAAGTATGTGCGCGACAAATGGACGAATAACTCACGCCAACCGATTTCACGCCAACCGATTTCGATGATTCTCTTTTTATTGGAAAGGATGTACTTCAAGGGTAGTTTGATGAGAGTTTGGTTAGGTTCTGATTATGGGATCCATGACAAAGTAACGGAACTCTCAAATTCTGAAGAACAAATTTACGATACTCGGCCGAATCTTAATCGAATTAGTTAGTGTACTTCAGATTCACTAAAAATCAAAAAATAAACAAAAATTTTAACAAAACAAAAAAACGACTTCAAAAAATGCACTAAAAAGTAAAAAAATAATTTCGTATTCTTCTACAACTTTATTGTACGATTGTTATTTTTGGAGTCGACTCCAAAAATAACAATCGTACCTACATTTTGATGAGTAGAAAAAGTAAGTTGATTATAAAGTTGTAGAAGAATACGAAATTATTTTTTTACTTTTTAGTGCATTTTTTTAAGTCGTTTTTTTGTTTTGTTAAAATTTTTGTTTATTTGGGAAATTGACAGTTTACATTATTCCAGTTTGTGCACGTTTGTACAGCCAAAATAAAACCAATTATGGATTTCCTCCTTGTTATGAAAATTGTAGATTCAGAGTAAGTTATGGTGAGTGGAAATATCAAATTAGCAATTAAAGCATTTGTAATACTTAAATTAACAGTTAAAACATTTTTAACTCAAATTAACAGTTAAAACATTTTTAATACACAAATATCAAATTAACACTTAAAACATATTTAATACACCAATTTCAAATTAACAGTTAAAACATTTTTAATAGATAAATATCAAATTATGTAATAACTCTATTTATTTAATTTTATATTAGTTTATGCTTCTAACAAACTTTACGCTTATTATTACACTGTATACTGATTATTACACTGTATACTGATTATTACACTGTATACTGATTATTACACTGTATACTAATAATTACACTGTATACTGATTATTACACTGTATACTGATTATTACGCTGTATACTGATTATTACACTGTATACTGATTATTACACTGTATACTGATTATTACACTGTATACTGATTATTACACTGTATACTGATTATTACACTGTATACCGATTATTACACTATACACTTATTATTACCCTGTACAGTACACTATTGTACACACTTTTTGTACAAACTGTTTAAACAAATTTTAATCATGTTTTTGCTTTATAAACCACTGTTTGTTTTTTTCTAGAACTAAAATAAAATATATTTAACAATATTACCCACGCACCGGCTGCGCCTTAGGGGTTATAATAAAGATAATGGGTTCCCATTAAAAAATATGTAAATATAAAATGTAAAATTGGGAAAAATAAAGAATTAAAAATAAAAAAAAGTAAAAAAATCCATGAGGAGACATTACTAGACAAAGGGGTTAATTTCTTCCTGTAACTTGCCAAAAAACAATTATAATTAAACAACTGTAACTTTCCAAAAAACAATTATAATTTAACAACTGTAACTTGCCAAAAAACAATTATAATTAAACAACTACTATAACTTGCCAAAAAACAATTATAATTAAACAACTGTAACTTGCCAAAAAACAATTATAATTAAACAACTTCTGTAACTTGCCAAAAACAATTATAATTAAACAACTGTAACTTGCCAAAAAACAATTATAATTAAACAACTACTGTAACTTGCCAAAAAACAATTATAATTAAATTATACTAACACACTGCACTATCGATAGAAAATGCAAAGGTATCGAGCAAAGTTTTCGGGTGATGATATTATGCTACCAATTATATGTTTTTTATAACACATGGATTCTGTTCAAAATGTGTCCTCAGCCATTTGTATTCAATTAAGTCTATTTGATGAAACATTGTCTCTACGGGAGGCAAATAGCAGAGAGCAAATAAATGAAATATTAAATTGGTGAAGAGCAGCTGTAGGAAATATTCCCATGCATTCAAATAGCAGGCGTTTCAAATGTGGGGTCCGTAAACCACCATTTAATTAAATATTATACGATTAAATAATTAATCTTCGAAACCTTTAAGGAGTATTTTTTTCTGTATGTAGCCAATGCTTCAAACAATGCCGATTTACAGAATTGTGTTTTCATTTGCTGGTTGGCTTGGTACTTGGTTCAATTGCAGAAATTGGTGTAACTACTTGTGCTGTGCAGCGTGCAGCCCATTACTATATAAAAGCACATATGTCTATCATTATAACAGTGGAATAATTTGAATCACAAATATATAGTGCCGGTGAGTGATTTTTTCGAATTGCATTACCTACGTTTAGTCCGATTCTGAAAGTGTAACAAGTATGGATAGATGGTATCATTACATTAGAACGTATCATTACTATCATTGGAATGATATCATTACATCACAGCATATCATTACTATCATTGGAATGCTATCATTACCTACATCAGCACATATAATTACGATCATTGGAATGCTATCTTTATATCAGAACATATCATTACTATCATTGGAATGCTATCATCACATAAGAACATATCATTACTATCATTGGAATGCTATCATTACCTACATCAGCACATATAATTACGATCATTGGAATGCTATCTTTATATCAGAACATATCATTACTATCATTGGAATGCTATCATCACATAAGAACATATCATTACTATCATTGGAATTCTATCATTACATCAGACATATCAGTAGGTACTATCATTATGGAATGTTATCATTACATCAGAACATATCAGTAGGTACTATCATTGAAATGCTATCATTGCATCAGAACATATTACAAAAAAAGTATAATGATGGACCAATCAGAAATTTATATAAGTTTTCTGAACCTGCAAAACTTCTCGAATGTTGAGCTCCGGCATCATGAAATTCAATTTGAATAGCTAAGTTAACTAACCATATCATTTCTACCATAAACGACGCTCCTTCATTACATATTATAAAGTAAAGTCGATCCCGCTGTCTGTACGCTTAGATCTTTTAAACTACGCAACGGATTTTCATGCTGTTTTCACCAATAATAGAGTGATTCATGGGGAAGGTTTTTAAGTATATAATTTGTCAAGGTTTTGTGTAAATTGGTTGAAATATATATATACGCGTTGAAGGGGCAGCTGGCTGCGGGCAGCAAGTGGGCGGTGTGGATTTGATATGTATGCAAATTAACAGATGGCGTTGGTTGTAAAGGTTGCGTAATGGCGTTGTTAGCAGATGGCGTTGTGTTTCGTTAGCCACAGCAACGTGTGTCCGGGTCTACTAGTGGAAATATAAATTTGTTCATAAAAAGTGT
The DNA here is from genome assembly GCA_917880885.1 of Limnephilus marmoratus. NCBI lineage: Eukaryota > Metazoa > Arthropoda > Insecta > Trichoptera > Limnephilidae > Limnephilus > Limnephilus marmoratus. Next base: position 20,048,596 of record OU862906.1, read on the forward strand.
ATTTTTTGTTCTTTCCATAGTGTTCCGTTATTTTTTTAAACGAAAAAAAAAACAATTATAATAATTTGAAATTTCTGACGAAACCGGTCAGTACTTAATTATTTTATACTTTGGTACCTACTCTTGTTTAAACATAAACAGTGTCTAAACAATACACGATAATGGGATGGATTAGGTTAGGTTAGGTTAGGTTTTTTCTTCCTCTTCTTAATGTTTTGTTTTATCATTGAACCGTTATGTACCTACATACTCGTATATACATAGGTAGAAGTTTATTGCAATGTCTTGAATATTGCAATAAATAAAATAAAACTATTTCTATGGATTTTGTAAGATCCTCTTTGTTAACCCTGAATAGTGTAAATGAATAGTATTTGTTAGCCGCTACCAGTAGGTACTTGAACAGAACGGTTTTCTATATTTCTACAGTCTACGTATTACGTACCTATGGCTATGGCGGAGATATTCGATACGTTTGACAGTTTACACGGATGAGTTGCCATGGCGGGATGTTGACATTGTTAAATTGCTTATTGTGGTTAGTTTACTTTGCTTTATTTTCAGATAGATAATATTTTGTTACATAAAACTAACCACGGCGACATTTCCTTACAACTGTTTTATTTTACGCATTCAGGTTGTTTTAATTTTCACCTTATTATTCTTATTTTGTTTTCATTTTTTGTGATGCTGCAAGAATACTTTAGAAACTCAGAGAAAATTCAAATGGGTACGGCTTTATAAACTTATCTATTCAATTGGGGGCGTCGCCAATGTAGATATTGTGGTTACGAAAAATGAATGCGTTTAAAAATAGTTATTTTATTCGTTAGTGCCTATTTTGACTACTCGCATCATTGATATACCTCAAGGACTCTCATATAATGTGTCACGGTGAAATTTCATTTTTTAATTGATTTTTTTTAAATGAAATTATTTTATTAACAGTTATTATTCCATAAACTTCGGTGTAAAAGCAGAAATTTTTTAATGGAAAATGCTTAACATACTTGAATAAAATTTGTCAAAATTCACGAATTCAGTGTTATGAAAATTGTAGATTCAGCTTAAGCTACGGTGAGTAGAAATATCAAATTAACAGTTAAAGCATTTTTAATACACCAATATCAAATTAACTGTTAAAACATTTTTAATACAGAAATATCAAAATAACAATTAAAACATTTTTAATACACAAATATAAAATTAACCGTTAAAACATTTTTAATACACAAATATCAAATTAACTGTAAAAACATTTTTAATACAGAAATATCAAAATAACAATTAAAACATTTTTAATACACAAATATAAAATTAACCGTTAAAACATTTTTAATACACAAATATCAAATTAACTGTTAAAACATTTTTAATACACAAATATCAAAGTAGTTAGACAAAACCCCATTTTTTTGTTCCAGCAAGAAAAATGATTTCGATTTTCTTGATTCGACTTCTCGATTTTGATTTTCCGATGACTTATTTGCGTCGTTTTTTTTATTTCTCGCAAACATCAATAATAACTTACCCGACTCAGTATAAATACTGTCCAGTGAGACGTGAAGCGAAATTATAAAACTGTGTCAATGAAATAGATTGAGTAATCCAAATGAAAGAAGAATTGCGGAGAAAACAGATTTACTAACCTCCTTCAATTATTTAGTAGGAACCTAATGCCCGATTGTAATTATTATATCGCAAAGGCTCTGAAAGTAATTCCTGTTTTAGTCGTTAGCAGATGTCCTGTCTCCTGGCTCCTGTCAGGGCCGCCGACAGCTAATCTGGGCCCCAAGTCTAGTAGACTATACCGGGCCCCCTCCCCACAACTTACCGGGGGGGGGGGAGATAACAATTAATAAGTTCATGCTTACCTGCTACTGCTAGGAATACTATTTCATTACCTTTTCTTATACCATTATACCAATCATTCGAATTTAGCATAATTATTCAATGGAAATGTTTAAAAAGTTATGGTGAATACTCAAAATAAAATACTTGTGTTTCTTGTTTGTGTGTATTTACATATTCTTCGTTAATCAAGATATCTTGAGGCTAAATTAAATTATTATATTTGAAAGACAGAAAACAGGTAACAAAAATAAATAATCAATTTTCAAAACCAATGTAAAATAAATTCGGAGTACCGCAGGGATCGATCCTTGGACGCCTATTGTTCATACTCTATAAGTCTATATTAATGACATGGTGAAAATATTTTCAAAATGCAAAGTACGACTATTTGCCGATGATACACTAATATACTTAATTGGAGATAACTATAAAGAACTAATAAATGTTTTAAATAATGTAGATGATGTATCAAGATGGCTAAAAATAAATAAGCTTAAATTAAAAACAAAATGTATGGTGAATGGAAATAAGAAGACATCCAGTGAAAGCAAAATTAAAATTGATGGTGAAATTATTGAAAATGTTACTGAAATCAAATACTTAGGAGTTATATTAGATTCCAAACTAAACTTCAATAGACATGCCGAATATACGCAAAAGAAAATTGGCAAAAAGATATCTTTTTTGGGAAGAATCCGGCCTAAAATTTCCAGAAAAACCGCCATCACCATTTACAATTCAATTATTGCTCCCCACATCAACTACTGTTCAAGTATCCTTTTCCTCTGTAATGAAAGAGAACAGAAAAAGTTTCAAATTCTCCAAAACAGAGTAATGAGAATAAAACTTCGAAGAAATAGATTTTTAAAAATAATTAAAATGTTAAAGGAACTTAATTGGTTAACCGTGAAACAAATACTGATCTTGAACACGTTGATATTTATTCACAAAATATTTAACAACACGTTACCAAAATACTTCTCAAATAAAATCGTATACATTAAGGACATTCACAGACATTACACAAGGACTAGCAAGGAAATAAGATTAAACAAAAAGGACAAAACGAATACGCAAAACAGTTTGCTGTACAAAGGAATTAAGTTATATAACACACTACCAGAAACTCTAAAGTCCTCACCAATTGAAAAGTTCAAGATGTATTGTAGGAGCTACATAAAACAAGAAAAAATATAGTGAATTTGAAATATTATAATTAATTAACTGCAATATGAAATATTATAATTAATTAGAAATTGGTAACCTTAAATGTACAAATTACTAAAATAAAATTCAAATAAAAAAAAATATTATAACAACACAGATACGTTAGTAATGGAATACTAAATTGGAATATTTTTAAAATTATAGTAAAAACTCCACAAACTATAAAAAAATAATATAGGCAAATAAAAATTGTCATCTAAAATTTTGCTTTTCTACTTTTCTTGTTTGCAAAGCTAGTTATAACATCATCAAAATCCAAGTTTCTGGCCAGACCATTTACTAAAGATAACATTCCCAAACTTGTTAAACGTTCTTGACCCATTGTGGAACGCAAAAAGTTTTTCACTCTAGACAACAAACTAAAAGATCTTTCTGCTTCCGCAACTGTTACAGGCAGAGTACAGAAAATTCGAATGGCAATTACTACATTAGGGAAGAGATTTGACAGTTTTTGGTTTGAAAGCGTATTTAGTAACTGCAGTGGATTTAAATGTTCTGAAAAGTTTCCTGATTGAATAGTTTTTAAGTGTTCAATTTCCAAAAGCGTTTCTTCTTCAGATACATCAGTTTTATAGAGATCACACCAGTTTTTCACCCGTTCTTTTAGTTCTTCTTGAGTCATACTTGGGTATTGCCAAAGAAACTTAAACAATTCATTAATATTGTTGACAGCTTTGTATCTTCGGGTCAAGTTTCCAATGACACTGTCAAACAACCCATAAAAAACATTAATTTTAAAGTTCTCTTCTGGGCAATCAATCTGTTTTTCATGACTTTTATAAGCCAAAACTTTTGTCTTTTTCTTTTTTTTTGGGAGTTCTTGTGAAATTCCAATATTTTCTGTCTGCCGATCGGGTCGGTAGGGCCCGGGGGTGAGTATGAGCGGTGGCGCGGCGGGCGGCTGCATCGCCCCTCCCACAGCGGGCCGGCCGGCATGATGGCGTGCTTGTAGCTTGAGCTGTGAGTGGCACGCTCTGAGAGCGTGTTCACACACATGCGTGGGATGACGTAATTCAGCATATCGCTCGCCATATATTCCTATTTGGAATGTACGGCGAACGACATGCCGAAATACGCCATCCCTCGCATATTATAGCTGTGTGCTGTGTGTGAACACTGTGAACACACTCTGACAGTTGGGCCTACGGAGCGTGCTGGCCCGGGCGCCCGGCCCACGTCCGTTCCTAGTGTCATTGGCATTTTTTAGTAAAATATCCGGGGCCCGTCCCGGGCCCCCCTTAGGCCCGGGCCCCAAGTTTCGGACTTGGCTAACGTGCCCTCTCGGCGGCCCTGGCTCCTGTCCACCGTAGAATGCAACACCTACACTCTACAACCAACAACAAACAACGCGACACGACCCAACACTCATATCCTGTTTGCTTAGTCATCGATTATGCAAAGCAGTCCAGCCGTGGCTCCTTAGCTTACCTCCTGAGCCCCGGGGATCCCTTCATCCTCCAGTCCGCTAAGATAAGGCTTAGCAAACACTCAGCGGCAATGTTGGCGGCCGCTCAAGCATCCGCAAACAGTATGCATTAGCGTTACGAATGCTTTCATCTGCGGAGTTTGCATAGCTGCTGCAGTGGACTAAAGATTCAGACATACATTGCACTTTGGTGCATCGTTCGCAATGCAAACAAGTGTGTCGTATTACCTAAGGCAGTGGTTTGCGAACTTTAAAAATATTTATTAATCCTTCAACATCTTTGTACCTCATAGATAGAAGACCATTCATAACTATAAGAAACTCCAGTGAAAAATATTATGGCTTTAAAAAAATATGTTCATATATAGAACAATCAACGCTGATTCTAAATAGGTACATAAGTTTTATTTAATAATATTAAACGTAGAGTTTTAAAATATATTTAAAAAGTGAACTTTTAAACGTGTCGTTAAAACACGCTGTACAGATTATAGAGATTTAGTTGTTGTGTTTATTGAAATATTATTTAGGCCTAAATAATTCAGTATCAAAAACAGAGGTATCTCTATTAGTTTATCTCTATTATTTAAAATATTGAAAAACTTTAAACTCTACGAAATAATCGTATCCAAAATGCCCGTCATCGAACAGCTGATCAGCGCCGTATCTTATTTGCCTACAATTGTGCAGGTGATGCTTCGTTTTCGGTAATATTGATTTTAAAAGCAAAAAAAATAATAATTTCAAACAATTTTTAAACCACTCTCCCGTAATAATATTTAAAAATATAATAATATACCTAGTATAACAAATAAATAATTCCACCTAAATAATGTTTTAACTTATCGAATAGTATCATACTTTCTTCCATATAGCTGTCATACCCTATAATACGTAAATGAACACCTGTTGAAAATAAAAATAACTTATACGTAGTGGGTGATGACGTCACACGATTCACTACACATACGGTGGTTTTCGGGGGACTTGAAAAATTAAAACTATTTTTTCTTCTAACACAGCAAACTTATTTTGTGGCACCATTATGATTGAAATTAATAGATTACTTCGTTTTTACCACTTTTATTGTTTATAAAACCGACATGTTTCGTCAGCAAAGCTGACTTCTTCAGGGTTTTGACAGAACTCAACTCTTAGTTCTGTCAAAACCCTGAAGAAGTCAGCTTTGCTGACGAAACATGTCGGTTTTATAAACAATAAAAGTGGTAAAAACGAAGTAATCTATTAATTTCAATTAAAACTATGACAATTATTTTAACAATTAACTCTAAAAAACTCGGGGGCCGGATATTAAAAAAAAATATATTTTACGTAGGTAGAGGTTTCGGGTGCACATCGTAAACTAACAAACTCTATCATAAAAATGGAAAATCAAACTCTCCCAAATTAACCCGTTTAATCACAGGAGACCCAAGTTGTCCCAAAACATCATATGCCGTTATAATAACAGGAGACCCAGATTGTCCCAGAGCGACCGTGCATTATTAAAAGTTAGATATCTCTCTTTCTGTAATGCGAATATTTGTGATTTCTTTTATGTTAGAAACGGAAAGAAATAATGCTTCTCATTGTCTTAGAATTATATGAGCTAGATTGTTCAGATATTTTACAAACCTGATCAAAAGTGACGGTTTAATTTTGCGCCTATTTGTGACGTACCCCACATTTAATTTTAAAATAAAATTGTATGAAAGTGATAAAAAGTGAGGTGACAGTTTTATTACAAATTTTGTTTAGAAAAGGAATCTGAATTTAAAATTTTAAGTTTATTCTATTTTAATTACTTTAATTCAAATATTCGCAGGTATGCATTTTTTAGCCAATTTACATTTCCAGTGTTAAAATTTTAATATTTATAAACAAAAATGTTGATTTCTAATAAACATATCCGAAAGATTATTTTATCTAAATTTTAGAACAATTTTTATTTTAGCAAAAGCGTAAAAAAAACTAATAAATAGGAACATTTAAAATGCACGGGAAGAACCAGGAATTTTGCGCGCAAAAGTTGACAGAAAATTATTTTTTTATTATTCGAAGGGTTAAAGTTTTCAATTTATTGAAACATTAGCTGCGCACAGGAGGCTTCTCCCAATTTTATTGAAAACCTCAAAGCTCGCGTTCAACTCACATATTATGGCTCGTATACCAACGTTTCTTCCTCCTGATCTGGAGAAATATGCCAAGGCAACCGAGATTATATGTATTCTATGGAATTCAATTGATACATTCTCATTGAAGCTTACATCATCCATTGCTTACCGCGTGATCTTTGTTACTGGGAGCTTTCAGTGAGATTGATTTAGCGGAAAGACCTTATCTCGTCTCTATGAGCTTCAGACCTCTATGGCCATTGATCATTGATAAAGCATTGTGTTCGTACATCGAATGCTAAGGAGAGGTCTTACAAGTTACAAGCGATTTTTTTTCAGGACTTAATCAATCGTGGCGTAGAAAATTTAAGGAATTATTAAGTACAATTGATTTTATTCTTAGTTTTCTGTGTCGGTGCCGTCAATAAAATGTGTTACTTTTTTATAAGAACAACTCTCTTTTTACAACTTTTGAAGGCATCCTATCAACGTAATATATTATTGAAGAAGAAGAAAACACTTATAATCGAAACGAAAATATGAAAGAGAACAAGACACAGAAAAGTAGAAAAAGATAATGGTCGCAACTGGGACTCGAACCCAGAACCTCTTGTTAACCTTCAAAAGTTATAAAAAGAGAGTTGTTCTTATAAAAAAATTGAATATTTATTTAGACTTTTATAAAAAAGGTCAATATATGTTTCCTATAAAAAAAATCGAACATTCAATTTTTATGAGAGGAACTCTCTTTTTATAACTTTGGAAGGTTATTCCCATTAATGTAATATATAATTTAAGAAGAAGATAATAATAACAATCTAAACGAAAACATGAAAGAAAACAAGACACAGAAAAACAGAAAAAGATAATGGTCGCAAATGGAACTCGAACCCAGAACCTCTCGTCTATCCGGGACGTGCGTTTACCAATTACCATCTTCTAGACGGTTACTGACAAAGACTTAACACATTTCAAATTAGAGAGTCTGGTTAAAAGACGAAACATAAATGACCTCTTAATGCTTTATAAAATTGTGAATAATCGTGTAGACAGTAACTTAGTCAACTAAATCAAGTTATACGCCAGGCCCAAATCTACCAGAAACCTTAACATATTCTGGACTGAAATTTTTACCAATAAATACTTGATATTTTAATCCAATGTCTAGAATGTCTCGATCATACAACGATCTTGTTAAAATACACACTTTCATGGACATATTTGTAAATAATATAACATGTTTCAAAAAATATCTCCACGATTTGTGCACCTAAAAAAAAATATTTTTTTTGTAGTTTTATTACATTTCAGTAAATACTTCATAAATAGTGTATACTTGTTATGTTTTTCAATTTTGTATTTATGTTTTTAAGTTATGTATAACTAATACTTGCATTGTTTTTCATGTGTTTGCTTCTGTGAAAATTCAAATGTGATAACTGCAGACACTCTAGTCTAGGGCTATTTATATTTGTATTTTAATTTATTACATATGACCCACAAAAATGTTTTATAAATATCCTGTTTGTGTCTCAAATAAATAAATTAATTAATATATTTATCCGGGTTACAAACCCTATCTATACCTGGTTATCTAAGTTACAAACCAGGTCATAGAACGACTGTTTCCAATGAAAAGGGTAAAATTAAGTTAAAGTAAAGTTGCCTATGATATGGGAAAATTATTCTAAAATAATATTGTTAATTCTAAAATTTGAAAATGTGAGATTGACAATAAGGAACACCAGTCAAAAATATTATGGCTTTAAAAAATATATTCATACAGACCAATGAACGCTGATTCTGAATATATAAGTTTTATTTCATGATATTAAACATAGAGTTCTTAAAAAAATAGTGCATTTTTAAACCTCTCGTCAAAACGCACTGTAAAGTTGGTATTACTGAATGGTTAGTGCTGACGTCACGCGTCACCAGTCATTGTATTGAAACTTTGATTATGTAGGTATGACACAAGTCATCAGTATTAACAACATTTCATGTTATTCGTTATTTCATACTGTTTATAGAGATTTAGTTGTTGTGTTTATTGAAACAATATTTAACCCTAAATAATTCAGTATCAAAAATAGAAGTATCCCTATTTGTTTATCTCTATTATTTAAAATATTGAAAAACTTTAAACTGTATCAAAAATTGTATAATATGCTACACCAAAATGCTACCCAGAGACGGGCAAAGCGGCTCAGTTGAACGAGAATGAAAAGATCCGGTTCAGTGAATCGGCTCAATTGAACGACTGAATTAAGCTACGGGCACACTTGCTCATTAGAAGCCAAAGAGCATGCTTCCTAGTAGCAATTGCTACCCGCTCACTCGTTCGCAACGATCCGCGAACCGCGAGCTAATGTGTCCGTAGCTTTGAAGATCGGTCTTACGGATCCGTATGAAAATCCGGGTCACTGAGCCGACTCGTTCGCGAACGACTCACTTCTCTACGAACTTCTTTTTCAAAATGGCCGTCGTCGATCAGCTTGTAGGCGCTCACCTTATTTGCCTACAATTTTTGCAGTGTGCAGGTGATGCTCCGTATGAGATAGTATTGATTTTAAAAGCTAAACAAAATTATAATTTCAATCAATTTCTATACCACTCTCCCGTAATAATATTGAAAAATATGATAACATAATAAATATAATGTAATAAATAAACGAGGCAAGGAATGTGTGCAAAGACCGGGATGTTTGGCGGTCCGTCCTCTCTGCCTACCCCTGCGGGGAAACGGCGTGATGGTTAGTTAGTTAGTTATAAATAAATAGTTCCACCTAAATAATGTTTTAACTTATCGAATAGTACCATACTTTCTTCCGTATAGCTGTCATACAAAATGAACACCTGTTGAAAAATTTTTCAGGAGTGATGACGTCACACGATTCACTATACGTGCGGTGTTTTTCTGGGGATCTTGAAAAATTAAATCTTTGAACATTATTTTAACTTTTAAAAGAAACTCTAAAAAAGATATGCAGTTATTTAAGTTAGAAGGTCATTATTCATTAAAAAAAATAAAAAAAATTGGACCGGAGTTCTCTATTATGACAGTTTCTTAGAAGGTGGCAATGGCTGGTAAAAGCGCACGTCCCGGTTAGACAAGAGGTTCTGGATTCGAGTCCCAGTTGCGAACATTATCTTTTTCTAATTTTCCATGTCTTTTTCTTTTTCATATTTTCGAATAGATTATTAGTTTTATCTTCTTCATCAATGATATTATGTTATACATCTGCGTAATTTTAAATAAATATTTATTAAACTTAATGCTTGACTTAATAGTTTTGGCCGTACAGTGTAGGTACATACCACTAAATATGGTAATACGTACCTACCTATTAGTGTTTATCTACCCTGTCCTGCAAAATAATGCAATTTTTTAATATTAACTCCACACAGACTCCAAGGAAAATAATTTCCTTCAGAGCTTACATGATCTTTGGGGATTCTGTTGTAGGGTCTTTTTGATGAGAGTAAGGAAGTGATCATGAGTCTTGAAGGGACCCACGTTGTAGGAGGGATGAAACGCACAGGCCGGCAAATTCACAGCCGAGCTGTTGAACTCAAGAGCGTGTTGTAAAAACGACCCGTCCTCTTGGGATGAATGTCAACTGTGTAAAAATCCCGACTACACACCGGTTCAATGGGTATTGTTCCTCGGACCATCTTCCATTGAAATACCGGTAGAACAAGCACCAACGGCATTCCCACCAGAGGCCTGTCCTCTAAAGATTTCCATCGCAAACGACCAATGCCCTAAAATGAATTTCCTGTTGCTGGCAAGCGAATATTTATTAGAAGAAGTTATATTTTAGAATTTCTCCAAACGTTTATAAATGAGAAGCTACTACCCGCCTCACTGAGCCAGCCTGCGTTGAGTCGGTCATTTCGCAAGTTAATTTGTAATAGTTACTAATCATTTTTTTTTATAGAAAGACAAACATTCCCGGATTACGATAACCCGACAATATTTGAAAATCTCCTTCTACTACCACAGTAAACCGAAAATGTTGCTTGAGTCGTGATGGAGGAATTAGCCAGCCGAGGAATCGAACACGGGACGCCTGGGTGGAACTCAAACGCGATGTCAACTCAGCCATTGACTGGTCGTTACATATCTTTATTGTCGTTATAAATGGTCGACATTCATAAACTTATATTGAAATGCATTTACTCAATAGTTTGGTAACATCAATAACTTAGAATTTGGGGTGAGTCCACCGGTAAATCACTTTTGATTCAAATGTTTACGTTACCTTTGAAATCTTTTAGTTTTTTCATATTCCATCTGGAAGAATGTTCGAAAGTCTCGTTGCAAGGAGCTTGCAACGAGACTTTACAATACTGGTATCTAAAGTTTCGTTGGTCAAAAGTAGTATGCTTTACAGGATTTTGTATTAAGTTTCAGATATTGTTTCGAGTGCAGCGAGTATTTAATCTTTTTTGTTTGTATTTATATATATTTGTATATAGATGAGTGAGGATAGCTTTAGCGAATACCTGCCGAACGTCAAACATATTAATAATATTAAAGATTAAGAAGTCTGTAATTAGCGGTAGCCCAATGATTATTTTCATAATAGTTTTCTGTGCCTTTATGACCGGATCTAGTTCAGAAGTGCCACTTTCCCATGGTATGATACCATATTCAGTAATATATTGACAGATTGTAAAATAATACCGAGGTATATACTTCATCTGTCTTGTGCGCTCATTGTAAGGACATTGACAACATTCATCTGAATTCAACGTTATGTTTGTTCCAGTAAAGGCATCGCCGTGAGGTTGACCTATAATATGCTTGACGTGACTATTTAGTTTTCCCGGTGTTCAGTTTGAGCGTATTTGTCCAACCACTTTTTAACAATGCTTATATCCATTTCAGCTTTTTGGTATACAGCTAGTTATGTGTCCGCTTCAAAGACTCCAGATACTAATATCTACAGCCTGTATGTCGGACGAATATCCACGGCTCATATGTTGGACTAATATCTATGAACTTCAGAGTGAGGATTAATATCTACAGAGCTAAAGTCGGACGAATATCTATACAGAGGGCAGCTGAGCAAGAGGTTGTACGGAAAAGCATAAATTACTTCAAAGCTTAAACGTTTAAAGTACGTACATGATGTTTTTGCATAATATTACGTATTTTGCTGTTTATGAGGACAATAATTTATTGAACAAAAATGGAGGTCATAATACAAAGATATTTATTTATTTCGAAACACACGGCACCACAACCTAACCTAACCTAACTGACGTAGAAATGGTCATGGTGACAGACTAAATAATTTAGAAGCACTCGAAATAAATAAAGCTGTTAAAACGAAAACCCAAATCCTTAATAATCAGCTAAATGTGTCCAATAGTCCGATATCACGGATTTTTACATACATACATACATAAAATAAGTTTTTTAAACTGCACATGCAATATTACGTTATTCCAATATGCTGTACATACTTGAAAATCCAACCTCTGCCAGAGCTGTAGATATTCGTCCACACTTTGGTTCTCATAGATATTAGTCAGCAGTTTGAGCTGTAAATATTCGTCCTCACTTTGGTTTTCATAGATATTAGTCCGATTTGTACAGTTTTTGGAATTCCTGTAGATATTAGTAGACTCCTCCGCTTCAAATAGTTAGGACAATGTCATCGGAAAAACTAATGATTTTCCCCTGAATATTAATGTTGCGTAAGTCGTTAATATACAACAGGAACAAAGACAGTACTAATATGCTTCCTTGTGGTACACCTTAGTTAGTTGAGCGCTGGTTGGTATGAACGTTTTTTTATTTTAACTTGTTGCTTGCATCCACTAAGTACCTAGGTTTTAAAAAATTTAAGTTCCTTGCCCGTAATACCGATTTTTTTTTTCAAGTTTATTGATTAATTTACTGTGTGGTATTGTATCACAAAGGCTTTATACAGGTCTAAGAAGATTGAAACACATGTTTTGCTTTTATCAAGGTTTTTAATAGAAATCGGTGACAGCGGCAATTGCGTCTGAGGTACTCTTGTTTTATTGATAACCGTAATGATTTTCTGAGAACAGTTTATCGCTTACGAGAAATTTTACCAACTGTGCGTTGATAACTTTTTCAAATAATTTAGATAGACTGGTCAGTAGAATGATTGATCTGTATTTGTTTTCATCTGTCTTGTTACCTGTTTTATGTACAGGAATAGCAAGACACTGTTTCAGGTTTGACAGGAAATGTCCCTAAGTGATCTAAGCTTTATTAAATGTTCCAGGGGCAATGTAATTTCCATAGACATTCAAAATCTTGGCTATAAAAACTTGCACGTAAATTTTTTTCAGCGCCCTAGTCGTTTTTCCCGATAACGGCGCCTATTATTATATAGGAATTCCATCCCATAGATAGGTATCACAACGGTTAGGAAGTTTTATTATACAAAATTTCCATTGCAAATGATATGAAATGAATAATTTTGCCCAATTCGTTGCGATAATTAATTTATGAAATCAATGCAAAAAGGTTCAACTTTATATTCTCGCAAAACATCAAGTTTTGTTGAAAAGGCAAACTTGACTACGTGGTTGATGTTTTACTTAATTCTCAGCTTAGGTTTTTTTCGGAAATGTAAAAAGTGTGTCTTTTTCATTATTCATGAGAATTCACAACGTTATTTGTGTAAATATTTTTGCCGCAAGACAAGAAGCAGATAAAATACGACGATGAAAATTGGTAGAAACATTTTTAAAATGTTATATTTTATTTAATTATATACCTATGTGCCTACATAAAAAACCAAAATATGCTTGCTTGGGTGTATACAGTATATGAGTGTATGAGATATCTACTCGACTACGAATCCGGTGGTTGTGGGTGGAAATCCTGGCAGGTAAATTAAATTCAATTAATTGGTGTTATTTTAAAACGAATTCATTTATACCATTATATTTTCGGCACGTTCCAAAGTCGAAGGTAGGTACTCTGAGTTTCACTCTAGTGAAAGATCACCATTCCTAATTAATAGTTTGCTTGAAAAGTGAGAGATCACCATTCCTAATTAATAGTTTGCTTGAAAAGTGAAAGATCACCACTCCTAATTAATAGTTTGCTTGAAAAGTGAAAGATCACCATTCCTAATTAATAGTTTGCTTGAAAAGTGAAAGATCACCATTCCTAATTAATAGTTTGCTTGAAAAGTGAAAGATCACCACTCGTAATTAATAGTTTGCTTGAAAAGTGAAAGATCACCATTCCTAATTAATAGTTTGCTTGAAAAGTGAAAGATCACCATTCCTAATTAATAGTTTGCTTGAAAAGTGAAAGATCACCATTCCTAATTAATAGTTTGCTTGAAAAGTTAAAGATCACCATTCCTAATTAATAGTTTGCTTGAAAAGTGAAAGATCACCATTCCTAATTAATAGTATGCTTGAAAAGTGAAAGATCACCACTCGTAATTAATAGTTTGCTTGAAAAGTGAAAGATCACCATTCCTAATTAATAGTTTGCTTGAAAAGTGAAAGATCACCATTCCTAATTAATAGATTGCTTGAAAAGTGAAAGATCACCATTCCTAATTAATAGTTTGCTTGAAAAGTGAAAGATCACCATTCCTAATTAATAGTTTGCTTGAAAAGTGAAAGATCACCATTCCTAATTAATAGTTTGCTTGAAAAGTGAAAGATCACCATTCCTAATTAATAGTTTGCTTGAAAAGTGAAAGATCACCACTCCTAATTAATAGTTTGCTTGAAAAGTGAAAGATCACCATTCCTAATTAATAGTTTGCTTGAAAAGTGAGAGATCACCATTCCTAATTGATAGTTTGCTTGAAATGGATTTAACAGTGTTTGGTGACTATGTCCGAATAACCGAACACTTCCTCCTCATTATTCCAATTGGGGATTTTTTTAAAATTCTTTATTGAGTTAGTTTATACTACGATAGAATAATAGAATATAAACAAGGCAACATTTCATTAAATAAATTTAAATATTTTTACAGTAAGCATAACGTTTCTTTTTAAATACATTCATTCTTCCTTCATCTTTCATACTTTCATACTTTCAGACATTTCATCATACATCTTTAGTCTACTTTCCATTACGCAGTTCTGTGATTTTGAATTTTTCTTATGTGGCAATCTAACTCTAGGATGCCAGAGTTTCGCTGGCTCCAGACGATTGGGATCAGTTGGGACAGTTGGAAATTAAAAAAAAAACAACAAGCACGGTTCCATCCATCCATTCTCCCTTGAACATCCTTGATTATCATTTTTGACGATGCGGGGTCCTTCTTCATAATCTTTGTTTATCCAGGTCAACCGACTATGAAATAAATATAAATCCCGAATAACTCACTCGGATATAACGAGCAAACACGGACTGAATGCGCTGGATGCCTTATAAAGCTCTCCTGCCACAGCCACGGCCTGTACTACATGGACCCAATGCCATATTCAATAACATACACGCTCTTCTATAATGCACGGCGCGTATTAAGTAGAAAGGTTTTGTGTATTATAATATATTCCGTAGATAGAATGGCATAATACACTCTTGTTCAAACACTTTCAATGTAAATTAATGTTCGCACCGTCAGACGCTTAGCCCGTTTCAAATCGGGCTTAAGACTTTGATGATAGAACTGGATAGGGTGCAGTCTAATACTTGCAGAACCATGTAAACCAGTCTCAAAGTGGGCGATAACGCCCCCCTGTGGACGCTGAACGCTTTAAGGGGGATAGTAGAAGGCTAAGAGAAAATTAGGGGGCGTTAAGAAATCAGTTGCAAGTTATGCTGTTACTCGTGATTTTAAAATAATTCCAACCTGCTATTAACAAACTCGTCGAAATGCGTCAGATTCCTTTACTAAACATTAGACAAGTTTTATTATTTTTAATAAATATATAATACTTTTTAAAATCTCAAAGTGGGCGGTAGTCGAAATAAGTTTGAAAACCTGTAATGAAAACAATGTAAAATACTTACAAAACAAAAAGAAATAATTTTTTTTTTATAATTTTAATTTTGATTTAATAAAAAATAGTATTCTACGAATTAAAAACATAAACAATTAACAAAAAATAAAATAAATAGAAAACAAAAAAATGCAGTCCAATTACGAAAGTTTTTTTTTATCAAAGCGTCCTTCCAATTTTTACAATTTTATATATAGCAGTGAAAAACTGTGAACTAAGGGTCGACCGAGAATAAATTAAAACCTCGGTCGAGACCGAGAATAGATAAATTGAGAAAAAACGAAAATGCGCTATTTTTTCATAGTTTAGCAATAATGAAACATTATACCTACTTAGTAAACACATTAAATCGAAATAACACACCCTAACAAACCCTAGTCGACCAATCACAATCGACAGCTCTCTCACGCACTGACACCAAGTGACGAATGTGGACGCGCGCGATAGATTTGAATTCCATTATCCTCTACCGTACCTACTTACAACGGTCTCGGTTATGGCCAAGAATCTCGGCGATTTTTCGCCGAGAACCGAGACAGAGTTCTCGGTAGAATTTGTAGCCGAGAATGTCGAGACCGAGACCGAGACTGAGATCTCGGTCGACCCTTACTGTGAGCCCATTGAGTGTTTTAGACTTAAGGGAACGTACCCGTACTACGTGACCAATTTTTAACCCCCCCCCCCCCTCCCGGTGACCAAAAACCTAAGCAACCCGCCGCTCATTTGTACCAAGCGTAGTATTTTGAAGACCCCCCCCCCCCCCCCCGAATAGGTCACGTAGTATGGGTACGTTCCCTAAGGGCCGACCAGTGTCTTAGGAACATACGTAATATACTTAGTTGTTGAATTGCCAAAATAAAATATTACTCGTATTATGATATAGTATGTACAACTCCTACTCTAGCAACTCGAAACAGCAGAAATACGAATGCTTAGATGGTCGGCAGGAGTATCACTAAAAGATAAGATTAAAATTTCACGCATTCGTGGTAGCCTGGGTGTCACAGACATAAACAGTAAGCTGGAGGAACGACAGTTGAGATGGTATGGTCACATAAATCGGAGACCATCAGACCACACAGTGAAGCAGGCAATGTCTATGAAGCTTCATCGACAGTCATCCAGAGGAAGACCGAAGAACTCCTGGATGACTCGATGCTCCAAAATATTTCAGAGAAACGGCCTGGATGAAGGCGATACTCAGAACAGGAGAAACTACAACCTGAGAACAAGAAGAGCCGACCCCAACAGCCTACCTAGGCAATGAGTTGGGACTGCGCAAGGAAGAAGACTCGTATTATGATATAGGTAAAGTATGTCCACTAAATATTATTTTTTCGACTCTAAGGCAACTCAATGAGCGCTTTTATTATTACCGCGACGATTCACTATTACGGTACCGTGACGGCATAAAACAGGCAATAAACATATGTTACAACGCTTACAAAGATGAGATGCACAATGTACGTAGGTCTGTTTCCTCTAAAGAAAAAAGTAATAATTTTCTTGCATCTCTCTCACACACCGTACCGTGACGTTTCCCTAGACCCCTATAATACTATCTACTAGCCGTGACGATAATTTTGAAAGTATAAGTTTACAAGGATAACATTGAAATGTGAAAATTCAAAAAATTCAAAAACGTCAAATGTCAATGCGCCGATGGTTTTGCTTTTGTTCTTAAGCTGCAGCTCTTTCTTACACACTAAATAACACAGTCGAAAATGAGACAAATAGTGAACTTCTGCACATCTCCCAAAGGAAACGTACAATCATTATCATACGTCTCCCTCAAACGTATAAAGAAAATGAAACGCAATTCCCGTCGCCGTGGCTGAGCCGTAATAAGATGCATGTCTGTTTCCTCCAAAGAAAAAAAGTAGTACTTTGGAGGACAGTCTCATCTTTTGTTTCGCCATTATTTAATTTGAAAGAAAGAGCTGCAGCATTATAGCGATAAGGAACGTATGTTTATTGCCTTTTTGCCGTCACGGTACCGTGAACGTGGATCGTCACTGTAATAATAACAGCGCTCAATAAATCAGTTAAAAATAGAAATATTTCTGGATTGAAGAATGAGCTAATCAATTTCATTTTGACAAAATTTGTTATGTGAAACTTCATCAAGCCACAAGTGTGTTAATTTACGTACCTACCTACGTAATGTACATACATGGTGATAAGATAATAATTTTTTAAAAGTGATTATTGAGGTTATTTGGACTTAAGTGCCTCCGTTCACGGAGATACAAGTTACTATACAATACAAGCTCCTCGATCCTCGTGCGCGTATCATACGCGCCGATCATAAGTACCCCCCGTACGATTTAGCTGGTGCCCGTTCACGGCGCTACGCGGTGGCCGTCGGTTTCCAATTAGAAGTGGGTTGATTCACTCATTTTACGGAATCAATTCCGGACCTATATTCGACTGAGTGGACTCGATTCACTGGACTCGCTCCTTTGATTCCGGCGATTCCACCGGACTCACCGAATCAAACTCATTGTGGCGTTCCGCCGGAGTCGTTGAATCGGCCGGAATCAAACTCAGTTTGGCTCTTGCTGATTCAATGCCAGAGTTGATTCCGCCGGACTCGCCGAACCAAACTCATTGTGGCGCTCCGCCGGAGTCGTTGAATCGGCCGGAACCAAACTCAATTTGACTTCTGCTGATTCAATGCCGAGAGTTGATTCAGCTGAACTCGCCGTACTCGGTGGAATCGTGGAACGTTACGGAGTTAAGGAATCATGTGTTTAAGTAGCCGGGCGTGTGTACATTAACATGCTATTGTTTATTTCGAGCGAGAAGTCTTATCTTTATATAGCTAATAATAATGTATTTGACATGAGAGATATCTTTGCCGGCTTTATGAGAACCGTGTAAGATATTTACGATAAATTTGAAACTTACGAACAGTGGAGTCCTTGTATAGCAGTGAGCCATGGAACCGGCAGAGGAAGGATGAAAGTAAACTGAATGCTGTTGAAATGAGATCCCTGAGGCGTATATGTGGTGAAACTATGTATGATCGTGAGAGAAATGTGGAGATCCGCAAATAATGTAAGGCTGATGTAAGCATAATGAGTAAGATTAAGAAGGGGACCCTCAGATGGTTTGGGCAAGTAGAGCGAATGAACGAAGAAAGTAGTGTAAGGAGAATATATGGCAAAATGTGAATGGTGGAAGATGTTGGGGACGCCCGGGGAAGACATGGCAAGATCAAGTGAATCAGATACTTGAGTCGGGCCATGTCAAAAGTCAGAATAAAAGAAGAGTATGTTTGAGACGATGTATGAATGTGAGTGAGGCAAGGAGTGTGTGCCAAGATCGAGTTGTTTGGCGGTCATTCCTCTCAGGAATGAGAAAAACCCCTGCGGAGAAACGGCGTGATGGTTAGTTAGATATTTTACGTTCTTCATAAAACTAGTAATTCACCAGAGTATCACCGGCGCGAACTTGCGGGAAGGCAAATTTGCTCCGTGATGACCGACAAAAGGTAAAAAGCAGTGCTCCTTGCTATCTTTTGACTAAGATATAATGCTATTTCTTTTCGAAAAATGTTTTCACGCTGTCATCGCGCCCCGCTAGAGCAATACAACGCCGCCCCGCTTGCGCCACACACCTCATCCCGTGAATAAGTCCTGTATTCTCACTCTGTCACTCGTTCCCGAGTGATAGAGTGACAAATCCCCGCCCGGCCTGCGCCGCGCACCTCCTCCCGTAAATGATTCCTGCCGCCCGGCCCGCGTCGCACACCTCCTTCCGCGTCAACCTCGCCCGAGTGCGAGCGACTCCGGAACTGATTCATAACATTTTGCGGACTCGGAACGAATCAAACGCATTCGGACTCGGAATCTTTGGATTCGTTCCGGCCGGAACGACACACTTCTATTTCCAATCAGTATCACGGTACCGACAGTGCTGATTGCACGCGACGGTCGCATCGTTTTTGTCTGATACTTATTCGTTTGACGTTTGACAGAAATGGCGTCGGAACATGAAAGTAATGTTAGATTTGTTCTGGAAGTGGGAAAAATGCTTGTTTACATAACTGTACTTTACCAGAATACGTAAGAAACGATTTAGTGGAGAAGGCATGGATTGATGTTGGAAAAAAAGTCATATGACATCGCATGCCAGCGTGTTCACTCCACGGCTGCACGTGAAAAATGATCAAATTCAGTATATTTCGGATAGCGCCGTGTACGAAGACTAGCATTAAAAAGTGGAATATCAGCAGGGTACTTGTGGTTTCGTTACAATTTTTTTTATTTTTTTATGTTCTTTATTCAGTAAAGTTTATACATTACAGTAAATGGACATTTTTTGGCCATCACACTAGGCACATGCCCGTGTTGTAGTGGCCAATTTTATGTTAAGTATAATACTTAATACAAATTAAAAATAAGTTGAAAAACAAAATAATATAAAAATAAAATAAAAAAATTTATACATCTGAAACAAGTATGATGTGTAAAGGAATTAAAAATAATGCAAAATATCTACATAAGTTTAAGATATATGAGTATAAAAAATAAGTATGGAAAAACAGAAAAATTAAAATTAATATGAAAAGTATATGAAAGAAAATGCGTATTATTGAATTAAAAATAATACAAGGAGCATGTATAAAAAAAATAAAAAAATACAAGTACGTTTGTGTAATTAAAATACTATCAAAATGTAATAAAAATACAAGTACATTTTAAGTACAAGTGTGTTTGTAAAAGATACAAATACAATATAAAATCTAAGAAAGTACTATTTGGTAAGAGAGATTTTAAGTAAAGTATCTCCATGAACGGAGGGCCTAAGTGGATCACATTTTGATTTCCAGTAACATTTTCATTTTCTACTGACAGCAAAAAATTCAAATAATATCAGAAATTTATGGTTAAAGTAAGTACCTACCCCTGGTACAACTCTTAAGACCCCGTACTTATAGGAAACATTATTTTGACATGAATAAGTTTTTTGTTATTTTTTTTTTTGTTAAAACAATTAAAACATTTCTTATATGATTACACTTCTGAGGATTTTGTAATAACACTAAATTATCAAGAAAGGCAAGAAAATCACGTAAATTCCGTTCAGATGAATGTAACACAACTCCAATTTGTATTTCATCAATAGCTTAAAAATGAAGCGACTCGTGAACGCAAAACAATTAAATTAAATCTCCAGAAAGCATCTTAAAAGCAGTAGGTATTGTGAATTGCATTTTTCATTTAGTTCCCTATTTTGGGCCTTTATTTCAATTCTAGTTGTGATTTTTTCAAAAATTCAATTAGAGAAAAGCCAGTGGGTCTATGGCATTCTCAATTGGTGTACAGTGGTGTAGGTGCTGTTGTTTTCTTTGATAAATAATGCACCTCTTATGATCAGGTGTCTCAATAATACTTATTCTAGATTAAGAGATTACGTGTTTATTATCGTTTTACGGACTTAACGTCCGTTCTAACAAATGTTCTGTGATAATCTGGAGCAGAGGAAATGTTCACGTAGGGGGCCTCGAAAAAACGCTTCGAAATACAGTCAGTCACGTGTTTATAAAAAGTCTGCAAAAATACAGTATTTTTATTTTTTTTCTATATACGCTGAATGGAAAAAAGTGGTTACTTATGTTTTTTATACATTATCACCATACAGGATGCCCTTAGGGCTATGTCATCTTTGGGGATGCTGTGTGAAAGGTCTTTTAAGTTATGGGAAGGAAAAGGGGATGTGGGGTATATGTATCTAGGAGTGACGGACGTATGAATCCATACCTTACACTGCGGTGCAATGGGTCGAGAGAGTCCGGCTGGAGAGGTCTAGGTTAGGTCTCCCTCAACGAATCTTACCCGATCCGACCGGCCACGAAGTAGATGGGCAAATGCTTTGACCGCCAAGACCTAGACAAACCTGACCCCTACGAACCCGGGCACCCCTGCTAAATCTAAACCTGCTAAATCACCACTTGGGCTGACCTATGGCAGTGATGTTGGTTATCCAATAAATGGTTGCCGGGGCGGCGGTACCCATACCAGCCTCCCAAATTGAACCTGGGTATATAAGTACATGCTGTACGGTTTGAAATCTCTTTGGTGTAGGTTTCTTTGCAATATATATATATTTTTTTTAATAAATAGTTCTGGTTTAAAATAAGTGCTATTCGGGGCATGTAATATTTTAGTCCCGCCACTGAAATGATGTTGATGGAGTAGGTAGTGTGTACTGTAAGTATGATGGTGATGGTGGATGGTAGACCCCGGGATAATCCCACCCTGACCCGATACAGCCACAGCCTGCTGGCTGCCCTATATCTATTGTTATATTGTGTAGCAGGGGTAGTGGTGTTCAGGTTGTGGTACGCGAGCAACTCTCTAACCTTAAGTATGAACTGTTAGATAGTAAGATGTAAATATCTACGTGGTATGGTCTGTGGTAAGTGAGTGCGGTGTATTTCCTATCTATGCAACGGTGCCGAAGAGATCAATTACGTTAGGGAACGTACCCATACTACGTGACACGTTTAGGGGGGGGGGGGTCTTCAAAATGTCACGCTCCATACAAATGAGCGGCGGGTTGCTTAGGATTTTGGTCACCGGGGGGGGGGGGGGGGGGGGTTAAAAATTGCAAAAAGTTGGTCACGTAGTATGGGTACGTTCCCTTAGTTCCTCGGAGCATATTTTATTGAAACACCTTTAGTAATAATAAAAAATTTCCTTCCGAGGCCTGTGCTCTAAAGATTTTCGTCCGTTGGTTAAAATGAAAGAATCTACTTAACGGTTTGAACCATTTTTTCGTACAGTTTGAATACTATCGGTGTACTAAGCCACAAATATATTAAAACTTTCATACATTAAAATGATTTGCCTTGTGTAATTTAATTATTAATAATTTGCTTAAATTTCAGATTTTTTTAATAAATTATACGGGTGTTATATATCATTAATTCAAGGTGTTTATTTACTGCGGTTTTATTGTGCATTTATATGGCAATGAATATTTAATTTGAACAATTTTGAATGACAGTTTTGGTAAGGGAACGTACCCATACTACGTGACCCATTCAGGTGGGGGGGGTCTTCAAAATACCACGTTTGGTATCTACAAATGAGCGGCGGGGGGCTTAAGTTTTTAGTCAACGGGGGGGGGGGAGGGGGGGGGGGGGCGGTTAAAAATTGCAAAAAGTTGGTCACGTAGTATGGGAACGTTCCCTAAGATACATATTATAAACTAACTATTTGTGTCACGTTAGGTGCTTAATCCCCTTTTTTTCAAAACCTAGCCAAAGTTTATCTGCCCCTGTTAATACATTTGAACATATTGTATTAATAATGCGGCCTGATTTATACTCGTACATGCAAGTAGGAAGCTATCAACAGGCATGCTAAATTATTAATCCGAACGAGAAAGATTTAAATCCCAGGTACCTACTTAATATTTGCCTACTTGCAAGCTGGAAGTTGGATTAATATGAATAAACAAATCGACAAACGACAAATAATGTTGAACATAATGTATGACAAAAAAAGATTTAAATTAAGCATCTACTTGCTTCCAACTTCCAGTTATTTCTTGCGCAGCCCCGTGAAAAATCATCGGAATATTCAAAATAAAAATACCCAATCATATTTCTGTGCTCCTGGTTTGCTTTTTGTTGGCAGGTTAACGTTTTAACATTTATTACCTATTATTTATTTTGTATCTATATTATGTATAAAATTGTGACATTGCTCCACTGCGGAAATTAACACTGATTACACGCTTGACTTGGGGAGTAAGCTGGTGAATGCGTGACAAGAACGTTATGAAAAGCGAGGCGAACGGTAGTTGAGAGTGAGATATTAGATAGTGCAGATAGAAAGAGAGTGAGTTACGTTTCGTATATTAGGTACTGTAGGGGCAAGAGAGAGAGAGGTGCGAGCACACATTTTCTTTCTCTCTTTCTCTCATGGCCAGGTACGCTTCGTATATCTACGACACAGTGTCGGCCTATAGTCTGTATCACACTGTAGGAGCAACAGAGAGCAGTGCGCGCACACATTTTCTTTCTCTCTTCAGGGGAATTTCAGATATGGGCTATTTTCGCCAATAAAAAGACCGGCATACACAAAATTCTCTCCCTTTTCGGGGCACTCCACGGGGAGTCATAGAGCTACAAAAATATAATATAACAGACCGTGTTCTTTTTTCAATAGAACTGTACTTCTGTGAACAGTGTTCGCATCTAAAAAAAATTTTTCTATTTTTTTCTTAAACTCGTATATTCCCTTTCTTCCTCTTCCTTATCTCCTTCCCCTCCCCACTAGCTTCAGCCTCACAACATACCTCAATTGGGGATTCCATAGTCTCACTGGCTTCAGATGGGAGCAGTTAGGACCCTTTTGTGGTATTCATATAAAAAAAATATACTAAAAAATCTAACCACATTTTCCTCTAAAATCACACGATTTGTAAGTACGTACTTAAATACCATCAACCAAAGCCGTGTTGAGCTCCTTTGGACATTGTAACGCTGTCCGAAGGAGGTAGCGCAACACGGCATAATATCCCAAAAATAAATAACGAAAATTCTTTCGACCAAGAGAATCTGTAAGTGAAAAACCATAAAAAATTTCCAATTTTTTTTTTATACTTTTAAATAAGGAATTACGCAATTTGTCCGAAGAATTGTTACCGTTTCAATGATAATTCCATTCTTCTTTCAAACTTCAGGCTCTCCCATAATATCGATCATTCAGTTTTGATGGCTATCAGTAGGAACCTCGAACATGCGAACCGTAACGGTATTAAAAGGTAGTAGGTATCTCCAACACGGCCGCCATGTTGATCCGGAACGAGAACGTAACAAACCATAATTTACAAGTAGATGAAATTCCGATGGTCTTCGCTACGCCCAGTTAATTAATGCAAAAATTCGGTATGAAAATGACATTATTTTAATAATTAGTATTTGAGACGGGAATAAAGCTGTCAACTGTTGATCAAATTGTTCGTCGGTTTTCGCGCACATCCAGTTAGGCGCGCAATTGTCAGTGCGCATGCGACTGCGCATTACGGTTAATCCGGGCGGCCCGGGGGCTGCCACCCTAATCCAGCATCCAGCTTGACGGGGCTAATGGCTCACAGGGCGCTCACTGACAGCGCTCACAGGGCGCGTAGGGGCCTAACTCGCCCGACTCGGCCTGTGCAGGATTAATGGAATTGGAGGAATAGCGAGGTAACATATTAAAAAACAAATTTCGCATTCGAAGTTGATACTCTCTTATTTGTTTATTTATTTACTCTCTCACTCGGAACCTACATATGTCATCTTACGAGACGTTATGTGGAGGGTCTCTTTAAGAATAGGAAGGAGAGGAAGTTGTGGGAAGGAAAAAGGTTTGAGGGGTGGGTAAAAATCTGGGGGTCAGTGAGTCTAGGATAAAGCCATCTTTTTAAATTCAGTGCAAGGCGAGAACCCCATGAACCCGGGCCAGGCACCCATGCTAAGTTACCAAACGTAGCGAACCACTTAGACCTGACCTATGGCAGGGGTGTCGCATAATCACTGAAGAAGGAGGAAGCGCTACATGGCATAATAACCCAAAAATAAATCACGATAACGATGAACCGACGGCGAACCCTGGAATATAATGTGCCAAAAATATTTAACATGTTACCAATTAATATATAAGAATTGTGATTCTACAAATAGATTCAGATATATGCTGAAACAATGGCTGCTAAATAGAGATTATATTAATTCATGTGTTAATTGTGATAATCTGTATAGTTATAGTAATAAGTAATAATGTTATGTATGTATGTTTAAATTGTAACTGAACATTAACATCCTGTTGACAAACTGTTTTATTGCGGTATAACGGGATTGTACCTTGAAAACCAGTAAAAAAAAACATTTTTTTAAATCTGTAAATTTTTGGCATTCATAGAATCTCAACCGAGGACGCCACAGAGTGCAAAGTTGACTGTGTCGAGCAGTAAACTGTTAAATCAAGAATGAAGTGGTTTTAGAACACGTAAAAAGAGAATTTTATAAAAGCACAAACAAATTATCTCAGAGTGAAAAAGTGTTAAAGAAATTTTGTGGGTAGGTACTAGGTACCTATGTTATTAAAGAAAAAAAAATGGTTAATATTATTTGATTTTACTTACATTTCGCTAATCTAGTGATATGTTAAACGATTTCTATCATTGCACTTTTAGTAGACTGAGAGTATTTTTTTTAAACTTTTGTACTGTAATTTAGAAAAAATTAAGGTTACATTGATACACACATATTTCATTATTGGTCATGTATTCCTATGTATACATCCAACTGGGGATTATATGTATAGGAATACATGACCGTGGTCCTTACCAGAAAAGAGGAGCTCTTTTGACTGATAACTGATAAGGGAGCCACGATTCTCACTGGGTTATGTTTTTTTTATGTATTTTATTTATTAGTAGCCCAGAACCGTGATCTATTTACGCCCAAAGGGCTTTTACATAAAACAAGTTTTAAAAAAATTCATTTGGGCATCAAAATTTTCAAAATTATAATAAAAATGGTAATGTTTTTTATTTCAGCTACATGAAAGGGATATGCAATCCATTTAATTCGTATATTATGTTAAACATATAAGTACTTTGTCACCTCTCTAAATTCTTCAAAAAGGCACATATAATTTGATCCGTATATTATGTTATACATATACGTACTTTGTCGCTTGTCTAAATTCTCCAAAAAGGCACATTCAATTTGATCCGTATATTATGTTATACATATACGTACTTTGTCGCTTGTATAAATTCTCCAAAAAGGCACATTCAATTTGATCCGTATATTAAGTTATACATATAGGTACTTTGTCGCTTGTCTAAATTCTCCAAAAAGGCGTATTCAATTTGATTCGTATTTTATGTTATACATATACGTACTTTGTCGCTTGTCTAAATTCTCCCAAAAGGCACATTCAATTTGATCCGTATATTATGTTATACATATACGTACTTTGTCGCTTGTCTAAATTCTCCCAAAAGGCACATACAACTTGATCCGCATATCTATAATTATTATTATTATACATATCCTATTAATAAAAATTAATCGCCGAAATTTATGTTCCCGCATAACTTCCGAACGACTGCACCAAATTGGATAATTCTTACTTCTTTGTGTTCGTTATTGTCAGGACAAGGTTTGTATAAAACTACAAGAAATTTGTATAAAAATGAATCGCTGAAATGTATGGACCTACGCGCATAACTTCCGAACGACTGCACCAAATTGGATAATTATTTTTTTCTTGTGTTCGTTATTGTCTAGTGAGCTCTGGCATTATGAAATTAGTATAAAAAATTGCAATAGGTGGCACGCGAGCTGTTTGAAAACTAAATGCACCGGGAATTAATTTAAGGAACGCTGGACGGAGGAGGGGAACCTGGGAGGAGGGAGGGGAACTTGGGACGGGGGAAGGGGGGGAGTGGAGTGGGGAGAGGGAAGGTGGAGGAAGCGGAATGGAAACGCGAGAGGGGAAGAAGACGCGGGAGAGGAATGGGGGGGGGGCGGAAGGGGAACGGGACGAATGGGAAAAGACACGTAGATAGAAACTAAAACCAATTTAAAAAATACCATTAATAATGAGTTAGTATGGAGATCAAACGAATTCATTTAGAGTGCCGAATTTATGTGCTTATAAGCTGGTAGATCTATCTATCTAGCTTCTTCTTCTATCTTCCATATAAATTTATGTGCTTATAAGCTGGTAGATCTATCTATCTAGCTTCTTCTTCTATCTTCCATATAAATTTATGTGCTTATAAGCTGGTAGATCTATCTATCTAGCTTCTTCTTCTATCTTCCATATAAATTTATGTGCTTATAAGCTGGTAGATCTATCTATCTAGCTTCTTCTTCTATCTTCCATATAAATAAAAATGAATCGCCGAAATATATGTTCCCGCATTACACTTCCGTACGACTGCACCAAATTGTATAATTCTTTATTTGTTGTGTTCGTTATTGTCAGGACAAGGTTTGTATAAAACTACTGATGAGCTCTGGCATTATGAAATTTGTATAAAAATGAATCGCCGAAATGTATATATGCACATATCTTCCGAACGACTGCACCAAATTGGATAATTATTTTTTTTGCTGTGTTCGTTAATGTCTGATGAGCTCTGGCATTATGAAATTTTTATAAAAAAAAATGTAGCACGCGAGCTGTTTGAAAACTAAATGTACCGGGAATTAATTTATGAAACGCGAGAGGGGGGAGGGTAACCTGGAAGGGGGGTTTGCGGGACGGGGGAAGGGGGGGGAGTGGAGTGGGGAGAGGGATGGTGGAGGAGACGGTGTGGAAACGCGAGAGGGAAAGAGGACACGGAAGAGGAATGGGGTGGTGGAAGGGGAACGAGATGAATGAGAAAAGTCATGCAGGGAGAAACAAATTTCTTTATTAAATAGCATAGCAACGCATGCCGGGTACCAGCTAGTTATGTTTTACATATACGTACTTTTTTGCCTGTCTAAATTCTCCAAAAAGGCACTTACAATTTGATCCGTATATTTTGTTATACATATAAGTACTTTTTCGTCTGTCTAAATTCTCCAAAAAGGCACTTACAATTTGATCCATATATTATGTTATCTGTACATATAAGTACTTTGTCGCCTGTCTAAATTCTCCAAAAAGGCACTAAAAATTTTGAAAATGACACAACATACGTGAAAATGACATATCTACCTTAACAAGTTTTTTGCCAATGTTCTTAAAAATCTTTTTTTAAATAAAACTAATTTTGATGTTTTCCTCTGAACCTTGAAATAATATTTTATCCCCGCATTAATCCTAAACCCCTTGATCCCTTAGTAGGTACATTTGGACCAGCCAAATGTACATAAAAAAACCTTTCACAAGCGAATACTTTTTGTATAAGCTGAAAATATTAAAAGATTTCATTGTAAAAAATAATAAATGAGCGATTTGTCAAAAGTATTTTTTGTTAAATTAATCTCGATAATGTTTTGTTAGAAAATAGAAAATTTAATACATTCTATGTATAAGGAATCAATCTCACTCAAATCTGCTGAAATGTAGATGAGTAGGCATTAGCTCGTCTTAAACCTAATACATTCTATGTATAAGGATAATCTTAAATCTGCTGAAATATAGATTAGTAGGCATTAGCTCGTCTTAAACCTAATACATTCTATGTATAAGGATAATCTCAAATCTGCTGAAATGTAGATTAGTAGGCATTAGCTCGTCTTAAACCTAATACATTCTATGTATAAGGATAATCTTAAATCTGCTGAAATGTAGATTAGTAGGCATTAGCTCGTCTTAAACCTAATACATTCTATGTATAAGGATAATCTCAAATCTGCTGAAATGTAGATTAGTAGGCATTAGCTCGTCTTAAACCTACTAGATTTTATTCAATGCAAAAAAACTTTTCTTTTTTCTGGGTACCTAAAATATCTGTAGGACCAAGAGAAGGAAAATTAATCTACATTTTAAGATGAATAATTCAATTGTAATTATATTTGTATGGGATGCTATATTACGAAATACTGGAGCCGAGATTGTATTGTACGTACCTACCTACCGATTATTTTTTAAGAAGAATGACAAATTTCTTGAAAAATAATACCTACAGCTTTTAATTAAAATGTCAATGGCAAAGTTCGTCAAACATATCATCGTTATCCCAATAAATAACTTTCATAATAAACACAATAGAATAACTTTGTTTCAATTCCATTTATTATTTTTTAATCTCATAATTAAAGGATTAAGAAATAATAAAGTGGAATTGAAACAAAGTTATTTAAATAGTGTTTATTATAATTATGTATTCCCACAAAGTGTTTGCTACATGTGAAGATTTAATAACTTTCAGTTCTTCACTTTGATCTAAACATCTTGATAATATTTTAAGTGAATATCAATATTTTCGTACGTAGGTATCTACTTTTGGAAGTCGACGTTATCTGAATAAAACCTACAGATTTTGCACTGATAGTTAGATAGTTAGAATTTGTGTAGACTGTAGTTACTGTAAAGAGTGTCGGTACGTTTTCCTAGATAACAAAAAATCGGATTCCCAACTCAAGCTTTCCAGATAATTGCCTTATATTTAATCTGTTTAATGAAGTAGTAAACACTAAGAAGATGATTGGGTGATATCGACCTACAAGGCACCGTCGTCGCTGCATACCGGTGCATTAAACGCATTATTTCATAAGACCGGTAATGCAGTTATCTTTATGTAAAACACCCAACAGCAGGATTATAATAAAATTGTCCAGGGTCGAAGCGGTATCGAAAAATTGTTTAAATGAAAAAAAGCACAAATCCTACCCGCGCCTCTCATTTTTAACACCTTCCTAAAAGAAACCACTATTGCATCACTAAAAAAAACTAAAATAGTAGTAGAAACATTTCAATTCATGGTTACTACACAAAAAAGGGCATGCATTACCAAGTTACTAGGTAGTAATCTCATGTTATGCAATGGACACACATGCTCATTAGAACACAAAGAGCATGCTACCTAGTAGCATGTGTGTCCGTGACGTTGCTAGTATCATTGGATTATCTGGTGAAAGGGGAAGCCTCTAAGCATGTGTGAACAGGCTAGCTTATGAGCATGCTCATTTCCATCCGACCTTAATTCGCGCCTGCGCATTCTTTGAGAAAATATCAAATATAGCATGCTGGGGAGACGACAAAACCTTGTTTTTCGTGATTTATTATGGGAAACATGAATGTATTTGGAACACAAGGTCATAAAAGTTCCTTTACTCCAAAAATGAAAACACATTCTATTGAAATTAGCATTTATTTTTTATTATTTAGTCATTTTCGGATTTGTTGACATCTTGAACCTAAATGAACCGTCTTATTTTCTTTCGTCAGAAGATTCTTAAATAATTGCGTTGCAAGCAGTAAGATTATTTTGTTTATAAATGAAACAATGTTACTTTGTTTGAACCACTTGCATATTTGTTTAAAGCCGACCGGCTTTCGGAACGACCGTTCCTTCCTTAGAGCAAACGTATACTGAGGAAGGATATCTATAATGGATAACCACAAAGTTATAGCTACATTCAAAAGTATAATTTTGTTTAGTTCTGGGCGAATGGAACTGACTCAATTTAACATTTATTTGACATGAGCATGCTCATTAAAGAGCATGTGTGTTCAATTGTTGGCTTTCAGCATGCTCATTCATGAGAAAGCTCAAACCAAGCCTGCTCACTTATGAACAAGTGTGTACAGTTGATGAGCATGCTCACAAGCCGGCTTATTAAGGAGCAAGTATGTCACTACAATTAGTCTTTAGTTCTCATTATTTGGTTCCTATATGTTTAATTTATATTTATAGAGACATATTCTTTCTTAATAATCCTGCTTATGTTTTACTCATGTTTAGTTTATTATTACTTCCTATATTTATTTATATTATTTTGTTGACATTTTAATAGTTTAGATTTCTAACTATGCGTTTGTGATGTATTTGTAAAGTTTCAACAAAATTTTTGGTTTTATTTATTTATTTATTTATTTAATTTCAACGGTATACATATACCATAAGAACTGATTACATGTCACAAAATGAAAAATAATAATACAGAAATAATAAAAAAAGAATGTTTAACATATGATTGTGGCATTTGAATTAGAAATGACACCGATAGACAATTACATACAAAAATCTATAGTACAAAATATAGAATTAATATTGACTGAAAAGGTTTGATAGCATAGCCCTCTTGTACCTACCTTCCGTGCAGTTAAATAGATCTGCCACATCTGCATATCTATTAATAACATCATGTAACCTAGGTAAAAGGGAGTGTTTAGTGTACTCAGTCTTATTATTGTTACATTTAAACAGGATTTTAGATCGAGTGGTTCTCGTGGGAAAATGAAATTCAATGAGCTTAGTTAAATTAGGACTGTCTATGCTACCATTTACAATTTTGAACATAAATATTAAGTCGGATATAATTCTTCGATCTGAGAGTTTTAATAAATTTAGTTCTTTCATCAAGTAATTGTAGTTTATGTTTTCAATGGGAATACCGAGTTTAAAATTAACATGTCTTAGAAATTTATGTTGAATTTTTTCGATTGAATCTGAATGTATTTTAAAATGGGGGGACCAGATCGAGGAGTTATATTCGACTTGACTACGTACTAAGGATGTATAATAAGGAAATATTCCTAAAACCTCTGGAATTTCGAAGAATGAAGCCAAGCATTTTCATTCCTTTATTACCGATTGTGTTTATATGGGTTATAAAGTTTAATTTAGAGTAAAAAATTATGCCCAGGTCGTTAATTTCTTCGACAGAGGTAAGGGTAGTGTTATTAAGTACATATGGATGAATAATTGGTTGACTTATTCTGTAAAATCTTATTGCATGACACTTATTTATGTTCAGAAACAGTTTGTTAACAGAACACCAATTAATTAACTTGTGTAAATTATTCTGTAGACAGATACAATCTTCAACGGTTTTAATTATTTTAAATATTTTCAAATCATCTGCAAAAATCAACACATTTACATCTTTATCAAATATATCAACAATATCGTTTATAAACAGAAGAAACAAAATTGGGCCTAAATGAGACCCTTGTGGTACACCACTGGTAGCTATAAATTGATTGGAAAGGAACAAATTAATTTTAACAAGTAGTACTCTATCAGATAGATAGCTTGCAAACCAATCTAAAAGTTTTCCATCAATACCTAGCTTACGTAACTTAACCAGTAGAATTTTATGGCAAACTTTGTCGAAGGCCTTGATGAAATCCGTATAAATAGAATCGACTTGATTTCTGTTAGCTAATGCGTTTGATATATAGTTTTCATATAACGATAGATTTGTTAGAGTTGATCTGCCCGACAAAAATCCGTGTTGATTTGGAACAATGAGATGGTTAATATATGGGGAAATTTGATCAAGCAATAGTTTTTCAAAGAGTTTCGGGATTACAGATAGCTTACATATTGGTCTATAGTTAGTGATATCACTTTTATTACCCTTTTTTAATATAGGTGTTAGATAGCAACGTTTGCAAATGTCAGGGAAGCAACCTGTGTCGAGGGATTGATTAAACAATAAACAAATTGGCTCGGCCAGTGAAGCAATGCAATTAATAAGGATATAGGGATGCACATTGTCAGGTCCGGCCTTCTTGTTTTTGTCTAGGGATTTAATTTTAGTTTTAACGTCATCTATATTGATGTGAACAGTAGGGATATGTATGCTCTTATTAAGGGAAGGAGGTGCTACATAATTGTCTGGGATATTTTCGTCATAGACACTTTTGAAATAATCAGCAAAATAGTTAACCTTCACTTTCATATCAGTGCTATTCTTTTCTTTGAAGTGCATTGAGATGGGTAAACCTTGTTTGTTTTTTCTAAGAGAGTTAACATGTGTGAAAAAGTTTTGTGTATTAGAGGGTATAGATTTTTCGATTTCATTTATATAATTAAAATACGATATTTTTGACAGTTTTTTACATTGAGTTCTGTAGTTGTGAAATATTTTATAGTCGTTAAGGGAGCTGGATTCTTTAAAGTTTTTGTGTGCAATTTTTTTACAGATAACTAGGTTAATTAGCTCACCGCTGAACCATTTCGGGAACTTTGCTTCTTTGAAGTGTGAAAGTGGTACATAATTTTATGAAACTATGTATATTCCACGATGACCTTTTAACGATTTCCAATAATTCTTTTTAGATTTTACATGCTTATGTTTTTATATGTACCTGTGTGTATTTAAATGTTTTTTATATGTATGTGTATTGTTGTTCATTAAACAAACAAATGATTTTCGTTTACTAAAACACAACTTTACCGTGGATATTTTTCCGATCGATTTCACCATGCGTATAAGTATTATATATTTAAACTAGCTGGTTCCCGGCATGCGTTGCTACGCCATTTAATAAAGATTTTTTTCTCCCTGCGTGTCCTTTCCCATTCGTCCCGTTCCCCTTCCGCCTCCCTTTCCTCTCCCGCGTCCCCATCCCCCTCTCGCGTTCCCACACCGCCTTCCCTCTCCCCACTCCCCTCGCCTGCTTCCCCCGTCCCGCAAATCCGCCTCCCGAGTTCTACCCTCCAGTATTCCATTAATTCAGTCCCGGTACATTCAGTTTTCAAACAGCTCGCGTGCCACCTATTGCAATTTTTTATACAAATTTCGCTATGCCAGAGCTCACCAGTAGTTTTATACAAATTTCGCTATGCCAGAGCTCACCAGTAGTTTTATACAAACCTTGTCCTGACAATAACGAACACACAAAAAAAAAATTATCCATTTTGGTGCAGTCGTTCGGAAGTTATGCGCGTACATATATTTCGGCGATTCATTTTTATTAATATAATAATATATAGAAGAAGAAGATAGATAGATAGATAGATAGATAGATAGATGTAACCTATGTGGTTAATTATGTAGGTCCTATACATGATAAAGGGACGCACCTGACTTACTTTAATCAGTGATTCCTGATATTATTTGGAGAA
Source organism: Limnephilus marmoratus (assembly GCA_917880885.1). Taxonomy (NCBI): domain Eukaryota; kingdom Metazoa; phylum Arthropoda; class Insecta; order Trichoptera; family Limnephilidae; genus Limnephilus; species Limnephilus marmoratus. Next base: position 20,082,723 of record OU862906.1, read on the forward strand.
AAACTGTTAATGAAATTTTCGTCCCTGATGACTTTTTCATGTTTTTTCTTTCTTCAAAACAAAACAACAACAATCTTTTTTCACATGTCTTCACTCGGCCGAGTAACCATTCATTTACATTTTCACTCCAAATAATCACTACTAAGGGGGTAAGTAAGGGAAGCATCCTGTATATCCATTTAACCCTGGAGAAGGAACGGAAGTTCTGAAATCGGTCAAAAAGTCAAAAATACTCCAAAAAGAGGTGTTTTACTAAAATAATTCGCTTAAATATTAAGGGAAAATATACAAAGGTTTAATGATTTATGGGGTTGTGATATTTTTATTGAAAACATTAAAGATAAATATTGTACACATACAGTCGATTCCGCTTAAGTTGTCCACTGGTTTATTGGAAGAGCCGGTTATTTGGGATAAAAGGAGCAGACACCAAATAAAGAAACTGAGCACAAATTACTCCAGTTAACTGGGACACCATTCCGCCTAATTGGGACAAATATCGAACTAAAATCGATGTCAAACGTGTCTCGGTGAACGAATTTTAGTTAAGAATGATGGGCGAGCATTATGCGACGCGGGTGAGGAGAGGAGATGTCATTTTTTCGGTAATGGGTTACAAGTAATAAATGATGCGAAAAAAAAATATTTTAGAGGAGAGTGAAAAACCAAATTCGTAGCAGCAAGTAAACCTTGACGAACTAAACCAAGTAAATTCGTAGCAGCAAGTAAACCTTGACGAACTAAACCAAGTAAATTCGTAGCAGCAAGTAAACCTTGACGAACTAAACCAAGTAAATTCGTAGCAGCAAGTAAACCTTGACGAACTAAACCAAGTAAATTCGTAGCAGCAAGTAAACCTTGACGAACTAAACCAAGTAAATTCGTAGCAGCAAGTAAACCTTGACGAACTAAACCAAGTAAATTCGTAGCAGCAAGTAAACCTTGACGAACTAAACCAAGTAAATTCGTAGCAGCAAGTAAACCTTGACGAACTAAACCAAGTAAATTCGTAGCAGCAAGTAAACATTGACGAACTAAACCAAGTAAATTTGTAGCAGCAAGTAAACCTTGACGAACTAAACCAAGTAAATCTTGACGAACTAAACCAAGTAAACCATTGCTTACGAAATATGTGGCTTTTTTAAACAATACAAGTGGTTAAAATTAAAAAGTGGTTCAATTTTATTATTTTGAAATAATATTTATGTAGAAATAACCGACATTAAAAAAATAACCGACTTCACTAGAAGCACTAAGATATAGATTGTGGACATGCAAAGGAAGTATGAATGTAGATACAATTTTGCAACCTAACAAAGATTAATGCTTAATTATTGTGCTTTCTAATAGATATAACTATTTTAACATAAGTACTTACTTATAATTCAAACACGAAAACATGTACAATGTGATCTTAGAACGGGGTACCCCAGAAAGGACGTATTATTATATAAAAAAATGGGAAAAAAGAATAATAATAATGATTATTGATGTACTTACAAGTTTCATCAATATATATTATAAAAGAAAGTCCAAAAAAACGTGCGGAACGCAAAAACTCCGAAACGAGTGCCGGTACGATCAAGAGAGTTATATGGAATGGTAGATCTCTATCCCCCCTATAGTCCAGTAAACGAATGGTCCAAAAGGAGGTGTAGAGTGCGTGAGCAGGAACCTAAGCGATTCTTTCAGGACTTGTTTAGGGTGCTTAGGGTGTGAACATACTAAAAGTCCCGACGTCTAGGTGGTGAGCTAGGGGGGGGAGGGGGGGGGGGGAAGGTCCCGATTTTCGGGTTTCCGTTTATATCTCAAAAACGGTGCGTCGCAGAGGAAAACTTTTTTAGAATAAGTAAAAGCTCATAAAATTATCTACAACTTTTATTCTATACGTAATTTTGGAAATCCCAACCGTTTTTGAGTTATACGCTCCACAAATGTCAATATTTTCGAAAAAAATCATTTTACCTCACATTTTTCATCAAACATTCCTTCATATCGTCTAAAATATTTATCCAAGAAAGAAATTTATTGGAAGGAAGTTGTAAATAATTTAATTAGGTTTTAGAATATATATACATATGTAAATAAACCTCCAACCAGTAAATATTTACAGCAATTTTAAGTTTTTTCGTAAAATGTCATTTTCAGAAAAAGCTGATTTTTCTTACCAAATTATTAAGACGGGTTTTTTCTTCATGGGAAATTCCTTAATAATTTTTGCACGCAAGACAGCAGGTATAATCATTATTATTGTCATGGGTGATTAGGTTAGTCGTCGGATATGCTACAATAACGTGCTACGATGCTGTTCGAGTTGGTAGAAAAGGCAATGAATGCGATAGTGGGCTTGACATTCTCAGACATCAAGTTGTCCCGCAAACTTCGGGCATTCCCAATGTCTTCTGTCAGCTCGTCGATAAAAAATCACGATGAAAAGGTTGCAGTTGACCCAACATTGCTGTTTCAGCGGATGTGTTAAGCAAACGATCAGATGAGGATTTGATGAAATTCTTTGAGTATGAGTTGGCCCCATTTCCCTTGGCACTGTTCTCAATAACATCATGTTACACTCTCAACTTTATATGGATTCACGTTATCATATCCTATTTGGACGTGAGGGTCCTGGCAAGCGTTGTTCATCCATGGCATCATCATTCTCAGTAGTGGATGGTTCTTGCTGAAAGGGCTCTACGTCGTCTTCATCGTCGGCTTCATCGTCGTCCTCGGCAACAGGCACGCTATTGAAGCATCTCCCTTGGCAGTGAAGGCATGCTGCAGAACAGGTCAGCATTGCTTTTCGGCATCCATATTTGCCAATTGCACAATCCTTGGTGCAGCGGCAAAATATCATTTTCAGAAGGACCTCCGGTGCTGGAGGATCTTCTATTGTAATTGGCACCAGGGTGTCTCCTTCGTGTTTCCACCCCCATTCTTCAGGGGGCAGCTCAATTCCGAGCCACTGCTGAACTAGGTGGTATGTCCGCCGGGAATGCTGTTTAGCTGCACTCTCTATTGGAGGGAGGGAGCTGATATCAGGCTTCATATTTGCCACGGACATTGTGAACGACTGGAAGCGGTACTGGTTAAGGGAGGTCTGTCTTTTTGGCGCCGCATACCATTTCAGGAAGCATTTATTTCCAGCCTCTTCAACCTCGTCGTGAGTGGAGGAGGGGTTGTAAAAGATCATTGCCGCTTGCTTGATCATTTTTGACTCCAAATACAATTTTGAAAAGCCCAACTTGCTTCTCCTGAAAGTTGCAGACGTTGTATCGCATCCGGTAAATGATTGTAAAAATATGATGTATTCAAATCCACAATGCTGCATCTCTTGGGTGGACAGTGCCATTGTTTTGGTTTTTCCTCGTCCGGGTTTCAGCAGCAGAATATCTTAGGTGGGAGGAGTGGAAGCAATCAAAAGGACAGTGAGGTCCACATTCTCACCAAAGACAGCCACAGAGTTGTGAAAGGATAATTCCACAGCAATCTTCACGATAAGGACATCAGCATCATCGGTGGCCTGAAGAGTCTGTATCCCATTCTCCCGAAACTTTGTCTGTAGTAAGGAAATGAAGTTACTTTTGTTGGTAGGATTGGATAAAAAATCTTCCTGTTTAACGGGCATTGATTTGATCCATGTCAAATTGATGTCGGCTGACCTTCTCAGTATGTATCGTCGCATCTGTTCTTATGATTTCGTACTATTGGATGGGTTTGCTCACCCATCAAATACCACAGTGCGAGTCATTCCAGGATAGTGGTGATAGACATAGGTGATATAGCGATCACAAATTGCGGCAACGGAGGCATCTTTTTGTCAAATTACTCTGTGTAGTAGAAATCCTCCGTCCACAACAATGTTCATCTGAGACAGTAGAACAGTTTTTTGGTAGGCTCGAATAAGCTATACAGAACAGATTTAGTTGTCTTTCGCATCCCAGTTTCATTCAACTGCAACCTTTTCATCGTGATTTTTTATCGACGAGCTGACAGAAGACATTGGGAATGCCCGAAGTTTGCGGGACAACTTGATGTCTGAGAATGTCAAGCCCACTATCGCATTCATTCACGTTATTGTAGCATCTCCGACGACTAACCTAATCACCCATCACAATAATAATGATTATAAAATGAATTCCACTAATCATCTGTTCGAGAACAAATTACCTGCTATCTTGCGTGCAAAAATTATTAAGGAATTTCCCATGAAGAAAAAACCCGTCTTAATAATTTGGTAAGAAAAATCAGCTTTTTCTGAAAATGACATTTTACGAAAAAACTTAAAATTGCTGTAAATATTTACTGGTTGGAGGTTTATTTACATATGTATATATATTCTAAAACCTAATTAAATTATTTACAACTTCCTTCCAATAAATTTCTTTCTTGGATAAATATTTTAGACGATATGAAGGAATGTTTGATGAAAAATGTGAGGTAAAATGATTTTTTTCGAAAATATTGACATTTGTGGAGCGTATAACTCAAAAACGGTTGGGATTTCCAAAATTACGTATAGAATAAAAGTTGTAGATAATTTTATGAGCTTTTACTTATTCTAAAAAAGTTTTCCTCTGCGACGCACCGTTTTTGAGATATAAACGGAAACCCGAAAATCGGGACCTTCCCCCCCCCCCCTCCCCCCCCTAGCTCACCACCTAGACGTCAGGACTTTTAGTATGTTCACACCCTAAGCACCCTAAACAAGTCCTGAAAGAATCGCTTAGGTTCCTGCTCACGCACTCTACAACTCCTTCCTTTACTGGACTACTAGGGAATAAGGGTATTCGTTTTTACCTAAAGGGCTTGCTTTTGAAGATATAAGTGTTGAGAGTCCTAAGAAGACTCTAGAAATTTCAAGAAGAGTCCGGAAGATTCCAAAAACTTCCAGAAAATTCGATAAAACTCTGGAATGTTCTGTAAGAAATGGAGGAGTATGTCAGCGAGTCTATAAGATTCCGGAAAGCTCTAAAAGGTTCGATAAAGCTGTAGAAAGTTCTGGAAGGAGTTACGGAACACGTCAGTGAGTTTAGAAGGTTCCGGAAAGTTCTACAACGATCTGCAAAGCTGCACAAAGTTCTGGGAGGAGTGGCGTGATTCTAGAAGTTTCCGAAAAGTTCTACGAGGTTCGATAAAGCTGTAGAAAATTCTATAAGGAGTGGCGAAGTATGTTGGTGAGGCTAGAAGGTTCGCCAATTTCTAGAAATTTTGATAAAGCTGTAGAAAGTTCGGGAATACGTCGGTGAGTTTAGAAGGTTCCGGAAAGTTCTACAAGGTTCTGCAAAGCTGCACAAAGTTCTGGGAGGAGTGGCGTGATTCTAGAAGATGTAGAAAATTCTATAAGGAGTGGCGAAGTATGTCGGTAAGTCTAGAAGGTTCGCAAATTTCTAGAAATTTCGATAAAGCTGTAGAAAGTTCGGGAAGGAGTGGTGGAGTACGTCGGTGAGTCTACAAAGTTTCTGAGTTCTAGACGGTTCGATAAAGCTGTAGAAAGTTCTGGAAGGAGTGGCGGGGTACGCTTTCAGAAATGAGTGGCGGAGAGTGTCAGTGAGTCTAGAAGGTTCTGGAAAGTTCTAGAAGTTTGGATTATATTATTAAAAAAACCATTTGCATGCCGCTAAAACTCAAAGACGAGTCCCGGTACGATAACTGGGTTGTATTGTGTGGTAGCCCTCTATCCTCAGTCCATGAAGAAAGTTCCCGTTCTTACCTGAAGGGCGTGCTTTTAAAGATATAAGGGCTGGAAGTTTCGCCCCATTGAAATTTCTAGAACAGTTCAAAAATTCCAGAGTATTCTTGAGCATTCCACCACATTCCAGAACATCTCGGAACATTCTGGAATGTTCGGGAATAGGATGGAACGTTTAGAAACATACCGGAACAGCTCAGATCATTGCGGAACATTCCAGAACACTCCTGAACGTTGTGGAATTATCTGGAACATTATTCTGAAACATTTGAATTTTTTTGTATGGGGCTACCCATATGGGGTATATAAAGCAAGGTCCGTCATGGATTCGAACGTCAATTCAATCTCACCTCAACTCCATGAGCGATGCCGGACACCCCAGTCAGAGTATTTGAGAGCATTCCACAACGTTCTGGAACATCCCGGAACCTTCCGGAAAATTGTGGAATGTTCGAAAATAGGGAATCGGGAACATCAATGTGAAACATTCCAGAACACTCTCGATTTTTTCCTGAGCGAAGCCGGGTAACCCAGCTAGTAAGAAATAAATGGAAGTCTCCCTCGTGTCTGATTAAAAGGGTGTTTTTCACTGTTTTCTAAAATTTAATATTTACACAATGGAGGTTTCACGCGCCCATCATCGACGATATTTTTTGTACATTACATAGTAGGTACGTAATTCCGTAATTAAATATTTGTATTAGTTGATAAAGTTTAAAAACACACTCGAGAGAACTCGAATAAATGTATACATATAAAAAAGCTCAGAAAATATATTTTCTATACCTCTCTTAAACTTCGCTTTCTTGGGATAAACTGCTTAGGTCCAAGGTGTCCCAATTAAGCGGAATCGAGTTACATTTAATTAATTAACATATAAGAGTATACATTTCTCAACACGTAAAGGCATTTATAATTCAGTTTAACTTATCTGCAGAGTTTCTTCATTAAATCCTTCCTATTAAACAGAAGAAGTAGTAAGAACAGAAAACGCATAGTTTAGAAATCATTGGCATAAGATTGAAGATTCCCACAGTCCGCACCTGCACAGTCTGCACATTTGTGGCATTTGTTAGGTTTCTGTTTCCCTAACCCTTGGTCCTGCCGCGCGCCGTGTTCTAAGCGCGCCGATTACTTTCCACTGGAATTATTGCCCCACTTTCTCTTTCATGTGAGCGGAATCCAGAGGCTAGAGGACTGAGGACTGAGGACTGAGGACTGAGGACTGAGGGCTGAGGACTGAGCCTGCGGACTAATATGACTGAGCCCGATACGAGTGAAGCCATTCAATTGTCACCTGTTTCTGCACAATCAATATGAATACAACAAAATCTAATATTATTTGCCTTATTATTTTTCTTTTTCCCTCCTTTTTCTACAGTTGGTTAAAATCAGGGCGATCTGCACCCTGGAGGCTGAAGCCCGGAACTGCACCCGTAACAGTCAAGTAGTATAGATTTCGGAAGGCACGTAATTTGAATCTCAAATCAGCCATTGGCGCTGGTGGTTAGTGTCCTCGTAGTACGAGTAGGTTATCATGTCATTTTTCCTATGCAATGGCGAAAGTGTTTTTACAAAACTTAAATAATAATATAAATCAAAATGTCTCAACGTTAGTAATATGCTTTTATGCTTCTCGAGAACATCTGAAAATATAGGTTACTAAGTGATGAGCATCCAAGAAAAAATTGATTTATGCCTTAAAAGCACATAAATATGAACCAATAAAAAATTCTCGTTTAATTATTTTTACAATTGCTCCACACAGTAGGCCCTGAGGAAAATAATTTCCCACAATGCCTATGTCATCTCTGGGGATGTTGTGTGGAGGATTCCTTAAAGGAAAGGAAGGAGAGAATGTTCTGGGAAGAATAAGGCATGAGGGGTGGGTAGAAATCTGGAGGTCAGTGGGTCCAGGAGTGACGGACGAATGAATCCATCCCTCTCACCGCGGTGCAAGGCGATGTTCCAAAAGAGTTCTGCCTGACAGGTCACAAGGTCTCCCTCAACCAGTCTCTCCCGATCCGGCCTGCCAGTCAGCTGGTGGACAGACACATCCGCCGCCAAGACCCGGACAAACATCACCGCATGAACCCGGGCACCCCTGCTAAGTCACCAAACCTAGCGTGAAATTTGCAATAAATATTTTGTTTATCAGACTTTGTGATGTCTCTGTAATCTGTTATAACGAGATCCGATGAAAAAGTCTAACAATTTCTTTGAAAAGCCTCCTCCATTCATTGTTGCTATTCTTCCCATCAAAGGAGACGTAATTAGCTTTGAGATGACGCTGTTCTTATATTTCACGAATAAGATAGGAAAAACTCCAACAAAGAGGTAGAGCGTAGATATTATAGGCTGGCTGTACTTAAAACCAGTTAAAAGCAAACCCCTTATGTGAGTAAAACTAACTAGAGTATCTATCATTCTCAATAAACAAGTGAGGTTAACCAACGATGGGCATGGGTTTGCAGGTACATAATGTCAGAGAGAGCGCGCTAATATTAAAAACGTTAATATTTAAGCGAAAATTGTGGAAATGTTAAATAAATAAAACACGACTCGTTTAAAATAGAGTAAAAATCTCATGGGGAATGTCTAAAATAGCATTCACTAAAACACTGTGAATTTTTTCATAGATATAACTTGTAAAATAACTGAAAACAAAACGGTTGTAATAATTTTCGCAAGATACTTTGAGATTTTTTTTTTATCGAGGGAATTTCATATAATTGCTGTTTCGGCAAGGGGATATTATCTTCAAGAATAACATATATTTTTAAGAGCTTTTTAAATCTTAGTGTTTAAGGAAAATATGTAATGAATCGGTAGAAATGCGGGACTTAATCGAACATCAAAAAGCTAATTAAACTCAAATAGTTGTTTAAAAAAATACCAAATAACTTGTTAACTAAGGGTCTAAAGAGAGAATATTATGCTTTTTGCCCCTCTCATTTGATTCACTGATATGGAATAGTAGGATAGGGCTCAGCAGCATCAAATCACATAAAAAGACTAAATACAACTCGGAAATGCATCGTAAAGACCATATTAAAGGTTGCCATAAGGACAACAAACTCCCACCCGGTATCAAACAAATCAAATCAATTAGTAACTTTCTTCAATGTGAATATCGCTGAAGAGTCCCCTTCCCCTTGAAAGCTGCTCCCAACCGTTTGGAGCTAATAATGAGATTAGAGCATTCCCGATTCTGTAATGTTGTGAGGCTGAAGGTAGTGGTGGTGGGGGGACATGGGAAAGAACACGGCTAAAACCATTTCAAGCAACGTTTCAATTCTGAATGGTGGTCTTACACTAGAAAGGTACTGATAGTATCTACCACTACTCATTAAGTTCATCAAAATTTGGCTTAGTGAATTATCAGAAAAATAACTTCTTTTTTTATTTTAGTATTTTTACTTTATGAGTAAAACCTCAAATTGTAATATTTAAATAAATGAAGACAATATAAGCGAAACTCAATCGAAAATCTGGAAACAGAAAAATCAGAAAAACATATTACACCTCTGGCACTCGAACCCAGGACCTCTGGCTTTCCGGGCAAACGCGCTAACCACTGCGCCATGGTGTCGATCTGAAATTCGGTCATGTTTAACTGTACCATACATCGACTAAGAACCACCTACACTATCTTTATTTTCTTTAACACATATATTATTGGCAACTATCTTTATGTATGATTGCAAGATTCAAACCCGAACTAAATGCTCTCTAGATAGTGTCTGGATAAATCTTTATCCATTTTATTTAATATGCGACATCTATCGACTTTTCTGCAAGTCTAGGATAAATATTTTTATTTTTGTATTTTAACTTTATGAGTAAAACCTCAAATTGTAATGATTGAGTTTTGCTTATATTGTCTTCATTTGTTTAAAAAAAGAAAAAGAACTGCTTAGCATTTTCATCGTCATAAGAATTACTGAAAATACCTTACCCAAATCTCGAACTAAACAAATTACTGAAAACCCTGCATAGTATAAATCCTAGTTCGACTTGGTACAAGATCTCCAAGTAAAGAGGGCTAAGAAATATTCTATATAGGTATGTTTTTTATAAGAACATTTTGACCTTTGACAGCAACATGGCGATGTAAGTTGGCCTCCGTGACGACATGATTCATCAACTATTCATGGTCCGTTTATTTGATTTTAACAATTTTAGCAATTTTATTGATTTTAATCAATAGTACCTAACGGAAATCAAAGTACCTAATTAGGTAATAATAAGACTTATTAAATACATTTGTCAAGAAACCACAAAATATATCTACTTTTTTTTTTAATTGGCACATTAGCTCACAGTAGATACTTTTAAACCAAGTACCTAACGTCATTTGTTGTACTGTTGTGTATTTAGTTATCAATGCATCAATGAATAAAATCTCTGTCTATCATCTTGCCTTGAACAAGTCGGTTGTTTTATTTCTTTATCACATCAGGTTATGGGCCCAGTATGTCCTATAGTTTTCTAGCAGTGAAGTAAAGTTTGTTGTGATTTTTTTGGTAGCTAGAATAGGCGTTGGCTGTGGTGATAAGGAGACAAAAGAAAAATTATATCTTTGTGTGTTAAACAACGAAGTTTAAAAATCAACCAAAATGGCGTCCGGTTCTCTTTTGGCCAATATTCTTAAACTAAAGGGCCGTGAAAATTACCGTGACTGGGCTTTTGCAACAGAAAACATGTTAGTTTTGAAAGGATTATCAAAATGCATTACGACGGTAGACAAAGAAAACGATGCAAAAGCGAAAGCCAGATTGATTTTAACTATTGATCCGTCATTGTATGTTCATATTAGAGAGGCAACAAGTGCCGTGAACTTATGGGAAAAGCTGAAATCTATGTTCAATGACTCAGGATTCTCCAGAAGAATAACTTTGCTGAGGAACCTAATTTCGATTCGTCTAGAAAGTTGCGAGTCAATGACAAGCTACGTCACGCAAGTAATCGAAACGGCGCAAAGATTATCTGGTACGGGCTTTCAGATCGGAGATGAGTGGATTGGCAGCCTGCTGTTGGCAGGTTTACCTGAAAAATACTTCCCCATGATCATCGCTATAGAGCATTCCGGTATCGCCATTACTGCTGATGTCATGAAGGCCAAATTACTTGACCTTGTAGGAAATGAAGGCGAACACACGTCTTCCGGTGGTGGCGATTTCTTGAGTAGAGGGCAGCACAGTCGCCAACAGTATTCTAAAGTTGGCAGCACTGGCAGAAGTGACAGTTCTAACTATGAACGTCGTAGTTTGTCGTCTATGGTCAGTTCGAATGTAAACAAAACTGACAGAAATAATATAAAGTGTTACCGTTGTCGTCAATACAGTCACTATAAATCGCAGTGTAAACAGAATGATCAGCAACAAATGAAGAAAACTAATGCGTTTTCGGCTGTTTTCTTGAGCGGGAATTATAGTAAAAAAGATTTTTACTTAGACAGTGGTGCGAGTGTTCACATGACGCCGGATGTAAACCTAATAAAAAATGCATCGCCAAAGATCAAGGAGATAATAGCAGCAAATCAAAGTGCTATGCCTGTATTGTGCGTTGGTAGTGTAGACATAATAACAGTCACTACAAATTGCAAATTTGAGGTTACTTTGAAAGAAGTTTTATGTGTTCCTAATCTTACCACAAATTTGATCTCAATATGTCAACTCATAAAGAATGGCTATAGTGTAGAATTCAAAGATGATTGTTGCCGTGTTTACAACAAAAAGAAGGATTTGGTGGCAGTTGCTACACAAATAGATGGTGTTTACAAGTTGAGGTTAGATAATCAACAGTGTTTGTTTACATCTACTTCAGTGAGCGATGTGACCTGGCACAGGAGAATGGGACATTTAAATGTAAATGACTTGAATAAAATGCGAGACGGTGCAGTCACGGGTATATCATACACAGATAAGTGTAAGATTGATAAGAGTACTTGCACAATATGTTGCGAAGGAAAGCAGTCGCGACTACCTTTTGTCCATGCAGCAACAAGAAGCAGCAATTCATTGGATCTAGTACATGGGGACGTGTGCGGACCCATGGATATAACCTCAATTGGTGGATAGATACTTTCTTGTATTTATTGATGACTACTCACGTATGGCTTTTGTTTACTTTCTTAAAAATAAAAGTGAAGTATTCAAGTATTTTAAGGAATTTAAGTCATTAGTTGAAAATCAGCAAAATAGAAAAATAAAAATATTTAGAACAGACAATGGCTTAGAATTCTGTAGTAATGAATTTGAAATTTTTTTAAAGGATTTAGGCATTGTGCATCAAAAGACAAATGCTTATACTCCTGAGCAAAATGGTATGAGCGAACGGATCAACAGAACTATAGTAGAGAGAGCTCGGTGTTTATTATTTGACGCAGATTTAGATAAGAAGTTTTGGGCAGAGGCCACAAATACAGCAGTCTATCTCAGAAATCGATCCATTGCGTCAGGTTTAAATAATAAAACACCATACGAACTCTAGACAAATCAGAAACCAGACTTAAAGCACATCCGAATATTTGGTAGTCAAGTAATGGTCCACATCCCAAAGGAGAAACGACTTAAATGGGATACAAAGTCAAGGAAACACATACTTGTTGGTTTTGCAGAAAATGTGAAAGGCTACCGAGTGTATGACCCTATGAAGCGTAAAATCACAACAAGCAGAGATGTAGTAGTCTATGAAAATACTGAAAAGAAACATCACTCCGATGATAGTCTAAATATTTTAGTTGGGGATGTAATCCAAACTGATAAGTCAGACAGTCAAGTCAAGAGTGGCAAGGAAGAAGTAAAAGAAGAATCCTCTAGCGCGGAAAGACTAAATATTTCAGTTGGGGATGTAATCCAAACTGATAAGTCAGACAGTCAAGTCAAGAGTGTTAAGGAAGATAGTGCGGAAAGTCTAAACATTTTTTCAGGATCTGATTATCTCAATGCTTTGACTGATTTTGATTCTACATTACAGCAGACCACAGAGGAAGAAGATGAACCAGAGTCAGAAATATTACTTGCCAAGCGTACCAGAAGAGTACCAATGCGTTATGGCTACACAAACTTGTGTACCAAAACAAGTTTAAAAATTGCCCAGGATCCAGTTACCTTTCAAGAAGTCCTATTAAGTCCAGATAAGGACAAGTGGATTGAGGCTATGGAGGACGAGTTACAAGCATTCAAAGACAATAAAGCGTGGGATCCTGTGAACGAACTGCCTTCAGACAAAACTTTAGTGAAGTGCAAATGGGTTTACAAAAAGAAAGCATTATGTCCAATAAAATATTATAAATGTGTGAATGATATATATATGTCTATCATCTTGCCTTGAACAAGTCGGTTGTTTTATTTCTTTATCACATCATATATCTATTTTTTTTTTTAATTGGCCCATTAGCTCACAGTAGATACTTTTTGATCATTCTACTTCAGTAAGTTGTTTACATAGTTGTTTCACAGAATTTGAATAATTCATCAAATTTCAAAGTTAATTTTAATGCTAGGTCTACACTACTCGCGAAGTTCCTCGACGAAATATTCGGGAAAGTTGACCGAAGTTCGAAGTACGTCGCTACACACTCGTTCAACTTCGCGAGAACTCATTCGCGCGGTGGTTCTGTCACGACTCGCACGTCATGGACGCTCAAGTAGCAGCTGCCGTTGCAATGTGCACGCTCGCGTATTATAACTATGTACATATTTTTACATTCATAAGTACAAAACCCAAGAAATAACAACTATCACGTACATTAGAAACACTAGATCTCATGGTCAAAAACATATCCAACAAGTAACTACTAACACAACATTTGGGCAAAAAAGCTTCTTATATTATGGCATTAAACTCTACAATAAAATACCACTCTCACTCAAAAACCTCAACATTATAACATTTAAATTTCAAATAAAAAGCTGGATACTAAATAAACACTATAAAATACTAATAAATCAGAAATAGAAAATGTACTCATATCAAATTCAGACTAAAACCAAATCTGGTGAACTGAATTATAAAGAAAACGCTATCTTATTTACTTTATAATTATTTAAAAAAAATACTACATGATATATGTTATGTCTAATTCATATTAATTTCTTATAATTAAATTATAATATGTAAATGAAATCCTCAGCACGGAAGATCCCAGTGAGGATATCATTATCTCTACTTGTTACTAAGAAATGAAGACAATAAACCATTATTATTATTTATTGACGCATCTTTTTTTCTACGGTAGCTCCTGTACGTAGCAAAAAGCGAATCCTTTTTCTTTAATTCGTCTACGGGTATTACTAACATGCCCCGGTCGCAGGAGCAAATTCTGTTGCTCCTGCGACCACTGTATTCCACTCATAATCGTGCCGTGTGACAATACAAAAAAAAATAATTGCTAGCGCGCACTTGTATTCACGACGACGTATTGAAGCGAACTGAAGTTAACCGAGTAGTGTAGAGAGGCACTTCGTGCAACCTCGAGTCCTTTGACTCGGGCGCAAAAACCGACAAAAACTGGAGGTCGCCCGAGGCGAGCCAAGGTTAGACGAAGTAAGACGAAGTGCCTCTCCGCACTTTCGTATTCGGCTAACCTCGTTCAACTTCGCGAATAGTGTAGAGCTAGAGAAAAGGTTCTATTCAAATTCTGATATTACATCATAATTCGACAGTTGTTTTCCATAACTGAAATAATAACATAACTTAAATAGAACTTTTACGGAACTTGAAAATTAATTTAGAAATTTGGCGAATTATTGTTCTAATTTCCAAGTAAATTTTCAAGTTCTATTCTAGTTCTGTTACTATTTCAGTTAGGTGAAACAAATGGCAAGTTATAAATAGTAATAACATAATAACACCCGTCCAAAGAGTTCGGTCCTAATAATTAAGTAGAATCTACATTATGTGTACCGAATAAAAATTTGATATAGGTGGGCACCTATTTATTGATCGGATTGTTGGTCGAGCGGTTTAAAGCGGGTTGGGTTGTTGCAAATCGGGATCCTTGTTCCCAGTTCCCACCGCGCCTTTTATAAAAATAATTAATGCATTACATTAGACACGCATGCATTACAAGTGAACACTGCAATTTTTTTCCTGTTACACTTAGGAACGGAGGCGCCTACTAATATCTACAGGAATTCCAAAAACTGAACAAATCGAACTAATATCTATGAGAACCAAAGTGGGGACGAATATCTACAGCTCAAACTGCTGACTAATATCTATGAGAACCAAAGTGAGGACGAATTTGCTCAAACTGCTAACTAATATCTATGAGAACCAAAGTGTGGACGAATATCTACAGCACTGGCAGAGGTTGGGTTAGGTTAGGTTAGGTTCGGTTAGGATAGGTTCGGTTAGGATAGGTTAGGTTAGTTATTACGTAATTGAAGTAATTTATGCTTTTCCGTACAACCTCTTGCTCAGCTGCCCTCTGTAGATATTAGTCCAAACTACGCTCCATAGATATTAGTCACCACTGGGACCGTCATAGACATTCGTCCGACCTTAGCTCTGTAGATATTAGTCCTCACTCTGAAGTTCATAGATATTAGTCCAACATGTGAGCTGTAGATATTCGTCCGACATACAGGCTGTAGATATTAGTATATGGAATCCTTGGGAACCAGGGTACCGGATAGGTAGGTACCTATACAAATATTGAAGGTTAGGTAGGTACAGTACCGGATTATCCCTAAGGTAGAGTAGGCAACTGCCGAGAAAAAATGACTTGCTTCATTCAAGTAAGCAACGAAGTTTAGAAAAAAGTCAGCTTTTAAGATGTTTAAATTTTTTTTATTAGGAACATTTACAGGTTAATAACATTAGGTACACGCATTAAAGAAAACAACAAATTATAATAATTAGGTTATAACCCAATAAATAATAAACGTTCACATCATGCACACATATAAATAAAAAAGTCCGTAATTAAAACAAATATACAAAACCTAGTTGTATTTTACTTTTCTTTCCTTCTATTTATGCAACATTACTTAGTATCTGAAGTGATTGAAGGTGCCGTGTGTGGTTTTATTGGCATTTGTTTTGTTTTATTTCTAATTATAATATGTTTAAAACATAAATGTTGTACAAGCTTCACTATGCACTATCTAACCGCTTGCTAAAATTCTTTGGGAAAGGTTGCCTGAATCACATCAGTTCTGTCTAAGGTGATGGAACGTGTGATCAACGACAAACTGCTCACATACCTCGAGAAGAACAAAATTATCAACGACCGTCAATACGGATTCCGGCGGAACCGCTCGTGCGGTGATCTTCTCGCGTATGTGACGCATGTTTGGGGGCGATGCCTGGAACGTTTCGGTGAGACCCAAACGGTTGCACTGGACATCTCCAAGGCCTTTGACCGGGTTTGGCACCGAGGACTTGTCAACAAACTGCATTCTTACGGACTTCCCGCATCCTTGTGTACGTGGATTGCCGACTTCTTGAGGGAGAGGTCGATTCAGACGGAAGTCGATGGTTTTACCTCTTCCCCAAACTCAATAAATGCTGGCGTCCCACAGGGATCGGTTCTGTCTCCGACTTTGTTTTTGTTGCACATCAATGACCTTTTGTCATGTGCACCAATTAATTGTTACGCGGATGACAGTACAGTTCATGATAGCTTTTTGTTTGACAAAGCCCTTTGGGCTCACAAACTCCAACAGCTCGTAAGGCTTTGAAGCAAAGAATAGACGGTTACCTCGAGAGTGTTTTCTCTTGGGGTAAAAATAATCTCGTTGAATTTAATGTTTCAAAGACCCAATCTTGTCTGATTACGTCTAAAAGGGATCGAAATGAAAATCTTGTCTCTTTCAACGGAAGCAATCTTCCGAACAGGCCCTCCATTGATATGCTTGGTGTAACCCTAAGTGACCAGCTCAGGTATGGGGGCTCCATCGAAGCCAGAGTAAAGTTAGCCTCCCAAAAACTGGGCGTACTGTACAGGGCCCGCAGATACTTTAATAGTACACAACTGCTAACCCTGTACAAATCGCAAGTGCGCCCCACGGTTGAATTTGGCAGCCACCTCTGGTCTGGAGCTCCAAAATACCTGAAAAATACCCTCGACTCTGTGCAGAAACGGGCGGTCCGTTTGATAGATTCTCCCATCTTAACAGACGGATTGCAATCTTTAGAGCACAGGCGTCGGGTGGGAATGCTATCTTTGTTCTACCGGTATTACAATGGAAGATGCTCCGAAGAACTAGCATCATTGATCCCTTCGGCACCGGTGCATAGTCGGGAAACACGCCAAACGCGTGCCCAACATTTGTACGCAGTTGACATTTGTCACATGAGAACGGGTCGTTTCTTCGACTCGTTCTTGTGTTCAACAGCTCGTCTGTGGAATGATTTGCCGGCCTCTGTGTTTCCTCCTTCCCACAACATGGGTCTCTTCAAGACCAATGTTCATTCCTTCCTCTCCTCAAAAAGACCCTCCACACAGCATCCCAGATGACATAGGCCCTGAGGGAAATTATTTTCCTCAGGGCCTCCTGTGTGGAGTTAATGTAAAAAAAAAAAGATCACTTTAGTGACAAGACAGCTCATTGTAATGTTTTTTATTAATATATATTTTTGTTTCTATGTATGTGTCCTTTTATGTGCAATAAAGGGTTATTGTATTTTATTGTATTATATTCGCTTTTTTATTGAATGGGGTGATGGCATACCTTTCGTAATATAGTAAAAGAACAGATTAAGATGAAGCCATAGTAAATAATGCAAAATCACACAAAATCATATGTTTTCGTTTTGAAAATTTGATCGCTTAGAAGTGTTGTAGATGCTTCAATTAAATACTACGTGTAGAACATACCTTGGCCCTTAAAAATATCGGTCAGTTTTTTATAAGTCTTTTAATAAGCCTATAAAAAAATTAAATATAAAGTCTGTAAAAAACACTTTTAAGTCCAAACTCTATTATTTATAAACCCGTTTTCGGATTTGGTTTTATTGTTTAATGTAGCAAATTCAGTTTCTTTTATAATAATCGCAAAAAAAAAGATTTTTACCCCCGAAGTTCACAAAATAAAATAAAATATGCATTTTCGCATTGTTATTTTACAATACGGCCGGCCGTAGACGAATTTGGATTTTCAAAGTGAACTCTTTGCCGTCCACTGAAGGGCTGCATAACTAGTCACGCCCATTTTTTTATCAGTTCGCCCCCGAACGGAGCGGGAAACAAACGCTAGACTCCACGTCGCGCGTCGCTTTGTTCCGTGAAATCAATTTTAAAATTCTGTTTTATTGCAATAAACAATGCGTAAAAAATGAGTTAATATTTTTTACAGGTCTTTACGAAATCAACCGGTAAAAAAAATCTCAAATACCTTTTCCAACCTTTCCAAAAGCTTTTTCTCAAGTATTTTTAAACTCCTCCCATAAAAGGGCGTGAATTCCGATTTCGATTTTTTCCTGGACTATTGGATCGCCTTAATTATGAATAAAATTGCGTTTTAGTAGAAATTTTTTTTTTGGAAGTTAGAAAAGGGTAAAGTGCAGTGGCGGACTAAGCCCATCAGAAGCCCGGGGCGGCAAAGTTGAATGAACCCCCCCCCCCGTACTGAAATTTTGCAAGTTTTTTAATGTTGTTTTAATGTTCCCTTGATCAAATCCTAAACAAGGCTTTAAGGACACTGCAAAACAAATTGTTATTTTTAATTCATTTTCTGAAAGATGTATTTGTTAATAATGCTCTCACCGTTTGAGGAAATTGGTAAAATTGGAGATACAGCATTTTATATGAAACCGTTTTAAACAGTTTGTGTTGAATTAGAATCCTCTTTTTGAATCCTCAGCAAAAACTTTGGAAGCGTTTTTCTCGAAACTACGTTTTTCAACCTGGTTGACAAAATATTAGAAAAACTACATATCCGATTTGAATGCACTAATCTTAAACAGTTAGAAAATCCAGTCACTATGGCACCACTTCGGGATTTTTTTATGAAGGTCAATTTTTTATGACAATAAAATTTTCCATAAAAAATCGAAAATAAAATTCGCTGGTAGGTACGTAATTTTTTTTATTTTTTTTAGATATCAAAATTCGCTTATGCCATAGACAGTAGATTTTCGAACAGATTAAGACTTGGTGCATGCAAATCGAATGTATATTTTATTTAAATAAATGAAGATAATATAAGCGAAACTCAATCGAAAATCTGGAAACAGAAAAATCAGAAAAACGTAGTGACACCTCTGGGACTCGAACCCAGGACCTCTTGCTTTAAGGGCAAACGCGCTAACCACTACGCCACGGTGTCGATATGAAATTCGGTCATGTTTTTGAGGTTTTACTCATAAAGTTAAAATAAAAAAATAAAAAAAAATAATAATAATAATATATTTTATTTTATATGTTGTCAACCAGGTTGAAAAGCGTGTTAAAAAAGTTTCGAGAAAATCGCATCCAAGTTTTGCTGAAGGATAATTCAACATACAAACTGTTTCAAATGGTTTCACATAATTTTTTTTATTTATTTATAATTTCTCACCATGCATGTCTTCTTATTTTTTTTAACATACAAAAATATTAACCTCGCTAGGACTAGCAGCCTGTATTGAGGTTATTATTCATAAATTTGAGTGATGCATTTACACAAAAATCACTAAAATACAAAACACTACATCCAAAACACTAAAATATTATATGCGGAAAGTAAGAAATAACAATATTATATTGGTGACCAGATGGGTAATTTGTAACAATATAGACCATAAAACAAATCCTTAATTACTATACCCACCAAGAAACAAGGGTAGTTCAAAACAACTAGGGTAACACTCCGATTTTGACAAATAGAACTCAAATAAAATTTAGTTATTTAAAAAATATATATCTTATTATTTAAAACAAATATTATTAAAAATATATATATCTTATTATTTTAAAATAAAAAATCTTATTATTTAAAAAAGGCCAATGATGAAAAAATAGTATGCCAATCCTCTGACAACACAAAAATCTTAACATTTTTTTTAAAATTAAGCTAATGAGTTGGAAGACTTAATGTAATCTGGCAGAATATTAAACACAAGTGGAGCCTGATATAAAAAGTTTCTTTGGCCAAAATATGTTTTAGTACTTATTGCGACAAAGTTCATTGTTGAGCCAATTCTAGTGGTATGGATTTGTTGGGTTCTTTCTGCAGAATAAGTGTTTATAAAAAATCTACAAATTATTTTAGAGATGTACAGCTGTTTTATACTCATAACATTAGATTCCTTGTAAAGAAGTTTCGGTGGATAACGAATTTTTTTTTTGTACATAACTTTAAGAATTAATTTGTGAGCAATATTTAGTGGCTCTACATTGGACTTTAGACAGGATCCCCAGCATACAATATTGTAAGAAAGTCGAGATTGTACTAAGGCATAATAGACAGATTTTAATTTCTCTTTATCCAGTACATGACGAAGTTCTTTAAAAATATAGGTAAGTCTCCTGATATTTTTTGTTAACATATCAATATGGTCGTTCCATCTCAAAAATTTGTCAATATTTACACCTAGGTACCTAATACAGTCTACTCTTTCTAAAGGGTGGCAATTACAATTTTGCAGACAATTGTGTATAATTAGATTATGAGTGTCGGAAGGCTGACTTTTTGACGATATGCTAAAAGTAAATATTTTTTGATGTATTCAAAGTTAAGATGTTATTATTTAGCCAACTCTTTACTATTCTTAATCCTGAATCACATTTGTCAAAAGCATCTTTCCAGGTTTTACCCTCAAATATTAAAGCAGTGTCGTCTGGGAAACTAACAATATTACCAGGAATATCTAAATTACACTAATCATTAATGTAGATTAAAAACAATATTGGTCCAAGTACACTACCTTGTGGAACCCCAAAAGAGTTTGGTTATGCTTAATTTATTATTTATCTCTACTTGTTGTGTTCTATCGCTAAGATAGGATTTGAACCAACTTAATGCTGTACTGGAATGTGGAATGCCAAGAGAAGATAATTTTTTGAGGAGTAATCCATGGGAAACCGTGTCAAATGCCTTTGATAGATCTAAGAACACAGCTAAGGCTTTGTTTCCATAATAAATAAATACAAATATGCTGTATCTCCGTCAATTTTTCGAATTTCTTGAAAAAAATTGGTGAGAGCCAAAGATATTCAAATACAGAATCCAATATCTTTGGTGAGAGCATTTTTAACAAATGCATCTTTTAGAAAATGAAATAAAAAAATTATACAAAAATTTTTTTACTGCGTCCTGGTACCTTCGGGGGGGGGGGGGGGTAAGGTTTTAAAGGCGAAATAAAGGCATATTGTCATGATTTTTTTTGAGATATGAATAATGATGAATATACTTGAATCGAGCATGAGGGCCGGTCGCTTGAAACGCTGTACCTGCGTTGTTTTGCTTTGATTTACTTGAATTTTCGACACAATACTCAATATACTGACATGTTTTACATTCAGAAAAAAGTTTTAAAACCTTACACCCCCTACCCCCCCCCCCCTGTTAGTCCGCCATTGGTAAAGGGGCCCCGAGACGTGCATTGCCTAGGGGCCCCGACATGGTTAATCCGGCCCTGGGTAGGTACTGCATAGGTAGGTAGGTACCTGATGAACCAAATACAACATACTGTCTGGAGTAGATAGGCATGGATACCTATCGCTCTTCAATAAACAGTATTTAAAAACCCATCGATATTCTTCATTGTAATTTCACTCGTCTTCCAATAAGACGAAAAGATAGGCTTTTCAAGAATCTGAACGATCTTCTTGGGTTGTTTTTCCAAATATTTATATATTACCAGCTGAACCCGACCACGCTTTGCTGTGGCTTTGTCTGATTTTAATTATTAAAGGAGTTAACAAAAATTGTCTAGCGACTGTGCATATTCCAAGAAGACACATTAAGATGCTTAATTGAATATCTACTGTGACTACGCTGTAGTGTAAAATATAAGGGAAGAAAAAAAACATTCGTAAATTTTTTTAAATTATTTATTTATTCAGACCTTAAGTGCTTTTACAATATCACTTTATTATAGATTAGCACCTATTAGTGTCAGCAATTCTGTGTAGTTGATCATTTCTGCGTTGCAAAACGATATCGCGAGGATGAAATTCTTCTCCAACCATGACAATTCCCACCTCATTAATTGTTTGCGCATTATATCGTCTGACATGCTCACTTGCTGGTGTTTGATCAGCACTAATGATAATTTTATGGCTGTCTGATGGCATGAGATCAATTGCATTTTTGAACATTCGAATTAAATTATTGCTATCATGTAACATTTTTTGCAACGACTCAACAATATGCCTTTTGAATTTAGTAGAGATTTGACAGCGTGCATTCAACTGATCATTTTGATCTCCCATGAAATATATTTGTAGAAATTTATGTTGATTGCTGTGAAAAGGAAGCAAAAAGCCAGCTTTATGGTAAATTTGTCCCTGAATTTTAAACGTCGGCCTAAAATTTTCTCTTATAACGTTAGCGCCAAATGAAGTCATCTGAAAACATGAATTGTATTTTCTAATATTTTTGAGGAAATGTTTTGAATAATCAGTAATTCCGTGCAAAAAAATTATCAGTGGTGCTATTGGCTGATCAATTTCAGGTAGCTTCACTTTGCCGCTCGCATAACACATTCCTTGAGTTTCTCCTTTAAATTTCATCGCTTTGCAGTGTGGACAAACTTTATCCAGTTTACCGATTTGAACAAATTTACATGAGGTATTATATTGAATATCTGGTTCGTATGAAAAAGCAATTCGATGGCACGAAGCATGGTTATTCAAAAGTTGCACTTGCATTCGTCTTCGGCGTTGATCTATTTCTTCTTGACGTTGTTGAGATGAATGTGCTGCTCGTCTTCTTTGCGCTTCAACTCGTAAGCTTTTAAGTCTTTCTTCCCGACGATTCATCAATTCTTCTGCTCACCTCTGAGTAATTCTAACTCGAACATGTTCATTATCGTCTAAACGTTCTTGATCAGTGTGGTTTGATCTTCTCTGACGATCTGCGTTTGCGTGTCGAGTACGACAGCATATGTTTCAACGTGAGCGAGGCATCCCACGAATGGTGATCAACTTTGAAAAAACTTACACATCAATCAACTGGTCACAGTTACACTTTTTTGACCTTTTGAAAATTTGTCGTATATAATTCGATTTGTTAATCTGATTTTTTGTAGGTTTTGAAAAGTTACGAACTGACATTCAGTACAATTATGAGTAAATTTAAAACGCACAGAGAAAACAAATGAGTGAAAATAGTAATATAATTTGTTAGATATAATTCTACTTTTAAATCCGATTAAATTCTTTTAATTCCTAATTGTAGATATCATAAATTTTTGTAACTCTTAATAAAATTAATAAAATGGCAACACTGTCTAGAACTGTCATTCCGTTGTTTACTATGACAAATTATGAGTCAATTTAAAACAAATAAAATGATCCTTTTCCTTTGGAACTTCCACATAAAAAGTATGTAGAAACGCTCTTCAGCTAAATTGCAATGTTCTATAAAAATTTTGAGTTAATCCATCGATTAGTTTCCGAGATTAGCGAAGGCAAACATAAGGAACCTAAATTTTTATATATATAGATTTATCAATATTGCTATGTTTGGGGGATTATGGTAAGACGTCAGATAATTTATTGTCGTCATAACTGTTTGTAGGCTGTGAGTGAAGGTATGTATCCTGTTACCGCAATCGGCTTATGAGATTTGTTCCTCACCTTGACAGCTAATGGAAAGCCTTGAAGGTCATTAGACATCGCGGTAAAGGTAATAAGCAGGTAAGACGTGTTGTTACACCTTCTCGACACTGAAATTAATCATTGAAGAAGAAGATAAAGATAAATCTAAACGAAATGAGAAAAAGAAGAAGACACGAAAAAATAAAAAGCTAACGGTCGCAACTGAATCCGGGATTTCTCGTCATTAGCCAATGAAAGCTCTTTTTTAAAAGTAATTTTTATACTTCAAATTCAGAATTATCTTCTTCTAATTTTTCCCATATTTTTAGCAGCCACAAATTTAAATGTTTACAAATCAAAGATAATGGCCTTAACAAATGTTTGAAGAACTGGTTTGTATCTCTGAAGATTTTATTTTATATGGGACACCGATTGATTATTTTCTCAAAGTCTAAATAAATATTCAATTTTTAATTAGAATAACTGTCTTTAATAATAACTTTTGAAGGTTATTCCCATCAATACAATACAGGTATCATTGAAGAAAAAGATAAACCTACTGGTATAAACGAAAAAAGGAAGAAAATATTTTTTTCTGAGTCTTGTTCTTTTTCATTTTTGTTTAGATTTGTTAGAATTATCTTCTTCTACAATGATATATTACATTCATGGGAATAACCTGCTAAAGTTATTATAAAAAAGAGTTATTCTAATAAACAAAAAATAAATAAAAAATAACCTAATTAAATCATTCATATACCTATAACCAATATCACCCACATCCTTAATCTCGGAAACTATTGGGTCTACAGATACAATTCTAGTATCATATTGTAGCAAATTTAGTCTACTTTAAAAACGTCCTAAAATTTTTTTTTTCAAAAACTAGTCTTTTAGGGTTATAATCGTTTTTTAGATTTTTGACAAAGTTGCGTTCGGCGCTCGAGGTCACAAACTTGGATTATTCATTAGGCATTAGGCCAACATCATAAGCAAGTCTGCAAAAAATCGGAACTACCGTATTTGACGCACCCTAATCCATACTTTCAGGCGACAAAGTTACTGGATTATTGGGAGGATCGCTGAGGAATAATAATAATAATAATTGGCTAATTTATATAGCGCCGTTTTCGTGGAAAATCACCTCAAGGACGCTGTACAAATAAATATATAAAAGAATTAATATTACTGGCTTATAACTAAGATTTACAATTACAACTAGCGTCTTACGCATGAGACTTATAGCTACTATATTACTGGCTTACAACTAAGATTTACAATTATAACTAGTGACTTACATCTAAGACTTATAGCTAGTGACTTATGATTAAGACATATAGATTCTGACCTAAAACTGGTGTCTTAATAACATACATATTTACAATTAAGATTAGCGCCAGAAGAAGTAGGAAGTTTTCACTTAATATTGCAATTCGAGAACACGGCTGCAAACATGATCTTAATGGGTTAACTGGATATACGGGAAGGTATAGATATTTTAAATAAATTAATAAAATTAATAGTCGATCTTCACCGCATTAAGGCGAATCATCGCTCAACATTAAACAGATTGAGGTATCACCACTCACCAGGGCTGGGCAGTATTTGAATTACTTGTAATTGAAATACTTATGGCCTCAAAATACATTTTCAAATACATTTAGCGATCTTAATAATGGTAATGAAAAATAAATAATACATTGACTAAAAACGCTTGAATCCTGTGCTATTGTCCTGTGCTATAAGCCTCTTACTAATGATTATTTGTAGTTCTCTTATCATTGCTTTATAATGTACTGTACCTTTTTTATGTCATATTAATATTGTCCTGTGTTTATGATAGTACTGTTATTGTACATTTTGTATTATATTATAATATTATTCTTTTCATTGCTTTGTATTGTACATTTTTGTATTGGGTATAGTATTAGATCAAACACTGTAGGAATAATTTGACTGAATACTAGATTCTTTTTAAGTTAATTACTGTAGGGCACACTTGAAGTGAAATGACACAAAACTGCGCCATACAAATGTCATCTATATATATAAAAATGAACCCCTGTTTCCTTCCCTTGGTCACGTCATAACTTCAGAACGACTTTACCTATTTCATTATTTTTGTTAAAAGTTTTCTAATACTTTGTAGAAGGTTCTTGCGGAAAGAAAAATTGAGAAAATTAAGCAGAAAATTGGATAATTTCAGAAAACTTAATGACTATTTTAGCTTCGCTCGTTTGACAGTTCGCGCGTTTGATGAAATTGAATTTAGCAGGCAGCTGGTTTTGTTGTAACAAAAGAATTATTCATGGATTTTTTAAATTATAGATATTTTAAATAGGTACCTATGTTAGGTACCAGATTTGATTGATTGTTCTTATAATATACAAAAATGAATATTTGTAATATGTGTATGAAAAATGTAAATTAAAAAAAAAATTGGAACAGCTGGCACGCGAGTTGTTTGAAATCTGAATGTACTGGGACTGAATATATGGAACGCGGGAGGGGGGTTGGCGGGACGGGGGAGCGGGATAGTGGTGAGGGTAGGCGGGGAAGGTGGAAGGGGAACGCGGGAGGGGAACGGGGACGCTCAGGAAAGGACGTGCAGGGAGAATCAATTGATTTCTTTGAATATGGAATTGCAACGCATGCCGGCAATGAGCTAGTGTTATTATAATATTATCTAAACCTCGGTCCTGTACCACAAAACTTTACAAGTGGAGCGGAGACGAGATGTGTCTTCTGACCAATATGATTGGTCAATTTTTGCACGTCTCTGTTTCACTCTGCTCAGCTTTGTTTCCGTGGAAACACACCCTTAGATAAGGGCACTTACGACAATTTATTGCAACCAAATGTTCTAACAAAATCAAATGTATTTTGTATTTAAATTAAAAAATGGTTAAAATACTGTATTTTGTATTTTGTATTTCAAATACATGACTTGAAAGTATTTTGTATTTCGTATTTTAAAAACATGCGAAAAAGTATTTTGTAATTTGTATTTTAATTACAGCCCAGCATGTATTTTGCCCAGCCCTGGGTATCGCTATTAACAGATTACATTAAACAGATTGAGTTAACTACAAAGGGGAAAAAAACTATTAAAAATTGCAAAATTTAAATAGAATGCTGAATTTATGGAAATGAGTATCGGAAAAAGTGAGTTTTCAGTTTGGATCTAAATTCCTTAGTTGGTTGAGTTGGTTATGCATCCCAATTCCATAGGAAGTTTATTCCAAGCCTCAGGGCCGGATACTGCGAATGCACGATCACCTAATTTAGTGTTCGGATTTCGCTTAGGTTCTTTCAACCTTCCAATTGCAGATGATGTCGCTGATCTAAGAGTTGACTGCCTTAGACCAATATTTTCCGGACCGATGGATCCATACAACCGCCCCTCCTGGACACATTGATCCCAGATTCCTATTCACCCCTCATACTTCCTTTCCAGATCTTCCTTTCATTCCTTTCTAAAAAGATCCTCCACCCGGCATACCCAAAGACGACATGGGCCCTGAGAACTTTTTCCTCATGCCTCTTGCATGGAGTCAGGCCACCCGCTCATGGAGGAACTGAAAAAAAATAGTTGGCGACGCAATCGCAATCAACCTCCCGAACAAAACCGATATTTTTCTGATGGTCCGCGGCAGTCGCGTTTCAATTGTCTTGTTAAAAGTAACCATGGTAGCGGCTCACGACCTGTCAAGTTTTGTAATGTTTTCACATGTAGATCAGAAAAAAATCAATTTAGTTCAGGAGGTTGATTGGGATTGTGTCGCTAACTGTTTTTTTCAGTTTCTCCATGAGCGGATGAAAGAAAGAAATTTCTTTTAAAATTTTCATCTCATTTTAAAAGGATTCTTTTAATTAATTTGTTTAATTCATAGTTTTAAGATATATCCTGACTTTATTTATCTTTGGCGTTCATTAATAAATGTTTAACAATTAAGGGATATGAAAATTAGTATCTCTTTGTAGTTATCGATCGTCCAGTTGATTAGTCAGACATCTTCGAAAAATCCAAATTTGAGTTAGTTATATGTTAAAGTGCACCCTCTATCTGGTACAATACTCAGATAACTCATTTAAACCCCCAAATCAAATATACCTAATATCAGAAAAACTATTGAAGTTCTCTGGATCACTAGTAGGATATTACAATATGTCATTCTATTGTACTGAACCGTTGTCATTTTATAGCTCATTTACCTAATATGTAAAATACAGACACATAAATTAGTAGTTAATTTATTGTGAGCATTCGAATATTGCTTTCTTATTAAAACTCGATCGATATTGTGGGTGTTTTTATTTTTTCAAAGAAAGACAAAAATTTAAAAATCTCCTACAACCACCACAATAAGCGGAAAATGTTGTTTGTGTCGGAGAACTTGTGATGGAGGACTTAGCCAGCCGAGGAATAGAACACGGTACCCCTGGGTGGGACTCAAACTCGATGCCAACTCAGCCACTGACCGGTCATTCTATTCACTTTTATATTGATTGAGATACCTAGAATGTCCACAACTTCTTGAAACAGGTGTTAAGTTGGTGCATTCTGGAAGTTTTTCCGCGAGTTTTATTAAAAATATAATTCGTAGATATCTACTCGTATCTACCTGATTACCAATGTCTCAATAAACTGGCAAAAGTATAATTACGCATTTCTTGCAGGCGAGAATTCTTTCCACGCTTCCATTTTTCTTGAATAATAAAAAAATATTTTCTCTTTGTGCTGAAGTTTAGCGAATATTCTCGCAAGTTTTCGTATCTTCTCCGCGCTGTGCTCCCAGCTCCTTAGAGCCTCCAAAGCATGAAATCTACAAAGAATGTGTATCACGGAGAAGTGCAATTACTCTATTAACGTGTAATACGAAGCTCGCGTCAGCGGTTATTTCCTTATGGCATTTTCAGTTCTCGTTCCTCTCAGACCCAGGCGGGTAGGACTGCTCTTTCCCCCTCGGAGTAGTGTGGGGTGGCATCTACCCGCCGGCGAGCCAATCACAGGGCTGCAAGGCGGGAGAGAGGGGCAACCCGCCCGCCCATTGGACCGCCGACTCAGGGTAATTGAAATGTCTAGTTCAAGGGGTTTTGACAGAGGGGTATAGAGATAATCGAGGGATGTTTTAGATTGTCACCGTTTTGCCCCCCGTTCGATGTCTGTGGGGGTTGGTACCGCTGTCCCACGCTGTGAGGAGTCCGGGGTGTTAGGGGGACATTTAACTCCGCTTGTTTGTTTTCATAGAATTTTCCGAACATGATCATTTGCGCGCATTTCGCTGCTCTTTGTTAGCAATGCCATTATAATTTAATGATGAGGATTAGATATTAATTTAGTTATGCATGATTATGGCGGAAGATATTCATTATCAGTAAGTATCTAAGTTATTATAAGGTAACATATATAAAAAAATGCGAATACCGTTCAAAGGTCTCGACTGCTCCCGACCCCCTCGAGCCAGTGAGACTGTGGCATCCCCTCTTGGGGTATGTTGCGAGACTTAATAAGATGGGAATGGGGAGAGGAAAGTGGTTAAGTTCTTGGCTATGCAGATTGGTAACCATACACGACTAAAGCCACTTCAAGCAATGTTTCAATTCTGAATGGTGATTTTACATCAGGGCGATACTGAGATATCCTCCACTCTGGAACGTGACGCAAATGCACCTTATATAATTTTAAATTATTAAATTGACAAAGAACACAATTCAATCAAATACATTGAACGCTGGGATTTGAACCGCCATCGCTACTTTCGGATAGCTATTAGTCGAGAGTAAGTAGACAAGGGAAGAGGGTGGTGAGGAAGTACCTGGCTATTAAGTTCTGGTCACCAAACACGGCTAAAGCCATTTCAAGCAACATTTCAATTCTGAATGGTGGTCCTATATCAGGGTAATACTGAGAGTAGGTATCTTCCACTCTGGAACGTTCGGCAAATATATATGAATTATTTTAATGAATTAATTGTGAAATAACACAAATTAATCAAATAAAATTTAATTGCGCACGCCGGGATTCGATCCCGCGATCTTCGGATTGTGAATCGAGAGCCTTACCCCTCGACCACGGAGGCCATCATCGTGGAGGTGCTTTAAAGTTTTGTTTGATGACGTGATTAATATAATAATTATTTGGCAAAGCTGAAGGCACCTAAATAGTACCTATCTATGAGAAAAGATGAGAACCGTACTGAAAATGTCGATGGTCAATGCAGATTTTTAAGCAGTTGAGTCGCTCTGTTTATCGTCGCGTTCTGATAGGCAGAAGTCTTCGCTTTCGGGGCATAAAAAGTCCATGGGATCTCCCACGAGTGTACTATTTAGGCAAAAGTCAAATTAAATAAACAAATGTTACTCACTAATTAGTAATTAACTTACCATCACGCCGTTTACTCGCAGGGGTATATTATTTTTTTTTTACATGAGCTCCACACAGGAGGCCCTGAGGAAAATAATTTACTTCAGGGCCTATGTCATCTTTGGGGATGCTGTGTGGAGGGTTTTTTTAAGGAAAGGAAGGAGAGGAGAGTTCTGGGAAGGAAAAGGGTTTAAGGAGTGGGTAAGAATCTGGGGTTCAGTGTGTCCTAGCCATCCGCCTCCAAGACCTAGACAAACCTCACCCCATGAACCCGGGCACCCCTGCTAAATCACCAAACGTAGCGAACTACTTGGGGTGACCTGTGGCAGAGGTGTTGGCTGAGAGGACGGAACGCCAAACAACCTCATCCGTGCACCACTGCTCCCCTGATCCCATGAACCCGGGCACCCCTGCTAAGTCGCGAACCACTTGAGATGGCCTGTGACAGGGGGTTGGTTATCCAATAAATGGTTCCCGGAGTGGCGGTACCCGTACCCGCCTATTGAATTGTGTACTAAAATGTTATAAATAGGCATTATAAAAGGACGAAATAAGGTGGGCATATTTATGAAATAATAATTCAAATTTGATATTCAAGCTGATTTCGATAACGGCCTTAAAATGCACCGAAAATTTAAATTAAATACACCCATTTCATTAGGTAATAATGTCGTAGGGCTGTCTTTACATATCTCAGTAAGTTTTTTTTCCATAAGTCGTTAACGTAAGTAACTTATGGTCAAATTACCAATGAAAACGACACCAAAAGTCACTTACCGTAATTAATAGCAAGTTAAAGAAGTTGTTCTTATTTAAGTTTTTTGGCAGGTCTAATCGCGCCTTCTCACAGCTTATCAAATCAGTTTGGCTTACCATAAGAAATGGTACCAAAATGCGTCGATGCGAGATGTCAAAAATTAATAATTTTTTTTATTTTTTATTATTTGTATTAAATGTATAATTACTCACCTTATTATCTCCCGAAAACAATATAAAAATATGACTAGATAAATCTTAAATAAGTAGGTACCTAGGTACTACCCACGAAAACGTGTGTAAATAAGTAGGTACCTAGGTACTACCCACGAAAACGTGTGTAAATAAGTAGGTACCTAGGTACTACCCACGAAAACGTGTGTAAATAAGTAGGTACCTAGGTACTACCCACGAAAACGTGTGTAAATAAGTAGGTACCTAGGTACTACCCACGAAAACGTGTGTAAATAAGTAGGTACCTAGGTACTACCCACGAAAACGTGTGTAAATAAGTAGGTACCTAGGTACTACCCACGAAAACGTGTGTAAATAAGTAGGTACCTAGGTACTACCCACGAAAAAGTGTGTAAAAAAAATCTGATTTCTGAAAAAAGCTTTCTGAAAATGAGTATCATTCTATTTAATTATCGGTCGAATCCTATCTAATCTCCATGTTTTTCTTTATAACATGACTATTTGAATTCGAAGTCAGTTGCTGTTATTTGGCTGTCATTCGAATAAAATTAAAGAACTCCATTAATTGACGCCGTCAATGGAACAAAAGCGCGTGGAGAATTGTTTCTCTCAAGCCAATTTCTATTTCATTAATTTTTCTTTATTCATTGCTTTGAATGGTAACATCATTTGTGGATTTTTTGACCACCATGCTAGGCACCTTATTTATAAAATCACGTAAATTAAAGCAGCAAAACCTTGTTGACAGGAAGCCATCCCACGGCAAATAAAATTACATTTTACGTAAGTTAAACTTCCGAACAATTTTCGTTAGCATTAATTACCATACCTAAGTTGGACGCATATGTTAACGCTTATCAAAATCTTACGTAGATCGTAAATTTTGCTTATGTGTCCATGTGTGAGGTGTGAGTAGGTGGATGTAGGCAACAAATAATATCTACAATGAATAAGTCATCATTCAAGAACATAAAATATTTTGTGCTATATACAGATTGTTCATTACTTTGTGTTGATATTAATGCTAATATTTTGGTAGAATAGGCGGTCCTGATTTAACTAACCTCGTTGAATTTCATATACCTACCCAAGAGAACAACTCGTTCCAAAATCCCGTTTAAATGCAACAGCACCAGGACTGAGTACACGAAACACTCGCTTGTATCTAGGTTACATGAAGGTATATAGTAATAGATACGCAGATGTGGCAGATCTATTTAACTGCATGGAAGGTTAGTACAAGAAGGCTTTTCTATCAAATATTTTCAATCAATATTAATTTTATTTGTACTGTAGAATTTTGTATGTAATCTATGTTTCCCAATCAAATGCCACAATTAACTGTTATATTCTTTTTTAGTATCTCTTATTTAACTACGACTTTGTACCTAACATGTAATCAGTGTTTATGGTATATTTATATAAAGGTGTATATAGGTATACTGTTGATGATAAATAATAAGTAAACAATTTGGGAGGCGGAATGGGTATGTACCGCCGCCCCGGGACCTTTATTGGATAAACAACACCTCTGCCATAAGTCACCCCAAGTGGTTCGCTCCGTTTGGTGATTTAGCAGGGGTGCCCGGGTTCATGGGGCGAGGTTTGTCTAGGTCTTGGAGGCGGATGACCAGGACACACTGAATCCCAGATTCCTTAAACCCTTTTCCTTTCCAGAACTCTCCTCTCCTTCCTTTCCTTAAAAAAACCTTTCAATGCAGCATCCCCAAAGATGTCATAGGCCCTGCGGGAAAATTTTTCCTCAAGGCCTCCTGTGTAGAACTCATGTAAAAAAAAAACAATAAGAAAACATTTCACCAACGTTTTTTCACTTCCTTCAAAACTCCCATTGACGATTATTGTGATATCTAAGTAATATTCCCCACGTCTAAGTGTAAAAAATAAAGATGTCTTCCCAAATACAATTGTTTGTATAATTTTCAAAAAGCTGACCCTTTCAAATATCCCGAAATGTAAGAAAATAAAGAAACAACCCGTTAAATTGACACAGGGCCGAACCTAGGAACTTGCGTATTTTGCGCCAGGTGCTAAAAGTTTATTCAGTGGAATGAAAAGAGGGGTACGCTCTCAATGAAAGCTTACTCTAAAGTTTAGTTTGTTTTTAGGGGCTAATGGTTTACGTTTTGACAATTAAAACCTTTCGGTCCCAGACATAATAATATCATATAATGA
Source organism: Limnephilus marmoratus (assembly GCA_917880885.1). Taxonomy (NCBI): domain Eukaryota; kingdom Metazoa; phylum Arthropoda; class Insecta; order Trichoptera; family Limnephilidae; genus Limnephilus; species Limnephilus marmoratus. The sequence goes on from OU862906.1 coordinate 20,115,621, forward strand.
ATAACTTATTACTTTGTATAAAACCACTATATTTAAAACAATATCAACATTTTTCGACAACAATGTTGTCTTCATCAGGATATGTTACTAAGTAATATATATGTTAGTAACATATCCTGATGAAGACAACATTGTTGTCGAAACATGTTGATATTGTTTTAAATATAGTGGTTTTATACAAAGTAATAAGTTATTCATTATATGAAAAATGATGCTACAAAATAAATTTGCGAAGTTTGAAGAAATAATAATATCATGTCATCATATATTCCAGCGACATTCAATTTCAAACAGATTCGATGCTTTTGAACGTATCCCATAATGAAATACAGCATTTCAAAGCACATGAAAGACTCTTTCGGATTACATAATCAATTAATTTTTTTTTTAATTTTAAATGCAAACATACAGTTTGTCAAATAAGAGTAGAAAACATAGGAGGGCGCCACTGTTTTATGTAAAGCTGTGGAAAATATATTAAAAAAAAAATTAAAAGGTTAAAAGTGAAAAAAAAAAATTCATTGCAATATAGATAGGTACCCACTGATCTCAAAATTAGAATTGTGTAGGTAGATATATTATTATTATACCTTTACAATTTTGTGTTAGCATAATGAAGAATAACGATATTGTAATAAAATATAAAGCACAGTTTAAAAATTGCTCACGTTTATCATTCAGATTTAAAAGTAGTGTAACTAAACTCACCATTAATGATTATTTTTTATTTCCAAATTTATGTTAAATTAAATGAAAAAAAAAATCACTTTGTAAAACACAATTTAATCAAATTTATGTCATTAGGTAAGTGGGTACCTAAAAACAGTGCTACTTATTAGATTTTAATTTTTTTCTTTCAGAACAACAAATGATTTTTAAAATGTGATTTACAGTGTTCTATATTTTCAGAGTCATTGCGCTTTAAAATAATATTTGTCAGTTACATTGATATTTCCAGCCTACAAATTTTGTATTTCCATTTTACCTAAATATTTTTTACTCTAATCGACAGATTTTATTATAGACTATTGCTAAAGTTTTTAATATGCCTTAATGAGGTTTTTTTAACACTGCATTTAAACGTAACCCAAAACCATTTAATTAGACAAACGTATTATACCTACGGGTTATTGTAGCCCCATTTTCTTTTCTTACAAAAATAATTATTTAAATAATTGGCAAACCGTAACTTTCTCTTTACAGATTTTTAAAATTTTCAAGTCTACGGTGAACTTTTAATTGCAAAGAGAAGGCCTAATATTGTCTCTTTCTAAATCTGTTTATATTTTATATCCTACCATAATAGAAAAGGAGATGGAAGAAGTTTTATGAGGACATGTCATTTGGTGACAGATGGATATACTACTACGTTACCCGAGTGATTAAAAACTGTGATTTGCCAAAATTGTCTCCAAGCCCTCTGACATATTTTTGTTTTTTAAATACGGAAACCCGTTTTATCACACATCGAATGTCTGAATCTTCGCACTGATAGATGACGGTATAAAATCATAAAAGACACAAATTTAAAAATTTCCGCCTTAGATTTGGAAAAAAAGATAAGTAAAGCTTTTAATCATGCCGCCCTGGTATCACGTTCGTTCCGCGCCTATGATAGATCCGACCCTGGAAAAAAATGCGAGTATCTTCATAATATCATTGTCCAAGACATTCGATATTTGAATAAATAACTTACCGTTACGAAGGAGTGTAGTAAATAGTATCCTCACAAAGTACCAACTTAACCGTAAATAGTACACTGCACATTGTGGATAGGTACCGACTAACATGAGTTCACATTCAACATTGACGTGACGAAGCAGCCCTTTAAGTTTTCATGGAATATTGCCATTAATGTGTATTCCGTGTACACTGTCCACGGGAAACAGGTGACGTGGTTCGGTCATCGTGGGAACCCCAGCACCCAACACCCAGCAGTGGTCAGTTGTTATCTGTTTTGTTCGTTGTTGACAAAACCACCAGGATTTACAGCTAAACGAACAACGTTATCTTTATTACTTCTGATATTTTGGAAATGACAGAATTAATAACAGAACAGTTTAATTAACAGATTTTTTTTTGGTTTTTGATTTTTAAATTTTTCTTTATTTATTGCATATTATGGTTACATTATTTGTGGATTTTTCGACCACCATGCTTGGCTGATGCGGGCGTGTTATGGTGGTTATTAATGGTTAATTATTATTATTGTGAAAGTTAGTAGGTAAGTAGATACAGACAGTTAGCTAGAATTTATAAATCAGAAAGATTTATTGTTATTTTTGTATTCTTCTATTTAATATGAAAAAAGCTTTAGAGCGTTTAACCAGCCAAATCCACATTTCGTCTAAAGTTGTTCTTACGATCTGCAGGGCGGTTACAATGAGAAAGATTAATTATTCTCCGTACCAGCTTTTTAAAATTATATCTCAATATCGAATTTATTTCAATCCAAATTAGCTTTAATTTATACCTTCATCCAAAAAATGCTGAAAGACGTGATGATAAAACTATTAAAATAATCTACTTTTTGTAATTATTTTTTGATTAGATATAAGTATTTATCATTTTTCAATAATGTCTAAATTTAATAAGAATGTTAAAAAAATCCGAAATATATTAGTTTGTAAGTGCGCAAATAAATACACAAATGGACCAATTTTCGTCAAGAAACACATGTACGTACATATTTTTTAATGATTTTATTGAAACTAAAATTAAAATTCGAAAACATGCGTTTGCTAGATAATGTATTGATTTATTTTACTGCATGATTATATTATTTGAAATGGGTGTGGTATAATACAAAATCTTTTTTGAAAATTTAATAAATCTACTAAATTATTATACTAAAAATTAAAAAATTTTCTCAAAATTTATTACATGCGAATGCTAGATAAAAGAACAATCTTTCGAAATCCATTTATAATTTTTTGTGGAAAAGAGTCAATACGTCTAAAATCTTACTATTTCGTAGGTATTTCTTACTTACTTTGACGTAGGTATTTCCGGTTTTCTCTGGTAATGCCCTCTTAAATACTGTAACAAGCATCCATACGAATAAAAGAGATGGCTTTCAAATTGTAAGTGCATGGCACATTTTCATATCCTGCAATGATATGGTGACTGTCACTGAAGCGTGGGTTTTATCAAGTAGTGAAATTTGCTTAAATTTTCCTAGCTGCCTTGTATCTAAAAAAGTAAAACATAAATACCTTGGTCAAATGGCATTTTATGTTTCAACGCCAGGCGCAAGGCGATTCGAAAATTTAATTTTTGTTATTTGTTTTTGGGGTGTTATGCCGTGCTGAGCTACCTCCTCCTATATCAGGGCCGATGTGCCTTGATGATGGACACTGTAACGCTGTCCGAAACGTTGGCTATAAGAGGAGGAAGCGCCACACGGTATAACGCCCCAAAAACAAATAACAAAAATACTTTTGGCCGTGAAAATCTAAAATCATATCCGAAAATAAAATGTTCATTTACCAGATCGAAATAGCTAGGTTATTTCCAACCTTCCTCTTCCATTCTATATATCTTTCAGTCTCTTAACATTCCCCTAACAAATGAAAGCCATACCTAGTGCCATAGTCGCGCAGGAGAGATTAACATAATATGCGTGCACATCAAATTGTAAAAAATACACCAATAGAGGCTTTATGCGGAAAAAATAGCGTTATGTGAAATAGTGAATTCTGAGATATGGACTGTTAAGGAGATCCAATAGTCCAGAAAAAAATCTAATTCGGAATTCACGCCCTTTTTTGCGAGGAGTTTAAAAATACTTGAGAAAAAACTTTTGGAAAGGTTGAAAACGGTGTATGAGATTTTTTTTTACAGGTGGATTTCGTAAAGGCATGTAAAAAAAATTAACTCCTTTTGTACGCATTGTTTATTGTAATAACTACAATATTTCAAATTGATTTCACGGAACCAAGCGACGCGGAGTCTGAGACATCTATTCCCCGTCGCGGCCGGGGCGCGTATTTACAAAATCTATACCGATTCAGTCGCGGTAACGACAATTTACATTTTAAATATACCTCTATATTGGTTATTTTTTATCACATTGCAAAAACAAAAATTGTTCTAAAATCTAGATAAAATAATCTTTCCAATATGTATATTGTAAATTAGTAAATACGCGACCGGGCGGAACTGATACAAAATGGGTGTGGCAAGTCTGTAGTCCTTAGGTGGACGGCATAGGGTTAACTTTGAAAATCCAAATTCGTCGACTGCCGACCGTATTGTAAAATAACAAAGCGAAAATTATTTTTTTTAAGTATATTGTGAAATTTGGGCGTAGGTAAATATGATTTTTTCTTGCGATTATTATTATAAAAGTAATTGAATTTGCCACTTTAAACAATAAAACTGTATCCGAAAAGGGATTTATAAGTAGAAGAGTTTGATAAAATGAAAATCAAATAACTTTGTTTAAACCTCTATATAATTAACAATATCAACAAGTTTCAATAAAAATGTTATCTTCATCAGGACAAAGTCAATTTAAAAAATTAAATAAAAATGACAAACAAGTATAGACTCATTAGAAAAATTAGAACAAAGACAAAACATTAAAAATGAGGGGCGATTAATTGCTTAAAAAATCTCATAAAAATAGTTATATAAAATTAAATATAAAAATTATTTAAGGATATATAAAATTGCATTTAGATAATAAAAAACTTTTAAAACAAACAATAAAAATAGATAGTCTAAGTAAATAACAAAATAAATAATTATAATTATTGTAAGTATTAATAAGAAAATAAATTGAGATGGCTATTTTTAATTTTTTTTTGGTTATTTATAATATTTATTTTACTATTAACGCTTTTTCTAATTTCAAAAATGTCTAAATGATATAATTGTATGCCCGTAGTGTTAGTATGTAAAATTTTAAGACTTTTATTAATATCAAAAGAATGACTTGTTTCCAAAATATGGTTGGCAAATTCTGAATAATTATTAAAGATCTTATATGTTCCTTAACTCTAATGTTAAAATTTTGAGAAGTTTTTCCTACATAAAAAAGTTACGATCATTACAAATTAATTTATAAACCCCAGGTTGGTTAAAAAAAATCACATTTATCCTTATTATTTATAATATAATTTTTTAATTTGATATTTGTATAAAAGCCGCTTGAATATAACCTGGCATATTTTTAATTATTAAATTTGAAGTGTTATTATTTAAAAATGTAATTTTTCTCCAATTATTATCATTGTCAACAACGTGTGGATAAACAAAAGATCTAAAAAACTTTTTCTTATATTTTTTGTTTAACATATTGTCTATCAATTTTGAAGTATAACTGTTATTGATTGCAATTTGTTTTATAAGGAGAGTTTGAACTTGAAAGTTTTTTTATAGACCTAACACTTTATTTTTTTCTAGGCTTATTAAAAGGATCGATATTTTTGAGGGCCAAGATATGTTCTACACGCAATATTTAATTGAAGCATATGATACTTCTAAGCGATCAAATTTTCAAAACAAAAATACATGATTTTGCATTATTTTGCGTGGCTTCATCTTAAACTTTTCATTTGGGTTTGTTTTCTTTCATTAATCTTGTACCAAAAAAAATCAATTGACAGTTAAAATATCAGCTTACATTAAAGAATTACGACTGAACGATGCTGATGTTGAAACACTTTTCCTTTGAACTCTATGTAATCCTTCATGCTTCTTCTTCTTCTTGGTGTGCCCTATCAGCACCTCCCGACGTTGGCGATCACTCTGAAAAATGTCTATCTGTCTTGCGCTGCCCAGAATAGCTCCTCCACACTTCTAATGCCGGTCCACTCTCGTACATTTCGCAGCCAAGACATTTGTCTCCTACCAGGCCCTCGGCGACCCTCTATCTTGCCTTTCAATTCTAATTGGAGCAAGTGATACTTCTCCCCTCGAAGTATGTGACCTAGATATGAAATTTTCATGACTTTCACCAATGTAAACATCTCACTATCTGCTCCAGCCCGCCTGAGAATTTCTGTGTTGGTAATCATGTCAGTCCATGGGACCTTGAGTATTCTCCGGTGAAGCCACATGCTTCACTTCAATACAATTCTACTGTAACTTCAAGACTAACTTCATTTACTTTCTTGAAATCAACAAACTTTACGTTTTACTTTTTTAATACAATATTTTCATAGATATTTCTACGAAAATATTGTAGTAAAAAGGATTAACTTATTCGTAACCCGAGAATGTTTTGTATTTAAAAAAAAAAAAAAAAAATGTATATAAATATATATACATATTTACTTTTTGCTAATTTTTACATTACTTGTGTATTTGGATAGATAGTGCAAAATTTGAATGGATATCCATTAAAATAGCAATATCTCCATCATACATACCCACTTTGTAGAAATCTTAAAAACATTAAAAACAACAGTTCAGACGCAATTAAACAAATCAAGCGTTAAATCAAGTCAAGTCAAATCAAACGTTAGGTACCTTACGTTTGATTTGACATCCTAAATAATGTTATAAGTAAAACAATACCACCGTGGATAAAGCTATTTGTTGACAACAATATACCTATTTTGAAAAGCATTCACTTCCGTCTCGAATAAGCGATCATCTGTTGAAATTGGTATCTAATCCCCATCCTCGTTGATCCTCAACCAAGCCCCTATCTTTTAGGAGCTGCTCATTTGAAAGAATTTGGGATAAGCCCCCTTTATCCCACACAGCTCGAGGCAATCTGCCATATAAAATTAAAGCATGTGTACTGTGTGTACCTAGGTACACCAATCTGGTAGATGTGGTAAGTAGGGAAGTATAGAAATAGAGTTACCCAGATGTGCCTCCTGTTTGGAAGGAATCAAAAGGCACGCATTAAAACATTCTGTCTATTTTCACTGTCGAGTTCTGCAGGTAAGACAGTCGTATGATTACAACACTATTAAAGAGGTTTTTTTTTTTTTTCATAAGTTTTTATTCCAGTAAAAAAGAAAATAACATTTTCACTTACTTAACTAGAATATTGAATTATGTACTTTTTACATTGTATTACATAGTTTTTACATTACATGGTTTTTACATTTCATAACCTTAGATTACATTAGATTGCAATACTAACATTTACATGATATTATATTACCATACGATATTATTCACTATCACTACTTTATTTTTTGTGAATAAACATGAACAATTTTTTTTTTGAATTTGCACACACTTTTTTCGTTTTTGATATCATCTGGAAGGCAATTATATAAATTGCCCCCCTCGCAACCAATTGATTGCTTACCGTAGTTAGTATGAATGGTGTTTAAACGTATGTTATCGTGTTGTCGTGTAAAATGTTTGTGTACTTGGGACGTTTTAATGAATTCTGTGTTTGTATGTATGAGTTTATTATTTATTTTGTATATAAGGACACATATATTGTACTCGTATAGTTTTCTTAATGTTAGCAGTTTTGTTTCTAAATATATTTTTTTTGTGGATGTTTTGGATTCGTAGTGAAATAGTTTTTGATTATCTTATTTTGAATTACCTGTAATTCATTGATGTATGTTTCATACGCATTTCCCCAGATTTCAATCAGGTAATTTAGGTGTGAGTGTACGAGACTATAGTATAAACTTTTTTTTAATCTAATTGGTAATAGATATGATAACCGGCTAAAAACGCTAATTAAGGGTGTGATTTTATCTTTTACATTTTGAATGTGTTGTTTAAAAGTTAAATGCTTATCGATGCACAGCCCAAGATATTTTTCCTATATGGTTGATTATTTTATCGTTGGTTATTTGGTTGGTTAGGTTATTTTATTGAAGAAATGTAGAGAAAACGATAAGGCGTCTTATAACAAAATGTGCTTATAATTGATCGGATACGGGCACTGCTGCAAGCAATTTCGACAAAAAAATCGCAAATGAACTCAGAATCGATGTTAGTTTTCCCTCTGTACCTATCTATGATAGACCAATTAGCTACACGTTATACGTGTGGCTAATTGGAAAGTTAAACTCTGATCCGTAGATTCTTCATCAATCGTCCTGGACTAGACGTCTATTATGTATTACAGTAATTTCAAAAGAACCCAGCGTGGAAAAACTTGACTTAATTTTGAAGGGCAATTATTTAACAAATTTTCTCTTTTCAACTTTCTCAGATGACTCCCGATCTAGAAATAAAAATACTGTGTGGTTTATATCAATGGGAATTGTGACTTATTGTTGTACCTACTAACCAAAGTATAAGTTGGGACCACTATTCCTTTTTTCTTATGACATAATATAAATATCTGCGTGTCCTTATTAGAATGGTTGTAAATTGCACAGCATCGTACGGTTTATACATCGTACGAGAACGCGCTTGTCACTATTACCTATATCATCTATTATCAACTATTTTGGAGAATACTTTTTTTTTGTGGGCAATCGCAATTGATCTGAATTAAATTGAAAATGATTATTGTGGGGATTCTGCTCACACAATAAAGTAGACAGTAGGTACCTTAATCTCATCTATTATCTAGATTACCTATTGATGATCTTATCAATTTGAAATTTTGTGTAAAGTTAAAAGATTAAATAATACGAAGTTCTCTTTAATCTAATAAAGGAAAGTGCTAGAAAATCTTGAAGAACACTAGGTAATGAAAAGCCGCACCATAGGTACCTATACCTAATGAAATAACGTAATATTATAAAACATGGTAAATCGGTAAAAAAATTACTTTTTTTATTTCATTTTCTGAAAGATGCATTTGTTAAGAATGCTCTCACCATTTTTTTAAAGAAATTCTTAAAAAAAATAACGAAGATACAGCATTTTATGTGAAACCATTTGAAACAATTTGTATCTTGAATTATCCTTCAGCAAAACTTTGAACGCGTTTTTCCCTAAACTCCTTTTTTCAACCTGGTTGACAACATATAAAAAACACCATACATCGGATTTGCATGCACCAAGTCCTAAACTGTTTGAAAATCCAGTCTCTATGGCACCACGTGGGGGTTTTTTTTATAAAAGACCTCTTCTATTTTTTTTTTATGAACGATGAAATTTTTCCATAACCACCGGAAATAAAATTCGCTGGTCCGCCATTTTTTTTAAGATATCAAAACTCCCCTACGTGTCATAAACCTATATGTCTAGTTCCTAAATATTTTTTTTTCTGATGAACCGTATTGCTTAATCGCTGTCAACACCGAGCAGCAATTTCGTCGTAGTGCCCTGTTGAATGAGGCGTACACCGCAAAATGTACTTTAGAATCTTGTACAAAAATTTGTATACAGTTTTCTGCATGTATATATTGACTATGAGTTTTAATAAACAAAATTCCATTCATAGTTTACTTGGAAATAATTACGAAAAATTCACCCTTTTACCGCACACTCACCGTGGTCTGCAGGTACGGCAAATCGTACCGGAACGATTTATCAACCCACTGGCGGTACAATTTAGCGAACTCTGAGTTTCTATGAAGTAATGACAGCAGAACATGTAACAATACACTTGATAAATATGATTTTGCAATAGCAAATTATCGAATATATACATGTTAACTGAACGTAATTAAAAAAAAACTAACATACCTCTTAACACAAAATGACCTAAGGCAGGACCCGAAAAAATTAGATCAAGATTGTGAAAAAATAGAAACACTAAAACGACAATGCAAACGACATGCAAACGACACAAGATCCAACACTATTTAAAAATGACGGGACAACTATGATGCTTCTAACGTTTCGCGCGGTGTTTCCAGGATTAATAAAAAGTGACCCGTGACGGAAATAATCGGGTGGTACGATTTATCGACCGGTACGATATACCCTACTCTCCCCATCTCCTTAATACTCCATATAGGTACCATTACCTACGTAAATCTTTTCTCAGATTTCTTTAAAAATGTTTACGATGAGGAAACACCGGAAGAAAAAATTCCTTCATACTCATTTAAAAAAAACATACATTTAACAGACTGCTACATAACAGAAGAATTTTGCAAAAAGAAACTACGTTCCTTAGACATTAACAAATCTGCAGGCCCAGACTCCATCCCGCCAATTTTCCTAAAACATTGCTCCTCTGTATTGTCTAAACCACTAACCATTCTCTTTAACCAGTTACTATCTTCTGGACATTTTCCTGTCTGCTGGAAATCCAGCTATATTATCCCAATACTTAAAAAAGGCGATGAGACCGACATTTCAAACTATCGACCTATATGCATACAATCTGTATTACCCAAAATCTTTGAATCTCTAGTTCTTGATGAAATATATCCCACGTTAACATAGATAATAAATGACAAACAACATGGCTTCATTAGAGGTAGATCAACTTCAACAAACTTATTACTCTTTCAAAACTATATATTGGAGTCTTTTTCTAAAAACAAACAGGTTGACTGTATATATACTGATTTCTCGAAGGCTTTTGATAAAGTGTCCCACAAAATAATGATCCGAAAACTTCATGCTCGCGGAATCAGAGCAAATATGTTGAACTGGCTAAGAAGTTACGTATCAGGTAGAACTTTATTTGTAAAAATAAAATCTTTTATATCCAAACCATTTTCTGCCACTAGTGGAGTACCGCAAGGTAGTCATCTTGGCCCAATTTTATTTCTTATTTTTATAAACGACATAGTCAACTACTTTAAAGACATCAAAGTATTGCTTTTCGCTGATGACATTAAATTATATAAAGAGATAAGGGAACGTACCCATACTACGTGACACGTTTAGGGGGGGGGGGGGTCTTCAAAATGTCACGCTCCATACAAATGAGCGGCGGGTTGCTTAGGTTTTTGGTCACCGGGGGGGGGGGGGGGGGGGGTTAAAAATTGCAAAAAGTTGGTCACGTAGTATGGGTACGTTCCCTAACTATCCTTAATCACTGTGAAATTCTTCAATCAAATATAGACATGCTAAAAATTTGGTGCTCACAAAACAATCTATATTTAAATGTAGAAAAATGCAAAACTATGACCTTTTCCAGAAAAAAAACATCACTGTTTTTCGACTATTCAATAAATAAAATAAATTTAGAAAGAGTATCGGAAATGCGGGATCTTGGCATAATAATGGATGAGAAACTAGACTTCACGGTTCACATTCAACAAACTGCAAATAATGGTATGAAAACTTTAGGATTTGTATTAAGAACAATTAAAAACTTTGAATCGTTACAAATCATTAAACTACTGTATACATCCCTTGTTAGAAGCCTAATAGAATATAACTCCATAGTCTCTTCGCCCTTCTACAAAATTCATATTCATACTATTGAAAGAATTCAAAGAAAATTTCCATGTTTTGTAAATTTTAAACTTAACATCCCTTTAGAGCACATAAATTACCCGTCGTTAATGAATACTTTAAATATTCCAACATTAGAAAACCGACGAAAAATAAACGACCTAACTTTTTATTAAAATTATTAAATTCTAAATTCTACAGTTGTGAACTCCTGCAATTAATAAATCAACATGTGCCTACATGAACAACTAGACAAACATTGACATTTTATATACGTACATCTCATTCGAACTATGATTTACATTCTCCAATACAACGTTTGCATAGTCTTGGTAACAAATACTTAAACAATCTGGATGTATTTGACAATAATTTGAACTTAGCAAACTTCAAACGCCATATGTGCCAACTATTTATTTCTACCTATCCCATAAACTAATGAGAACAACAATTTTAAACATTACCTACTTTATGCCAACTAATATATTTTATGGACTATATTTTGTTTCTAATATTTTATGTTACCTGTATTTTGCTAACGCTTATATTTTATGTAACCTAAATTTTTTATTTTATTTTTTTTACTCTTATATTTTTTCTAACCTATATTTTGCTTTTAACAAATATTATGTTACTTGTATTGTGTATTGTATTTTGTAAACCCATTCATTATACTGTAATTTAAAAAAATGTACTGCATTCTATGTAAAAGCCCTATGTACGTTTAAATAAAATAAATATATAAAATAAATAAAAATAAATTACAATACACACTTCATTATATACAAAAGTAGCCTCCTAAATTATGCCAATTTTTTTTTCTCTTTTCAATACTTATTGTCTATAATATTGTATTTTATTTTATTTCAAGTCATTTTACGTTATTATATTAATATTTCATATTATCTTTTTACAGAATTTCATAAAATTGCAAAATGGGAAAGTTCCTCAGTGGGGCTCACGTTTAGGCCGGTTACAGTGCACGACCGACGGTCGGTGCGTACGGACGGTCCTGACGATCGCATACCACCGACCGACCGTCGTGCGTACCGTCAGTTCACGCTTGACCAACAAGCTGACCGGACGTCGTACACGAAATGGACGCGTTTACAATTAGTTTAATTGCTGCTTATTATCTTCGTAGACGTATTAGGAACAGAAGATGTAGATATCACGTACATTTGATCGTCGCCCAAAGAGCATCTCAAGGGGAATTCACTCGTCGGTCGACCGACGGTCTGCATGCGCACGCTCTCGACCGACGATTCTCGTACGCACTGCGTAGCGATACACGCATGCGTACGGTCGGTCCTGCACTGAACGATTTATGAATTTTCACACAAATGACAAGCGCGACCGACGTACGCACCGACCGTCGGTCGAGCATTGTAACCGGCCTAACATATAATGCTTGAAAACGAATAATATTATTGTAGCAATAAAGAAAATAATTGATATCGTTAATATGAAGGTAGGAATCTACTAATTTTGATCTAACCCATAGACATTAAACCGATCTGTTTTTCTTTCCCTTAACTAAGATATTTTATTGTCTTCTTTTTTCTTATCTTTCGCCTGAAATCATTAGATAGGTATTTATGGTCGAATTAAGCGCAAAAATACTTGATCGGAAGGTAGGTACCTACCTATGCCTCTTGTACCTACTACTAGGGATCTTTTGATTACAAATTTGGGTTAAGAATTATTTTAAAGGCGTTTTTTACCTCAACTAATAACACATTAAAATATTTTCTTATATATTATGATGCATTACATCACCTTAATAGGCAGCTGCCTGTTTCATGGTTAATATTAAATAATAATAATGCGTTTCTAAACCATTCAACCAATTGCGATGAAATTTCGCAATTTATTTTACGCATGCCCGCGAAGGTTTCTATGTATGAATAACGGTAAGCTCTGGCATTATGAAATTATTTCCTATACCTACCATTGATCCGATTGCAATGAAACCTTTGGTGAGTTGTTGGCCCACGCCTGCGAAGGTTTCTGTAAATACTGGTTGGTGTTGGGTAGGACACGACATCAGGATGAGTTTTAATGAGGTACTCAAGTACTGAAGTGAGGTGTTGAGGTGAGTTGTGACAATATTTTAGCTTACGGGTGAGAATGGGGGGGGGGGGATTGACTAGAGAATTCAGAAAATGTGATTTTTACACATTAGCTCCACACAGGAGGCCCTGAGGAAAATAATTCTTCCCCTCAGAGCCTATGTCATCTTTAGGGATGCTGTAGACGTATTAATCCATTCCTCCAGCGGTGCAAAGCGATGTTCCGAGAGAGAAAGGATAAGTCCGAAGGACTCCCTCAACCACTCTCTCCGGATTCGGCTTGCCATGCAGCTGGTGGGCAGACGCATTCGCCGCCAAGGCCTGACCAAACCTAATAATTTACAATAAAAAAAAAAACAAAAAAATTTGAAGCAATTGGGACTCTTGTGCGGCATTCACAACATAAACAATAATTTACAAAAAAAAAATGGGGCAGTTGATACTCTTGTGCGGTATTCACATAATAATAATTTAAAAAAACATTTTAAAAAAATGGAGCGGTTGGGACGCTTGTGCGGTATTCACATACCTAAAAATAGCTTAAAATATATATTTTTTTAAATAACAAAAAATTAGGGCAGTTTGGACTCTTGTGCGATATTCACAACAAAACAAAAAAAATTCACCTCACGGATCTAATAGGTACAAAAATGTCATGCAATACAAGAATCACCTCACCTCACCATCTCGTACATTTGTCCCGTACGATACGTGACGTGACATGTAGTCCAATCAAAGATATTGAAATATAAGTAGATGTGCTATCTGCTGTTTTTACTATGTGGGTCTGCGCTTCCGGGTGTCGCCGATATTGTTTACCAATTAACAAATAAAAAAGAACAAATAATTAACGAATAAACCAAACGAACGTTAAACTAAATGAACGAATTCTTTCCTTATTCAAAATATATTGTTAACCAATATTAATGCACATTTTCAAAAAATCAACAAAATGAACAAATTCTTTTTGTATGAAAACTACGCTAATTAGCGCGTAGTACGGCGACAGTTGCGCGGACACCATAGCATATCTCTTCTGTATTTGAATATCTTTGAGTCCAATACACCAACCACCTCACACCTCACCTCACATTTGTCCCATACGTGACACGACATGAATGTAGTCCAATACATCAACCACCTCACACCTCACCTCATATTTGTCCCATACGTGACACGACATGAATGTAGTCCAATACACCAACCTCACACCTCACCTCATATTTGTCCCACACATGACACGACATGAATGTAGTCCAATACACCAACCACCTCACACCTCATATTTGTCCCATACGTGACAACGTGACATGACATTATTCGTAATACCTACAAAGAAAAATAGTTAGTACAAATACATTTTGTGAGGTGGGGGGACATTTTACGTTTTTGTATGGGACATTTGAGGTGCCTCTTCTATGAGGTACTCAACACTAATACTGAAATTTGTATAAAAATTACAATAGGTGTGAGATGTTGGAAACAACGCGTGAGTTGTTGGAAATAGAAGTGTATTTCATATGGTTAACGGCAAGGAGGCAAAATCTGGAAGAGGGGAGGGGAATGAAATGGGAGGAAGGGAATATAGACGGAGGGAGCGTCGCTGGAGGGGAAAGGGGAAAGAGGGCTGGAACGGAGACGCTTAGGAAAGGACACGCAGGGAGAAACAAGTTCTTTCTTTGAGTGGCACTGCAACGCATGCCGGGTACTATGTAGTTTATTTGAAAAAACATTTTCATTGTGCTCGTACGGGATATAAAATTTAAAAAGAAGTAACCTCCGATGGGAGTACCAAATACCTAATAATATTTGTGGAAAAATAAATAAAAAATTTCAAAACCTACAGGAAGACATAGATACCTACCTATTTATATAGGTATATTATATTTGCAATGTCATTTAAGCCGCCGCTACCCGAATTTCTACCGATTTCTTACATAGATATCTCCCTTAAACATTTGAAGTTTTTAAGCTCTTAAAAAAATGTAGGTATGTTATTTTTTAGGATAATATGTACACATTCCCCACACCGAAACGCAAATTATATGAAATTCCCTCGATAGAAAAAAATCGAAACGTATGCTCCTAAAATTATTGTCTTCATGTTTGTTTCGGTTTTTTACAAGTATGTATGAAAAAATTTACGGGGTTTTTTAAATGCTGTTTTAGCCACCCCCGAGAGATTTTGCTCTATTTTACATATCTTTCCATCTTCTTCTTTTTGAGCGGGGATACGGCGCCGGATTAATATATACGTGAAATCCTATTTAGATACTATTTTGATTAATCTTTACGACGAATCGGCTTACAGAACGAACATCAAAAAATATGCTACGGATAAATCGAAGCTTTTACTATCTTTTCTATGTATTGGAATTACAATAAAATTATTATTTATGAAACAAAAAATATAAGCGTAAACCACCAAAATTTTTTTTATTTTTCATGACTTAACTATGAAGCAATACAAAAAACAATTTTTTTAAAAATACCTCTTTATGGCTAAGACTATTTTTGAGGTTTTCCATGTTCTAACCTTTTTTCGTTCTTATAAAATTATGCACAAAATAAATTAAAACCACTTTTTCGCTTACTAGCCTCGTGCCCGATTTTAAAATTTTGCAGGCATGAGATTCGAAATATTTCTAGCGTTTATATTCCTCTTAATTCCACATCATGTGATCTTACGAGACCATCCAGGCCACCCACGGCCTTTGAATAGCTACGATTATAATGTAAGTAGAAAGTATAAAGCCTGATTCATCCTATCCTAAAGTAGGTTAGTTTCTGAGCTTACTCTTCCAGACAAACAACCAACCCCTGTATGGATTAACTTTTAATAGCCTGTACAGCGAGGCACACATCACGTTATGTGTCCTATTACTGGGTAAGGGTGGAGAGGAAATACAGGACTGAATAACTCAAAAATCACACCACTTTTTTATCAGTTTGAAGAACTGAATTTCTATAGGAGGCGTCTACCAATATCTACAGGAAATCCAAAAACTGAAAAAATCGAACTAATATCTATGAGAATCAAAGTGTTGACGAATATCTACAGCTCAAACTGTTGACTAATATCTATGAGAACCAAAGTGTTGACGAATATCTACAGTACTGGCAGAGGTTGGATTTGCAATTATGTATAGCATATTGGATTAACGTATCTAATATTGCGTATGCAGTTTAAAAAACTTAATTTATGTAAGTATGTATGTAAAAATCCCTGATATCGGACTATTGGACACATTTAGCTGATTAGTCCAACCTACGCTCTGTAGATATTAGTTCAACCTACGCTCTGTAGATATTAGTCAACACTCTGAAGTTCGTAGATATTATTTCAAGATATGAGCTGTAGATATTCGTCCGACATACAGGCTGTAGATATTAGTAACTGGAGTCTTTCTATATGGTGTAGTTATGAGTAACGGAAGGTGGGGCGTGTTGTGACTAAATTAGAAAACTACGTATATTATAGTCCAGTAACTTTGTCGCTTGAATGTATGGGGTTGTATGCGTTAAATCCGGTAGTTCTGATTTTTTGCAGACTTGTTTATGATGTTGGTCTAATGAATAATCCAAGTTTTTGACCTCGAGCGCCAAACGCAACTTTGTCAAAAATCGAAAAAACCATGAAAAAATCGTTATTTTTTCAAATTTTGGCGATTATAACCCTAAAGAACTAGTTTTTGAAAAACTTTTGTATGACGTTTTTAAAGTAGACAAAATTTTCTACAATGTGATACTAGAATTGTCTCTGTAGACCTAATAGTTTCCGAGATTAAGCCTTTCAAAATTTATCATTTTTTTCGAACTTCGCAATTTTGGTCGGGTATATGTTCAGAATGACCATTGAGCAAGTACTGATGAAATCTATGAAAAGCTATGGAGGGCCCACTCGAGGACGTGGTATGACTGAGAGTGTACTCTCTCTAAATTTTGGCGATTATAACCCTAAAGAACTAGTTTTTGAAAAACTTTTGTATGACGTTTTTAAAGTAGACAAAATTTTCTACAATGTGATACTAGAATTGTCTCTGTAGACCTAATAGTTTCCGAGATTAAGCCTTTCAAAATTTATCATTTTTTTCGAACTTCGCAATTTTGGTCGGGTATATGTTCAGAATGACCATTGAGCAAGTACTGATGAAATCTATGAAAAGCTATGGAGGGCCCACTCGAGGACGTGGTATGACTGAGAGTGTACTCTCTCGATGGACATTAGGCATGGTGTATCTACATAATATCTGCCATGAAGTGGAAAGATACTGTGAGGTTACTACTGCAACAACTGAATAACACGTTGACATGCGACCATCTCGTGTCACCAGAGATGAATCGGATACTGAAAAACTCTGTAGATGGTTTGCACAGCATCCTCCATTCCTTACAGCAGATTTCATTATGTCCATCAGCAGTGGCCTGGTTGGAGAATCTTGTGTCAACAGCCACATGGCTGGGAAGAGAATCGATGCTAAAGATGGTTGTCCAGAACTTCCAGGAAGTGAAATTCAAACGTAAAAACAATGTGGTGTCCCTCTCTTCAGCTGTACGAACTATTACTGTTGGCAATAAACAGATAACTGTTGATCCTCTAACACTGTTTAACAGGTTGTGTGTCTTAAAACAATCGGATGAAGAATTGCGAGAGTTCTTCACTTACGAACTGTCACTAATCTCAATGTCATTGTTCTCTGAAGAGGGGATGAGAAAGGGCACAAAATCCACCTTGTATTCAGTATTTGAACCTGTAACCTTAAATGAGAAGCAAGGGTTAACGAAGTTTGTAGTAGTGGATGGAGGGCACCTACTTCACAAAGTTGTCTGGCCTCGAAGCTCATCATTTGGAGCGATAGCTGACAGATACATACAGTACATTACTGCTCACTATGGCTCAAATGTGGCAGTAGTTTTCGATGGTTACCCCGTAGATGCTGTACAGAAAAACACAAAGAGCTCTGAGCGTCTTCGAAGAGCCAAATTATACACATCGCGAGAGATAATCGTTGATGAGAAAACCGTGGCACAGGTTCCTCAACAGAAATTCTTGTCAAATGATAAAAACAAGATTCGTTTCCTAAAACTGCTGACAACAAAAATGGGAAATCACAAAATTCAAGAACTCCAAGCAGAGGAAGATGCTGATAGGCTCATCATCACTACAGCTGTAACTGCTGCCTCTACCTATGATATAGTGGTATTCGTTGGTGAGGACATTGACTTGCTGATCATACTTACTGCAATCTCAAACCAACGTGAAATTTTTTACAATAAATGTGGAAGAGGCAAAGCATCAGATGTTAGGTATGTATTCTGCATCGCTTTCTCAAAATCCTCTTTGAAAACAGAGCTTTTCCTCTTCATCCATGCCTTTAGTAGTTGTGACTCGACATCCTGCTTCTTTGACTTAGGGAAGATACAAATGATGTCCATAGTCAAAAAAAATCCCGACGTTGAAAAGCAAGCTGCGATTTTTCTCGACGAGTCATAATTGCTCTATCGGAGGCAACCCCAACACCCATAACCTTGACGGGCTGAGGTACCAACTATTCGCCAGGGCTGCGACAAAAACCAGCTTCAATCTAGCCAGCTTACCTCCCACACGAGACTCTGCTCGATTTCACTCCTTGCGGACATACCATCAGGTAAAAATTTGTCCTTGCATCAGTTCCATATCATTCATCATTTTCTATTCTCATGTACAATCTTCTTACAGGTTCAGGCATGGTTGGGAGTCACACTGAACCCTCTCTCCTGGGGGTGGATATCCACGCCACAAGGCCTCAACCCCAAAATGATGACCAGAGATGCAGCCCCACAACACCTCCTGCGGATGATTTCTTGCGGCTGCACGAAGGGTTATGGGAACGCGTGCAGCTGCAGGAAGGCAGGATTAAAATACTCATCAGTCTGCAGAGACTGTAGCGGGCCTCTTGTGACAATATACCTGATGTTGAAGTAATAGATATCCCAGAAGGCGACGATCTGTCTGATATCGAAATGGAGGATGATTTGTGGGCACAAAACGTCGACGATTCATCACCATTTCCTGATGGGGATATGCCATCCCAATACGTCGATCCAGATACGGACGAACCTCAACCAGGACCTTCCAAGAGGGCTAAATTAATTTATTTTTTTGATTATGAATATTACTCAGTTACATAATAAATAAACTTATTAACTTTTGTTGTACTTATCTTTTTTAAATAAATAAAAAGAAAATACGTTGTTTTTTTATATTTTTTATTACTTCATTATTCGAAGCTTAGCTTAAACATCATCATCCCATCATAAATGTACAGGGTTTCGATAATATAATCAGGGTCAAAATTCATTCAGAACGATAGAATAGCAAAAAATTGCGAAGTTCGAAAAAAATTATAAACTTTGAAAGGCAATCTCGGAAACTATTGGGTCAACAGATAGAGTTCTCGTATCATTTTGTAGAAAATGTAGTTTACTTTACAAACGTCTTAAGAAAAATTTTCAAAAACTAGTCCTTTAGGGTTATAATCGCCAAAATTTGAAAAAATAACATGACAAAGTTGCGTTCGGCGCTCGAGGTCAAAAACTTGGATTATTCATTAGGCCAACATCATAAACAAGTCTGCAAAAAATCAGAACTACCGGATTTAACGCATACTGTGATGTATAAAGTTACTGGACTAATAGTAGAAAAATCTTTAATGACATCAAAGGTTTGACATTTTAATGGAAACAAATAAAACTCTCTGACTACATTATTTTGGTATTATTAACCTTGTTAATAAACTAATAAAGCGACAAAATATTATTTTACAAAATATGGGAATTGTCACAACGTGCTCCACCCGTTGGGTGAGTTGTGACAGGGGTGGGGCAGGTTGTGACGAATAAATAATTAAGTAAAAGAAGGGTAGGTAATTGAGGGCCCAACAATTTTTCTTCAATGTCTGCATTCGTTATGTCTTGCAATGGTGTTCTTGTGAGAAAAGCAGCAGAGGTGTTTCCCTCCTCTTCTTTTTTTATAATTTAGGACCAATTTACAAGCCTGAAAAAATAAGTTTGAACCACAAATAGACACACAAATGTATATAGGTAATACATATAAATGCAACCAAAATATGTTAAAAATAAACCTTTTTACATAATACACATTGGTTTTATATAAACGTAAATAAAAACTAAATTCTGGGGGCGAGTTGTGAGTGTCACAATACGCCCCCGCCTTGATGTCACAACTCGCCCCACCCGACGACTTTAAATAAAAATGGCCACGCAAGTGAACGTAGGTACTTGACGTACGCATTTCATTTATATCTAATAACACAGTCAAAAGACACACTGTTTGGAGAAAAAAACATATATCGACTTACCGAATGTTAGGACGTTAGTAGCAGTGGCGGCTCGTGATATTTGGGTGTGCTAGAGTGCTGATATTAAAAAAATGGCATTATTGATGTGGTTGTAGCCGAAAAAAAAATTTTTTTTTTTTTGGAAATCAGTTTTATGTATGAAAAATTTCAGAAAGTTTCAGTTTGGCGGTGTGCCGCACCGATTTCCTGAAAAATCTTCATACAAAACAACGATTTTTTGAAAAAAAAAAAATATTTTTCGCATACGACAACATCCATGATGCCATTTTTTTAAGCACACCCAAAAGTCACGAGCCGCCACTGGTTAGCAGATGACTTTGAAAATTTGCAGGAAAAGTTCGTTTTGCACTGAAAAATCACATTTTATCGTACAGCTTTAATTATATCAACCGCACAGTAGGTACCACTGTTTTAGCAGAAACTGGCGGTACGGAGTTCACACGATATCGCGCGATGTATGCCCTCTATGTCAACTAGCGGGGATTTTAAACGCGATGTCACAACCTGCTCCCGTCACAACACGCCCCATCCTCCCCTATATAACAAACTCATACACAATATCAAACAAATTAAAATAAAAAATTAATGTGTTAATGACATCAAATTTTGGCTTTAAAGAACTCACTGATTAAAAGCATTGTCATAGAAGCTTCTGAAAAAACCTTCGCCATACCAAGAAGCTGCACCATGGAAGTCGCTGAAAACCAAGAAGCTGCACCATGGAAGTCGCTGAAAACTTATCCAAAAGACCGTCCCCCTCAGCATAGGATCTTCTAATGAGGAGGACTACCAAATAATCTACATCTATTTTATATATTTAACATGTTTAAAAAATTAAATTTGGGAGGCGGGTATGGGAACCGCTGCCCCGTGAACTATCTATTGGTCACTCCAAGTGGTTCGCTACGTTTGGTGACTTAGCAGGGGTGCCCGGGTTCTTGGGGTGAGATTTTTCCGGGTCATAGCGGCGGATGCGTCTAACCATCCGCAGATTGAATCAAAGGCTAATATCTAAATTTAGCTAAATCTAAATATCTGAACCAAGTACATTTTACACACCAATACAATATCATTCACAAATATTTTGTTGAATAAGAATAATTTTTTTTATCTATGTAGACCTTTTTCTTTTTTAATCTCGTCTGAAAGGCAATTAGGAGTAAATAAACTCGTAACCAATGGATTGCTTACCATAGTTAGCATGTATGGTGTTTAAATGTATGTTATCGTTATGTCGTATAAAGTGTGTGTGTAGGTAGGTACTTGGGATGTTTTAATAATTCAGTGCTTCATGCATGAGTTTATCATTTATTTTGTATGTAGGTATAAGGAGATATCTTAATTTTAACAATATTATTTCGATACATATATTTTTGTGGATATTCTGGATCCGTAGTCAAACAATTTTTGAGAACTTTATTTTTATATTAGGTACATCTAATTCATTTATGTAGGTACTTATGTTTCGTATGCGTTTCCCCAAATTTCAATCAAGTAGGTAGGTACCTAATTTCAATGTGAATGTAGGACACGGACGTATATAAGGGGGGGGTTTTGGTGGTCCGGACCCCCCCCATTCATATCCATCTTACTTATCCAACAGAAAAATTTACATGCACCGCACCTAAAATAGACGCTCTAAAAACTTTTATCCTGCTCTTATTTTTATTCCCAGAAAATTTTTGTAAACAAATGTGTTCCGTGAGTATAAAATATATGACAAATGGTAAATTCAGTGTAGGTGTGTGCGAAAAGTACCCAAGTGTCATAAAATCATTTCGCCTTTTAACATAAAGAAATACAATTATATTTAACAACTAGCTGGTGCCCGCGACTTTGTTCGCGTAGACTTAATTTTTAGTTGAAAATTCTTAATCTTAACATAACTTTTTAGTTTATGAACCGATTGGAATGAAACATAAACTAAAATGTTAAGCTTGCCACAACACATCACTGAAAACCGCATATAAAAAAGATCTGGCGGTGCAACTTGATTCCGAAGAAATTTTTAATCAGTTAACAATAAAACGTAAAAGACTAAATTTATTACTTTAATGTTTCAACTTTGTTACTTTTGAATAAATATAGCAATACTTATAAACATTAAATATAACTTTTTATTTAAAGGCGCCTACTTAGAGTAACCTAAGTTATATATTATAGATTACCCGCAACTATACTTGCGTGTTATAGTCGCAGGCAATGTTTAATTTGTAAATGATAGATTTGATTGGCGTTAGAGCTCTGTTTTTTTTACTTTGGGGACCCCCCCCTTGTCAAAGCTATAGCTACGTCCGTGATGTAGGAGACTATAATATAAACCTCTTTTAAATTTATTTGGTAATAGTTTTTTGAGTACCTACCTTATTTTTTATTAGGTACTTCTAATTCGTTTATGTGTGTTTCATATGCGCTTCCCAAGATTTCAATCAAGTAGGTAGGAATCTATTTCAATGTGAATTTCGGAGATATAAACCTTTTTAAATTTATCTGGTAACAGATATGGTCAAGGGCGTAGCCAGGATTTTGTTAAGGAGGGGGGGGGGCAGGTGTGGACAAACCAGGAATATATCTAAGGTAAATGCTGCATGAGCAACGGGACAGGTTACGTTAAAAATGAAAAATAATACCTAATGGGGGGTGGCGTCGGGTGGCACCCCGGGCGGTGCCTTTAATATGACTCATACATGCGTACATATTGATAGTTCCCGATCGTAAATCATTGGCAATAGGTTCCAATATGCCTGAGTACTTGGCTATCGGTGGAACACATATCTACCTATAATTGATAGGCCCGTTTTCTTGATTCTAAAAAGGTAATAATAAAAATTAAATTGATTCTCACAAACAATAGGCCACCGACGTAAACTTTGTGAGCATTCCTGTACCTTCTAGAGGGGGAGGGGGGAGCAGCTGCCCCCCCTGCCCGTACCTCTCTACGCCCTTGAATATGGTAACCGGCTAAATACGCTGTTAAGGATGTGTTTTAACTTTCATATTTTATATATGTTAATTAAATGTTAAATGTTTACCATTGATATTTTTCCTGTATCAGAATGTACAGATCGTTGTTTTTCAATTTATAAGGTTAGGGAACGTACCCATACTACGAGATCCACTTTTTGCAATTTTTACCCCCCCCCTCCTCCCCGGTGACTAAAAACCTAGGCCCCCGCTGCTCATAGTGACCAAGCGTGGTATTTTGAAGATCCCCCCCTCCCCCCCAGAACGGTTCACGTAGTATGGGTACGTTCCCTAATACATGAGAAGGAATTATTTTACGTGTCGGGCTTAAAATCATTAAAAAAAATGTTTTTAAAAAATACAAAGGACAGACACAAAACAATAAATGTAAAAAAAAAACACTCGGTTTTTTTAACATTTATTGTTTGGGTATTTGATTGAAAGTTAATATTTTCTAGGTCTCTTTGTGCATTTTCTAGTAAGATGTCTAAATCTTTTCACCAGCAGAAATTGGCAGGATTATATTTATCATTGATATAAATTTGGAACAGTAGTGGTCCCAGTATGGTTCCCTGCGGAACTCCGTAGTTTATTGGAAAGCTGTTGCTATTTCAATTGTCAAGCTAACGAAATGCTTTCTATCGTTAAGATAATTAAATGGATGTAACGAAAAATCTGTAGCTCATTATGAGCACTATGTTTTTTGTATTTAAAGAAATACAGAAAATAATTAACAGGACAATATGAAACAATTGGAGAATTCGTCTGCAACCTAACTATTTCTCACAGATTGACTGAGCGAGCTGAAAATACCTATGGATGGGCATTGACCTTAATAATTATTGCCATATAAAGAGATTTTGTGAACGTCATGAATCAGTAGCTCCGCTTTCAAAAGTTTTATTTTCTTTGTTAGAAAGAAACAACATAGTGTGGTTAGTAGTTTCGAAACAACATACTCATCACTCATCACTTTTAAAATACGCATGTGAAAAGGTAAGTTTAGTTAGGTAGGTGGGTACTTACGATATTTCAACCTCTCGGTAATATCAAAATAATGTATGGTTTAAAAAGATTTCCTTGTAGTGACACTTTGATATTGAAATCGCCACCCTGTATAGCAAGGTAACAATCTACAAATTCAGACAGTACGAAGGAAAGCGCGTAAAAAAGGTACTCGTATTTACGTTTCGAATAAAAAACTAGTCTCGGAGACATTCAATTTGTTCGTTCCGTTTGTACTTTGTAGCAGAACAACCAAATACAAAGGCCATTTGGAGGGAAAAAAACTATGGCAGAAAATGGTTTCTTAACCCGAGGACAAAAGGGAAAAAAACCCTAAATCAAATAGGGATATGGCAATCAAAATGTAATGGATGGACAAATAGAAACTTCGCAAAGCCCAATAATACGATTGACAGAAGAAGTTTTAAAGGTTTTTTTGCCAGCATCCATTTTAAATCTTCTTTAGTCATTTGAAGTTGTTTTATTTTAGACAGACTTTATTTGTTTTAGGTGAGCTCGTGGGATGGTTGGGAGGGTCAGGTGTTTTATTATATCTATTTTAACAACTTATTATTATCTAACATAGAGTATTTAACCACAAAATACCTCATAGTATTTTGTTTATTGAATGTATAACTTTACTATGAAGTCTTTATTTCAATCGACCAACCTACCAAGTTATCGGGATTTCTGTCTAGAAAATAAGAGTCTTAAAATTTTTAGATTTTTCAATCCAACTAAAGAGAGGTAGGTGCCTAATTGTAAAGCCGTAAAAAAAGTGAACGCTCTTAAAATGTATCTGGGAACTAGGACAAAAATAGATTTCAATATAATTTATTTTAGGCTTCCTTTTCAGCTGATTCACCCTCTTTCCTCTACTAACGTAGCTACAAGGGCTCGTGTCAAAAGTGCGTTGATTTCAGTTGAGTCAAATCCATTCGTTTCAGGAAGACAAAGCTTTTTAGTTTTCCGCGCGCCAAATAATGTAAACGACCCGTTACGAGGACATTGTGATCGTTTGACACTTGCCATAACGCCTCGCCGTTTCGCCGCTATCCGTTAGCGCTGGCCCCGCCCCCGAGGGAAGGGCAGGGTTGGCCGCCCCCAGGGGGAGGGGGTGGGGGGGGGGGGAGTTGGGGATGGGGGCAGCCCGACGGGAAACGCACCCCGTGCGAAGCTCAGTAACTCACAACAATCCGCGGGAAATCATCGGATGTGAACCCGGTAACAGTTGACGCGGTAAACGGATATCGAAAATTTTACGCTTGACGCTTTCGATCAAAAGCATTTAAAACGTTTTATAGCCTTAAATATTTTTAATGATATTAGTTTAAAGTGGTTGTGTCTGGAAAAGTGACTATTATAATAAAAAACGATTCAGAATCTGAATTAAAAATGTCTTTAGAAACATTATATTTCAAATTAAATCAACGATTTTTCAATACTTTCCAAGAATAATGTTGTATTTTTTACGTTATTTTTTCTGTGAATAAGAAATAAAACATTTTTTCGAACGTTTTTATATTATTGCTTAAAACGATTCCACAAGCAGAACCTTAAATGTCCAGTTGCCTGGACCAGAGTTACTTCGCAAGATCGGCCGAGGAGGGCTACACAATAGCCAAGATCCACCAGATGCGTTCCTCTGGCTTTCTGGACGACAAGCTGCCCCTGAAGATGGAGGCGGTCGGCTGGGACAGGGACGAGGGTCGATCCAGTGGCTCGTCGGGCACGGGGGGCGGTAGCTCGGGCTGGGGGGCGCGCGTGCCGGGGGCGGCCTTCACCATCGACAGCCTGCTGGCCCCGAGGCCACCAAGGCCCCCCTTAGCGCCCCCTGCGCTCAGATTGCACCAATTAGCGGCTGCTGCATCAGGGTTCCACGCTGCACATGATTTCTTTGGTGAGTTTGGAAGAATTTTAATCAGTTTAATCCAGTAAATTCCAGAAACTTGCTGAAATTGTTCGTAAACACTGTAAAGCCGTGCATAGAGAGTATTTATGCCCCCAAGAACAGAATAACAGTCGTACGTTTCTTTTACAAAAAAGCGGATAGCTCGAAAGCTAAACCGTATCACATAAAAACGGTGAGTTGCACCCAAAATCTAAAAATTTCTAGCTATTCAATAAATATGAGTAATGATAATCAGGATACGCGATAATCTTGAGGCAATACAAAAACAGTTTATATTTGCATTAATTATTTGCGTAATCCATTTGAAGTCCAATTAAGATAATACCTAAAAAAGTAAAAAAAACATTACTAAAGTTTTGTTATTATTTGTATATGTGTACCCCCCAATTTTTAATAATAATATTACTTACTTGGCCATAGCCCAATATCCCAAAGATTCGTTTTTTTCGAAAGATGATCCATAGCAAGTCGGTAGGAACGAATATTTATTTATATTTCGTCTTTAATTCAAGGTTATTGGCTACGTATTTGTCCCTATTTTGTTAAATAATTTATTTGTTATAGATACTACGGTGACACAGTCTTTGAAAATAGTGTCAAAATAATAAATTTCTAAGTAAAGTTTATCTGTATCACCATTAATTCATTGACAAAATGGTTTATAAGGCCAAATGAACGGATTGCTTTTATAATAATACGGGAGTTATGAAGTATCTACATACCAGGTAGTGACCTACCTATGCTAAGGATATCATGAATGTGTAAAATTACAAATGAATTATTGCCGTAAAACGGTGAATAAAAACATCTATCTCGGGGACATTGAATTGAACGATTTTTCAGATTGTTGATGCTTATACATATTGGGTTTTCTGGTTTTTTTACACTTTTATGTGGTTTTTCAACGTACAATCCAGTTAGACCGCAATTTAACCCGTCTGCCTAGTTCAATATATTCGCACCTCACAATCCGGAATCCTCAGGATCGCGCGAAAATTCTGAAACCGTCACTTTGGATCGAGATTGTAAAATATCCATGCAAGATAGCTTTCACATTTCAAAGACAATAAGAAGCATTATTTTGTTCTCTTTCTGGTTAAAAAAAAAATATATATGTTTGCATGAGAGGACGAGAGATATATAGCTTTTAACATGTAAGGTCGCTCGGGACGTTTTTGGTCTTATGAAAGTATAACGCGATTACGTGTTTTGGGATGTATTTATTCCTAAACAAGCAGACGGGTTTTAAGCAGTTTTTCAAAGGTTTGTTTTTCTGTGTTTCTTTTTAATATGCATGTTACTTCAATAATTTGGGCACTTTATATTTCAGGGTTCGCTGTCCGTATTTACTGTTAGGTAGATATATTTTAGGTTTTTTTCATCCCATAATTTTTTCCACGGAATACATAATACATTTTATCCCCTAGTCAAAAATAAAATGTCATAAAAAAGACACCAAAATGAGACCACACGACTGAAGAAAAACTTCTTACGCTCCATCTGTATGATAGGAAGAGAGAAAGAAAATGTGCTCGCGCACTGCTCTCTCTTGCTCCTACAGTGTGATACAGACAATAGGCCTGCACTGTGTCTTAGATATACGAAACGTACCTCTCTCTCTTTCTATCTTCACTAACTTACCTATATCTATCTCCCTCTCAACTACAATTCGCCTCACTTTTCGTAACGCTCTCGTCACGCATTCACCAGCTTAAGTCAAGTTCCCCAAGTCAAGCGTGCGTAAAGAAGTTTTACTTCAAAAACTTGCATTATCATAATTTTATCACACTTTAAACAGCGCGCCATTAAATTCGAAGCTCAAAATCCACCACCGACCGAATGATAGGTACCTACCTACTCCCAAGAGCGAGTCCGTAATGAATTTCATAGGTGCGACATGAATATCAGCACGTTTGAGACTTTCTGTCATGTTGATTTCTTAGGTTCATACCATCGATCAATAAAGTCTTATGCTTGGTCGAAGGTTTACACAAAATATAATATACACTAATGGCGCCAGAGCGGTAGACCACACACGTAATAGTATCGTGCAAGAATCAGTTTTCCGTAATTATCCTTTTAAGTTATTAATAAAATATGTTAAGAATCTATTGACGATGTTATTTTCATTTCAAAAAATTTCTTGCGTAAATAAAACTATTCTTTGTGACATACGATTCGCCGAAATGTATTTTGTTGGCAGGTCTCTAATCTCTTGTGCATTGATGTGGTGAAATTCATTTAGATGTAGGTAAAAATATATACCTAATAAAGAAATGACCAACAAGGTTTTTCTCCAATTAAATTCCCAATGAGATAAGCCACGAACCGCCACTGATCGTAGTGAAAATTTTAGGAATTAACACAAGAGTTAAATATTTATTAGAGTTTCAACTGCTTCTAGATAACTACGAATAACAGGAATTATGATAATCGAAAAGAAAACCTCAATTTCTTTTAACAGAAAAACAAAACCATAATAATAGGCAAATGACGGCAAAAATAATTTATTTGTTGGTAGGTTTAACCCCTCAGTCCTCGGACCTACATTTTCTGACGGTCAAAATATTTCCACTTTGCAATAAAATTTAAATAAATGCAATATTTCTAAACGCAAGCGAAAACTAAAAATTGTCTAAATTAGTGATAACGAAAAAAAACATACATATTTTATTTGGCAAATATATTACTTATAAACATTTTATCAACTCATATTTTAATTTTAAAAAACACACTATCAAAAATATACTTACCTACAGAGTTTTTTTCTTTACCCATCATATAACTTTTTATGCAGTTTTTACAGATCTATATGTAAAAATAATTAATGAAAACTTCTCAAAGTTTCGTTTTTTTTTTCATATTGCGGTCGAATAGTTTGGTTTCATAAAGGTGTACTTTTTAATTTTTTAGTCAATTTAGTGGTTAACTTTTGATTTGAATATAAAGCGGTTAAAATGAGCAAGTGTAGGTATGGAGTTTTACACTGTAGGTAGATGTGTAGGTAGGTAAACTATATACCCGTGATACATAGGAAGGCATACCGTTACCTATACAATTTAGTGGTTAACTTTTGACTTGAATACAAAGCGGTTAAAATGAGCAAGTGTAGGTATGGAGTTTTACACTGTAGGTAGATGTGTAGGTAGGATGTGTAGTAAAATGAGCAAGTGTAGGTATGGAGTTTTACACTGTAGGTAGATGTGTAGGTAGGTAAACTATATACCCGTGATACATAGGAAGGCATACCGTTACCTATACTTAAAACATACTTAGTTAGTTTTTTCAATCAAAATCATTGTTAATCACTTAAAAATAACCTCAAAGAATTCAAGTAATGTACCTACTCGTAATTCAAGAAAATGAGACGAATACAGAGTATTAGGAGTAGGATAATTGCAGAGTTAATTTATTATAATATTGTTACCAAGTTCAGAAATTATTTTACATTTTATTCTACCAAGCACCGCACGAAGAGGAGTGTGGAAAAGTGGACACCGATTAGTCTATCTCATTCTCCCGCAGGCTAAATCCTATAGATGTATGTGTTTATCTCTTTTTAGTGTCACTCGTTTCCGTTTCATCGAGTTTCAAACCACAACGGTGCTAAAGAACTTTTCACTTCAAAAAAATTGAACAACAAAAAACTTCAGCCAAAAAATTAAATCCACGTAAGTAATAAAAATAACAGCAGTAAAAATTCTTAATGACAATGACTAAATAAATAACACCCTCCTCCCATACACACATGGCTTTTTATGGGAGTACATCTTTAAAAAAAATGTATATATATATATATATATATATATATATATAAGATAGGACAAAATTAGCCACAATAGCCTTCAATTCTTAAGCCTTTGGTCTCCGGCCGTCCACGGGGCTTGTTCTGGAGGTCGAAATTTCCAGAACGAAAACGTTGAAACCAAAAACGCACTATGTTTTCTTTTGCGGCACCGTCGCCATACACATCATTAATCCTTCGAGCCGTTTCTGTAGCACTGGTGCCACAATGGAACTCGTAGGTACTCGTAAATAACGCGATATTTCAAGTTTTCCATTTTGTAAAGTAAGTGACGCAAAGAAAAAAAACAATTAAGGAAAAAACAAATTAATTATAATTTTCGAAACACAAATACATGAGTAAATAGCTGTATAAATTTGAATTTGGAATTCCTAACCAAAGAAAAGATATTTGAGATCAAAGTTGCCAGTACGGCAAAACGCCAATTTCATATGTAATGTTAGCATCGGCGCTACTTGCGGCCAACGCCAAACCCAAAACCTGGAAAGGACATGCAATAAACAAGCCGGCGGCTAGCTCTGCACAGCCGGCGCGAGCAAGGTCCCTCTTAAACCCAGGGCGAGTGTTTGTGGTTCGCTTGTAAATTCCTACTCCCCTTCCTTTCCTCAAAATCTCCAGGTCTCCTTCCTCAATCAGAACACAGTTGTTATGCACGAAAAAGGGTTTTATTCATTTAAAGGTGAACAGGGTTCTACAAAAGGCCAGCATCGGCACTACACACATGAGTATTTTGCTATCTCTAGGGAGCTTCTCTCAACTCTCTCTACACGTGTTTAGTGAATTTAAATGTCAGTTCTTAGCACACAGAGGGGTAGCAAGGTTCATTGGTACTCACAAGCAGGAGGTAGGCGGTCGGCAGACAGGTACTGAGGAGGCGGGAGCCTCTGGAGCACAATGCACAATTAAAATAAACATCGCGAGCGTTTACGGAGAGCGCAATCACGGGGACACAGTTGTTATGCCGAAGGTCGGCCGAGGAATGAATGCCGGGAGCCGCTCGGCGCTTGGCTACTTGTGTCGAGCGGTGCGGGGAAAGGGGGGCGGAGGGCCTGTGTAAGGGGTCAATTCGCTATTAGCTCGCACGGGAATCAATTCCGTATCGTAACACTTCCCCCCTCGCCGCAAAAAAGGCGACGTGGTAATGGAGCAGTAGGGCTAAGAAATCCTCTTACCCTTCTAGCACTTGTGCCAAAAAAAAAAAAAATTTTAAGAGAAAAAGGAGAGAGAGAGAGAAAAAGAAAGAGAAAAAGTTGCTAGCTATAAAATAGTAGAAACAAAAACAAAAGAGAAAAAAAAGCATGGTGAACAAAGAATTATACATGAATGTACATGAAAGAGCAGTGGCATACATAAATATAAACAAGGACCTGCTGGAGAAAGGTACAAGGGTTATGCAGTGATAGAAAAAAAATGACTCTAAATTGTATCATTGGTCTGTGAGCTAAGTTTGCGTAGCGTGGTTTGCGTAGGATGTTTGGGGTGTTTGAACGTTGCACTGAAGTTACAAGGTTACTTTGTCACAGTAACCTGGCCCGTTTGAGATTACACTCAAGGAACACTAGGGCCTTAAAGAAAACACGAAGACGAGAACGCAGGTGGTGGAGAGGGTTCTACCTGTCACAGAGGTCAAAAAGGTAGCTGCTTCCGGATCCTGTGGGTGGGCCAGTATGACATCATTGAGGTACTGGAGAGTGGAATTGTAATTGGTGGTTGGTCCTTTATAGAGGAGGTGGTTTGTGTGCATGACAGCCGTTGTTGTGATGGTGGTTGGTACACTGGTTTGTATACAGTGGGATTGTTGTATGAACAATTGTTGGTATTGTTATTTGCGCAAGGGCACAGGAGCATTGGCATGATGGCAACAGAGCAATTTGCAAGGTGCAGCTGGAACATTTGCAAGATGCAGCAGGAACATTTGTACAATGGCAACAGGAACATTTGCGAGATGCCGCAGGAACATTTGTACAATGGCAACAGGAACATTTGCGCGATGCCGCAGGAACATTTGTACAATGGCAACAGGAACATTTGCAAGGTGCCGCAGGAACATTTGTACAATGGCAACAGGAACATTTGCGAGATGCCGCAGGAACATTTGCACGATGGCAACAGGAACATGAACCAATAATATAAGTTTGGCGGCCTCCGTGACTCCGGCGAGTCTTGCTACAAGGCTCTCAACTTGCAATCCGGAGTTCCGGAGGTCGCGAGTCCAAAGAAGATACTCTCAGTATCGCCTTAGTGTAAGACCACCGTATAGAATTACTTGAAATGGTTTGATGACCAGATTCGATCAGCCAAGTACTTCCCCACCTACCTCTACCCCATCTCCCTCCCTACACCACTTCCTTAGCCTCACAACATAACTCAATTTGGGAAGACATAGTATCACTGGCTCCAGACGGTTGGGAGCAGCTGAGACTCTTGTGTATTGCATTTTTATTCACAACAAAAAGTAATCAACTTATACTATCTTATAAATTATAACTATCATAATAGATATTACCGCATAAATTTTTCTCGCATTTAAGAGGAAGCCTTAAGCCTTAAGATAAATAATGCATAATCATACAAAATCATATATTCTTGTTTTGAAAACTTGATCGCTTAGAAGTATTATAATGCTTGAATTAAATACTGCGTGTAGAACATACCATGGCCCTTAAAAACATGGGTCGTTTTTAATGAGCCTAGAAAAAAATAAAGTATAAGGTCTATAAAAAACACTTTCAAGACCAAACTCTCCTATTTATAAACCCCTTTTCGGATATGGTTATATTGTATAATGTGGCAAATTCATTTTTTTATAATAATCGCAAAAAAATGATATTTGCGCCCGAACTTCCCAAATTAAAATAAAATATTCATTTTCGCGTTGTTATTTTATAATACGGCCGCTAGTCGACGCATTTGGTTTTTGAAGTTTTCAGACAGTCCTCCCCCGGGGAACAGAAGTTAGGCTCCGCGTAGCTTGATTTTGTGAGATCAATTTTAAATTCCCGTTTTATTACAATAAACAATGTGTAAAAAAGGAGTTAATGTTTTTTACAGGTTTTTACGAAATCAACCTTTAAAAAAATTCTCAAATACCTTTTCCAACCTTTCCATAAACCTTCTTCTCAAGTATTTTCAAAATCCTCCCTTAAAGGGGCGTGAATTCCGATTTCGATTTTTTCCAGGACTATTGGATCGCCTTAAAACTATACTTTGATCGTTAATATTCGTCAAAAACAAGTACGAAATAATACGTTTCCATGACAGTTGATCCGCCGACAGTTGGCCCACCGGCATACTTATATACAATATGCAATCGGTTTAGGAAAAATACGGTATACCTACTTACACAAAATATATCAAAGTGACCCCGAGAGAGAATGTATCTACCTCCAAATAACAAAAGTATACAATATATTGTCATTTAAATGCATCAAGGATAAAACCACTTGTCTGTATACTGTAGATACTTAAACACCAGCGTTTAACTACACAAAATCAACACTTTATGTAAATTCGTTTGATATTCATTCCAAATTATTATTAGACGAACTTTTTAAATCGATTTCAAGTTTGGAATTGGTAAATAACACGCAAAAAATATAATTTTATGGTAAAAATGATTTCGGGGGGCCAATTGTATGCGAATCAACTGCCGTTCACCAAATGTGGATCCGCCACCAAATAATAAAGATCGATTAATACACCCTTATTGGGATATATACCCGTAACAGAGTGTACAATTCACACGCAGTAGAAGTGAAACCTTCATAAAACTAAAATAGACAAGAGTGGGGAGATTACGAAGCACCGCACAAAGAGGAGACCAACTATACCATCTTATTCTATCGCAGGCTAAATCCTATAGATTTGCCGATGTGTTTGTTTTTTTTTAGTGTAGCTATTTTTGAAGTGAAACTTCTATAGCCCCGTTATGATTAGGAATTTGGATAAAACGGAAATGACGCATCCAGCACCTGCGAAGCATAAAACTCCTATGAAGGCTCCTATTGGTTGAGATATAAAACGAAAACGTCGCCAGGTCTGCTCATTGGCTGCTTTGATTATGACCTCACTTTTCAAGGCTCCTTGGTTTAAATTGTTTTGGTAAAGTTTCACTTCTACCGCGTGTTAACTGCAATCGAATTTTTTTCGTTTCATCGAGTTTCAAATCACAACGGTGCCACTTTAACGAGGCTCTATAGAGACCATCATTGGCTCTAGCGTCAGTTCCCATTTAGTTACCTACCTGGTACCTATATACTAGTACGTAGGTGACAGTTCAACACCAGGCCCCCTAGCACGGTCGATCGGTAAGGATTGATAGGATAACTTAGCTTGGTGAAATACTAAATACGTTGTTGCTCTTCCTGGTCCCCTAGCCGGGGATAGCCTATCGATAGGATAACTTTCGGTAACTTCTCATCGTTCCCTAGCATGACTGCAGATCGCCAACGAATAAGTGACACTTCACAATGACTAAGTGTTCATATTATATTGAACGTCAACCGTCAACGTCTTGTATCATCATCCGAGAGGTCTTCAGTGACGAAGTTGTTATGAAAATAATTTAATAATTTATTTATTTATTGTAAGAAACAAAGAGCAGTTTTATACAGGATGTTAAAAATGAAGCGGTTAAAAATGAGGTAAGCCAAAACATAATGAAATTAATGTTTTAAATTACCCCAGGGTTATTAATATTTGTTTATATTAATAACTCCAATTATTTTACTGGCCACTAATAGTTTCACTTTTTCTCCGAGTAGTTGTATTTTCGATGATAGGGGGATCATGATCGATTTCCTGCACTTCTTGGATTCGCATCTTGAGGGCAGGATGTGAATCCGACAGTCAACAAGTGGATTTTAATTTATAATGGTAATTGTTTAATCGGCGGGTTGTTTCAAATTAATTTAATATGTTTTCCTTAAATCTCAGCCGGTACAAGGTTATCGCGACTGGAGAATCTTTATTTTACGGGTATTCAAGTATAGAAGCCCGATGTGTTAAAAATGGCGGCTTGATCGACAAGTTTAATCATAATCTTCGATTATATACACCATCCGTCATCGACGAGATGCATCACCAATAATACAACGGCATCCAACCCGTCCGTCTTATCCACGCCATATATTTCCAACCTGATGAGACCTGAACCATATAATGGAGGACGCCAAGGGCAGGGCGTTCCCATACTCCACAACTACCTAAGATGGATGGAGAAAACCTGGCGATGATGCAGTGGTGAGGGAGGTAGGGTCCCCTCGCTATGCATCTGGATTCGTCGCAGCAACGTTATAGGTTTTTAGCTAGTAGCTCGTTAGATACGGTCCACAGGTATGCTTAATCTTCTAATGTATAAATCTTGTTATACATCCACTCTTTTATTTTACATTTCCAAGTATCACAACATTGAATAAAATAATAGTGCCCACGCTCTGATGGGAGTATTTCATGCCTACCGACACAGTCCAGCATATCTCGTACCCACGAGATTTGGCGTCCAAGATCCCATGGGATTAAAGCTGATAACTGTGTACCTTTATGTTTAACCCTGTAACTATACCATTTAATACACCCACTCAATAAGAGGTTTAATTGTCATAATAACATGACCACAAAGTAGGTACAAATCACAACACAACACTTCCAGTGTCATTACCCATTTAACATCATTACCCTAACGAGATAACCCTTATTTAAACCCTACTTTATATACTATAACAAAGTGCCCCAAAGTATTCATTTGCGTATTTTTTACTGATTTCTAGTTATATTCTCAACCTCTCGATCGACGGAGCTAGGAGGATCATGTCGTCGCATAGCTCATGTGATTTAGGCACCTGACAGTTCTAATAGCCTAGCGTCTGTACGGTTGAAATTTAATAATCCGACTACGAGTACAAATCAACTTTTGTAATATAACCGAATTAAAACAGTGCCAAAAGATGGCGCCATTTACGTTAACAACTAGTGTGAGGAGCGTTGGCTGGCAGGCGTAAGTACTATTGGATTCATATTTTCGTGGACCTCGCCGGGTATGGAGGGACGCATGGTATGATTAATTTATTTCTGTAACTAACAGTTGTGAATAATAATGCCACGTTGTATTTTGTGATTTTTACCACGCGTCTATGTATTTTATATAACGTCATTGCCTATCGCGGTTACTTTGTCCCGGTGACTAGCTGTCAGTAGATCCGAGGAACCGGCTATTTTTGGAACCAGTTCCTATATCGGATTTATAAAACGGTCACCAACATTTAAACCGGGCGAAGTCGAACCAAGAAGCCGCCCGCAGGGCCTAGCAGCAAAAACCTGCGGAGCGGGTTTTGAACTGCCCGCTCTTGCGTCCAGGCGATTAACTCGGAGGCGTCTACTAATATCTACAGGAATTCCAAAAACTGAAAAAATCGAACTAATATCTATGAGAAGTAAAGTGTTGACGAATATCTACAGCTCAAACTGTTGACGAATATCTATGAGAACCAAAGTGTTGACGAATGTCTACAGCACTGGTAGAGGTTGGATTTGCAATTATGTATAGCATATCGGAATAACGTAATATTGCGTATGCAGTTTAAAAATCTCAATTTATGTAAGTATGTATGTAAAAATCCCTAATATCGGACTATTGGACACATTTAGCTGATTAATTCAACCTACGCTCTGTAGATATTAGTCAACACTCTGAAGTTCGTAGATATTAGTTCAACATATGAGCTGTAGATATTCGTCAAACATACAGGCTGTAGATATTAATATCTGGAGTCATTAACTCTACTTGCCTCACTCCTGATAGCAAGTACCTACCTACCAATATCGGCTGGAAGTACGTACCTACCTACTTGTCCACCTACGTGTAGGTAGTGTAGGTAGGTACCTACATAAAATTGAAACTTCCTAAAAACTGAATAATAATAATAAGTTTATATATATATCTAAACTTTATATAAACGCGCATATAAAATTATATATATAATAATTTGATATATATAAACGCGTAGTTTTGTGTTATTTCACAGAAAGTGACTAATACATTTTTAAATAATTCTGCAGTGCTCATTACGAGTTCTAACAAAATATTGATCAAATAATATGAAAAAAATATACATTACATTACAATAATGGTGCTATTATATCAAAGGTCAAAATAAGAACATTAAAATTAAAATATACCTAATATAAATTAGGAGGCAGTTTAGGTTCAGAGAAGTGTCTAAATAGGTCGGTAGGGACGGTAGGTACTTAATTGAACTACTAATTTCGGTTGTGGGTCTGTCTGTAAAGCCGAATTTCCACTATGCAACTAGTTGCGCGCAAGTTGTTTCATGACAATAGTTTTTCTGCCAGTTTCACGTGTAAAGTTTCATCAAGCATTCATTACTTTTACGCCACAAAATTAGAATCGCGCTAGCGCGAAATTACAGCACCACTAGTGGTATACAACTAATTGCGTAGTGTAAAAACGTGATGCAAGTAGTGTGATTGTGATTTTTTGTATTTGTTATTGCATGTGTACCGAATTTGTTTTGAATGTGACATTTTCAAAATTGGAACTGATTGTGTCAAGAATTCAGACGAGCGATAAAGTACTTACCAATAATATAATATTGAAATGATTTTTCTTTTTTCAAATTGCTTACGTTTAATCAACAAGTAAAGTCGGATTTCGTTATTTTTCAAAGGTCTGCGCTTTTCCCTTTTCTAAGAAAGCTTTATTTACTAATCTAGATTTATTAATATAATTATATCAAAACCCGATATTTTTCACGGATCTGCGCTAATAATATAACAGTATATGTAAATAAAATTGTAAGAACAAGTTAAAAAAAACGTATTTTCGCTTTGTTTTGAATATGATAATTCCGCAACTCTTATAGGATGATTTCTGTTGATTTTGGAGAAAAATCTGTAAAAAAAACTCAACATAGGTCGACGGGATCCCCATCAGATCTTTCGGCGGAGAAAATAATCTTTTATGCGAGGAATCATTCAACCGTCAAAATATTATTCTAAAAAATAAAGAATAACATTAGCGTAAGCGGTTACAGTAGGAAAGGAAAGTGGGGGAGAGGGGAGGGTTGAGGTCCAGGGGAAAGATGGTGGTCAGGCGTCGACAACCCAAATTTAAAGAAATAATTATCATCTGCCTATTACCTGAGATTCAGCGATTCTTTCTATGGCTTTTACAAACGGACCACAAAATATTTCCAATTGTTAAACTTTTATGGATAGGTAGGCGCAGGAGCGGTCCCTCTATACATACTGTGGATGCGGCGCTTCCCTTCCGTTTGAGGCGTTTAATAAATATAATAATAATTGCTATTTGTTTAACGGCGCGCGTTATAAGGAAACATGTGGTTTCCTCCTCAGTAGCGTAGCGAGGGGGGGGGCGGGGGGGGCGGACCGCCCCGGGTGCCACCCGAGGAGGGGGTGACACTCGAATGTGGAGAAAAAACTTATGAAAGTGCGAAATTGCCGTAAAAAATATTTTACACGTTAACACTGACTGTTATTTTGTTCTATGGCTTGGTTGGTCGCGGATTCCCGAAAAATATTTTTTTTGTTCCTAGCTCAGTCGGGGATTTCCCTGAAATATTCCTTATGTCATTCTAATTTCGACATAAGGAATATTATGTCATTAACGTAGACTCATGAAGTGAATTGTTATCTATGGACTGACGTAAATTAGTGAAGAAGTTATTATTGTGTTAGCGTGTTTATTAGTGCTGAAAGACCAGTTTGAAAAACAAGGTAGGTAGGTGTGAATTTTTAGATACCGTTTTGTAGCGCATGAATAGTTTTCGTCGGGACAAGAAAAAGATTTTTCATCACTGTGAGATAGCAAGTGCCGTTTTAGTTATTTTTTCGAGAGTAAAATAGTTGCAGTCAGGACAAGAAATAGTTTTTTTTCCACTGTCGGTAAATGTGTGATTTTTAGATTTCTCTTCATAGTACATGAATAATTGCAGTTGGAACATGAACAAGGTTTTTCTCCGCACTGAGTCAGCAACTGACCTCTTATGTATCCCTTTTCAGGACATGAAAAAGGTGTTTCTCTTCTGTGAATCGTACTGCGGATTTTTAAATCTTCCCTTTGAAAACTTGTATTACTCCAGTCAAGACATGAAAAAGGTTTTTGTTCAGTATGGGTAAGCATGTGCATTTTTAGATACCGTTTTGTAGCGCATGAATAGTTACAGTCGGGACAAGAAAAAGTTTTTTCATCACTGTGAGTTAGCAAGTGCCGATTTAGTTATTTTTTTTCGAGAATAAAAATAATTGCAGTCAGGACATGAAATAGGTTTTTGTCCACTGTCGGTAAACGTGTGATTTTTAGATTTCTCTTCATAGTTGCTCCATGTGGAAACCTTTGTAAAATTACTTTCTTCAGGGCCTCCTCAGTGTAGCTAATGTAAAACGAAATATGTGTTGTAAAACCATGTAGGTGTATTAAAGGTAAGACAGTATTAAATTGTGGAGATTCGGAAGGAATGAAAGGCCGATAAAAATAATAATATTTTCCCAATTTGTTTATGAATTACAATTTAAAACAATAAAATAAACAATATACGCATGGACCTATTGCGAGTTTGAAATCTCTGGTTTTATTTTTACCGCAAACGCGATTAAAACAAGAAAAAGGTATTTAAGCGACTTTCCAGTACTTTGCGCAATTTAATTGAGATTTTTATGTTTAAATAGTCACTTGGGTATTACGTTACGTTTAGGGGGAGGGAGGTGCAGAAAAATCTTACGGCGCGTTGCATGGGGGGAGAGAGGGTCAAAAATTTTCAAAAATTGCGTTACGTTATACTTGAACGCCCCCTTTACTATTTCACGATTGAAATTTTATCGTTACACTCTGAACACAAAACTGGTTTTAACCTAAGTATTGATTATTATGTTTTCATGACAGCAAATGATTTTCTTCAGATTTTTGCAGCATATTAGAATTAAAGACTCCACACGGAACTCTGTTATTTGTAGCTATATGGCTCGGTCGGTCAGCATCCCCCAAAAATTCTGTTATTTTATTTTCGTTCATAGCTCTTACTATTGATTTATTGGGGATTTCCGTGAAATATTCATCGCTTTTCCCCTTTGTCATTCTCATTTCTTTCGTACATTGTGATTGACGGAAACTTGCGAAGGAAATTATCACCTATCGATTGCTGAAAAAGCTGTTATTCTGTTAGTGTTTTTAAAAGTTTTTAATTTTGAAGATAACATTTTTTTTTACATATTTAACTAGCTAGAAATGTTTTTTTATATTTTAGGAAGTCAAAATTTGTATTTTGAATTTCTCAAAAAAAAAAATTAATAGGGGGGGGGGTGACACCGCGTTTTCCGCCCCGGGTGCCACCCATGCTAGCTACGCTACTGTTCCTCCTTCACCGCACACGTCAAGACTACTTTTTTTTGAACGAAGCTACATTTATTTGAACGACTCTAGAGCCTCCAATGTCCACGCATACGGGGTTAGTAAGCAGTATGCAAGTACTTACATTAACATAATAAAAAAGATAAATAGAAGTGGCAGCCCGTGGAATAACTCTTCTGAAATAGGTAACATCAAAAAGAGATACCTAATAGTGTTAGTAAAAGAAAAAGAAAAATAACGGCTATAACCAGTTGAAGAAACCTTTTGAAAATAAAATAAGTAAAGAGGAAAAAACAGTTACATGATAAAGTAATTACTATAATAGCAGAAAGAAAATAAAATATATAAAAAGAAAAGCCAGAGAAAGGATTCCATAGACCATCGGGCAGTCCCAATGAGAATGCGTTTAGCTATCGGCCCAACCGCAGACGATGCTCGAAGTCCGCGCCCTTTAGCCGGTTCCCCGATTTTGCCTCGAAGAAATGTACTTGGGAGAGAAGGGGAAGTTTTTGAAGACCTTGAGGAAAAGATGAGCCTCGGGTTACCGGAGGGGGGACAGAAGGACATCGAGACCGCGCGGTTACGCCTCAGGCCGATTTATTTTTTCAGCATTAAAAAAATCTTTGAGCTTATTTTTTTCTAGCCGTAAACAGCGATATATAAATACTGCAATTTAACGAAACCGTCCCAACCTCAGCGGCCAAAAAAAAACAAAACGCGACGCGTGGACTGGACCAAAATACATAAATAACGACACCATTCTCGATGCTACTGTGTCGAATATCGCGTAAACGCACCAACACCAGCAACAGTGAATTCTCTGCTCCATTCCGCAAACGCGATGTTAGAAAAAGTTTGATATTGGCGCATGCCCGTTTAGTTCTGCCTGCCAAGTTTTGCCTGAAGCAGTATACGCATTCGATGGGAGCATCCAATGTGCAGAAAACGACTATAACGCGCATAGGCATAATGCACAGAATAGCATTACAAAGCGCGTGGATTAATTCAGTACGTTATAGAGAATTTGTACGCGCGACCATTTTGAAAATTTGACTTGAATAACGCATGCCGATTAATACGATAAATATCTTTCGAATATCTAATTAATTATTTATTTTAGAACTCTAATAATTGATGTGAAGCATAAAGGATTTATAGAGCCAATTCGACGTACTATTTTTGTCAGTAATCGCAGCTTGTTAGTGGGCTAGTCTGTAGGTATTTATATTTGATATTAGGTAGGTATATACTTCAGTATCCCTTACACAAAAAATCACCGACCACCACTGGCATGTGTACCTACTTAATTTTGGTGAAAAATGAGAAGCAGTTTACAGAAAGTTCGAGTTATATTCATTTATTATTTTTAATATAAACATGCTGAATTCTATATTAGAACTGAAAATGTTCAAACTACTGCAAAACTTGAAAAAAAAATTGTTGTGTCGATATAGTCCAGTCAAGGAAGGAGGTGTAGAGTGCGTCAGCAGGGACCTAAGAGATTCCTTCAGAAATTTGTTTAGGGTGCTTAGGGTGTGAACATACTAAAAGTCCTGACGTCTAGGTGGTGAGCTAGGGGGGGGGGAGGGGGAAGGTCCCAATTTTCGGGTTTCCGCTTGTATCTCAAAAACGGTGCGCTGCATAGGAAAATTTTTAAAGAATAAATAAAAGCTAATAAAATTCTGTACAACTTTTATTCTACTTGTAATTTCCTAAATCCCAGCCGTTTTTAAATTACACGCTCCACAAATGTGGATATTATCGAAAAAAATCATTTTACCTCACACTTTTCATACATTCCTTTATATCGTCTAAAATATTCATCACACATGGAAATTTATTTCAAAAAATTGTAAAGAATTTAATTCTATTTTAGAATATATATACGTATGCACATAAATCTCCAACCAGTAAATATTTACAGCAATTTAAAGTTTTTTCGTAAAATGTCGCCATTTTCAGAAAAGGCTGTTTTAATCTTATTACTGACACAGCTTTTGTTTGTTCACCTAATAATATGTGTGTCCACACTTTAAAGCCAGTTATTATTATGAAATATAGGATCTTTATCCGCACTTTGTTTAATTATTCAAATTCTTACTGGCTTATTTTTAACTTTAAATTATGCCCCAAATATTGAGTGAAAAAGTAGACGAAAATCCTATTACTCGAAAAATTTTAAATTGTGTTTTATAATGATAATGAAAATTATGTCACGATAACTTTATAATATTTCGTTACATTAAGCACATAAAATTATAAACCTCATTGTTATTGTTATCATGTTACACTTTCATCCTCATTGGACGTGAGGGTTCTGGTAAGCGTTGTTCATCCATGGCATATTCATCCTCAGTAGTGGATGGTTCTTGTTGAATGGGCTCTATGTCTTCCAATTAGACGGCTCTACGTCTTCTTAGTATTATATTGAGGCATCTCCCTTGGCAGTGGAGGCACGCTGCAGAACAGGTCAGCATTGCTTTTCGGCATCCACATTTGCTAATTGCATAATCCTTGGTACAGCGGCAAAATATTATATTCAGAAGGACCTCCGATGCTGGTGGATCTTCTGATGTAATTGGCACCAGTGTCTCTCCTTAATGTTTCCACCCCCATTCTTCAGGGGGCAGCTCAATCGGTGCATTGGGAATGCTGTTTAGCTGCGCTCTCTGTTGGAGGAAGGGAGCTGATGTCAGGCTTCATATTTACCACCGACCTTGTGAACGACTGGAAGCGGTACTGGTTAAGAGAGGTCTGTCTTTTTGGCGCCGCATACCATTTCAGGAAACATTTATTGCCAGCCTCTTCAATCTCGTCGCGAGTAGAGGAGGGGTTGCTAAAGATCATTGACGCTTGCTTGATGATTTCTGACTCCAAGTACAATTTTGAGAAGCCCACCTTGCTTCTCCTGAAAGTTGCAGATGTATCGCAGCCGGTAAATGAGTGGACAGTGCCATTGTTTCGGTTTTCCCTCGTCGTCGTTTAGCAGGGAGGAAGACTGTCACTTCCTCCCTTCAGCAGGGAGGAAGTGACAGTGAGGTTCACATCCTCACCATCGACAGCCACAGAATTGTGAGAGGATTGTTCCTCAGAAGTATTAACGACAAGGACATCGGCATCATCGGCGGCGTGAAGAGTCCCATTCTCCCGAAGCTTTGTCTATAGTAAGGAGATGAAGTCAACTTTGTTGGTAGGATTGGATAAAAAAATCTTCCTGTTTAACAGGTATTGATGTGTCCCAAGTCAAATTGATGTCAGCTGACCTTCTCAGTCTGTATCATCGTATCTGTTCTTGTGATTTCGTACTGTTGGCTGGGTTTGCGTACCTACAGTACGAGTAATCCAGGATAGTGTTGGTTGACGTAGGTGATGAAACGATCACAAATTGTGGCAATGGAGGCATCTTTTTGCCAGATTGCTCTGTGTAGTAGAAATCCTCCGTCCACAACTATGTTCATCTGAGACAGTAGACCAGTTTTTTGGTAGTTTCGAATAAGCTGTACAGGACAGATTTAGTTGTCTTTCACATTCCACTTTCATTCAACAGTGCCGAGGCAAATGGGGCCAACTTATACTCAAAGAATTTCATCAAATCCTCATCTGATCGTTTGCTTCTCAGTTTGCTTGATCGTTTGCATATCCACGGAAACAGCAACATTGGATCAACTGCAACCTTTTCATCGTGAATTTTTATCGACGAGCTGACAGAAGACATTGGGAATTGATATTATTTCACTGGTTTGTGGGAAGGAAGGATGTGCATCAAATCACTGACTGTATTTGGAAATTTGTATCTCTACTTCGATGGCTTATCCGAGGTCCTGGTGCTGTTCACTTGACGTGAAGAAAACTTCACAAAACTCTTCAAGGGGAGTGCAGATCTCATGAGTTGCGCTCATACCAACTAACCACTTGCTGACTACATTGTGCGAATACCTCTGCCTCCTGTTATGCCTCCTCGGCTTTTGAA
Organism: Limnephilus marmoratus; assembly: GCA_917880885.1. Classification (NCBI taxonomy): domain Eukaryota; kingdom Metazoa; phylum Arthropoda; class Insecta; order Trichoptera; family Limnephilidae; genus Limnephilus; species Limnephilus marmoratus. The sequence continues at coordinate 20,160,341 of OU862906.1, forward strand.
TGATCGCATCAATGTGGTTTCAATGGTCATATCTGACAATATACCTGATTAAAAGCGATCAGAGCGTCGCATAATCGTCATCACGCGTCGGTGTGTCAGTAATAAGATAAAAACAGCCTTTTCTGAAAATGGCGACATTTTACGAAAAAACTTTAAATTGCTGTAAATATTTACTGGTTGGAGATTTGTCTGCATATGTATGTATATATATTCGAAAAGGGAATTAAATTCTTTACAACTTCTTTCAAGTAAATTTCTATGTGTGGTGAATATTTTAAACGATATGAAGGAATGTTTGATGAAAAATGTGAGGTAAAATGATTTTTTCCCGAAAACATCCATATTTGTGGAGCTTGTAACTCAAAAACGGCTGGGATTTCGAAAAAATTATATATAGAATAAAAGTTGTAGAGAATTTTATAAGATTTTATTTATTCTTTAAAAAATTTCCTCTGCGACGCACCGTTTTTGAGATACAAGCGGAAACCTGAAAATTGGGACCTTCCCCCCCCCTTCCCCCACCCTAGCTCACCACTTTATCAGGACTTTTAGTATATTCACACCCTAAGCAAGTTTCTGAAGGAATCGCTTTGGTCCCTGCTCACGCACTCTACACTTCCTTTTGGAGCATTCGTTGACTGGACTAATAACCGATTCTGTGTTTCAGGAAATTGCAAAAAGTTTCTTCTCAATTCAGAAGGTTTGGGTAGCGCATAGCCTTTATGTTAGCAAAGATTTCATCATTTTATTATTGTATATTACATATTATCGAACTTTAAATCCTAACGGAGAATCCTTTGGTTTTAAAACAGCATAAATGGTTGCAAGGAAAGTTGGATATTTTCATTTATGATAGATACCTCCTCCACTCAGGAGGCCGTCAGAAAAATAATTTCCGTCATATGTGGGGATGCTGTGTGGAGAGTCTTTTTAAAGAAGCACCCTATCCCTCGTAGTAATCTGGGGGTCAGTGTATCCAGGATGTATGAATCCTTCCCTCCCACTTCAACACAAGGGCCGAGAGAGAGTCCGACTGAGGAGTTCAAAGTGTCTCCCTTTACCGGCCTCTTCCTATCAGGCCCGCCACTTAATCGATGGGCAGATGCATCTGTCGCCAAGACAAATCTCACCCCATGAACCCGCAGAAACCAAAATTTGCAAAATCACCAAAAGTAGCGAAACGCTTGGGGTGACTTAAGGGAGAGGTTTTTTGGTACCTAATGATTCCAGGGCGGTGAAACCCATATCCACTTCCCAAATTGATTATTTTTTTTTATGAATTTATTTTTCACGACCGAAGGATTACTTCCCCTGCTAGATAGGGGATGATGGACGTACCGGGTGGTAAGAGGGGTGGTGGGGTGGCTAGGGTAAACACCACCGGGTGGCTAAAAGAAAACTTATGCCTCACTGGAGGACGGTTCTCGCAAACCTCAAAATTTATGGCAGGAGCTCCATTCAAATCTATTGATTTCATTATATCACAACCACCGCGGGAATGATGCAAGTGTTGGACTGAATCAAGACTGAAATGAAATTACGTTTTTCAAGAATTTAAAAAAATAAGACCCCCAAAAAAAATAATAATGATATTATTTAAGTACAAGCATAGACTCGTGAAAATCAAAAATCTGTTTCTGAAAAAATAAGACAATATACAGATTTAGGAAATGAGATTAAAAGAATTTGGCATTCTCAGACTATTAAAATATTACCATTTGTTATTTCGGCTACTGGCATTATACCTAGATCTCTCATTCAAATTTTAGGCATATTAGATTTGTTAAAGAATTTATGTATAAAAATGCAAAAATCAGTCATTTGAAATAGATGTAGGATGACAAAAATCAGTCATTTTAAATACCTACATGTAGGATTACAAAATATTTTTTTAAATATTTGTATTGTGTGATCAGTAGGATTTATAGGTCCAATTAGGAGTTCCACAAGCCGAACCCTCTGATATGAAAATATCTGAAGTCGGTGAATTATTTTCCCATTTGGTCTCTGGTAGGTTAACATGTTGTTCTTGTATTGTTTTGTATTTATTATACTTATATTGCCCAATTGCATAGCGTGGATTGACTAGATGATCATTTGAGGAAGAAAAGAAAGGGTTTAGTTTTTCCTGTGGGGAAAATTTTACCCGGACATTTAAATCTGGTGCGTAAGTACAAGCATAGACTCGTGAAAAAAATACGGGATATTATAATTACAGGATTTGTTTAGTTGGAAGTATTTATAAAAAAAAATATTTGCCTCAGGATCATTTCCTATCAAAAGACGATCAGAAATTTACCCTTCGATTGAACACTGTTAGCAATCTTAAAAAATTAAAGAGTGTGTCAAAAAAAATAGAAGCACACATTTTAAATATAAAATTATTAATTAATGAAATAAATTAAAATTAAGTAAGAAAATAAAACGAGGTAGACCATTTAGACGGTGGGTTGACGACATCAAAGTTATAGCAGGTGGTACATGGACAAGAGTAGCTAATGATAGAAAGAAATGGCGACAGTTGGAGGAGGCCTTTGTCAACGGGCATTTGAAATAATCGACAGAGATAGATCAATCAAAAAATTAAGTAATATTGGAATTAATGGTAAAGAAAATAAGTGGTTTGTTAATTACCTATCAGAAAGAACCTAAATAAAAAAATATGGCGGTATAAAATCTGAACCACGTAGTACTAATAAAGGCGTTACGCAGGGTTCTGTCTTAGGTCCATTGTTGTTCATTATATACATACATGAATGATATTATCAAAGTGTTAAAGCATTGTGCAATTAAACTTTTTACTGAAGATACGTTGTTATACATAGCCAGTAAAAATTTACAGGACGCCATTGAAAAAATACAAATTAATTTAAATTATATAGCGCTTTGGTTCACCAAAACAAACTAAAATTGAATGTTACGAAAACAAAGTTTTTAATTGTGGATAGCCTAGGTGGAAACGAGCAGGCAATATTAAAAATTGATAACAAAACATAGAAAGGGTATTAAAAATCCAGGTGTAATATTGGATGATAAATTAGAATTCGACGAACACTTAGAATACACAACAAAAAAAATTGCTAAAAAAGTTGGATTCCTAAAAAGGATATGAAATAACTTGGATCTCAAAACAACGCGCCTTGTTTACAATTCTATTGTAACTCCGCATTTAAATTATTGTTCTAGTGTTTTATTCCTATGTAACGAAGCCCAAAATAATAAATTACAGGTTATTCAAAATAGGCGGATGAGGATGATTTTAAAATGCAACATTTTTACTAGAGTTAAAATTATGTTACAAAATTTAAATATGATGACAACAAAACAACGTAAAATGTAAAATGCATTAACAATGATATACAAACATAAAAATAATATGCTCCCAAATTATATGCGGAGTAATATTATATTTCAAGAAAATGTTCACAATTATCCTTCGAGACTTTAGGCTTCCCAAAACTAAACCTTCGTGCACACAAAATAGCGCTTTTTATAAAGGGCAAAAACTTTAAAACAGTCTGCCAAATGCCGTAAAAGAAGCCTTAAGTCTCAGCACTTTTCGTAGGATATGTGCATTATATGTAAAAAAATATTTTTTGATTACTTAACAATATTATTCTTATATTATGTATTTTTGTCTAGTTATCTATTTTATTTAGTATTCTTTTTTTAAATATATAAAATAAATGAGCAAGGTATGAATTCATCACAAATTAATATTTGTAATAAGAAAGCAGTATTTAAAACTATATGTAACTGGATTTAATTACCTGTAGATATACTCTGAGCGAGTGTTGCTTTGAAGCTCCTCTGGTGGAAGGAAGAGTGGCCATGTCTGATTTGGGCTTCGTTGACGCTGTCAAAAATTGGTCTCATTACTTTTTTACAGATACAACAGTGGCTAGGCAACCCCCTACCACCCATCCAATGGGGTTGGGTTAAGGGAGAAGATGGGATCCTTAACCTAGTTAACACGAACGACCCTGTGGCACCCATCTCCATTTTGAACACGATCTTTTGCCGATGCACGACTGGGTGTGGGATGCGCTGCGGTTGCCGCAAAGCAGAGATTGCCTGCTCCGGTGCCTGCGGCCCCCTCCCTTAGCTCCACCCCCACCCCCCAGAACTTAAAAGTTCTATTATACGCAAGTGGGAATCTTTAACGTTTTTTTGCTAAGCCGACTGCACGTATAAGTATGTCGTATTTTGTGAATGCCGCATGCTACTTCGGAGAGTCGAAATTATTAGTAAATAATTTTTACAGCGGATTTTCACTCAAGATCCCTTCAGATGTAAGTATATCGACTTTGGTTGTACGGCCGTATATCCTCTGCATACTTACTTGAAGAAAACATCTTCTAAACTTTCGGCACCAAATGTCGCCGGACCAAATGTTGGCCGGACGAACTGTCGGCCGGACCAACTGTCGCCGGACCAACTGTCGCCGGACCAACGGTCGCCGGACCAAATGTCGCCGAACTTTGCGCAGTGGCGATATCGTAACCAATGAGGTTTATCCGAGGTGCGATTATTGCTAGTTGAAAACTGTCATGGAACCGTAGTTATAGGAGGTTAAAGTCTTTTCCTATAACGTAGTTATAGGAGGAGACTTTAACGCTCGCTCACCATTGTGGTTTGATACTTCTAGTAACCGGACGGAACGCTCAGACGCCGTCGAAGACCTTATTGCGGCGCAAGGTCTATCTCTGATTAACGAACCAAGGAACATTTCTACTTTCTCTAATACACATGGTGAGAGCAACATTGATCTTATTCTTTGCTCTGGATCAGTTGCGGCCAAGATATCTAAATGGAAGGTTCACGAATGCGCTATTGCCTCCGATCACAGGTTAATAACTTTCACGGTGGGTGTCAAAAAGACGGAAGCCCCAAGATCCTCCTGGAACTTCAAAACCACCAGGGCGAACTGGGATAACTTTGGGGAAGCTCTACGTGATACTTTAAGGGGATTTCACGATGTAGCAGCAAGAGGTCCGGGTAATTTGGGGAACTTTTTTAATGCAGCCGTGGTATCAGCTGCCGAGCGGTCTTTGGGAAGATCAAACCCAAAGACGGTTATCAGGACGCCGTGGTGGTCGAATAAGCTGACTTCACTGAAAGGGGCCTACAAGAGAGCCTATCGAGCCCTGGGCGTGTCCAGACGTGGCGGGTGTACGCAGGAGGAGACACACGCCCTCCAATCACGACTCAGTGGCTCCCGTAAAGCTTTCAAACAAGCCGTCCTCTCAGCGAAACGAGCTGCATGGCATAACTGGGTACAAGAAGTGGGCAACGCCAACCCGTGGGACATCCACAGCGCCATTGATAAAACGGGAAAAGGCTCTGACCGGTATTTAACTAGCGTAATAACCGAAAAGGACGGAAGGAACGTTGAAAGTGTGGACGTGGCATCCACTCTCAATACACTTCTGGGTAAGTTAGTTCCTGTAGATTCAGTAATTGGGGAAAGCGACCACCACAAACAGATTAGAAATCTGTCACGGCTCCCACCGAGAAAACTCGCCCAGGAGGTAAGGATGACACCAGTAACTAAAGCGGAAATCGAGCTGATAATCAAGGGTTTGGGTCTTAAGAATGCACCAGGGCATGATAGGCTCAATGGAATAATAGCGAAGCAAGTATGGATCCACGCCAAGGAGGAGCTCTTTCAAGTGATGGATACATGCATGAGAAGAGGTACTTTCCCTTCTGAATGGAAGAGGGGCGTGCTTAGGATTATACCAAAGGGGAACGATAAACCAAGGTCGGACGTGAAGGCGTTCCGTCCAATCACCCTGCTACCTGTCCTGGGGAAGATCCTGGAGAAACTGATTAGGCAGCGTCTACGTCAAACCTTATCCCTACCCTGCGAGCGGCAGTTTGGTTTTGTCCCCGATATGTCCACTGAGCACGCCATCACGTATGCGCTTGACTGGGTGAAGGCTTGCCAAAAGAGGTACGTAATAGGAATTTTCCTCGATATCGCCTTCGATCATGCGTGGTGGCCGATGATACTTGTCAAGCTCAAAAATAGGAAATGTCCACAAAATCTGTTCAAAATCTGCGCTGACTACCTCTGCGACAGAACGGTCATCCTTTCTTTTGGAGACTACCTGATTGAACGAATAGTTGACATGGGTTGTCCTCAGGGTTCAATCCTTGGACCTGAGTTTTGGAACATTTTGTTTGACGATTCCTCCAGGCTGCCCTTGCCTGAAGGATGTATCTCGGTAGATTACGCTGATGACAAATTGTATCTGGTCTCGGGGAATAGCAGAAAGGAAGTTGAGAGTAAAGCTGAAGAGGTTTTAAGTGTGACTTTAGAATGGGGAAAGAGAAATCGGCTGACCTTCGCTCCCCACAAGACCATGGGACTCCTGATGAAGGGTAACCTCAATAGAAGTAGAAATCCCACCATCAAAATGGGAGATACCAACATCCAGTTCGTTGAGAACACTAAATACTTAGGCGTCACTTTGGATCGAACGTCCTCATTGTTACCCATGTTAAAAGCGTATCAAGTAAGGCCCAGGCCCTCTTTTAGAAATTGAGAAGAATCTCTACTGCCGAGTGGGCACTGCGCTCTCCAGCGCTCCGTCTCCTGTACAGGGGGGCTTACGTGGCGCAAGTCTCGTATGCGGCCTCTGTGTGGGAGCACCGCCTAGAAAATGCACTCATACTCTCGGCTCTCAAGAGAGGCCAGCGAGTCCCCTTGCTGGCGCTTTCGGGTGCATACAGAACAGTCGCTTCGGACGCTTTGCCAGTTTTGGCCGGCGTTTTGCCTATCGATCTTGAAATTAGGGAGGTGTTAACAAAGAAGCTTCTAACAAGAGGAAGAACTGCCACACATCATGGTATTGAGCTAATACCAGGTGGAGCGGTTTCCCTCCCATGATGCGAGAAAGAACTTTGAGAAAATGGCAGGAACGTTGGGATAGGTCAAATACGGGAAGGTGGACTTTCTCCTTCTTCCCGTCAGTTAAACTCAGAATGGAAGGGGCTTACATCACTAGGGATCATCATGTGACCCAACTTCTGTCCGGTCATGGGGAGTTCAGAGGGAGACTTCATAGTCTCTCTCTATCACCCCATTCTAACTGCGCTTGCGGTAATACTGATCAAACAGCCTAGCACATTCTGTAGCACTGCGAGATTTTGACGGATGCCCGAGAGGAAATGCTTGATGGCTTGCAAGTTACTACGAGACCAGCTTGGAACGCGGATCTCGTTTCGAATAAGGTGAACTTTGAGTTTGAGGAAATTTACGAAAGTCTGGGTCGAGAGATGGCCTGATCTTAGAGTCGCTGACTAGCTGTAAAATCATGTAGGTACCAGGTGTATCTGCTCTTGAATCCACGGACATTCTCTTTACTTTATTACATCTACTGCTAGAATTTTATGTTTTATGCTTTATATCTGTATACATATATATTTTTTTGTTATAATATCATCTCTATCTTAGGTATCTTTATCTTATTCTATTGTATAAATTTTGTTCCGATTTCTTTTATATTTCTGTGACTTACCTTTTTTTGCTTATTTTATTTCTTTTCACATAGTTTATTTTAGATTTCACTAAGCTGTGCTACTCGGTGTTTTATCGGTGTTTATTGTTTTCATTACTTTTCTAAATTTTTTGGGATTTTCTTTTTTTTCCAGCTTCATATTCCAAGGAACACTATTGATTCAACTAACATACTCGACTTTTTTTTTTAGGTTTGTTTTGGTTTCTTTGCTCTCTTTTTCTTTTTAGTCTCGCAATGCTACTTTGCTTCGCTCAGAAGGCTGAACTGAACTGCATCTATTTATTTTGTTATGTCTCTTTTTCCCCTTCTGGGGGTGTGTTAGACCTCGTCCTTGCATCAACAGGAGTCGGTCGACGATGCCCTCTAAAATTAATTGCGCCACCCCCAGCAACATGTGCAGGCTTTAGGTTTGGGGGGGCGACTCGGCTCTCCTACGCCTTGCCTCCGGCTACTCGACGCTAAATTCCTTAGGGTCTTCGGGTATTTCCCCCCAATCTCCCATTTACTTTTCTTTGAGGCATCACCGAGGAACCGGCTAAGGGGCGCGGAAGCTGAGTGTGGTTCACGACTAGACCGAATGTCATGCGCATTCTTGCTGGGACTGCCAATCGATTGAAGAGGACTCCCAACCGTTTGCCATTCCCTTATTACTTATCTATTGTATCTTCTTCCCAAACAGGTGCTTGTAGGATACGCTGTATACAATCACCCAGCGCTTGCCACCTCGTGGACTTTCACCAGCCTGTCCCATTGTCTTGTTTATATTTTGTCATACTAACACATATTGTATCTGTATTTCCCGCTAAGCACTTGCATACTGCTTACTAACAACGTATGCAGGGACATTGGAGGTCTAGTTTCGTTATCAAATGTAGAGTCGTTTTTACCCAAAAAATTAGAGTCCTTGCAAGAGCCTTGAAGGGGTAACCATCTGTTACCTATACCAGGGCGGGTAAATGGTGGGTCCTCCAATGTCATGGAACCGTACCATCGTCGGCTGGGGTGAAGGGGGATTATTTTTCGAGTTTTTTTTAATACCGCAAGTCAATTTTATATCAAAATATTGTAAAAAAAATAATTTGGATAGTTTGACCCTTCATAACTAAATTGATTAATAAAAAACTTTTTTTATAGATATTTTTTATTTATTTAAAAGTGGTTCTCTTCACCCACACCCTGAAGCCGAGCCACCGACCACCGAGTCCGCTTCATTCCTGGTTCTCATCACCCCAGTCAAAACTAACTGAAATACCAAAGGGAACGTACCCATATCTTTTATCAATGTGATGTGAATTATAAGTTGTGGTAAAAAAAAGTAATATATTTTCCGTCTCCCCCCCCCCTCCCCTTTTCTCCCTTGCCACCAAATAATCGAACTTCCCCCCCTCCAGTGGCGGCTCGTGACTTTTGGGTGTGCTAGGGTGCTAATATTTAAAAAATGGCATCATGGATGTTGTCGTATGCGAAAAATATTTTTTTTTTTTTCAAAAATCGGTGTTTTGTATGAAGATTTTTCAAGAAATCGGTGCGGCATACCGCCAAACTGAAACTTTCTGAAATTTTTCATACAAAAAACTGATTTTCAAAAAAAAAATAATTATTTTTCGGCTACAACAACATCAATAATGCCATTTTTTTAATATCAGCACTCTAGCACACGAAAAAGTCACGAGCCGCCACTGCCCCCCTCCCCACTTGGAGTCGAACCCCCCCCCCCCCCCCCACGCGAATGCAAGGTATAGCTTCGCCCTTGACTTTGACTTACCCACAATACAAAAAGTGTTCTAGTACATTAGAAAATATTATTTTGTTCTACCGATAGGTATACAGACAATTTCAATTTGAAGCAAAGGCGCGTAAAAGATCTGCCAATTCAAAGTTTTAGAGTTCTTCGATAATATAAATTAATAATTTACATATCAAACAACTGACAACACTATCGCGCAAAATCCTCAAATAATGGGGAAGTTATTGGATGGTTTGCCCTGGGCTCCCCGCGGGCCCGAGCAGCTTAGGTGCCCACCTTCCCCAGTTTCCCCAGGCAGCTTCGCCAGGTTTGTGGGAATGCTAAAAGCTTTTTCCATTCCAATACCCCCGTGCCCAATGAACTTATCGAAAATAGGATGATGTCGTGACTCGTGACGAGCTAATGCTAAATATTCACTATTCACTACCTCTCTAAACATCTTACGGCGCGGTGAATTGTATGAATTATCGACATTCTACTATTTTCTTTTTAAATAAAAATATTACATAAATTTGTGCAATATAATTATGAATGATGAATACTTGGAGCAGGTGGATGAATTTGTATATCTGGGAAGTAAGTTTAAGAGAGATGGAAAGGCTAATAGAAATATTGAAAGAAAGGTATAGGACTGAAAGGGGTTTTTAAAGAATGCTGTGTGAATGGTTTTTTTAAGGAAAGGAAGAACAGGAAGTTCTGAGAACGAAATAGGTAAGAGGGGTCGCTAGGAATCTGGGGGTCAGGAGTGACAGACGCATGAATCCATCCCTCCAATTGCGGTGCAAGACGATGGGTCGAGGGATTTTGGCTGAAGAGGTCAACCAGTCTCGTCTCTTGACGTAAGTATCGACTTAAATATCTGATTCACTTCTTTTTTTTTACATGAATACCGCACAAGAGTCCCAACTGCTCCCGTCTGGAGCCAATGGGACTATGGCATCCCCAATTGGGTATGTTGTGAGGCTGAAGGTAGTGGGGAGGGGAAGGAGATAGGGAAGAGGAAGGTGGGGAAGTACCTGGCTATTCAGATCTGGTCACCAAACACGGCAGAAGCCATTTCGAGCAACGTTTCAATTCTGAATGGTGGTCTTACACCAAGGCGATACTCAGAGTATCATCCACTCTGGAACGTGCCGCAAATATACTATATATTATTTTAAATGAATAAATTGTGAAATAAAATAAATTAAATAAATAAAATTTATTTGCCACGCCGGGATTCGATCCCGGAACCTTCGGAGTTCGAGTCAAGAGCCTTACTACTGGACTACGCCGGCCGTCGATCGTGGCATGTCTTCCTCGGGCGTCCCCGACTTCTTCTACCATTCACATTTGCGTCATATATTCTCCTTACACTCATTTCTTCGTTCATTCGCTCTACGTGCCAACTGAGGGTTCCTTTCTTAATCTTACTCATTACGCTTAAATCAGCCTTGCGTTCTTTGCGGTTCTCCATATTTTTCAAGCGATCATACATGGTTTTACCACACATTGGCCTCAGGGATCTCATTTCTACGGTATTCAGTCCACATTCATCCTTTCTCTGCCAGTTCCATGCCTCACTGCCATACATCAGGGTAGGTACCAGCACTCTATTGTAGACTGCTAGCTTCGATTCTTTGGACAGTTTTTTGTCAGCGAAAACGGAATTTTGGAAGGCAGGTATGGGTACCGCCGCCCCGGGAACCATTTATTGGATAACCAACACCTCTGCCGTAGATCACCCCAAGTGCTTCGCTACGTTTGGTGAATTAGTAGTTAGTTAGTAGGGATGCCCGTGTTTTTGGGGTGACGTTTGTCTGGGTCATAGTGGTGGATGCATCTTCCCACCAGCCTCGTCCTTGCATCAACAGGAGTCAGTCGACGATGGCACGGTGCCCTCTAAAATTAATTGCACCACCCCCAGCAACTTGTGCAGGCGTTAGGTTTGGGGGGGCGACCTTGGCTCTCCTTCGCCTTGCCTCCGGCTACTCGACGCTGAATTTCTTAGGGTCGTCGGGTATTTCCCCCCAATCTCCCATTTAATTTTCTTTGAAGCATCACCGAGGAACCGGCTAAGGGGCGCGGAAGCTGAGTGTGGTTCACGACTAGACCAAACGTCATGCGCATTCTTGCTGGGACTGCCAATCGATTGGAGAAGACTCCCAACCGTTTGCCATGCCCTTATTACTTATCTACTGAGTCTTCCCCCTAAACAGGTGCTTTTAGGATAAGCTGGATACAATCACCCAGCGCTTGCCACCTCGTGGACATTCACCAACCTGTCCCATTGTCTTGTCTATATTTTGTTATACTAACACATATCGTATCTGTATTTCCCGCTAAGCACTTGCATACTGCTTGCTAACAACGTATGCAGGGATATTGGAGGTCTCGTTTCGTTATCAAATGTAGAGTCGTTTTTACCAAAAAAATTAGAGTCCTTGCAAGAGCCTTGAAGGGGTAACCATCTGTTGCCTATACCAGGGCGGGTATGTGGTGGGTCCTCCGATGTTCCTATCAGCTGCATGGTAGGCCGGATCGGGAGAGAATGTTTGAGGGAGTCCCTTTGACTTCTCCAGCCGTACTCTCTCGGAACATCGCCTTGCACCACAGAGGGAGGAATGGATTCATACGTCCGTCACTCCTGGACACACTGATCACCATAGATTCTTACCCACCCCTTTTCCTTACCAGAACTTTCTCTCCTTCCTTTCTTAAAAAGGTCCTCCACACAACATCCCCAAAGATGACATAGGGGAATTATTTTCCTCGGGGTCTCCTGTGTGGAGCTAATGTAAAAGACAAATAAACTAAACCAAAGCAAAAAAAATAACATTTAGTCATTAGTCATTACGTCGTTAGGCACCTAATACCTATTTTCTGGTTCATAATTCAACGAGGAATTATTAATTAATTATTATACATCCAAATTCTGTGATGGTTTCATCCTAACACCTATCAAAAGCTAACACACTGTAACAATATTATTCCGAATATATTATTACGGAACGAAAATAGCACAAAGGCAAATATACGATTTCTGTATTTGTTAGTCCCGACTCCCGACTTGAACGTGTTCCACACTCCGAGGGAATTGATAAGATAATGCCTTATTTTTTTGACACAGACATAATGCAAAGGCGTGAAGCGTAAAGGAATAAGGTACACTGGTACAGCATATTTATATAACTAATACATTTCGTCTAAGAATTTTGAGTATTGGTACTTTTTTGGTTTCACATTTTATGGGTTGATTCTTGAATTTTTTTCATTTCTTAAGTAGGTAAGCGAGTTTTGTGTCTAAATCTGTACTGGACCATTTAATTATGCCAAATGAGTACGTTAATAGAGGTATTGCCCAAGTATTTATTGCTTTTACTAAATTTTTAGCAGATAGATTGCATTTTAAAAAATTTCTGATCCTAGTTTGATATTTAATCCTAATATCATTTTTAATACTAGTATGATCTAATCTATACGATTGCGGGTATCCTAAATATTTATAAACCTCATCCCCTTTCATACTTTTAATTTTTAAATTTCTAAATATACCCTCGTCTCCATCTACAATTTTGCCTTGCTCTATAGGGATCGTTGTACATTTATCTAAACCAAAATTCATTTTAATATCATCTGAAAAAATTTTGACTAACTTAATCATTTTCTCTAAATTTGATTCAGAATTCGAATATAATTTTATATCATCCATATATAATAGACGGAAAACTATACTACTCTCTCTTGTATTACCCTTAATTTTTATTCCAAGCTTGCTTTTAACTAACATTTTAGATAGAGGATTCAATGCTAAGCTAAACCAAAGAGGGCTCAATGAGTCTCCTTGAAAAATCCCTCTTTTTATTGAAATGCCCGGTACTACTATTTTCTTACCTTTTAAATTAACTAGTAAATCTATATTAATTTATTTATTTATTAATTTGAGACACAAACAGGATATTTATATAACATTTTTGTAGGTAATATATAATAAATTAAAATACAAGTATATATATCCCTAGACTAATGTGTCTGCAGTAATTACATATGCAAACTCATGAAAAACAATGCAAGTATTATTTATACATAACTTGAGAACTTAAATACAAAATTGAAATATATAATAATAACAAGTATACAATATTTATGAAGTATTTACTGAAAAGTATTTAGGAAACAAATTTTTCGTTTTTAAACGACTTCGAAAAGGAGGAGGTTCTCAATTCGACTGTATTTTTTTTTTTTTTATGTTTGTTACCTCAGAACTTTCGACTGGGTGAACCGATATTGATAATTCTTTTTTTATTTGAAAGCTGGTGCTTCCCGTGTGGTCCCATTTTAATTTGGTTCAGTTCTGATAATGGAATCCATGAGAAAATCATATAAGTCTTAAATTTGTATCAAGTATGTGCGCGACAAATGGACGAATAACTCAATATCACGCCAACCGATTTCGATGATTCTTTTTTTATTGGAAAGGATGTACTTCAAGGGTAGTTTGATGAGAGTTTGGTTAGGTTTTGATTATGGGATCCATGACAAAGTAACGGAACTCTCCAATTCTGAAGAACAAATTTACGATACTCGGCCGAATCTTAATCGAATTAGTTAGTTCAGATTCACTAAAAATCAAAAAATAAACAAAAATTTTAACAAAACAAAAAAACGGCTCCAAAAAATGCACTAAAAAGTAAAAAAATAATTTCGTATTCTTCTACAACTTTATAATCAACTTCCTTTTCTACTTATCAATATGTACGTACGATTGTTATTTTTGGAGTCGGTGTCGGCGGGAGAGGAGCTGTCAAGTGAACACGCCGGGCCGCGGGTACCTTGGTTGACACCGACTCCAAAAATAACAATCGTACCTACATATTGATGAGTAGAAAAGGTAAGTTGATTATAAAGTTGTAGAAGAATACGAAATTATTTTTTTACTTTTTAGTTCATTTTTTGAAGTCGTTTTTTTGTTTTGTTAAAATTTTTGTTTATCTTTGTTTTTAAGTGCACAAATTGTGGAGATATTTTTTGTAACATATTTTATTATTTACAAAAATATCTATGAAACTGTGTATTTTAACAAGATCGTTGAATGATCGAGACATTCTAGACATAGAATTACAATATGCAGTATTATTCGTAAAAATTTCGGTCCAAAATATGTTAAGGGTTCTTGTAGATTTGGGCCTGGCGAATAACTTGATTTGGTTGACTAAGTTACTATCTACACGATCGTTCACAATTTTATAAAGCATTAAGAGGTCAGTTATGTTTCGTCTTTCTAGACTCTCAAATTTGAAATGTTTAAGTCTTTGTTCGTACTCGTCTAGAAGATGATAGACACCTGATCGGTAAGACAAAATCCGTGTAAATTTTCTTTGGACTGATTCGAGTCTAGATACCTGTGTAATATAATGTGGATTCCAGACTGTTGACCCGTACTCAAGAACACTTCGGATTAAGGAATTGAATAGGATTATTAGGCTATTAGAATTCTTAATCAGTTTGGTTGATCTTACAATAAAACCAACTAATTTATTTGATTTACTCACAATGTATTCAATATGTTGGTTGAATGTTAGTTTGTTGTCAAATATAATTCCTAAATCTTTTATTGATTCAACCGTTTCCAGATTGTGACCACATATGCTATATGAATATAGAATTTTGTTGGTGTTCTTGGTGAAGTTTATAACTTTGCACTTAGCTATATTCAGTTCCATTTCATTGTCAACACACCAGGTAGATATTGTGTTAAGGTCTTGTTGTAAGAGTTCACAATCTTTCATAGATTTAATTGCTTTATATAATTTGAGGTCATCAGCATATAGAGAAAAATTACAGCGGAGTTTATTTGTAAGGTCGTTAATAAAGATTAAGAAAAGTAAGGGTCCAAGGTGAGATCCGTGTGGTACGCCCGACATAACTAATATTAGGGAAGAGTTAAATCCGTTAACAGCAACTAATTGACCTCTGTGAGATAAACATGATTCTAACCAACGAAGCAGGTTTCCGTAAATGCCGATTTTGTCGAGTTTATTATTAATAATAATAATATCTTTATTTGGTAAACAAACAGCTTTACAAAGATTCATAAAAAGAGTGCTAAAATAAAACAGTAAGCCTAAAAACATGTTTTCGGTGATAATTTTTTTTTTTAGTTTTTTTTTTTAGTTTGGGCATGAAAAACATAAAGAAAAACTAAGAAAAAAATTGTTAAGAGAAGCTAAATACTTAAATACGTTTGATAAGAATATAGAAATTATTCATTAAGATAGAGTGACTAACTTTGTCAAAGGCCTTACTGAAGTCGGTGAACACGGCATCTACTTGTGTTTTATTATTCATTGATTTACACAGAAAGTCCATATACTCGAGTAAATTAGTATTTGTAGATCTTTTAGCTACAAAACCATGTTGGAAAGGACTAAGTATATGTGTAACATGGTTAAAAATGGTTTTATATACAATGGACTCGAATATTTTGCCAAAACATGATAAAAGGCTAATAGGACGGTGGACGGTAGTTAGTTACATCATTTTTACTGCCAGATTTGTGGATCGGAATTATGTGGGCAACCGTCCACAGATCCGGAAATACCCCATCGTTAAGACTTTTATATTACTGATTTTTAGTGAATCTGAACTAACTAATTCGATTAAGATTCGGCCGAGTATCGTTAATTTGTTCTTCAGAATTGGAGAGTTCCGTTACTTTGTCATGGATATTTTGTGTAATGAATATTTTGTGTAATGGTATTGCAAGCTGATTTGCACAATTTCGAATAAATAGTGGAGGAATTCCATCTGGGCCGGAACCCTTATTGATATCAACAGTGTTTAATTTTGCTTTGACCTCGTCTAACGTTATTTTGATATGAGACAGTGGATAATTATAGAGTGGGGATGAAAGTTTAAAGTCACTTTTGGAATTGGATGTTAAGCTAAAAACAGAAGAGAAGATAACAGTTCACACGTATCTTCTCCATTTGTTGCTGATTTGTCGTGGAGATGCATGATTTTGGGGAGAGAATTAATGAGGGTTGAAAAATTAATTTCGAAATAATGAGGGTTGAAAGATTGTTGATACTGTAAGGGAGAGAATTTTCTATTGAATCTACATAGGCTTTAAGGCATGTACGTATGGATACTTTTACTCTAGCCCTCAAGATAGAAAAACTGTCATAGTCTCATTGATTTTTGTATTTTTTCCATTTCTTTCTAAACTTTTCTTTTTCTCGGAGTTGGTGGATCAGAACACTGCTAAATCAAATTGGAAACTTATTATTCCTGAGTTTTTCAATTGATAGCCATAACAAGTTATAAAAATGTAGTAGGGAGTCATTACAATTCAGGGTGTTAAGATCGTCCCAGTCATTAAGTGATAACATTTCATTGCATTTAATGTAATCCGTTTTTTTGAAGTTATATTTGATGTGATCTGGATTGGTGGGTAGGGGTCTGTATTTGGACATTAAAAAAATCAAATTCAATGGGAGGATGATAAGAGTCAATTTTGGATAGCACATGTGAAGCAATTTGAACATTGAGGTTATGATTGGAAAACACTTAATCTAAAATTCGACCTATGTTGTTAGAGACGTGATTGAATTGCTTAAGTCCAGTCAAATTTTGAAAGTCTAGTAGAGATATTGATTTTTGGCTATTATGTAAGACTGGTCTGGTGTGCGTTATATTGACAGTTGGTGAGTATTGAATAGATGGCACATTAAAATCTCCCATTAAAAGGATATTGTTGGTGATGGCACATTTAAAAGATATTGTTATATCCTCTGATGAAAAGTTATTATATGTCGTTTGACACCTTTCGAAAAAATCTGTGAGATTTTCGATTGGTATATCTAGAGGCAAATACGCCAAACATAAGTTAATGGATTGTCCGAATGTTTCGTGTAATTTAAATTTAATCCATAAATCTTCTGAAGATTTTGAGATGTGCGCTGAGACTAAAAAGATGTAATTTCTCTATTAATGGCTATTAGAATACCACCACCTGATTTTTTAAGAGAACTCGATATGTCCCTACCGCGTCTATATATATTATAACGATCATCTACTATTTCATGGTCATAGATTGTGGAATCTAACCACGTTTCTGTAAAACAAATTAAATCATAATTGCAACTGAGCACTTCGCAGTATAAATCATTTAATTTACTTTTTAAACCGCGTACATTTTGATAATAAAATGTTATTGCCGTTTTGTTAGAATCCATTTTGAAAGTATAATATGCAAAAGGACATAATATTTTTCAAAAAGCTAATTATAATTGGGTTAACTTTATATATTTTTAATATTTTGATTAGCCACGAGTGCGGGACACTATCAAAAGCCTTTTGGTAATCTATATAGCAGGTATGTAAATTACGCTTTTGATTGTGAATTTGTTTTGGAATTACAGAATCAATAACTAATTGTCCTTTACATCCCATATGTTTTCTGCGACAACCTTTTTGTTGTTCAGATAAAATATTTTTATCTATTGTTATTAGTTGCAATATTAAACTTACTCAAATGATAACATTGATAACACAATTTGAGAATGCATTCACTCACTAAACACAAGAGCCTTGTCTCTTTATTGTGAGGAAATTAGTTTATTAAATTCATATTACAAATCTGACATGTAAAAAAAATATAATTATTGTAAAAACATAGAAATATTAAATAAATAAAAAATAAAATATACGTATATATACATATATTGTATATAATATAAAAAAATATGAGTTACATTTATACAAATGTATATTTTTTACATAATATTACATTGAAGGTCATCATTAATCAGAAAAGAGAAGCTCTTGTGCTTAATAAGTGAGCCATGATTCTAACTTAGGTTGTATGCTTTGTATAAAATATTTAGATATAGGTACATATATATTTTTTTTGTTTATTGTTTCATTTTATTTATTTGTTCTGATTGGTTGATGATACATCGCAATTCATTTTTATTTTATTTTATTTATTTCTATATATTACACTATATTATTTTTACATTTATATTATATTATTTTTACCTTATCATTAACGTTTTTACGTAATATATTTTGAAAACATTTTTACATATTAATATTACATTTCATTATGTTGGGCGTAAGCAAAGATATTGAAATATAAGTAGATGTGCTATCTGCTGTTTTTACTATGTGGGTCTGCGCTTCCGGGTGTCGCCGATATTGTTTACCAATTAACAAATAAACTAAAAAAACAAATAATTAACGAATAAACCAAACGAACGTTAAACTAAATGAACGAATTCTTTCCTTATTCAAAATATATTGTTAACCCATATTAATGCACATTTTCAAAAAATCAACGAAATGAACAAATTCTTTTTGTATGAAAACTACGCTAATTAGCGCGTAGTCCGGCGACAGTTGCGCGGACACCATAGCATATCTATTCTGTATTTGAATATCTTTGGGCGTAAGGTAGGTTTGAGAAGGTGAAACTGTTGGTTGGTAATATTGTATGTTTCGTGAACACCTGAGGAGAACAGGAGAACCTGTGCTGAGATGTTTACGTGTTTATGATTAAGTGTGACAAGTACAAGTATTTATGTGTCGTAGTAGAAAGTTAGTTTTTTTTCTATTTTTTACATTTTAATGGTAAATGTACATTGATTATTTAGAAGAAAGAAAATAAATATATACAAGGTATAGATATATATGTACGGTTCCATGACAGTTGGTCCGGCGACATTTGGTCCGGCGACAGTTGGTCCGGCAACATTTGATCCGGCCGACATTTGATCCGGCCGACACTTGATCCGGCGGACAGTTGATCCGGCGGACATTTGATCAGGCGACAATTGATCCGGCCTGATCATTTAGAAGATTTTTTCTTCAAGTAAGTATGTAAAGAGGATATACGGCCGTACAACCAAAGTCGATGTACTTATATCTGAAGGCATCTTGAGTGAAAATCCGCTGTAAAAATATTTTTACTAACAATAATTTCGACTCTCCGAAGAAGCATGCGGCAATACAAAATACGACATACTTATACGTGCCGTCAGTTTAACAAAAAAAACCGTAAAAGATTCCTACTTGCGTATAACTTTTTTATCTGAAAATTACACTAGAGTCCCAACTGCTCTCAACCGTCTCGAGCCAGTGAGTGCCAATGGCATCCCCAATTTTGGTATGGTGTGATACTGAGGGTAGTGGGGAGGGGAAGGAGATGTGGAAAACGTACCTGGCTATTCAGATCTAGTTATGTCAATTCAAGTAATCCGACTAAACCTACATATACTGTACACCAGCGAACAAATTACAAAAATTATATGATTTAAATTTTTTTTTATATTTTTATTTTTTAGATCTTTCATCAAAACACAAGAGTCCCAACTGCTCCCAACCGTCTGGAGCCAGTGAGACTATGGCATTCCTAATTTTGATATGTTGTGAGGCTGAAGATAGTGGGGAGGAGAAGGATATGTGAAAAATTTACCTGGCTATTCAGATCTACTCACCAAACACGCCTAGAGCCATTTCAAGTAAATATTCAATTCTGAATGAATACTGACGAATAGCAAAATACGACATTCTTATATGTGCTTTAATTTGATTAATTAAAGATGGATCAAACATAATGCTTATGATTTTAAATAGAAATTCATTCCGATAATATGCTCTTTTAATACCGTCTCACCACCATGCGTTTTATTTCTTAAGACGGGTGACGGTCAGTTAGTGGCATTTTGCAAATACATATTTTAACTCAAAGCCTAATATATGATATAGCATCGTAATGAAAATTATATTTGAAAAAAATAGGCACGCCTCTAGGTGCAATATCAACTTTTGAATATTCATGGAGAGTAAGAAATGCATTTTAAACTTCTAAAACAAGGTTGGTAGTCATAATTCCACTGGATTATAGCCGGCCTCACATTACGTAGGGATTTTATCGAAATTAAGACCAATTTGATATAAAAGTTATCCATATTTCTAATCAAGAAGCAGTACCTACCTGGGGAGTGTAAGGTTTATCATCGCATTACTTATTTACCTACCACTCAATGTGTACTATTTACCTACAAATTCGAAGGAATTAACATTAACCAGCTACAACCATGCGCCCTAGCCAGTGGCGTAGCCAGCATGGGTGGCACCCGGTGTGGATAACGTGGTGTCACCCCAAGAATGAACGCGGTGTCACCCTAAGAATGAACTTGGAATCCCAAGAATTAGTAATCCTCAGACTAGATTTTGGATAATGTCGTACCTAATAATGAAGAAAATAATTTAGGTATTATGATTGGCGACGCTAGCATTGCGAGGGTGACTTCTTATGCAAAGAATCGACAACTGAACGAAATCTGGTGCGCTCTTACATTTGGTCGACGAATCAACAACGAAACTACCCCTGTAAAATGTGTAAAAACGTTTCTCGAAATCCTCCAAAATTTGGAGGTTTTCGAGAAACATTTGGGTATTCACTAATCAAGACTCCACAAGCTTAAAGAATAGTTACACACAGATCAAGCAGATGATTTTTCTCTGATGTGCACCTCGAATTTAAAGCTTTTCTCGAAACTGGTTTTAATTTAAGAGTGAATCTGTATGCGGGAAGTCGAATTAATCGACACCCAGAATACAAAAAACTGCACCTATTCATGTTCTCGAAAGGAACATTTAAAAGTCCACAAGCCGTGTCATAGTTGAGAAAAACCTTTTGTTTGTTCCGATTGCAATTATTTATGGGCTAGAAAGGAGACTTTGAAAACCCACAAGTTTGCTCAAGTGGAGAAAACCCATTTTCATGTTCCGGCTGCCACTATTAAAAGTCATTTAAAAGTCCACAAGACGTCTCACAGTGGAGAAAAATATTTATCATATTCCGACTGCGACTATTCATGTTCTCGAAAACGACAATTTAAAATCCACATGCTGACTCACTGTGGAGACAAAGCTTTTTCATGTTCCGAAATTTTACACATGATGAAAAAAAATACATCTGTCGGATCTACCGGATCTGCCCTGATGATGGACACTGTAATGCTGTCCGAAACGTTGGCTAAAGAAGGAGGAAGCGCAATACGGCGTAACACCCCAAAAACAAACAACGAAAATACTTTTGGCAGTGAAAATCTAAAACCATATCCGAATGAAAAAGATTACAAATTTCAAAAAATAAAAAAATTGTAAAAATGCATGAGCACATGCGATACTATTAATGTGCTAGCAGAATGAGTGCTAACCAGAGACTGGTGAACTGGCGCCGAAGTCCCGGCTCACAAGTGAGTGGATTCTCCTTGTTTTACGCGAAATGTCGCTCGTTATGCGAAAAGTCGATCGTTAGGGAGCGTTTTTTTTTGGAATTTGTACTATAACACAACATAAAAAGAGATTTAATTATCTGAGAATACGATTAGTATTTTATAATATCTAGTGGATAGTGGATGTTGGATGTTGTGTGTTGTGATTGTCCTATTTTCTATTTAAATTCAAGTAGCACTGAACATTTACTGATCATTTATCTATGCCACCTCTTACTAAAATATCGCCATAAAATGTCTTGTCTAAAATCTCCTTTGTCTGTGGCCGGTAAAACTTTCTCTTTCAATGTTTATAAAATGGAGTGTTTTGACTCTGCTTGTCATTCTTGAAAACATTATACATTCTCTACTGTCTCACTAGTTATCATTCTCGATTTGCTTAAACTCTGCTTGTTTAAGCGTAAATCAAACCGTCTTTCACTTCTGTAAATTAATTAGTATAAATTATTGTCGCAGTCAAGTGTTCAGACAAAACCACTCTGTACAAATTATTCAAAGGAATAAACAGTTGCAAACATCCAGTATCACAACACAAGTGTTTTTTACTATAAAGGATTACCTCAAAATACCTCTCTCTATCATCTCATTGTACGGTTCCTCGGTGTGGAACAGAAGGAAGTCAACAAAGGCAGCTCAGACTTACAACCTGACTACAGACTATCTGGAGAGAACCACACCTGGACCTACGCAGTGGATACCTACTGTAGTCGAGTCAGTCGCAAAAATGGTGTGATTTTATGTGGAGTTTAAGGTTAGTTGGTTGATTTACTCATAAAACATTTAATTTCCAGCGGCAGTGGCGTACCCCGGGCTGTACGGCGGCTACGTGCAGGCGGCAGTGGCCGCGGGGTTGGGCGCGCAGGGCCAGCTCGGCCCCCCGCCCAAGCGCAAGCGCCGCCACCGCACTATCTTCACCGAGGAGCAGCTCGAGCAGCTGGAGGCGACCTTCGACCGCACGCACTACCCCGACGTGGTGCTGAGGGAGCAACTCGCGCTGAAGGTCGATCTGAAGGAGGAGAGGGTTGAGGTATGTTGATTTCAATATTCCATCGGTTTCAAGTCACAACAGAAATTAGACAAACTGAGCGTTGCGAAGTCCTGTTTTCACCACTGTCAAGTGGCGCCCCTCTCAAATCGCTCGGGTTTATTCGGCTCAGCTAGTGTGACTGACCCCTAGTTTTAGATGCGACGGGGATTCCCCTGGCAGAGACATCACGTAGGTACACTATCGGGGCAGCCAGCCCCGGTTTGGCTTCCGCCCCCTCCCCCCCCCCGCTAGATCCGTGGCTGCTCGTCATTTATGCTTCTGTTTCTAAATTGGTTTGATATTACATTTTTATCCTGCCAGAGTTCGCATGAGCGTGAATACTACGAGCTGTTAAACCGATGTTATTATTATTCTTTATTAATAACATCACCCGCCATAACTCAGGGACATCCCTAGCATGGCGGATGGAATAACTCAAAAATACTATTAAATTTACATTTGATAAATAAATAATAAATACCTAGTACCTACCCACCTGCTAATTAATATTTAATAATAAATAAATAAAGTTAGAAAAAAAATTTTTTTGAACGAATTGTATGAAGTCCTCAAATTGACTTTGTGCAAAAACAGGCGGTCCGTTTGATAGATTTTCCTTTCTTAACAAGCGGATTGTACTCTTTAGAGCACAGGCGGCAAGTAGCTATGCTGTCTTTGTTCTACCGTATTAACATGGAAGATACTCCGAGGAACTAGCGTCAATGATCCCTTAGGCACCGGTGCATAATCGAGAAACACGCCAAACGCGCGCCTGTATTTATGTACATCTGGCACGGTCGCTTCTGCGACTCATTCTGAAGTTCAACAACTCGAGTCCAACTGTGGAATGATTTGCCAGCCTCTGTGTTTCCTCCCTCCTATAACATGGGTCTCTACAAGACCCACGTTTCTTCTGCCTCTCCTCAAAAGGACCCTCTACACACCATCTCGAACGATGACATATGGCCCTGAGGGAAATTTTTCAGAAATTTTCCTTTTCCAGGAGTCTCTTGTGAGGAGTTAACGTAAAACAAAGGGCAGATGATCCCAGAGGAATCATTTTATTCGTCATTGAATACCAGGACATGAAAAGGGGATGGTAAAAATCCTTCGTTTATTATGTCTGCATTTTGTACTTTAGAGCCCTATTTACCTCCGTTGTTACCTCCTTATTTGTCTCCGTTGAAATCTCGACCATTCAAAGTTCGATGGTTCTAAGGGACCTACATAAAATCTCCTTTCCTGGAACTAAACCGGTACCTTAAATTTTTCACGTATCTATTTCTGTTTTTTACTTTTCCTTTGTCATATGTGGTTTGATTCCGCCACTAGAACTAAATTTATCCTAATCTTGATTATTAGGTAGTTGAAAAACTCTTCCCAGATTTATCGTTACCTTGCTAATGGAATGAGTCACATCACACTGGAGATCCGCGTACCTACTAATATTTATTACAAAGAATAAGGGATTGCTATCAGGATATGTACGAGTATTACCATCCGTCGCACAAACGTGGCAGGCTTTGAGGCGACATTAGCGCCAAACATAAGCCTTAAGCCGGGATATTACAGCAGCCGAGTCCTGATCCTCGACTTCCCTCGCCACTGTAATCAAGAAAAGGCGTGGGATTACAGCTTCAAAGCGCGCATTTCATTTAGATAATTCACTTCAAATCTCTTAAGGGCGTAGAAACACTGGGAAAAGTCTGGCTCGTTTGATGCTATCATTTCAATACAAGTGAACGGATTAGTACGAGTATCTACTTTTGATACTATTTCAACTTGTCTATCTTTACCCCTTAATACAATTGATTTAAGTACATATTCGCCTGGAGCCTAGTTTTGTGATACAGGTAGCCAAGCCACTACCCACTACCTCTGCTTCTTGACAAGTAGGTGCATTTAACGAAATGAAAAAAACTTTTTGTATTTCTTGGGCATTAAGTATGTAAAATTTTTAGAAATTGAATTTTGAAGATTTTTATTCAAAATGTAAATAGTGGCAAAAAAATTAAATGAAGTAACAAATATACATCTATAATATCTATATATATAAATATATAAATCTCGTGTCACGGTGTTTGTGGTCGCACTCCTCCGTAACGGCTTGACCATTTTTATGTGTAGATATATTTGGTAGGTATGAGAATATATAATATTTCATACCGCTAGATGATTGGGGTGTACCCAAAGATATTGAAATTTGAATATCTTTGGGTGTACCCATCCAGAAAAAAAAGTCTATTTTTTGAGATTTTTTGTATATATTTTTTTGCATTAAAAAATACCTATAACCCATAATTTTCACCTTCCTACCCCAACCCTCCCATTTTGTAATCGCGACCCTCCCAGTTTTTAATCGCGATTTTAGTATTTTTGTACGAAAAAAACGTCTACAGCGCTCCATTTCTCTTGTCATAGATCCCATCCCCACACAATTACAATAAATTCGTTATTTTTTATTTAACAACCAAAATATTCACTAAAAATAATTTATATGGCAGAACAACGTTTTCCGGGTCAGTTACTATGTAGGTACATGAAAATCAAAATATGCTTGCGATTATATGAGATGTCTATGCGTTGCTAAACCATCATCCGATTGCGATGAAACTTTGGGGATTTGATGTGCGCATGCCCGCGATGGTTTCTCCTTCTAAGTATACAATAGTGAGTTCTGGCATCATGAAATTACGCGTTGCTAACCGTTCATCCGATTGCGATGAAATTTTGGGGATTTGATGTGCGCATGCCCGGGACGAATGGGAAAAGACACGCAGGGAAAAACAACAATAATTAATACTGCTGAACCCAGAACTTAATCTCCGAAATCCAGCACTTCACATTTATCAGCTTCATATACCTCTGTTTGTTGGTTGGATGCCCGTGGAAGGGTGTAATATTTCAAGAAGAAAAATTTAAAATATTTTTATCAAAAACCTACATCACTCTGTTCGTTGGCTGGATGCCCGTGGAAGGGTGTAATATTTCAAGAAGAAAAATTTAAAATATTTTTATCAAAAACCTACATCACTCTGTTCGTTGGCTGGATGCCCGTGGAAGGGTGTAATATTTCAAGAAGAAAAATTTAAAATATTTTTATCAAAAACCTACATCACTCTGTTCGTTGGCTGGATGCCTGTGGAAGAGTGTAATATTTTAAGTAGAAAAATATTAAACATTTTTGCAGATAGTCAGTATTAAACTCATATAAAAATAATATTATTGACAATTTAATAGACCGGCCAGTGGCTGAGTTGGCAATACGTCGGGCTTCCATCCAGGCGTTGCAAGTTCAATTCCTCGGCAGGCTAAGTCCTTCGTAACGACACAAGCAAAATTTTCCGCTTAGTGTTAAGGCAGCAAGAGCTACTCAAATATTTTCGGGTAAATCGTAACTATTGGATGTTTATCTTTCTTTAAAAATAAATATAAAAACATCAGATTTATAAAAGGTATTGATCGCTTTTATTATTCACGATCACGTTCCTTATCGCTATTATGCTGCAGCACTTTCTTACACATTAAGTAATGGTGAGACAAAAATTTAGACAAACCAAATACTTGTGACTGTTTCCTCCAAAGTACCTACTACTTTTTTCCTGTGGAGGAAACAGATATAAGAGTATGTTATTACGGCTCTGCCACGGCGATGGGAATTGCGTCTCATTTTCTGTATATGTTTGAGGGAGATGTATGATATTGATTGTATGTTCCTTTGGCGAATTCACCGTTTGTCTCATTTTGACTATTGTTATTTAGTATGAAAGAAAGAGCTGCAGCATTATATGTTTAAGAATTAAGTAAAACCATCAGTGCATTGACGTTTGACGTTTTTGGATTTCACACACACTTCAATTTTATCCTAACTATGTTCCATACTTTCAAAATTATTGTCAGTAGTAGTAGTATTATAGGGGTCTACAGAGACGCGACGTTGCGGTGTGTGAGAGAGATGCAAGAAAATTATTACTTTTTTCTTTGGAGAAAACAGACCTACCTATATTGTGTATCTCATCTTTTGAAAGAGCTGTAGCATTATTGTGATATGATAAGGAACGTATGTTTTTTGCTTTTACAATGCCATCACTGTACCGAAATCGTGCATCGTCATGGCAATAATAAAAGCGCTCACTACCTCACTAGGTATCTGCGAATCTTTTCTCGGATTATCAATAAATTGTTCAACGAAGTAAATCAGTATCTACCCGATGAGAGCTTCGATCTCGATACTTCCGACTATCGACGTACTCGTAGCATCCTACAGATCCGGCCACCTCCACCAATTTATAATGGCTTTCTCATTCTCCGTGGAACAGATTCTAAATTGCTGGAGCTTGCGTGCTTTCCGATACGTCACTAATTGTAATATAGCAAGTAGGTACACCTTTTCGAATGATGAATTTATTTGGCTCGAAAATAATATTAATTAAAGAGACCCAAATTATTTCGTAGGTAGGTAGTTATCTGGCTTAAATCGTTCTAAAAACCAGTAGAGGATTGGCATCCTAATGCCAGTTACTTTGACATTTTTTTAATCCATTGGATTTTGAGCAGAGTTCAGAGCAAAGTAGGCTTGAAATTTGTAAATTTTCAATCCAAGATACTTATTTCATATTTAATATACTTGACTGGAGTTTGCAAGGGCTTACCCGCCCCAGGTGAAGAATTATCTTCCAGTAATCCAGGTAAAGTCTTTGCCGCTTGCGTAAATGTCTATTATAATATTCAATCACCATAATGCTATTTCTACATAATTGTTTGTATACAGAATGTTAAGGAAAGTACCTGACTTCCTGGCAGTATTTAGAGTAAAAATGTTATTGAAATTTTTGTCTCTGGTGATATTTTTCTTCACGCGTCATCACGATCGTCCAATACCTGCCTTCTGATTTTTATGTTTTCAGTTAAAACATTAAAAAAGACGATCAAACATGCCATCGGAGAGCAAATTTGCATTTCTATTTTGTACTACAAATAATGTCAAGTATCACCGGTTAAAGTAAATCTGGCACCATATTAGTATTATTTTCAGCGTAAAAGTCGATTTCTTTGAACGGTCTAGTTTTATATCGAAGCTTGGTGTTAGCTTAAAGGCAGGCGTAAATAATAAATTCGGGAAATTCGTATAATTTTGAAATATTGTTGACTTAAATAAAAAAATAAATCATATTATTTATCTTTTAATAAAACTTAAATTTATTAGTATCATTATTATAAGCGCATAATATGTACATTGTCCATAATTTATGCAATGATTACGAATTTTCGTCTATGAGGTAATGTGTGAGTGCTATTTCGCAACGGATATCAACAGGAACAACATTTTGATACCATTTTAATCCGCGAAAACAAAGAGGAGATCCATAATTTAAGGTAGGACTCTTTGATTATTCTAGTGGCATCCTCTCGCAGTATCATTTCTCCTATCTCCTTCCATTCGTTGTTCAGAGACTAAACTCATTTTGTTTTATTTTGTTCATTTTTTTAAGAAATTTCCAGAGGTCTTGGGTTTAAAAATTGTGTCCTCGATGGAAAATATATATATTTTGTAACATTGTTTGGAAAGGTTTTTACATTTTTTCCTGGTTTCACCAAAGTTTGCATAATCAGCCACGAATTTGCTTTGTTTGAATTGTTTGTGTTATGTTTTTTTTCTGAAGAGTGGTAATAAGTTCTAATAAGAACCAAATTGGGAAGGTATAGTTTCCAAATGTGATTAAATGGTATTAGAAAATGTAAGATAAAATTTGTCCAAAGATTTGTCAAAATCACATTTTGAACTTAATGACACACTTATTTATTTATTAACTCTTTTCAATTTGCACCATTTTTTAAACTCACTGAACTTAATAGCAAATTTCACAAGTCTCAAAATCCCAACCACTTAGAATTTTTTCACAATTACCGAATTTTCTTGTCGCGTCACACGAAACTCCGACCTTTCAAAACCGACGACTGCCTCCAAATGCGTCTGCACCGGATTATATACCTCCTCTCAGGTCCAAAAGAGTGTATCTGAATTTCCTTTGATAAAACAATCTAATTCCTATTAACTCGTAATGTCTTGAAATGTTCACACTATTATGTCTTGTTCATACATAAGATCTTTTCGTGACCGTCACTCGTCTTATGCTGGTTACAACCCCACATTTTATCTCTATCATCCTCACAATCAGGACCGCACCTCCCGATATATGTTAAAATTGCCCAGCCTACCATCGTTCCTTGGCCTTCCAAATATCGTTTGAATTTCATAATTTTAAAGTTCTATTTTCCGTATGTCCCAAATCTGTCCCCACATTCGCGTAACAGAGATACCTTCATGTCAAAGTCTTTCTCGCAAATTTTCCACCTTTATTTTATGATTTCCCCTCGAGCTTTTCTGTCTTCTATATGAACCTTTCTATTTAAAACCGTATTTTCTCTATTTACGTCGTAGATTTGAATTTTCCCTTTTTTCTTGAATTTTCTTTTATTAACGACGCTCTTTCTACGAATTTCCCTCTTTATTCTTATGTTATCCCCATAAATAATAATATTTCAAGCCGTATTTATTAATTTCATGGATAACTTGGAATTGTATCGATTTTCCCCACTTGGATCACCCCCATTTTCCGTTGTTTACCCTTTTTTCTCTTACCCCCTATTGTTGGAAAACTTCATTTTATATCTGTTATTAATTAATATATCATTTTTATTATTCTTATAGGAGGTATTCCCAATTTGACCCTTAAATATATGTCAAGTTAGCTTTTTCATCTAGACTCCACCCAAAATCCATCTCTCTTTTACTCAGAATCCCATAAACCATAAGCGTTGGCATCTGTTGACATTAGAATCTCTATGTACCGGGCCATAAATTCCTTTTTATCTGAGAGTCATTAGATTATGTGATTTTAATAATCTAAATACTACGTAAGGCCTGAGTTAATTTTAATGGCCCTTTTAATGGCTAATTGCGCTTATCTAAACAAAAACAATGTTCGAATCTTCATTGTTTATAAAAAAACAATACACATGTGAGATTGACAACCATTTGTAATGTCTCATTTCTTCTGCAGTCTCGTGCAACTCTATGATTCACCCACCATCACAGTTACGTAAAATGACTCCTTTCTCTGAATTAAATCTATCGCAATGTGTTCAGTATTATTTCTCTCCCCTAGGTATACTATTCTATTTCCTCTTAAATCCTTGTTACTGCACTAAACCTCTGAATCGTCCCCTCGTTCAGTCGCTACATTCTTCATAAATGCCCATTTTTTGTGAAATTTTCTTTCCAAGTCGTTTTCCTAATTTCTCCGCTTCATCTAAAATTGATAACAGTAAGTTTCCATTGTTTTCAGCATTTCCAATTTCCCTTAGCATGTTTTACCTCGAATTGATCATCTCCGGTCGTCACAAGCAATCGTATTATAGATGTAAAAGCCCCAAAAAAGGGCGTTAATAAATAAATAAATAAATAAATTTAAAAAATCCACCTAATAGCTTCCTTTAAATTTTTTTCACCTTCTATCCAATTTTTCATTTATAAAACTTTCCATCGTTGTTCACGTGTACTAATTTTACAACTCAAAGTTCCCAAATCAATTCGAAATCTATGATTTACTATCCCATAAATGTAACGTTATTCACAACATTTCTTGGGTTCGTCGTACTAAAATCCTTGAATAGTCCGATGTTTACATTTCAGTGCATTCACCCTCGATTTCTGTGGGAATGGAAAAGTCATTAATTATCGGGTGCAAAGGTCAATCTTTTGTTCCCCGTTGGTATACGCCTTGTACGCGTTGGTGATTGGCTTGTTTAATTTTTATAGCCTTTGTCCCAATCTAATTGGCTATCAAAATTTCATTGTTTGTTTTCGCGCCTAAGAAAAGAAGAACTCCTTGCGCCGTGACGAATTTAACACCATCTGTGATTTTTTTATCAACACTCATTACAATTTGAATTATTATAGATCTCTACTGTCAATATAAACTCAATCAAATCTGATCCGATAGATGTCGTAAGTGTATCCGTTTTATAAGTAATTGATATTTTTTTAAATTAAAGTGGGAAGCTACGATATTTTCTTATTTTCACTGTTGATTAATGCAATACATCACACATTGCTACGTCCAGTAAGCGATTGTTATTATTCCAAATAAAATTATGCAGGTTGAAGTTTTGAAAATTTGCTGTGTACTAGATTTCTCGTGCTCGGTCATTTTCGCTTTCGTTTGTGCTGAAACCACTGTCGTTGGATTTTCATTTTAGATTTGGCAGGTCGTAGTCTCCAACAGGGGCGGCCCTAGGGCGGTGCGAGTGGTGCGACCGCACACGGCGCCGTCGTAAGGGGGCGCCGAAAACACCCGACCACTGATCGACTATCTATCGATCGTGCGCTTAAATCGTGTGGTCAACCGACAAATCCGAATGTCCCTACAGGAAGCAACCTAGCACGATTTTTAACAGATCTAAGTCTGGAAGATAGTCTCTCTCTCCCAGCACAGTTTGACTTCATAAATCGATAGTAACAACTTTCAGTAGCCCTGAAGAAGGAAACCTAAGTTCACATCCTCTAGTCAGACAAGTACTCAAAGCCGCAGCATTAAGACATCCTAAATTGGCTAAACCTCCTATCTGGGATCCTCGAGTGGTGTTGACCAGTGTTGTCAACGTAGGCGATTTTTCGCCATTTAGGCTACTCAGGACGAGAATCGGCGATGAAAAAATCTAAAAGGCGATTGGTCGCCTATTAGGCTACTTCAGAGACAAGTTATTTAAATCAGCCGAATCGCAAATAATTAAGAAAAAAATACAAAAATGCTGTCGCTGAAAGAATTTTCAGCGTAATGGGGACAATCAAAACAATCATGGACTTAGCAAATGCATCGCAATTGCTAAAAAACTGCTCGAAATTTGTGAAGCAGTACCGGACTTATTCGTCTGCTCAAATAACAGCTAAGGAAATAACTTCCCAGGCTGCGAAAGATTCTACACTTAAGCCAGTCCGATCCCGAAGAAAGAAGCGATTATTTGAATATGAAGCTGCAGATGAGACACCAAAAAATCCCGAAGAACTGTTTAAAATTAACGTCTTTTACCCTATGATAGATACAATTGAAAATGCATTGGTCACTTAGTTTGGACAATTATCTAAATTTAATGATACATGGTCTTTTTTGAATAACATCAAAATAATTCCCGATATGTTTTCATTAGAAAAAGCCTGTGCAGATTTGCAAATCATTTTAACCAACGAAAAATTTGATGTCTCTAGTTGCGAATTGGTTGAAAAACTTTTGAGCCTAAACCCATAACTAAAATAACTTGCCCCAGCAGAGCCACTACAAGTTCTTCAACTTATAAAAAAAATGATTGGCAGGATATGTATATTCCCAAATGTACGGATAGCGCTTCGGATTTTGCTGACCATCGCTGTAAATGTCTCCAAAGTAGAACGAAGCTTTAGTAAGTTAGAACGTACTTACGTTCGGCTATGTGTCAAGAAAGATTATCCTTGCAATTTTATCAATTGAGAATGATATCGCCAAAGGGTTCAATTATTCTGATTTAATAAAAAAATTCACAAGGGCAAAAGCAAGAAAAGTTGTGTTCTAGTGTTTTTATTGATTTTCGCAGATTTAATTAAATAAATGTTATCAAACATATATTTCTTAAACGACTTCAAAAAGGAGGAGGTTCTCAATTCGACTATATTTTTTTAATGTTTGTTACCTTAGAACTTTCGACTGGGTGAACCGATATTGATGATTCTTTTTTTATTTGAAAGCTAGTGCTTCTCGTGTGGTCCCATTTCAATTTGGTTCAGTTCTGACAAATGGCATCCATGAGAAAACCATATTAGTCTTAAATTTGCATTAAGTATGTGCGCGACAAATGGACGAATAACTCAGTATCACCAACCATTTTGATGATTCTTTTTTTTATTGGAAAGCATGTACTTCAAGGGTAGTTTGATGAGAGTTTGGTTAGGTTCTGATTATGAGATCCATGACAAAGTAACGGAACTTACTAGTCAATTCTTAGGAGCAAATTAACGATACTCGGCCGAATCTTTTATAAGCTATCCGGATCTTTGAGTTACCTACCGTCAGTGGTGTAGAAAGGAGGGGCGGGGGGGGGGGGAGGTGAATCGCCTCGGGTGCCACCCGAGAGGGGAGGGGGCGGGGTGACACTCGAACGTGAATTAAAAACTTACGAAAGTGCAAAATTGCCGTAAAAAATATTTTACTCGTGAACACTGACTTTTATTTAGCTCTATGGCTCGGTTGGTCGGAGATTCCCGAAAAAATGTTTTTCCTTATTTTCGTTCCATAACTCGATCGAGGATTTCTTTGAAATATTCCTTGTGTCATTCCAATTAAGTTCGTTAATTTTGATTGACGTAAAACGTAAACTCGTGAAGAGAATTGTTATCTATTGATTGACGTGAATAAGTTGTTATTCTGTTAGTGTTTTTGAATGTGTTTTAATTTTGAGGATAACGAAATTTTTGTTTACACATTTGACTCTTAGCTAGAAATGTTTTTTTTATATTTTAGGAAGTCAAAATCTGCGTTTTGAATTTCTCAAAGTAAACTTTAAGGGGGGGGGGGGTGGCACCACGTTTTCCTACCCGGGTGCCACCCATGCACCCATGCTAGCTACGCCACTTCCTACCGTAACTTCGTTATGGTCAAGTAATGTCTGTCTCATATGAGCAGCACGTTTAGTAGGTCTACCCATATTCAGACAAATTAGGTAAAGTACTTCAGATTCACTAAAAATCAAAAAACAAGCAAAAAATTTAACAAAACAAAAAAAACAACTTAAAAAATGCACTAAAAAGTAAAAAAATAATTTCGTATTCTTCTGCAACTTAATAATCAACAAACTTTTCTACTCATCAATATGTAGGTACGATTGTTATTTTTGGAGTCGGTGTCAGCCAAGGTACCCGGCCCGGCATGTTCACTTGACAGCTCCCCTCCCGCCGTGGCCTCGCTCTCACCTCTCGCCTCGTCTAGTCACGCGTGCAACACAAGCACATCTCACCTATGACTATGTATGTAGTTACAAATCTACCTTGGCTGACACCGACTTCAAAAATAATAATCGTACCTACATATTGTTGAGTAGAAAAAGTAAGTTTATTATTTAGTTTTAGATGAATACGGAAATTATTATTATACTTTTTATAGCATTTTTTTAAGTCGTTTTTTATTTTATTAAAAAAAATATTTCTTATATTATTTCTCATCTGTCCTACTAGGTACTTCAATTAAAGTTGCATAACTGCACAGAAAGAGCTCTATTTTTTGTTAGGAGGGGGGGGGGGGTGCCACCAAGAGATTTCGCACCACCTAATACTTTAGCTAGGGCCGCCCCTGGTCTCCAAGAATAACAAATTTTGCCTTTGAGTAATTTGATGAGAGATTGTCGACGTCCTCACAGTGGTATCTAAATGTGTCAATATCGGAGAGTGATGATACGTAAGTGGTTCCAATAATATTTTTTTCAGAATGATTGGAGATTTGCACGAATAAATGTTCAATGTCGTTGTTTTCATGTGTAATTTTCTTGTTTTATTGCTATTAAAACTCCTTCAACTCACGACTTTGAACTTAATCTAGCGATCAACAGTCTATGATAAACTACTCCACTTTTGAACTTTGGAGACTTGGGGGATGGATAGTAATCGGTTATTGAAGTGAAAACTTCTTTAGCACCGTTGTGATTTGAAACTCTATGAAACGTAAAATAGCGACACCGAAAGAGACAAACACATACATCTATAAGATTTAGCTTGCGAGAGAATGAGATAGTATAATCGGTGCTTCTTAGTCTTCCCACTCTTATCTACTTTAGTTTTCTGAAAGTATCACGTCTACCGCCTGTGAATTGCACACTATGATTTTTTTAGTTAACTTGACACCTATTTAGGTATGGTTAATTTATGAAGGGAAGGAAACCGAATATGTCATACGAATTGGTGTGTGATTCAATTAGTTAAGTATAGTTAGACCCGAGATTATTTTTCTGCTAAACGGTTAATAAATGATACATAACATTTTATTATTCTGTATACTTACTTTTTATTTAAAAAAAAATATCTGCCACATTAGGCACTGTTTTAATCATTGCAGTGGTATTGAGGCTAGGATAAAAGGGGAGTTTTTCATTCCAAACATGACAATCCAAAGGTTTTGTTGTTATAATTTAACCTATTTGTTATAATTTAACATAATTATTAGATTGATTTCGATCGTAAATGATACAACATACATTATGTATATTAATAATAGGTGTATTGCATTCGACATAGATACATAAATGATACCATGAACGCATAGTGAAAAGGACTACCAGGCCATCTCGTTAAAGGATTTATCTGGCATTAGTGCCTCTGCAAGCCCCTCGCCCCGAGGCGGGCCGGAGGGCTTTCGGCGGGGGAGGGTCCCGCTAAAAGCAACCAACTCTATCAGCGTATGTTTTCTTTTAATTAAATCAGATTGAGTTCACATTAGACCATTTTACGTGTTATTATGCCTTACGCACCGTGTGCATAGTTCAACAATCTATGATAAGCTACTCTACTTATGAACTTTGGAGACTTGGGGGGTTTGTAGCAATTTTATTATTTTAGTTAAATTGGCACCTATTAAGTTACGGTTAATTTATAAAGGGAAGGAAACCGGATAAGATAACGGATTTAAGAATACGAATTGATGTGTTTCAATTATTTTAAATATATCTGCCATATTACGGTTGTAATCATATTATGGGTACATATTGAGGTTAGAA
Organism: Limnephilus marmoratus; assembly: GCA_917880885.1. Taxonomy (NCBI): domain Eukaryota; kingdom Metazoa; phylum Arthropoda; class Insecta; order Trichoptera; family Limnephilidae; genus Limnephilus; species Limnephilus marmoratus. Next base: position 20,195,723 of record OU862906.1, read on the forward strand.
TAAAATGGTACTGTTTCATACCAAGATTTCAATGGGTTTATATCCGTAGGTTCTCTGAGTTACCACTACACAGCATCCCAGATGACATAGGCCCTGAGGGAGATTATTTTCCCCAAGGCCTCCTGTGTAAAGTTAACGTAAAAAAAAGTCAGTCGCTCGGTTTTAGTGTAACCAAAGCGACTGAGCGCAATAATTCTTCGAGGGCATTACCAGAGAAAACCAGAAATATGTCACTTTCAAATCAGATTTTAGACGTATTGACTCTTTTCCACTAAAAATTATAAATGGATTTCGAAAGATTGTTCTTTTATCTAGCATTCGCATCAGTAGCGTAGCACCGCCGTATCAGCCGTATCAATGATACGGGGCCCCCGAGCTACAGAGGCCTTTTGTTTCTTTTGTGAGAAAGCTTTATCCTTCATTAGGGCCCCCCAACTAATGTTGATACAGGGCCCCTCCAAGGCACGCTACTCTACTGATTCGCATGTAATAAATTTTGAGAATTTTTTTAATTTTTAGTATAATAAGGTTATTCCAAAGGTCGTTGGCGGATTTGTTATATTTTCAAAAAAGATTTTGTATTCAAATACACCCATTTCAAATAATATAATCACGCAGTAAAATAAATCAATACATTATCTAGCAAACGCATGTTTTAGAATTTTAGTTTAAGTTTCAATAAAATCATTAAAAAATATGTACGTACATGTCTGGTCAGTGGTTGAGTGGGCATAGCGCTTGGGTCCCACCCGAGCGTCGCGTCTTCGATTCCTCGACTGGCTAAGTCCTCCATCACAACACAAGCAACATTTTCAGCTTTCTGTGGTTGTAGTAGGAGATTTTCAAACATTGTTGGGTTATTCGTAGCCCGGGAATGTTTGTCTTTCTTTAAAAAAAAAAAAAAGAAAATGTTTTTCTTGACGAAAATTGGTCCATTTGTGTATTTATTTGCGCACTTACAAACTAATATATTTCAGATTTTTTTTACATTATTATTAAATTTAGACATTATTGAAAAATGATAAATACTTATAATCAAAAAATAAATACAAAATGTACATTATTTTAATAGTTTTATCATCACGCCTTTCAGCATTTTTGGATGAAGGTATAAATTAAAGCTAATTTGGATTGAAATAAATTCGATATTGAGTTATAATTTAAAAAAGCTGGTACGGAGAATAATTAATCTTTCTCATTGTAACCGCCCTGCACGATCGTAAGAACAACTTTCGACGAAATGTGGATTTTCGTCCGCTGGCTGGTTAAACGCTCTTAAGGCCTCAATTACTTGCTAACTAGCAGATGGAAAGTTGAAAGGTCGTCAACTTTACTTACTACACGCTTACTGGTTTATTTATGTTTTCAATATGGCGGCCAATAAACAGCTGATTTTGATTGTCAAGCATCTGACAGAATTAGTTCCGGCAAGCGTCGTTAGGTAGTTCGCTACTGAGCGAGTGGACAGTTTTGTGTACTGTCATTATGACAATCTCACTCGCCGATTCACCCGCTTTTTAACTTAGTAGATAGTAGCTTGTAAACTCGCTCAATGTAATTGAGGCTTAAGACATCTATTAGCAAAGATTAACCTCAGCTAAACTTTGAACAGACAAAGTGAATGTTTGATTTTTCTAATTTTACATATAGTTTTTTAAGGATCAAATTCATTGGGTAGGTACTTTCCTACCAAATTAACATTTTTTTTGTTTGTCGAAAGTTAACAAAAAGTGCAATTTACATTTCTCATTTTAGGCATAGATTATGTTTTGTACTTTAAGTTATAAGTACTACGTAAAAGCCCAATGGCGGTAATGAAATTGGTTTACGCATTCTAACTTGTAAAAGAACCAAGTGAAAAACGATAGTATTTACCTAATTAGCGCACAGACGTGAAAAATCGCATGACAGTATGAATTTGGAACACATCCGTTTACAATTTTGAAAATGACACTTACATTCAAAGCAAATCCGAGTTCACTGAATCAGACAGTTCACTGTAACAGACAGATTTCATACCCTCTACAATTTTCGCATTTCATCAAAGCTCAGTAAAACTGATATGTGTAGGATTAGAAAAGTAGCTAAGATGATTTCGGCAGTGTAGGTTGTAACAGAAAGACTTCATTGAATCGAACAGTATTAATAGGTTAGCGTCTGCGTGGTTGAATTTCAGAACCCGGCTTCGAGTGCATGTCTGACGTCACACTCCACAAATATCATCTGTTGTAATTCGGTTTCGAATTCAAGAATTCATTAAAAGATGTCGCCACTTCCGTTGGCAGGTTATCAGGGACATGCCCCTGGCAGGTATAAGTACTACGAATTTGTGAATTAGAGTATGTCTACGGATATGATAAGATTGACGGTAATAGTTAGTTTGCCTGCTCCGGTTACTTTGTCTCGGTGACTAGCTTTCACTGGATGATAGTTGATCCGAGGAACGGGCTATTTTTCGGACCAGTTCCTATCGGATTTATAAAATGGTCACCAACACTAACCCTTCTTCTTCACAACACTTCTTTGAAGTCAAAGTGATGAAAAAAACTTGGCTACATTGGTTACGTTAGGATAGGTTATGGGCTACTTAAAAAAGGATTTGAAATCTGTGAGGAGGATGGTGAAATAACTTCAGAGTTTACTATTCGGTACTTGAAAGGATCAGTTAGAGTTAGCCGAGTTTTTTACTTTTTGCAAGTATTTCTTTGTTATTTTTTTAATATTCCTTATCGTATTGATATACTTACAGGAGGATGGCGAAATAGCCCCTCAGACTTTTTAAATAAATAAATTGTGTTCGATAAATCGAAAATGTTCGTTGTCGTATGGATAATCTATGAGAATGATCGTGAAATACCCCCTTAATGTAATAATGCAGGGAAAAAGAAACCCTCGCGTCATCAAAATTATTCATAATTTGAATATATAACTTAATCGACCTTTGCTCAAAAAGTGGGGAAACTTTAATAATTTCCCATATTTTACTTGTTGATCAAAAATGGATTAGCTAATAAAAATAAAATCAATGGAAATAATATGAATATATATCTGCAAGGCTTAACCAACGATGCCAAACGCCGCTTGCGGTTGCTTCGTTCCTTTCACATAATTCATGGTTCGGTTCGCGGTAATACCTATCTGTTCATACGCAGCATTAGCGGTTTCACGACCGTTTGATAATGTCTTCAGAAGACGTGACAGATGTCATGTCTTATAATAATTACATAGCAGAAGTGGTTTTTAAATAAATATTTTCAATAAAATGAATAATAATGTCATTGAATGCATACAAAGAAAAATAATTATAATATCCACACACCATAACTGAGAAGAATAATTATTTCTCTTTCCGGCGACGAAAAAATCACATATTTTATCTCCACATTATACAAAAAAAATATAACCATATTTTTATAATATTTGAACGTCCCGGTCAGTTCTGTCCTTCAAAGGTCCTGCACTTGGTGTTTGTGGCTTTAATAGTAATCTCCTTCCGAGGCTTGAAGGGTAACTCAGTTATGATTAGTGTAAGTTATCATTAGCGAACTTGGTGTTTGTGGCTTTAATAGTAATCTCCTTCCGAGGCTTGAAGGGTAACTCAGTTATGATTAGTGTAAGTTATCATTAGCGAACTTGGTGTTTGTGGCTTTAATAGTAATCTCCTTCCGAGGCTTGAAGGGTAACTCAGTTATGATTAGTGTAAGTTATCATTAGCGAACTTGGTGTTTGTGGCTTTAATAGTAATCTCCTTCCGAGGCTTGAAGGGTAACTCAGTTATGATTAGTGTAAGTTATCATTAGCGAACTTGGTGTTTGTGGCTTTAATAGTAATCTCCTTCCGAGGCTTGAAGGGTAACTCAGTTATGATTAGTGTAAGTTATCATTAGCGAAGCAGCTGTAAAAAAATCCTCGTCTCTTAAGGCTCCGCTACCGGGCTAGAAAAGAAGAAGATGGAGAGATACGAAGTTACGAATGTTAGAGGAGAGCGCTAACATTTACAGCGACAAAATCGATGCGAAAACACGACTCGTTTAAAATAGAGCAAAAATCTCGCGGGCATTGCAATGCAAGGCAGTGCATTGCCTTAAGCAACATTTAAAGAAACACTGTGAATTTTTTCGTACGTATAACTTGTAAAATAACTGAAACAAACGTGTTTATAATAATTTTCGGAGAACACTTTGCGATTTTTTTCTATCAAGGGAATTTTATATAATTTGCGTTTCGGCGCGGGCAATGTCTAGATATTATCTTCAAGAATAACATATATTTTTTTAAGAGCTTTAAAATTTAACGTGTTTAAGGGAGATATGTAAGAAATCGGTAGAAATTCGGGTTGCGGGCCCTTAAGGTGAACCACTAGTGCTTGAAAAATTCGAACTCGAATTTAAAAATACTTGAGAAAGCTTTTTTGGAAAGGTTGGAGAAGGTACTTGAGAACTGTTTTTACAGGTTGATTTCGTAAAGGCTTGTAAACAACATTAACTCCTTTCTTACTCTTTCTTTATTATAATAACAAGGTAATTTAAAATCGATTTCACCAAGCGACGTAGAGTCCGTGGACGTTCGTTCGCTACCGTAATGGGGCGTTAACAAAACGCACATAGTTTTTATGCCGGACCACATAAGGTTTAACTCTCAAAGTTTTGTTTTATTTTGTGATATTCTGGCACAAATATGTCATTTTCTAAAGAATTTAATTTGCCATGTTATACAATAAAATTTTATCCGATAAGGGGTTCATTGGTAGGAGATTCTGCACATGAAAGTGTTATCCGATAAGGGGTTCATTGGTAGGAGATTCTGCACATGAAAGTGTTATCCGATAAGGGGTTCATTGGTAGGAGATTCTGCACATGAAAGTGTTATTATAAGCCTGATATTTTTTTTCTAGACTTACAAAAATATTTATTAAAAAAGAATCAATTATTTCCAAGGCCATTGCAAGACTTAGCATTATTTCGCTTGGCTTCATCTTAAAGAAATATTCGCTTTCGCAGCATTAAGATTTTTTCTTTGGACAAAATGGTATTTCTAGGAAGGTGTTGGTTTGCCTAGACACAGACAGCCTACGCAATGTGGCTCGTGAAGTGGTCTGAGACCTAAGCCAACACTTTCCCCGGGAGAGGAAGCACATTATACGCATAATCCTTGTAATTCTTTAAAATTCCACAGTTGACGACCAACACTTGAGGTCATTGGTTCGAATGAGAAAAAAAAACCGTCGTTAGATTGTCAGATTCTACAACTTTTAGGACTGGTGGATGTAATTTTTTTTCTCTTGCATTTCTAGTGGGTAGATACATAGTTTATTTTGTGTAATTCATACTAAAAAGTCGATAATTGCATTTTTTAAACATATCTGTACAAAAAAGTGGAGGGTTTGAGATCGTAGTGACACCATTTTATTTGGATTTTTTTATTGCGAAACATAGACTACAAAATTTTTCTGTTGTCTTATTTTTTACACTTCAAAGCTCCTTAGGGCTTGATGGAAACCATGTTACAAGCAGTAAATTATTGCATTTACCTAAAAAAATCCTGACGTTGATTGCTGTAATTGCACCACCCAGAGCTATTTACATATAAAAAGAAAAAAAAAATTCGTAAGATTGAGGGATGACTTAGAGTTACGATCTTTTTAAGGTAGTTGAAATAATTTTGGTGTGCCAATAAATTTCAAATACGCATTATAAATAAATGCCAAAGTCAAAATGTTCTTGTTTCGTTTCAGTGGAATTTTCGTAGTCATTATATTGTAAGTTTGAGCACCAAATACTTTCGTCGTTTAGCCCACCTGTAGGTTCGGCAAACACTGCTTCCTAATTTCGTGACATGTTGACATAAAGGACGACAGGAGGGTACTCGAGACGCAACTTATGACACACTTTACAACACGGTAGCCACGGCCGGTGCAGTGTTTGTTCAATCGCACCACCCAAGAACTAGGTAGAGGAAGGTATAAAATATTCTGTAACGAAGCTGCCTTTGTTAAATAGTAAATGCGGACCGTTGAGAGCTCCATTGCAACCTTTCCCTCTTTCCCATGAACGACGCATTAAATAGGAAGAGAAGTTACAACGCAGCTCTCGGTGACAAGATCGTAAAACGCTGATGCACTTACCTTCTTATGTGTTAAGTCAATCACCCAGTCATTGAGTATTTGTATTCAACCTAACCATTTAGTTATAGCTTAGATCAAACATCAGGATTCGGCTTTCAACCATTTGACATAACATTACAACTCAATGAACTGTTTGTGAGAAAGTATGATAAAATGAGTCGCTTATTTCATTGTTTCATTCGTATTACGTTGGTCAATGTAGGTAATAATTAGATTGAGCATGAACCGCAGGACTATATAGATATTGAGAAAATTTGTTGGTGAGATTTATTTTGCCTAGCGACCAATCCACTAAGTGACTAAACCCACCGAGACAACCATTAGGCGAGAACAGTATTCTAAATGTTTTGCTGAAAGTTCAATCAGAAATACTCGTTAAGGCTAGACGTAAGTAGGTTTATTTTGCCTAGCGACCAATCCACTAAGTGACTAAACCCACCGAGACAACCATTAGGCGAGAACAGTATTCTAAATGTTTTGCTGAAAGTTCAATCAGAAATACTCGTTAAGGCTAGACGTAAGTAGGTTTATTTTGCCTAGCGACCAATCCACTAAGTGACTAAACCCACCGAGACAACCATTAGGCGAGAACAGTATTCTAAATGTTTTGCTGGAAGTTCAATCAGAAATACTCGTTAAGGCTAGACGGAAGTAGGTATTTCGATATTAGGTACATACTTTAACTTTATTGTACTACCTCGTAGAATGTATATTGCAAACATTTTTTTATAAAGTGTAATGATGTATATATGACTTATAAGACATTTTATATAGGACATTTACGAAGAATAGACACATTGAATGGTTATAAGACATTTACTAAGGAAAGACACACCCCAAGTGGTTCGCTACGTTTGGTGATTTAGCAGGGGTGCCCGGGTTCATGGGGTGAGCTTTGTCTAGGTCTTGGAGGCGGATGACCAGGACATACTGAACCCCAGATTCCTACCCACCCCTTAAACCCTTTTCCTTCCCAGAACTCTCCTCTCATTCCTTTCCTTAAAAAAACCCTTTACACATCATCCCCAAAGATGACATAGGCCACGAGGGAAATTATTTTCCTCAGGGCCTCCTGTGTGGAACTCATGTAAAAAAAAGAAAAAAAATATAGGTATATATATGTATATATCATGCATGTAAACCTGTAAACGTATTATTGATTAAACAAGCTGAAAATTGTGAACGTTATATTAAAAAGTTGAAAAATGTAAATTACGTACTTAAGATTTAGTTTGTACACATACATAATCCCACACACTTTTTTATGCTCCGAAATCGAGAACTTCTTCCTTTCAGAATGCCCCATTAAATAGATCAATTCAACTGCTTAACGATTCTGCATTGAGCATTGACATCTTCAATGTTACCTATAGAGAGTTCAGTAACTATCTTTTGGCATATGTCTCAACATAGTGAAACTGCCTCCTTGGCCTTTTTTTTCTCTTATATTTTATAATCTTCTCCCTAATAATTTGGTGTATAACTGTTTTATGGAGAACCTGAAAAAATAAATAATATATAATCAAACATTTTTTTTATTAAAAAATAATAATTAAATGGTGTTCTACCAATTACCTACACAATAAACAAGGCGAGATGTGAACTAGTGGCGTTGGCCTAAATATTGTATGAGTAAAAATAATGTATAATTTACATAGCACCAGAGCCCACCATTCGAAAGGTTTTTTTAATGCGAAATGTAAATAGGTTTTCTATTTCACACTTGAGATAGATTATTTTCTAAATTCTACTTATTTCTCGGTACCTTTACTTAATATTTTCTCTGGGATGTAAAACTTCTACACGTGGGTAGGTGGATACTAGGTACTCGTAGGTACCTACCCGCACATTAATCTCATAAGAGACCTTTTGTTTTCCCAATCAACCCGTTCCTGCGGCGCTGGCGCTGTTTGCTCTGGGAGGTTTTAATCTCATTACGACGTTTTTGGTAATCCGTAGAAAGCAAACATCCCACGTGAACCAACCGAGGCCAAGCCAACGAGCCGTAGTACTTTTCTATCCCGCGCCTCCTCAGTATTCCAGAACCAAGCGTATTAGCGACGAAAGCACCGCAATATTTGTTTTAGGAAAATTGAAAAATGCATTATTAAAATGCCTTTGTTTAGACTCCGGAGCAACCCCACCCGATGTGGAGCTACGGGCTACACCCTTTCACTACGCCACTGTTTACGATGCAAAATATTGATATTTTTTTTAAAGATAAATACGCTCGAGAAAATACAGTTGAGTTCCATCGATCAAAATATATTTATCATATTGAGAAATGACTCCAGATACTAATAGCTACAGCCTGTATATCGGATGAATATCTACAGCTCATATGTTGGACTAATATCTATGAACTTCAGAGTGAGGACTAATATCTACAGAGCTAAGGTCGGACGAATATCTATGACGGTCCCAGTGGTGACTAATATCTATGGAGCGTAGGTTGGACTAATATCTACAGAGGGCAGCTGAGCAAGAGGTTGTACGGAAAAGCATAAATTACTTCAATTAAGTAATAACTAACCTAACCTAACCCAATCTGTGCTGTAGATTATTCGTCTACACTTTAGTTCTCATAGATATTAGTCAACAGTTTGAGCTGTAGATATTCGTCCTCACTTTGGTTCTCATAGATATTAGTCCGATTTGTTCAGTTTTTGGAATTCCTGAAGATATTAGTAGACGTCTCCTTGAGAAATTTGTTAAAAGACGTAAAAGGACCCCGTTTGCCCAAATCTCGAACTAACGCTTATCAGTTAACAATTCACTTCTATTTATTAAATTTGAGTTGCTATAAACATAGCAATGGGTGGCATCGCTAGTGCGGGCAAAATATCTTGCATGGTAAAAAATTCTTTCATTAATAAACGAACGTTTTCTTCTATTGATTACTCATTTAATTGTATTACTTACATTACCATTGTACTGTGGACAGTTAGTAAACCTCGCGTACAAAAAAGTATGTTTCTAATATTATAAATTAAAAATAACTTTTTCTCTGAAATCATTAGATTTTTAACCACTTGGACCTATTAGCTTGTGTTCAAGATACCTACAACACGGCTAGACATATGTAATGACGTACCTGGTTTATTTTATGAGGCGTACCTGATTAATTTTATGTAAGTACTTAAATACACGGAGAGAAGCCGATTTTGGCACTCAATATTAGTGTCCGACCGAAACTAGTTTTTACGGCCGAAACCGAAACCGAAACTGAGTTTCGGCTTCGGTCTCAGATTCGGCCGAAACCGAAACTTCCATACAAGGTCATGTTTTCGTGGAAAAAAAATAGTCAATCTTAATCAATCAGTCTTTATTTTTAAATCATATATTAATCATTCAGTCTCTGATATTTGAACTAAAAATATAACATAATTATCACTCCTCATTTATCCCCTAATTTGTTTAGGTACACTAAACAAAAATACTCTTTCATCCTAAGAACAAATTAATTAGGGAGGCAGGAATGCGTGGGAACCTTTATTGAATAAGCAACACCTCTGCCATAGGTCACCCCAAGTGGTTCGCTACGTTTGGTGATTAAGCAGGGGTGCCCGGGTTCATGGGATGAGGTTTGTCTAGGTCTTGAAGCTGGATGACCGAGACACGCTGAACTCCAGATTCCTACCCACCCCTTTTCCTTCCCAGAACTCTCCTCTCCTTCCTTTCCCTAAAAAAACCCTCCACACAGCATCCGCAAAGATGACATAGGCCTTCATGGAAATTATTTTCCTAAGGGCCTATCATGAACTAAATCATTTCAATAGCGAAATAAAACTTACCTATTTCGAAATAATGTTAAGTATAAACACCTCCAATTTCACAACAAATAAACCAAACTACTGCAAAGTTCGCGGAGCGAGCACAAACAAGTGAATCAAGTCCTGACACGACTATGAGCGCGGACGCAGCAATATGACACTTCGTGGCTCGCAGTTCAGTGCACCGAACATGTCCGATCGCAGAACGAAACCTCCCGAATTCAGTTTCGGTTTCGGCCATAGTTTCGACTGGATGGCGGCCGAAACCGAAACTAAGCCGAAACTCGTTTTTTGGCCGAAACTAGGCCGAAACCGAAACCGTCACCGTCGAAAACATCAATCCTTATTTATAAAATGTCAATTTAAGGATGTTTTATCGATTTACCTTAATAATACATCGCAACGATACAAAGAAAAAACACGGAGGAAAAACAATGTATATGGCAGTGTACAAAATACTTTTGGCAGTGAAAATCTTAAAATGTATCCTACTTTAAGATTTTCACTGCCAAAAGTATTTTCGTTATTTGTTTTTTGGGTGTTATACCGTGTTGCGCTACCTCCTTCTTTAGCCAACGTTTCTACGTTTCAACACATTTACCGGATATGCCCTGATGATGGACACTGCAACGCTGTCCGAAACGTTGGCTAAAGAAGGAGGTAGCGCAACACGGCATAACACCCCAAAACAAATAACAAACATGTATATATTCTTCCAATTTCGTAACAAGATATACGTCCGAAATCACAATGTTACATTTTATTCAGATACGATGTTAAAAAAGACATCATGATAATTTTCCTGCCTATCTTTACATAGTATAAAGCGAAGTCGCTCCCGCTATCTGTACCTACGCTTAGATCTTTTTAACTACGTAACGGATTTTCAAGCGGTTTTCACCATTAGATAAAGTGATTCACGAGGAAGATTTATGTATATAAATTGTCAAGGTTTTGTATAAATTGGTTGAAATATGTTATATGTAAAGGGAGCGGGTTGGCAAGCGGGCGGTGTGAATTTGATATGTATGCAAATTAACAGATGGCGTTGGTTATAAAGTTTGGGTAAGTTGTCAGTATATGGCGTTGTGTTTCGTTAGCGACAGCAACGTGTGGCCGGGTCTGCTAGTATTATTTATTAATTTCAAATAAGGAATTATAAAATTTGTCTAATCTCAATGAAAATTATTTTTAAAACTTTCTTCAGGCCGGTAGGTAACCTAATATTTATTATTCCGCAATTTGGAAGGAGGGTTTGGGTACCGCCACGCCGCCCCGGGAACCATTCATCGGATAACCAACACCTCTGCCATAGGTCACTCCAAGTGGTTCGCTATATTTGGTGACTTAGCAGGCAGCATGTTCATGGGGTGCGGTTTGTCCGGGTCTTGGCGGCGGATGCGTCTGCCCACCAGCTGCATGGCAGGCCGGATCGGGAGAGAATGGTTGAGGTTGAGGGAGTCCCATTTACATCTCTTACTCTCACGGAACACCGCCTTGCACCGCAGTGGGAGGGATGGATTCATACCTACGTCCGTCACTCCTGGACACTCTGACCCCCAGATTCCTACCCGCCCCTCATACCCTTTTCCTTCCCAGAACTTTCTCTCATTCCTTTCCTAAAAAGACCTTCCACACAGCATCCCCAAAGATGACGCAACAATTCTTCAGGGGAATTATTTTCCTCAGAGCCTCCTGTCTGGAGCTAATGCAAAAAGAAATAAAAGAATATATTCCGATTTGGCGACTCGTAGTGGGATCTCGTGAAAAATAATTAATTCAAATAAGAAAAAAATTATATTGTGTAATTCACACGCGATAGAAGTGAAACTAGAAAGTCGCTAGATGTCGCTTCTTTTGCCTGATTATTTTAAAGTGGTTTGAAAATTGGATATTGATTTACAAAAATAAAAATGTTTATTTGTTTTGGATTTCGTAGGATTCGAACCTTCGTCCGCTGGATTTCTCTGGCCGCTGAGATTTGCGACGCACTATATCGCTGCGCTTTGGGACGCGCGAATTTACTTTATTGTATTCCGACGACCCGTAAAAAAACAAAGCGGCCAATGAGCGCAGACCTATCATCGTTTCCGTTTTACATCTCAACCAATAGGAGCCTTGAGCGCAGTTTGATGCTTCTCAAGTACCGTAGTGCGTCATTTCCGTTTCATCCGAATTTCATTCACTCTAACGGGGCTAAAGAAATTTCACTTCAAAAATGACCTCCTATAAAAGTCTAGATCAACTTTACCAATTTACACGGCTGGAAGGTTGGTACCTACTTACCTAATATGAAGAGATAAAAATGAAGTAGGTAGGTAAACTGACAACCCTAGCTTTTATTAGAACTCGTACCTACTTCCCTACCCACAGTCCACAGTACCGACCCGGTGCGGTTTCAAATGAATTGTTATGAAAACTCCCACGCCGTGCTCGACTCTTCGCGGCGCGCATTTACTGATTACATTAAAAACAAACGTACGAGCGAGTTCCCAACTTTGTATGACTTCCACGCTCGCCAGATTTTCGCATATCGGATTGTTGAATTAAATATTCCGCCCGGTTCCAGCCATAACGGGATGCTGGTAGTTAAAACGATAATTTTGTCGGGTTAACGATTGTCTGGTTTCCTGTTCATATTTCGCACTGCCGCAATTTAAAATATATCATGTGTTTTAAGTTACGAGTGCATCAGTGAAAACCAAATATTGATTGAATAATTTATACATAATTATGTATATTTATACCATTGATATTAAATAAATAGATAAAAATAATTTACTATATACATTTTAAAATATTATAACTGTGGTTTTCCAAATAAGATAAAACATAATAATGTGGGTAGAAGTGGCAGTCAGTGAGTTTTCAGTGAGCTACAGTACTGAGATTGAAAAGTACGACATTACTGATGTTGTTGTAGAAGAAAAAAAAATTTTTTTTTTTCAAATTTCAACTTTTTGTATGAAGCTATAGTGAAATGTGGATGCGGCGCATCCCTTGACTGAAAGAATCCTGAAGATCTTCATACAAAATTTCAACTTTTTGTATGAAGCTGTACTGAAATGTGGATGCGGCGCATCCCTTGACTGAAAGAATCCTGAAGATCTTCATACAAAAAGTTGGAATTTAAAAAAAAACATTTTCAGCTACGTCATATTTTTCAATATTACCGCTCTAGCTCACCGAAAACTCACGGACCGCCACTGGTGGGTACCTATTGCATTTGACAGTATACCTCTGGAATAACTCTCGGCAATCTCATTCTATCATGGTTTTATATTGAAAAAATGATTAGGTAGGTACAACATATTGCACAGTTTATTTAGAGATAGAACACTGGCAGCCTTACGAATGAAAAAACACTACCCAACCGTTTAACGGTGTTTTAATAACGCATTGAATAAATACGGTATAAACTCCGTTATGAATTCTTACTAAAAATGTTTTTAACTGGGCTGCCAAAGAGCCGGCAACGTCGCATTTTGGCAGACCCACGAATGAGATTCCCGTCTCGAGTAAGTAAGGTTATTTATAATGTACCTATTCTTTTTTATCTGTCTGTTACAGCGTGAATTTTATAAAAATTACACGAAGCGACGTTTTTTAATAATATAAATGCCTTATGTATGTACAGGACATAAATCCTAGAAATCTATTATTACGCGAACAATGAATCCAAAATGTCATTATTCGGTTATTCTCTTGGAATAATAATTATATTTTTTATAATTGTTTATTGTATAAACGAGGTAAAAAATTATGTTACAGTTTTCTAGCAGATTCCCTAAATAAAAAGACTGTGTTTTCTAATTTTCTACAATTTTTCGAAGTTTCGAGTAAAAATATTAATATGGTTTTTTGACACATTTTTCCGTGAACCAATTTATAGCTTTTAAATGTCGTCTACTTTATGTTTCTATTGATAAGGTTATTACACACAAGTGTGGTTTATCAATCAATCATCTGCCGAGCGATTCTATATCTTTTAAGGGATCGTTATGTATTTATTTATTTATTAACGGTATAAATATACCATAAATACATATTACATGTCACAGAATATTTGTTGTAGGTACTTAAGAAATAATTAAAAAAAGAGTTATAAATTAATTGTGGCATTTGATTAAGAAATGACACAAAGAGCTACAATTACATTCAATATTATGAGATAACGGACGTGATCTCCTGTCAGATTTGTGTGATTTATTTGCTTTTTCTACGTACAACGTACATTAAATGAATAAATAATCATATGCATACTTTCAGGAATTCATGTTTAAAACGATCTAAACTAAAATAAGTGAAGTAAATATGTAAAAAACACACAAATCTGACAGGAGATCACGTCCGTTATCTCATAACGATCCCACAAAAGATATAGAATCGCTCTTCTGAGCTTTCGTTCGGTGCCGAAATTTTGTAAATACCATTTAACTATCTGTTAGAATATACTCGCACAAATGTACGTAAACATATTAAATTCGGTAAAGCATAACACTTTACAGACAATATACAAAATAACCGGAAAACATTTAAAATTACAAATTACACATTACAAAAACATTTCAAAGCTTATAAAAAAAAACTTACATATCTTATAAAAAACATAAAGGATGACTACTACAAGCAAAAACTTGAATTAGCTGAAAATGACAGTAAAAAGACTTGGTCCATCATAAATGAAATTATAGAAAAAAAAAACAATTCAAAAATAAAACAATCAACACAATAATACACAATGATTCAAAAAATTGCTGTAAAGATAAACCCTTAGAAGCCGCAAATGTATTTAACAACTTCTTTGCCAATGTAGGAAAAAACCTCGCTAGCAAAATCCAACAAGACCTTACCCCAAATGACCCAAACACTACAGTAAATAATTAATATACATTGTTACGATACACAAATACGCCACTGCGCAAACTACAGTTTCACTCCCCGCCGCTAGCTTACCGGCGCGCTACGGGCGGCGGAACCCAGCAAAGCCACCGTGTCGGCAGCGAGCCACCAACCGCCATTCTTCTCCAGCGCCTGGCTTGAGCGCCCGTGTTGTCGTAAACCGTTCCGCACAGTTCCGGAACATTCTGCAAGCCACGATGCAGCGTGTTTTGCATAGTGACTTGCGGGAACTCCAAGAATGGCTATATTCTTTCCCGTCACGGAATCTACAAGAGTTCAGCCCCCAGCTGTGAGTACCTGAACCAATTTAACTCCCCTTGTTTGCGTGTGTTCGCAGTAAATTCAACGCGGAGATAAATAGCCCTACCAGAGAGATTATAGAGATAGATTCCTCCATTTTAGATATAACTGTTGTTGCTACCCTGAATTACTATGTATGCATTATTGTGATATTGTGTCTACGCAGGTGTTTTACCCAATATAACCATTGTTTACCCTGATTACTGGTTTCACTGCCTTCCCCCAGCCCGTAGAAATTTGAGCTTTATTTCAGGAAAGACCCACACACGCCTCACAGATCCTACCACCCTGGTGGTGAGGGTTTCTCCCGCTCTGCTGACTAAAACCTGAGCTAGTCTGTCGGCAGAATGTAGGGACCCCCATTTAGGTCCGCTAACAACATTTGAACTATTTCAACCAACAACAAAAGAAGAAATCGAACAAATTATTACAAGTATGAAAGGTGGTTCTGCCCCAGGTTTTGATGGGATCACAATACAAACACTGAAATGTATAAAATCACAAGTATCAAAACCATTAACTCATATAATCAATACAAGTTTTCAAACTGGAATATTTCCGTCCATGTACAAACAATTCGTAATTATACCAATATTCAAGACCGGCAATCCGGAAGAACCAACCAATTACCGTCCTATTTCTTTACTATCAAACATTGCAAAAATATTCGAAAAAATTGCCAAAAAAAGAATAACTCATTTCATTAAGATCAATAACATAATTCACGAAAACCAGTTTGGATTCATGGAAAACAAAAGCACAAAAGACGCCATTGCTAAATTGTCTAGTACTATACAAGACGCTTTAGACAAATCATTAAAATGTGTTGGTATTTTTGCAGATCTCCAAAAAGCTTTCGACAGTATATCACATGTCAAATTAATACAAAAATTAAAGGTTGTGGGTTTTAACGACAGAGCACTAAATTGGCTAAAAAGTTATCTTCACAAAAGAACACAAACTGTAAAAATCAATCACACATCAAGTCTACCACTCACAAGTGATTTTGGGATACCGCAAGGTACTGTTTTGGGACAATTAATTTTTATCATGTACGTAAACGATATTTTTAAACAAAACCTCAGTGGAACCGTTATATCTTACGCGGACGACACGATTATCATAATGAAGGGTAGTGACTGGAAAATTGTAAATGAAAATGCAAATAATGACATCCAAATCCTAAAAACCTGGTTCGATACAAACCTTCTTACAATCAATGCGAAAAAAACAGTTTATATTCCTTTCTCAATAAATAAAGCCAAAACTTATCCCAATATTAATATAATTATACACAACAAAAAATGTAACAAAGATGTCTGTAATAATTCATGTACCATATTAAACCATGCAACCAAAATAAAGTACCTCGGTGTAATTGTAGACCAACATATGAAATGGAACAGACACATATGTGAACTTGTTAAGCGTATTAGGAAATGTATCTATATATTCATTAGATTAAGAAATATTCTCAAATTAAACAACCTAAAAAAAGTCTATTACGCACTAGTCCAATCACTAATTCAATATGGAATCATTGTATGGGGAGGTGCATATGAAAAAATTGTAAGTCCTGTAAAAGTGGTACAAAAACTAATTATTAAAGTAATATTAAAAAAACCACCAACATTCCCTTCAGCATCATTGTTCAAAATTTTCCAAGTAGGTACCAAAAATTGAAGACCTCTATAAAAAAGATTCAATACTACAAATATTCAAAGAAAATGTAACTAAAAAATTTAAACTCAACTCATCATTAAGGCATAAATTTAACATCCAAATCCCTCTGTTTTCAACACAACAAATGCACAATAATTATATTTACAAAGGCATAAAACATTTTAATAGTCTTCCCGAAGAAATTAAAAAAATAACAGATTTCGTATCATTCAAGAAAAAAGTCAAATTAATCTTTAAAAAAAAATTAACAACCATAACATCACCAATCAAAATGTTGTAACTTCGATTCATGTCAAATCAAAATTAACATCACAACATAGTTTATATTTATTGCATACACTAAGCAAAATATATGTTACAAAAATGAAATAATAGTAGTTTATATATTATATTTATATATAGTTAATATTTATTGTATACTATAAGTAAAATATATGTTACAAAAATGAAATAATAGTAGTTTATATATTATATTTATATATAGTTAATATTTATTGTATACTATAAGTAAAATATATGTTATAAAAATGAAATAATAGTAGTTTATATATTATATTTATATATAGTTTAGATTTATTGTATACTGTAATTAAAATGTACGTTATAAAAATGAAATAGTGTAAAATAACTCCTATGCCAATCTCAAGAGCTAGTACTCTTCATTGGCGTAGAAATTCATTAAACCATGTTTCTTTTCATTAAATAAATAAATTTAAAAAAAATAAAAAAATAACCGATTGTCGCGTAATCTACAAATAAAGTAACTTTGGCACTTTGTCATCGAAGCCAACCTACAAAAATGATCATTTATGCTTTCAAATTGTAATACGCGTGCTATATTCGTTTTGATATTCTTCTAGATTTCTACACTTGTAGATCTATCCGTTTATATGTCAAACTTCTAATCCAAAGTTTGACATATTTCGATGGTGAGTTGCGGGTCTGCATTTTTAGATCTATTGGAGAAACGAACCCCCTTTGTTCCTAGAACTGAAACACAAAAGCGCAGTTTACGCTTTTACAAATGCTCGCGACACAATAAGAGAAATGTGCATATGAAAATAAACCCTTACTATTTTTAAAAACGTTATTCCGACTTAATATTACAGAAAACAGGTTATGTATAGATACATGTTATGGAAAAATACAATAAAGTACCTACAAACGAAAAGCAATCTATTCCTTTTCTTATGAACTGAATTTTATAAACGTTCTAAAGATCTAAATTTTTTCGGGAGGTACCTACTACCTATACCTACCTATTACTTTGGGAAGACATTTTCGTGGTGGGTAGGTATAAATAAATAATCTCGTTATCTGAGTTTTGCCTATTGTCTTAAGACTTTGTTTGAGAATTGAAGGTAAAGGAACATTATTAAGCAAAGACCCTCAAAATAATGATACATTTAAAAGATTTTTCAATGAATTTTCGCGGAGTTCTCCTCGACAGGTGCCGGGCCATTATTTACCGAGATGTTGTTGAAGTAAGAAGTCTATTTAACTAAAGGAAGACAAAGATTATGTTTACATTTTAATTTCACGGGAAAAGGGGTTAACCGTTAACCCAGCGGAGAAATGAATATTAAAGATTTATCGAGAATAGGTACTACAAACATACACCCAAATTATAAAATCTGCTTTGAGTATATTTATAAGGTTCTAAACATTACAGGGAGTTCAAAAAATAATATTGAGTGGTGTCTATTTATAAGAATTTTTGAAAATATGCTAATGTTAAAGTCGGTTTGTGGTAATTCCTCCGCATTGTAGTAATTACGGTGTGAATATTAAATTACCTTAATTAACTATTATCTTTTACAGCCAAGAAACATCTCAGTGTTATTATTAAGGAGGAATGAATAGTAGTACTATTCATAAAAAGTATTACTGGAGTAGAATTCTTAGTTTACCACAAATATAAAGAAGAAAATTTAAAAAGAATCTTTTTTTTTATTAGAGATAATATATTACAAAATTATTACATAAAATTTATAATACATTACTCCCAATGAGTTTAATAAAACTTATTTCGGAAGGACAACATTATACATCTAAAGGAAAATTATTTTTACATAAGAACACGGAAATCAATGAACAATACATAGATTTTTAAATGGACTAGACACACTTGATACAGGTAATTGAAGAATATACAAGAGTTACAAAGGAAGACAGATAAATTCGTCACTGGTTAATAAAGTTGCTGAGAAAATATCCTTTTAGAGCCTTTGCCAATATTTTTTTGTTTGATTCTGGTAGTTTTAGGACATTAGGTAATGCGTTGTATTGCGTATGTGCGATGTATTGTAAGGAGTTAATTCCAAATTTAGTTGTGTGTGTAGATGACGATAGGTGTATTTGATTTTGTGATCGTGTTTTGTGCTGGTGTATATCGGAATTAAAGGCTGGTTTAGTGTTGGTGTGTGACGAGTGTTGAATTATTTGTAGGATGGCAGTGGTGATGCTATATTTTGGCAGAATGGTAAAGGGAAGAATTTGTGTCAGTGAGTATATGTCTTTGACATGCGTATCCCATGGTAGATGGTATATATTTCTTATGGCTCTATTTCGGATTACTTGTATTTCAGATATTTGTTTCTTAGTAATGGTACCCCAGATACTAACCAGATAACTTAGGTGAGAGTGGATCAGAGCATAATATGTGGCACGCAGTAAAGCTGTGGGGAGCACATCTTGAAGTCGATAGAGTACACCAGTTATCGGGGAAATTTTGGATTTAACATATTCAACATGGGAGTTCCACGATAGGTTAGAATCTATGAATAACCCTAAATATTTCGTTACTTGTACATTTTGGAGCTTTTCATTTCCAAGAGTAATATTCATTGTCATTTAATCTTTTTTCCCGAAAGTGAGGTAGTGAGTTTTTTTGACATTGAGGCTTAATTTATTTATCCGCAACCATTTAGCTAGCTTTGCGAGATCTTTATTCATTAGACATTCAAGTTCCCTCAGATTTTTACAACGATAATAAATCACAGTATCATCAGCGTAAAGTTGAAGTTTTCCCAAGATGCCGCATTTAGTTAAATCATTGATGTATAGTAAGAAAAGTAGGGGTCCTAGAATCGAGCCCTGTGGCACTCCACATGTGATTTTTCCAAAGCCGCTTAGGTTCCCTTCGATGTCGACAAGGCAATATCTATCAGATAGGTAACTTCGGGGGAGCTTTAAAGATTTTCCGACTATACCCAAATGTTCCATTTTTTGTAGGAGTATTTCATGATCTACTGTATCAAAGGCTTTTTTTAGATCTATAAAAATAGCTGCTACATATTCGCCCTGGTCTATGTACTGCTGAATGTTCGAGATGAAATCGAAGGTGGCACATTGGGTACTGGAGTTTTTTCGAAAGCCATATTGCTGTGGTGTTAGGATATTGTTGTTAGAGATATATTTTAGAAGTCTATCCTTGATAATAGTCTCGAACACCTTTGAAAATACTGATAAAACCGATATTGGGCGATAGTTAGAAATACATTTTTTGCAGCCTTCTTTATAAATTGGTAAAATTTTTGCTAGCTTTAATTGATTTGGGAATACTCCCGAGCCTATAGAGGAATTGATAAGTTGCGCTAGGTGCTCAGCTAGTTCTTCTTTACAGGTTTTCAGGATGTACGGGGTTACTCCACCGATACCTGCCGCTGCATTCAACCTAAGTTTCGAGATGATCCTTGATACCTCAGCCTTATTTGTCCTAGCCATATATAAGGATTGACTTGCCTTTGGTTCTACATATATAGTATTACAGTCATCCGGGAATGATGGAATGGCAGCTGCCAACTTTTCTCCAACTGATAAGAAAAATTCATTAAATGCTGAAGCTATTTCACTGGGTCCCCTAAGCTCACAATTATTTACGTTGAGAGATTCGATGGTGTTGGAGGGTTTATGTGCACGGTTAGACAAAATTGAGTTAATGGTTTTCCAAGTTTTTCTAGGGTTATTCAGGTTTTGTTGAAGGCTATTGGCATAATATTTGTTTTTTAAACTTCTCCTATAATTAGTTATTAGGTTTCTCAGTTTATTTTTATGGACTACAAGAG
The DNA here is from genome assembly GCA_917880885.1 of Limnephilus marmoratus. Lineage (NCBI taxonomy): Eukaryota > Metazoa > Arthropoda > Insecta > Trichoptera > Limnephilidae > Limnephilus > Limnephilus marmoratus. Next base: position 20,216,571 of record OU862906.1, read on the forward strand.
ACATATTTCCTGGGTCTTGTTTCCACTGCTTGTGAAGCTGGTTTCTTTCTTTGATCAGCGAATTCAGTTTAGAATCAAACCACGGTGTATTTAAATGTTGTCGATTAGCTATTTTCACTTTAGGTGTCGTTTTACCTGCTTCTATTGCATTTTTGACATAATCGTTAAAATCTTTATAACTGTCTTCTTGTTTGGTTGAGTTGATGGTAAATTTGTTAGCTGCAAGATAAGATTTTACTGCCATATTGTTGATGATAGGTTTTGTAAGGCGTGGCTTGTTCCTATTATTAGACCATTTTTTTAGGTTATTCTTGAAATCAATAATAAGAATGTTATGGTCACTAAGTGAGTCATCTATGTTCGATATGGTAATTGGAATGTTTAGTCTATTTGATATGATGTGATCTATGAGGGTGCTGCTTCTGTTAGTGACTCAAGTGGGAAATGATTTGTTTTGTATTTAGAAATTGTATGTTTCTAAGGTGTTGAGGTAATTTAAAGAAGAGGATGTGTTTATGGTAGTGTCAATATTAAAGTCTCCGAGTATTAATGTATCTTGTCTGCTTTTATCTAGTATTTTCTCCAAATGTGTCAGGAAATCGTGTATATTAGGGTTGGGTTTCCGATAGATGGCATAAATGTTAACCGGTTTCCTATCCTTGCTACATACACTTATACCTAAAAATGAATTTTCGTTGGAAAATTTATCAATGAAGGAGAACATCATAGAATCCAGTACATATATGGCTACACCACCTCCTGCCTCCTTGGGGCGAGAGGCAAACGCACAATTGTAGCCTTTTAATCCAAAAAACTTTTCTTCTCCAACATCAAGCCATGTTTCAGTGATAACAAGGACATGAACAATATCGCGTAATCCTCTGAGTTTTTCTTCAATTTCATCAAGTTTGTTCCGGATGCTTCTCGCGTTCATGTACATTATTCGAAGACAGCTATTCACAGGAGTATACTCATCGATAGTTAAGCACTTGCGTTCGTGTCTATTACACTCCATAGTCTATTGTAGCAAGGTCCTTTTTTAGTGCAGCTTTGTAGGCAGGGCAGTTGTCCCTGTCTCCAGTCGAATGCGCAGCGGGCTTTCCAAATCTAGTGCAAGTAGCTCAGACTGGTTTGGCCGCAGTATTAAGACAGGATTAATTAAATGAAGACAATATTAGCGAAACTCAATCGAAAATCTGAAAACAGAAAAATCAGAAAAATATATTAGCACCTCTGGGACTCGAACCCAGGACCTTCGGCTTTCCGGGCCACTGCGCTAACCACTCCACCAAGGTGTCGACATCCGATTCGGTCATTTTTAACTGTATCATACTTCGACTAAGGACCACCAACATTATCTTCATTTTCTTAACGCATATTTTATTGGCTGCTTTCTTTATGTATGATTAAGAAGTCTGGTGTGAGTTGTGATTAAGAACCAAACTTATTGAAAGCGTACAACTTTTTCAGTCAGATATTTCTATGGAAATCGTAATGCCATTTCCATCACGTGCTTTGCTAGCCTAGCTCTGCTTGAAATATTCAGTTAACTGCCATATATTTATATTTTCTATGGAAATCGCAATGCCATTTCCATCACATGCTTTGCTAGCCTAGCTCTGCTTGAAATATTCAGTTAACTGCCATATATTTATATTTTCTATGGAAATCGCAATGCCATTTCCATCACGTGCTTTGCTAGCCTAGCTCTGCTTGAAATATCCAGTTAACTCCCATATATTTATTTTTTCTATGGAAATCGCAATGCCATTTCCATCACGTGCTTTGCTAGCCTAGCTCTGCTTGAAATATCCAGTTAACTGCCATATATTTATATTTTCTATGGAAATCGCAATGCCATTTCCATCACGTGCTTTGCTAGCCTAGCTCTGCTTGAAATATCCAGTTAACTGCCATATATTTATATTTTCTATGGAAATCGCAATGCCATTTCCATCACGTGCTTTGCTAGCCTAGCTCTGCTTGAAATATCCATTTAACTGCCATATATTTATATTTTCTATGGAAATCGCAATGCCATTTCCATCAGGTGCTTTGCTAGCCTAGCTCAGCTTGAAATATCCAGTTAACTGCCATATATTTATATTTTCTATGGAAATCGCAATGCCATTTCCATCACATGCTTTGCTAGCCTAGCTCTGCTTGAAATATTCAGTTAACTGCCATATATTTATATTTTCTATGGAAATCGCAATGGCATTTCTATCACGTGCTTTGCTAGCCTAGCTCTGCTTGAAATATCCAGTTAACTGCCATATATTTATATTTTCTATGGAAATCGCAATGCCATTTCCATCACGTGCTTTGCTAGCCTAGCTCTGCTTGAAATATCCAGTTAACTGCCATATATTTATATTTTCTATGGAAATCACAATGCCATTTTTGATGGTTTTTAATAACATTTTTTATTTAGTTATTTCCACCATTTATTAAAATATTCTTTATTACAAATATGTAACAAGGTATAAAAAAGTTGTCGCATTCCTTTTCCAACCAAAAAAAATAAATAATGCATTTAGCCACTAATTTTGCCTAAAAATGAAACAGTGTCATTTTGTACACCCTTCCCCTATGATTTAATAAATTCAGAAATTACTGTAGGTATATAATATGATTAAATAAAATAATTTCTAAAAACGATGATACCGATTGTACAAATAATCTAAATGTTAACATGGGGCTCCCTGCTCACCCCTGTTTAGAGAACCCTTGTTGGCGAAGAAGGAATACAATCCATTGCTCATTTACTCGTATAATCAAAATAAACATTTGATTTAATTCCACGGAAGCAGCTGGGTCCGTGTACAGTGTACAGTGTACACTTGTCTTACACAGTCTTACTCTGTAACTGTGTATAACTCTGCAGCGGTGTGGAACTGTTCTGTGTCCGTATCTCCAGCAAGATGTAGATATAACGGGTACAGATGTAGATATAATATTTATACAGATGATGTAGATTTATTCAGTCCGGAAAACACCCTCGCTCTCAACCCTTAAACCAATGTAGGTGGGTATCCTTGAAACAACAGTGACGTCAAGTTACGCGACTATAATATTAGCGAGTTAGGAATAAGAAGGCACGAACCTACTTTGAATTTATGTGTAACTAACAATAATAATAATAATAATAATTGGATAATTTATAAAGCGCCGTTTTTGTGAAAAATCACCTCAAGGGCGCTGTACAATTTATTAGGAATGCTTAATTTCTAACTGATTTTACTATTTACAAATGGATACAGAAATATACTTACCTGGCAGGTCACTTCCGGTAAACACACTTTAATTATAAGTTTATGCTTGGAGAAGATACGGCCTTGCACGCGGAGGACATTACAGTTAACATACTGGACATTGCGTGATTTTACATTATTTGCTACACTCATCGCTGTTAGTACCTATTACATTTGTGAATAGAAAAGTAGAGGTATTTATTTTAAAATACTGGAGAATTTAGGACTATTGGAGATTAGTGGCAAAAGTATAGTTGGTATTTATTTTAAAATACTGAGGAATTTCGGAATCTTTAGGGCTGGAGAATGTTCATGAAATGACCTTCACAAACGCTTACATATTTTTTTTTTTTTTTTTTTTTTTTTTTTTTTTTTTTTTTTCTTTTTTTCCATGTTTTTACAGTTTTTATATTTTTATTTACGGTGTCGCGGGCATTGAAAGTGAAGGTGAAAGATTTTGAGTTTATGGATACGACTGTCTGAAAAGGTGAGTTTTAAGTCTAGCTCTAAATTCCGCCGCGTCTGTGATCATTCTTAAGTCATGTGGCAGTCCGTTCCAGGCTTTAGGTCCTGACACTCCGAAAGCGCGCTCACCGAACTTAGTATCTGGTGTGCGCTTTGGTTCCTTTAACCTTCCGATAGCTGATGACGCTGCTGACCTCAGGGTTGACTGTCGATGATTGGAAATTTCTGGAATACACAATTCCGATAAGTAAGCCGGAGCCATTCCATTAAGGGACTTAAATACCATCCAGCAGAGCTTAAACTGGATCCTTTCAGGACATTTAAGCCAGTGTAGATTTTTGAGATGCTCTGAAATATGGGAATATTTTGATACGCCGGTGATAAGTCTTGCCGCAGCGTTGAAAACGGATTGTAATTTGTTAATTTGATATTTTGGAAGACTTGCATATATTCCGTTGCAATAATCTAAACGTGAAACCACATACGAATTGACTAGTAATTTAGTCGCCTCTGTTGGCAAGTTTCTCCTTACTGCTTTAATTTGTCTTAATTGAAAAAATCCCGTGCTTACGGTTCTGTTCACTTGGGTTTTAAGGGAAAAGTCAGCGTCCAGATTGACACCCAGTAGTTTTATACAAGTCTTTGGAGTGATGTCGCTTCCTGAAATGGCTATTGGGGAGTTATCAATGTTATGCTGACGTCTGCTTGTGGCGGTCCAGAGAAACTCAGTCTTTGACGGATTTAGTTTTAATCTATTTGAGGTCATCCAGCGGGTAATTGCTTCTAGACACTCAATTATGCGAGTTTTTAGACTGTCTACTTCCTCTGGTAAGCAGTAAAAGTAAACTTGTTGGTCATCAGCGTAGCAGTGAGATAGAAGGCCAAATGATTCGATTATTTTAGCGACATCATTTGTGAAGAGGATGAAAAGAAGTGGGCCCAGAACAGACCCCTGGGGTACTCCAGATGAAAGGGTTGCATATTTTGATTGGTTTTTCCCTACCTTTACGGCTTGTATACGGTTACCCAAGTACGATGTCAGCCAGCTTTTAACGCCGCCATTTAAACCAAAGGATTCTTCTAATCGTTTAATAAGAAAATCATGGTCGATCGTATCAAAAGCGGCACTCATGTCCAAGACTGAAAGGAGTGCCAGTTTTCCCGACTCGATAGCAAGAGTTATGTCTGACAAAACACGTAGTAATCCAGTTTCCGTTGAGTGAAACCTTCTATATGCAGATTGGTATTTAGTCAGCAATTCATTTGAGTTTAAGTGATATATTATCTGGGAAGCAGTAATTTTTTCTAGGATTTTGGAAATTAATGGAAGATTTGAAACGGGTCGGTAGTTTGAGAGATCTTCAGCGTCCAATTGCGGTTTTTTTATAAGTGGAGTTACAACAGCTGATTTAAGGGGTTTTGGGAAATCACCCATGCTGAGTGACTTATTGAAAAGATGAACTAGAAAGGGAGATATTTCCTTGCAACACTTCTTCAGTAACCACGTTGGAATAGGATCGAGTGAACACTGCTTGTTCGGTGAAGTAAGTATTAATTTCCTTACTTCCTCGATGGTTGTAGGTTTGAAGGCAGAAAAGTTTCCGCTATTGCTTTTAGTAAAATATGGTGGTGGGGCGGAGGCTGTTAGGTCACGTATTGACTTAATTTTGTCAAGAAAAAATTTGGAGAAGGTTTCCGGAGCTATTTCGGTTGTATTTTGCGCACGTACATCGGCAACGACCGTCTTAATGAGACCATTTATTTTTTCCCCCAAACCGGGACACTGATAAAAAGGTAAGTAATTATTTTTTCTTACGTTAGCTCCACACAGGAGGCCCTGAGGAAAATTATTTCCCTCAGGGTCTATGTCATCTTAGGGGATGCTGTGTGTCTTGAAGGGAAGTGGGGTGTGGATAGGAATCTGGGGGTTAGTGTGTTCAGGAGTGACGGACGTATAAATCCTTCCATCATGCGAGGCGATGGGTCGAGAAAGGTCAAAAGGTCTCCCTCAACCTCTCTCTCGATCCGGCCCGACACGCAGCAGGTATAAATAATAAATTTGGACAACTTATATAGCGCTCATACAAGATTGAGGAGAACAACTTAAAAATAATGATTTTCAAGATTGCTGCCACTCATTTACAAGCATTGTTCAAACAAATATTCATAAATGTTTAGAATCATTCACTATACAAACTCCAAGCAAATGTAAAATAAAAAAAAACCTTCGATTACTCAAGGACTTCTAAAAAGTATAAGAGTTAGAGACAAATTACACTTAATAGGGCATTACCAGAGAAAGCCGGAAATACGTCATTTTCAAAAAAGTTTTTAGACGTATTGACTCTTTTCCACAAAAAATTATAAATGGATTTCGAAAGATTGTTCTTTTATCTAGTGAAGTTATGTAATAAATTTTTAGAATTTTTTTTAAATTTTTAGTATAATAAGGTTATTCCATAGGTCGTTGGCAGATTTGTTAAATTTTCAAAAAAGTTTTTGTATTATACCACACCCATTTCAAATAATGTAATCATGCAGTAAAATAAATCAATACATTATCTAGCAGAGTTATGTATTAGAATTTTAATTTTAGTTTCAATAAAATCATTAAAAAATATGTACGTACATGTGTTTCTTGACGAAAATTGGTCCATTTGTGTATTTATTTGCGCACTTACAAACTAATATATTTCAGATTTTTTTAACATTCTTATTAAATTTAGACATTATTGAAAAATGATAAATACTTATAATCAAAAAATAACTACAAAAAGTACACTATTTTAAAAGTTTTATCATCACGCCTTTCAGCATTTTTGGATGAAGGTATAAATTAAAGCTAATTTGGATTGAAATAAATTCGATATTGAGTTATAATTTTAAAAAGCTGGTACGGAGAATAATTAATCTTTCTCATTGTAACCGCCCTGCACGATCGGAAGAACAACTTTCGACAAAATGTGGATTTTCGTCCGCTGGCTGGTTAAACGCTCTTAAAAACTAAAAAAAATCCACTTGATCTTTCGTTGCTAAATCTTTACAAACATTATAGAAACATGTGTTCCAAACTTATAAAATTTGCCAGAGGTAACTATTACAAACGTCAGATTCAAAACTGTAATAATGACCCTAAACTTGTCTGGAAAATTGTTAAGGAGATGTGATACACTAACAACAATAAAAGCAGTGAAATTACTGAACTTGGTACATCAAATCAAAAATTAAATATGAAAGAAAATCCAAAGGAAATAGTTCAATTTGTTAATGAATATTTCTCCAACGTGGGTTCTAATTTAGCTAAAAAAATCATTAAACCTCCTTATACCGATAATGAGATTAACAACACACTTACTATTAATGTCACCTTTAAATTAAATACAGTTACGGCAGATGATATTAAAAGCATTACCGATTCAATGAAACCAACACTAACTTCAGGATCAGATGGCATCTCAATGAGAATAATTAAATCAACTAGAGATGAAATAATTCAACCACTCCTCCACCTTGTGAACAGATGTATCATGGATCGTATCTTTCCTGCAACGCTTAAAATGGGTTCTGTTATACCAATCTTTAAAACCGGCAATAAAGCGGATATAAATAACTACAGACCGATAACAATATTGAATAATCTTTCAAAAATAGTAGAGAAAGTTATAAAGAAACAACTCGGAGAAAATCAATACGGATTTAGAAAAAATATAGGAACCTCCGATGCCATGGTCTCTATTGTAAAAAGTATAAAACATAGTCTCGATAACGGAAATAAGTGTATCGGAATATTTTTAGATCTATGTAAAGCCTTCGATACAATTGATCTCACATATCTTCTAGAAAAACTCAAAAAGATTGGAATCTCAGGCCGTGAACTAAACCTCATTAAAAGCTACATGTCAGAAAGGTTACAGTTAGTCAGGATTCAAAATGAATCAAGTCAACCAATACAAATCCAATATGGAGTCCCGCAAGGCAGTGTCTTAGGCCCGAATTTATTCCTGATATATACAAAAATGATTACACGGCTCAGTCATTAGTTTTGCAGATGACACAGTCCTTCTCTTCCATGGAAAGTCATGGGAGACTGTATTTGAAAAAGCTGAAAAGGGGATGAATCGGGTAAAACAATGGCTTGATTCAAATTCAACTAACACTAAATTATACAAAAACTAAATATATTAAATTCAAAATCCACAAAAAACAGACGGATAACCTCAATACAAACCTAAACATAAAAATTCATAAAGACTGTATAAACGTGAACCGAGAAATTCCTTGCAACTGTCAAAAATTGAATGAAATTCAAACAATAAAATACCGTGGAATAATTATTGATCAAAAATTAAATTGGAGCTCCTAAGTGGAAAATGTGAGCAACAATTTAAAAAAAAAAAACTAACCTATTTTTTCAAAATAATAAGAAACATTTTAGATAAAGAACAGCTAATTAAAATCTATTTTGCCTTAGCCCAATCTCAACTACAATGTGTCTTATCGGATGGGGAAGCTCATGCGATTCCACTATAAAACCAGTCCTAGTAGCACAAAGGGCAATTCTGAAAATTATACTTAGAGTAGGTACCCATCAGAACCCCTACAGACTATTTTTTCAAGCGCTGAATTTAATGTCACTGAAACTATTTTATACAAAAGATATTCTAATGTACGCATTTAAAAACCAGGATAACTTTACACAGACAAACTCGGGCCGATTCACAAGATCTACATTACAACATACATTCCACCAACCTACAACTAAAACGACTTTTGGACAAAGAAATATGCAATACTTCTCTATAAAATTATTTAATTTACTCCCTCTTATAATAAAAACCATAAAAAAATAACCGCCTTCAAAAGAAGCATAAAATATGGATTATGGACATCGGAAGGAAGAATGTAGATACAATTTTGCAACCTAACAAAGAATAATGCTTGTTTTGTACTTTCTTTTAAATTTAACTTCATAATTTTCCTCGATAATATAACACTCGGTAATATAACACAGGTATTTACTTATAATACAAATTATAAAACTTGTAAAATGTGTCCTTAGAACGGGAACACCAGTAAGGACATATTTTTCTCTAAAAAAACTGTAAAATGAAGAAAAAAATATATATATATCTATATATATAAAAATTTAGGTTCCGTATGTTTGCGTTCGCTAATCTCGGAAAGTAATCGATGGATTGACTCAAAATTTTTACAGAACATTGCATTTTAGCAGAAGAGCGTTTATACATACTTTTTATTTGGAAGTTCCAAAGGAAAAGGATAATTTTATGCGTTTTAAATTGACTCATAATTTGTCATAGTAAAAAACGGAATGACAGTTCTAGACAGTGTTGCCATTTTATTAAAAGTTACAAAAATTTATGATACCTACAATAAGAATTATAAGAATTTAATCGGATTTAAAAGTAAATTATATTACTATTTTCACTCATTTGTTTTCTCTGTGCGTTTTAAATTTACTCATAATTGTACTGAATGTCAGTTCGTAACTTTGCAAAACCTACAAAAAATGAGATTAACAAATCGAATTATATATGATAAATTTTCAAAGGGTCAAAAAAGTGCAACTGTTTATTGATGTGTAAGTTTTTTCAAAGTTGATCACCATTCGTGGGATGCCTCGCTCACGTTCAAACATAGGCTGTCGTACTCGACACGCAAACGGAGATCGTCAGAGAAGATCAAACCGCACTGATCAAGAACGTTTAGAAGATAATGAACATGTTCGAGTTAGAATTATTCAGAGGCGAGCAGAAGAACTGGCGAAATATTGTTGAGTATTGATGATAAAAATAATTTAACTCGAATGTTCAAAAATGCAATTGATCTCATGCCATCGGACAGCCAGAAAATTATCATTAGCGCTGATCAAACACCAGCAAGTGAACATGTCAGACGATATAATGCGCTAACAATTAATGAGGTGGGAATTGTCATGGTTGGAGTAGAATTTCATCCTCGCGATATCGTTTTGCAACGCAGAAATGATCAACTACAAAGAATTGCTGACACTAATAGGTGCTAATCTATAATAAAGTGATATTGTAAAAGCCTTTAAGGTCTGAATAAATAAATAATTTTTAAAAATTCAAGAACGTTTTTTTTTCTTCCCTTATATTCTATACTACAGCATAGTCACAGCAGATGTTCAATTAAGCAATGTGTCTTCTTGGAAAATGCACAGTTGCTAGACAATTTTTGTTAACTCCTCAAATAATTAAAATCAGACAAAGCCACAGCGAAGCTTGTTCGGGTTCAGCTAGTATATAATAAATAAATAAGAGGCTAGATTACAATCCATCTTGCAGCTACCTATCGCATGGACGATTGGAATTCTGGATCATGTTCAAAATTTGAACATGATCCTGAGATTTTTTTTACTAATAAACGTGATTACTAATAAACTTACGTGCAAACACTGTAAAGGTCAGATCAAAGAGTAAATAGTACGTTTTCTCGTCAGATATGTTTTATCTATTGTCAGACGCATTATGAGTTTTTTATGCGCAAGCGCATTGAAAATACTGTATTATTTTACTTCATGTCCACGTCTTCATCTTCTAGTACTAGATTCTACCGCCAGGATTCTTATTTAAGTCCTTTTTTTATATATATTTTATATTCTACTGCGAGTTTATTTCTTTCGAAAACGGGACATTTTAGCGTCCTGAAGCTGTTTTCGGGGACACCGGGATACGCTGCCTGAAAACGGGACGTCTGGTTACGTTATGTATAACGCTTTTTAAAATTAAATGCTTAAAGTAAATTGAAAACATTTCATTTTAATTTAATTATCTGGAGTCCGTAGGTATAACATTCTGTTAATAATGAATTGCTGGAAGTTCCGAAGGTTTATAGGTAGGTTAAGGTTTATTGGTAGTCTAAAATACACATTAAAAAGTTCAACGGAGCATTATGAAGAAATTACTTGCCATTTGGTTACAATTTCTCTTTTTTTTGTGCGTGTTGCTTCTAATTTTATAAGTGTAATGTCTCTTTCCCTGTAATCCTTTACAGAGATATTTATCTTTATTATTAGCACCGGACCTTATCTCAGTAGGTACTGTGTTATTTGATTAAGACTTTGGTTGTTTGAAATCACAGTGACTATTTAATGTTATTACGCACAATACAAATATGGTTTAAGAGGACACACGTCCTCATAACTCGCTAGCTAGATTTTGTCGGGCGAGCTCTCGTATGACTCAGTGGCGTAGCGTGCCTTGGAGGGGCCCTGTTCAAAATTCGTTGGGGGGGGCCCAAATAAAGGGTAAAGATTTTTCACAAAAGAAACAAAAATGATCTATTCTCCCAGCATTATGAGAAAAATGGCTTTGAGAGTAATAATCAACTATTAATGATGAATATCAAAACAAAATTGTTATTATTGCTCGGTACAATACGTGATCAGGTATTTTCATGTATTGAAGGTTGCCATTGTTTTTTCAAAAAACAAAATTCACCCTTCGCTACTGGTAGATAAATAGGTAGTACTTAGGGAACGTACCCATACTACGTGACCTGTTCAGGGGGGGGGGGTCTTCAAAATATCGCGCTTGGTTCAAATGAGCGGCGGTGGGCTTAGGTTTTTGGTCACCGGGGGGGTTAAAAATTGCAAAAGTTGGTCACGTAGTATGGGTACGTTCCCTTACCATTGCAATCTAAATCACTCACAGAAGCTGATTGCTGAAAAAATGAAGAAATTTTCGCCATTTTTTTGTAACCTCCTCCCTTTTCTGTTTACTTTTTCTTTTCATAGCTCCACCGGGATAATCAATTTTCCTTTCACTCATTCTTTTCACAAATCAAACTAATTAACCAATATATAATCAGAAGAACAAGATTGTATTGTATTACAATGTAATAAATAAAGTTTGAACCGAAATGAAATTAAACGCGTAAATATTACTCTCCGTGGTTTGTCATTGTACATCGGTTATTGCGGGATTCCCCCGTTTAATGGAATGACTTAAACGGGGAATCCCGCAATAACCGATGGAGGATGTTGCCAACTTTTGGGCGCAAGCTTAACCCAGGAAAAAAAGAGATTTATTTTTTACTTTTGTCATTTCTGAAGTGAAAACTCCATAGGCACGTATGAAAGTTTTTTTATATTTTTTTCCTGAGAAGCACGAGAATAAGTAACATTGTGGATAACATTTTACTAATTTTTGCTTACACACGTTAGGGGACTCTGTAGCCCGGGGGCCCCGTATCATTGATTCGGCGGTAGCTACGCCCCTGGAATGACTTATCTGTCTCTGATCGGCTACCTTCAGCACACGTCGTAACCGATGCCGTGTAGAGACTGTAGAGCATAGCATAAACAACAGAACAATGATAGAACTGATCGTATCTAACATTCCAATATACATATTATAATAAGGAATCCCGCCTTTATAGCATAACTGTTCGAAAGCTTTTGGCGGAGATACAAACAGATTTTTCATTTTTTTAAAGTAAGTAGATAGGTAGGTGTCTATATTCTGAGAAAACCGATATTCATGAAGCAATCTAAATTTTTCATATAATATGTGCTACAAGTATTTTATTTGCAGACAAGAATGTTGCTTCCTTCATAATTATACCTATAGTTACCTAAGAAAGAACCTGCAAAACGTGAACTTTTTTAGGTTCTTTGAACGATCACGTATTTCACCAGAATGCGAGTATATTATTCTCTAATATCTAAAACATTGCAGAATACTTGAGAAAACAATTCAGCATATTGCCGAGATGAAAGTTTTTGAAAATTCGTGAATGAATATTTAATGCGCTCTCTCTTCATATCTGGCTTAAAGAATTTCATTTCGACTTACCAACATCACCTACTTGCAAAAATATATCAATTTTGTAAGAAGCCGTGCAAAGCTTCCTAGAGCGCAATACTCTTCCGACCAAGGATACAAGAAATTCAATTTCAGACTAAATGAATACGCTGAAATGCAGCAGGGCGGAAAAATTACAGGACCGACTTTATTTATTCCACGAACGTAAACTGATTCTGACTCTCTGAAATGAATTAATCGCTGGACATTCTGTATCTCTGCAGAACATGTATCTCTAATAATTCTGCATCTCTGCAGAACATGTATCTGTAATAATTCTGTTTCTCTGCGGAACATGTATCTCTATTAGTAATTCTGTATCTCTGCAGAACATGTATCTCTAATACTTGTAATTCTAATAATTCATCTAAACGTGATTCTCTGAACCTCGTGATTATCTGTTAAATTTTTGAATCTTCGAAAAACGTGAATCTTGGAAAGTATACTGACATAACCTGAATGAATTTAACTATATGCCAGAACTTTACAAAATAAAATAAAACACGCTTTTTGGCGATCCTTTTTTGCATAAATCAAAGAAGGCGTCTGGTGTTGAGAGTTTTAATATTTTCACCTTAATCTTTTAAAACACTTATCTAGATAAGTGTTATAGTTAGTAACCTTTCGCCTTCCACAAAGAGTGTTATTGTTAGTGGCCCGATTCCGACTTTTACACGACGTGGTGCCGAAAATAGAGGTAAAATAACCTGTCAGAAAAGCTGCTTTCGTTGTGTTAGTGCAAAAATTCTACTCTTTGAAGCATTTTATAAAATATGTACTTATAGGCAATGACGTTTATCAAAGACAGAGACAAAGAAATCTCAAAGTGGGAAGCCAAAAGCAAGGAACTTGCACTGGTCTCGATTTCTAGTACTTTAGTACTAAACTGTCACTAGTCGAGTAAGGTCATGTCTTACCAGTAGGAAAATTGCATTTAAAAAGCGCCAAAATGCCCTCCTGTGTGATGAGAAAATGTTTCCATTACACGGCAAACTGTAGTAAAAGTGAAGAAATAACTTTCATTTACGTGTACACACAAATTACTTATTATTATCGATTATTATAAGCAATATAATTAATTTTCAGGTTCCCCGTCCGACAATTTTGTGCATCATTGGAGAAAAAACACACATTCTTTGATTGTCGTATGGTACGGCCACGCTGAGGCCAACTTCCAACTTCAAACTTTCGGACGATTTTGTAGAAGGGTAGTTCGTGCGTTGGAAGTTCGAGTTGGAAGTTTGGCTTCGGTGTGTGGAAGTAGCATATCTTTTTAGTACATGAATAACTTTTGAATTAAGAAATTACTGAAAACTGCTGAAAACAAAAGAGTGTTGCTTACTTGCCACATTATTTTGCGAATATGTGAGACTATGGCGAGTGCTAATAGGTAGATGTTTGACAGAGAAATGAAAATCGCTCAAAATGCAAGTTTGATCATAATTTATTAAATTATCTTAAGTGAGTGGAATCAATTTAATATATTACATAGATAATAATAATAAGTATTTGAGCACATTTACAATTACCGAAAGAATTCCGGCCCTGTAATTACTTCATGGTGAACGTAAAATGCGCACAACTCAAAGAGAGAACAAATTTTAATTAGGTGCCCACGATTCAACTCGATACGCGGATAATTTCTTTATCGGTTCAATTAAATGTTTTAAATATTCTTCGAAGGGAATGGAAAGATAGCAAGACGAGAAAATTCATATTTGATCGAGATCTTTATCGAAACCTAGATTTAATCATATATTTGCATAACAAAAAAAATCATTTCTACTCTCTTTCGCATTTCCAATTTGTCCAATGAAAACAATACATAAGGTATTAATTAAAAGAAAAATAACTTCATTTTGACACGATGACATTTATTACAACTGTATACGTTGCAGTTTACAGTTATTCCAGAAGATGTGGACATGTTGATTGTGTATCAAAATAAAGTGAACAAACTTATTTGTATTTTAATTAAATAAATAATGCTATCACAAAGTGAAACCGGTTAGAAAACCTTTTTTTCGAAAAAATTATTTACAGATCAAATTCTAATTTTAAAATAAATAAAAATGTCAATGTAAAGAAAACCTTTGAATTTTCACTGCTTTATTAGATATTCGTACCTAGGTACTTTCCCTTCGCTCAAAATGCCTGCATATCTGGAACCGTTTTTCTTATTCAATTGAAATACTCGTAAGTAACAAGGCTATCTAATTAAAATCATTTTAAAATGCTTCCTAATTGCATTTATATACTCGTATCTCTATGTCTAGATGATGGAAATGACGTCGTGAGAGCTAAAAACATTTTATTTTGGTTTATTCGGGAAACAAACAGTTACGCATATTTTATTTTTAAAAAAAATTTCAAGGTTCTTGGAAAGTTTTGTGTTTTATAATTTTAAAACGGTGACTGAAACCTTAGTATTTATGATTCTGTCGAGATAATCTAGCTATAATCTAATAATGAACATGAGACAACACAGTCCTCCTTTACTAGTTGATTCAGTGTGAACCAGTGAAGTTTCCGCATTAGATATATAATTAAAAAAAAACGTTAATGATTAAAAAGCGACATAAAGTGGATAGATAAAGAAAATCATAAGAAAAATACATAGGTAAAAAGGATACAAGAATTATATAGAGAATTAAAAGTATATGGAGAATGTAAAATAAACTGTATACAATTAATACACACATCATAAAATAATAATAACAAAATTATGAAAAATAAAGAATGTAAAACAACATAACAATTATTATAAGCAATAATTGTCAGCCTGAAACACTCATTTACATTGAAAAATCTTCCGAGAAAAGATACTTGCCGCCAACGGGACTTGAACCCGTGTCCTTCTGATTGCCGGTCGGATGCTCTGACCACTGAGCTATGGCGGCTTATCAAATACCCGCCAAATAATTCAATATATACTAGTGTTTCATTCAACAATTACTGCTTATTATATTTAAATATAAGCAGTAATAGTAAGGAAGCGGCAATCAGAAGGACACGGGTTCAAGTCCCGTTGGCGGCAAGTATCTTTTCTCGGAAGATTTTTCAATGTAAATGAGTGTTTCAGGCTGATAATTATTGCTTATAATAATTGTTACCCTTTGTGCTATGCATAAAAATCTTGTCTAAACATAATAATTAAAACAACATAATTAAAATTAGAAATATAACTTAAAAATCTCACGCACGGTAGGAGTAGATTGGTTTAGTAATTAATATTTTATGTAAATACACTTGCTAAGACCTTTAAATTACTGAGATAAAAAGTTTTTATAAGTTAGGTAAAAAGACACCACAGCTCGCCGTACGGCAGTTTTAGCAGTTGGTTTTTCTTGTGTTCACCTATGTTTACGTAATTAAGTAGTAGCGTTACTAAGTGTTTAGTAGAACACACATTAGCAAAAGATTATCCGCTATAAATTACGTTTTATTTACATAGAATATCAGTGTTTGATCCTGCATACATCTATCCCTAAAATATTATTACATTATCTTACACAAATCAAAACACTCCGTCTTCTTGGTCTGCCGCACAAATCACATCTCCATGGAGATACAAAATGGCTCTCTGCACGGTCAATCGGGCGTGCAGGTTATATCTGCCGGCGCACACCGGATTCAACGTTTCCGCCTTGGCTTCATAAAGGATGTCACTTTGATTCCATCAGCATGATAAACAGATCAGCGATCAAAGCCTCCGGGGTGTAAAGGGGGTGCGGGTGCCGCGAGGGGTGGGTCGCCCTTTCATCCTTAATGGGCGCAGCGGGTGGATAACGAGGGAACAGAGACACTCCACTTATTAAGTATTTACCTCACTGACTCTGGGCACAATGATACACCTGTATTATATTGTAAGGGAAGATGACTGAATTATTGCTATTTGAAGTTTCGAAATCAAAATTGGCCTAAGTTAAAATATTATAATATATGATGTGATTACTATTTATAGTGCCATTCCTAGAAGTTTAACTGTCATGTAAATACAAACAATCAAGAAGATATATATTAATAGTTTAACTGTCATGTAAATACAAACAATCAAGAAGATATATATTAATAGTTTAACTGTCATGTAAATACAAACAATCAAGAAGATATATATTAATAGTTTAACTGTCATGTAAATACAAACAATCAAGAAGATATATATTAATAGTTTAACTGTAATGTAAATACAAACAATCAAGAAGATATATATTAATAATTTATTACGAATGCTTAAGGCCCGGTAGTAAGCGCTCAAAAAGAAGAAGGAAAGATATGAAAGCACGAATTTTAGAGAGAGCGCGCTAATATTGAAATCGATAATATTTAAGCGAAAATTGTGAAATTGTTTAATAAATCACGACTCGTTCAGAAAACAGCAAAAATAGCAAAAAGAAACACTGCATTTTTTCTTACATATAACTAAAAATGTGTTCATAATAATTTTCGGAGCATACTTTGCGGTTTTTTTCTATCGAGGGAATTTCATATTCTTACCGTTTCGGTGTAGCGTAGGATATTATAATTAATAGATATTATTAATAGATATTATCTTCTAAAATAACATACATTTTTTTTGTAACTTAAAAACTTAAAGTTTTCAAGAGAAATATGTTACAAAATGGTAGAAATTCGGAATGCCGCGACATTTTCTAAAAAAATTTTCTCTGTACAAGGGAGAGTCTGTACAAGGAATCATTTTATCAATTTATTTAGTACGTCACTTTGGTTGCATAAGATTCTAACTTCACTATTCCTTGTTCTGAGGTATGAGGTGTCAAAGTTGGCAAAAACGAATTACCACAACAATATAACAATTTCTGACTTATGTATTCATTATTTAATTTATAAAACCGTTTATTTATAAACTTATTCTATTATGTAATTATTATTACGCGTGAGAGCGATTTCGCCTTCTGCAGGCACGACAAGGCTGACAAGGCAAGACAACACCTTCAGAAGGCGGAACAGCTGTCAGGCATAAAAATAATTACATAGCAAAACTCGTTTATAAGCAAACGGTTTTTGTAAATTAAATAATAATATTCTAAAAAATATATTTTATTTAATAGATTATGAGAATTCATCTTTGCAAACTTTCTTACCTCAAAACATGATAAGGCGAAGTTTATAGAATCCTACCCAATCAAAGTGACGAACTAAACTGCGCGTCGTAACGACCAACTTTTATATAAAGTACGTAAAGATATTTTGTCAGATACAAACAGAATGGCAATTGCAAAAGGTTCAAAGTGATGTTATAAAATAAAATAATTTTTTATAAGCTAGATGTAAGAACTTTATCACAAGTATCTACGGAAACAAGGGCGGATTTAGGGGGGGGGGGGGCTCGTGCCCCCGTGCCCCCCCCCCCCCCCCAGACGATTTTTTGTGTACTGTGGAGATTCCATCACAGAACAGAAAACTGTCTTTATTAAATATTGAATTTTTCTATTCTTTTGACACTTTCATAAACCTTCCTATACATACTTGAACTTGTAGAAATAAACTTGAAGTATCATATTTCTAACAGTAATTGTTGATTTTTTGGGCGTACGCCCCTTGTGCCCCCCCCCCAGAAAAAAATCCTAACAGTAATTGTTGATTTTTTTGCCCGTCCGCCCATTGGGCCCCCCCAGAAAAAAATCCTGGATCCGCCCTTGTACGGAAATACAACAAAGATGGTTTTAAAAATTATTTTGGTTATAGAAATAAGTAAAAGAAATGGTTTTGCATTCAAGGATCATTTAAAAAAACATCAGTTCGAACCTGGACCGATCAAGGTGACGATAAATAGTATTTAACATAACATCTTTATACGATCCAACCCGTAAGAAATAATAAACCAGATGAAATATTTTTTATTTTTCATGTTATGGTAATCAAACTTTTATGTAGGTATATGACAAATTGTTTGAAAAATATTATCAAAACCTTTGTTCATTCTGAGAATTACGTTTTAAATAGCCCAATTCCATGGTAATTACTCTTTCCCTTGCGCTTAACAGAAGATGTGATAATAATACGAGTATAAAACCAATTATATTAACATCTTTAATTTTCTTTAAGGTCCTAGGAATGTAATAGGAAGCCTGATATATGTAATTTTCAAACACTTGTTTGTTCTCTAAGAATAAAAAAGTATGTTTCATTTGCCTTTATATAAGGAACATATAGATACCTATATAATATTATATATGTATACATATATACATACAGCCCTTGAGGGAAAATTATCTATTATAGGCCTCCTGTTTTTTTTTTTTTTTGCATTATCTCCACACGGAAAGCCTCGAGGGGATTATTTTTTTCAGGGAATATAATAATTGTAAGAAAATAATACCTCTCGGGGTCTGTGTCATCTCTGGGAATGCTGTGTGGAAGGTCATTTTGAAAGGAAATGAAGGAGAGAAAATTCTGAGAAGGAAAACAGTATGAAGGGTGGGTAGAAATCTGGAGGTCAGGATGTTTGGGAGTGACGGACGAATGAATCCATCCCTTCCGCTGCGGTGCAAGGCGATGATCCGAAAGAGACCTGCTGGAGAAAAAAAGGTCTCACTCCACCAGTCTCTCCCGATTCAGCCTGCCACGCAGTTGGTTGGCAGACGCATCCGCCACCAAGACCCGGACAAACCTGACGCCATAAACCCGGACGCGTATTTACAATCCCTACCGCGTTTCAGTCGCTTTAAATTTTCAATATCAAAATTTATATATTTAGAAATAAAATTATTAATTTCTAATATACACATTGGAAAGATTCTTTTATCTAGATTTTAGTTTTTGTTTTTGCAAAGTGATAAAAATTATCAATATTGAGGTGAATTTACAATATATGGGAATAATATGAAAATTTAAATATTTAGAAATAAAATTGTTACTTCTTCTAACACAGCAAATGTTAATTTCTAATATACACATCAGAAAGATTATTTTATCTAGATTTTAAAACAATTTTTGTTTTTGCAATTTTGATACAAAATAACCAATATAGAGGTATATTTAAAATGTAAATTGTCGTTACCGCGACTGAATCGGTATAGGTTTTGTAAGTACGCAACCTGGACATACCCCTGCTAACCGTATACCGTGCCAAACGTAGTCACCATTTGGGGTGACCTATGACCTACGAGGTGTTGATTTTCCAATAAATGGGTTCCGGGGCGGCGGTACCCATGTGGAGCTAATGTAAAATTTTAAAAAAAACCTAGTCTTCCACCTTTGACATACGTGTAGGTATGTATAAATATTATTCAACTCGTATTCTCCCAATTCTTATGTTACACGCGCACGCAACGTTTCTTACGCTAGCAACTGAATTAAATACATTTGTTATCCAATTTTTTAATTTTATTTTTTAATTTATTAGGAACATTTACAGGTTAATAACATTACATGCATAACATTACATAGGTTACAATCCAATAACAAATGTTCACATCATGCCCAAATAATAAATAAAAAGTAAATTTTTTTTCTTTGCCTAATATTATAGAGATAGGAACTAAATAAGTAAAAAAGACTCCTGATAGAAGAAACAATGCGCCACCAAAACTGCTAGAGGAATTTGCTGAAAAAACGACTAGAGACAATCTAATCTCTAAAAGGAAAAATATTAGTTATGAAGATATAAAAGACATCACTACTGAAACAATCTATATTGCAGAAGAATTGAGCCCATATCAAAGGGAACTGCTCTGGAAAACAAAAAAAGCTGCCAAAGAAAAATACTATTCTTACGTTTGGTGTAAAGATGGAAAAATAATGACTCGAAAATTGCCAAACGAAAAAATAATCTACATCAAACATATAGATGATATTAAAAATATTGTGTAAAAAAGGCACTTCGAAACAACATTTATGAATTAAAGTAAAAAATGACTGACACTATACGAACCTCGGAACCAAATGACCTATCAATGATAAACAACAACTCTTTTAATATATTGCACAAAAATATAAGAAGCATCAGAAAAAATTTTGATGAATTACAAATTTTACTGAAATATTTAAAAGTTAATCTACACATAATAATACTTACTGAATGTTGGATAAATCATAAATACATGAATTTGGAAATAGCTGGATATACCACCTACTCAAGTTTGAATAATAAAAGACAAAACGAAGTTGAGGAAATTATTATCACAGATGCCAATTGTCTAAAAATTAAAGTCGGAAAAGAAAAGGTTATATTAGCAATCTACCGATCGCCTTCAACAAGAAACATCGACCCATTCCTTAAATCCGTAGACGAGGAACTCTGCCTTCTAAAAGACACGAAAAACATATTTTTTATTGGAGATGTAAATATAAATATCCTAGAAAATGGACATCCCAAGAGAATTCAATATCTGCAGATGCTAGCATCCCATGGACTGGTAAGCTTAATAAATGTACCTACCCGAAAAGTGGACAGCACTGAAAGTTGCATAGATCATATAATGAGTAAAACAAAAGATATTACTCAAACTATTGTATTTAACTCAACTATAACAGATCATTATACAACTATACTTTCAATAAAAATAAACAAGTCAAATAAAATCAAGAAAAGACCACAAGCAATAGAAAAAAACTGAAATAAACTGGAATGACATTAAACACAATCTACAATGTACCGATTGAAAAAAACTGCAAAGTATGAACAACGCAAATGCTGCATGGAATTTCTTCATAGAACTCTTTCAGAATAATATTCTCTCTAATACCACAAAAATTATTAAGAAAATCTCACATAAAAATGTACACATTAAACCATGGATTACACAGAATGTTATAAACTGCACAAGAAAAAGAGACGAGTTACACAAGAAACTAAAGAAAAATCCATACGATATACACATGTTAAGATTCTACAAAAGATATAGAAACATTTGCAAAAAAGTTATTACATATACAAAAGAAACCTACTACAAGAAAAAAATTGTAGAATGTAAACAAAATCCCCGGAAAATGTGGCAAATAATTAATGAAATAACCAGTTCTAAATCTGCTACCATGACATCAATTGACGTGCTGAATATAAACAATGTCCCAAGGACATACGCTGATAATCCTGACCAAATTCTTGAATACGTCAATAAATTTTTCATAAATATAGGATCAAATCTAGCAAAGCAAGCTACACAATGTAATGACGCTATACTAATAAATGAACCCCCTGAACAAGGAAAGAAACTCGAGTTTAAGCAAATTACAGCTGATGATATCAAAAACACAATTTCTTCTCTAAAATCAAATGTTTCTTCGGGGGAGGACTTAATTACAACCAATGCAATAAAATATCTCTGTAAAGAACTTATCGTACCTCTAACATACTTAGTCAACCTGTCTATAACTGAAAGCATATTCCCTACGGCTCTCAAAAAAGCTACTGTTATACCAATTTTTAAACAAGGATGTAAAAATGACGTAAACAATTACCGACCAATAAGCCTACTCAACACATTTTCAAAAATATTGGAGAGAATATTAAAAAAACAACTCTTATCCTATTTAGAAGACAATAAAATATTATCGGAAACACAGTATGGTTTTAGGGAGAACTTAAGTACTAGTGACGCCATAGAAAAAATTACAGATATGATCACTAAAAGTTTAGACAGTGGAGAAAAAACTTTAGCAATCTTCATAGACTTACAAAAGGCTTTTGATACAATAAACCACAAAATACTTTTTGCTAAACTTACAAAAATTGGTATGACAAATACAACACTAAACTTGCTAAAAAGCTATATGATGGAGTGTACACAGAGCGTTCAAATTAATAAGAGAAAAAGCGAACCTCTTCTAATCAACCATGGCGTACCGCAAGGAAGCGTACTAGGACCAATATTGTTTTTGATATACATCAATGATATCTGTAACCTAGAAACAAGAGGAAAAATTATTAGTTTTGCTGATGACACAGTCATTTTATTTAACGAAAAAGATTGGATAAATACTTACAAAGAAGCGGAACACGGGCTTAGTCTCCTGCAAACCTGGCTTAAAAGAAACTCCCTCACGCTTAATGTTAATAAAACAAAATATCTTACATTTTCTATAACAGCCAGAGGGCAGCCGTCGGAGGACTTAAATCTCAAATTACACTCATGCCAAGGAATTTATCAACAAAATCAAGGCTTATCATGCCTCTGTCCCACTATAGCATACTCCAAAAGCATCAAATATCTTGGAATTGAAATTGATGATAATCTCCGATGGAACTCACAAATTGACGTAATTACAAAAAAACTAACCAGGTACATATACTTCTTTAGAAACATTCGTAATATCCTCAACATAAACGATATTAAAAAAGTATACTATGCTTTGTGTCAATCACAAATAAAGTACGGTATAACTGGATGGGGGTCTGCTTTGAGCACTCACACAGAGCGACTCAATATAGCCCAAAAAGGAGTACTGAAGACAATACTGAAAGTTCCGGTTAGAACTCCGACGGAAGAAATATTTAATAACTTTCAAGTCTCAAAATCTATCTATCAAATCAAAAATATAAAGGAAATGAATATATTTAAAACAAAAGTAAAAATATGGCTGAGAGATCAAAGTGATAATAAAATTACAAACATCATGAAGACGATATAAAGACAATCCATAACCAAATACAAATATTTTAAAAAACTACAGGCCACCTCAGAACAGGAAATCCTAGTGAGGAGGTCTGTGAAAAAAAAAGAATCTATACTTACTTATTATATACATCATACATACATGTACATACATGTACAAATAAACTATCTAAACATGGTCTGTATATACTGTCTAATACTGTGTGATACAATAATGGGTAATAGAAATACTTACCTACTGTCTACGTAGGTACTTAATTGGACGTTGTTACGCATGTAGATTATAGGTAGAAGTGAATTTATTCAAACTGAATTGTCAAAGCCACCTCGTTAATTTTGTACCATTATGCGTGAAATATTAACAGTCGGTACGAGTACTTCTGCTTTATGTGATTGTCACGGAATACTTGTTTGGTCTACTTGAAAGATATTCGTACATCAATCGAAACATAATATAATATAACACATCGTATACAATCGAATGAACACATGCCAAAGTGTTGTTTTAACATCGGTATTCGAATGAGCGAAAAAAGAGTGGGAAAGCGTAACATAAAAAAGTTTTAACGAGATGTTAAAATATGTTGGAAAAAAATATTATTTTCAGTGATTTTCTAATTGGGGCTAGGAGCTGTTTTAAGTACCCACCTACCTAATTATATTATGTTCTGACTTCTACAAGTTTTATTTATTTTATACGTCAGAAGTTGTGAAATCGACTGAATTTACAAGCGTGGAATAATATTGTTAATTTTTCGTGCACTGAGATATAACATTATCTTAAGTTAGGTAGAACTTGTTAAGATCTTTTAACCATTTTATTTTTCTTTTCATTCCTTCCTAATGAAAATATACTCGTAGGTATATTATTTTCTGCATTTCCTCATTTATACAAAACTAGCGGAACTCAATTATACAAAACCCGGCATGCGTTGCTATGCCATTCAATAAAGAAATTGTTTCTCCCTGCGTGTCCTTTCTATTCGTCCCGTTCCCCTTCCACATCCCCTTCCTCTCCCACGTCCCCTTCCCCTCTCGCGTTCCCACTCCACTCCCCCCTTCCACAGTCCCGCGAACCCCCTTCCCGGATTCCCCTCCCCCCCTCCCGCGAACCTTCTTCCCGTGTTCCCCTCTCCCCTCCCACATTCCATTCAGTCCCGGTACATTCAGTTTTCAAACAGCTCGCGTGCCATCTATTGCAATTTTTTATACAAATTTCATAACGCCAGAGCTCACCGGTAATTTTATACAAACCTTGTCCTGATAATGACAAACACAATAAAAAAGAATTATCCAATTTGGTGCTGTCGTTCGGAAGTTATGCGCGTACATACATTTCGGCGATTCATTTTTATTTATATAATATAAATAATATATATATAGATATAGAAGAAGATAGAAGATTGATAGATAGATAGATTTATATTAGGTGCCTATTAAGGGGCCATCTATAAATTACGTCACACCTTAAGGGGGGGGGGGAGTAGAGAAGAGTGACATTGTGTGACAATGGGTATTGGGGGGGGGGTCATCAGCTCTGTGACGTCACAAGTTAAAAAAATAATTACGGTTTTCATTATTTTTAGATGTAAAATTGCAAAATATGTGACGTCACACTAGGGGGGAGGGGGTCTCAAATATGACGATGTGCGACAGGGACGGGGTGAGGGGTAAAAAAATCATGAAATTCGTGTGACGTAATTTATGGATGGCCCCTAACCTACTATTTTACGCTACTGTTTACATTGCTGATACAAAACGAACTCGGGCATATTACAAACCAGTCAATAAACTAGTTGTTAACTAGCCTACCTATCCTATCTATACCTATTTGTAGAAAAGTACAACATTTCTTTTGATTATTTTTCAGTAACACATGTTTCCCTTTGACTTTTCAGAGATGTCTACAAGCTGGTATAATTATTACGTAGATAGGTACCTACCTACTTATGCATCTAAGTAATTAACATTCCCATTTTGATAAATAGCTATGTAGGTAGGTACTTAGGTACGTACTTTTCCGAAATTTCAACATACTTCTATCAGAACAAACATTTTTTTGAAAATTCCCTCGAATCAAGTTCAAATCGTATCGTATAGGTAGATAAAGTTAGGTTGTTCTTGTACCTACTCGGTAATAATTATGGTAGCCAGTACCTCCGGAATACATATCCTTGCAAAGGGTATTGACTGTGACTGTGGGTGTAACATGTAAGTATACCTACCTCCATACATCATGAATTCGAAAGTTTCCCGATTAATGTACGAATAGAGGAAGACGTAAAATCCGAGGAATTATCTCAATAAATGAATGCACAAGTAAATCTCCGGCCAATGGAAGAGATGGGCGGTGCATGGGCGGGTGAGGTGAGGAAGGAAGAGGAGACAGGGCGGGGGCGGGCGAGTGGGCGGGGCTGCTGGCTTCTCAAATACTTTGCTGAAATTATAATTACTATCGATTTGAAGAGTCAAAAACGTGATATCCTGAAAGACTATACTAGCAATAAAGCTGAGATTAGAACCTGACTACAATAAATTCAAAAATAAATTAAACAATAATATCTTAAATAATTTAGCTGCCTAGATTAACATTAACAATTAATTAACATCACTTAATCAATAATACATTTTACACTCCATCCATCTAATCTACCTTCATATCTTCCCACAATCCCATTGCTAATTTTGCTAATTTAAAAACTATGTAAAATATTTCAAACTTAATCTGAATTATATACCTAATCGAATTACTATTATTGTCAAGCATGTTATATATATAATTCCAATCTGTTAACTTCACCTGCCATAACACAGGAACATCCCTAGCATGGCAGGTGAAATAATACTAAAACATGTTTCTTTTTTTCGTGAAATAAACAAATAATAAAGAAAAAATGAATGTGGATGTTAAAGTTTTCACACAATTTGCAAAGTTCATCGCAACTCGTACTATCTTCGTAGCAATAGAATGTTTATCTTCATGAGAAAATCTGGATGATGCCCTCAAATTATAAAGAAAAAACTTACTGAGTATTTTCTCAGTAGGTTTCTTCCTACTGAGGATTACCAGACTCAGGTTCCTATCTTAATATTATCGTAACTAATTTCTTCGCTTGTACCTAAAGACTATATACCCATTTTAGAGTTTTTTCCACTTAACCGTTTGGCCTTCTATCTGTCTGTAAATTTCTTTGTACGTTGCGTTCCCAGTTTCCAAAATCTGCCGCATCCGCTTTATTATTCAAGCAAGCCTTACTTTGAATAGATTACTAATTTTGACTAGATAACTAATTTCGACTAGATAACTAACTTTGACTAGATAGTCAACTTTGACTAGATAGCCAACTTTTACTAGATAGCCAACTTTGACTAGATATCCAACTTTGACTAGATAACTAACTTTGACTAGATATCCAACTTTGACTAGATAACTAACTTTGACTAGATATCCAACTTTGACTAGATAACTAACTTTGACTAGATAGCCAACTTTGACTAGATATCCAACTTTGACTAGATAACTAACTTTGACTAGATAACTAACTTTGACTAGATATCCAACTTTGACTAGATAACTAACTTTGACTAGATAGCCAACTTTGACTAGATATCCAACTTTGACTAGATAACTAACTTTGACTAGATAGCCAACTTTGACTAGATATCCAACTTTGACTAGATAACTAACTTTGACTAGATATCCAACTTTGACTAGATAACTAAATTTGACTAGATATCCAACTTTGACTAGATAACTAACTTTGACTAGATATCCAACTTTGACTAGATAACTAACTTTGACTAGATATCCAACTTTGACTAGATAACTAAATTTGACTAGATATCCAACTTTGACTAGATAACTAACTTTGACTAGATATCCAACTTTGACTAGATAACTAACTTTGACTAGATATCCAACTTTGACTAGATAACTAACTTTGACTAGATATCCAACTTTGACTAGATAACTAACTTTGACTAGATAGCCAACTTTGACTAGATAGCCAACTTTGTAAGAACATTATTCGACGAAATTTGGATTTTCGGCAGCTGGCTGGTTAAAGGCCCTTAAGGATTGCTACAATACCTACGTCATTAAAAATACTAATATCCGTTTACAACGCGCGAACTGAATGTTCCTATATCATTGAAGAAGAAGATAACAGTAATAATCTAAACAAAAATATGAAAGCGAACAAGACACAGAAAAATAAAAAGGTTAACGCCGCCCTGAGAACCATTTGTTGGATAGCCTGCAATAGGTCCTGCCATAGGTCCTGCCATAGGTCACTGCAATTGGTTCGCTACGTTTGGTGACATTGTAGGGGTACTCGGGCTCATGGTGTGAGAATTGTCCGGGTCTTGGCGACCCGGACAATTACGACCCACCCATGTTCTTTTTACTTCCCGGAACTTCCTCTTCTTCGTTTCCTTAAAAAGACCCTCCACACAGTCATCTCCAAAGATGACCAAGGCCCCGAGGAAAATATTTTTTTCCAGGGTCTGTGTGTAAAAAAAAATTGAAGGATAATGTAATGCTAAATTTTATCCTTAGCACACGTTCGTTTAATTATTTTATTTTATTATATTCTTTGGTTTTATGCCCTGCTAGGACTTTACATGGATTATTATAAAGACAGAATACTCGTATAACTAGTGCGACCTATCGAAAATTACTCAAAAGTTTTTATAGCACAAAGTTAGTAGAATTAATCATGTATTAGTAAATCATATAACAGTAAAACAAAGACGTTGTTTGGTTCTGAGCCCAGGACCAGGAGTTATTTCCAAATGGGGGCTACACTTTTATGCATAACTTGCCATGATCTTGCGACAAAATTTCTCGATCGAGCGCATGGCATAGAAGCGAAAAAAATCGTTGAAAACCTGTGAAAATGTAAAGAAAGCATGCCAAGAAGAATCGAGGCCATCATTTTAAAGTCAATTTAAATAAAGTTACTATTTTTAATCATCTTAAGAGGGAATAGCCGGAGAAAACCGGAAATATTTCATTTTTAAATCAAATTTTAGACGTATTGACTCTTTAAAATAAAAAACACTAAAAATTATAAATTGATTTCGAAAGATTGTTCTTTTAACTAGCAAAGATTGTTGGGAGGCGGGAATGGGTACCGCCGCCCCGGGAACCTTTATTGGATAACCAACACCTCTACCATAGGTCACCCCAAGTGGTTCGCTACGTTTGATGATTTAACAGGGGTGCCCGGGTTCATGGGGTGAGGTTTGTCTGGGTCCTGGAGGCGGATGACCGGGATACACTGAACCCCAGATTACTACCCACCCTTTACCCCATAAATCTCCTCTCCTTCCTTTCCTTAAAAAAAACCCCTCCACACAGCATCCCCAAAGATGACATAGGCCCTGAGGGAAATTATTTTCCTCAGGGCCTCCTGTGTGGAGCTCATGTAAAAAAAAAAAAGAGTTTTAAATTTTGAGAAAATATGTTTATTTTTAGTATTAACAGGTTACACCATTGGTCGTAGGCCGATTTGTTAATTTTTCACACAAAATTTTGTATTATACAACACACATTTTAAATCATATAATCAGGCAGCAAAATAAATCCATAAATTATCTGGAAAAGCTACGTCTCAGAATTTTTATTTTAGTTTAAATAAAATCATTTAAAAAAAGATCCGCGCACATGTTTTGTGACGAAAGTACCTACTCCAGTTTGTCTATTTATTTACGGTCTTACAAACTAATATATTTAAGATTTTTCTACTTTCTTATTTTGCTTAGATATTATTGAAAAATAATAAATACTTATGATCAAAAAATAATAACAAAAAGTAAAAATATTTTAATAGTTTTATCAGCATTTTTGGATGTAGGTATAAATTAAAGCAAATTTTTAATGAAATAAAATCGATATTGAGTTATAATTTTAAAAAGCTGACCCGGAGAATAATTAATATTTCTCGTTGTAACCCCCCTGTACGGTCGTAAGAACATCTTTCGACGAAATTTGGATTTTCGGCAGCTGGCTGGTTAAAGGCCCTTAAGGATCGCTAAAATACGTCATCAAAAATACTAATTTCCGTTTACAGCGCGCGAACTGAATGTCCCTATATCATTGAAGAAGTAACAGTAATAATCTAAACAAAAATATGAAAGAGAACAAGACACAGAACAATAAAAAGTTAACAGTCGCAACTGGGATTCGAACCCAGAACCTCTCGTCTATAAATAAATATTCCTGTGTGAAATTATTCAACTTCGATGAACTCAAATTTTATTTTAAGTTAAGTGTCGTTTTCAAATTTGGAATCAGTTGTGTGAGTAATATGATATTTTATTTTCCCATATTAATATAATATTTTAAGAGAAAATTATTTTTTTATATGGCGTTTTCAAAATTGAATTTAAAATGTTATGGGTCTGCGGAAGTGCAAAAATAAAGTAGGTACACGTAACAACAGCATGTCTTAATTTCACCATAAACTTAACATTGCACAGTGGCGCTAATAATTTGATCACCATTGTAGTTAAATCAATTTCGTGTCCTATCATATCAAAGTGGCGTCAGATGCTATTATGAAGTAGGTATTACCTTAGCATTATCATCCTGAGTCGTAAAATCCAGATTAAGTTAGGAATAAGATAATTAGTAAGAATGGAAATCTCTAGCCAGGTCGGTGATCGCGGCCTGCGATGCGATGCTGTGGGGTGGCAGGAGGGTGGCGATCGATGGGTGCCGATCCAATTAAGCTCCACCGCGCGTTGAATTTTTGATCCTATGGGAAACAATGAAATGTTTTGAGACTAAACAAAATTACAGCCTGTCCCCCTACATCGCTCCCTCCCTCCCTATTTCCTCCCTCCGTCCCTCTAAACCCTGTGAACTGCAGCCTTGCGGCAAGGGGGTGTAATTTTAAAAATTAACACTGTTAAAGTATGTTTTTTTACAATAATATTTTCACAATATTTTTTCATTTGATTTCTCTCTTTTCAGTATCACGTCTATCGCTATAAATGGCCAATACAAAACTGTTCTATAAACTATATCTTCGTACAAAAATTTAAATTTAAATTCATTTTCAGCTACAACATCATCAATGATCTCGTAGTTTTTAATCTTAGCACTTAATTATTACTATTAAGTTTGGTTTGAATAACTCGGTTTTATTTTTGAAGTGAAAACTTCTTTAGAGCCTTTTCTGTTTCCTCTTTGTGCGGTGCTTCGTAGTCTCCCCACATTTGTCTACTTTAGTTTTCGGAAGGTTTCACTTCAATATACCGCGTGTGAACTGCACACTTGTATTTTTTTATATACTCAGCAACATTATTATTTAATTTATAAAAACAGTTTATTTATAAACAAGTTCCGCCATGTAATTTATTATTCCACGTGACAGCTGTTTCGCCTTCTGAAGGCATTATCAAACTGTAGTTAAGCCACTTACATACGATATATTTATATTATTTTTACATAGGTAGGTGTGATTATTGTTTTTATTTTTATTATCTATGCCCGTGTTGATTTCCGAGTAAAATGTCGGAAATAATTCATGGATATTAACCCTTTTAAAGTTTCCCCAATAACTGAATCGTTTTAAATTGACTAAATGTCGAAGACGACAATATACCCTAAAATATATTCAGAATCTTAACGATGTAAGTAAAGAAGCCGTGTACACAAATTGCAACTCGCGACCCGGTGCATTGGACGGACCTAGGAAAATTAGACCGTAGCTACGGTCTAATTTTCCTACCAAACACTCTAAAATAATGTGGGAATCTTAACGACCGACGACGTAAGTCAGGACAGCGTGTGAACAAATATACGCCCAACCGCGGCACGGCGTATTGGAGAGACGTACGGTCTAATTCACCCTAGCAGGCTTGGAGATTCAACCTT
This sequence comes from Limnephilus marmoratus, assembly GCA_917880885.1. Lineage (NCBI taxonomy): Eukaryota > Metazoa > Arthropoda > Insecta > Trichoptera > Limnephilidae > Limnephilus > Limnephilus marmoratus. The sequence continues at coordinate 20,247,604 of OU862906.1, forward strand.
TCCGCCGGGATCATTTTAAGTAATTCTGAAGAACGTGTTACAAATATTTAAGATGTTTCTAAACGTTTCCCTCCCGAAGTTATTAATTCATCGTCTAGAAAAATAAAATCTTGGGTAAATTTTGGGGATCGCTGGCAACGGTTAATATGCACTTTTTTTGAAAAAATCTTTTGATTCACCGGTTATTCAATGCTTACCGCTAACTTTATAGTTGAAAAACGGGTTATAAAATTTTAAAATCGTTGTACGTAAAATATATTAATGGTAAGATATCATTTTTATTAATCTTAAAATAAAGAACTTACTTCCCCAGGAGTCTGTTAGAAAAAAAAGTTAGTTACGAATTCGCCGGAAATGATTAAAATGTGACTTTTGAGTAAACCCTCATTATCAGGGTATTGAACCGCCTTAAGTGGGTTATTCCCAAATGATGTCCTAAGCAGTCCTGGATTTGTCAATAGGCCTTATAGGCCGCGGCCTAGGGGCGGCAGAGTTCAGGGGGCGGCGCTCGCTTGCTTTGGTAAGCCGTTAAGTTTGTGTACGATTATAAAAAAAGTTACTGGGGATAGATAGAGTTTTCTATCTAAAAACCTTTAGACGCCCAGTGGTCCCGTACGGGACCGCGGTTTTGTATCGTTCAATGCCCAACCGTCCAATACGGGACGGGTGTGAATTGTGTGCGAATATTTTTTCACAAAAATGATTTGGCCGCGAACGAGCGTTTAAGGGGGGAAATAGGTGTAGGACTGCGTATTTTTTGTGATTTTCATGATTTTTTTTAAGACTATATATAATTTTTTTTATTTATACTTTGAAATCATTTTACACATACATTCAACAGTATATTCTAAAATTTTCAAATATTTTCCTCATAAAATAACGGATATATCAGCTGCCGCGCATTGTAAGTCACCATCCGGCTGGACAATTTGTGTAACTCCTGGCGGTCACAATTTTCATCCGAAATAAGTTTTTCAAAACAAAAAACCTTTTTTTAAGAGTGTTTCTTCTATTTGTACCTCACTTCTTATAAATAAATCGAAAATTAATATTTTTTTGAGAAATGTGAAAATTTAGAATGATTTTTTAATAAATTTATGAAAGCAGTCTTTTTTCCTTAGGAAAAAAAGTTAAAATAAAGATGTTGTTTCGGATTAAGGTTCAAATAGAGCGTATTTAAATTATGAAACTATCCGATGAGTTTGATAACGATTGATCAAAAACTGTAGGAGCTAGAGGTTACACAAATTCGAAAAAAGTGGTTTCGAGAAAAATGCGTTTGAAAAGAGTGGCAGTAAAATAGTAATAGTTCGACCGAGGAACACTCACTCAAATCGCATATAACTTTTAAATGGCGTCGGATTTCGGTTTGAAATTTTCAGAATATATTTTTAAATAGTTTTACAATCGATTTATGAAAAAAAAAATCTTTTCGAAGCCTCTACACCTATTTCCTCAAGAAACCTTTAGACGCGCAGTGATCCCGTACGGGGCCGCGGATTGCGTCGTGCGATTATGTTGCGATTATGGAATATTTCACAAAAAATGCTTGGACAGTGGGCTACCTTTATTTGGTTACTACCTAATCGTATTTTGGATTGACCAATTACCAGAGCAAGAAAACTTTGATTATTTCGAAGAAAGTGCAATTGAAATTAGCGCGCTTTAGCAATATCAGAGTGACATTAAGAGTAAAATGACCCTAAGCGAAAAAATTTATAGACGAAACATCAAATGGGGATATTTAAACAACCTACTGACTGAGAGCTGAATTAGAGAGAAGAAACTTGAAAGAAAAAAATTCATTTAAAAAAAATGGGTGAACTTTCAACACAAAGTGTCCTAGAAAAAGCTCAGTCTCTTGAGCAGTACTATACAATCAAAGATTTAGAAGACGATTTAGTTCAGGAACATATAGACTTTCAAGGTCACATTCATCTAATAAGACGGCAGAAAAACCTGAATCTACATCATTACTGAATATTTTCAAGGAAAGTTTTTGAGGAAACAATCTCCGTGCAACGTTTACCCAAACTTGGATATAGCTCTCCGCGTCGCACTTTGCACTCCGGCCACAAGTTGTTCGGGGGAAAGGAGTTTTTTCCGTTGGGAGTGCAATAAAATTCAAATAAATGGAATATTTCTGAACGCATCCGAAAATTAAAAACTGTTTTCGAAAGGTGATGAAACACGCTTTCAAATTTTATAATTCGAAGTAATTTTTGAAATATAACATTTATGCATGCAAACATAAAATATTGTAAAAATGGCTCACCTCACGTTTTTTTTAATAAAAATTACTGATAACGTTACAAAATAAAAACACATACATCTTTTATTAGACAATTGTGTTATAAACGTTGTTGTCACACTACTTTACTTTTTTGTCGTTTCATGTAAAAATAATGAATAAAGATAGAGATAGAATAGACGGGCTTGAATTCATCATTCTGTACATTTGATGTACAGAACTTTCTTCTGTTAGACATATTTAGTATTCCGTACCAGCAGAGGTCAGGCGAGTATGCTCGCGTCTCTGGAAATTATAGCAATATCGGACAGGTTTATTTTGGGCACGTTGCACTTGGATTTCGGTTTTTTCAATAAAGAGGGACCATCCCAGACTCGTAAGCAGGAGTGGAGGTCGCATCAATTTTCAAATATAGCCTGACCAGCAGATCACGGCATATCATCATCGCTACGCCCATACTTATAACACATCATCTGTCTGATATAGTAATGTAGACCTGATATAGTAATGTAGACCTGATATAGTAATGTAGACCACGCCCAAAACCGCGAGCTACGTATAGCGTGGTCTGACAGTAGGTACCTTAATTCGGTAGGTATACGAAGTATTAGCTTGACAATGTAATACAAATAGATAAAAACCTTCACAGTATTTGAAAAATTATACCTACACCTCATGTTGATACTTGAATTATCGTGTGTTTATTTTTGATTACATTTGCTTTTTTTAATATTCACTAAATCCCCACCAATATCTGATTTGCATTTAGCGCCATACGGCGAAAATATTTTTATAAGACTTTTTTCGTATTTTATTTTATTTTTAATATCAAAAATATATTTGACAAATACATTGCCTTGACATCACATCTCTTTCACTAAAAAACCATCACAACTGTTTATAACATTAATTATATCTATATTGGCAGTAAAAACTCTCAAACGGTGAGCTCTGGCACAATGAAAATTGAAGTGCTCTCTTGACTTGAAGTCTTGAATTAACGCGGTTCACAACCCTAATAATTTTTTTTTGCTCATAACTCACATTTTAATAATTTCCGGCGAATTCGTAACTACAATAACTTTTTTTATTTCCATGCCGCATAAGGCATGCGAGTTATTTATCTTTTAGATTAATAAAAACAGTACCTAACCATTAATATATTTTACTTAAAACGATTTTAAAACTTTGTAATCCGTTTTTCAACTATAAAGTTAGCGATAAGAACCAGAATTTATTTTTCTAGACGATGAATTAATTAGTTCGGGAGAACAACATGGAGACACATTTTAAATATTTGAAACAGAATTAATTCACTTCAGAATTAATTAAAATGAACGCGGCGGAAAGGTCCAATCTCTAGGCCTGCTAGGATGAATTCGACCGTACGTTCGTCCAATACGCCGTGCCACCGCGTATGTTTGTTTATACGCTTTCTTCAATCACATTATTTTTCTGCTTCTTCTTTTCTTTGATACAGCAAATTCGACAGTAGTTCCGTCCAATACACGGGTCGCGAGTCGCAATTTGTATACACGGCTTCTTTACTTACGTCGTTAAGATTCAGAATAAATTTTAGGGAATATTGTCGTCTTAAAAGTATTTTCTATTGGCAAAGTTTTTTCCACCACTGACTGCAGTTCTTTGAAATTTCTATATCTACAACTCAGAAAAAATATGGCAAGAATTCACACAGTTGCTGTTGTTATCTAGTACCTAAAGCCGGTATATTTATGAAAATTATTGCTTTAACCCGAGCAATAAATCAGGCAATGCTAATTCACACGTCACAGAAATTTTGTCTTCATTTTGATAGGTATTCTAACGATATCGGACTGTGAGACTAAGCATTTTTGGCAAACTCATCTTAATAGATGATTACCGAAGAATGTTTGTTGTTTTATCCATTCATCCATATTGACACTACTCTGCAATCTCCCACTTAGATTCGTTTAGCCTAAAATATACCAGGGGTTAGTACAGGGGCAGCGATGTTGGGGTTTGTTTTCAATACCACATCACCCTTCTACACACCCCCATCCCCATCGACCGCCCCATTCTGGTCGCCCGAGGTTTATTGATGTAAAATATTAAATGAACCACATCGGGCGAAATTTGAATTTGGTTACTTTTTTTACAATGCGGATATTTATATATTAATCTCACTTGCTGATCACTGATCATATCTACGTGTTGCGTAATAATTTATGACTAGCAGTTAAAAACCCACACCGCAGGTTTTTGCTGCTAGGCCCTGCGGGCGACTTTTAGTTCCACTTCGCCCAGTTTGGGTGTTGGTGATCATTTTATATTATTTTTACCTTAAACACGATGGTATTTATCCACAAAATATTGAACAACACGTTACCAAAATACTTCTCAAATGAAATTGTATACAATAAAGACATTCACAGATATAACACAAGGACGTGCAAGGAAATCAGGCTACAAAAAAAGGACAAAGCGAATACGCAGAACAGTCTACTGTACAAGGGAATGAAGTTGTATAACACGCTACCAGAAACTTTAAAGTCCACACCAATTGGAAAGTTCAAGATGTATTGTAGGAGCTACATAAAACTTGAAAAAATATAGTGAATATGAAATATTTTAATCAATTAGAAATTTTGTAAACTTCAATGTACAAATTACTAAAATAAAAATTATTATTATTATATATCCGATAAGAAACGGTTTAAAAAAAACGATTCCTCGGATCCACTGTGATCCAGTGACAGTTAGTCACCGAGACAAAGTAACCTCGACGGGCTTTGACGTCATATGTATCTAATATATATAGCCGCGTGGTACTATTATTCACAACTGCCAATTACAATAATAATCATATTACCTTCAATCTCTCCGTATCCGGAGAGATACTCAAAATTACAAATCCGTAGTACTTATACCTGCCAGCGGAAGGTCCTCATGCAATCTGTTAATGTAAGTGGCGCCATCCTTTGGCATTATTAGCGACTTGCTTGAATTCGGTTCTATTACAAAAGCAGCTTTTTAACAAACTTCAAGTACGAAGATGGTTTTGCGTAGGTACCTACTTATCTCATTTTTTATGGTTATTTATATTCATATTACCTACAATGCTCCATACCAGAGGCGTGCATTCCATATAGGCACATTAATACTGCCCACTGCCTACCCTTCTTTAATCGCCCAATCGGTTCGTTACGTTTGGTGACTTAGCAGGGATGCCCGGGTTCCTGTTCCCGTGAGGTTTATACGGATCTTGGCGGCGGATGCGTCCGCCCACGTGAGAGACTGGTTAAGGGGGACCTTTTGACCTCTCCAACATGACTCTCTACGAATATGGGAGAGATGGATTTATAGGTCTGTCACTCAGATTTCTACCCACCCTTCAAACCTTTTTCATTCTCAGAAAAAAACAGAGCTCCCTTTCTAGAGTTTTTAATGGCACATACCTAGAAAGCAGATTTTCTATTTATAAGGATTTTAGGAAGTAAGGTAATGAACAATAAGTAACATATTTTAAACTAATCTTACATACTCCCACATGCAAATTATTAACTTTACGATTAAAACATTTCATTTTATTATTTATTTTTATCTTAATGAGTAAAATCTCAAATTATAATATTTAATTAAATGAAGACAATATTAGCGAAACTCGATCGAGAATCTGGAGACAGATAAATCAGAAAATGGTATTGGCACCTCCGGGACTCGAACCCAGGACCCTTTGCTTACATGGCAAGCGCTCTACCAACTGAGCTAAGGTGTCTATATTCGATTCGGTCACTTTTCACTGGATTATATTTCGACTAAGAACTAGATATTAACATTATCTTTATTTTCTTAACGCCCATATTATTGGTTTGCTACAAAGATATTCAAGTTTGCTATCTTTATATTTGATTGCAAGGTTCAACTCGAACTAAATGCTATCAAGATAGTTTCTGGATAATTTTTTATCCATTTTATTTTTAATACGCGACATCTATTGACTTTTCTGCAAGTCTAGGATGAATATTTATTTTTAACTTTACGATTAAAATCTCAAATCATAATATTTAATTAAATGAATACAATATTGGCGAAACTCAATCGAAAATCTGGAAACAGAACAATCAGAAAAAGATATTGATACCTCTGGTATAGCATTTAGGTCGAGTTGAATCTTGAATCATATATAAAGATAGCAGTCAATAACGGGGCGTTCAAGTATTACGTAACGCAATTTTCGACCCCCCCCCCCCCCCCCCCCCCATGTAACGCGCCGCAACATTTTTTCCGTACCCCCCCCCCCCCCCTAAACGTTACGTAACGCCCAAGTGACAATTTTTACCTGAAAGTCACAATTAAGTTGCGCAAAGTACTGGAAAGTCGCTGAAATACCTTTTTTCTTTCGCGTTTGCGGTAATAAATAAAACGAGAGATTTCGAGAACGAAAAGGATTGCCAACTTGGACGATTTTAATTCCCTAGTTTTTTTTATCTAAATAAAGAAAAACATGTTACGTAACGCGTTGTTCGAACCCCCCCTCCCCCCTTCCCTCGTAACGCACAGTAACGTTTCGCAAGACCCCTCCCCCAAGTGCGTTACGTAATACTTGAACGGCCCCTTATATGTGCGTCAAGAAAATGAAGATAATGTTGGTAGTTGGTAGTTCGAGGTATGATACAGTTAAAAGTGACCGAATGGAATATAGACACCTTAGCTCAGTTGGTAGAGCACTTGCCATGTAAGCAAAAGGTCCTGCGTCCCACATGTGCCAATATCTTTTTCTGATTTTTCTGTCTCCAGATTTTCGATTGAGTTTCGCTCACAGTGTCTTCATTTAATTAAATACAAACAATTCGGCATGCCTAATACAATAATGTGTAATTTTCAGATTGCAAGCTTTTATAAACAGGGTGTTAAGGGACGTACTTGACTTACTTTAACCAGTGATTCCTGACATTATTTGGAGTAAAAAATTTAAATGACATTTTGGTCTCCGGTGACATTTTTGATGTTTTTTTTTTCTACAAAAACATAAAAAAATGGTAGTTGTTGAACAGCTGGAGGCGGGGTAAGGGGTTCGTCGGACACCCGGCTGAGTGACCAGTGAGGTTATGCGGAAGAATTTTTTTTTGTTTGATTTAAAGAAAAATTTTTAGGAAAAAAAAAGTCGTCGAAAAAAGTCACCGGAGACCAAAATTTCATTTACATTTTCTACTCCAAATAATGTCAGGAATCACTGGTTAAAGTAAGTCAAGTACGTCCCTTAACACCCTGTATTTATATGTATACATATTTTTTTAAATTGCCGGCAACCCGGGCGTTTATTGAAATAAAATTAACATATATTAAAAACATATATATAATAATAGGCACCACTTGTCAGTTAGGTAGGCATGAAGAATAATTTTAATGACACCATGCAACACACAAACCACCATGTAATTTTCCGCTCGTTCTCAGTTCAACGAAGCCATGTACCTACTCGTACCTACCTAAATCCGGCGCAGCTGAAAGCCGAGCAAAAGCCCGACTAGCTCGTTTCTGTGAATCGCCCGGACTGTGTGAAATTTATTATGCAAAACGAACTGCATTGCTGGAGTGGTGTATGGCTTGTGCAAACATCACCTATTACTTCCACGCACTGATTGTATTTATTAATGCTGCCGGTGCCTGCAAAGTGCAAAATCACATCGCGATCAAAAGCTCACGTTCTACGTTAAACCCTTTGAGTAACATTCAAAATACAAACCTATCGGTAAATGCGCAAATTGTGTACGTCGTTAAGTTTTCTTTTAGGTAAAATCTTGTAAATCATTATTTTTCTTTTCGGTGATTCAAATAGATACACAGAATGTTAAGGGACGGTTCCATGACAGTTTATCCGCAGACAATTGGTCTTCCAGCACACTTACATACAATATGCAGTCGGTTTAAGAAAAATACGGTATAGGTACCTAATTACACAAAATATAACTAGCGACTTCGAAGAGATGTGCAGAGAGGACGTACCGCAGAAGAACAAAGTATATAACAAATTTTCATTCAAATGCATCAAGGAAAAATCTACTTGTCTGTATACCTACTGTGTACACTAGTGCATAAGAACTCAAAAATCGATACTGTATATAAATTCGTTTGATATTCATACCCACTTACTATAAGTTATTCTTTAAGTCGATTTTACGTTTAAAACTGGTAAATAATGCACAAAAAAATACAATTTTATAGTAAAAACCTTTTCCGGGGGGATAATTGCCGGTGGATTAACAGTCGACTTGACTTACCCTAACCAAAGACTTCTGGCACTATTTGGAATAAAGTGTGCAAAGGCCATATTGGTGTCCGATTGCATTTTTCAGTTTTTTTGTTTCCAATTTTAAACAAAGATATATAAGTACGTTTTGGAAAGGTAGAGTCGGGTGAGGGGTAGGGGTATTAATTGGCGAAATGACCATTGATGACTTGTGTAAGATTTGTATTGTTGTTGTAGTAGGTGGGCAAACGCTATTCCTATAAAACTCACCCCCATGATGCCGGGCACCCTTGCTCAGTCACCAAACATAGCGAACCACTCGGGGTGACCTTCGGCAAGAGTGTTGACTATCCAATAAATGAGCAATACCCGGAGCAAGGGTACCCATACCCGCTTCCCAAACATAGCGAACCACTCGGGGTGACCTTCGGCAAGAGTGTTGACTATCCAATAAATGAGCAATACCCGGAGCAAGGGTACCCATACCCGCTTCCCAAACATAGCGAACCACTCGGGGTGACCTTCGGCAAGAGTGTTGACTATCCAATAAATGAGCAATACCCGGAGCAAGGGTACCCATACCCGCTTCCCAAACATAGCGAACCACTCGGGGTGACCTTCGGCAAGAGTGTTGACTATCCAATAAATGAGCAATACCCGGAGCAAGGGTACCCATACCCGCTTCCCAAACATAGCGAACCACTCGGGGTGACCTTCGGCAAGAGTGTTGACTATCCAATAAATGAGCAATACCCGGAGCAAGGGTACCCATACCCGCTTCCCAAACGTTGATTGTAATACACCCTCTATACCTGCCTAGTCGTATAACTGGTAATTTATCTTGTTAAGCTTGTCTCAATAACTGCTGCGTGGCCGTGGGAACACGATAGTAACAAACAATTCATGGTAAGAGGTTTCCATTATAAATAATGGACCTTGTGATGTCTGCTGAAAAAAACAGAGTGTGAAAGTGAAACCTTCAGAAAACCAATGTAGACAAAAGTGGGGAGGCTACGAAGCGCCGCTTAAAGAGGAGACCGATTATCCTTTCTCATTCTCTCGCAACTTAAATGCTATAGATGTATGTGTTTGTCTCTTTTTATTGTCGCTATTTTTCGTTTCATCGAGTTTCATATCACAACGATGCTGAAGAAGTTTTCACCTCAAAAAGTTTTTAATCAGTAAAATTCGTTGAAGGCGTAACATCGGCTTACACAATGGGTACTTACAGCATAAAACGCAAATCACATGGCACACACCACACTGTAGTACCTACCTATAATAGCACCCGGCCTAGTTGGCTTTACTATTGATAGGCTTTGCCGCACTAAAAGCATTTGTCGCCGTTCAGTACATCGAGGTTAAAATAAACACGCACCGGTCCCGAAGCTTTTACCCGCATGTTATTGCTAGAGGGTGGATTCATATTATTGGGAATTTTAGGCTTAGCACTAAGGCTTATTACAAAGTAAACTTTGATTTTCCATAATATGCCTCATAACTCTTCATATTTGAAAAAAAATATATGTATTATGAAGCTTTCTTAGTAAAACAGATTTTGTTAATAATAACATATTCCTAAATAATACATGCATATTATTTGAATAAATCGAATAGGTAGGTACACGATAACGTACAAATTTATTAGACAACTAGCAGACCCGGCCACACGTTGCTGTGGCTAACGAAACACAAAGCCATTACCCAACCTTTATAAAATCCACATCACCCGCTTGCCAGCTGCCCGCTGCCCGCTGCCCGCTGCCCGCTGCCCGCTGCCCGCTGCCCGCTGCCTGAATTTAATATTTGAATTTATCGGCTTTTCTCTACTATAATGAGCATGTATTTTACATATAAACTACTTAACTCGCCACTAATTATACAATGCTTGCAATGCATCACTGGATATTTGAAAAGGGAAAATCAAATACCTACTTACTCTAGGACATCTATTTTCCAATTTCTTCCGTAGAACGAATTTCAAAAGTGACTATAGTACGGCCCGCCAGCCGTTTTAAATCGCACAAAAATATGTTTTCTTTGAATTTCTCGGCTTTTCTCTAATATAATTTGCATGTATTATACATATAAACATTCCTCTTCAATCACTCTATCTATGGGTGAAAACCGTATGAAAACCATTGCGTAGTTTAAAAGATTAACGCGCACATACATTTTGAGCGACTTCATTTTATACTATGTAATGATGATAATGATGATGATAATGATAGATACATTAAAAAATGTAAAATGTTTTATTTTTTGTGACACGTCATGAGAGCGTCCCTATCTCCTGATAATGGAAGTATATTATGAAAATTGATTCACATATTCTTTGTATTACGGAACATAATTAAACCACAAGACCTAAGAACAATATATTTCGGATTGTGCAACCCCATCTTAACGTATGGTTGCATTGGTTGGAGAGCGTAGGGTAGAACAATTTTAGATCCGCTTGTGAAGGCCCAGAAATCCATAATTAGAGTAATTTTGCGTAAACCCTATAGGTATTCTAGCGATCAGCTCTACAAAAACCTTTATGTACTTGATATTCGTCAAAACTATATAAAAAGGATTATTATCCACGTACATAAAAATCTAGATAATATTAAAAAAATTGATCATAAATATATCACAAGAAGTCACACCAGAAAGGATCTTGTGGTCCCAGGGAGCAATACGGCAAAGTATCAAAAAACATTTACATATCTTGGACCAAAAATATATAATAAAATTCCCCTAGAATTAAATATTAAAGCTTGCAAAATGTCCCACGTCAGTTCAATAATAACAAAATGGTTGATTGGCTTAGGAATCTGAAAAACTATTAAATAATGTCACTTAAAATTTTACATGGCCTATTAACGGCACATTTAGTAAAAATTTAGTACGTATATTATTTAAATAAAAAAAAATAAAAACATTTTTCTTTTCTTTTTCTTTTTTGTTACAGAATAAATTTTCTGGTATCTTTATTAATGTATATTTAATTTAAAAAATTAAAATGAACATTTTGTTAAAAAACTCTTTTTTTTTGCATTCTCACCAGCATTTGGTTCCTTAGAACGGGCAATCTGCCTAGCTAGGAACTAATATCGACTCACAAGACATAATAACACTTGTACACATTTTATAGTTATTTTTCAATGTTATTATTATGTTATTTTTGCCATACAAATGTATCAGATGTGATGTTATAAATAAATAAATAAATATCGTCACCCGGTTGGGCAGCTCGTGGGGCGGGTTGAGGTAGGGGCTGTGGGAACGGATTTATTAACGTAGATCTTGAAGTGGTCCGTATTATAAGAAGAAGAAAAAACGGATGCCCATAGCTCATTCTACACAAGAGCCGACTCGAGCCGACACAAAAACAAGTCGGAGAATTATGAAGTCGACATCAATCCGCATATACTTTTATGTACATTGACTCCCGTACCTCTTAGATGCTACAAATTGTTAGTGTATACCGAACAACTACTGCCAGGGTCGCCACCACGACTTGCTTTGTATCCCACATGGCAGAACAGACGTTCTGGCCCAGCACAGCATGACAAGAGGTATGGTGCTGCTAAATGATATCTCTAGGTCCCTTGACATTTTCAACATTAGTCTTGAAGGTTTCAAGAGTAATTTTAGGCAAGAACTCTAAAATATGTAATATTGTAATTTTATTTTTTCTTCTTTCTCGTTTAAAGTTATGTATATCTTATGTGTATTGTAATAGGATTATATTAATCTGTAATGCACAAAAAATATATATAAAAATAAAAAAAAATTAAAAAATGAATATATACCTACTGGAATAGGACTTATACGTAAACTAAACATACTTCATAATCTGCTCGTCATAGATGGCGATAAATTAATTATTTTAGCAAAAAACCTTTCTACAAGTTATGCTGTAAGATGTTTAGATGATTATGATATTCAAATTTCATATTCATAATAAACTAACAGTTTTGTTTATATAAAAACTCAATTCTTCCAAGAAAGGCATGAAAAGAAAGGCATTAATCTTTATTAAATGCATATTTTATTACGTTTTAACATTTTATCATTTAAAAAAATGCCTTTTCCCTGGGGCCACTAACCCCAAGATAACCAACGCTTGGCTTAACTAATCTAAACTGATCGATTTCCATTCGTTAAATAATTAACAACATTTTGTTGAAGGTAAAGTCAAGTAAAATCAAGGCTCTGATTCTCTAAGCTCTAAGCCCTCCTCAGCTGTTCCGTCAATGTTTCACTTAGGCATTAGGTACAGACTGAACTGCGAGGAAGGCTAAATTAATCTCCGCAGAAGACTTTAATATGCAAAGTTTGTGTGGTGAACTTCTTGGAACATTGTTCGTATTGTCTTGGAAGTTCGTTGTATTGAGTGCAGAGGCGTACCTATGGATAGTATTAATACATAAAACGTAAATGAATAAAGTCTTCACCATACACAGAAATATAGACAGTAAGGACTGATACATAAAAGAATTTAAATTATGGCTAAATGATGTAGATGTTGAAACACTTTTCCTATAAATTCAGTGTAAACCTACATGCTTCTACTACTACCTACTTTTCAATACAATTCTACCGTAACCTTAAGACTAACTTTATTTACCTTCTTGAAACAATGTATAACAAAAAATCTACAAACTTTTATGTGTCACTTTTTTACTACAATATTTTAAGAGATACGTATATTTTTAAACCTTAACTTAATTTTTTTTCCTTTATTTTTTCGGATTATATCTTGATACATTTCAAAGGTAATTTTTTACATAATTTCTAAATATATATGACATAACATACCTACCTATGATACAAGTAATGTAAAAGTTAGAAAAAAAACGAGTGTGCTTTAGACCACACGACTGAAGTAAAACTTCTTTAGCTCCATCTATATGATAGGAAGAGAGAACGAAAATATGCGAGCGCACTGCTTTCTCTTGCTCCTACAGTGTGATATAGACAATAGGCCTGCACTGTGTCTTAGATGTACGAAACGTAACTGGCTATGAGAGAAAGCGAGAAAGAAAATGTGTGCTCGCACCTCTCTCACTTGCCCCTACAGTAACATATGAAACGTAACTCTCTCTCTCTTTCTATCTTCACTAACTTATATCTACCTCTCAACTACCGTTCGCCTCGCTTTTCGTAACGCTCTCGTCATGTATTCACCAGCTTATTCCCATCGTCAAGTGTGCGTAAAGAAGTTTTACTTCAAAAAGTAAATAAATATATACAAGACAAAAGTAGATATCGGGATCCCACTAAAGGCGCAGCCTGTGCGTGGGTAATATACATACATAGTTAAACACATTTTATGTTTGTACCTAGAAAGAAACAAACAGTGAGCATATAACGCAAAAAAGTTAGCTTATAATTACAATTTGTCTAAAGAGTTTGTGCGAAAAGTGTATACAATAGTGCATAATGTAATAATAAATGAAATAAACATGATGTAAACATATATGAAATAAATAATGTTTCTACATCATCTGTAGGTATTGATTTTAACTCTATTAAGTATTGAGGAAGTTTAGTTGCCACTTGGATTTTTTTTCGGTAAAAGATTGAAAGTACGTAGTCCAATACAAGCATGCTTGTGTTTGCATTTGTTTGGTACCTATTCGTTTGGGGGGTATAATATACATTATTATTTCTAATGTTAAATTTGTTTTTAAATTTCTTAGTTTTCAGTAGGTATAAATAGTTTACGGAGAATGAGTAGTTTAGATTCTTTGTAAAATGCATGTCTAAAACGTTCTATTGCTACGAGTATTATACTTAACTTTGATAATATCATTTTGAGTTATTTGTAAAGGTTTAATAAACGCATCAAGTGCACCACCCCATCTTATTATACTTTTAGGCCATTTTAGGATCCCAACTAGGATTCCATCACAGGCTCAATCCTCTGCTAGTTACGTCCTCCACCATTGCACAAGCGATATCACTATAAAATTATGAAATTAAGAAAAATTAGTCCTGACCTGGTGATTATGGTAAATTTTCGTGTGCCATGCTCCATTTGATGCAGCTGCTTCTAGTTACGTATACAATTCTTGTTCACAAAGATTGCATCGTGTGGGGAATGAAACTTGCTTTGTTGACATATGTAATTTTAATAACATTGGTTCCTTTAAAAAGAAAATAGGTAGGTATACATGTAGATACATAGTATGTAAAATGAAATAATAATAATAATAATGATTTATTGTCTTTATTTCTTAGTAACAGTAGAGATAATGATATCCTCACTGGGATCTCCCGTGCTGAGGATTTCATTTACATATTATAATTTAATTATAAGAAATTGATATGAAAATATGAATTAGACATAACATATATCATGTAGTATTTTTTTTTAAATAATTATTAAAGTAAATAAGATAGTGTTTTTTTTATAATTCAGATTACTTGATTTGGTTTTAGTCTGTATTTGATATCAGTATATTTTCTGTGATGACCGTGGCCGGTATCAACATTACTTTCTGGACTCCTTTGTATGGATCCAGATTCCTCTATATTGTGCTCTCAGTTCAGGGAGATTGAACAATAAATACTCGTAGGTAGACTTAGCGAGTTTATTCCGAGATATGGGACAGGTAGTGCTTCTTACGAAGCGATAATCCAAAGAGGACGGTAGACAACAATCACACCCTTTTATACGTGCCTCATGCTGTCTCACTCATACACGCATGTCTCTTCATACCGCAAGACATACGTTCACCACATCCCTCCACACTTAAATCCGAAGACAGTTACACAACATGAACTGATAATTATTTACAATACATAAAATATTCCAATATTTACAATGTAAGTAATTCATGTTGAGTCGAGAGCTGAGTGCTGCCTTCATTGACTCATCTGTGTGTTCGTGGTCGTAGTCGGTCCTTCCAATTTCCCGACGTTGACGCCACTGGATCACTGGGGCTGGAATGAGAAGGAGAAAAACCCATTAGACTGTCATCCAGGCCAAAGCTGGAGACATCGTATTCATCATACGACAGTCTCTTCGTCTCAGACGCGACATAAGGATTGCTGTGTTTCTTTTCCCATGACACACATAATTTAGACAACTGATCAAAATGCCTTTTCCAAAACATAATTTTACCATTTAAATTTACCTCAATTATATAAAGTTTTTTTCCTATTTGTTTATACACTTTCCCTGGTACCCATTTATCATTGTTTTGGTCTCTGAAATCTCTAACCATTACCTTTTGATTAATCGAAAAACCCACCGATTCTTTATTATTTCTTTTATAATAATATTTTTGATTTTCCTGACATTTAGACATTTTAATTTTTGTTTCTTTCTTAATTCTATTATCCTTATCTCTCCCCCCCTCTCGGTACAAAACTGTTTAAGTTTGACCTTAGTTTCCTTCCAAACATTACAACTGCAGGTTCTAAGCCAGTTGTACAGTGTGGTGCATTTCTGTAATCAATTAAAAAATTTCCTAATTTTTCCTCATAACCTGACTGAAACTTATTTCTTATCATCATTTTTTTTAAAAAATTTTTACACGTTCGAACCGCGTTTTCTGCTAGACCATTTGATTGTGGATGATTTACCGGAGTCGTTAAATGTTTGATGTTATTCATCTCACAAAACTCTTTGAAGTCCGCTGACATGAAAGCGGCTCCATTATCTGAAACTATTGTCTGTACACTCCCGAAATAACTAACTAAACCCTTTAATATTTTAATAGTGTTATACGAATTTGGAGACTTTACTTCTACACAGTCTAACCATTTTGAGGTTGAGTCAATAATTACAAGAAAATATTTATTTTCAACTGGGCCCGCTTAATCAATATGCACCCTACTCCATATTTCTTCCGTTATAGGCCACGGAGTCAATTCGCTCTTTGGTTGCGAAGGTTGAACCTCTGAACAAATTTCGCATCCTCTCGCTAAAAATTCAATATTTCCATCTATCCCTGGCCACCAAAATATACCTCTGGCTAAACCTTTCATCTTTGCTATACCTAGATGAGATCTATGTAACAAGTTTAAAATTTTTTCTCTTAAACTTACTGGAATTATTAGCCTATGATTCCAAAAAAAACAATCATCAATTATGGATAACTCATTCCGTTTAATCCAGTAAATCCATTTTGAATCCTCCTTGTTTATTTTATTTGGCCACCCTGTTCTGAGATAATGTTTAATTTCCAATAAAATTTTATCTGTACTTGATTCCGATTTTATTTCCTCGACATCTATAGGTAAATCTCTGTTATTTTTAAATAAACTTAGAATTTGAGTATCAAAGTCATTCTCTACGTGAACTGGTTCCTCGACAGGAACCCGAGACAAATAGTCCGAACAGTTCAATGCTGATTTCACGTACTGTACTTTGTAATTGAACGACGACAGAATTACCCCATAACGTTGAAGTCTGTTACACGCTAATACTGGGATACCTTTCTTATCACCAAAAATTCTACATAACGGTTCATTATCTATTTCTAAAATGAATTCCCTTCCATAAATATACTCAAAAATTTTTTTTAACGCAAACACTATAGCTGTTGCTTCTAAATCCAAAATTGAATATTTCTTTTCTGCTTCAGTTAATTTTCGAGAAACAAAAGAAATCGGTCTCTGTAAATTATTATCATAACAATGTAAAAGCGTCGCTCCTAACCCTTTTGTTGAGGCATCTGTAACAATCTTCAATGTTACATCCGGATCATAATGAGCTAGCACTCTATCATCACATAAAATTGACTTAATTTTATTAAAAGCTTCCAAGCAATCTTGATTAAACTCAAAATGTGTATTTTTCCTCAATAAATTATGTAACGGATCTAGAAGTACAGACATGTTAGGTACAAATGACCTGTAAAAGTTCACTAACCCCAAAAAACTTCGTAATTCCGTAATGTCTGTAGGTTGCGATACCTTACTAATCGCGATAGTTTTGTCTTTCAATGGTTTAATTCCTTCCTTTGAAACTTCAAACCCTAGAAAAGTTACTAATGACGCCTTAAAAATACACTTGTGAATATTTACACTAAATCCACAATCTTGGAATCTTTTTTTTTTTTTTTTTTTTTTTTTTTTTTTACTTTATTTATTCTCATTTCTTTGTACATATAATGTGTAATAACAAATAGTATACATATAATAACATAATATATAATAAAAAATAGTATTAACAAGAAATGAAAACCCACTAAGGCACTGCCTGAGTGTGGGTAATATTAAAACAAAATTATATTTTAAAGTACCCAAAGTATAAAATAAACTTAAAAAACATATAAAATATAAAGTTAGTATAAAAAATTAGTATTACGTAGGTAGAAGAAGTGAAAAAAGATTTTTTCAACCATTATAAAAATAAAATAAAAATATGGAAAAAAAATGATTTTAGATTTTTTTTTTTTTTTTTTAGTTATTATAAAAAAATAAACAGAAAACATATTGTACTACAGTTTAGAAAATTATAGAAAGTGAGATGTAGTAGGATGGATAAATTTATAGAAAAAGCGTTTCAATATCTACATTATTCAACCATAATTTTACCTCTTTTACATATTTTATCATTTTATTTATCATTTGAGTTTGTAGTGGTAGAAGGTTAAATGAACGAGGACCAATGAAACTGCTATGTGTCTGCAATAATTTAGTATTGGTTTGTGGGGTGTAAAATATATTATTTATTCTTTTGCTCATTCTGTTTTCATTTATTTCGAAATTATTTTTGTTTTTGAATACATATTTCAAAGTTTGTAATATAAATAATTTACGTATATTAAATATTTTAGTTTCTTTGTATAATAAGTTGGTCGAGAATGTTTTAGGTTTGTTATATATGACTTTAATTATGTGTTTTTGAATTATTTGTAGAGGCTTAATAAATGTATCAAGTGCACCACCCCATCCTATAATGCCATAAGTGATTGATGATTGCACCAGGGAAAAGTAGATCATTTTCAATTTTTCAATGTTTAGTACTTCCTTAAGTCTATAAAATATGTAGGTCAGATATCTTAATTTAGAAGTGATTTGATTAATATGTGATTTCCAATTAAGATTTATATCTATTGATACTCCTAAATATTTTATATTTTCGACATTAGTGAGTTCGTTACACATGAAGCACATTTCTTGATTGCAACTAGTATTATGGATTCTAATTTTAAGGTTGTCTGTAGGTTTATTGTTAATGGTTTTATAAAAAGGTAAGTAAAATGTTTTGCTATAGTTTAAAACGAGTTTGTTGTATTTTAGCCATGTTGAAACCAGTGAAATACAATCAGTTGCTTTCGAAAAAGTTTCTTTCCAATGATTACCATCCACTATTATTGCCGTGTCGTCTGCGTAAGAAACAATTTTACCAGGGATTACAAAATTACATAAATCATTAATATAAATTAAGAATAAAATCGGGCCAAGCACAGTTCCCTGTGGAACTCCATTTTTTATCTTTGACTCTGAACTATAATTATTCCCAATTTTTGTTTTTTGTGTTCTGTCTGTAAGATAGTTAGAGAGTAGTTTTAGAGTGTCTTTTTTGAAGCCTAGTTGATTTATTTTTGTAATGAGTAAATTATGATTTACGGTGTCGAAAGCTTTTCTTAAATCTAGGAATATGGCAAGACATTTCTTTTTTTTATCGATAGATGAGTATATCTTTTTTGTCAATTCATATATCGCATCCTCGGTGCTTAGGTCTTTACGAAAGCCGTATTGGTTTTTCGATAGAACTTTATATTTTTCTAAGTGTTCAATGACTCTAGACTTGATGCATTTTTCGAATATTTTCGAGAGATTTGAAACAAGAGATATTGGTCTATAATTGTCTAATTTATTCGTATCTCCAGATTTATGAATAGGTATTATAGTGGAGATTTTAAATTGCTCTGGAAAATGACCATTTTTGAGGCATAAATTAAAAATATGTTGCAATGGAGTTAGGACATGTTGTTTTATTTTTTTTAACGTATCACAAGATAATCCATCATTTCCCTTAGAGTTGGATGGTTTTAGGTTATCAATATATTTTTCAATTTCATTAAATGTAACAGGCGAAAAATATTCTATAGAGTTAATTGATTCATTATTTGAATCTAATTGAGGAGATGTCTCCATATAAGCATCATTAACATTAATGCCGGATGATTCAAGAACTACGTCTACTACATTTGTAAAATAGTTATTAAAGCTTTCTGCAATGGTCGATTTGTTAGTTATTATTTCATTATTTATTATAACCTCATTTACAATATTTAAAGACATACTTTTTTTGTTGGCAATTTCATTTATAATATTCCAAGTTTTTTTAGTATTATTTTTGGCATTTTCAATTTGTATACTATAGTATTTCTTTTTGCAGTTTCGTATCAGCCTATTGAGTAAGTTACGATACATTAGATATTTTGTTTTCAGATAAGGCATTATTCTGAGATTATTCTTTTGGCAATCTATTTGATATTTAAACATTTCTCTATATAATTTATCTCTTTGTTTAATTGATATAATTAACCCAACTGTTATCCAAGGCTTAATTTTTTTATATTTATTGTTAGTGACAACTATTTTACTTTCACTTTTTAGAGTATGATCCCTCAGAGTTTTATAGAAATTGTCTAGTGCGAGATGTGGATTTTCTGTTGATATCACATTTTCCCAGTTTTCTGACCGAAGTAAAGAGTTTAGAGTTTCATAATCAATGTCTACTTTTTCTAGATTTTCAGAATTTCGGTTTAGATGAGTATTTTTGAAATGATGTCCATAAAAGGTCGGGTAATGATCTGTGATATTTGTTTCAAGAATTGAAGAAATGATATTAACCGCCTTGTGCGACTTGACAAATATGTGGTCTAAACATGCCGAGTGACTTAAGGTTACTCTTGTTGGTGAGTTAATATATGACATGTGTCCAGAGCTAGATAAACAATCAAGATACTCATTTTGACAATTCACATTTGTATTATTATCATTAATATTTATATTAATGTCTCCTGTCACAATGGAAAAAGTGAAATTGTTTCTATCAAGTTTACTAACAAAAGTTTTTAGTTCTTTTACAAATAAAAAATCATTTAATGAAGGGGATCTATATATGGCTAGAATATGATATTTATAGTTGTTTTGACAAAAAGTTACTTTTATTGCATTGGCTGTTTTAAATTCAATAAATTCAGTGGCAACATTTTTCAGAGTATTATGACAGAAAACAGTAACTCCATCATGACCAGTATGCTTACAGGCAGATGAAATTGTTGTATATTCTGGTAAGTTATATGGAATTACTTGTTTCATTTGAGTTTCAGTTAAAACAATTATGCTTGGAGAAAAATCTAGATTATTAATAAGTACACAGAGCTCATCGAAGTTTTTCCTTATACTCCTAATATTCATGTTTAAGATCGAGAAATTAACATTTTTAAATAGGTGATTTAGTTCACATGGGTTTTTACATTTATAATTTTCGTGTATATAGTTTTCTTCAGACATTTTGAAAGGTGGATAGTAGTTTGCTATGTGGTTTTATTATCCTTTATTCGGAGGGGATGTCTTCTGGCGTTCTTATGAGTAAGATTGGAGATGTTTCGTTTTTTCTCATCCATATTTTTCCATTTTTTGCCCATATAAATTTGTACCCAAGTCTTGACGATTTAGCTAGGTATAGTAGGTGTTTATTAAATTGGGTCAGTTGTTCGTTAATATATATTGTGTTGTTTTCTTCAAAATTTATGTTTTTTGCGTATAAAATACCATATTTTTTTTTATGTGCTATAATTACGTCTTTATTTTCTTTGTTTTGTAGAGATACTACAATGGCAGTATTTTTGTTCATCGGGTTTTTATATTTGCTTCTGAAAATATTTGTCACGTTAATCGTTTTTTTATCACATTTGAGTATGTCTATTATATTATTAAATACATTTGTGATATTTTCATTTTCCTTAAAAGGAACACCCTGTATTTCAATATTGTTTTGTTTTTCATTTTGCTCTATTTTATTAATGTGTAGTTTTATTTCTTTATTTTCAGCTTGAAGTTGTTTAATCAGTATTTCTTTATTTTTGTTTTTTTCTTCATATTCGTCTAATTTCTCACAGCAAAATTCGACGGACTTCTTAAGTTCTTTTATTTGTTCAGTAAAAGATTTCATAAGTTGGTTGGTTAATTCATTAAATTTTTTTTCGATGCATTTGATCATTTTATTAGTCATTGTATCTTCTTCTTCTGAGTCGCTAGATGGCGCCTTTTTTTGGGTTTGTTTCTTCTTGTTATTCATTTTGTAAAATGGTTCGATGATCGGATATATTTAAATTATAAATAAAATGTACGAATTTTATTTTAAAAATAAAAAATTTCTGTCGGCTTCAGTAGGATTCGAACCGAGTTCGTCCGAAATGTCTGCGAAAACTTGGTCAGCCGTTTATACCACTGAACCACGAAGACCGTGAGGCGATCCGTGAAAATACCGGACTATAATAGGTAGCGAGCTGATTAGAAATAATAATAATTGTTTATTGTTGTGTTCACTGTTAATGGTGAATGATCACTTCAATTGTTCAACTGTCATTTCACTTTATTATTAGATCACAAATGTTTATTAATATTTCTTGGTGTATAAGTTAGTTTAAAATTGAAATCCTTCACTGTAAATACTGCTAAAACTTTTTACTTTGTGTTTCATGGGTTATAAACCATATATTTTTTAATGTTTGTTCGGAGCGATTAAGATGCGTGTACACTGTGAATACTTAGTATTAACTGAAATTAACTGAATCTATTTAACACTGCTGTTAAATTCTCATTATGTTCTTCTTCCGAATCTCCTGTTACCACAATATCATCTAAAAATACCGCTGTTTTTTTCAAACCTTGCAAGCATGAAGCTATCGTTTTACAAAAAATAGCTGGTGCGCTATTAATCCCAAACACTAATCTCGTGAATTTAAACAATCCTAAATGAGTAGATATAGTTGTGAAATCCTGACTTTCCTCATCTAGTTCTAATTGTAGGTACGCTTGCCTCAAGTCAATCTTGGAAAAAATTATTCCACCCGCCATTTGAGAAAATAACCATTCTATCCGTGGCATCGGATATTTATCTACCACTAGCTGTGGATTTATTGTTGCCTTATAATCACCGCAAATCCTTATTTCGCCGTTAGTTTTTACTATGGGAACGATTGGAGATGCAAACTTACTATAGTTTACCGGAACTAAAATACCTTCCGATTGTAACCGGCCCAATTCCGCTTCAACCTTTGCTTTTAAGGCAAACGGTATATTTCTCGGATTGCAGAATTTCGGTTCCGCATTCTCTTTTAATTTCAAATGCACTTTATATTTATTGAATTTACCCAGTTTCTCCGAAAAAACCTCCGGGAATTTCCGAATTAAATTATCAATTACACTAGTATTATTCTCAACCATATTGTGAGAAAAATTTTCACTTCCCTCCTGGGATAAAGTAGATTGTAAGCCCGTAAATCCAATATTAAACTTTTTAATGAAATCACGCCCTAGAACCGTAATTGTTCCCTGTTTTACTACGCAAAATTCTAACATTTCCCTATAACCGTTAAATTCAACTGTTAATAAGATACAACCCAATAAATTTAACTTACAGTTAGCGTAACCCATTAAGGTTAAATCCTTTGGTTTTAACATCAAATGTTTGAAATGTTTAACATAATCTTCGTCCGTTAAAATCGAAATTGCCGCCCCTGTGTCCAATAAACCGTTTAGTTCCACATTATTCACTAAAACTTTGCACAATATTGGTTCACAATATACTGCGTTTATCCGCAACATGTTTTTATGTTCCTGCGTATTTACGAACACTGAAGAAATGTTATTATATTTTAAACCGTGACATATCTTCCCAATATGCCCTTTTACTCTGCATTTATAACAAAACACGTCTTTAAATTTACAGTTTACTGAATCGTGATAATTCCCGCAATGTTTACACTTTGTTCGGTCCGCTGACCTCGCTCTGTACGATGTAACATTCTTGTCCGAAGTTCTAAAAAAATGTTTACCTACCGAATTTTGTTTTTGTGACAAATTGTTCGATGTATTTTTAAATTTATTTACTAAATCAACACTTTCCGTTTTAATTTGCTTATTCATTACCTCGAATGAATCCATAGCAATAGCACATTCTATAACCTTTTTTAATGAAAAGTTTTCAGCCTCTACAAATAATTTCTCCTTAATACGCCCCACTCGAAGACCGGTGACAAAAACATCTTTTAAATTATATTCAAGTCTGTCCTCGAATTTGCAAAATCTAACGAGATTTCTTAACCGTGCTATATAATCATTAACCGATTCTGAACTTTTTTGTTTCGTAGCAAAAAAAATTTCGCGCTCTTTGAAAACATTTCGTTTGATACCTACATGATTCTCTAGTAATAACAATAAATTTTCGACCGTAATATCTGTAATTTTTTTAGGAAAACACAAATCAATCAATAAATCTATTGTCTCTGTGTGTAAATGAGATATTAAAACCGCTCTCTTTTTTTCTACCGAATTTAACTTGTCATCATTGACGAGGATGAACTGTTCGTATTGCAACACGAACGTCTCCAGTTTGTCCCTCAAATGACAAAACCTGGGCAGTTCTCCCCCTTCCATCTTCACACAGATACAATCAATAAAAGCAGAAAATTTTACAAACAGCACTCAACTCACGACTCTGTTGACTTGATGCTGCTGCTCCGATCTCGCCCTTCCGCGGACCGTCTCCTGGCTCCTGAACCCTGGTCGTCCTTCAAATGCCCGGCACGCCTTCCGTGAGGTCTGCACCTGGTCTCTGGTCTTCTCCTGAAGACCCGGACTTCTCCATCCACGCCTTACGTGTATGCTCCTGATTCTCGGCACTGAATAACCAAACCAGCGCCTTGCTGTTCCTCGGATGCCAATATCTGCTGCTCTTGCCTGTTGCCCCTGTAGCCTCAATCTCGGATTCCTCTTTCGACTGCCAAATGTGACAATTTGGCTGCCCGTGGTTCTTTTCAAACCGCGCCAAATGTGATATGATTTGACTGCTTCTCGTTCCTTTTCAGCTGCGCCAAATGTGATTTTGGCTGCTTCTCGTTCCTTTATCGGCTGCGCCAAATGTGATTTTGGCTGCTTCTCGTTCCTTTATCGGCTGCGCCAAATGTGATGACCGTGGCCGGTATCAACATTACTTTCTGGACTCCTTTGTATGGATCCAGATTCCTCTATATTGTGCTCTCAGTTCAGGGAGATTGAACAATAAATACTCGTAGGTAGACTTAGCGAGTTTATTCCGAGATATGGGACAGGTAGTGCTTCTTACGAAGCGATAATCCAAAGAGGACGGTAGACAACAATCACACCCTTTTATACGTGCCTCATGCTGTCTCACTCATACACGCATGTCTCTTCATACCGCAAGACATACGTTCACCACATTTTCTATTTCTGATCTCCCTATATTTAGTATCCAGCTTTTTATTTGAAATTTAAATGTTATATTGTTGAGGTTTTTGAGTGAGAGTGGTATTTTATTGTAGAGTTTAATGCCATAATATAAGAAGCTTTTTTGCCCAAATGTTGTGTTAGTAGTTACTTGTTGGATAAGTTTTTGACCATGAGATCTATTGTTTCTAATGTACGTATTAGTTGTTATTTCTTGGGTTTTGTACTTACGAATGTAAATGAGTATAGTTTTAGAATATAGTTGTTTAATTGACATGATGTTAAGATTGTTGAAGATTTCGTCAGTGCTAGTTCTTACAGGAACTTTCAGTATAATTTTCATTATGGCTTTTTGAGTTTTAATTAGTGGATTAAGTATGTTGTTATTTGCACTGCCCCATCCGATAATACCGTATTCTAACAGTGATTGACTTAACCTCATCAGTTTATTATTACGTTAATGTTATTATGATTACAAGATTATAATAACTGTTATGTACTAAGGTATACCTATCCTTTGTATTTTTTAAATCCATTTTTTAAATCCGGGGGTGCACAACATCGGGGGTATAAAGTCACAAACTCAAACTTTACTTCTACACGGTGGCGGTGATGGCGGAGGACTTCGTCATGCCAAAATTATTCCTAGCTGGAATAAGCTAGCTGTTCTCTTCGACCCATTGCCTTGCACTGCAGCGGTAGGGATGGACACGCTCACCTCCAGACTACTACATTTCCTTAAAAAGTCCCTCCCGACAGCGACATAGGTCCTGAGGGAAATTGTTTTTCTCAGGGCCTCCCGTGAGGATTTAATATAAAGAAAAGCTTTAAAAAATAGTCAAAATCATTTTTAAGAGGCTCTCCATGCTAAAAACATTTCCAATTATCTACACTCTACACCTACACCCATGAATTATTGAGCCCAGTCTTCTTAGACAATTGCTTCGAAAGTTGTACCAAAGTTTGTAGAACCTAGAGCTATATATTTATCTAGCCCACCTCATATCCTTATCGCGTCATTGTTCGTGATATTCCTAATTCAACCCTTTCTCCCTCAGGGCAGGAACTCCTTCCAAAGTAACTCAAGTCCGTTTATTGAAATGCTTAGTTATGTTTGCAAACGTATTATGAAGCCTGCCTAGCTAACAAAGGAAACCGAAACTTTGATATGAAGTGCATTGGATTGGTCTCTACATTAGTAAATTGGCCGATACAGATCATGATCAATGCTCTTCCGCGTTTTTAAATTGCGGAGACATGCCAAATTAGTTGTTTAATCACTTAAGCGATTTTTGGCACTTTTGCAAAACATCTTGATCGTTTTTAAACGACTTCGAAAAGGAGGAGGTTCTCAATTCGACTGTATTTTTTTTATTTTTTATTTTTTTTATTTATTTAAGTATTTTTTTTTTTTTTATGTTTGTTACCTCAGAACTTTCGACTGCGTGAACCGATATTGATGATTCTTTTTTTATTTGAAAGCTGGTGCTTCCCGTGTGGTCCCATTTTAATTTGGTCCAGTTCTGACAATGGCATCCATGAGAAAATCATATAAGTTTTAAATTTGCATCAAGTATGTGCGCGACAAATGGACGAATAGCTCAATATCACGCCAACCGATTTCGATGATTCTTTTTTTATTGGAAAGGATGAACTTCAAGGGTAGTTTGATGAGAGTTTGGTTAGGTTTTGATTAGGGGATCCATGACAAAGTAACGGAACTCTCCAATTCTGAAGAACAAATTTACGATACTCGGCCGAATCTTAATCGAATTAGTTAGTGTACTTCAGATTCACTAAAAATCAAAAAATAAACAAAAAATTTAACAAAACAAAAAAACGACTTCAAAAAATGCACTAAAAAGTAAAAAAATAATTTCGTATTCTTCTACAACTTTATAATCAACTTACCTTTTCTACTCATCAATATGTAGGTACGATTGTTATTTTTGGAGTCGGTGTCAACCAAGGTACCCGCGGCCCGGCGTGTTCACTTGACAGCTCCTCTCCCGCCGACACCGACTCCAAAAATAATAATCGTACCTACATATTGATGAGTAGAAAAGGTAAGTTGATTATAAAGTTGTAGAAGAATACGAAATTATTTTTTTACTTTTTAGTGCATTTTTTGAAGTCGTTTTTTTGTTTTGTTAAAATTTTTGTTTATGTTGTCATAATATGCCTAAATCACCAACCTTTTGTATACATTTTTTTCAATTTATTCAAACCGTTCCACGATCTGTTGTCTTCGTTATATAAAAGTTATATAATAGTTCCTTATTTTATCAATAAGTATCTCAAATCGACCAACCGTAAGAGTTTGTAGAAGCGAATGGTAGTTTAATTATCTATCTATTTAACGTATTTTCAACTCACGAGACTTTTTCCATCTTTTTCTAAACAAAATTCTCCTAAATCAAACTTTTATTGAATCTCCTTTATGAAACCAAAAACAAGCCAAAATCTAGATTTCTCTTATTGATAATTAGGTAGATAGTGAATGATATGATATTTTGCGAAGTGCTTTGCAAGTATCACCGGTAAAACATTGACGTATCGACGTACTAGAACAAGCCATCATATCCTGAAGGTAGAGGTGCGCACTCTTAGCATACAAAAAATGTCCAGCTGCGTGGAAAAAAGGGAGCATCTTGTGGACAGCATACAAATGAAGGTTCCAATCACCAGCACGCTCTACCTGGATGAATAGTTTTATCAAAGTGGTCATACGAAAGTATTGAACCCACAACTGTGATGTTGGACCATTTGCTTCAATTTTCTCCAAGGCACTTTTAAATTTTGCCTTTAGTATTTGGTAGGTATCAATTTCTTCTGCTGATATAGTGAGAGACCTTTCAGTGTCTCTCAGCAATTTTTCAGTCTCGTCTCGCTCCTCAGGAGTTATGTCAACCTCATAAAAAACAATGCTGGCCAGTGTGAGGTTTGCCAAAATGTGGGCACGAACAGCTCGTGAATATGCGTGCCAATTCAAAATTTTGTCATCACTGTGGCCTGCGTAGATGGTGGTTAGTAGCTCTTTCAGACCGCTCCCACCCATTATTGTGCCAATGCATCCCATAAAGGACAGTAAGAGGTAAAATCCACCAAGCCGTACAACTACACTGCATTTCCCCCAAAACCCACTTATGACTGTTTTTGGTTATCTGCCATTTTTGAGAGAACCGTTAAGTCTACAGATATCAATCTAGTTTCAAATGAAAGCTGATTTAATTTACAACAACTTTATTTCATATAATATTTGACGTGGGATACGTATTTTAGAAATTATTTTACAAAAAAAGTGACCATTTGGAAAAAATTTCACTTTTTGGAAAAAATGACCTATTTTCGAAGAACTGTATCTTGAAAACCAATGGCTGTATAGTATATAGCTCGCTTTGGTTTCAAATTGTAGCAAATTTAGTCTAATTTAAAAGTACATATATTGACTATACCGGTCAGACCCTTCCTTCACTGAGATATTGAGCAAAAACTGAAAAAAATCAGAAAATTTCCTGGTTTTTGGGCCCACCGCCGCCCGCACAGCACTTTCGAAGTTACAAAAATTTTTTTAATACTGTTTAGGTCCTAACAACATATAAAAATTCAGAATGACTGGACTTTTTGCAAGCGCGGGTGTACATCTTGACTGGAGTACTATGCTAGGAGCATTTTTTAAGGTTCAAAGTACCATATAATCGAGGTGTAGTGAGGTTCACAAGCACACTAAGGGTTAATCGTTGCCATAATCTGATTTAAAAATTCTATTTAAAAATTAGTTTTTATTGGGTCAAGAAAACGGCTGTAAAAATGGACAGTAGTAGGTATTAAAGTTATCTAGGTTGTTACCTTTTAAGATCTATACAGACTTAATGACTATTGTATCATCAATCATATCAACATGAATACCTCTAACTGTTATGTGATTACATTCACTAGAAACAAAATTTATTTTTACCATAAATACCATGCAGCCAACTCAAAAAGGTTAGACAAATTCATGACCTAGGTGTTCCACTTGACAGTAAACATACACTTTGGTGCATATTGGTTCGATTGCGAAGAAAGGTCTTAGAATGTTAAGATTCTCATTCTGTGTTCAAACACTCAAAATGTTGTATTTTTCTTATGTTCGCGGTCATCTTGGATTTGCTTCTCCCATATGGAATCCTCAATATTTATAGATTTACCGGCTAGCTGACCCGACAAACGTTGTTCTGCGGTATAAATTATTTCTAGTGAATATTTTGGTTGTTAAATAAAAAATAACGAATGTATTGTAAGTGTGTGGGGATGGGATCCATGACAGAAAGAGGAATTAAGCCCTGTAGACGATGACCGCTGAAAAAAACAAAAAAACACCAACTAAAGTAGGAAAATGAAATAAAGAAAATGAATATGAATTTCGAAGAACAATTGAGTGTACGATATTTTTTGTCAGTCCGTCTTTAGTCAACACAAATAAGCTCGATGGTTTGCCCAGGCGAGAATATGATGCCGAATGAAATATCAAAATGACGAAACGCTTCTCGTGAATATCTTGGGTGGAGAATAATTTCGTTCTGTTTGAAATACGAAAGACGGTTAAATTTGTTGATTAAAAATACTAAAATCGCGAATAAAAAATGGGAGAGAAATTAAAAAAAAATACAAAATAAAATTTTTGTCAAAAAATAGATTTTTTTTCTGGATAGGAACACCCTAATCACCTAGCGGTATGAAATATACTTTAAAACCTATTCTCATACCTACCAAATATATATTTTAAAAAAAATCATGCAAATCGGTCTAGCCGGTTCGAGGGAGTGCGACCACAAACACCGTGAAACGAGATTTTTATATACAAGAAGATAGATTATTCTTTTCATTTACTTACGTGCATTTATGTGTTTTTAAATATACATCCATTCATACATTACATTCTATTTATAGTAAATTTATAAAAAAACAATATTTATAGAACCAAAAATAATAAATACACATAAGTATTTTCAGTGCATAACACAAAATAACACTTTGCATAGCTTGATAACACCTTGGAAATATAAATTATTTATATTTCCAAGTTTCCAATCGTCCGACAGTTATCTAGCTTAAAGCTAATCTATAATAATATTTCTCGTAGGCAATTTCATGTGAACATTTGATATTTTGATGAAATTCGGTGAATCAATTATAAGCCAATTAGATCTGAACAAAAAAGCTAATTACCAACTTTGCCCTGAACACACAAATGTTAAATGTTAACTTTTGTTGGAAGCCTTGCGCGAGCCAGCTTTTGAATTACGACGTGGTTCTTTGAGATTTAACAGCTTTCACGAGAAACAATGCTTTTATTAAATATTGGACATCCGCCGTAACTGATTGAATTGAATCTCGCCAGTTGGAAACAATTTTAAGAATAAATTGACCATCAAATGAGTATTATTCTCATTTTTATATTTTCAATTGTTTTTATTATTCCGTTTTTCGAAGCATTCAGTAAATTGAATCTCGCCATGCCACAGAGGATTACATCCCTTTAAAACAATTTTAATAATAAGATTGACCATTAACTGAGAGTTATTCTTATTTTTGTATTTTTAATTGTTTTTATTGTTCCCTTTTTGATTTCTGTAAATGAGAATTATTGTAAATGAGAATTATTTTCCGTTGTAGAAATTGTTAAAAACTTTTCAATTATTATTGCGTCGGATTTTATAAATGGACGGATTAAAAAATATTAATGGACGGAGGTTTGTAGACGTTATGTCGTATTTTTAAACTTTTTTTTATCAATACACCCAATTAGTCCGAAGGAGATTGATGTTTTGATGTAAAAAAAACAATGTGTTTTATGAGTGAGAAGAAAACAAGAAACAAGAAAACAAAACATAGTGTGCAATTCACACGCGGTAGAAGTGAAACTGTCAGAAAACTAAAGTAGACAAGGGTGGGGAGGCTACGAAGTACCGCACAAAGAAAAGACCTATTAGTCTATCTCATTCTCGTTCAGGCTAAATCTTATACTTAGATGTATATGTTAGTCTCTTTTTAGTGAAGCTATTTTTCGTTTCATCAAGTTTCAACCCACAACGGTGCTAAAGAAGTTTTCACTTCAATAAATAAATATGTACGAAAATTCTCCAGACAAACAACGTCAATTTCATGAAATTGTCAACAGAGCTCTCCATTTGAAATATTTTTCCCCTACGTAGGTACCATCAAGTTTACAGTCAAAATGTAGGTAGGTTGACACACACTTCTTTTTTTGGTGAAACTGAATTTTTATTTTTTTTTATTTATTTATTTTTTTATTTCAAGAATTTTTTGTTTACATATTACAAATGCTGGATCTGAATGGATTCATGGACGCACGGGAAAGGTGATTCAGGGAGAAAAATTGTATTTCTTTGAATATAGCATTGCAACACATGCCGGGAACCAGCTAGTATATCATATTTATATAGATATATCTACCCTGGAGCTTCTAAACTGGAGATGGCTGACGAGCCATACAGCTGGAAAGAAAAATGGCTTGTGCCAGTCAGCTGTATGGCGCTGGAGCCATTTTTTTTAATCTATACCGCTCGTTAGCCATTCTTCCTTTCCACCAAATATGACCAAGTATGATTTATTTTTTTATTTCATGCAAAAAGTGTACATTTCGCATATTTTTGCGGATTTCTTCACCAGCCATGCTAGAGATGTGCCTTTGTTATGGAGAGTGAAGATTTGCTGTAGTATAGATTATTTATAAATGTAGGTACGAATCGTAAGAATATGGTTATTAAAACATTATTTGGAAAAATCCGCTTTATGTTATTTAATATGTAATAGTTGTAAATTTGATTGTTTAATTGATCACGCAATATGGTATTTTTCCACGGCATAAATAAATGCAAATGGGGTGTTCACATTTCACGTCTCACCCCTGTGAAAATACAGCCTTCCGCTGCAGTGGGTGGTACATAAAGTGATAGGGGAAGGCAATCCGGATATCATCCACCATTTAAACCCCACTCTGGTGTCTCATTAATTAACGGGCAAATAGGCGTCGGGAAGCAACGGACGGTTGGGGGGGCAGGAGTAAGTGGGGTTGGGGTGGACAGACGATACCGCCCTAAAAGCTCTGCCCTCTCGAATAACAGGGGTGGGATAAGCGTCGATTGCATTTATTTTTACTAGAAATAAGGGTTTCGATTGTAAATTTTTGATGAGTTGCACTTGTCATATTTCGCGTGGTCAATCGAAATTTAGATCTTATAAATTTAGATGAATTTATATAAATTTTGATTTGTTGGTTTGTAAGTGCTGTAAGTAGGTAACTACCTGCTTACTAATTGTATTGCCTACTTAATTGAAAAACAAACAACGTCGTATATATACTACCTACCTACTACCTAAACAAGATTCGCTCAATAATTTTTTTTTTTATTTCTTTCTTATAAGAAAGTATAAGTATTGTAGGTATGTACCTACGTAGACCTCGCTAGGTCTATATCATATTATATAGACAGGTCAAAAGTGGTCCAAGTTCACAACCTTGTGGAAATTCAATTTACAAGCCTAAAAATGAAAGCAATTTTGACGGGGTTTTACGGTTTAGTTTATTTTTTGATTCTGCTATTAATCTATATCTCATATAATATAACTCTGAATGAAAAAACCCTGCAACTAATATCAGCCAATACCTCTTTTATAATGGAGAGTCCTAACAGGGTCGGATTGGCTTTGATTCATATAAATCGCAATTGTTTAATGGTTAATCATTTATATTTTAATATGATGGGTCGAATTTCCCTAATCTTGAAAACTTACCAAGGTGAGTTTCTTGGAGGAAAACAACTTTCCCATAAAGTAGCAGGAGGATTGGACGCGCAATATCAAACAGACGTGATTTATACCAACTTTGCAAAGGCATTCGACCGTGCAGATCACTATCTTTTACAAAAGATCCGTAGAAAAGACTTTGTCCAACCTCTAATTAGAGTTTTTTGTGACATATTTAAAAAAACAGAACCCAGCATTTATGTATCGGCGGTCATGAGTCCATGGAATTCGCTGTATTTTCAGGAATACCTCAGGGGTCAAACTTGGAACCTCTACTATTCTTGATGTTAATTAATTAGAATTCATCCAAAATACTATCTGCTTGCCTTTTGCTGTCATGTTCAAGATTGATGATATGTCACATTCAAGATTGTATTAAATTACAACTTGATTTCGACGCAAAATCTTCATGGGCCGATGAGTATAAAGTTTTCTTTAATGTAAAAAAAATATATTATGAAATGTGGTTATCAGTGAAGTCTTAAAGGGATCTCTGGGTAACATTTGATCCCAAACATTATTTCTCAGACCATGTAGTGAATTATCATCATCGCGTTACAAACTCTTGGATTTGTAATAAGAAGTATTAAACAATTTTCCAAGCCCGAAGCAATGACATCGGTGTTCAACTGCATTATGCATTTTAAATTAATTGTACGATCGAAACTAGGAAACGCTAATGATATTTGGGCCCCGCAAAGCCCAGCAAAAATAAATAGAGTTGTTATAACAAATAAAAAAAAGTTCTAAGGTTTTTTTTTATATATTAATACCTCACAAGCGTCTCAGCTGCTACCGTCTGGAGACAGTGAGACTATGGCACCCCCGATTGGGTTATGTTGTAAGGCTGAAGGTAGTGGGGATGGTAAGGAGATGAGGAAGAGGAAGGTGGGGAAGTACCTGGCTATTCAAATCTGGTCACTAAACACGGCTAAAAGCCATTTCAAGCAATGTTTCTATTCTGAATGGTGGTCTTACACCAGGGCGATACTGAGAGAATCTTCCAATCTGGAACGTGCCGCAAATATAGTATAGGTACATTATTAAAATGAATTAATTGTGAAATAACACAAATTATTCAAATAAAATTTATTTGCCCACCCGGGATTCGATCCCGCGATCTTCGAATTGCGAGTCAAAAGCATTACCGCTAGACCACGGCGGCCGTCCTTATACGAAAATGCCAGCGATTTATGCATTACGTGGATTTTCTCTTGGAAACGCACCATTAAAGTCTTCAATTCAGGGGGGTGGGATCCTTACAGGTTTTAAAATAATAAACGATTTTATTGACAGCCCAAACCTCTTGGATTACTATAAAATGTTCGTATCGAACAACTTACCGCCTGGGTGGTCACCACAACTTAACTCTGTATTCCACATGGCAAAACGGATGTTCTGGCCCAGCATAGCATGACAAGAGGTATGGTGCTGCTAAATGATATTTCTAGGTCTCTTGACATTTTCAACATGGCTTCAAAAATCATTTTAGGCAAGAAAATCGCAAATATATAATTGTAAAATTTTTAATTTATTTATTTATTTATATACCTACCTCCTGAGAAAAGTTTTCAATTATTCATTGCATACAATGAAACCCTAGCTTGAAAAACTACACACAGCCTATACCTTTCGTCAATAAGCAATCGATGGATGCCATGTTTTTAGATGATAAAAAGGCTATTTTCAATTATTCATTATATACAATGAAACCCTAGCTTGAAAACTACACACAGCCTACCTTTCGTCAATGAGCAATCAATGGATGCCATGTTTTTAGATGATAAAAAGGCTATTTTCAATTATTCATTGTATACAATGAAACCCTAGCTTGAAAAACTACACACAGCCTACCTTTCGTCAATGAGCAATCAATGGATGCCATGTTTTTAAATCTCAAAAATTAAATACTTCTAGTGGGTATAAGGGTAAGTGTTTTTTTATTAGAATAACCCTAGAATTCAATACATAAACCAATAACGTTTTAGAAATATTGTCATTTTTTAAACGACTTCAAAAAGGAGGAGGTTCTCAATTCGACTGTATTTTTTTTTTTTTTTTTTATGTTTGTTACCTCAGAACTTTTGACTGGGTTAACCGATATTGATGATTCTTTTTTTATTTGAAAGCTGGTGCTTTCCGTGTGGTCTCATTTTAATTTGGTCCAGTTCCGATAATGGCATCCATGAGAAAACCATATAAGTCTTAAATTTGCATTAAGTATGTGCGCGACAAATGGACGAATAACTCAATATCACGCCAACCGATTTCGATGATTCTTTTTTTATTGGAAAGGATGTCCTTCAAGGGTAATTTGATGAGAGTTTGATTAGGTTTTGATTATCGGATCCATGACAAATTAACGAAACTCGGCTGAATCTCTTAATTTGACCCTAACGTCCGTCGTTATGGTCAAATTATGTCTGTCTCATATGAGCAGCACGTTTAGTGGGTTTACCCATATTCAGGCAAATTAGTTAGTATACTTCAGATTCACTAAAAATCAAAAAATAAACAAAAATTTTAACAAAACAAAAAAACGACTTCAAAAAATGCACTAAAAAGTAAAAAAATAATTTCGTATTCTTCTATAACTTCATAATCAACTTACTTTTTCTAATCATCAAAATGTAGGTACGATTGTTATTTTTGGAGTCGTTGTCAGCCAGTCGCTTGTGCAACACAAGCACATCTCACCTATAACTATGTATGTAGTTACAAACCTACCTTGACTGACACCGACTCCAAAAATAAAAATCGTACCTACATATTGATGATTAGAAAAAGTAAGTTGATTATGAAGTTGTAGAAGATTACGAAATTATTTTTTTACTTTTTAGTGCATTTTTTGAAGTAGTTTTTGTTTTGTTAAAATTTTTGTTTATTTAAAGTTCGACTTTTAGAGGATGTTAATCTATTAAAAAACGGCTTAATTTTTTATAAATGTTGGGTAGATGACAGCAAGGTTGTTGGTTTAAGTCAAGTTTCAGAATAGTCGTCGCTCTGTGTTATTGATAAGTGTCCTACTTACTCCCTTAATATCATGTTTTTTCTTAAATTATCTCGATGCGACCCTGTATTGCACCCCGATGAGTTGCTCCCCCGTCGGGTCTGTTTACATATTTAAGCGCACATTAATACCCCGTGCCCGCCGACAAATTGGCCGAGGGCGGAATGATGGAAGCCTTTTGTTTGTCTTCGGGACGTGACGATTGTTTTATTAAGTAGGGCAGATGATTCCTCTCGAATCATTATTATTATTACTATCCACTTTATTGACAATTAAGTGTGTGTTCTTTAGTCATTTGATACGAGGACACGGAAAGGGGATGATGACAACGCTTTTATTTTGTTTACAATTTAGAGCACCCCTCTTAAATTTAAATTATGTTTTAACAAACTAACCATTGCGCGACACCTATGTCCGCTGTCCGCAGAGGGTAGAGCACTTAAATAAAAAGCTACATAATACCAACGTTTATCTTTTGCACGCACGTTTTCTTCATCAGAGCCGTAAATACAGGCATGACGTAAATCCTCCTCATCGATGGGTCTCCGTCCATCGACTCCTTGGAGGAAAGAATCGACTGTAAACATCGAAATGACGTAAATCCTCCCCATCGATGGGTCTCCGTCCATCGACTCCTTGGAGGAAAGAATCGACTGTAAACATCGAAATGACGTAAATCCTCCTCATCGATGGGTCTCCGTCCATCGACTCCTTGGAGGAAAGAATCGACTGTAAACATCGAAATGACGTAAATCCTCCTCATCGATGGGTCTCCGTCCATCGACTCCTTGGAGGAAAGAATCGACTGTAAACATCGAAATGACGTAAATCCTCCTCATCGATGGGTCTCCGTCCATCGACTCCTTGGAGGAAAGAATCGACTGTAAACATCGAAATGACGTAAATCCTCCTCATCGATGGGTCTCCGTCCATCGACTCCTTGGAGGAAAGAATCGACTGTAAACATCGAAATCAACATTGTTTATTTATATAATACATGAGTTATCGAAAGTACATATAGTTTTTTTGTGATATTTCACCCTCCATGCTAGGGATGACCCTGTGTTATGGCGGGTGAAGTTTACAGTTTGCGGATATACATTCATTAGTATAGGTTGAAATTATTCACTAATTGATACTATGCTCACAAATTCTCCTACAATAAGAGAGTTTATGTAGTTATATTGGATTACAAGAATGAGGTGAAGAAGTTAAAGAATTATTGGAAAAGATAAGTTATTATTAGTATATTAAGGAATTATTTGTTCACAGAATCAGTCTTATACATATAATGCT
This sequence comes from Limnephilus marmoratus, assembly GCA_917880885.1. Classification (NCBI taxonomy): domain Eukaryota; kingdom Metazoa; phylum Arthropoda; class Insecta; order Trichoptera; family Limnephilidae; genus Limnephilus; species Limnephilus marmoratus. The sequence goes on from OU862906.1 coordinate 20,284,645, forward strand.
GCTTAGATAGTAAATAAGGATATATTACGTTAATAGAAAATGATATACTTATAGTTAGATTGGTTACAAGAAGAAGATGGAGAAGTTAGAGAATTATTGTAAAATAAGAAATTGGAGGAGTTGTTAGATATAGATCATACTAATTAATCTTGCACATACAATGCCGCTAATTTAGGAAAATAGAGATATATTATGTTTTGTCTGAAAGGTGATTAAATTGATAGAATGTAAAGTGAATGGGTGTTAAAATTGTAATGTATTCCATGTGTAAGGATCCATTTCGTTATTTGTTTTTTAAAGGAATGGGGTTGACTCAACGTTTTTAAGTTTTCAGGGATAAGGTTAAAGATTTTAGGAGCTAGGAAGAAAAATTTTCTTTGAGCTGACGTGGTGTGTAGTGTAGGTACATTGTAGTGTCTGTTGGTTATTGTTCTGGTGGTGTTGTAAGAGAGTTTTGTTTTTGTATTTGAACAGGAAATGTATTAGCATAAATTTTAGATGGAGTTTCCGTATGTTTAAGACGTTATACTCGATGAGGAGTCGTTTGGAGGGGTATCTTGTCGGTCGCTTGTTAATGACACGTATTACCATTTTTTGGGCTTTTAGTAGAGGTTCGATGATAGATTGTGCACAGCCACCCCAAGTTATAATGCCGTATGCTAGTAGAGATTGGCAGAGAGCGTAGTAAACAGTTTTAAGAGTTGAGGTAGTAAGGATATTTCTTAGGGTTCGAAAGACATAAGAGAGTTTGCGGATGCGTGGGGTTAGACTGGCCAAGTGCTGATCCCAACGAAGGTGTTGATCAATGATGACTCCCAGATATTTTATGTGGGTGAAGTGTTCCAAGTTTGGGCAATTACAGGAAGTGCAAGTTCTTAGACAGGAGTGAATTATTATCTGCTGATTGTTAGTAGGTTGGGTTGCAGCAGAAAGACTGAAGCTTAAGAATTTTGTTTTTCCAGCGTTAAGGGTTAGGAGATTAAATAAGTAATGTCTAACAAGTACTCTTCTGTTGTCGTCATGTTGGTACTCTTATTTAATGTTATGTCTTCCCGGAACTTTATCAAGCTTCTCGTCGACATTTCACCTTCCATCGAAACCATGGAGGAAAAAATCGACTCTAAACTAGAGATGAAACGGATAGTTGTTTGGCCGGATACCAGATATATATATGCGAGGCTGGATAACCGGATATCCGGCGGCCGGATATTCGGCCCATTGTCTTGCTGCATGTCGTGACGAGTTTAACACGCACAGGTGCGTCGAACGCGATCAGATCAATTCGAGCGGTTTCGGTTACCATCGTGAGTATTCATGAGTGATCGCGAAAATATTCTCTTTGATAAGAAGAATGGTGCTTAAATGTTAGTATTCAATCATTTCAATAATTTCAATAATTTCTGTGTTTTTGCGATTTATAGTTTTTTAGTGATTAGGGAACGTACCCATACTACGTGACCCGTTCAGGATGGGGGGGGGTCTTCAAAATACCACGCTTTGTCACAATGAGCGGCGGGGGCCTTAGGTTTTTGGTTTTTAGTCACCGGAGGGGGGGGGGAGGGGTGTTAAAAATTGCAAAAAGTGAGCCACGTAGTATGGGTACGTTCCCTTAGTTAATCATGGTAATTTAAGTTTTCGCTACTCGGTTTTTGTTTAGATATTTACTAATTATGTATTTATCATTCAGAAGAAAATTTTAGTTTTTTGGAAGGCCTTATGGCTTTTTTGTAACTTTTTCGACTTTAAATAAAAGCCGTCATAATTATAAGCCATTTTATTGATATTTACCTCACATAGGAAATTGTCGTAGTTTTTGAATATTCGGTATCCGGCCGGATATTGAGTTACTATTTGGTATCCGGCCGGATAGTAAATTTAGGCCGGATACCGGATAGTTACCGAATATCCGTTTCATCTCTACTCTAAACATCCGAACCATTAAAAAAAATTTAGACACCTGCAATAACTAACTTGAACTTGAAATGAATGCCCTTATGAGCCTTCATGTTTCTCGTGAACTTTCCAAGTATCACCCACGCAAATTCATTCACTCAACTACGAGTACTAGGAATTTAAGTACCTACACACTACACAGTACTTTCTTATTACCTCTTGCGATTTCGATAATAACGGGCGAATTACATTTTAACTATGTATATAGGTACCGAGTACCGACACATATTTAATTTGCTTTGAAGGCTTTTATATCTATCTATACATTATTATTTAAGTTGTTCAGTAGTATAATAATAATAAGTGTGTAGTACAATACAACATAATAAGCTGAATATGAATGATATAATAATAAAAATTTATTTTACATAAAATTATACAATAAAACATATGCGGAAACTTTGACTAGCCAACTAGGAATGGATCCTGTCTTAGGCCAGTCAAATTGACAAGTTTAGTTCATATCATAAATCATATTACATTGTTTAATTATATAAACATGTTATTTATTGAAGGAAAAAAGTGTTACGATTGAATTCCTCATAAAAGCTTTAGTTACCTAAATATACAATTTTGAACTTATTAGAAAAATAATAAGCGAAGAGAAACAATAAACACACGCACTTTCGCATTTATAATAGGTTTTTTTTTTTTTTTTTTTTTATATTTATTTAATATAGTTATATAATTGTACAGTGGAGTTTTAGAAATTACATAGCGGTACAGAAATTATTTAAACATTGCAATCTCACCAAAGAAGAAGCTAGTTCTTGTGCTTGATGAGCGAGTTACACTAACTATAACTGAAATAGAACAACATTATGTAATAAGTAAGTATATAATAGGATAAATTGAGACTTCTGGATCATCTAAATGTGTAGGTGTACATACATAGGATACGGTTACATACGGTTATTGTGCACTTAGGAGAAATTCGAAAAATCTAAATAAAATAGAGATGAATATGTATTAAAAATAAATAGAAAGAAAGAGAAAAACAGGTAATTATTTAGTTAATTATTCCTGATGAAGTGTAGCTTCAGTTTGAGTTTCAGTTTATTGATTTCTTTGGTTTTTTTTATTTCAATGGGAAGGTTGTTGAAAAACTTTATTCCTAAATAGACATAATTGTTTTGCATTAGTTTGGTATTAAATTTTGGTGTTTTGATGTTGTCTTCATATCTTTTTGATTGGTGAGTTTCAAATTTCTTGATGATATTATCTTTGTAAATTTGGATAATTGCATTTTTCTTGAAGATATTCTCAACTCGAGGCACCGTGAAATCTGCGAAAAGCGTTTCTGTTGGATAAGTGGAGGGTTTCTTTAGGATTACTTTAATGATTAGTTTCTGGATCACTTTGACAGGGGTTAGAATATTGTTGTATGACCCCCCCCATCCAATTATTCCATATTGAATTAAAGACTGGATTAGTGCATAGTATACTCTTTTTAGATTGTTGAGTTTTAAAATATTTCTTAATCTTATGAATATATATATACACTTTCTGATACGCTTAACCAATTCACAGATATGGCTCTTCCACTTCATATGTTGTTCTATTATCACTCCGAGATATTTAATTTCTGGTACTGATTTCAATGTTGAACAGCCTTGGATACATGTGATTTTATTACATTTGTAATTGTGGATAATTATTTTAGTGTCGGGGAGTGTTTTTAGTTTGTTGATTGAGAAGTGTATGTAGTATGTTTTGTTAGTGTTCAATGAGAGAAGATTTGTGTCAAACCAATGTTTTAAGATGTTCATGATATTATTTGCTTGTTCGTTTACTCTATTCCAGTCGATCCCATTCACTATGATAGCTGTGTCATCGGCATATGATATTATGTCTGCGTTAAGTGGTAGTTTAAAGATATCGTTGACATATATTATAAATAGTAGGGGGCCTAGGACTGTGCCTTGAGGAATCCCAAAATTACTTGTTAGTGGTAGACTTAGGGAGTTGTTTATCTTGACTACTTGGTGTCGTTCAAATAAATAGCTTTTTATCCATTTTAGAGCTTTATCGTTTATCCCAACACAGTTTAATTTTTTAATAAGTTTATCATGAGAAATACTATCGAAAGCTTTTTTAAGATCTATGAAGATTCCGAGGCATTTCAAAGATTTGTCTAATGTGTTCTGAATAATGTTCGATAATTTGGCAATCGCATCTTGGGTACTTCTAGTTTTCATAAATCCATATTGGTTATCGTGAATTAGGTTATTTTTGTTAATAAATTCGGTTAATCTTTTTTTGATAATTTTTTCAAAGATTTTGGCAATGTTTGAAATCAGCGATATTGGACGATAATTTGTCACTTCTTCTGGGTTGCCAGATTTATGAATTGGAGTGATGATGGTTTGTTTATATATCGTTGGGAATATTCCGCTTTGAAGACTAATGTTGATTAAATGCGTCAATGGTTTTGAAATATGTTTTTTGATAGCTTTTAGTGTTTCGACAGTAATTCCATCGAAACCTGGTGCCGATCTTCCCTTCATGCTTGAAATGATGTGTTCGATTTCCTGGGCTGAAGTAAGGGGAAACATGTCAATTTTGTTTATGATATTGACGTTAATGTTCTGTTCGTTATTAGACGGTATTTTTTGTATTTGATTTGCAAGATTTTTGCCTACATTTGCAAAAAAGTTGTTAAATATGTTAGCAGCAGCTGATGGATTTTCTTCGCATCGTATTTTGATATTATTATGTGTAATACTATGTATATCATTTTTTTTATGTTTTTTCTTATCTATAATTTCATTTACAACGTTCCAGACTTTTTTTGCATCGTTCTCCGTTGCTTCTAGTTTTCGCCGAAAATAGTTTTCTTTTGTGTTTTTTATTAAATACATTAGTTTGTTTTTGTATGCTTTTAGGTATTTTTTTAAGGTTTCGTTTGTAGGTTGTTGGATTAATTTTTTGTATATTGCTTCTTTGTGTCTGATTGATACAATTAATCCAAAAGTTATCCATGGTTTAACCGGTTTAAATTTTGATGATTGTTTTCTGGAATCAATAGAATGTGCAGTACTTACGTGCATTGATAATTTTTTTTCAAATAGTTCGAAGCATTCATTCGTATCATTACAATTAAAAATATCGTGCCATTTCTCTTTGTCTAGATTATGTACTAGGGCATTTATGTTGAGCGTTTTTCGTCGGCCGCTTTCATTCTCCGGAATTCGGGTAGTTAATGGTGAATATTTCTTTTCATAATTGTACGTAAAAATGCACCCGAAATGATCAGTGATTGTCGTTTGTATAACTGCAGATGCTATGTTTTTTATGTCTTGAATATTTGTAAAAACATGATCTATGCACGAAGGTCGTTGACCTGGAATAATTCTCGTAAATGAATTAATACATGATATATAATTTAATTCTGCCATCATATTAAGATAATTATCTTTATCATAAGACGAGTAATCATTTGCTATATTCAGGTTTATGTCTCCGATAACAATGGTTTTCTTATTTCTGTTCGCAAGAAGAATGCGTTTTAGTTCATCTACATATATCGGTAATATTGAGGCATGAGTTCTATATATAGCGAATATGCTGAAGGTATACTTTTGGTAACTGATTTCCATATTTAGGACGTTTACATTGTGCATGTGAATTTCTCTGTTAAAAGTCACGACATATTTATTTGAGACAAATATTGCGATTCCGCTGTTCTTGTTAATTCGGGTATTTGTTGCATAGTATGTATAACCCGGAATATTATAGTTTATATCGCTCGATGAGTGAGTCTCTGTTAATATTATGCAGTCCAGTCTGTTAAGTGATTTTATTGTTACCAGGAGTTCGTCTAAATGACGTTCGATGCTTCTTACATTCATATGAAATATGATTAAGCTAACTTCGGGATTCATCGCTAAAATGTTGTTTGTTTCGTTCACTGATGTATATATTCTTTCGTCTATTGACATGGTTTTATTTATAGCATTTATCACGAAATCATCCATATCGAAGAAATAATAATAACGAATGCATTAGTGGCCATGAATACATTTGTTTATTTGGGATAAGATTTTCTGGAGGACGGATTTTTTGAGAGCCTTTGTGTTTTTTTTTATCACTAATAATAGTTGTGAAATTTCATTCATAATCTATTCTCTCTTTGGCAATTTGAAGCATTTTGTGTCTGTATGTGCAATTGATGCTATCAGCACGGTGGTCGTCCAGGATGTTCGCCCTGAATTTTTTATTGTTGCTGGAACAGTTGTAGCAGATTGGTTTATTGTTTCTCTCTGTGCATTTTTCTAGGGTATGGTCTTGTGCACAATGGGGGCAGGTAGGTGGCTGTGTTCTGTTAAGGCATCTTAGGGCAGTGTGTCCATATTTCAAGCAGTGGTAACACTGCGTCAGAGGGTTAAGGTCGTCAATTGGGACTCTTTGGTATTTTATGTTTATTTTTCCAAAGTTAAGAAGGATTTTTCTAATGGCTCCTGACGTTTGTATTAAGTAGTTTGATACATCTTGTTGGGACGTTCTTTGTTGGTCGAATTTTTTTAGTTTGATTTCTTTTATGAGTTTAAAATCATCTTTACAGTAACTTTGTAAACCCTCATTTTGCTGGGTTATGCCTAAAACAATTTCATCCTCTGTTAAATTTGATTGCAATCTTTTTACGATCATTATTGGTTTTCTCTTTTTTGTTTCTTCAGCGTTGATGTCTTCGCCGAATGTTCCATTTATTTTGGTGACCAATTTGTGTGCGTCTTCTTTTTTTAAACATGAGATTATGAGTTTTTGATCACCAATTTTTTTAAATTCAGTTACACCAACTTGCATTTTAGTTACATCTATGTTTTTTTCGATTCTTTTTCTCATTTCTTCAGCCTTCAAGTTTTTAGTTGTTGATATTATGATGGCGTGTTTTTGTGGAGTTTGTTTCTCGATTTTATTCATTGTTGTGGCTTGCGCATATGTTTTTATATTTTTTGTCACAAAACTTTCTAATTTCTCATTATAGTGTTCATTGTTTGTTATAATTTGCTCTTGTAGATTAATAATTTTTTTTTGTAGGATAAGATTTTCTACTTTAATTTGTTCTTCTAGTTTCTTTAAGTTGTTCTCCAAACTCAGTTTTATTCTTGAATCTTTAACAGATGTGATCTTCGCAATATCGCTCTTAATATCTTCGAGAATGTCATCCATGTTCTTTCTAATACCCGCCCGCCCGGGCGAGGTACTTTAGGTACGAAGTGTAGAACAATACTCGATACTCGAGGCAGTGCACTATAACGAAACTATACGACCGCACTGTTGTAGCACTGGAATGCAACTGAAAAGGTATTAGTATAAGTACCTAGATGGTTTGTTTTAAAGCAAGTTTGTAATAATTAGGAAACCTTTAATACGCCCGATTGGATGTTTTACAGAGCATAGCTAAATTAACACACAGATAAAAGCTGCACGTGAGAAAATATATGACATTGAAGCGTGATATTATACAAATATCGCCCGTTATACAACTCCTGTAATTTTATGGACTACCTTGCGATAAAATAAACTTGCACTGGTTATAAAGACCACACATTCACAGTCGCTACTGTGCGGATCACTACTCAATCATTCGCCTGTCCAATGCGAAGAATTGGTCTTCGGACGCTGAATAAACTATCAATATCATGAATAGCAACTATTAACTGCAGATACGCCCGTGTAAAGGAAACCCATAAACATAGCGGCCCATTCCTATTGACTAGCACTCGCAGTGAATAACACAGTCTAACAATATAATAAACACATGGTAGCTTAAATGACAAAGGGTAACGCAGTAACTCCGTCTCTATTCAATTTCAAATCAACACCGGGATTTATTTTATAATGCTTCCTTTCAAAATGGCAGATAAGAAAGAAATATGAAATCGCGAACCCAGATTAATATTGCTTCCATTGCTACCCGAATATTATTATGATCATTTTGTAATTCCTTTTCACGTACTGCGGTGTTATGTTAGCCGACATATGTCAATTCAATATGTCTGTTTGTACTATGTTATTAAATTGCCTTTTGGTAACGCTTTGTTATAACTTCAAAACAGTAATATAATCTAGGTACTACCTTCTCTGTTGCATTGCTAAGGAAGTTAATATGGGGAGTTTTTTTTTACGTAAGCTTCACATTGGAGGCTCTGAGGAAAATAATTTCCCTTAGGGTCTGTGTCATCTTAGGCGATGCTGTGCGGAGGATCTTTTTGAGGAAAGGGAGGAGAGGATGTTCTGAGCAGGAAAAAGACATGAGGAGTGGGTAGGAATATGAGGATCACTATCCAGGAGTGACAGACGTATGAATCCATCCCTCCAATTGAGAGTCCGGCTGGAGAAGTTAAAAGGCCGCAGGTGGGCAGACGCATCTGCCGCCAAGACCCGGTAAAATCTCACCGATGGGATGCTAAGTCACCAAACGTAGCGAACCACTTGGGGTGACCAATGGCAGAGGTGTTAGTTATTCAATAAATGGTTACCGAGGCGGCGGTACCCATTCCCGCCTTCCAAACTGTTTCTTATTCCCAGGGCTGGCCCTATGCGGGCGCAATTGGATTGACTTTGTTTATCATTAGAACTGCTCTACACAAAAATACAAATCATCTAAATATTATTAAAACTGTCTATTGGTTTGGACAAGGGGCGTAAAATTTGACTGCACATATAGGTTTATCTCACTTCCAATATTAGCCAAGTCCAAGAATTTCGAAAACGAAAATATATTTATTTACTACTTGACTGTTAACTCTGCTATGCGGTTCTATGTTGATGAATATTATTTATCTTGGAAACAAAACGAAAGATCGGTTTGGGTTTGAACGTTAGTTTTAAAACGAAGTTTTCGCCCAAGGCAAATATTTTCGTATTTCCTGAATCCCACTTGGTTGTGGCCGCGAGGTTTAGCGACATCCTTTGACGTTTCCAGCTGGTCTCTCTCGACCCTTCGTCTTGAACCGCAGCAGGAGAGATGGATTCATAAGTCCGTCACTCCTGTTCACACCGACCCCAACGTTTGATATCGAACACCCAACTATTGATATCGTAGAAAAAGGAGAGATGGATTCGTAAGTCCGTCACTCCTGTTCACACCGACCCCGACATTTGATATCGAACACCCAACTATTGATATCGTAGAAAAAGGTGAGAATTAATTTGAAGGATGATTTATTACCTTAGATTAAATTTATAACTTGAATTCTTGCTTACGGCAATTGAATTTAAGGTATCTATTGAAATAAACGAAATAAGTGCGTAAACAAAAAATGTCTTCCCAAAGTCAGCCAGAATATGGCAAAATCCAATGTGGAAATGTTGTAAAGGATGCCAATATTGTTGAAAAAGAGCAATGAAGAGATAAACCCATAGAATTATGTTAAACGGGCGCATGTAAGGAGGTAAATTAAGGATTGTATCACCCCCGCCCCCACCGTCGGCATCAATATTGCGACTACAGACTACAGACTACATTCCAGAAAGTATAACTTTCTAATAAATTTTCCAACACCCCCTTTCCATTTCTCCCTTGCCTCCCTCTAGAATCGGACCCCCCCCCTTAGTGTCACCCCCCCCCCCCTCCAAAGTTAAAAACACTATTGCTACGACCTTGCAAATGCCCTACAATGGGCGTCATTTTCACAAGATTACCACCAAAGCAAAGGTATTATACGACTATAATTAAAACACCGGCTTAAGTAATTGATACCTACGAGCAACCTATTATCCTATCTGCTGGTTGTAAGAATGAATTCTAAGCGAAAATTAACTGGTTGGCAATAGACAGGTTACCTAGATTTTAACTCTAGTCCTTTCAAGTCGCCGCGCGCCATGTCAACTTCTGTGTCGGCCTTGCCAAGGAAACTGCCGCGTGAGTGCATCCAACAAGCCGCGAAGTCCGTTATTGGATTATGGGAGATTTAAGGAAAAAGTAATTACCGTGTGAAATATGCTCAGGCACAGGTAGATTACATCCTTTCAAGTATATGATTTTGTTTGTACTAGTAGGTGTGTGGGCAATTTCTTAATTTGTTTTTAATCAACATTTCATTGTGTAGGGTATATTTCATTGAATGCAAAATATTCGCAATTAAATAATGCACACGTATCTTCTTATTTGGTTATCCATTATTATTATATTAGGTCCTTACATATGAAATTGGCGTTTTGCCATCCTGGCAACTTTGATCTCAAATATCTTCTCTTTGGTTAGGAATTCCATGCAAATTCAAATTTCTACAGCTATTTACTCATGTATTTGGGTTTCGAAAGTTATAATTCATTTGTTTTTTCCTTAATTGTTTTTTTTCTTTGCGTCACTTAGTTTACAAAATGGAAAACTTGAAATATCGCTTTATTTACGAGTACGAGTTCCACCGTGGCACCAGTGCTGCAGAAACGGCTCGAACGTTTTTGGTTCCAACGTTTTCATTCTGGAAATTTCGACCTGCAGAAAAAGCCCCGTGGACGGCCGGAGACCAAAGTTGATAATGAAGAATTGAAGGCTATTGTGGAAGCGGATCCATCGCAAACCACGTCCGAGTTAGCTGCAAGCTGCGATAAAACTGTTTTAATCCACTTGAAGCAAATTGGGAAGGTGAAAAAGCTTGAAAGATGGGTACCTCACGAATTGAGTGAAGCAAATTAACAAACGCGCGTTAGAACGCTAGACCACACACTGCACAACAGACGGCTACCAAATTAGAGGAGCTTCAATTGGAATGTCTAAGACATCCACCGTACCCTCCGGACCTTGCCCCAACAGATTACCATTTTTTTGAAATTTGGATAACTTCTTGCAAGGGAAAAAAATTCAACTCCGATGGGGCAGTCCAAACCGCCTTCAAAGATTTTATTGATTCCCGTTCGAATGGTTTTTTTAGTAAAGGGATCGATGAACTACCTATGAGATGGCAAAAGTGCATAGATAGCAATGGTACATACTTTGATTAAATAAATATATTATATTTATAAAAATCGACTTTATGTTCCTCCCATACAAAACGCCAATTTCATATGTAAGGACCTAATATTACATGTAATAATAGGTGACTGAGCGTAGCAAATTCCTGTTTTGATTTGACCATTTGACAATTTCATCTGTCTATAAATTTATTTGTTATGTTCCTGTTCCGGTTCAAGATGGTGGGCTTGTTGGATACTAACGCTTATCCCGTTAAAGCTCGTATGATCGTGTTTCCTACAAAGAGCTGTCAAATCGGAATAATAAAGAATGTGATATCTACCGGCCGCGCATTTATTATAAGAGAGAAAATTAGAAACATACCTTTTTGGACGCAAGGCCTTCGTATTGTTCACAGAACTATCAGTGATACTTGATTCATTTTTAACAAAAAATATAACTTAGTACCTGTTGTATTACAATTAGATATCTAAATTTAAAACTTTGCCATTCCATGTAAATTAAACTAGGCTTTTATTGGGGGTCTGTCAACAGGATAAGAAAGTGAATATACCTACTCGTACCTACATTGGTTTGAAATATTTATGATTTTCAAACCTATTTAGTTATGTATTTCTGAAGAGATTAGATTTAGGTAGATACAGCTTAAAATTTAATCACTTTAGTTGGTAGTATACATAGACATCCAAATGGATAGACAAGCAGTTACAGATGAGGGGTAAAACCAAACTATAGAGAGCAAAGGGGGGAAAGATGACTGTCATTCGTTGAACAATCAATCTGACAGTATATAGGCATCTCGCATTACAATATCACCATTTAGTTCTTAAAAGCAAAATCTGCTTTGAATGAATAGACCTTTTTACATGGGAGCGCGAATTGCTTGCCACGTTCAAAACTTATTTGCTAAGGCCAAATGCTCGCTCCAAAAAGACTCGCGCCAATACACATATCAATATTTTCTTGCCGTGTTTAGTTAAAACACTTTTACAAATGTTTCATAATTTACTTACCCCTGTAACCAGCGACGAGCACATTGGAGTACCGCCCACTTTCGCTATGTGCATATTGATACGTAGATATATTGTATAGCACAAGCTGCCGTTATTTCGTTAAATGTATGGATGTCAGCTTCTCGCTGTTCACGGCAAGAATGATGACGTCACACATTTTAGATTCAAGCGAGGCTATATCCCCTCCCCATGGAGCGAGCCGGTTCCAAGGAGGAGCTACAGCCGGCGCCATGTGGAGGGGGAAATAATACGTTTTTATCACTTAGGGCAGGTCCAGATATATTCATATGTCCGTGGTAGTATAGTAGTAAGTATGTAAGTATATTATTCTGAGCTACAGGAGCAGCTAGGCACCGATCCGAAGACACGATCTCTGAACTGAATACTGGTAGTCTTTCAAACATCCGAAACTTAATCTAAGAGTTATAGTTATTATGAATGTGCCTTATTAAGTTTTTTTCCGTTGCGAAATTGACTTCTAATTTTCATTTTATACACTAGCAAGGCGGGAGCAGGTCCCGGGTTCGAGTTCTTTTGCGGGTTTGGTTTTCTCCGAGGTCTGGCTCCGGTCGAATGGTCGGCGTCTCGGTCCGAGCCACTCGAAAGTCGGGAGTGGTTCCCGGGACCTGCTCCAAGAACTCGAGTACTTTTAAAAGGAAGCACATCTCAGAGGCCTCCGGAAAAATGCACAACTTACCCATCTCTAGTGTGAATATCGCTAGTCCCAACTGCTCCACCGTCCGGAACGAGTAAAGCTATGTAGTGGGATGGGGAAGGATATGGAAAGAGGAAAGCGGAGAAGTACTTGGTTATTAAGACCTGGTCATCAAACACGGCTAATGCCATTTCAATTCTAAATGGTGCTCTTTCATCAGGGCGATGCTATGAGTAGGAAATTCCACTCTGGAATGTGTCGCAAACTTAATATTAAGAACTTGAGTCTACATTATTTTGGGTCTGAATATATACACTTTGTAGAATTCTAGATAGTGGTACGAATTGTTTTTATTATTAATTTATAGTCTGGTCGCCCTTAGTCTGGTCGCCCTTCTACAAAATTCATATTCACACTATTGAAAGAATTCAAAGAAAACTTCTACGTTTTGTAAATTTTAAACATAACATCCCTTTAGAGCACATAAATTACCCGTCGTTAACGAATACTTTAAGTATTCCAACATTAGAAAACAGACGAAAAATAAACGACCTAACCTTTTTATTAAAATTATTAAACTCTAAATTCGACAGTTGTGAACTCCTGCAATTAATAAATCTACATGTACCTACACGAACAACTAGACAAACGTTGACATTTTGTATACGTACATCTTATTCGAACTATGATTTACATTCTCCAATACAACGTTTACATAGTCTTGGTTACAAATACTTAAACAATCTGGATGTATTTGACAATAATTTGAACTTAGCAAACTTCAAACGCCATATGTGCCAACTATGTATTTCTACCTATCCCATAAAATAATGTGAAAAACAATTACATTACCTACTTTATGTCAACTCCTATATTTTATGGACCATATTTTGTTTCTTATTTTTTATGTTACCTGTATTTTGTTAACGCTTATATTTTATGTAACCTAATTCTTTTTTAACGCTTATATTTTATGTAACTTTTATTTTGTTTTTAACATATATTATGTTACTTGTATTATGTAAACCCATTATTTTCACTGTATTTAAAAAAAAGTACTGCATTCTATGTAAAAGCCCTATGGGAGTTTAAATAAATAAATAAAATAAAAATAAAATTTAATAAAATATTTTAATGTCATACACCAAAGTTTTTCTTCTTCGAAAAAATAAAATTTATTCACGCACTCCAGAATTTGAAAGGATTAAATAACTTAATCAAAACAAATTGGAAATGTAATAGAAAGTGCTAAGTGAGGTGTGATTACATTCTGGTATAAGATTTCTGGGTTCTTTCAAATAATATCATATACTCTGACGGCGCAATGTCTGCCAGAATCTGTGCGGGTTTCACTAACACACCATAATAGTAATTGAAATCTGCACAATGCAATGGCAATGGTTCGAAGCTACCGCATTGCAAAACCGTGATTCTTTGAGATACCTTGGCCATAAGGATACCGCCGCGTTTGTTGGGAGTAACAAAATAATTCGTTGCATTGTTGTCTTTATAATACAATAAATTTGTATGTTAACATTCGGCAAGCTCCCCGTGTGGTCTGAACCAATCCTTCGAAGGCCGACAAGTGTGCCTTTATTCTCATTGTGAGGGTGGCCGGCCTTTATACCCTTTCACAACCCTTTCCCAAACAACCTTGTTACTTGTTATCCTGCAGTAGCTCGGTGGTTTTATCAATGACTTTGGTTAGGTATATTATAGCTCAATCAAGTGAGCTTTATTATAGTTAATCTTAGTTATAAAAATCTGATGCATCCACGGTGGCCGGCGTGATCGAAGGGGAAAGCTCTTGACTCGCAATCCAAATGTCGCGGGATCGAATCCCGATGTGGGCAAATAAATTATATTTTTAAAAATTAAATGAAGACAATGTTAGCAAAACTCAATCGAAAATCTGGAGACAGAAAAATCAGTAAAAGATATTGGCACCTCTGGGACTCCAACCCAGGACCTTCGGCTTATATATAAATACATTGTAGTTCATGTAAAAGTAATTAATTAAAAAAAAACTTAAAGTTTAATATTTTTTTCAAATTGCGGTCGGAAAATTTGGATTCTTAAAGGTGTATATTTTAATTATCCTAGACTTGCAGAAAAGTCAATAGATGTCGCATATTAAAAATAAAAATTGATAAAAAAATTATCCAGACAGCATTAAGATCGGGTTTGAATCTTGCAGTCATACATAAAGATAGCAGCTAATAAAATATGCGTTAAAAAAATGAAGATAATGTTGTTAGCTTTTAGCCGAAGTATGATACAGTTATAAATGACCGAATCGGATAGAGACACCTCAGCTCAGACTATATATATATATATATGCACACGATAACGTTTATAATACATTTGCCTAATAAATTATGTAGATAGGTGTTTTTATTTTTCTTCGTTATCAGTAATTTTAGTTAGAAGAAATGTGCAAACGTTTGCGTGCAAAATTTTTATATTTCAAAATCATAGGTTTATTTTGAATTATAAAATTTGAAAGCGTATTTCATCACCTTTCCAAAACTGTTTTTAATTTTTGGATACATTCAGAAATATTCCATTTATTGTAATTTTATTGCAAATTGGAAATATTCTGACCTTCCGATAAAATACGGTCGTGGCCTGGGGGTTACATAAGAGAAATTTAGAAAGGTACTTTATTGAACGCTCGGTCTTCTGTTCACAGAACTACTAGTAATAAAGTAAATACTTTGTCATTGGCCTACCGACAGTCAAAATTGCTAAGAAACTTTCCAAGATTTTTAATAACCTGATATAGACTAGGAGACGAGATAAGTAAACCCCACGTCATCGAGTACACGGATGAAACTACTTTGTAGTGATAATGAACATTTAGAAAACTTAAAAAAGGTGGTCTGCCGGTGCGTCTCTTGGCAGGAGCCGCGCAGTCATGGAAATAGTGAGCGATTTTTTTTCGAAAAAATTACGTCATCGAGTACACGAACGGGAATAGTTTCATATGATAAAGGTCGATTAGAAAATGAGAAAAAAGCAGGTCTGCCAACCGGCAGCCTGGCACGTTGACAAGCAGCCGGCGCGGCGTCAAAGTGGGGTAAAAAATAGTAAATTTTACGTCATCGAGTACACGAATGAAACCAACGAATAACTATAGTCCAGATCATTCCATTCAAGAATTTCTTGGTCTGCCGACCAGCAGCCTGGCAGATTTTTGTGTTCGATTTTTTAAAGTTTATTTTTTTTGTTTTAATTTTTCTTTTATATTTATTATTACATATGTATACAAAAAATGCCAGGCTGCTGGTCGGCACACCAAGGAATTCATGAATGGAATGATCTAGATTACAAAACGAACCTTTATCATATGAAACCATTCCCGTTCGTGTACTCGATGACGTAATTTTTTCGAAAAAAATGGCTCACTATTTCCATGACTGCCAAGATGCGCACCGGTAGACTAGCTTTTTTAAGGTTTTCTAAATGTCCATTATCACTACAAAGTAGTTTCATCTGTGTACTCGCTGACGTAGGGTTTACCTATCACGTATCCCAGTCTAATAGTATTTTAATTCCTTGTACCACCACCAGTACTAGCCAATCAATTAACAGACAAGTGTAACTTGAAGTATATTCAACTCTGGAACGAAGATCAAAAGTAGTTTTAATAACCTGATAGTATTTTAATTCCTTGTACCACCACCAGTACTGGTAAATCAATTAACAGCCATGTGTAACTTGAAGTTTATTCAACTCTGGAACGAAGATCAAAAGTATTTTTAATAACTTGATAGTATTTGAATTCCTTGTACCAGTACTAGTCAATCAATTAACAGACAAGTATAACTTGAAGTATATTCAACTCTGGAACGAAGATCAAAAGTATTTTTAATAACTTGATAGTATTTGAATTCCTTGTACTACCACCAGTACTGGTCAATCAATTAACAGACAAGTGTAACTTGAAGTATATTCAACTCTGGAACGAAGATCAAAAGTATTTTGTATGTCTAATCAGGTCATATCCTATTTTTTTTTGTGAAAATGTTTTATATTTAAAAAGGTCTCTCCGAAAATGGTGAAGTTACATTAATTGTAAATTTAACTGACACACAAATCAACATTTTGACGGCTTTCATCTTCGGTACTATTCGGTATTTACCGAAAATTCAAAAAGTTATGTTCTCAGCATGATCTAATTTCTGAATAGTTGTAGAAGATGCCCGCATTGTAGGTAAAAGAGAAAAAAAAGAGAACTTTTTTTACAATTTGCGGATACACGTAACCGCTTAGAAATAGACGTCGCTACTGAGTTTAATTTAACATTCTTTTTTATTAATTTTATTTCTCTCTAAACAAAATAATAATTATTATAAGTAATAATTATTAGCCTGAAACACTCATCTAGATCCCGAGAAAAGGTACATGCCGCCGACGGGACTCAAAAATAATTACTCAATTAAAAAATAATAATTAATATTTGACATCCGAAGACAGAACAGCATACAACAAAATGACAAATGAAACCAAGAGAATCATAAATAAGTCAAAATTCGAGTACGACCAGAAGATCAGCAGAAAGCTGGCTGCTGGCCGCATGGCAGCAGGCAATTCTAGTCGCTTGCGTGCTCAGTAGGTCGCAATTTCTGCTAATCTAGTCTGTCACCTCTTACCAGACCTGACGGCTCACTTGCAAACACCGCAACCGAAAAGGCTAACTTATTAGGTAAAATGTTTGTAAAATGTTAACTCAACCCTCGATGACCAAGGTGCTGGCCCGACGTCTTCGTATTTTCGTATGAAAAAGCTGAGGATCCGGCATCGGGAAGTACTCCATGTTTTACGAGGGCATGATGTTAATAAAGCTAGTGGGCCTGGCGGAATACCTGCCCTGGTACTGCAGAGGTGCGCTGCAGAAATAGCTCCAATTTTGACGAAGCTTTTTAAAATGTCCCTGAAGACTGGCTCTGTGACCTCTGGTTGGAAAAAAGCGGTTATCCATCCTATTCCAAAGAAGGGTGACCGCTCCAACCCGGCCAACTACCGCCCCATAGCGATCACATCAGTTCTGTCTAAGGTGATGGAACGTGTGATCAACGACAAATTGCTCACAAACCTCGAGAAGAACAAAATTATTAACGACCGTCAATACGGATTCCGGCGGAACCGCTCGTGCGGTGATATTCTCGCATATGTGATGCATGTTTGGGGGCGGTGCCTGGAACGTTTTGGTGAGACCCAAACGGTTGCACTGGACATTTCCAAGGCCTTTGACCGGGTTTGGCACCGAGGACTTGTCAACAAACTGCCTTCTTACGGACTTTCCGCATCCTTGTGTAGGTGGATTGCTGACTTTTTGAGAGAGAGGTCGATTCAAACGGTAGCCGATGGTTTTATTTCTTCCTCACACTCAATAAATGCTGGCGTCCCACAGGGATCGGTTCTGTCTCCGACTTTGTTTTTGTTGCACATCAACGACCTTTAGTCATGCGCACCAATTCATTGTTACGCGGATGACAGTACAGTTCATGATAGCCTTTTGTTTGACAAGCCCCCAAAGGGCTCACAAACTCCAATGGCTCGGAGGGCTATGAAACAAAGAATGGACGGTTACCTCGAGTGTTTTCTCTTGGGGTAAAAATAATCTCGTTGAATTTAATGTTTCAAAGACCCAATCTTGTCTGATTACGTCTAAAAGGGATCGAAATGATAATCTAGTATCTTTCAACGGTAGCAATCTTCCGATCAGGCCTTCCATTGATATGCTTGATGTAACCCTAAGTGACCAACTCAGGTATGGGGGCTCCATCGAATACAGAGTAAAGTCAGCCTCCCAAAAACTGGGCGTACTATATAGGGCCCGCAGATACTTTAATAGTACACAACTGCTAACCCTGTACATGAATTTGGCAGACACTTCTGGTCTGGAGCTCCAAAATACCTGAAAAATACCCTCGACTCTGTGCAAAAACGGGCGGTCCGCCTAATGGATTCTCCCTTCTTAACAGACGGATCGCAATCTTTAGATCACAGGCGTCGGGTGGGAATGCTATCCTTGTTCTACGGGTATTACAATGGAAGATGCTAAGAGGAACTAGCGTCATTGATCCCTTCGGCACCGGTGCATAGTCGGGAAACACGCCAAACGCGTGCCCAGTACACGTTGACATTTGTCACATGAGAACGGGTCGTTTCTTCGACTCGTTCTTGTGTTCAACAGCTCGGCTGTGGAATGATTTGCCGGCCTCTGTGTTTCCTCCTTCCTACAACATGGGTCTCTTCAAGACCAATGTTCATTCCTTCCTCTCCTCAAAAAGACCCTCCACACAATATCCCAGATGACATAGGCCCTTAGGGAAATTATTTTCCTCAGGGCCTCCTGTTAATGTAAAAAAAAAATAAACTATTTCACCAAAAAATGTAGACATAATTTGTCTCGACGCCACCTAGCGGGAGATTTAGCACTTACAATGACTTTCCCATATAAAAGTAAAAGTTGGTTGTTTGCAGGTGGAAAAATGTAATAAGCAGTAATTGTTGAATAGAACACTTGTATATATTGAATTATTTGGGGGTACAAGATAAGCCGACGTAGCTCAGTGGTTAAAGAGCAGTTGACCGGATATCAGAAGGACGCGGGTTCAAGTCCCGTCGGCGGCATGTATCTTTCCTCCGGAGATTTTTTCAATGTAGATGAGTGTTTCAAGCTAATAATTATTACTTATAATAATTGTTACCCTTTGTGCTATGCATAAAAATGTTGTCTTTAACATTAGTTTATCAATTAAAAAATAATAATTGTTGATATCTGTGATGTCTTTTATATTCTCTCTGGAGAGATTATATTCATACGGTAAGTAGTGGTAGGTATTCTCTAGTACTTATTATTCTCTCTGGAGAGATTATATTCATACGGTAAGTAATGGTAGGTATTCTCTAGTACTTATTATTCTCTCTGGAGAGATTATATTCATACGGTAAGTAATGGTAGGTATTCTCTAGTACTTATTATTCTCTCTGGAGAGATTATATTCATACGGTAAGTAATGGTAGGTATTCTCTAGTACTTATTATTCTTATGTTCTATAGCAGGGATCACCAAATGGCGGACAGCGGTCCGGATCCGGACCGCCGACCTATTTTGTGCGGACCTTGCGTTAACAATACAAAATATTTCCATCTTAAATTGGAATTTGAAAACAGATTCACAGATTTTGAGAAAATTCAGAACGTCGTCGACATCCTCAATAACATTTACTCTCTCTGCATCCTGGTGATGAATGGAGCAATGAAGCTGCAAATATTTGCGGGAGAAATAAAGCTGCTCTCCAGATGGAAATGATCGATTTCCAAGAAAATACAGTTTTAAAACACCATAAATGTGAAGTTTCTTGTCAAGAGTTTTGGATAAAATTTGTTTGTACTAATAAATACCTCACCTTATTTGTGCTAATAAGTTTAAAAAAATATCCTTGAAACTTCTCACTTTGTTTGGGTCAACATATGTTTGTGAAGCAGCATTTTCCATGATGAACTTAATTAAAAATAAATTTCGGGGCAGCCTTACCGATGAACATCTCCAATATTTAATGACAGTAGCCTGCACAAACTTTAATCCAATCTTCGGACGGATAGTTCAACGTAAAAAATGTCATTGAATATTGTAAAGAACCCTTGGTACTTCTTTTTATTTATTTGCTTATTATTTAATAAAATAATGTTTCGGAACCTATTCGTTTTAATTGATATCGTATCTACACATTTAAATAGTACAGTTTATTATTTCAATTGTTAAACCAATAAACTATGGAGTTCCGCAGGGGTCCATACTAGGTCCACTACTGTTCCAAATTTACATCAATGATATTTCGCAATTAATTTTAAATGGTGAAATCTTTTTATATGCAGATGATACAGCAATTTTCTACTGGGGTAAAGATTTAGGTATCTTACTAGAAAATGCACAAACAGTTCTAGAAAAAATCAACAGTTGGCTCCAATCAAATGTTTTAACAATGAATGTTAAAAAAACAGGATACATGATCTTAAGCTCAACCCGTAAAATAATTCCTCCTCGTGTACCCTTAAAAAATGAAAACAACGACCTGCAAATCCTGATCCAGGAAAAATATCTTGGGCTGTGCATTGATCAGCATTTGACATTTAAACAACACATACAAGGTATTAAAGATAAAATCATCCCCTTAATTAGCGTATTTAGCCGGCTATCATATCTGTTGCCAAATAAATTAAAAATAGGTTTATATTATAGTCTCGTACACTCATATTTAAATTATTTGATTGAAATCTGGGGAAACGCATGTGAAACATACATAAATGAATTACAGGTAATACAAAACAAGGTAATCAAAAAACTATTTAACTACAAGCCCAGAACATCCACAAAAAAATTATATATGGAAACAAAACTATTAACATTAAGAAAACTATATGAATACAATACATGTCTCGTTATATACAAAATACAAAATAATCTCGTACACACAAACACAGAATTAATTAATTTAATTAAAACGTCCCAAGTACATAAACACTTTACACGACAACGCGATAACATACATTTAAACACCATTTACACTAACCATGGTAAACAATCCATTGGTTACGAGGGGAACAACTTATATAATTGCCTCCCAAATGACATTAAAAACGAAAAGAAGCTGGGTAAATTTAAAAAAAATTATTTATATTTGTTCTTGATAAACAAAATAATGAAATAGAATTGCGCTCTATTGAAATATTTATTTTATCTTAATGTGTTTAATTATTTCTAGTTAAATGAGTGAAAATGTAATTTTCTTTTAACCGGAATAAAAAATAAAAAAAAATAAATAAATAAAAAACCGAGGGGGGGGGGTTAGGCTTTTTCCCTTCCGGACCGCGACGGTCATGTTATTTTAAAAAACGAATCCATAATGAAAGTAATTGGTGACCCCTGCTCTACCGGATGCTAGATTGAAAGACTTAGGTTCTTAATAAGACAGTGATTGTTTATTGCCGTATTGTAATTATAATAATACTTCTGAGGACAACACGTTCTTCCAGGCGAAAGGCCAGTTCCGAACTGCAGTCACTGCGGGCGGAGCTCCTGAAACTAATAAAGACTTCGTAAATCTACCTTCGGCACAACTCGGCAACGAGACCATGACGTGACCTGAAGGGCCCATACACTTATGGTAAAGCATGTACTAGATCGTAGACTATTACTATACATTACAGTATCTCAAGTAATACGTCAGACGGGGTCCTCACAGTTACCTACATGATAAATTCTTAAAACTCACAGTTACCCACATGATTAATTCTTAAACCTCACAGTTACCTACATGATAAATTCTTAAATCTCACAGTTACCTATTCGATAAATTCTTAAACCTCACAGTTACCTACATGATAAACGTAGTAATCAATGTAAATAGTGGGAGGGTTGGTACCAATATATAATTAGGTGGGTACGCGAATCGGTTATGAAAAAGTGAAAACATTTTGAACAAATATTTTCAAGCTCAGGTTAAAAATCCAGAGGGCTTTATAATTTTTGTTTTTTTTATAAAGAGGCGAAGGTTCGTTGTTTCTTTTGTGTATTTTAATTAAAAGACTTTATCACAATTTATGAATCTGTTCAATTATGAGCTTCGCAAGAGTCACAAATAGGGGGGGGGGTGTTAACGCCCGTTCATAATCGTTATTATCAAGGAAGCGAGTTTATGAATTATTCTAAAGGTGTCAAGTCGATAACATTTCCCAAGATCAAAGGTGGTTTTTTAATTACGATTTCCTTGGGGATAATTGTTGAATAACCGATATTTTCCATTAGGGGCGGCAACCTGGGAATAGAATAGGGATAAAGAGCATAATGTGCGAGGACGTTGATTGTTGCAGCAAATCGACCAATCACGCCAAGCCGGAAAATAATGCTAAAAACCAATTACGAAAATTTGGATAAAGAAACGTTGAATTTTTAGATGTAAAATTATATGACGAACTCCCACCTGGTAAAAAACAAAGTAAATCAAATGATAACGTCAATGTTAACGTTATTAAGTATATATGATGCTGATTGCCTTTCATCTTAAAGGTAGCATTTTGTTGTTATTTTGGCTATAAACTGATTACGTTATAACCTGTACCTGTTGTTGTGTTATTTCTGTTGTAAACTGCGACTGCTCTCAGCACATGAGTTCCTAGCACACTACAGGTATAGCACATCACAAATTATTATACAATTAATTAAGTTCACGTGTCAAGTCTCAGCGCCGAAAAAGAATTGACTAGTATTTTAAAAAACATCGTCAGAGAAGATATTGAAAATATCGTACCCTACCTTGAGTTGAACTATAGAAGTCGCTGAAATTGCTCATAATCTCCCGGTGAGGAGGACTAAGGATGAGTCGTTTCATAGAATTTGAATAATTAATTAAATTCAAAGTTAATATTCAAGTTCTGTGAAAGCTTTATTGAAGTTCTGTAATTATTTCACTGTGAGTTAGTGAATTCACAGTTTTTGGATAATAACAGGCAGAACTTGAATATTTGAAGAAAAAAAAAATTGACGAATTGTTCAAATTCTGTAAAAGAACCCGTCCGTCGTAAGTAAGTATTATACAACCTTTTTTCACATTTATATTTTACATATCTTCTTAAAATGTAAAAGTTACGTGGTAGTAATAATAAATATTAATAAGCTGATTTGGTTTTTGGATAAAATCTGTAGGTGTAGGTATCATGGAGTTCTCGTGTTTTTATCTATGAAAAACACTGATCAGATCTGTTATCACCAATTTCTCTCAACCTTCCCAAACCCTTTATCTTTTTCGTTGAGTGTTCTTTACACACATCAATCAGCACATCATATAACTTTGAATATTATAATAGTAATTTATTCAAACCAAACCCTTGACATAATTGACCCATTGGAATTGAGTGATATTTTTCACAAGTGCAGTAGCAATTTTGCGGTAAGTGAGTTAGGGGAAGTGATGAAGACGTTGATTTTCTCGGGGGTGAGGGCGTCGAGGGTAGAAAGGAGCCGAGAAGGGCCATTCGTGTGAAGCGCAGCGCGTAATGGACAACCTAACCAGCTTCTGCTACCCCGATACCTATTCCGCTTCCATTGTTGTGCAGCCTGATGGGGGGAGGGTAATCACTAATCACGAACTCAATAGATGGATTTTAACCACGGTTTGTACATGGACTATGATTCATAAACACGAAAGAACAATTTGTATAAATTAGCTACCAATTGAAAACAAAAAGGGATAAAAATATGTTTTCAATCCAATCAAAACTCACAATAGGCCACTTGCATCACATGTTTTTAAATGTCAAATTCAAAAATTCGCCAGAAATCAAATTGATGCCACATAAAAAAAATAAATCAGTGAGGAATTTCACAAAATTAATAGGAACATTTTCGGAGACGGGACATTTACATATAGTGACGTCGCGAGTCCAAATAATGGATTTATTTATTTAAAAATAAAAACTGTACATTTCAAAAAAAATTTACTAACATTTTCGTAATCTTAGTAAAAAGATTAATCCACGTCGTTATAAAATCCATGCAAGTGGCCTATTGAATATTTAATTTAATCAGTGAGATGTATAAACTCGCGCTTTGTTGGCGTTAAAGCCTGTTCAGACATCGAATATAACCGTGAGCAGATATCTGTTGAACCGCGAGCGTTTATGTATCGTACCGTTCACACGACGCTATCAAATATTTCTTCCTATGGTAGGAGAGGGGGTCAGATGAATTAGCGAGCGGCCACGGAGTGCGCATTTTTTATACTGAATCTATCAACTTGACATCCGTTATCCACCGGTATAGGCAGCTCCGTAATTAAACCCCCTCTCCTGTTTTCGTCGGAGTGGGGGCCGCTTAACTGTTGGCATAGCGCCTCAGGAGCGGTTACTGCGTAAGATGTGCATTGTCTATGGTTGATGTGCGCATAAAGCGCTTAGGTGTGAACGGTCTGATGGGATTGTATGGAGAACGATATTTGGCGTGCTATTTAACCATTTAAATTTACTATTTACTATTTAACCAGTCCTTAAAATCATTTTCATTAGGTACCAACAGACGTAGGTACATTTATTTCACGTACGGAATTGTCTGTTCCAAAAATCATTTCCATTAGCTACGGACATACATTTATTTCGCAGAATTGTAAGTTCTTTTAAATCACTTCTATTGTCTTGTTATGCTTTCGTTTTACATTTAAATCTATTTTTGGTGTCATAAAGTAATTAAATCAATTTTGGTGTCATGAAATGCTCTCAACTTTGTCTAACTAGAGTATCTAAGCCAGTGCAACTATTTTCAGTTAATAATATGAAGTAATGCAAAACTATGTGTTTTTGGTTTGAAAATTTTATCGCTTATAATTTTCGATGCTTTAACTACATACTGGCGAGTAGAACACAGCTTGTCGTTTGAAATGATTGAGCATTTTTTGATAAGTGTTTTTATAAGCCCAGAAAAAAAAGCATCAAGCGTATAAAAACTGCTTAAGGTGATCTTTTTTTACGCATTGTTTATTAAAATCGATTGCACAGAGACAGAGACCTTCACACACCCCCGTATCGGGGCGGTAACTAATATAAAATGTACATAACACCATGATCAAAAAGTTTTAGGACTTTATTCATAGTCATAACGATTGCACGGAACCAAGCGACGTGGAGTCCAGAGAACTTCACACACCCCCGTATCGGGGCGGTAACTAATATAAAATGTACATAACACCATGATCAAAAAGTTTTAGGACTTTATTCATAGTCATAACGATTGCACGAAACCAAGCGACGTGGAGTCCAGAGAACTTCACACACCCCCGTATCGGGGCGGTAACTAATATAAAATGTAGGTACATAACACCATGATCAAAAAGTTTTAGGACTTTATTCATAAAATCGAAATTCAAGTTTATTCATCAAAATCGATATGGTCCCCTTCAATTGCAATGCACTTACCCCAGCCCTTGAGTTAATCCTCGAAACAACGCTGGTACTCAATTTTCAGTATGTCCATCAGAGGCGTCTTCGATTTTTTCAAACATTCGTTTTTTAAGTCGGATGAACAGGGAAAAGTTGCAGGGAGCCGGGAGCCGGGAGCCGGGAGGCGTATTAAATTTACAATCCCTACCGTGTTTCAGTCGCTTTAAATTTTCAATATCAAAATGTAAATATTTAGAAATAAAATTATTAATTTCTAATATACACGTTGGAAAGATTATTTTATCTAGAATTTAGAACAATTTTGGTTTTTGCAAAGTGATAAAAAATTATCAATATAGAGGTGTATTTACAATATAAGGGAATAATATTAAAATTTAAATATTTAGAGATAAAATTATTAATTTCTAATATACACATCCGAAATATTATTTTATTTAGATTTTAGAACAATTTTTGTTTTTGCAATGTGATAAAAAATAACCAATATAGAGGTATATTTAAAATGTATATTGTCGTTACCGCGACTGAATCGGTATAGGTTTTGTAAATACGCAGCCGGGAGCCAGATCAAGTGAATTCGAAGGTTGCTTAATAGTATTCGTGTTATTTTTGTTTAAAAAACACGGATAAGGATCGCATTGTGCGACGCGCACCGGTGCGTTATTGTGGTGCAAAATTGATGCAATTTTCAGACTTAGAAAAAGAACACACGCACAAAGGTATAGGTACTCAGTACAGCGTAACTTTTACCAAGTCAACCTATGAAGCTGAAATTTGGAGGAAAGTGTCAATGACAGATGTGGTAACCTAACAAAAAAAAAATTCCAGCGTTACACGGTGGCCGGTCCTAAAACTTTTTAAAAAGCTGGTACAGTCCTTATGCAGGCGTCGCGTCGCGTCGGTCGTGAGGTTTAATTCTCAAATCCACGCTCGTTGAACGCCCCTCCATTTTGATTGGTGTCGAAAACAACAGCGCGAAATTGCATTGTTTTGTTTTATTGTGTGAAATTCAAAGACAAATAGATATTAAATTTTTTTCTGATTATTTTGTAAAGAACTTAATTGGCCACATTATACAAACTTAATCCGAAAATTGATTCATTAGTAGGAGATTTTGGTACTCGAAAGTATTTTTGATAGGCTTGATACATTATTTTTTTTCCAGAATTACAAAAGGACTTGTTAAAAAAATACTCGATATTTCCTATGTGTACTACTTGTAGTACTTAATCGAAGCATCTATAATATAATATTTCAAAGCGATTAAATTTTCAAACGAAAATCACATAATTTTGTATGTTTTTCGTTATTTCGCATGGCTTCACCTACTTACTTAAAATCTCCTACTTACGATCCTCTTTTAATTTTTTAGTTGTGTATTATGGTAAATTAACTTCTTTAGAAAATGATCTTAAAACACTAAAATATTTGTGCCTGAAATTCAACAGCATAAAATAAAAAAATAAAAATATTCTTGCATTAAACAGGCAGCTGGTTTCAAGCGGAAATTAAAATCTTATCACCACCCAAATAAGTTTATTGTTAGAGGCCCGACTGTGAATACGATGTAGTAGGTAGGTACATCGCCTTAACCAGTTTTGAGAACAAAAATTACAATTTGCTGAATTATTTTTTCAAAATTTTCAATTCATCAATAAGAATATGAAAAGGTATCTTATTTTTTTTGGGCCAACTTAAAATTTACCAGCACTTTTTGTACGCATATATATTATTATAACTGTGATAAGATTTTACGTGTGATAAAGTACCTACCCGACCTAATAATATGTTTACAGCAAATACCACTCCACCCCAAAAGCCCAAATAGAAAGGTTATGAATACGATAATTTTCAAATTAAAACATTCAATGACGACACCCGTCGGTTTATCAAAAGGCTCATTGGGACGACGCCCGTCGCGACGCTAGCTTTTCAGATAACATCCGCACAATGACACCGCCTTTTAACACCCCCTCTGTGTTTATATCCAAATGAAAACCTAGAAATTTTATGGTTGTACATATTGCATATCCTAAAAGTAATAACAATAATAATATTTAACACTGTTTTAGTGAAAAATACCTAATGTGCGCTGTACAAATATACAGGGTGTACGGAAGGAAAAGTGCATTAACTTCGGGACGTGATTCTACATGATATAGTGCAAGTAAAAAAGATAAATAACTTTTTTCGAAATTCCAACTTTCAGGGGTAGTTTTGAGGTTAAAAGATTAAATTAGTCCGGCGCGGGCGTGTGCGGCCAGATTTATTATTTTCCGCTGTTACGATACGGGCCAATCACAATCGAGTCGGGCGCCCGGCAGGCTCTCAGCAAGTAAGATCGTACCTCACACTAAGGATTTTTAGTAGATACGTATTTTTGTATGGGAAAAAAATTTTGGAATTTCGGAAAAAGTTGTTAATCTTTTTTGCTCCTACCATCATGTAGAATCACGTCCCGAAGTTAATGCACTTTACCCCCGGACATCCTGTATAAGGCATCTTCATAATAAAATAATATTTATTATTATAACTAGTGACTTATATGTAAAACTGACTAACCTATGACAGGGGTGTTGGTTATTCAATAAATGACCCATACCCGCCTCCCACATTGAAAATGCCGTTCACAAAAAATAACAGCCAACGATAACGATAATAATAAGAAATTTAAAATATCAGAATCCGTTCTGATAATCCCTGAAAATAAATGACCCATACCCGCCTCCCACATTGAAAATGCCGTTCACAAAAAATAACAGCCAACGATAACGATAATAATAAGAAATTTAAAATATCAGAATCCGTTTATCGTTCAGGACTTAATGAAAATAAAGATTGTTTTGACGAGTATAAATTTAATAGAATGGTTGTAAATTTACGATTAAATAATTAACCTTTAGCTTCAACTTTTTCAACAAGCTTTTCAGAAATAAAACCGGAGAAAAAAATAGCATTTTCAGTGCAAATTGACAGAAACCCAGATTACGAAGCATTAGGCGAAACATAAATAAACAATAATAATAATTCCAAGCTTTATTTTAATATAATCTTCCGACCACCATAGCCTGAACCCTGAACACGATTAAGTGAAACTGAAACATTTGTGAAAATCAGAAAGGTTTTCACTTTCATATCCATTTCCAAGTGCGTTTAATTAAAACTAAAAACGAAAGCCGATTTACGCCATGTTTGAATTACCTTTTTATTGTTTTATTTGTTGAAGCTCTGTTTGTTAAAGTTAATGAAACAAATTATGTTTTTCTAATAAATCTGATACTACAACGAAACCTTAGAAATTCAATGACCCCAGAGAACATTCGGAATACGGTGTCAGTGAGATGGGGGGGAGGGGAGCTTTAGAAGTATATTGTGATTAAGGCACTTTAATTTCAGGAATCATTTCAGAGTCTGGGTTGTAATTTGGTTCGCATTGTCGGGACTTCTCTAGCCGAAGTAAGGACGAATGTACGAACTTCGCGTTTCTTTTCACATTATCGCATTGACGGCGGAGGGAAATAGATCAATTTAGAAATGTAATTAGTTGCCTATTTGAAAGTCTTGGAAGTGCGTCTATTTACTTTTATTTTTATCATTTTAGGTGTATAGGGTAGGTGGTACCTATAGTAAGGTAGCATATTATTATAATTTGTGTCTATTGAATAATTCATTATTGGATTAACATTTATTTATGGAAGGGTAGATTACACAAAATGCACCAACCATTGACCCATTCGGAATGGGGCGGAGAATGTTTTTTGGGCGTTTATCAATAAAAACCATAACCACAATTGAACCATTAAAAATACAGCGTTCGAAACGTTTAGCTTGCCTTCTATTCACCGGCGGGCATGACGTCACAGACTGAGTTACGAGAATGTCTGTATAATACGTGTGAATGGATCTGGGGTTCGATTCTCCAATCGAGGCCGCTCGCAATTTCCATCGAAAGTATCTAAAGTTTGTCAAATAAGAGTAGAAAACATAGGAGGGCGCCACTATTGTTCAAATGGCAATACTTAAAATATAACCATGGTGGTAATCTAAAGCTGTTTAACCTAAATTTTTATTAAAAATTAAAAAGGCATAAAAGTGAAAATAATATTTTTTCATTGCAATATAGGTACCTACCTACCCATTGATCTCATAATAGAATTGCATATTGGTATATTATTATTATGCGTTTGAAATTTTGTGTTAACATAATGAAGAATAACGATATTGTA
The DNA here is from genome assembly GCA_917880885.1 of Limnephilus marmoratus. Classification (NCBI taxonomy): domain Eukaryota; kingdom Metazoa; phylum Arthropoda; class Insecta; order Trichoptera; family Limnephilidae; genus Limnephilus; species Limnephilus marmoratus. The sequence goes on from OU862906.1 coordinate 20,314,378, forward strand.
ATCAAAAATTTAGAAATTGCTCACATTTATTTCATATTACCTTAAGTACCCAGCGTTGCCCGGGCTTTAGACCATGTCACTAATTTTAAAACATTTAAAATTATTAAATATTAATTTTAAAACGTAAAAATGAAACATTCGACATACCTACTTCGTCGAGTAGACGCGCGACGAGTAATTTTTATTTGTAGATGGCGCGTAACGAGTGCCTAACTCTTGATCGCTATTGGAGAATCTCAGCCCTGGCATAGAATTAATAACAATAAATAATAAAAACGCCTTTTATTTCTTGCAAATAGGTATGTTACAGAGTTGTGAATAGGAAGAAAAAGTATAATTAATGCTCTTTAGAAAAATGTAATATAGGTATCATAAGTTTTTCATAAGCAAGAACCCTTCTCTCCGGCGAAAGAGAATGCTCCTCTAAACAATTTCATTTATCTTTGTTCATATGAAGCTTGACACTTGACGAGTCCAGCCCATTATATATTATAAATTATAACACACATGTAACCTAATGTTAGTAGGGAATTATACTGCCCTGATGAAGCTACGGTTGTAGCGAAACCCGGTCGGCATAAAGTATATAAAATAAAAGTGGTGTTTACAAAGTTATTGTTTTATTTTAAATTAATTTCATTTATCTGTTGTTTTGTTCGTAAGGTTAAGCATTTTTTTGTGTTTGTGTCACTTCTTGTATAATAAAATTGTAATAATGTTAATGGTTAAATCGAAGGACATCGGTTTCATTTTTGGAAAAATTCACACACAAGCGGACGGATGGACCTACTCACAAAAGAAATTATGTTGTAGGCAAAATTAAGACATTTTCATAAAACGTCAAATTAACATAATTTTTTCTGTTCTGTCTAGGTCTGGTTCAAGAACCGTCGCGCAAAGTGGCGCAAGCAGAAGCGCGAGGAGCAGGAGCGCTTGCGCCGCCTGCAGGAGGACTCCGCCCCGTCGTGCGCCCCTCCGCCCCCCCTGACGCCCTCCCACCCCGCGCACTCGCACCCCAACCACAACCCGCCCCTGCACTACTCGGACGAGGACTCTTCGGATCTGGAGGTCGCCTAAAATCAAATCAGTTAATATACCTAACACTTCAATGTCCTTATTTCTGATGTCTCCAAAATCGTTGAATGGGTGCTGACTGCAACAAGCCAAAAGGGCGTAAGTGAAAAATGGGTTCAATTCTTGACAGCAGAGTAAAAAAATCATGTACAATTTCGGTAGGTATATGGAGCACAGCGAAGTCCTGTTTTAACTCGACCGTTTTGCATTCCGTCTGTCCGTAAATTTGTTCGTACGTTCCGTTTCCGTTTCAAGATGGTGGCCATTTCAGTAAAGATTTTTCTCAAATCTTTTCAAATCGTCGTGTATTTGGACTTTCTTATTCGCATTTTAAATAGTGTGTTTCCTACCTACCTGAAAAAGTTAGAAAAAAAGAAATATCACTGATTTGTGATGTTTCTGTGTACTTTCTGGATTTTATGTTTTTAAAACTCTAAAATAAAATATATCAATCATGCTTTATAATTAAGTAGATATGTATTTAAGTACCTACCTACTTACAAAGGTTATGATTTCAAAGGAAATGTTCATTTTAATTTAATAAATAAGAGAAAATTAGAAACTTCGTTTTTTCGACGCGAGGTCTACTGTTCATAGAACTTCAGTTTATTCTCTTCGTTTTTTCGACGCAAGGTCTACTGTTCATAGAAATTCAGTTTATTCTCTTCGTTTTTTCGACGCGAGGTCTACTGTTCACAGAACTTCAGTTTATTCTCTTCGTTTTTTCGACGCGAGGCCTACTGTTCACAGAACTTCAGTTTATTCTCTTCGTTTTTTCGACGCGAGGTCTACTGTTCACAGAACCTCAGTTTATTCTCTAAAGAAGATAAAAAATATAATGGTCGATAAGATTCATAAAGAACAAAGCAAAAAGAGTCTAATATAACTGATATCAGACTTAAACTAACCTAACCTAATACTTGCTCTAAACTCTCGACAAGACTACCTGAGGAAGGAGGAAGCCCTAGTAATCTCATAACCTCGCCTCACCCTCGTTTTAACCCGTGTCGGTTTTTCAAACCCCGGTCAAAAGACGCGAGGTGTGTAGTTAATAGTGAGAAGTGAGCAGGCAAACGCAACAACTATGTAAAAAATATCAATAAATATTTTAAGCATCTAGTGCCCGACACAGGAGTGGAAAGAGTAGCACCGAGGCTCTCCCGCCTCGTTGTATAAAGGTGTTTTTGCCAAGAGTATGTAGACTATGTAGAGGTAGAGGTATTAATTAGGTACAAGTAAGATCGCATTCCGTATCTTAAATGTTTTTATGTATGAAATTGTACTCGTTGATTCCAGGTTGCATTTTGGAAGCGACAGTATTAGGTGTAAGAAAATTCTAGTTCTTTTGATGCAAGTGTAAATAAATATACAAAAAAATTCACGCCATGTTAGGATAAGGCTATAAAAATGTAAATAAAACTATGTTTAGGTATGATAATGGAAAAAATGTACTTACTTTATTTGTTGTTAAGCAAAATCTAGCGAAACGAATAAGTGTGCATATTACCTGATCCTAGATAGGTATATCTAGAATCAGGTAATACATATATGTAAAGATAGGTGGGTTATGGTGTTATTAATACACACTGTACCTGTGTTATTATTATAACCTGTCAGATAAATATTTCAATGCTTTTATATTAACACTTCTCATAGGTAGGGTAAACTGAGATAACTTGTGATACTAAGGTTTTTTGAAAAAAAAACAGAAGTTTTCAATGAATTTTCTTTCTGTAAATGACCGTGAAAACCATTTATATTTCTTTATTGTTTCTCAAATATATGAAAGAATCCAAAAAATATGTGTTAGAATTTATCTACGGGGTGTTTTCGCAGATTAAAATGCGGGGCACAACTGAGGTAACTTGGTGAATGATTTTTATTTCGGGAATGTATGCATTAAAGCATATTATGAACTATGGTTCTAAAATAACAGGAATATGAGACACATGAAAGAAAAAGATGATGATACACTAGTTTTACACACGAACAATTACGTCAATTGTTGAATTATACTAAAGAAAGAGAAAACTTTTCTAAGCTAAAGAAGTAAACCGATGAATACAATACTAAATAAACTAGGCATGTTTCAAAAGATTTTTAATGCATGGATTCCCACCGATAGCCGGTAAAGAAGTGAAACCGAATAACACTATAGTAGGTATTATATCAATCAAGAAAGAAGATATTAAGCAGAGAGAAGTGGATGGAGGTTAATCGGTTTCAGATAGTAATTATACTATCACCAAGTAAAGTACTACAGGGAAGTTATCACAGTTCACCCTACCTAAAGAATTATCTAGAGATGAATCCTATCCAAATATCATTTACATTAAAGCTGCACCTTTTTCTTATCTGTGTATTATTAGGCTAAAAACATATAGGTACATTACAAAAGAAAAAACCACCCTCCACACAGCATCTTATAGATGACATGGGTCCTGAGAGAAATTTTTAGTTGCCTTGATTATAAAATGTTATAATGTCAATTCTGGTGTACACTGTATTTTCATTACAAGGTTTTGATATAACACAAAACGTAGTGAAAATGTCTATTCTTATTAGAATGTTCCTATTTACCAATACATAATGTATGTAGGTATTGAAAAAAATTACACAATATTCTATGGAACGAACCCACGTGCAGAAAAAGGTGTAAATATACCTACCCATATTTGGCTAACTACCTACCATTGTAATCCATAATTATGTACATGTTATTTTTTTCGTGGAAAAATGGGAAAAAATCATTAAAAAAATGATAACATTGTTAAACAGAATTGTTCAATCAAATTTTTTTTTTTTCCCCACATGTGTTTTTTTTTAATTTATGGGATTTATTATAATTCCGAATTCAAATGATCCCACTCAAATTGTGTATACAAAAAAATCTGATTTCAGAGCACCATTCTATTTGTTATCATTAAGGTGATCCAATATAGTCCAGGAAAAAACCGAAATCGGAATCCACGCCTCTTTTTGGGAGGGATTTAAAAATACTTGACAAGACTTGAGAAAAAGCTTTTGGAAATGTTGGAAAAGGTATTTGAGAGTTGTTTTTTTATATGTTGATTTCGTAAAGGTCTGTAAAAAACATTAACTCCTTTCTAACGCATTGTTTATTGTAATAAAAAGGAAATTTAAAATTGATTTCACGGAACCAAGCGACGCGGAGTCTAGGGACGTCTATTCCCCATCGCAGACGGGGCGGAAGTAATACAAAATGGGTGTGGCAAGTGTGTAGTCCTTAGGTGGATGGCATAAGGTTCACTTTAAAAATCCAAATTCGTCGAGTGCCGGCCGTATTGATTGATGTCAAAAATAACAACGCGAAAATATATATTTGATTTTATTTTGTGAAGTTCGGGCATAAATATCAAATTTATGAGATTATTATAAAAAAAACTGACTTGCCACATTATACCTACAATAAAAACGTATTTGAAAAGAGGTTTATAAGTTGGAGAGTTTTCACTTGAAAGTGTTTTTTTATAGACCTACAACTTTATTTTTTTCTAGGCTTATTAAAAGACTATAAAAAAATACTGATATTTTCAGAGGCCAAGATAATATGTTGTACACGCAGTATTTAATTAAAGCATCTATAATACATACTCTTCTAAGTGAATAAATTTTTAAAAAGAAAAATACATGATTTTGTATGATTTTGCATTATTTCGCATAGCTTCATCTTAAAATTACCAAAAAATAATTATTCGCGTAACCAAAAACCGCATTCATCATGGGGTAATAAACCTTTTTCAACTTTTACATTTCCCCGGGAAATGTAAAAGTTGAAAAAGGTTTATTTTCGAAACAATAAAGCTCAGGCCATTTTTGACGTACGAACGGATGTACGTGCTTAATTAGGGTAGGTACCTACCCAGTACCCACCTACATTTTTTTTTAAATTTGTGTACCTAATTACGAATTATTTTTAGATTATTTATTCTGACATAAAAATTAAATTTCGTAACTCTTAGAAACATGGAGTACTTGGAGTACCTAACAATGCAAGTCCAAGCTTAGTACCTGCTGTGACTGTGGCTGTTCAAAATTATTTAGGGTACCGTAGTTTCAACAGCAAATCGTATTATCTTCGACGGAAATAGTCGACTTTAGGCGAGGCCGTGCGAAATAATGCAAATCATGAGAATTCATTAATTTATTTTTATTTAAGTACGTAAAACAGGCATGTTGCCCAAAAATGTATATACATGGATGATTTAAATACAGTGTATAATAGAATTTATAACAACAATAGTAATAGGCGAATTGAACCTTATGCGGTCATAGAGACTATGTGCATTTTGTATCAGTTAACGCCCCATCACGGTGGCGAACGGATGTTCTTACACTCTACGTCGTCGCTTGGTTCGTTCAATCGATTTTAAATTTCTTTGTTATTATAATAAACAATGGGTAAGAAAGGGGTTAATGTTTTTACAAGCCTGTCAACCTGTAAAATCAACTCTCAAATACCTTCTCCATCCTTTCCAAAATAGTCTTTAAAGTATTTTTAAATTCCTCCCAAAAAGAGGCGGGGATTCCTATTTCGAATTTTTCAAGGACTAGTGGATCACCTTAAGAATTTTATCATAATGACCAGTGGCGGCTCGTGACTTTTTGGTGTGCTAGAGTGCTGATATTAAAAAAAATGTTGATGTATTATTGATGTTATTTTAGCCGAAAAAAATTTTTTTTTTGAAAATCAGTTTTTTGTATGAAAAATTTCAGAAAGTTTCAGTTTGGCGGTGTGCCGCACCGATTTCCTGAAAAATCTTCATACAAAACACCGATTTAAGAAAAAAAAAATATTTTTCGCATACGACAACATCCATGATGCCATTTTTTTAATATTAGCACCCTAGCACACCCAAAAGTCACGAGCCGCCACTGATAATGACACCACTAAATGTATTTTACTACGCATCGCTTTCCATAAATCTTTCATCTATAACGATGTCAGCAGCTGTTCACACTAAAGAAAGAATTACTTTTGTTTGCCTCGTCATAAAAATCTCAGAATAGAATTTTCTGTTAAAATTTGGTTAGAGGTAAAATCCGCATATTATTTATTTATTAATGAAATATATCTCCGTATTATTAAATTATATTGATAGGATAAATGTACATGTGTATATTAATTTAAATATAAATACTGTGAACTGTGATCAATTTAGAATAGGATGTTGACACGTGTTTCTATGTCAGAATCGAAGGTAATTTTTAAGTCTTGGACAAAATCATGTTTTTTTCTAGGAAAACTACTCTTTTCTGGATGTTTTTTGGCTATCAAGGGCCCGATTTTTATCTCCCCATGGCAAGACAGCAATTATCGTCGATAATATATTTCGTTTTCCCTCTCTCTTTCAACGTGTTTTAACACTTCTAAATTACTAACTCATTCGAATGAATTTCAAATTTTTCTCTCGATTGTGCCCACACTAGTGATGTGAAAATGTTCACCCTGTAATTGTAATGCCCAACTGAATATAACGTTGTAACTTAGATGCATGAAGACTTATGTTCAAACTGTATAAATATAATTACTGATGTTTTGTAACCTCCTACATGTAAAATTGACCACCCGTGAACGATGTTCACATAATATATTATAGATGTGAAAAAGTTCGTTAAAAAGACCTTAGTTGTTGGAACCTTATCACGTGGGGAATGGTAAAATGTTTGTTTATTATTTAATTTTATTTATTTGATACCAGTTTCGACACATCCGTGTCATTCACAAGCGTTCTTATAACTTACTTAAAAGTTATACAAGTACAGAAATGATTTAATGTTATTAGGTGACGGCATAGTTGATTAAAGTATATATTTAGAGACTCAAAGCCGTACTTGTAAATAAGTTAAATAAGATTTGCCTTGGTATGTTATAAAGAGGGTTAAATAAAAATTCAATTTAATTTTTTTCCTATTTCTTGGGCAATAATTATGTAACAATTTCTAGACATTTTGTTTTTCAAAAGTTTAATAAATTGTTAATGCCAGAAAAAAATACAAAAAATTGTGAACGCTCGTGAAGCATACCAAGGCCATAGAATCTTATTTAAAACTTATTTGCAAGTACGGAATTGTGTATCTAAAAGTATATATATATAAAAGTATATATATATATATATATATATATATATATATATTTATTTATTTTTTTATTTAAGGAGAAAACACAGATACAGACAATAATTAACAAAACAATATTATGAACAATAACTTGAGAAATAGGCACCCCAACCATTTCTCACTGAATGACTTGATAAATAAAGATTTTCAAATACATTTTTTAAACATGTTTGAAAATAAGTCATAATTAATAATGAATCGAAAATTATTTAAAAAGAAGCACATAAAAAGTAAGGTGAATGATATATGAGTTATATTTTTTTATAGGAAAACAGCCTTCAATTTTCTACCAAAAGTGCTATAAGTATCAAAAAATATATCGAAATCCTTAACCTTATGGTTTTTATTAAACAATTCGAAAATTCTTCTGATTGGATCCCTGACACCAGCATTTGTACGTGTCCGGTTAATGTGGAATAAGTCGTTAAGCCTAGTTGTTCTGGGTGGTATTTTAAAATTAATTAGTTTGAGTAAGTCAGGACAGTTGATAACGTTGTTGCATATTTTATACAGAGTCATTAGGTCAAGGTATGTTCGCCGGTTAGATAGAGTGGAGACGTTATATTTCGAGAGCATATTTGTGTATCCCCGTTTAGGTGCGCTCATTCTGTAATTGAGGCAACACAGAAATTTCTTTTGAACACTTTCAATATTTTCTTTATAGATACCATAAAGTGGAGTCCATATGGAGGTGCAGTATTCAAGTTGAGAACGGACCAGCGTATAGTAAAGCAGAAGGTAGGTTTCAGGTTTTCGAAATACACGGCTGTTTCTGATAACAAAGCCTAGCACGCAGTTAGCTTTATTCACAATGTTCTCAATGTGAGCACCGAAATGAAGTTTGGAATCAAAAAGTACGCCGAGGTCTCTTATACCTACAGTATACACGCTCGAGTGAATAATTACCAATATAATAATTGTGTATGATAACGTTTTGATTTTTAGTAAAGCTTATTTGTTTACATTTGTTGTAACTTAGATAAATTTTGTTCTCATTGCAAAACGCTTCGAACCTTACTAAGTCTCTTTGGATGAGCAGACAATTAATCGAATGTACCGTCACAATGGCGCATCCAGGATTTTTTCCTGGGGGGGGGCACAAGGGGCGGACGGATAAAAAAATCAACAATTACTGTTACAATTTACAAGTTCAAGTATGTATAGGAAGGTTTATGAAAGTGTCAAAACAATAGAAAATATAAATGTTTAGTAGACAGTTTTTGCCGTCACATGCCCCCGTGCCCCCCCCCCTCCTAAATCCGCCCTTGTACCGTCACCTAATAATATCTAATCATTTCTGTACGTGTATAACTTTTGAGTAAGTTTTAAGAACGTTAGTGAATGATACGGATGTGTCGAAACCGGTAACAAATACCTAAATAAAATTAAGTAACAAATGTACATTGTGAATAAAACTCTTCAAAACAAAATGTGAAGAAATTGTTGCATATTTAATGCCCAAAAATGGTAAAGAGTTGTAGAAAATACCTATTTAGTTTCCCGGATGTTTATTTCCAATACCTACATTATCCACAATCCACGTGGTTAGGTACTTAACCCTCCTATACCTACCTTAGGAAAACAATAATGTAATGCTGTCTCATCTCTTCTATGGTATATTATTATGATAATCTTAACTATAGTTACCTAAGAAGTAAATATTGGAAAAAAATAATACCTAAATAAATATTTTAATCTTTGATGTAAATATGATGTTTAGCACAATATAATATTTCGAGTAATTATTGTGATGAATGTTTTAGATATTAGATAATTTAATAAAATAAATACTCGTAATCACACCTAACCTCTTTTATTGACTCCCCGACGCAAACCCGGGAAAATCACTGGATATTGTAAAAAATGTTTGAATATTTCAGTTATAAAAATCGCGATATCTGATGACTTTGGTTGTCAAAATTAATACTAACAAATTTAAACAAAAGAAAAACACATTTCAAAGGTAGAAATTAAATCATTTTCTCTAAAAATATTATTTTGCAGGTAAATAGGAGCTTCATTGCTTGTATAATCATCTTGACATAATCAATTTTTCATCACTCACAGAAAGACCCACAATCGAAATGACTATTTTCGAAGATAAATTTATTTATTGTGTATAAACTATAATTAACGGGATGTGGTAGGTAGGTAGGTTACCTGTTGGCACTTCTCAATTAATTGCATTTCAACAATGAACAATGTGCAATGTTTAGATAATTTTTTTAAAGGTATTTAGGTATTTTGAATACTGTTACACTGTTACCATTTGATGTAGTATTACTTTATGACCACTCGATGAAACCAGACCTCGGTAATAAAGGTATTTAGGTATTTTGAATACTGTTACACTGTTACCATTTGATGTAGTATTACTTTATGACCACTCGAAGAAACCAGACCTCGGTAATAAAGGTATTTAGGTATTTTGAATACTGTTACACTGTTGCCATTTGATGTAGTATTACTTAATGACCACTCGATGAAACCAGACCTCGGTAATAAAATTGATTTTTTTTACTTTACAATAACACTGGCTGGTACCTAATAATAATATTTTTAATAATTGGATAATTTGAAGAGCGCCGTTTTTGTGAAAAATCACCTCAAGGCCGAAAAATCACCTCAAGGGCGCAAGACGTACTGCCAAACATAATAATAATAAATAATTCCAAAATTAATATTATCTGAAATTGCATTAAAAATTCACTTATATAAATACAAATTTATCAATGTTTATTTTTCAACATTACAATTTTTTTTTATTTCTATAAGGTGGCAAGTCAAATAGTCTAAGGCCAGGTACCTATCCCTCGATTTGTCAAGTATAGTCAAGATTCGTAGAAAATGCTTTTAACAAGGTTAGCTCATACTCTTTTCGTAGTCTTTCGTAGTCATAACGTAGCATTAAATAAAACATTGCCACTTGTATTGAAGTTAATTCAAATCTCCCAGTGGAACATGGACTGCAAACTACGTCACAAATTTCTAGCCAATCACCGCTCTACCCCTTGATGAGCTAACTTGTTAAAAGCATTTTATTATTTAAATTTTTATTATTATTTTTATTTATTTTTATTTGTAAGAAACAAACAGCTTATATACATATAATAGACAGATAAATATACATGTGAACTGCAGTGAAGCCAGAAGAGTTTCTACGAACCTTGAAGTATAGGTACCTAAATTTTATGTTCGCTAAGATAAATTTTTGAAATTTTAATGTCTGTTAGTTTAGGTACCTACTTTTTAATGTTGACATTTTTAATTGGACATTTTGAATCAGATTACTACACTTGAGTCCAATTGGAGTCTTATTGATATTTAGACATTATACATATTAAGTAACATAAGTCGGGGGTGCAACAGCTGTATATGCAAAGGGCTGCGAGTATGCGGCTAAGTATGGCAGGGGGATCAAGTACTCGTACGAAGAACCGTATGAGAAGTAGGGGTTGTAATTGTAGGAAGAGTAGGCAACGGGATAGCTCCACAGAACCTGACCGGAGACACAACAGGACATGGCCAATATGAGGATTACCTGTAATAATTATATGATTAGCCTTGTAAATAAAGTAAAGCTGTAAAAAAGTTTGTATGAAGCAGGCAAATTCTCGGCGTCAAGAATTATTCACCGTGGGTAGGTAAGTAGACCCAATAAGGTGAGTGGTGAAGTTAATGTAAGTAGAAAATATTGTTAATATAAGTAAATAATATTGTATACAAATACCCAGATCAAATATTGATCAAATACTTGGAAATTACTATCAAACACTGTATTCATAAACATTATAATAATAAGTAGTTTATAATAATTAATATTTTAGATTTTACACAGTTATTACAATGTAAAACATAAAAGTATAATAGTATTAATTAAATAGGAAAAATGAGAGATTTCTTGCAATCAAACAGTAATAATAACGTACCTACCTATGTAATTCGAAGGTGACAAGAATTATTCACCGTGGGTAGGTAAGTAGACCTAATAAGGTGAGTGGTGAAGTTAATATAAGTAGAAAGTAAGAATAACGTACCTACCTATGTAATTCGAAGGTGACAAGAATTATTCACCGTGGGTAGGTAAGTAGACCTAATAAGGTGGGTGGTGAAGTTAATATAAGTAGAAAGTAAGAATAACGTACCTACCTATGTAATTCGAAGGTGACAAGAATTATTCACCGTGGGTAGGTAAGTAGACCTAATAAGGTGGGTGGTGAAGTTAATATAAGTAGAAAGTAAGAATAACGTACCTACCTATGTAATTCGAAGGTGACAAGAATTATTCACCGTGGGTAGGTAAGTAGACCTAATAAGGTGAGTGGTGAAGTTAATATAAGTAGAAAGTAAGAATAACGTACCTACCTATGTAATTCGAAGGTGACAAGAATTATTCACCGTGGGTAGGTAAGTAGACCTAATAAGGTGGGTGGTGAAGTTAATATAAGTAGAAAGTAAGAATAACGTACCTACCTATGTAATTCGAAGGTGACAAGAATTATTCACCGTGGGTAGGTAAGTAGACCTAATAAGGTGGGTGGTGAAGTTAATATAAGTAGAAAGTAAGAATAACGTACCTACCTATGTAATTCGAAGGTGACAAGAATTATTCACCGTGGGTAGGTAAGTAGACCTAATAAGGTGAGTGGTGAAGTTAATATAAGTAGAAAGTAAGAATAACGTACCTACCTATGTAATTCGAAGGTGACAAGAATTATTCACCGTGGGTAGGTAAGTAGACCTAATAAGGTGGGTGGTGAAGTTAATATAAGTAGAAAGTAAGAATGACGTACCTACCTATGTAATTCGAAGGTGACAAGAATTATTCACCGTGGGTAGGTAAGTAGACCTAATAAGGTGGGTGGTGAAGTTAATATAAGTAGAAAGTAAGAATGACGTACCTACCTATGTAATTCGAAGGTGACAAGAATTATTCACCGTGGGTAGGTAAGTAGACCTAATAAGGTGGGTGGTGAAGTTAATATAAGTAGAAAGTAAGAATGACGTACCTACCTATGTAATTCGAAGGTGACAAGAATTATTCACCGTGGGTAGGTAAGTAGACCTAATAAGGTGGGTGGTGAAGTTAATATAAGTAGAAAGTAAGAATGACGTACCTACCTATGTAATTCGAAGGTGACAATAAGGAAATCAGTACTTAAATAGAATATAAGCATCAGATAAAGTAGGTAGAACGTGTCTAAGTAGAAAGTAACAAGAAGACAAGTAAACATAAGTAAAATATAAGAAGATTGTATCCGCGAGATTAGAATATTATAGTAAGAAGAAGGTGAGAAAAGTTACACCAACAGATGTGACTTTTCTCATGTCTTTATCATTTTCATTATTTCCATTCCGTCATGTTTACGTATTATTTATAAGTTTCCACCGACAGCAGATTATCAGAAGTCGGTATTTTTATTTAGTGCAGAAATTCTGGGACTAACTACCATATTATGTACCTACTACTCATTACCAAGAGTTTTAATGGAGGGTGATAATTGATAATGTGGATTCTTCAGTCGACTAAACGCAAAAGATTGGGGCACTCAGTTATGTATAGGTATATATATATTTATATTTTTAGTATGATAATTGTGTATAGCTTCGTAAACTATGAATTCTTTGGTAAAGGTCCCTAAAAAGGGTCTTCAAAAATAAATAAATATGGTCATGGAATGGAACTAACGGATCCTGTATCAGAAATGTCAAATGTGATTTTTTTCAGTATTGGTCCAAATTTACGTAAAAACTATTATGTAAAAAATAATGTGTATATTTTCAAAAAAATATGGTAGGCTATTTAAGACACCATAAAAATTAATCTTACATTACCAAACTAAATTTTATTAGGAATTTAAATGTAGAGATGGAACTTGGTAATAACGCACTCCCTTAAGATCTAAATAATGAATTAAAAAGGTGTATACGTTCGACATCTGTAATTAACTGAATAAATAAAGTAAATTAATGAATTTAAAATATAATTTTCCAATATTCTACAACATGTAACTTTGAAAAAAGCAACCAAAATCGTTGGATACAACAAACTATGGCGAAATATACAAACTTGGGCGAAAATGCCCATTTATGCAAATACATGGTAAGTAACAATAGTAACAGAAAAATGAGTAGAATGTAAATAGAAGGTAATAAGAAGTTATGTAGAATGCAGGTAGAATGTAAACAGAAGATAACAAAAGTATAAGTAAAAGGAAACAAGAAGGTACGTATACCGTGGAGTTAAGAAGAAGGTAGTAAGACGGTTTAGTAAGTAGAATCAAGAGTTAACCGTAGGGGAAAATTTTAAAAGTGCTGATAAACTGCAACAGGTTTAGGATTGTAGGTAAACGAAAACAAAAAATAGATAAAAGTAAACTCACCAATTTAAGCATCGTAAAATGTTTGAAGTACAACCAAATTTTTTTTAAATATCTCAGATGCCAGCAAGAATATTATGTTTGACAATCGATGTTGTTCTCTGGTGTCTAGTGTATGCGTAGTGACAATAATGAATTCCTGCTCTGTATTTTTATACTCACGTCATTTGAATATGAATGGCTTTGTTTTATTGGGTTATCCAGCACTGATGAGCCACTTAGTCCATTTTCGTCACGCAAAAACCAGATGGAGATTAGACAATGCTTTGAAGATAATAGGTACTTTATAAGATTTCCAAAACCATGGAGCGAAACTGCTGAAAACGGACAGTCTTTATAATTTATGTTTTATATATTTATTAGCTGATGTTGCCCAGCAGGAATACAATAAACATAAGACAAAATAGTATTTCAGAACTGCGAACCTTCTGAAGAAGACAGCATACAACTTTCAGATAAGTTTGCAGATTTATGAAGAACAGTGGAAAAGGTTGGAGAAGCAAGTAAGAAGCGGATTAAGACAAAACAGGTAACAAAATATGTAAATTAGTAATTGATAACAAACCAAAATAACTCTTGAGATAACAACAATTAGCATTTATTTTGATAACAACAACAATAATAAAACGGACAAAAACTTTATGATAGCCAGCCAGGAAGCCACAAGTATTGGCGCTGTAGTGTACGAACCAAAACAAAGCGGGTTTCGGTTTTCTGATTAATCGGCGCATGGGCGGCCTACTGGCGCAGGCGTGCTGACAAGAATGTTTGTATGTCAACGTATCAGACCGAACATAGTGAAGGCAGGTTCAGATTTGTGTCCGCGCGAGGCGGCGCCGATAAGCTTTACCGGGATGAATTCTTAATTCCTGCTCGCCGGTGACGCCGGTCAGAATCTGATATCAAAATGAGCGACCTGTTAATTGCCGCTGTTTTCAATCAATCGCCAATCTGGGATAAAAGAAATACATTCCTTAGCACCAGAAATGTTTTTGACAAGTGATGGAATGAAATCAACAAGATAAAATTTTGAAATAACCTCAAATGTCACAAGTGAATTCCTTTCAGGCACATTTTTCATATTTTAAAGATACCAATTACCAAATACCATTGTTTTATTCCTTAATTTCAAGAAAGGATTCTCCAAGAGTAAATAATCGTCGACTACGAACTCGACATTTCGTAAAAACTGACAGCTGCTGTCAAGCTACCGCGCAGGTAGCGCAAGTTTTATCCGCGTTCTGTTTGTCCACAACTCGGCGTCAACTACCGCCGGTGGAACAGGGCACCGAACGCCGTTAAGATGAAGCCATACTAAATAATGCATAATCATACAAAATCATATGTTTTTGTTTTGAAAATTTGATGGCTTAGAAGTATCATAGATCCTTCAATTAAATACTGTGTGTAGAACACACCTTGGCCCTTAAAAATATCGGTATAGACCTTATACTTTATTTTAAGTCTTTTAATAAGCCTATAAAAAAATAAAGTATAAGGTCTATAAAAAACACTTTCGAGTCCAAAGTCTCCTATTTATAAACCCCTTTTCGGATTTGGTTTTATTGTAAAATGTGGCAAATTTGGTTTCTTTTATAATAATCGCAAAAAAAATTGATATTTACGCTCGAACTTCACAAAATAAAATAAAATATGCATTTTCTCGTTGTTATTTTTGACATCAATCAATACGGCCCGCACTCTACGAATTTGGATTCTTGATGTGACCCTTATAGCATGGGCACAAGAACCATGCACTGGGCACAACCCATTTCGTATCAGTCACGCCCCGGCCGGAGCCGGAGATGTACGTGTTACTCCGCGTCGCTTAGTTTCGTGAAATTAATTTTAAATTTCCGTTTTCTTGCAATAAACAATGCGTAAAAAAGGAATTAATATTTTTTACTGGCCTTTACGAAATCAACCTGTTAAAATAAATTCTCAAATACTTTTTCCAACCTTTCCAAAAGCTTTTTCTCAAGTATTTTTAAACTCCTCCCATAAAGGGCGTGAATTCCTATTTCGATTTTTTCCTGAACAATTGGATCGCCTCAATCTGAAAACCGAAACCCGCTTTGTTTTTGTGCGTACCCTTACGTAGGACCAGTGACGTAACTATAGGGTGACAGGGCCGCGAGGCCGGAGAAGCCGCGAGCTCAGAAGTGACTAACATTTTTAACAAAATTTATTAAAAATTGTAAATTTTATATAAGTACCTACATAAAATCAATTAAAGTTAGACACAACTAAAGTCCATATACCTACATAGGTACTTGGTCGAAGCCATATACAAATTCAATTAAATTATTAAGTTTTAAATGCATTCATAAGAAAAGGATGACCATCAATTTTAGAACGCATCCATTGGTTGCTTAATTTTTTAGTACTTACTCGCATTTTTTTTAACCCAGAAAGTATTTTTTTCGTGGCACTGGTGGACTAGCGACGCATGGTATTTGGGGAATCCCGGATTTCTATTTTTTAAGTACGGAGGGCTCTACTAGGCATTCTTCGTTTGATTGTTATGACAATTGGTCATTTTTTGTTTTTCATATTTTTGTTTTATTGAACCTGTAATTAGAGGCAAAGTAAGGTTAATAGTTGTGAAAGTTAGATTTTAACATTTCTAGTTCTAGAAAATATCTAAGTGGGAACGAAAAACGAAAGAGAAAGAGGGAGTCTGAAGAAAAAATAAGTTACTTAAAATTAGTCGGTATTATACTTTAAGATCCGAAAGTGAAGAATTGGACGTAACTAACGATTTAGGGGGCATACATTAATTACGTGAGCTGAAAGGGGGGGGGGGATGTCCAGCAAAATCTCACGTTACTTGAAAAGAATATACGATGTGGCCCAAATTTATCTCACCAAGAGGGGGGAGGGAAACTGCTCATGTAATTAATGTATGCCCCTTATTAAAATTCAATTACAACGTGACGATTTTTACTCATTCAATGAATTTGCCACGGTCCTCAGACGATGTAGTTACGCCACTGCGTAGGACACGTGCAGTGTAAAATGTAAAATTTGTATACAAATCATATTTACGTTAAAATAAATATGATTTGTGTGAGAAGGTACCTACTTACCAAGATTATGTTAGTCACCTCAAACCTATTTAACTGTAGGTATTTCTTAAATTGTATTTTTAAACCATTTTAACTGTTTTATTATTTTTTGTAATTTATGTGTTTTTCCTACTATGAATAAGTTTGCATAGAACATCTAAATAATAAAGATTTAAAAACACACAAACTAACAAACAATTGTCATACCTATCTCAATAAAGAAGGATGATAGCATGTCAAACATGATACTAATCAATGAAGAAGGATGATAGCATGTCAAACTTGATACTAATCAATGAAGAAGGATGATAGCATGTCAAACTTGATACTAATCAATGAAGAAGGATGATAGCATGTCAAACTTGATACTAATCAATGAAGAAGGATGATAGCATGTCAAACTTGATACTAATCAATGAAGAAGGATGATAGCATGTCAAACTTGATACTAATCAATGAAGAAGGATGATAGCATGTCAAACTTGATACTAATCAATGAAGAAGGATGATAGCATGTCAAACTTGATACTAATCAATGAAGAAGGATGATAGCATGTCAAACTTGATACTAATCAATGAAGAAGGATGATAGCATGTCAAACTTGATACTAATCAATGAAGAAGGATGATAGCATGTCAAACTTGATACTAATCAATGAAGAAGGATGATAGCATGTCAAACTTGATACTAATCAATGAAGAAGGATGATAGCATGTCAAACTTGATACTAACCAATAAAGAAGGATGATAGCATGTCAAACTTGATACTAATCAATGAAGAAGGATGATAGCATGTCAAACTTGATACTAATCAATGAAGAAGGATGATAGCATGTCAAACTTGATACTAATCAATGAAGAAGGATGATAGCATGTCAAACTTGATACTAATCAATAAAGAAGGATGATAGCATGTCAAACTTGATACTAATCAATGAAGAAGGATGATAGCATGTCAAACTTGATACTAATCAATGAAGAAGGATGATAGCATGTCAAACTTGATACTAATCAATGAAGAAGGATGATAGCATGTCAAACTTGATACTAATCAATGAAGAAGGATGATAGCATGTCAAACTTGATACTAATCAATGAAGAAGGATGATAGCATGTCAAACTTGATACTAATCAATAAAGAAGGATGATAGCATGTCAAACTTGATACTAATCAATAAAGAAGGATGATAGCATGTCAAACTTGATACTAATCAATAAAGAAGGATGATAGCATGTCAAACTTGATACTAATCAATAAAGAAGGAGGATAGCATGTCAAACTTGATACTAATCAATAAAGAAGGATGATAGCATGTCAAACTTGATACTAATCAATAAAGAAGGATGATAGCATGTCAAACTTGATACTAATCAATAAAGAAGGAGGATAGCATGTCAAACTTGATACTAATCAATGAAGAAGGATGATAGCATGTCAAACTTGATACTAATCAATGAAGAAGGATGATAGCATGTCAAACTTGATACTAATCAATGAAGAAGGATGATAGCATGTCAAACTTGATACTAATCAATAAAGAAGGATGATAGCATGTCAAACTTGATACTAATCAATAAAGAAGGATGATAGCATGTCAAACTTGATACTAATCAATAAAGAAGGATGATAGCATGTCAAACTTGATACTAATCAATAAAGAAGGAGGATAGCATGTCAAACTTGATACTAATCAATAAAGAAGGATGATAGCATGTCAAACTTGATACTAATCAATAAAGAAGGATGATAGCATGTCAAACTTGATACTAATCAATAAAGAAGGAGGATAGCATGTCAAACTTGATACTAATCAATGAAGAAGGATGATAGCATGTCAAACTTGATACTAATCAATAAAGAAGGATGATAGCATGTCAAACTTGATACTAATCAATGAATGACACGAAAAATGGAAGCTTTTTTGACATGTAGATCTAAAGGAGTGTTTCTTGCTGGCGCCCCCGTCAAGAATCACTGATCGAAAGAAAAGGACTCTGGAAGAAGTCAATTTTAAGCGATATAAACGTACATTTAGTGATTTTTATTTATTTATCTATATAAAGTATATTTACATCATAGAGATATATATATTTTTTTACATGAATACCGCACAAGAGTGCCAACTGCTCCCGTCTGGAGCCAGTGAGACTATGGCATCCCCAATTGGGGTATGTTGTGAGGCTGAAGGTAGTGGGGAGAGAAGGAGATAGGGAAGAGGAAGGTGGGGAAGTACCTGGCTATTCAGATCTGGTCACCAAATACGGCGAAAGCCACTTTAGGCAACGTTTCAATTCTGAATGGTGGTCTTACACCAGGACGATACTGAGAGTATCTTCCACTCTGGAACGTGCCGCAAATATACTATCTAATATTTTAAATGAATAAATTGTGAAATACACAAATTAATCAAATAAAATTTATTTGCCACGCCGGGATTCGATCCCGCGACCTTCGGAATGCTAGTCAAGAGCCTTACCCCTGCACTACGCCGGCCGTCAAATACATACCTACTATCAATGATTTACATTGGGTTTTTCGATGCCTGTCTCACTGGGATATATACCTGTGTCGAGACAGGGATTGAGGTATACAGGGTGTCCGGGGGTAAAGTGCATTAACTTCGGGAGGTGATTCTACATGATAGTACAAGTAAAAAAGACAAATAACTTTTTTCGAAATTCCATCTTTTAGGGGTAGTTTTGAGGTAAAAAGATAAAATTAGTCCGACGTGTGCGGCCAGATTTATTATTTTCCGCTGTTACGATACGGGCCAATCACAGTCGAGCCGGGCGCCCGGCAGGCTCTCAGCAAGTAAGATCGTACCTCACACGATTTTTAGTAGGTACGTCTTTTTGTATGTTGTTAATCTTTTTTACTCCTACCATCATGTAGAATCACCTCCCGAAGTTAATGCACTTTACCCCCGGACACCCTGTATAAATGAATATCGAAGTTACAAGAATATTTAAGAGGATATAACCAGAGAAAAACAGAAATATGTCATTTTTAAATCAGATTTTAGACGCATTGACTCTTTTCCACAAAAAAATTATAAATTGATTTCGAAAGATTGTTATTTTATCTAGGAAACGCGTGTTTAAAATTTTGAGAAAAATGTTTATTTTAGTATAATAAGGTTAGGGAACATACCCATACTACGTGACCCGTTTAGGGGGGGGGGGGGGATTTTAAAATACCACGCTTGGTCACAATGGGGGGCGGGGGGCTTAGGTTTTTATCATGTAGTCAATCTAGAAATCTTTTAAAAAAAATTTCACTAACTTTTTAATATTTCTTCCACTTTTAATTATAGGTTACGCATGCACTCTTGACATCACGCAGCAAGCGCCGTATTAATAAAGACCTCTTAAAAAGCGCCGTATTAATAAGTCAAATATATTTTTTTAACTTTTTGTTAGCAAGAAATGGTTCAAAACCATATTTATGATTTACTACGTGAAAACTGCAGTGGGGGTCCTGGAATATACTACAGTGGTCACCGATGGGGAGAGGGGGTTAAAAATTGCAAAAAGTGGGTCACGTAATATGGGTACGTTCCCTTATAGTATAATGTAGGTCGGTTGACAGATTTGTTAAATTTTCTAAAAAGATCTTGTATTATACAACACCCATTTCAAACCATTGCAGTAAAATAAATCAATACATTATCTGGGAAACACATGTTTCAGAATTTTTATTTTAGTTTAAATAAAACGTTTAAAAATATATACGTACATGTGTTTCTTGACGAAAATTTGTTCGTTTATGTATTTATTTGCGCACTTACAAACTAATATATTTAAGATTATTTACATTCTTATTTAACTTAGACATTATTGAGAAATGATAAATACTTAAAATCAAAAAATAATTACACAAAGTACATAATTTTAATAGTTTTATCATCACGCCTTTCAGCATTTTTGGATATAGGTATAAATTAAAGCAAATCTCTATCTCTACATATTATAAATTAAAGTCCCCCGCGTCGTCTGTCTGTCTGTCTGTTCGCGATAAACTCGAAAACTAATGAACGGATTTTCATGCGGTTTTCACCAATAGATAGAGTGTTTTGTGAGGAAGGCTTAGGTATGTAATTTGTCAAGGATTTGTGTAAATTGGTTGAAACATAACGATAATTGTTGGAGGTGTCGGAAAAAGTCAATCCGCCTGGTAGCTTTCATCGAAAAAGCTACCTTATCCTTTTGGGATATAACAAAACAATGCATCTTGGAATATTCCTCTTTTATAGATCAACAAAAAAGTCCGCGAATGCATATATCTATCTTTTACGGACAGCTTACTATGGTCACGTACATTGCGGTAATTGAAAAGTTATTTAGACGGATACAGAATTAATCCTTATTAACTTAAATACGTTGGTTATCCCTATAATCTTTCACACCATCTCTACGTTTTATAAATTATAGTCCTCCGCGGCATCTGTCTGTCTCTTCGCGATAAACTCAAAGATGGCGGTGGTTATAAAGGTTGGATAACTATCCAGTAGATGATGTTGTGTTTTATTAACGACAGAAATTCGTAGCCGGGTCAGCTAGTTTGGAATAAAATAAAACCGAAATTGAGTTATAATTTTAAAAAGCTGCTACAAAGAATAATTAATCTTTCTCATTGGAACCGCCCTGCAGGATCGTAAGAACAACTTTCGACGAAATGTAGATTTTTGGCCGCTGGCTAATTAAACGCTCTTAAAAATACATATTAATTTTAATACAATTAAAACAAAAATGTGATTGGAAGTGTGGGTAAATCTTTTAGAGTTATCTTATAAATGTGATTGGAAGTGTGGGTAAATCTTTTAGAGTTATCTTATAAATGTGATTGGAAGTGTGGGTAAATCTTTTAGAGTTATCTTATAAATGTGATTGGAAGTGTGGGTAAATCTTTTAGAGTTATCTTATAAATGTGATTGGAAGTGTGGGTAAATCTTTTAGAGTTATCTTATAAATGTGATTGGAAGGGTGTGTAAATCTTTTAGAGTTATCTTATAAACGTTGGAAGAGATGAAGTAAAGAAGTAAATCTATGTTAAACTAGCTGACCCGGCAAACTTCGTACCAATATATATTTTTTTCGTGTATATTTTCGAAATTCCTGAAAGGCTTGATTTACTATGTAACCCGCCTCGGATTAAGGAAATGTAACACGTCCGGTAAATTGAAATCAGTTGGATTATCAATAATTCCATATATCGAATGTTATACGTTACGTACTTCATGACAAAAAATGAGACAAAATCTTCCATTTACAATACGACCATATAATGAAATAAAATTATAATTAAATAATTCGACCATAACTATTGAAATGCCTTGTAATGTACAATACTTTTCGTTTTTCCTTCTGGAGAGAAAAGAAATGGCGCCAAAAGGTTTGCCGACTCTCGAGTACGCAACGTACAACTAACTGCCCATGCGAAAAACACTCCAATTCAAGGTTTATTCCACACACTTCTAACGACTGGCCTTGGGATTTATTAATTGTCATTGCGAATGCAAGACGCACTGGAAACTGGACACATTTAAAATCAAGAGGAAAGTCGGTTGATATCATTGGTATTCTTGAAATAAGCATTTTCGCCTTTGAATTTTCCTATGATTATATTAGGTCCTTACATAATATATGAAATTGGCGTTTTGTATGGGAGGAACACAAAGTCTATTTTTTTTTAATATAATATATTTATTTAATCAAATTACGTACCATTATTAAGTATCCCTTTACTAAAAAAACCATTCGGACGGGAATCAATAAAATCTTTGTAGGCGGTTTGGACTGCCCCATCGGAGTTGAATTTTTTCCCTTGCAAGAAGTTATCCAAATTTCGAAAAAAATGGTAATCTGTTGGGGCAAGGTCCGGAGAGTACGGTGGATGTCTTAGTCATTACAATTGAAGCTCCTCTAATTTGGTAGCCGTCTGTTGTGCAGTGTGTGGTCTAGCGTTCTAACGCGCGTTTGTTGATTTGCTTCACTCAATTCAATCTTTTTCACCTTCCCTATTTGCTTCAAGTGGATTAAAACAGTTTTATCACTAACACAGCAGCCTGCAGCTAACTCGGACGTGGTTTGCAATGGATCCGCTTCCACAAAAGCCTTCAATTCTTCATTATCAACTTTGGTCTCCGGCCGTCCACGGGGCTTGTTCTGCAGATCGAAATTTCCAAAACGAAAACGTTGGAACCAAAAACACACCGTGTTTTCTTTTGCGGCATCGTCGCCATACACATCATTAATCCTTCAAGCCGTTTCTGCAGCACTGGTGCCACGGTGGAACTCGTACTCGTAAATAACGCGATATTTCAAGTTTCCCATTTTGTAAACTAAGTGACGCAAAGAAAAAAAAACAATTAAGGAAAAAACAAATGAATTATAATTTTAGAAACACAAATTCATGAGTAAATAGCTGTATAAATTTGAATTTGTAATTCCTAACCAAAGAGAAGATATTTGAGATCAAAGTTGCCAGTACTTATTTACGCCCATTTAGGCTTTTACATACATATATACACTTAACAATATTTACGAAATTATACTAGTAGTCCAGTCAAGTTAAACATGAAAAGGGGGTTGTGCTTGCAAAAGGTCCGGTCATTCTGAATTTTTTATATGTTGTTAGGACTTAAACCAGTATTAAAAAAAAAAATTTTGCAACTTCGAAAATGCTGTGCGAGCGGCGGTGGACCCAAGAAACCAGGAAATTTTCGGATTTTTTTCAGTTTTTGCTCAATATCTCAGTGAAGGAAGGGTCTGACTGGTATAGTCAGTATGGATAATTTTAAAGAAGACTAAATTTGCTACAATTTGACACCAAAGCAAGATATATAAAGTCATTGGTTTCTAAGATACAGTTCTTCGAAAATAGGCCACTTTTTCCAAAAGGTGAAATTCTTTCAAAATGTTCAATCTTTTCTAAAACACGCATCCCACGTCAAATATTATATCAAATAAAGTTATAGTAAATTTAATTTGCTTTCATTTAAGACTAGATTGATATCTGTAGACCTAACGGTTCTCTCAAGAACGCCAGATAACCAAAAATAGTCATAAGTGGGTTTTGGGGAGTAAATGCAAATAAACTGTTCTCACGTCTTTTTATGGTTTTATTTATCAAACAGTTACAATTTTGTTTTGTTTTTGTTAACAAATTTTGATGAAAAAAAGAAAAGATAATAAATCTATTGGGAATTACGTCATCTTCAAACATTGTTTTATATATCTACACACAAAAATGCTATTACAAACATCATGGTACTAACTATAAGGATAAATTACATGTACCCAAAAATAAAACTAATATAAATCATGTAGGTATTGTGTCTTGGTTGCCAAATCATGTCTTTCTTTTTATCTTAGATGGCCCGGGCTTAGGCTCGCACGAAGAAGGTGTCTCGATATCTGTGATGGACGCTGGGAGAGGCGCCCAGTCTGTAGTCGGGTCATCTTCATCGTCCGAGCATTTCAGCTCCACATCCGGGATGCTAATGCACAATTTGTCATCGCATGACTGACAGAGGACTGAGCAGTGGAGCCCAGCCTTTCTGCACGAGCAGCTCCCAGAGCATCCTTTCTTGCATTTACATGAAATTTTTCACAGAAGGGCAGAAGGTGCGGGATCCATCGTGGTGAGGATGGGGGTGAGTCCTTGAGAAGACAGCTTCCACCCCCATTCAGTGGGAGTCAAGTTGACTCCCCGCCACTTCTGCACTTAGAGGTAGCACCTTGCTGCATGGTGGCCTGCGGTATCTTCCATCGGTGGCAAATGGGCGAGGTTTATGCTTGTTGAAGTGACAAACGTCTTATACCTCAGGAAATCCAAAGTATCCCTCGCGATCTCATCCCCATATAGAGCCACAAAGCACTTTATGCCTGCTTCACTCACGGCTTGTGTGGTGGAGTCTGGCTGAAGGAATACCTCCACTTGCTCAGCAAGTGGTTCACTCTTGCTCAGAAGTGTGGTGATTTTGGTCTTTCCTTGGCCAAACGATGCTGAGGTGGTATCGCACCCGGTAAACGCGTGGGTGAATAGTGCCGTTCCTGGTAATCGCCGGGAGCCCTGGTGGTTGTAGGAGGTCGTAGAGTAGTGTCAGCAACCAGCTTCACCCTTCGTGCTCTTCTGAAGATGTTTGTCCCTTCAGCGCCTAAACCATTGAGAGAAGAACGAGCAGGTCGACGTCTTCTCCCACGATCATGACGATCCCTCGATTCACATCTTCTTCTGCAACAGCCACTTCTACTCTTTCCTTCTGAAAGGCGTCACAGAGAAGAGTTATAAGCTGGGATGAGCTGCGTAGCGCCGGAGTCGTTCCACTGTTTTGGTGTTTTTTTTGTAGCATTTTCGGGGTAGCCGTCAAAACCGATGGAGACGTTCTTCCCAATGTGGTTTTGGACGTAGGTGGTATAATGCTCCAAAAGTGCTCGAATCGTGATCTTTCGCTGCCACACGACCTTGTGCAAGAAGTAGCCACCATCCAAAATGACATGAGTGCTGGCATCTATCGGCGTGTGGCTGGAAAGAGGAGTGAAGGCAGATTACAGAGTAGATTTTGTGCCCTTGCGCATCCCTTGTTCATTGACCAGAGACATCGGGAACTGGGCCAACTCAAACTTGAAGTCATCCTGTAAATCCTGTTCACATTGCTTTGCAATATACGCTCGCTGGAAAATTGTGAGCTTATCCACAGGCACTCTTCTGTTCTTGTCCGGCAGTTTGACGGTTGAAGTGATCGATGCCAGCGTGGTAACTTTATTTTTCCGTTTTATTACTCCCTTGTCGTACATTTGCCCCACAATTTTCATCACTCCCTCCCTTCCAACTCTCTGGGCTGTGTGGAAATTAATTTCAGGACCTGCCAGTAAACCACTACTGATAGAAATCAAACTGTCAGTTTTGGGAAATGGAGGGTGGAGAGTGGAGAGCAAACCAGTTTTTTAGTTTTTCCACATCATTATTATCTTGGATGATTTGAGAAGGTCTCATGTCTACATGCTGCTCTCCAGTAGGACATGAGATGCTGCAAAAACTTTCCAGTTCTTCACAAATGTTCAACATAAACACCATTCCTGTTGTCCACCTTGCTAGAACACTGTCGAAGATTCCCCTTCCTTGGGTCAATCCACCATAGGTTTTCATGGATCGCATCATGGATTTACTTCACAGCACAATAAATGGTCTCATGGATTAGTCTCATGAATTTACTTCACAGCACAATAAAACCATAAAAAGACGTGAGAACAGTTTATTTGCATTTACTCCCCAAAACCCACTTATGACTGTTTTTGGTTATCTGGCGTTCTTGAGAGAACCGTTAGATCTACAGATATCAATTTAGTCTTAAATGAAAGCTAATTGAATTTACTACAACTTTATTTGATATAATATTTGACGTGGGATGCGTGTTTTAGATAATATTTTACAAAATAAGTGAACATTTTGAAAAAATTTCACTTTTTGGAAAAAGTGGCCTATTTTCGAAGAACTGTATCTTGGAAACCAATGACTGTATATAGCTTGCTTTGGTGTCAAATTGTAGCAAATTTAGTCTTCTTTAAAATTATCCATACTGACTATACCAGTCAGACCCTTCCTTCACTGAGATATTGAGCAAAAACTGAAAAAAATCCGAAAAATTCCTGGTTTTTTGGGTCCACCGCCGCTCGCACAGCATTTTCGAAGTTGCAAAATTTTTTTTTTAATACTGGTTTAGGTCCTAACAACATATAAAAAATTCAGAATGACCGGACCTTTTGCAAGCACGGATGTACATCTTGACTGGAGTATAGTAAATATTGCAGGAAATGACTGTTTACAACACATGTTAAAAAATATCCAAAAATGCTAAAAGGCGTGATGATAAAACTATTAAAATAATGTACTTTTTGTAACTATTTTTTGATTATAAGTATTTATCATTTTTCAAAAATGTCTAAGTTAAATAAGAATGTTAAAAAATATGAAATATATTAGTTTGTAAGTGCGCAAATAAATACACAAACGCACCAATTTTCTTCAAGAAACACATGTACGTATATATTTTTTAAAGATTTTATTTAAACTAAAATTAAAATTATAAAATATGCGATACCCAGATAATGTATTGATTTATTTTACTGCATGATTATATGATTTGAAATGGGTGTGGTATAATACAAAATCTTTTTTGAAAATTTAACAAATCTGCCAACGACCTATGGTATAACCTTATTATACTAAAAATAAACATTTTTCCCAAAATTTAAAACATGCGAATGCTAGATAAAAGAACAATCTTTCGAAATCCATTTATAATTTTTGGTGAAAAAGAGTCAATACGTGGTTACGCATTGCAATATGTTTTTTTTTTGTTTGTTCGATATTTAAATAAATATATATCACAAGCATGGTACTTACTTTACTTTACTCCTTGGAATTGACAAAGACATCGAAATGGATTGATTTTCAAAATAAATTCTAAAACAAGAAAAGAACTGACACTGTCTGTTTTGTTGGAAAATTTTCTTCTTTGTTTGAAAAGGAACTTTGATTACACTGCATTACATAAGGATTTCTTTTACTGCATCTAATTGTTGGTTTGATGACAAAGGAGGCCTCCACACATCAAGATAAGCAAAAACAAGGTTGGTGGATTTGTCATTCCCTGGAGTTTCTCTTTTGTGCCATCCTTTGTGATATTAGTTCGCGCAAGTAGTTTCTTTTTCACAATCATAATTTCTTGGGTATTAAGCCCAGAGGGTCTGGGGTTATTTACACACCTCAGGCTCGCATATTATAATGCATAATTATGGTCCTTCGATCGCCAGATTTGTTCTAGCAAGGTTAATTTTATAAGAAAGGTTTCAGATTTACGTAATTTTTTGGTAATATTCTTGAAATACCTACCTCTTATAGAATTATTTAGCGTCAATTTACGTATTTTTTTGGTAAATTTGAAATAGAACCTACAAAATCTTTATTGGTTGCTTAATTTCATAATTACTCAAATAAAGGTTTGTGATTACGTATTCTTTGGTAATTTACGAAATACCTTATAGGTAGTTTTGTGAAAATTTAGTGACGAACATTTAAAAATTATTTTTATTTAAAATGCCCTTCATTACGGAAGAGTCGAGTGACCAAACCGATAGAAAGTTGATCATTTTGACAGCAAAAAAGGAGAGGCTTTTTTCCCGGTTAAACGATTTGTTTAATTTGGCTAAAAACATTTCCACCTTTGAATCAAGGCAGAATGAAAACTTCTTGTCTAAGTCAGAAAGAATTGAAGAGATGCGGGAGCAGTTTGAAAATGTTATTGATGATATTAATAATATCCAATTGATTTCAAACCCGACATTTGAACCGGATTATCAACAATTGGATGCTTTTGAGGATTTGTTTGGTAGTGTGAAACGCGTACGTGACAAAATTCAAAATGCAACAACAACAACGTCACAGAATAACGTCCGCGATTCTCGCGTACCAGTCATCAAACTTCCCCCTATAGAACTTCCCTCCTTCAACGGTAAAATGGATACCTGGGCAAAATTTTATGAGTCATTCAAATCGAACATCCATAATAATACACAGCTGAATGATTCTCAACGTGTGCAGTATTTGGTAGGTAAATTAACGCATAGCGCGTTGCAGATTACCGCGGGTATTATACCTACCGGAGAGACGTACAAGATTATATGGGATTCGTTGGTTTCGAAATATCAAGATAAACGTGCACTAGGCACATATTATTTGAATAATATTCTTGACATAAAGGATTGCACAAATACATCTGTTAGTCTTGATTCATTTGTTGAAAGGTATTCTTCGTCTGTTTTGGCGTTAAAACAGTTAGATATTGAAGATTTAACTGACTTCATATTATTACACTGTGCGTTAAGGAAAATTGATTCCCAAACGTCACAAAATTTTGAAATGTCAGTTAGAACTCAAGAAATTCCTGCATACAATGAGTTGATCTCATTTGTGAAAGATCAAGTAAAAATATTAGAACGGACAAGCAATAATCACGGTGTTATAAATAAGGCGCCTACCTCTTCATCACGTGCAAATAATTACAAAACGTTCGTCGCAAGCAACGAGAGTATCCATGTTCCGGCTTCGCCCGCGAAAGTTTGTATTTATTGCAACAAAACTGGTCATTCAATTAATGTTTGCTCACAGTTTAAAGGTTTGAGTTCGCCACAGGCCCGATTTGAATTCATTAAATCAAAACATGCCTGTGTGAACTGTCTCAGCGGGTTGCATACAATCAATTCGTGCAAATCGTCGGTTGTTTGCGAGGTATGCAAAAAACGTCACCATACATTCCTACACTTCGAGAGTAGTAGTGGAGTTAAAACCAATACTCACGTACATACGGCTCAAATACCTACCAGTGACGAGTCGTCTACGCCTCCTTTGCCAGGGCCATCCAACGTCAATATTTCGTGTAATTGCAATGCGAAACTAGAGGAGCCCTCGCACGTTAACTCTTCGTGTTCATTGTCAGCTAAAGTAGCTCCTAATACTACAATTTTACTATCAACTGCTCAAGTGTATGCAAAACTTAAAAATGGAAATAAAATTATTGTTCGGTGTCTAATTGATAATGGCTCACAAAATCATTTGATCACGGTCGATTGTTGCAAGGCGCTGAATTTGCCAATAATTCCTTTGAGTAATTCTTTTGTTAAAGGAATTGGTTCAGCATCACGACAAATTCTTGGTTACGTTTATTTGGACATTGAGTCTCGCGTATACCTAAATAATAAATATAACATATTTGCGCTCGTTGTCGAGTGCATTACCGACAAGTTACCTAATCACTGCATAGCAAAGGTTGATATGAGGTACTTAGAGGGCATACCCCTCGCTGATTTAACGTGGAACATTCCCGGAAACATAGATGTTGTCTTAGGGGCACAATTATTTCCGCATATCTATTTAGGGGACAGGATTGAATCAGGGACTAGTGCACCCCCCGCATTATCGACCGCGTTTGGTTTCGTGCTAATGGGCGACTACCCTGATAATGTGCTTAATACAAGTACTTCATTTTCCGCACTTGCACTTAATGATTTAGTCCAAAAATTTTGGCAGTTAGAAGAAATCCCTAACATGCAATTTTTAAGTCCGGAGGAGACGGAATGTGAGAATCTGTTTACTTCATCTATCGCTCGCGCTGTCAATGGAAGGTATTCTGTTGCTTTACCTTTCTGCAAAGACCCAAAACAATTGGGTAATTCTCTTACTACCGCCCAGCGCCGATTTATGGCCTTGGAACGAAAATTTAAACAATCACCTTCTTTACAGGAGAATTATACCAAAGTTATCGGTGAATATATTGACAGCAATTATTTGTCAGAAGTCAAAGAGTCTGAAATTACAGATGATGGATACTACATCCCGCATCATGCCGTCAATCGTCCGGACAAACCTATGCCTCGGATTGTGCTCGACGCTAGCGCCATGACTCATTCAGGGCTGTCATTAAATGACGTCTTGCATACTGGTCCCAATTTGCAAGCTGATTTGTTTTTGCTTTTGCTTGACTTTCGTCTTTTTCCCATCGCTATGACTGCGGACATAAAGCAAATGTATTTACAGATTGAAGTTCCTATCAAGCATCGTAGATATCTAAGAATCTTATTTCGATTCTCCAACAACGATCTCATACGGACTTTTCAATTTAATCGGGTCCCTTTCGGACTAACGGCAAGTCCATACTTAGCAATGAGGACTGTTCGTCAGTTAGCCCAAGATATGAGACCACATTTCCCGGATGCTGCCAATGTGGCAGAATCCAAGTTGTATATGGACGACCTGGTCTATTCTATTGCAGATGAGTCCAGCGCCATACGTCTTTCTCGAGAATTAATCTCGTTATTCAAGTCCGGTGCCTTTGATTTGGTCAAATGGACTAGTAATTCTCAAGTTGTACTTGAAAACCTTCCAGATTCTCACCGCAGTGCGGTGGATTTCACTGTTGGTTCTAACAATGCCTCTAAGGTGTTAGGCCTCTCGTGGGAACCAGTTGATGACAGCTTCTTCTTTACGACTTCTTATGTTCAGGAGAAGTGTACAAAGCGGAACATACTCTCTATAGTCGCCCGCTTATTCGATGTCCTTGGCTTGGTCGCCCCCATCATTCTGTACGCTAAATTGCTTATTAAGGAGCTATGGCTGTGCAACATTGGTTGGGATGATACCCCCCCTGAGAGCGTTATTCAAAGGTTCTCGGCACTCACACAGGAATTTCCTTTAATTTCTACGATAAAAATCCCACGTCATGTTGGTGTCCTACAGGGCAGTACAGTGCTCATTGTCGCTTTCTGCGATGCGAGCCTGAATAGTTATGGCTGTGTGATATATTTACACACAACTGATCCGTCTGGGAATATTACCGTGAGATTGTTGTGTGCAAAATCAAAGGCCTCTCCCACCAAAGTGACAACACTCGCTCGTTTGGAGCTATGTGCCGCGGTCTTGATGTCCAAACTAATAAGGACGGTTCAAGACAATTATCGTTCGCGTCTTCTTATTGCCGGGATATATGCGTTTTCAGATTCGACCATTGCGCTCTCGTGGATACATTCTTCACCGCATCGATGGTCGGTGTTTGTTAGTAATCGCGTGGCTCAATGTCAGGAGAATTTGTCTCCTGAGAACTTCTATCATGTCGCCGGTAGCGAAAATCCTAGTGACTGCCTTTCACGTGGAGTGCTTCCTTCCCAACTCGTTTCACACGAACTATGGTGGAACGGCCCATCATGGATTCGCAGCACACCTTTGGAATGGCCAATAAAACCTTTTCATTTCACAAATACTGGTGAAATGCCTGAGCACAAAACTAATGTGCTCACTGCAATAGTTCAACGTGAACAATCGGTCCTGAGTGAACTTGCTCAGCGCATTTCCACATGGGATAAACTTTTAAGGATTGTCGTTTATGTTCTCCAATTCGTAAAAAGGGTATCACCTTCTTCTGGAACGGTCAATAATCTTATGACTGCTGAAAAGGCTGTGATTCGTTCTGTGCAGAGTATTCATTTTGAAGAAGATATTGCTGCACTCCAGAAAAGCAAATTGCCTTCAAAGAAGCTTCGGAATTTATCAGTTTTTCTCGATGAGGATAATTTATTACATATTGGGGGGCGGCTTTCTAAATCGGACTTACCATTTGAGGTTAAACATCCGGTATTACTACCTAAACATGACTGTGTTGTGGATCTTATCATCGATCATTTCCATGTCATGAACTGTCATACAGGCCCTGGACTCCTTATGTCCATCTTACGGCAGCGCTATTGGATATTAGATGCCAGGACTGTTATTAGGGCAAAAGTGCGGAAATGCAATTGCTGCTTCCGCTCAAATCCGTCGCATCCTACACCGAAGATGGCGGATTTACCTTCATATCGTATTGTAGAAGCAAAGGCTTTCGTTCATACCGGTGTAGATTACGCAGGTCCCCTCCGTATCACGCTTGCTCGTCGGAGAGGACAACATTCACAAAAGGCATATATCTGTCTTTTCGTATGTCTTGTAACTAAGGCCATTCATATTGAGTTGGTCTCTGACCTAACTTCAAATGCTTTCCTGGCTGCTTTCAGCCGTTTTATTTCTCGGCGTGGCCCTGTGTCATGCTTGTATTCAGATAATGGCACCAATTTTATTGGTGCAAAGGCACAATTAGATGATCTCCATAAGTTTTTAGTTGAGTCAGAATTTGAGCCTGCTTTAAAGCGCGAACTCGCTAATCGCCGGGTTGAGTGGAAAATGATTCCCCCACGTGCGCCTCATTTCGGGGGTATATGGGAGTCAAACGTAAAGAGTATGAAGACTCATTTGTACCGTGTGATCGGAACTCAGCTCCTCACTTATGAAGAACTACAGACCGTTCTGGTTCAAATAGAGTGTTTGATGAACTCGCGCCCACTCACAGTCGTGTCTTCCGAACCCTATCCGGAAGTGATTACTCCTGCGCATTTTCTAATGTCGACACCTTTACAGTACTTACCTGCTTCTGTTTTGACAGACGCTAAAACAAACTTTGCTCAGCGCAAGCAGTTATTAGATGGCATGGTTCAATCCTTCTGGAAAAAGTGGCGTTTGGAATATCTGCACACGTTGCAAGTCAGGCAGAAGTGGACTACGACTGACCATCCTATTAAGGTTGGAACTGTCGTACTTGTGGGACAGGAGGATTCGCCTCCGTTAAATTGGCCTTTGGGCGTAATCACGGACGTTCATCCTGGTACTGATAATATAATTCGAGTTGCGACGGTAAAGACCAGATACGGATTTTTTAAACGTCCTGTCGTTAAATTATATCCCATCCCAACGCAATAATTTTATCTTTATTTTATTTTATGTTAATAACTTATCATAATTTAATTCTTTCGGACTTAACCATGACATTCTGTATTTAACACTTAGTTGACTTAGCAACATGATATTCTTTATTTAACACCTAGTTGACTTAGCAACATGATTTTTATTTTATTTTTAAACATTTTTCAACTTAGTGATTTTATCCTTAATAAGTTTAATTTAAAATTTGTTTTGTTTTTGAAAGTTCCGTGAACTTCCAAGGCGGGGAGCATGGTTACGCATTGCAATATGTTTTTTTTTTGTTTGTTCGATATTTAAATAAATATATATCACAAGCATGGTACTTACTTTACTTTACTCCTTGGAATTGACAAAGACATCGAAATGGATTGATTTTCAAAATAAATTCTAAAACAAGAAAAGAACTGACACTGTCTGTTTTGTTGGAAAATTTTCTTCTTTGTTTGAAAAGGAACTTTGATTACACTGCATTACATAAGGATTTCTTTTACTGCATCTAATTGTTGGTTTGATGACAAAGGAGGCCTCCACACATCAAGATAAGCAAAAACAAGGTTGGTGGATTTGTCATTCCCTGGAGTTTCTCTTTTGTGCCATCCTTTGTGATATTAGTTCGCGCAAGTAGTTTCTTTTTCACAATCATAATTTCTTGGGTATTAAGCCCAGAGGATCTGGGGTTATTTACACACCTCAGGCTCGCATATTATAATGCAATACGTCTAAAATCTGATTTAAAAATGACATATTTTTGGTTTTCTCTGGTAATACCCTCTTAAATGAATGCATTTGTCTTGACTCTGAATTTTTATATTTAAATCTTCTACATCCTTATTTTTCGCTGCTAAAATAGTTCGTTCGCTCAACCAAGCATGGTTTTTATAATTCACACCATGTTTGGGAACACTTTCGATATTAATTCTATAACTATTTTTACTCTTTCTTAACTTCGGAAATTACTTTACTTTTACCTTTTAGAAGTTCTTTCTGGATCCTCCGGCTAATTCAGCTCCCAGGGGCGGGGTGCTCGACCCAGTATCATTGTTTTTTAGGTCTTCGTAAAGGAAACAATATATAGGTATGACAGAGAGATTGTATTGTATAAAAAACAAGGTCATGGATACAAGCAGTGTGAAATTCCTACCTAGGTTGGCTCTATTAAAATTGATTTCTAAAACGATACGGGGGATTGCGAAGTACGTTACTTGGGGGTTCTTGAGGTCTGTGTCCAGCGTTGGTCCGTCGGGGAATCTCGCCGCCTGAGGCTCTCAGCCCAGGCAACGAGCGTAGCTGAAGTGTGGGCGGGAACACGTGATGCTCGGGTCCTGTCCGTCCTGGTGCAGCGGGTCCAGGGGGTTGGTCCTCGATCCAAGCGACGTGCGCAGCCGGGGTGTGGGCGGGAGAGCGTAAATCTGGGCCCTCGTCGTTAGGGATAGGCGGGACCAGGAAGGGTCGTGGTCCGCACTAATTATCGTTGCTTGATTCTTATTATTAAAAATAGCTCAACATAGCACTCGTTGCAGCATAAGGAATGCAACTGTTTTAATTCGGACTTCCACGTGGGAATAATGAACGTCTTTAATCGTGTCCGAGATCGTCACTTGATTATTATTGTTAAAATAATTCAACACAGCACTCGTTGCAGCATAAGGAATGCAACTGTTTTAATTCGGACTTCCACGTGAGAATAATGAACGTCTTTAATCGTGTCCGAAATCGTCACTTGATTATTATTGTTAAAAATAGTTCAACATAGCACTCGTTTGCCTTGTGACCGTTGGGCATTCTTCTATTGCGTGATCTCGCTCCTGGTAGCTTGCTGGGGTAGGGTGGGGAGAGCGGGGTTTGTTTATTTTTTCCCTTCGTCGATCTTGAGGCAGGAGGCGCGCGGGGTTTCCGTTCGTCCTGTAGGTAGGTAAAGACGGTTATTTGCTTCCTTCCCCCGTCGGTTTTGAGGAAAGAATTGAGGGGGGTATCCGTTTGTTCGTACACATTACAATTCTTCCTTTAACATTGTGAATTGACAAAAAATCGGTGAACGAAATGAGGCCAGTAGAAGTGTTAACAGGAATTTTTCCATTGCCAATGTCCACTAATGCATTTGCAAACGCTACCGCCGATATGACATTTTGTAATGACACTCGCATATTCATTGTTAACTTGAGATTTTTCATGTATCTCCATAAATTAGATGCCTTCAAGCAAGCATTTATTTCATCAGCAGCTGTTGATCTGGGAATAACTGGCAGCGTTTGGCGAAAGTCTCCGGCCATTAGAACCATCGCGCCTCCGAAGAGGTTCTGATTGCTCTTTGTGCGCCATCGTAACCTCATCCCAAAT
Organism: Limnephilus marmoratus; assembly: GCA_917880885.1. NCBI lineage: Eukaryota > Metazoa > Arthropoda > Insecta > Trichoptera > Limnephilidae > Limnephilus > Limnephilus marmoratus. The sequence continues at coordinate 20,349,724 of OU862906.1, forward strand.
TATTAAATTCCAATTTTGTAGCACACAGGCTTCTCGATACGTTGCGTACAATTCACCATTGATCATTCGTAGAAATTCGAATGAAGTTGGTCCACGAACATTAACTAATAACAAACGCAAGTAAAAACATTCGTAATTTTTTTATTAAATGTAGACAAAATTAGCAAAACTCAATCGAAAATCTGAAGACAGAAAAATCAGATAAAAATATTGACACCTCTGGGACTCAAACCCAGGAGGACCCTCCGCTTTCATGGCAACAACTCTGCCAACTGAGCTAAGGTGCCTTTATTCAATTTGGTCACTTTTCACATTATCATACTTCGATTAAGAACTACCAACATTATCTTCATTTTCTTAACGCACATATTTTTGGCTGCTATCTTTACATATGATTGCAAGATTCAAACCTGAACTAAATGCTATCTAGATAGTGTTTGGATAAATTATTAACCTTTTTATTTTTAATATGTGACATCTATTGACTTTTCTACAAATCTAGGAGGAATGTTTATTTTTAACTTTATGAGTAAAATCTCAATTTGTAATATTTAATTAAATGAAGACAATATTAGCGAAACTCAATCGAAAATCTGAAGACGGAAAAAGCAGAAAAAAGATATTGACACCTCTGGGACTGGAACGTAGAACCTTTTGCTTTCATGGCAACAACTCTACCAACTGAGCTAAGGTGCCTGTATCCAATTCGGTCACTTTTAATTGTATCATACTTCGGCTAAGAACTACCAACATTATCTTCATTTTCTTAACGCATATATTATCAACCGAATCTCTCCATCTCTCTATATTATAAATCCTCGGCGTTGTCTGACTGTCTGTCTGTTCGTGATAAGCTCAAAAACTACTGAACGGATTTTCATGCGGTTTTCACCAATAGATAGAGTGTTTCGTGAGGAAGGTTTAAGTATATAATTTGTCAATGATTTGTGTAAATTGGTTGAAACATAACGATGATTGTTAGAAGTGTCGGAAAAAGTCAAGCCGCCATGCAGCTTTAATCGAAAACACTGCCTAATTAATCCCTTTGAGATATGACAAAACAATGATTCATGTAATGACATAATCTCAAAGAATCTCAACAATATTTTCATTTTTCATATTAACATACGAAGTATGGAACGAAATTGGGATGAATTAATTCTAAAATTAAACAATCTAAATAAAAAACCTGACATCCTAATATCATCAGAAACTTTTACTAATGACGAATCACCCACCTATCATTTACCAGAATATAATTATGTTACAACCAAAATAAACATCAATAAAAATAGTGGTCTCGTCATATTCATTCACGATAAATTTAGTATTGTCAAACTAACTGAACATCCTATACATCTAGTAAACTGTATTGAAATACAATTAAAACTCGACAAAACAAACTACCACATAATAGCTGTTTACAGAACACACGGTTCGAATATCTCGTCATTTATAAATGAATTTAAACACATACTGTTAAAATTTAGAAATAAACTTTGCTTTGTTGCAGGAGATTTTAATATAAACATTAATGAAAACGTAGAAAATAATTTCAAAAATGAATATATTAATTGTATGACTGAATTTAACTTCATATCGTGCATTAACAAAAATACGAGAGAGATAAAAAATCACACTCCATCTTGTTTAGACCATATATGGACTAACATAAATATTAAAGATATCGACAAAATGAAATCAATTGTTTGGAAAACGAAAATAACTGACCACCATGCATGCATTTTTTTCTATAATAACAAAATTAAACATAAAAAATTTAATCTAACAAAGACAAAATCCTACACAAATATGACTATTTTATCCAAAAAACTAAGAAATGAACAATGGAACAACGTGTTAAATAGTTATGATACCGAGACTTGCTCAAAAAACTTTGAAAATATATTGTCTCAACACATAAAAAATTCAACTACTGAAACTACAGTCCGCATTAAATCTAAACTAAGAATTTTAAAGCCTTGGATAACACAAGGACTTATAAAATCAATTAGAAACAAAGAAAAACTTTACAAAACAACATTGAAAAATCCTCTAAATGAAAAAGCATACACTTGTTACAAAAATTTTTAAAATAAATTAACAAACTGTATCAAACAAAATAAAGAAGACTATTTCAAAAATAAAATACTTTCTACAGACAATAACAATAAACAAATATGGAAAACAGTTAACTTAGCCATGGATAACACTAAAAAAACACAAAAAATAAAATACATTGAACATGAAAATAAAATCATAGATGCTAATAATCAACCTAAACAATGTGCAAACATCTTTAATTCTTTTTTTGCTAATGTAGGAAAAAATCTTGCGAAAAATATCAATAAATCTTTTAACCCGAAAACACAAACGATTGAAAATGTACAAAATCATAGTAATTTATCAAAATTTGAAAAAACCTCAGAAAGTGAAGTTTTAAAAATAATAGAAGGCATGAAAGGAGGTTCGTCTCCCGGATTTGACCTTATTACAGTACATTTTCTAAAATCCATGAAAATTCATTTGGTGAAACCGATTACTCATTTGATAAACTTAAGTTTAACAGAGGGAATATTTCCGACAAACTATAAAAATACAATTATTTCACCTATTTATAAATCTGGAGATCCTCAACAAGTAACTAACTATCGCCCAATTTGTCTAATCTCAAATATTGGAAAGATTTTTGAAAAAATTGTGAAAAATCAATTAGTCAGTTTCCTAGAAAGTAATAAAATTCTTCACAAAAACCAGTTTGGTTTTATAAAGTCACTCAGCACACAAGATGCTATTGCTAATGTAACCTCATACATCAACGAATCATTGGATAAAGGTGAAAAATGTGCCGGTATATTTATTGATCTCAGAAAAGCTTTTGATAGTATATCCCATGAGATTCTATTAAAAAAAACTAAACAATATAGGTATAAAAGACAATGCAATTAAATGGATTTCGAACTACCTAAAAAATCGACCGCAAGTCGTAAAAATAAATCAGATTAATAGCGATAAAGAAATATCAGACTTTGGAATCCCTCAAGGTACAGTAATAGGACCAATCCTTTTCACCATATATGTTAATGACATTTTTTTTCAACCACTACATGGCCAAATTACTTCATATGCCGATGATACGGTATTAATAATTAGCGATAAAACTTGGGAAAAAGTAACATTTAAAGCCACCGAAGACATAAATATTTTAAAGAATTTCTTCGACGTAAATTTACTATCACTAAATGGTGATAAAACATTTGTAATTCCATTTGCAATACACAAAAATGATACCCCTAAAAACATTGACATCATCATCCATGATAACTCCAAAACACATAGTAAAAATTATTGTATCCAAAACTGCACAATATTAAAAACAACAAACACAATCAAATATTTAGGAGTCATTATCGATAAAAATTTTGAAATGGAAGGAACAAATTTGTCAAGTTGTAAAAAAAATTAGAAAATTGATTTATATATTTTTAAGAATCAGAAATTTTTTATCTGTAAAAAACTTATATCTAATATATTACGCTTTGGTTCAATCAACTTTACAATATGCTATCATTAGCTGGGGATCCGCTTACAAAACTAATCTTTCCCAAATTGAAGTTGTGCAGAGGCTAATAATTAAAATCATATTGAAAAAACCTTCTGACTACCCAACGGATTAATTATTTAAGGAATTCCAAGTACCATCTTTCAAAGATCTATACAATAGAAATGCATTGATTCAAACTATAAAAGAAAAAGAAAAATATCAATTTATAACTGAAAACCGTACTAGACATAAATATATTTTCTCATGCCCAAAATTAAACACTTCCTTTGCACAAAATTATTATACTTATCAAGGAAGACTTATTTTCAACCGATTACCTGATGAAATTAGAAAAATTAATGATAAAATCCAATTAATAAACACTGTTAAAAAATATTTTAAAGATAATATAAAAAAAAACTAAAAAAAAAAGTTTCCGACTAATCTAATCTCAAGAACAACTACTTATAACTCAGTTTCCAAGTGATACTCTGTTCTTCAAATAAGTTAAATTTTGTATTGTTTTTAGCAACTATTTACATATCACCGAACTTACAACTTATTGTTTTTTTACATTCACATTGTAATTTAAGAACTTAAATATAGCATTAAAAATGTACACTACTCTATATAGACACAAGCTAATGCTTCCATGGAAGAGTGGTATTAACGAATTTTAAAATGAACATGTATATTATATTTTATATGCTAAAATAAATAAATTTAAAAAAAATTTAAAAAAAAATAAAAATGCATGGTGGGATTTTCCTCTTTTATAGATCTACAAAAAAGTCTGCGATTGCATAAATCTATCTTTTACGGATAGCTTACTGTACTCATCTCTATCTTCTGTATCTGTACACACTGACGTAGCTATAGCTTTGACAAGGGGGGGGGGGTCTCCAAAGTAAAAAAAAAAAAAAAAAAACAGAGCTCTAACGCCAATTAAACCTATCATTTACAAATTAAACATTGCCTGCGACTATAACACGCAAGTATAGTCGCGGGTAATCTATAATATATAACTTAGGTTACTCTAAGTAGGCGCCTTTAAATAAAAATTTATATGTAATGTATTGCAATATTTATTCAAAAGTAACAAAGTTGAAACTTTAAACTATACTAACTGATTAATAATTTCTTCGGAATCAAGTTGCACCGCCAGATCTCGGTGCACGCTCATTAAAGCCATACCAGTAAGTCTTTCATCGCCCATTTTATTTCTTCGTCGAGCACAGTTGCAGCTACAGTGCTACAGATTTCCAGTGATTGTGCCATATCTCATATTCACTCAGAAATATTGTGCCTTCATTTTCCCCACCCAGAAATGTTTGTGCAATCTTTTTAAGATTTTCTTTTATCCTGGAGTCATTACTGGTTTTTTCAGGTAGCAGCATTTGAATTCCTTCGGTCGTCGTTTCATGTGGTTTAAAACGAGCGTCGAGTTCTGTAATAACATTATCAACGAAAGGGTAAAAGCTAAGCAACTATCGTTTTCTATAATTGGCGCGGTGTATGTAATTTTTTTCTGTTGGACAAGTAAGATGGATATGAATGGGGGGGGGGGGGTCCGGACCCCCAAAACCCCCCCTTATATACGCCCATATCTGTATATATACATAATATAAATTAGAGTCCTCCGCGTCATCTGTCTGTCTATCTGTCTGTTCGCGATAAATTCAAAAACTACTGAACGGATTTTCATGCGGTTCTCACCAATAGGTAGAGTGTTTCATGAGGAAGGTTTAAATAATTTGTCAATGATTTGTGTAAATTGGTTGAAACATAACGATGATTGTTAGAAGTGTTGGAAAAATCAAGCCGCCTGGGAGTTTTCATCAAAAACACTGCCTAATTCCTTTTAGTCCAGTAAACGAATGGTCCAAAAGGAGGTGTAGAGTGCGTGAGCAGGAACCTAAGCGATTCCTTCAGAAACTTGTTTAGGGTGCTTAGGGTGTGAACATACTAAAAGTCCTGACGTCTAGGTGGCGAGCTAGGGGGGGTGGGGGGGGGGGGGGGGGTGGGGGGGGGGTGGGGGGGGGAAGAGGTGGGAGGGGAGGGGGGAGGCGGGGGGGAGGGGGGGAGGGGGGGGAGGTCCCGATTTTCGGGTTTTCGTTAAAAGCTCATATAATTATCTACAACTTTTATTCTATATGTAATTTTGGAAATCCCAGCCGCTTTTGAGTTATATGCTCCACAAATGTCAATATTTTCGAAAAAAATCATTTTACCTCACATTTTTCATCAAACATTCCTTAATATCGTCTAAAATATTCATCCAAGAAAGAAATTTATTTGAAAGAAGTTGTAAATAATTTAATTTTCTTTTAGAATATATATACATATGTAAAAAAAATCTCCAACCAGTAAATATTTACAGCAATTTTAAGTTTTTTCGTAAAAAGTTGTCATTTTCTGAAAAAGCTGTTTTTTCTTACCAAATTATTAAGACGGGTTTTTTCTTCATGGGAAATTCCTTATTAATTTTTGCACACAAGAAAGCAGGTAAGATGATTAGTGGAATTCATTTTATAATCATTATTATTGTGATGGGTGATTAGGTTAGTCGTCGGAGATGCTACAATAACGTGCTACGATGCTGTTCGAGTTGGTGAAAAGGCAATGAATGCGATAGTGGGCTTGACATTCTCAGACATCAGGTTGTCCCGCAAAGATCGGGCATTCCCAATGTCTTCTGTCCTACCGTTACAAGCTCGTCCATAAAAATTCACGATGAAAAGGTTGCAGTTGACCCAACATTGCTGTTTCAGCGGATGTGTATAAGCAAACGATCAGATGAGGATTTGATGAAATTCTTTGAGTATGAGTTGGCCCCATTTCCCTTGGCACTGTTCAATGGAAGTGGGATGCGAAAGACAACTAAATCTGTTCTGTATAGGTAATTCGAGCCTACCAAAAAAACTGTTCTACTGTCTCAGATGAACATAGTTGTGGACGGAGGATTTCTACTACACAGAGTAATTTGACAAAAAGATGCCTCCGTTAACGCAATTTGTGATCGTTATATCACCTATGTCAACCACCACTATCCTGGAATGACTCGCACTGTGGTATTTGATGGGTACGCAAACCCAGCCAATAGTACGAAATCACAAGAACAGATGCGACGATACAGACTGAGAAGGTCAGCCGACATCAATTTGACATGGAACAAATCAATTCCCGTTAAACAGGAAGATTTTGTATCCAATCCTACCAACAAAAGTAACTTCATCTCCTTACTACAGACAAAGTTTCGGGAGAATGGGATACAGATTCTTCAGGCCACTGATGATGCTGACGTCCTTATCTGTGGAACTATCCTTTCACAACTCTGTGGCTGTCTTTGGTGAGGCTGTGGACCTCACTGTCCTTTTGATTGCTCCCACTCCTCCACCTAAGATATTCAGCTGCTGAAACCCGGACGAGGGAAAACTAAAACAATGGCACTGTCCACCCAAGAGTTGCAGCATCGTGGATTTGAACACATCCTATTTTTACATTCATTTACCGGATGCGATACAACGTCTGAAACTTTCAGGAGAAGCAAGGTGGGCTTTTCAAAATTGTACTTGGAGTCAGAAATGATCAAGCAAGCGGCAATGATCTTTACAACCCCTCCTCTACTCACGACGAGGTTGAAGAGGCTGGAAATAAATGCTTCCTGAAATGGTATGCGGTGCCAAAAAGACAGACCTCCCTTAGTACCGCTTCCAGTCGTTCACAAGGTCCGTGGCAAATATGAAGCCTGAAATCAGCTCCCTCCCTCCAACAGAGAGTGCAGCTAAACGGCATTCCCGACGGACATACCACCAAGTTCAGCAGTGGCTCGGGATTGAGCTGCCCCCTGAAGAATGGGGGTGGAAACACGAAGGAGACACTCTAGTGCCAATTACAACAGAAGATCCTCCAGCACCGGAGGTCCTTCTGAAAATGATATTTTGCCGCTGCACCAAGGATTGTGCAATTGGCAAATGTGGATGCCGAAAAGCAATGCTGACCTGTTCTGCAGCGTGCCTTCACTGCCAAGGGAGATGCCCCAATAGCGTGCCTGTTGCCGAGGACGACGATGAAGATGACGTAGAGCCCATTCAGCAAGAACCATCCACCACTGAGAATGATGATGCCATGGATGAACAACGCTTGCCAGGACCCTCACGTCCAAGGAGGATGAAAACGTGAATCCGTATAAAGTTGAGAGTGTAACATGATGTTATTGAGAACAGTGATAACATTAAGGTTTATAATTTTATGTACTTAATGTAACGAAGTAGAATAAAATTATAATGAGATTGTCATCATTATCATTATCAATTTTAAAATCATTATAAAATTAAAAATTTTCAAGTTATATGATTTTTGTCTACTTTATTTAATAACTGGCTTTAAAGTGTGGTCAAACATATTATTAGGCGAACAAACAAAAGTTGTTTGTCAGAAATAAGATGAAAACACATTACTTGAAAACAGCTTTTTTAAAAATGACGACATTTTACGAAAAAACTTAAAATTGCTGTAAATATTTACTAGTTGGAGATTTATTTGCATATGTTGTGACATAAAATACTTACTTATAATATATTCCCACCAAGGCTGGTCATCCATCCATGTATAGAATAATTAATCTCAGACATAGCAAGCAATCAAGCAATGAGGGTAGGTAGCCATTAAGAGAATGTAATTCAGAACAATGCATAATTTATTAACAGTAACTAACCCTGCCCTTGGGAACATACTAAAAGAAATAGCAATGAGACTCTAAATTAACAAAAAAACAACTCATCAGGGGTGGCTGGTTACGAAAGATCGTACCCAGCTGTAAATGATTATTAATTCTCGGCACGTGTCAATACGAATGGAATTAAATTGTAAGGTCATTAGATTTTAACTGATGGGCGCCTGTAACGTATATACGAAATATATTTTTATATCAGTAATCTCTAAAATAACTAAAAGCACAATCTCGATCTGTTAAAAATAAATCATTTAAATCTCACTTCACGTAGTCCGATAATGTCGTCTTGAGTCCAGCCATATGACAGCCCGTGCCAACCAACCACTCCGACTGCGGTAATTCCGTCAACTAACGCGCCGATGATTCCCGAAGCATCTTCCAACCTTCCACCATTCGGTGTGCAATGCTGCCAACCACACCGGTCTAATCCATGGAGCATCACAGTGCCTTGGCGGTTCCTACCGCTACAATGTATATATATTCTAAAAGAAAATTAAATTATTTACAACTTCTTCCGAATAAATTTCTTTCTTTGATGAATCTTTTAGACGATATGAAGGAATATTTGATAAAAAATGTGAGGTGAAATGATTTATTTCGAAAATATCTACATTTGTGGAGCGTGTAACTCTAAAACGGCTGGTATTTCCAAAATTACATATAGAATAAAAGTTGTAGATAATTTTATGAGCTTTTACTTATTCTAAAAAAGTTTTCCTCTGCGACGCACCGTTTTCGAGATATAAATGGAAACCCCAAAATCGGGACCTTCCCCCCCCCTTCCTCCCCCCCCCCTAGCTCACCACCTAGACGTCAGGACTTTTAGTATGTTCACACCCTAAGTACCCTAAACGAGTCCTGAAGGAATCGCTTAGGTTCCTGCTCACGCACTCTACAACTCCTTCCTTGACTGGACTATTTAAGATAAACAATCCGTAGTGGGATATTCCTCTTTTGTAGATCTTCAAAATAGTCCATGATGGCATATAGATACTATACCCATTCTATCTTCTGAAACAATGGTCACGTACAATGTGGTAATTGGAAAGTTATTTAGACGGATACAGTATTAATATTTATCAACTTAACGTTAGTCACCTCAAGCATTTCATGCACATTATTATAACCTTTCGCATCATCTCTACGTATCATAAATTAAAGTCCTCCGCGGCGTCTGTCTGTCTCTTCGCGATAAACTCAAAGATGGCGGTAGTTATAAAGGTTAGATAACCATCCAGTAGATGGCCTCGTGTTTAGTTAGCCAAGCAGCGTGGCCGGGTCAGCTAGTTGGATATAAACACTGATAACACTTGTGCTGTCTGTAATTCCATAAACAGCTGTGGCCACAACCTAAACAACTTTTTTAAATTTTTGCATTGATACATACCAATGATTCACAATTTGGGAGGCGGGTATGGGTACCGCCGCCCCTGGAACCATTTATTGGATAACCTCTACCATAGGTCGCCCTAAGTGGTTCGCTACGTTTAGTTACTTAATAGGGGTGCCCTGGTTCATGGGCTGAGGTTTGTCCAGATCTTGGCGGCGGATGCGTTTGCCCACCTGCTGCGTGGCGGGCTAGATCAAGAGAGACTGGTTGAGGGAGGCCTTTTTGCCTTTCCAGTCGGACTTTCTCAACCCATTGCCTTGCACCGCAGTTGGAGGGATGGATTCATAAGTCTGTAACTCCTGGGCACACTGACTCCCAGATTCCTACCCACCCCTCATACATTTTTCCTTCCCACGACTTCCTCTCCTTCCTTTCCATTAAAAGACCCTCCACAAAGCTTCCCCAAAGATGACATAGGCCCTGAGGGCAATTATTTTCCTCAGAGTCTCCTGTGTGGAGCTAATGCAAAAAAATAAAAATACCAGTCGCTGGATTAATCATCTTGATCAACAAATTATATTCATCCTCTCCTCGGCAAAATATTAAGAGCATTTAATCATCCAAAAAGAGTATAATCAGCCAATAAGGTAGTGTATAGTTTGCAAGCTATGCATTTAAAGTGTCTTTGTCCAAAGGAAAAAGGAGTTTGGAGAAGTTGTTTGTTTTTGGCTCGGGTATTGTGTATTGTTCGTATAGCTTTGTATAGTGTTTTGTTGTTTTTGTATAAATTAACTAATCTTGAGTAGAGCTGTTTTATGTCCATAATTTCGAAGGTATTGAAGATCTTATCAGTGCTGGCAGTAAGCGGCAGTTTATGAATTATTTGTATGATTAGTTTGTGTGCTTTAATGATGGGGGTCGAGGGCACTGCAATAAGCATAATCCCCAAGCTAAAATTTCGTATTCGATGTGAGTAATTATTATTCGAGTACCTATTCGATTCGATGTATGCAATCAATCACTAAATTTACAGATAATGTAAAAATTATATCAATTTATGCGACATCGAGTCTAAGGATCCCAAATATTATTTTTTAAACGGTATCCGCTGCTAGGAGACTGCCCTACTCTAGTGTGCAGATGAAAATATGCACATTAGTTGCATAAATTATCGCCAGTCCAGATGCAGAGTCCACGGAAAACACCTATAGGTAATAGTTAGGATAGTTACCTAATTTCCAGTTTATCTTGTTCAACCATTTTTAATTCCTGTTTTCCCTTTTAAATGTATTTAAAAGGCTTCTTCAATAGTTGCAAATTCATTTTGGGACATCTAATGGCACTTTTAGAGGCACCATTTTAATAAAAAATAACTACATGTTTATAAGAATTAAAAAACACTAATTTACTACGGATAATTAATACAAATTCGAATTGAGGGGGGCTGTCTATACCGCCGCCCCGGGGATCATTTATTGGATAACCAACACCTCTGCCATAGGTCACCCCAAGTAGTTCGCTAAGTTTACGTGACTTAGCAGGTGTTCCCGGGTTCACGAGGTGAGGTGTGTTTGGATCTTGGCGGCGGATGGGTCTGCCCACCAACTGCGTGGCAGGCCGCATCGGGAGAGACTGGTTGAGTTTTTGACTTTTGGTTGACTGGTTGACTTTGAACCTTTCCAGCAGGACTCTCGGAACATCGCCTTGCACTGCAGCGGGAAGGGTAGATTCATACGTTCGTCACTCCTGGACTGGACCTGGACCCTCAGATTCCTCCCTACTCTCTTACCCGTTTCCTTCCCAGAACTTTCTATCCTTCCTTTCCTAAAAAGACCCTCCACATAACAACCCCAAATAAGACCTAGGCCCCGTGGAGAATTATTTTCTTCGGGGCCTCCTTTGCGGAACTAATGTAAAAAACCAATAAGTTATTAAAAGAAAATAATGCAAAAACATTTCCACAGAACCTTTCAAATTACCTACCATTTTTTATTTCCTAAATAACCTACTTATTGTGATGCTGAATTCTGATCACTACTTACGTACATAAAGTATAACTATATACCTATAAATATTATTCCCTATCCAGAGTGAAAATACGTTCGCAGATAACAAATCCAAACAAAACTAAAAGACAAATTATTTTCATTCGCAATGCAAATTATTTGCACACCTAATGCATACTGCACTTTACTACAAGGGCATTGTCAAAAATATATTACAAACAATAAATACATTGTATTCAACATTCAACCAGTTTCAATCGTTTCAATGCACGGTTTAGCCAAATATATATATAATAAGTTGAGAGGTTAAATTCCTTTCTATTAATTTATAAATAAAACACTTGTGTTGCAAAGTTTTTTTAACAAAGAAACGACATTTATGTTTATTTATATCACTTTTCTTTGAATGGTTTCTTCTAACAATCAAATAATAGCAAAAACAAAACAAGTGACAATTGATAATTGCATTCTTACTGACACTACAGGATTCAAATTTAAATGGAATATATTTCCTTTACATCTCCCTCCCCCCCCCCCCCCCCCGGGAAAGAAAATTATTCCAAAAATTTTCATCATCGATATCCTCTTCATGGTTCATCAATGCAGGTGCTGGAATTAACTTGGAGATGTGGAAAAAATTTGATTCTAATTTTTGTCGACCAGTGTTTATCTTGTAAATTGAGTTTGATAATTTTTCTACGATTTTGGTGGGTCCGATTCTCAATTCGTCGAGCTTCTTCCTATTAAGTTTGTTTCCATTCTCCACAAAAACAGTATCACCAACTTTGAAGTTAATGTGTTTCCTGGTTTTATTGTAAATTATCTTGTTGTAATTATGTGACTTTATAGTATTTTCCAGAGCTTTTTTTCTGTCTTGAATCAAATCGATGTCGGTTCTTAACTTTTAACTCATTTGGCAAAATCGTAACATCTGTGCCGTTAAGTAGGTACTGTAGCACATATCCAGTTACGGTGTGCTCCGTTTCATTATAGGTTTTTACTATAGTTGTCCAAGCCACTTTTGAGTCATTTTCATTGATTTTGCATCTAATTTTATTGACCTGCGTTTGATTTACTCATTTAATTCATTTAATCCATTTGAGAAAGGTGAGTTCACTGCAGTAAAAATTATTGGAATATTTTTTTTCATCCAAAAATTTTTTGAATTCTCTAGAATTAAGACCCGGGTATTGGTCTGAGAGTATCATGCCAATGTCATTAGTTTCTGTGGAGTTTGATGAAATCATTGGTATTTTGAGTTTTTGACGTCAAAATACATGCAAACCTCGTGAAATGATCTGATAGCAGGTGCAAGTATCTCTTTGTTGACCGTGAACCCCCAAAACCACCTATCGTATCAATGGAACAGGTTTTTTTGCGGGACCCAAGTAGGACATTAATCCATATTTATTTTAACCTCTTGATTTTTTCTTTAAACATACTGCACAACTTTCGCAGGTTCTCTTTATATTGTTTGTCATGTTTTCTGATGTGTACCATGAGCTTATCATTTGTTGCATTTGATTAATTCCTATGTGACCTAGATCTGTATGAACATTCTTGATGAAGTCTATGCTGAATTTTTCTGATAGAATTATTTTTCTCTTTTTTTTACTTTCTTGTAATAAACATTATTCTTCGATATCATTTTATCTCTTCTGCACTGTTTCTTCTCATTTTAACCTGATCTTTTAAGATATCTTCTAATTTTATTAAGTTGACAACTTTTAATTGCTCATCTTGGTTCTCATCTGGTTCTAAGACTGGGTTTCTGCTTAGACAATCAGCTTCAATATTATATTTTCCTGTAGAATATTTAATTTGAAAATCATATTGGGATAGGTAATGTGTTAAGTCACCCAGCTCTTCATCGGTTCTAGATTTGAGATTCATATTTTCCAGTGGCTTCTGAATAAACTGTAAATGGTTTACCTATCAACCAATATTGCCAGAATCTCACTGCTTCTTTTATAGCTAAGCATTCTAAGTAAATTGCTTTTTTCTTTTTCTGAGCGCCATTTATTTTTTTCGAAAAGTAAGCAACAGGTTTTTCTTTTCCATCAGATTGTGTCTGTTTTAAAATAGCTCCAACACCTTCTAGAGAAGCATCTGTATATATATTAATTGGTAAATCTTGATCAAAAAATTTTGAAAAAAAAGAATGTCGTCTATGTAATTGAGAGCAAATTCTTTTAGTTCATATTTTCTCAATATATTGCTTAATAACCTCTGAAAAATTGCCGAAAACCAAAAGGCATGCAGGTCCATTGATAATGTCCTCCTGTGTTACAAATCCTGTTTTTTTTTGTCTTTAATCCGCAACGGAATAGACCAAAAGGCTGAGTTTATATCCAGCGTTGAAAAAAATTTGCAATTTCTGGTCTTTGTCATTAGGTCTTCAATCAATGGAAATGGTTGAGCTTGAGGTATTACTATTTTATTTAAGTCTCTGAAGTCTATGCATAATCTGGATCTTTTGTTTTCTTCTTTTTTAAATACTAGAGTAACCGGTACAGCAAATGGACTGTACGACTCTTCTATCAGTTTATTGTCTAATAATTTTGCTATTTGCTCTTCTATTTCCTTTTTATCTACTACACTGCATCTGTAAGGCCTCTAACTACAATATTTATCCACTAATAAGTCTATCTTCGCTTCATGTCCATTAACAGTGCCAACATCATATTTACTCTTCGCAAACACTGATGTGTATTTGTCTATTAGTTCATTTATTTCTGTTTTTTTATCATTCTTTAAACGATTTATTGTTATTTTGAAATCTTCTTTTTTAACAAGTTCGTTAAAATTAATTCTGTGTTTTTCTGTATGTTTAAATTCAGTATTCGTTTTCATATCTGTAGAATCTTTTTCTTTTTTATTTGTATTATTCAGGCAGAGTTTCTGTGATATTTGTAAGTCTTCACTTTGGATAAGTTTGAAGTCTTTTATCATATCTAATCCAATCAAAAAATCATACTTGAAATTGTGTTCATCAATAATGTACACATCAACATTTTTCTTTAATTCAAAATTTTTTATCTTTAACGTTGTCAAACCACTAGTCTTTTTAACACCATTAATCGTTACTAAATTTGCTTCATTCAAATTGTTTCTTTTCCTTTTATTTTCAATAACTTAGAATTAATTAGAGAAACATTTGAACCCGAATCATAAATTCCGTATATTTTTAATTTATCATTTAGTAATAGTTTGACTTTTATTAATGGTGTACCTATTAGTTTTTTAATCATTTTCATTTAACTCAGTCTCTACCACTGAATTGTTTACATGTTTAATGGCATTTCTCTTAAATTTTTCATCCTCTTTTATTTTGAACCAGCATGTAGCTTCAGGGTGGTAACGAATGCCCTTATTCAATTTTTCACAAATTTTACATGGATTTTTACCCCCATTTTTATTATGTTCTGCATTTCCAAATGTTCTCTTATTCATAAATCTTTTTTTGTTGACCATATGTTCATACTTGTTTACTTCATTAAACAAATCTACAGTATCTTGTAATCCTTCTCTATCGATCTTGTTAAGTATGAATTCTGGTAGTCCGGAAGCAACAAGATCTGTCAAAGTACCGGTGTCAATTGATCTTCTCATATCCAATAGAAGTTTTTCTTTTCTCATAGCATAATCCAACAGAGAACCATCTTTGTATCTAAATGATAGTGCGTATGTGACAGGGTTCCATCCTTTGTTTTCAAATGATTCACAGAATTTGTTTTTCCATGCAGGGCCGGATCTATGAAATCTGGCGCCCTGTGCAGTAGGTACCGATGGCGCCCCCTTCCCCTACATTTTTATTTTGATTGAAAATTCGTTCACCCCATTTTTAAATTTTTTTTATTTAATTATTATTTTTTTTACACTAATTTATCAAATAAAATCGAGACATATAAAGGATGTAACTTTTCCAAGTGACCTGGCGGTAGCTCTCACACTCGTTTTTTTTAAAGAGAGGTTCGCCAGGAGCCTATACTATCTGAATCTATTGGGTAAACATAAATTATGGTGCTATTTTAATTATTTTAGGAAAAACTCTTTGCAAGTTATGCTTTAAAATAATTCAACGAATTGTTTGTTTGTGCCCGTACCATGATTTAAAATATAGGTTACGAGACAATGCGGGTGGTATCGCTGAAGTAGGTCCATTAGACATTCTTGAGATTTACTGCGTATATGTACCTATATACCCAACGCAAATATTAGAAAAAGCAAATACAAATACGTTCTCATGGCAACGTACAACACAAGAATAGCATATACAGCTTCTGACTAGCAACAGGCAGTCCCAACGAGAGACTGTGAGCAGTGATAATAAGAATATAACCTCAAATTTGTACCTTGCATTTCCCCTGTGTTGAGCGAACAAACACTAAACACTGAAGTATGGTATCAACGGCTTACGAACAAAAATACCGCGCTGTGATTGGTTATTGAATTTGGATCGCACCTATTCGTCGTAAAAGACGGTAAAAGATATATGGAAAAATAGATCTTACGTTTAAACTAAATATATAGAATTTGTAAAAAAATTCTGTAACCGACTATAAATTCGTAAGCCGTTGATACCAACATGATGCGTGCGCGTTCTGTTTCTTTGGAAAGTATTGCGAGAGCGTAATAATTATTTCGTACTATGGGTAATTTTTAAACGATTCAGGGAATATTATAACTAAATTTTAATACAATATTTATTTTCTCACGGCGCCCCTTCGCAGTTGGCGCCAGGTTTTTGCACGTTTTTGAACGTATGGCAGATCCGGCGCTGTTTCCATGTTGACCACTCTGAGTTCATTGTTAGTTTTATAATCATGGAACTGTACCAGTCTATACAAGATTTATCCATGAACAATCTGAGTATTTCTATTTTTTTCCATCAATGGTCACATCTAACCGCAAACATTCTTTTTCAAACACTTCTATCCACTGGCTTGCATTTGTATTTTTAGTACAGAATTTTTCTATAACAAACTTCTCAGCAATGTTTTTTAAGCTCTGTTGCTTAAAATAAATAAATAAATAAATAAGTGTTTATTCCAGTATGTGGGGAGGAGAGTGCAATCCCACACATTCCATAAGGGTATAATTATGGCTTATCTTCCATTAACTTTTCAATCAATTTTCCTAATGCATCTTCTTTTTGATGTATTTGTTTCGTTTAACTTTTTTTCGTCCAATTCTTCGAGGTATTGGTCTCCGAACTGTAGGTTTCCATCTTCGTCTACATATGTTTTTTTGTAGTTCTTCTGTCATGGTTACGCAGATTCTTCTAACCTGGTATCTTTTTTTCAAACTATTTTTTTATTTTTCCAAAAGCACCACTTTTCATTATCTCCTCGTGATGGCTGGCGGATTGTAGCATTTCTGGTATTGTAAACCCTTTTTTATCACTTGTGACTATTTTTGTAATGCTAATAATATTTGACCTACCATCGCCTCCAGGTAATAGCGTAAATTCGAAATGAAGTTTCTCCATTTTTGGTTTAAAACGAAATGTCGTTTTATAATAAGTTGAGGTTGAGAGGTTTAATTCCTTTCTATTAATTTATAAATAAAATACTTGTGTTGCAAAGTTTTTTAACAAAGAAACGACATTTATGTTTATTTATATCATTTTTCTTTGAATGGTTTCTTCTAACAATCAAAAATAGCAAAAAAAAAAAACAAGTGACAATTGATAATTGCATTCTAACTGACACTACAGGATTCAAATTTAAATATATTTCCTTTACATATTGTTATGGTACGCCCTAAACGACAGAATTCGAGCCCACGGGAGCTCCACCGCGGACAGCAACACCCCGCTCCCCCTGTTTCCTGCTTCCTACCTCCTCCCCTCTCTGCACTCCCGCGCACACCAACGCGTCCCGCCAGTCGAGAATTGCAAGCGGCCTCGGGAACACGTTACGCTCCCCCGGATCGAACACCGAGTTCGCGGCTAATTTCTGTCGACCAATTTGAACGCAATTACATCTGCGATGTTAATTGAAGTACATACGGGTTTTAGCGCTGGTATTCTGCCATGCCTGTGTGAACTTCGGGTCCTGTCCTAGACTCGGAAGTGCCCCCTGCTGAACCCGGAAGGCGTGGATCCCCGAACATCATGTAAGCTGTACAAATATTCCCTCTTCTGTTTGTGTCCTTTAACGATAGACTGTAAACCCTCGCGAAAAGCCATCACTCAGGGAGTTTCGTTTCAGAGATCACGAGGTATAAACACGATAGCTAGGATTGTGTAATATGCATTTCTTGTGTTGAATTGTACTGTAATAACCTATGAAACTGTGTTTTGAATTTGCAATACATGAATCTATTTAACTCAATCCTGTTGTTATTCTGCCTCGGCAGGAGCATTTCCTAGAGTGTATTTCCCGGACGACCGTGGGGAGATGAGAGTTCCGAAGCATTCGTGCGACCTGCCCCTGGAATAGAGGGTACTTTTGTCTCTGCTGTGAGCTGGCCTGGGACATGTTTAGGGCCCATCATAACAACGGGCGCGCAACGTGGCGCATAACAACTGTCGCCATAGCGTGGGGCCTCGGAATTTTTTTCTCTCTATCACGATCGCTTCGCGGAGTGCAACTCGTCGAAATCCTCCCTGTACAGGAATTGTTTTGTGAACATTAATTATACCTTGATATTCTACACCCAGTGTACAGTGAATTCTGTGAAAAAACCATGAATCACGCCGCAATTGAAAACACGGCCATTGTGGAAGCTACTAGAAAGCGCCAATACTTTTAACCGCGAACTTGACTGCGCAGGCGTGACCCTTTTGTTCACCAAGCTACGGTCAATTTCGCGCCAATCTCAACGGCAAATATTCACGCGGTAAATACCTATTCTCTGGATTGCGCGCGCAAGTGCTTTGTCTCGCGCCAAAATTCCAACGGAAAAAACCCGTCGGAAAGAAATAATTAACTGTTGCTATGCAGCGTTTATAATCAAATCGCCTTTTTTTATGACTGAACCGGATAGCAACGGAAATTATTATAAATTTGATTCTGGAACCCCAGTTATTTTGCGAATTCCTGAATCAAAAATTTCGGACTTACGTTTTTTTGTTGTTTCTGCACAATATACCAATTGGCCCATTTGTGTCTGTCAAATGAGTGCAACTTATATTTCACCAAATGGACAAAATAATGACTTTTTTTTCCCATTCTACATTACAGGTACCGTTTTTTTCAGCATAAGTGTAAAGTGAATTGTTTTTTTTCCTTACATAAAGAAAAGTGAAATAATAATAAAACAAATGATTGATTCCATGAATAAATAAAATAATTTTAATGTGGTTGTCGTAACGAATCCCATATTCAGTTATTTTCATCCGGAAGTTTGTTCTTATTTGACAGAAGAGTGCCTTTTGTGAATTTTAGTGCCTTTCTCAGTGCAAAGTGAAGTGAAAAAAAATAAAAAAGCCGTTTTCTAAAGGTCAGTCCTGGCAATTTTTTTGAAAATAAATAAATACTTGTGAATTTCACAGTTTTCTCAAAAGTGGTCAGTGAAACACAGAAACCTTTACTACTAAGGTCTTTCCACGCAAAATTTTTTTTCGTATGCCTTCCTTTGACAAAGATTCTGGTGTCATTTATACCAAATTGTAGTATGAAATACAGTTTTCTATAACTATTTTAGAAGTGCCAACCAGTGGTTACCAAGTGAAAAGTGCCTCACAAAATTAATTTTGCGTTTGCTAAAGGAAACCCCTGGCAAATTTTTTTTCACCACCCGGAAAACTCACAATGGAAAACAATCGAGCTATGGCATCATCCAATTTGGGTATCATTCCCAACGTGCACAACTTATCCAAAACTCACTTACAAACTGCTTTAAGGGATAGAGGACTCTCGCCATCAAATAAATCTACATTAAAGGCTTATGCACTTCTATTTAACAAAAAGTACATTAAGAGAATAAACCTCGCCCCCTCAAGCGAAAATAATTCACGCTCGGCTACGCAAGTTTTGGATAATCTTGTTCCTAACAAAGAACCTATACCGCAAGTAATGGTAAAACAGGACATCGCACCCACCTTGACACAAGATAAAACTTACGATTTATCCTCTTGGAAAGTCAAATATAATGGCGTCTCCGATGTGCTGGATTTCATCGACCGTATCGAAGAAACGGCTACAATCAAAAATATCCCATTCGAGATTCTACGAAAAAACTTCATAGAACTCATCTCCCCAGAATTGATACCCTGGCACCGCATTCAAAAAACTAAATGCAAAGATTGGAATAAACTCAGATCTGCCCTAATCTCGAGCTTCGGAAAAACAGAAGCCCAGCACAGGATCAAATTATCTTTACTATCTATTAAACAGCTGGTAAATGAACCTGTAGCAACATTCATAGTGTTAAATACAGACTCGAGTGTAGGCGAGGTTATTTATAAATAATGCGCGTATTGGCGATATGGATATTTATTATAGGTAATGGCTATAAATACGTCCTAACTAACGTGTTGGCGGTTGGAAAAAGAGAGTGAGGAGAGGCCTGCATCTCCTTTTATATGCGGGATCACCTGTCTCGCTCTTGTATGGCCGGAAACAGGTGTGCCACCCTAAAACCTCTCTCACATCCTCCCCTACTTAAACGGGAGAATCCTGGCTACATAAGTGATACCTATAGCTACATATTTCATACAATATATTTTATATTTCATATTTCACATTTAAAATTAACACATTACATTTAAAATTAACAAAACATTTGTTTTTGTTCTTTCTGTTTCCCTTCTGTCCATTTCTGTCCATTTCGACTGCGAAGTGCTGTCACCTGGGCCGAAGCCTTCCTTGCCATGGGTTAGACCTGAAACATGGAGAAACAGAATTAGAGACACTTCTATTACGTAACATACCGGAGAGATCTAATTCGTCCGTCGACAATTCCAACGTGTCAGACGCGAATTCCTGGTTATCTTCCTCCTGCCATGAAACATGTAATTCCTTTAGCTGGTCTAAATGTCTTTTCCACACCATATTAGACTTGTTAATTTTTATGAAATATATTTTACTACCTTTTTTATCCACAATAACCCCAGGGACCCATAACCTATTACCCTGAGATCTGAAATCTCTAGTCATTACTTTCTGACCTATATTAAAACCTGATTTAACTCTACCCTTATATTGTCTTTTCTGATTGTTTTGGCTCTGAGTAACCTTTTTTATTACTTTGTTTCGTCGAGTAGAACCTGAACTACCCGTTCTATCCTCAATTTTCCTTGGAATCAGAGAGTCAAATACTGTTCTAATTTTTCTACCCATTAATAATACAGATGGCTCACACCCTGTTGTTGCGTGAACTGTATTCCTATAGTCTGCTAAAAAGTTACCTAACTTTTCTTTATAATCTGAAGGAAATCCATTATGTTTACAAATTTTTTTAAGGAAATTTTTACAAGTCTTTACTGTAGCTTCAGCTTGCCCGTTGCTACTAGGGTGATTGACTGGACTAGTGATATGTTCTATCCCATTTTTCTTACAAAAATTTTCAAAATCCTCAGAACAAAAACACGTACCATTATCACTAACTAAAGTTGCAGGAAAACCAAATTGCGAAAATAATCTATGAAGTATTTCGATATTTTCTTTTGAAGACAGACTGTTTACTTCCAGACACTCAATCCACTTTGAAGAAGAGTCTACCACCACTAAAAAATTTTTGTTATACAAACTACCATGATCAATATGTACCCTGAACCATACTTCAGGTTCATATGGCCACACTGCTAAAGAACTCTTTTGTGATTCTGGTTTAATTTCTAAACAATCTCTACAATTTTCCGTTATTTTCTCCAAATCTTGATTAATTTTTGGCCACCAGACAAAGCTTTTTGCAATACCTTTAGTCTTAAAAACCCCTAAATGAGATCTATGTAACATCTTTAAAACCTCTTGTCTTAAAGACTCAGGTACAACAACCCTATGTTGATATAAAACACACCCATTTATCAAAGACAATTCTAACCTTTTTTTCCAAAAAATTCTAATAAAGTTACCACTTTGTGCCTTTTTTACTGATGCTGGCCAACCTTCGATAAGAAAATTTTTTACTTGACCTAACACATCATCCTTTTCGGTTTCGCTTTTTATCATGTCTAAAGACAAATTAAACCCATTATTCTCGAAATAATTAATGTAATCAGACTCTATCTCATCTTCACAGCTAACCTTTTCAATCGGACACCTGCTCAGAAAGTCTGAACAATTATTTTTCGATTTTACATATTCAATTTTAAAATTAAACGAACCTAACATAATAGCATATCTCTGTAACCTTGACGCGGCAATCTTAGGTACTTCTTTATTTTCACCTAAAATTCTCACTAACGGCTGATTATCCACAGCTAAAATAAATTCTCTGCCGTACAAATATTGATAAAACTTCTTAATTCCAAAAATAATTGCTGTTGCTTCAATATCTAGAATAGAATAATTCTTTTCCGCTTTAGTTAAAGTTCTGCTTGCGAACCCAATCGGTCTTTCTACGCCATTTTGAACCTATGAAGTAATGTTGCTGCTACCCCATTAAAACTACCATCTGTGACAAGTTTCACAGGTATATTTTCGTCAAAATGCGTTAAAATCCTATCCGAAGTTAATATTCTTTTAATTATCGCAAAACTATTTTCTTGTTCCGTACCCCATTGAAACTTAACATCTTTTTTAAGTAATTCGTATAATGGTGACAATATATTTGCCATATTTGGAATAAAATTACGATAATAACTAATCATACCTAATAAACTTCTTAAATTATTTAAATCACTAGGTGCTGGTGCATTTAAAATGGCTTCTTTATTCCGTTCACACGGTTGAATCCCTTGTTCACTTATTTTATAACCTAAAAACTCAATAACTTTTAAATTGAATTCACACTTGTCACTATTCACTGTTAGATTACAATGTTTCAACCTTTCTAACACGACACATACGTTTTTCTCTAAATCGTCTTCGTCTTCCCCTATCACGATAATATCATCCAAATAAAACGTCATGTTCTGTAATCCTGACAAACAATTTGCCATTGCCTTTGCAAATATAGCTGGCGCGGGAGATAACCCGTACACTAACCGCTTATACTGAAACAATCCTAAATGGGTATTGATTGTTGTAAAACGCCTACACTCCTTTTTTAAAACAAATTGACTATACGCCGATTTAAGATCGATTTTTGCAAAAACTTTCCCACCATTTACTTTCGTTAATAGCTCCTCTATCCTAGGTAATGGATATTTGTCAACTAATAACTGATTATTCACTGTCGATTTATAATCACCACATAATCTAATACTACCGTTTTTCTTAATTACTGGAACAATTGGACTTGCAAACTCACTAAACTGGACTTGTTCTATAATACCGTCTGACAGTAAACTATCTAACTCCCTTTCGACTTTTTCTTTCAAAGCGAACGGCATAACTCTGTGATTACGAAATATCGGAATAGCGGTCTCTTTTAAAGTTAAATTCACTTCGTACTTATTAAATTTTCCTAGTTTATCCGTAAAAACTTCCGGGAATTTTTTTACTAATCGCTGCTTCAAAGTATTCTGTTTTATACTGTTTACGATTCCGTTAATCCCGACGTTAAAAAGATTCATAAAATCACGCCCCACTATCGATAACGAAGCACTTGTGACAACAACAAATTTCAAATTGTGACACTGACCGTTAAATTCCACTTGTGGCGTAATTGTACCTACCACTTTCACGAGCGTATTGTCAAAACCCCGTAGACTAATGTCTTCGTGCACTAGCTTGATTCTACTGAATTTACTGAAATAACACTCCTTGGAAATTACGCAACAAGATGCTCCAGAATCTACCATGAATTTACTCTTGATCCCGTCTAGTGAAACTTCAATAAAAAATGGTTCGACACTATTAACTTCACCCAACTTTGTGTCCGACAACAAAGTATTCACACTCTTACGTGTTGAGGAACGCTTGCACTGTTTTGCGAGATGACCCTTCGTACTGCAAATTTTACATAAATAATTTTTATATCTACATTCCGTCGCGATGTGATTATTGTGACCACAAACGGTACAATTTTGTTTCACAGCGTTCGCTGGCGACTGTGACCGTGCCCTGTTGCTATGCCCGAAACGCTTCACGTCTCTGTCTTTCACACGCGAATTATTAAAAGAGAGTCGACCGGCCTTGAGCTGTACATTAGCGTAAACCGTATTATCAACTCGGGACTGCGCTTGAGTTGAAGCTACGAGGTCAATGCACTCGGCGACTTGTAAACATTTTTCGAACGAGTATAATTCACCCTCGAGAAATAATTTTTCCCTTACCTTTCCTGGTTTACAACCCAAAACAAAGAAATCCCTTAAATTTACTGATAAACTATTCCCAAATTTGCAATTAGTAGAAAGAGACTTTAACCGCACTGCAAACTCACGGATTGATTCGTCATTTCTTTGTTTAGCACTGTAAAACTTAGATCTCTCTTCAAAAAAACATTTCGTTGAACAACAATACTCATCAAGTTTAGATATCAAATCTTCTAACTTAATATCTGTTACCTTTTTAGGAATGCACAAATTAACCAATAAGGAAAAACAATCATCTTTCAATGCATTCAGGAAAATAGCCCTTTTTTTATCATCCGATGCAAACTTTTCATCATTCACGAGGAGAAATTGTCCGAGGCGGACCTTGAAGTTCTCCCAGTTCCCGTCACGCAAACTGAAGGACTCCAATCCTCGAGACTCCATGTTCCCAATGCCCAGAAGGTACCCAAATAGAGAGAAAGAAAACAGAAAAAACAAAAACTTCCCAATGAGGCTTCTTCTTCTGCCGTCTGCTCCCTGGACCCTGCTCCGGAAACTGCTCCTTGACCCTGTGAATTGATGGCTCCTTCCAGACCCGTCACACAGTAACACCGATGGCTACCCCAGATCACTCCTGCGACCTGGATCTCCGATCCTTGACCCTCAGAGATGCCGATTGACGCTGGACCTCCCGTGCTTCCCCCTTCCGAAAAGCTGGCTGGCTCCCGTGTCTTCTTGCACTTCACTCCTTGCAGTGAAGTGTTGGAATAATTTCGGTCCGGCCTTTCTTACCGACCCGAAATAATAATGTTACCGCGTATTTTGCCAAATTTTTGTGCCAAATTTTTTTTGCGCGTCGATTCTTTTCGCGATCTGCCGTATTGTGCAGAATCGTGTACCGTAGGCTGCGCCACTGTTAAATACAGACTCGAGTGTAGGCGAGGTTATTTATAAATAATGCGCGTATTGGCGATATGGATATTTATTATAGGTAATGGCTATAAATACGTCCTAACTAACGTGTTGGCGGTTGGAAAAAGAGAGTGAGGAGAGGCCTGCATCTCCTTTTATATGCGGGATCACCTGTCTCGCTCTTGTATGGCCGGAAACAGGTGTGCCACCCTAAAACCTCTCTCACACATAGAAAGGGCTGAATCCATTAACATCAAGCTTTCACATCCCGTTTCGGAAGCTGAACTATTACCAGTCATAACTGATGGCCTTTTAAGCAGATACGAGAACATCATCACCTCGCAGAAAATTGCATCCCTGGCCCAGTTAAACGAGGTCTGTCTCCTTCTGGAATCATACCAGGATAGGAAGAACATAAAGAATGTGTCAAATAATGTAGTTGTGCCAAGCCGTTCGTCTGGTTTAAAACCAGAATTCGACAACAAAAAAGTGTGCTCTTTTTGCAAAAAAGTAGGCCATCTGGCCACTACTTGTTTCAAGCAAGCGAGGTTTCTGGAATCCAAGGAACCCCGAACTTTCAAGAGGCATCACTCTAGGGACCGCTCTCCTCCACGCGACGAACCGCGCAATATTTTCAAGAAATCAAGGCACAACATGGAAAGGTTACAAAACCCAAGCGATGTCAGACCTCAGGTGGATTTCTCCAAGCCCCCACCAAATTTCTACATGAAGAGGCCAAAAAACTAAATAATAACCTCTCAGGCACCCATTCTGAACCAAGGTCTAAAGAATGGACTGATTGGTTAGCACACATTAAGTATTTTAACCAGACCTTAAATGTTTCTTCGGTTTGTTGCAAACAAGCTAAAGATGGGAGACCCTATGCTTCTTTCTCTGTTAACAATGTGACCTTTTCCGGATTACTCGATAGTGGGGCATCTATCAGCTGTCTTGGCAACAATGCTCACTTGCCTTTTGTTAACAGTGATTTTAGAATTTCGCCCCAATCGACACACCTGACGACTGCAGATAATGTTTCTCAGCCGGTCATCGGTGCCCTTGCCCTGCCAATTAATTGTAACAATAAAATAGTTACAATCAATTTTCTAATAGTGCCCTCTATATCCCAGAATTTCATCCTTGGCGTTGACTTCTGGAAGGCATTCAATGTTGCTCCCCAAGTATTTAATACTCTTGGCGAAACCTCCACTGCCGCTCAAATTAGTGAGATCCGCACAATAATACCTCACGAAAATTTAAGCACGGACCAGGCTCTCCAACTAAAGGAAATGGTCAATAAATTCGAATCAATATCCTTCGAAAAATGTGGACTAGGTTTGACAAATTTGGTGGAACACCATATCAAAACCAATGGCCCACCCATCAAGCAACGTTATTACAACTTAGCCCCCCAAAAACTTAAACTTTTAGAAAATGAACTTGACGAAATGTTAAAAATGGGTGTGGTGGTTCCCAGCAGAAGTTCATGGACCAACCCAACTCTTTTGGTTTCTAAAAAAGACGGCTCTGCACGTTTCTGCCTCGACAGTAGACGTTTAAACTCTTGCACGGAAGCTGATGCGTATCCCTTACCTCACGTTCACGCAACCTTAGACAAGCTGCGTAACGCCAAGTTCATCTCTTCTGTCGATCTCAGCAAAGCGTTTTGGCAAATACCCTTGGACGCAGAATCGTGCGAAAAAACTGCTTTCGTTGTACCTGGTAGGGGAATGTTCCATTTTAAAAGATTACCCTTTGGTCTAAAAAACAGCCCCGCCGAGTTACAAAGACTGATGGACAAACTTTTCGGTCCTGAAGTCGATAATAGCCTGTTTTGTTACCTTGACGACCTCATCATCGTCAGCGATACCTTTGAAAAACACCTATTAATGCTGGAAAAAGTTTTCCAACAACTCAAGTTCGCTGGTTTAACCATCAACTTGAAGAAGTCTGAATTCTGTAAGTCCCGTCTACGTTATTTGGGATTCATTGTCGACGAAAAAGGTCTAAGAACAGACCCCGCTAAGGTGGAAGCCATGGCAAATTTTCCCCGACCCAAAAACGCGAAGGAAGTCAAAGGTTTCCTTGGACTTGCAGGTTACTACAGGAGATTCATCAAAGACTTTTCCACTATTGCAGCCCCCTTAAATAAAATTACCGGCATTCGTAAAGGTGTCAGCAATTTCCGATGGTCTGTCGAAACTGAAGAAGCATTCACAACTTTAAAAAATGCCCTTCAAAAAGCTCCCGTTCTGAATTGCCCGGATTTTGCACTCTCTTTTACCCTCCACACGGATGCCTCCAATGTAGGAATCGGTGGAGTCCTTACTCAAGAATTCCCAGATGGCGAACACCCTGTAGCGTATTTTTCCCGTACACTAAACAAACACGAGAAAAACTACGGAATTACCGAGAAAGAATTATTGGCTGTATTGGATTCTGTTCACCATTTCCGCGGTTACATAGACGGTAGCAAATTTACTGTAGTCACAGACCATAGTAGTTTGAAATGGTTGATCTCTTTAAGTAATCCCTCCGGTAGGCTCGCTCGCTGGTCCTCCCGTTTGTCTCAATACAATTTTGATGTTGTTCACCGTAAAGGCGCGGACAATATTGTTCCCGACGCCCTTTCAAGAATTGAACTAGCTTCATTAAATGTTGACACAATTGCCCCCCCTCCATCTACAAAAGATGAATGGTACTTGAAAATCTTCGAAGGTTGCAAAAATAACCAACAAAAGTTTCCTAATTTTATCATAAAAGAAGGACAACTATACCGTAATTGCAAGGCACCACTATCCATCCTCGAAGATTACTCGTGGAAACTTGTCGTTCCCCTCGAAGGTAGAGAACAAATAATCATTGACAATCATAGTGCTCCCGACTCCATACACCCAGGAAATTTCAAGACGTATAAAAAAATCGCCTTGAAGTATTATTGGCCTGGTCTCTTTAAGCAAATTCGCAATTACATCTCTAAATGTGAAACTTGTAAAGCTTATAAACATAGCACGGCAGCACCTGCCGGCCTAATGGGTAATCCCAAACGTGCCGACAGACCCCTACAATCATTGTCAATGGACCTCGTCGGACCCTTTCCTCGAAGTTATGCCGGACACATGCACATACTTAGTGTAGTGGATGTTTTCACTAAATTCTGTTGGATCTTCCCTTTAAAAAGAGCCAACGCGTCCGCCATCATCAAACTCCTGGAAAAACACATTTTTATACCTTACGGAACACCCAGAACCATAATAGTTGATAACGGAAAACAATTTATTGCCCAAGAATTCAAAGATTTTCTTGCCAAATACGGAATCAAGGACATTTACTATAACACCTTGTATACTCCACAGAATAACACTGTCGAACGTTATAACCAGACAATCAACACAGCTCTAGCTATTCTAGTTGATAAAGATCAACGTACTTGGTGTAAAAACCTAGATAAAATTCAGGCTGCTATGAACAACACGGTTAACCTGGCCACTGGTTACACACCTTTCTTCTTAAAACACGGTATGGAACAAGTTGTTCACGGTTCTCTACATAGGGACACAAACTTTCCTACGTCAATTGCCGCCACAAGCAACCCTACCGCGGACTATGCCCATCGTCTGGAAGAACTGTCGGCCATCTACAGTGAAGTCACTGATGCTTTACTCCTGGCTCATCAAAAGAGCGCGGACAGATACAACCTACGTAGGAAACATGTCACCTTCAATACTGGAGACATAGTTTGGAGAAAGAACAACACACTTTCCCAAGGAGCCATGTATTTCTCTGCCAAGCTGGCACCACGTTTCGTGAAGGCCAAAGTTCTAAGAAAGATATCAGATCTAGTGTACTCTTTGTCTGACTCCTCTGGAAAGCACATTGGTAATTACCATATTAAGGATATTGCCAAGACTGGAAGTGAGGAGTCAAGTAAAACTGCCCCCACTATCTCAGCAAACTCAAAATGATCCAGTGTGTATCACCACAACCCTTTGGTAAGCACATCAAGTCTTACAATGACTGGCGTGTAAAGTGTCAATTACATGTCCACCCTTTCGTTGATGAAACGAATATTGTTAAAAAAATCATTTTTGTAAATTTATGTACACTCCACGGTGTAGTTTGCCCCGTTCATGTTTATGAATTGGCAACCACCGTAATTTTTGTTTCACACGTTTTTTATTTTTTTTATTTTTTTTCTCACCTGTTCCAAAATTGATCACTTTAGAGCAGAGACACCCCTCGAGTCACAGTGTTTGGGAAGTCATGAACCCAAATCATTGCCTCTCAACCCCTCAAACTACGCAACGTTCATGCCATGGCACGCTTTGCTATGTAATGCAATATTGTAATTTTCACCATTTTTGTTTGTTGTTTTTTCATCATATCGGAAGGAATCTCTTCAAAATTTTTTTTCTTTTATGTTCTGTAAGTACTGGAGCGTCGTTCTAAAGTCGGATTTGGTAAACTCCAAAGCATTAAATCACGACCCAGGACTAGTAAACCATCTTAACATGCTCCATATTTTACTCATCATGGTAAAAATAAGTGGTTACTCACATAATCACATTCCTTGTGTACAGTAGTTTTCAATTTTTCTCAAATGTTAAAAAATTGATGGCGTCCTACCCGAGCTCTTTGCTAACAAATTGGATTTTGACACGTCCATTTTGAAATCATATGTATATAAGTAAAGGAAAAGCCTTTAAATTGGTCTTTCCACCCTTATACAAATCTTCTTGGGCCCGTTTCAACTAAAGTACGTAAAACCAAATACTCGGTCTTTTGTTGTTATAAGAAGTCCTCGATTTGTCCCTCTTCACAACATGTATGTCTTGTATTACATGCCTCAACCCTGACGGAAAAGGTTAATAAAACCTAACGGCAGCCCTGTTTTCCGTACATAAATAACCGCAGTTTAACGTAAATCATCAATGTGTTGTTTGATCATCGTTTTGCAAACATAGGCATTCAACTCTTGTTTCGCCATTTAACCAAGTATTTGCAACCTAAATTGCACATAACCTGGTATGTTGTAACTGCACAAAGGGTATGTAAAACCACAATTGTCCCTTTTGTTTGTCCCCACCGAAGTTGCTACAATAGACAGTATGTAAAACCATATAGGACTGTCTTTGTTTGTCACATGGTGTAAACAGAAATGTACTCTGTCATCACCCCGCCTTTATAACATACGAAGTGACATTAAATTGTTTACCTCCTTGTTATTCTATCGTACGCTCCTGGGCTACGGAGTTAGTTAATCTAACAAATCTTCATATACTGTGTTAAAACAAGCATTGTTAACGTTTATTGTGTTGTATTTAAACGCAACCCTGTTACATTATAGGAGGGATCCTTAAAATACCTGCCACAATACGAGAAGTTCGTCATAATCACTTTTGCTCATAGCTAAATGTTATTGAGTTGGTCGTGTGACATATTTGTCATGAGTACCGTTTTGTACATTCTATTTTGGTCGTGTGACATATTTGCCATGAGTACCACCCTTTTGTATAATCTGTTCTGGTCGTGCGTCATTTATTTGCCGTGAGCACCGCTTTTATGTATAATTGTGTATAAACTCTGTACACTACACGTGGAGACGTTAAAACACTTACCGTGATTCGTGTGAACGACATAATATCGGCTTTGCCATCTTCTTTAAGATGCATTGTATAAGCTCTTTGACTTCTGTCTATAATTGAGTTATATCTTGTGTGTACTTACATATTTTGTACACCATACGTGGAGACGTTAAAACACTTACCATGAGTCGTGCGAACGAAATAATATCAAACCTTTTGTGTGCGATCTACGAAATGTAGTCCACAACCCTTTGTTGTCATTCAACGCCGATGCCCGTGGACTTCCTGTTTTTTTACTTCTTTGCAAAAGGAAAGAAGCCCAGGAATATCTACTATCCCAAAAGGACTAGTTTTCAGCTTCACTGTCAATTATGGGGCATAGTGCTGTGGGAGTTAATCGATTGAGCACAAAACCACCTAACTCGTTGTCTGGAGAACGAATAAGAAAACCCCCAGGTTTGTGAAATTGGAGCAAGGGTCTGTCTTTTCTCACAATCATGTAGAAGTTTTAAAATGACCCCTAATCTTTTGCCCAATACACGCGAAAGATTAGCCTCTTTGTTATAATGTGTATTCAAATTTCTCCTCACCCTTTTCTGATAAATGTAAAGAGTCAGGAAATCTGCTGGTTGATTATGTTTCATTTTCACATAGAGCTTGAATTGGAAATTAGTCCAGTCTCTAGCAAATTTCGTAACTCGTCTCCCTTCTCCCCTCCTCCCCCCCATTCCCCCATGTTCTCAGATTATGTTATGAAGTGAAAAATCTGTCGTTGACCATATTTCGCCCTCACTTGGAGTTCGAATAGGTAACTGTCCGGTTATCTACAGGTTTTCCCCCTCAATCTCTGCATATGTCTCACCTTTTTTTCTCTTTCTCAATTCTACGAAACACATTCATGAATGTTGGATATGTACGATATGCACTTGGCGTAACGTCTGTCTCCTTTTTGACAACCTTTATTCATGAATTGGTTTCCCTTTGCCGTGACTAGTTCACGATTCTTTGTCTTGTTCTTTGAAATTCTACGAAAATGTTACCATCTTATGTTAACATAGGCCATAGAGGGCCGGTTGTTTTTTAACCAAGACACATTGTCACTCGGCAAGCGCCAAGTCATCCTGGAAAAGGAAAATGTTCATGTAATCACAATTTAGTTAGGAATCTCTCTTCGTCACTCTCTGAGTCGGTGGTTAAAATTTCGTTTATTTCATTTTCTGGACACATTTTGTTTCTCTCCAAACCTTTTCTTCATTGGTCCCTAGGCAGGTAAACTTCAAGAATTTTGCTCTAATAATAATTTCTCCCGGATTTAAAAAGAAGCCCAGGCGGATGTCATCACCGACAGCCAAGCTGAGCTTCACTTCCTGACAGCACGCGCTGTGGTTACAAGGTCCCTCCTGCTGCCATTTTCTACGTATTTGTTCCTGAAAGCACAGACCATACCGCTCATATGTATGTTGTCTTGTCGTGCCACAGCAAGCTGAGTTGTCCCACCATACATTATGACACTCTAAACTACCTTTTGGGCACGCTAGCTCCTAGGTTTGTTCTTACTCTTGCTATCAATGCCAACCTTGCCGTCTCTTGCTCTGTCATGCAGTGACGCATATATCGTCATGTGTAAACCATCATTACCTTGACCCACCAGTATTCGCTGAATGCGTACCAATACAAGTTATCTTGAGCTACATTATGCTTCAATAACCATTATATACGATCCGTGTTTACCATAATAACACTTAGGATTCGCACTGGCATGTCTGCAGATACTGGATTCTTCTCTTCAATGGCCTCTGTAACCATAGTCGCGGCACAGCAACCACAGTCTCCACTTTGTGAACTTCAACGTCTTCAACCAAACCAGGTGTTTTCTAAGGCCTAAGTGTACTCTTGAGTGTTATCTCAAATGGGTCTGATTGCAGTGATAATGTAATCCTTAGAATCTGTGAAACCACGTCCTTTTCTTCAAAATTCTCCGAAACCAAACAAATCCACGCTTCGCAAACTTAGCTCCCAGACCAATGAAACCTTAGAATCACACCTTTTCTCTTCTCTTGTACAAATGTATTGTCATTCTTTCAATTGCATAACCATGTGTATTGTTATTTTCAATTGCATAACCTTGTATGTTGTTTTACACCATGTACTTTCCCCAAAGTTGTCTTTTCCAAACATTCTATGTACCCCCATCCATTCCCTACAAACATTGTGACCTAAACTATAGCATAAACTGTATGTTCTAGCTAGGCAATCTCTCAAGCAACGAATCTCTCAAAAACCCCGATGGAAGCATAAGAGGATTTTTTTCCCTACAGCTCCATTGCCACGTCGCTTTTTTTCCAAGCGCGGGGGGAAGTGTTATGGTACGCCCTAAACGACAGAATTCGAGCCCACGGGAGCTCCACCGCGGACAGCAACACCCCGCTCCCCCCTGTTTCCTGCTTCCTACCTCCTCCCCTCTCTGCACTCCCGCGCACACCAACGCGTCCCGCCAGTCGAGAATTGCAAGCGGCCTCGGGAACACGTTACGCTCCCCCGGATCGAACACCGAGTTCGCGGCTAATTTCTGTCGACCAATTTGAACGCAATTACATCTGCGATGTTAATTGAAGTACATACGGGTTTTAGCGCTGGTATTCTGCCATGCCTGTGTGAACTTCGGGTCCTGTCCTAGACTCGGAAGTGCCCCCTGCTGAACCCGGAAGGCGTGGATCCCCGAACATCATGTAAGCTGTACAAATATTCCCTCTTCTGTTTGTGTCCTTTAACGATAGACTGTAAACCCTCGCGAAAAGCCATCACTCAGGGAGTTTCGTTTCAGAGATCACGAGGTATAAACACGATAGCTAGGATTGTGTAATATGCATTTCTTGTGTTGAATTGTACTGTAATAACCTATGAAACTGTGTTTTGAATTTGCAATACATGAATCTATTTAACTCAATCCTGTTGTTATTCTGCCTCGGCAGGAGCATTTCCTAGAGTGTATTTCCCGGACGACCGTGGGGAGATGAGAGTTCCGAAGCATTCGTGCGACCTGCCCCTGGAATAGAGGGTACTTTTGTCTCTGCTGTGAGCTGGCCTGGGACATGTTTAGGGCCCATCATAACAACGGGCGCGCAACGTGGCGCATAACAATATATCTACACCTTTAATTTTAATTAATTTTGTTCTCGTTGAATATTTATTTATTTATTTATTTATTTATTTATTTATTTATTTATTTAAAATTTACGGCACAAAGTGCCATTTACAAACATGTATTATTATTATATTTAAACAGTCATAGTACAGTGAAGAAAGATTGTTTTTTTTTTAAATTTCTTATAATAAGAGAAAAAATTTCTAACAAGTAATGAAAACTTCAAAAGGAACAGTGAAATAAAAAGATTAACTTGTTATGAAGTAACCTCGTTACAATACGTAAGGCTGAAATGCTTGATAAGTAGAGCCTTGTATTTTAATAAGGAAATATGAAAAATATCAGCAACATTGGCATAAAAATTACCAATGGTGAGTATTCTATTTATAACAGAATTATATCCAGCGACAGATGTATAATTGTCACAATAATACATACTAGGGAACCTTGATCTAATGGTAGGTACATGAAAGTGAATCAACTTTAATATATCAGGGCTATCCAACTGATGATTTACAATTTTGTATAAAAATATGAGATCAAAAATTTTTCTTCTGTCACTTAACTTCGACAATTTCAATGAGTGTAATAAAAAGTCATAATTGATTGATTCTAAAGGGATTCCAAGTCGAAAATTAATACACCTCAAAAACTTGCGTTGAACTTTTTCAATGATATTAATGTGATTATTAAAGACAGGTGACCAAATTGTAGAGTTATATTCTAGAATGCTTCTAACGAGAGATGTGAACAGAATTTTTAATGTGTGAATATTTTTAAAATCTTTGGAAATCCTTAAAATAAATCCTAACATTTTCATAGCCCTGTTGGCTATAGAAGTTACATGAGATACAAAGCAAAGTTTCTGGTCAAAAATGATGCCTAGGTCAAGTATTTCGACTACAGAGATTAAGTCTACATTACAGAGTGCATAATTATATATTATTGGGCGTTTAATTTTGTAGAACCTCATAACTTGGCATTTGTTAATATTTAGCTGAAGTTTATTACCTGAACACCATTTGAAAAAACTATTGAGATTCTCTTGTAAGATTATACAATCGTGCACATCATTAATGACTTTAAACAGTTTCATATCGTCGGCAAAGAGTAAAACTTCGATATCATGGAAAATGCTAGTAACGTCATTGATGAATAGTATAAATAATAAAGGTCCCAGGTGAGAACCTTGCGGCACACCGCTGGTAGCAATAAATTCGTAGGATAAACAGTCATTGATCTTTACAAAGAGTAACCTATCAGATAAGTAGCTGATCAACCAAGCCAAAAAATTACCACTTATCCCTAATTTTTTTAGTTTATTTATTAATATTTTGTGGCAGACCTTATCGAAAGCCTTGGAAAAATCAGTATAGATGGAGTCTACCTGTAGCCTGTTAGTCAATGCTGTGTTTATATAGTTTTCATATACTGTAAGGTTTGTGAGAGTAGATCTAGAAGAGACAAACCCATGTTGGCAATTGGTAATTACATGTTTAATATTAGAGGATATTTTACATAGAATGATTTTTTCAAAGAGCTTAGGAATGCTAGACAGAATACAAATAGGTCTGTAATTGCAAACATCGTTTTTTGAACCCTTCTTGAACACGGGGGTGAGATAGCAGGATTTCCAGCTATTGGGGAATTGGCCTGTTTTGAGAGATTTGTTAATAATTTAAAAATTATTAAAATTTTGGCATTATATAATTGTTGCACACAACACAACCATAAATCGTTCCACCGGCATACCTCGAGATAACTATCGCCACAACAAAACAAATAAGTACAAAACGACATTATATACTTTCGAGATGGTTAAATTCCTTATTTTACTTTACAAGTTATGTTCACAAAAACACCAAAATTTCACCAAGGTTCCAAATCTTCTTCAGTTTTTCAAAACAAACGCACTCGAATTTGCACGATGTTTCTTGCCATTGTTCCAAATTTCAATAGGTACTTTACCTTTGGTGGTGGTTAAGGAAAGGGATGACGTTTCGGTAGGAACTACGCATATTCTCATTTCAAAACCAAACAGCAATAAAAAAATCGAGTCGGTTTTCATTGTACCCTTGCCTAGAACTAGACTATCTACGTCCTGCAAGCTACGAGGTTCGCATTCCTGTTTTCATGTGTTAATGGTAGGTAGATAGTTTTTCACTCAAAGGAAAACGAGTGTTGAAATGTGACATTTTAAAACAAAAATATGGCGACGCGGTCAATTAAAATCTTCCGCCTACATAGTTCCCCATCAGACACAAAGAAATTGCTTAGCCAGGAAACACTTTTTTAATACTTCTTTTTAATATTTTTACAAAATAAATTGATTTCGTCAAATTTGCTTTAGGTTCAAGATACGAATATTTTTGTGCGACTTTGGTAGTTACTTACCTTTCCTACAATGTGTACCTATCTACACATTTTTTGGGTGTGAGCATTTTTTTAGATTTTCGTAATTCGGGTATTTGTTTATAAAAATATAATATTTTTGATATTTATTCCTATCCCACCAAAGTGTAGATACTATGTGTACATGACTACAAATATTATTTTTGGTATGAGCGATTTATTTCGCTTTTTTTATAAATCTCGTATTTGTTTATCAAAAATAAAATTATTTTGATATATTTTTGAGAAAAACCATAAACAGCTACAATTTTACATAGGTACCTATTTTGATTTCAAAAATATAAGTTTTACATACAGTACAGCATATAAATACAAGACAGGTTATGTAGAACAAAAAACAAGAGAAAACAAGTAAAGAAAATATATCTGTGTGCAGTTCGCACGCGGTCGAAGTGAAGCCTTCAGAAAATTAAAGTAGACGAGAGTGGAGAGGCTACGAAGCACCGCACAAAGTGGAGACCGATTATTCTATCTCATTCTCTCGCAAGCTAAATCTTATAGATGTATGTGTATGTCTATTTTCGGTGTCGCTTTTTCGTTTCATCGAGTTTCAAATCACAACGGTGCTAAAGAAGCTTTCACTTTAAAAATTATAAGGATATTCAAATATGGATGGTTACAAATAAAAGAAGAGAAAAAGAGACAGGACAGAAAAAATATGGCAAGAAAGTTACATACTTATTTTCATTTTTAAATATACCTACTAAAAAACTTTAATTTTTTTTATTATGCTGAATGTTTTTGTACGTACCTATATGGAAGCGAATTATATAGTGTGTAGGCTATAACAGCGTCATAGATTTTAGTTCACCGTTTTGTAGTGTGTTTTTTTTTTATTTTTTTTTTTTTTTATTAATATTTATTTCTTTTACATTTACATAATATAACATAATATAGCTTACATATTTATTCACTCTCCTAATAAAG
This sequence comes from Limnephilus marmoratus, assembly GCA_917880885.1. NCBI lineage: Eukaryota > Metazoa > Arthropoda > Insecta > Trichoptera > Limnephilidae > Limnephilus > Limnephilus marmoratus. Next base: position 20,386,630 of record OU862906.1, read on the forward strand.
CAAATGCTTGTATTTAGGAGAGGACAACTTGTTAATAACTTATTTAAAAAAAAATCCTTATCACAAACTTAAGAATTTAACTTATGAAGGGATTTAGACTTAGCATATTTTTAAAGTTTATAAGGGTAATTAAACAAGAAATGTATATAGGATGTACATAAAACATTAGGAATAACAAACAGTCAAAAACATATCTAGGAGAAAGTTAAAATTATATAGTGGAACTACCAAAAGAAGATTAAATTTTTTTTTTTATTTGTTGTAATTTTTTTCTGTTCGCATATCAGCAGGTAATTGATTAAATAATTTTATTCCTTTATATACATAGTGATTCTGTGCTGTTGTGGTTCGTACGTGTGGACAGTTCGTCCACCAATAGAATTATTCCTTATGCTAATATTTAGCAGTGGGGTAATATTTTTATTAAAAATATCTTTGTGTAGCTGAAGTAGTGCTATTTTTTTTGTAATTTTTTGTAAGTGGGGGAACAGGGAATTCTTGGAATACGTTTATTGTTGGGTAGTAATACGGTTTTTTAGGATAATTTTTATAAGAATTTTTTGATTTGTTTCAAGTGGGAGAAGGGATGATTTATATGCACCCCCCAAGCTATGATTCCATATTGTAGTATAGAATGCGCAAGTGTAAAGTAAATTTCTTTTAATATTTTTATTGTGATCGTATTTCTAAGTCTGAAAATATATATATGTATATTAGTTTCCTCATTCTGTCTGCTGTGGAGTTTATTTGATTTTTCCATTTGGCGTTATTGTCGATAATTATTCTGAGATATTTTATTTGTTCTTTACTACTAATATGTATGCAATTTGAGTTACAGGGTGCGATATTAAGTAGGCAATTTCTGTCGTGAACTTTAATATTTACATTTATATTTGAAATATTCTCTGTTAGGCTGAGAGGTATAAAATGAGTTTTTTCAACATTTAAAGAGAGTAAGTTTTCGTCAAACCATTGCTTAATGATAATGATATTTATTGCATTATTTGCTGATATTTCGGCCTCTTTCCAAGAGTTTTCTTCAATCGTTAATACTGTATCATCCGCATAAGGTATAATCTTTCCGATGACTGGAAGTTCAAAAAGTTCATTTACATATAATATAAATAGTATTGGGCTCAATACAGTTCCTTATGGGATTCCAAAATTAATGTTTTCTATATCACTTAATTTGTTGTTTAGATACTTTTACTTTTACGTGTGTTTGAGGAACGCGAATTTTATTGTTATTTCGAGTATTGTGGATGTTTTGATCGTAAAGTGACTTAATTTGTAGGATGGTGCCTGTGATTCCATGTTTAGGAACATGAAATATTTATTAAAAAGCCAAAACCCTTACAAGTAGAAAAAAATGGTCTTAGATTAAATTTACTTGATCAATTATAAATCAATAAACGAATGAATGACTCTAATACAATAATAATTAATAAAGCCGGAAAAATTATTTATTCCCCAATTCTCGGTAATTACTTTAACAAGACATACAATATTACAATCTTAAATAAGCCAATTGCAATCACATCATTATTAAATAATTAAAAACACATAAATATTCAATGTTGGAAAAACAGATTTCAAAGTACCTACCCCACAATATAGAGAATTATTTTCTCAGTAAATCGGCCCCAAAGATATTTAAATAAAGAGAATGTCGCCGATATTGTTTACCAATTAGGAGCCCGCGAATTCTTTTACGTATTTTCGAAGTCACTGTGTCGATAACAGCACCTCAAAAAAAAGTTTTTCATTATATTTTTTTAGATACATACATTTTCGATGCCCCAAGTTAAAATTAAATATTTAAAAAAAATATTTTTTCTTACTTTATAACTGTTTATAAATGATCAGTTTTCAAAAAATCGTCATTGTACCACTGATTGTTTTCTATCTGTCGTCATATACGAAAAGAAAAAAAATATTAAAAAATATTTTGTTGTAGGACACATATCAACCTATACCCCCACATTTATACTTTTTTTATAAAATGCGCAAATAATGAGGTAAAATTATTTTTAAAAACTACGTAAATCGATGTACTTTGAAATCGATTTTATGTATTAAAAAACAAGTATTTGAAAAAAAAAAAAAAATGTATTAAAACAATATTTAAACCATACAAACTGATAAATAAATAAAAATAATTTTGTGATTTATTGTGTAATATTCCATTTTTATCTGTACCCAAAACAGATATAATGAAACACGGTAATTTGACTTGAACAGAAGAATTTATTCTCGCAAAGTAAAACATGTAGGTACACCGAGCTACACATAACAGATCCTAGATGGCGTTAGGTTTATCATTATTTTGTTATAATCTAACACCCTCTCGTAACAAAATAATCCAAATTTCATATTAACAAAAAACAACAAGATTTAAACTTCCGATATGCCCATTGAACTTAAAAATTTATAATGTTTATTTATAGACAGACTTTTCGTCAATAAATCAGCTGGCATACTGGAGGTTGAAACATAATCAAGTTTCACTTTATTATCAAATACACATTCTCTAACAAAATAATGTCGTACATCAATATGTTTGGTACGTTTATGAAACAGTGGATTAACAGCCAATTTAATAGAGCTCTGACTATCACTATACAAACATACAGGTGTAATTTTATTGATAGAAATCATATCTGACAATAAACTCTTTAAGTAAATAGCCTCTTTGCAGGCCTCGGATAAAGCCATGTACTCCGCTTCTGTACTTGACAAAGCAATTGTTCTTTGTTTTCTGGATTCAAAAGAAATGACACATCCTGACATTATGAAGCAGAAACCAGTATATGACTTTCTATCTAAAGTACATGACGCCCAATCCGCGTCCACGAAACCATGTAAAGGTCATCATTTTTAATCATTTTTAAATCATTTTTATTATAAACTAAACCATAGCTTTTAGTTTTCTGTAGGTATTTTAACAATCTTTTTAAATGTTTCCAATGAGTTTCACTATAACAGTTATTATACTGACTTAAATAACTTACACTATAAGCGATATCTGGTCTTGTCAATACAGATAGGTACATAAGGCTTCCTATCAGCTGTTGGTATGGATATTTTAAAATATCATTATTATTATGTAAATCTTTTTCCAACTTTAAATTAACTTCCATAGGGGTTTCTGAAGTATGACAATCTGACATATTGAACTTATTTAAAATATTGTTTTTTAAAATGCTCTTGGTCAACAGTAATAAATCTTTTTTTAGCATTTACCCTCATTCCTAAACACTGTTTAATCTGATATAAATATTTTATCTTAAATTTATTGACAATTTCAGTCTTTAATTGTTCATAATAGTTTTCTGAATTATAAAATACAAAGAAATCATCCACAAATAATGCAACGAATATTTTAACATCATTATTACTTTTATAAACAGACAAGGTTCATATTTGAATTTTTGTAACCTAAATTCCATAAACATTCATTTTACCCTTAAGGCAAATTATAGTATAAGGATAGAATATCTTAAATATTAACGCACTTCACCGTTACTTTTATATATCTTTAAGCACACACTTATTTTTATCACTGTGACATCATTAGTCCTATCCACTAGCTCCCAAATGAATTGTTTTCCATTTCACCTTTTTAGGTCCAGTTATAGCCTCAGTGAGAGAAATCTGTTCACTCGACACGTCTTCTATACACATGCTCGTGTAACCGTAGTACTCTGGTTTACGTTTGACTCGTTTTTCCGGAGCAATGTTAGTATCATCCGGAAAAACACCTGTGTCGGCCGGGGTTAACGTCTCATAAAAACTGTTTTCTGACTCACTAGTCGATTCCTCAGGAACATACGTAACATCGGATAAGTTTTAAGATTTTCACGGCCAGAAGCATTTTCGTTATATGTTTTTGGGGTGTTGTGCCGTGTTGCGCTACCTCCTTCTTTAGCCAACGTTTCGGACATCGTTGCAGTGTCCATCATCAGGGCAGATCCGGCACATCTACCGGATCTGCCGGATCTGCCCTGATGATGGACACTGCAACGATGTCCGAAACGTTGGCTAAAGAAGGAGGTAGCGCAACACGGCACAACACCCCAAAAACATATAACGAAAATACGTAACATCATTCACATTGTCCTCTCCAAATGTGCTGTTCACCTGACTTTCCTCCGTGCAGTCAGGTTGCTGTGTGTCTTCGACGAAAATAGTTGCTGTTGAACTGTCATCTGTATTTTCCATGACAACAACATCTCTAGCAATAATTAATTTTTGTGTCTCTGGATCAAACAATCGATAGCCTTTGGTGTTTTCCGAATAGCCAACTAGGAACATTTTAGTTGCCTTTTTATCCTATTTTTTGCGCTTTTCTTTCGGAATATGGACCATCACTCGACTGCCAAAGATTCGTAAATGGGAAACATTTGGCTTTTTTCCTGTCCACATTTCATAAGGCGTAGTACCACGGCTAAGTCCCGCCGTTGGTGACCTATTTATAAGATACACCGCCGTATTTACAGCCTCTGCCCAAAACTTCTTTTCGAACTGTGCATCAAATAAAAGACACCGTGCTTTCTCCACAATTGACCTATTGTATCTTTCGGATAGCCCATTTTGTTCTGGAGTATATGCGTTTGTTTTCTGATGCACTATACCACACTGCTTCAAGTAATTTTTCATTTCCGCTGAGCAGAACTCGCCACCATTATCAGATCTTAATATTTTTATTTTCTTTGATTGCTGATTCTCAACTAAATTTTTAAACTCCTTGAAGTTTTTGAATGTTTGATGTTTTGACTGTAGAAAGTATACAAAACACATTCTGCTATAGTCATCCACAAATATTAAAAAGTATCTGGCCATTCCAAGTGAATTATTCTCCATTGGCCCACATAGATCACTATGAACCAATTCCAGCGTTTCCTGACTCTTGCTAGTACTCAGAGGAAAAGGCAGCCTCGCCTGCTTGCCCTCACAGCATATCGTACAGCAGGATTTATCAATTTCACAATTTTTTTGTTGAAATATCACACCTTCAACTGCTCCGTTCTTCATCGCATTCAGAGTTTTACAATTAATGTGTCCCAACCTTCGGTGCCATATTTCACTAGTCACATTTGTTGCTGTACACGCAAACAAATGTTCTGACTCAATATTTAATCTATACACACCATTTACTAAATTTGCAACACCTACCAGTACATTCTGTCGATTGCGTATTTCGCAAACTGTTACTTCAAAGTTAACTTTGTTCCCACTTTGAATCAGCTGACTTACTGATAACAAATTAGTTGATAGATTCGGCACGCATAAAACATGTTTGACAGGGATATCAAACTCCGAATTGTTCACTACGGTCGTAATCATCGTGTTTCCTGAGCATATAACCGGTATTTTCTCTTGATTTGCAATAATTATGTCTTTCACTTTGTGATTAAACGATACATCCTATAAACAACGTTTATCAACAATCATATGTGTACTTGCAGCAGAATCCACATACCAATGTGAATTATTGAATGTTCCATTCAAAAATATTGCACTAAATGCATTGGTTTCACTTTTTTTCTGTGTATTATTCGGGCACTTATTCATATAATGACCGAGTTGTTGACACTTGTAACAGCGGATTGTTTTGACAGAACTCGAAGATGGCGGTGGCGTCGACGTTTTCCATTTTTTCTTATATGCAGGGCTACCAATGCTGTCATTTCTCTTGCTGTGTCGGTGCTGCCAACCTTTTGACAAAAATGCACTATTTGTTCCAGAGCTGCCAACTTCGGAACTCATGTCCAGCAATTTCGATTTTATGACATCCGTGCTGATAATCATACCACTATGCTCGATCGCCATTACTAAAGGAGCAAATTTATCCATTAGCCCAGCGAGCAAAAGAGATCCAATCCACTCGTCCGTTATCTGGAAACCGGTACCTTTAAGTTTCTGCGCAGTATCAACCATTTGAGTTACATAGGCACCCATTGATTCTGAGTCTTCTAGTCGAATAGATATTAGCTGACGGAGTAAACTGATGCGACGTGTGAAGCCAGAGTCATCATATAAGGCCTTCAAACGTTTCCATACACCTTGTACTGTTTGCTCGTTTTTGATGTGAACATAAATAGAGGAGTCAATCGTCATAATAAGTTTAGCTTTTGCCTTTTTATCATCCAAACTTATACAATCAGATGATTCTGGCTTGTGAATATCGACACCATCCAACATCAAAAAATGTTCAGCAGCATATTGCCATTCATCAAAGTTCTCGCGGCCCTTCAATCTTGGTATATTCACTATGTAACTTCCCGCCATATTGAAAAATAACACTCCGGGACCGATAACGCGGTAACAGATTGTCAATCCCAAAAACAGTTATTTTTGCAGCGATTTACTCTGTTTTTCTGGAGTATATGGTACACTGTTCACAGACTGTCCACTTAAAAGTAATTTTACGTGAGAAAACTTTACTTTAACGCGAATTATAGCTACTGGGCCCATAACCTAATGAAACACGGTAATTTGACTTGAACAGAAGAATTTATTCTCGCAAAGTAAAACATGTAGGTACACTGAGCTACACATAACAGATCCTAGATGGCGTTAGGTTTAACATTATTTTGTTATAATCTAACAAGATAAAAGCGATACCATTTCCAACTGCTATTCATTACGCGAAAGCAGGGGCGTATATCTTCGTTCAAATTTTTCAACCGTGGTCCGTGACGTAAAAGTGCCGACGCTCATAGATAAAGTTTCATAGATGGAGCTGTAAAGATAGGTTTTTAATTTTGATTTTCGCCATCTCTCGCTCAGGGTTGCCAACTTAGGGGTAAAATAAGTGAGATGGGATTTTTTTACTGGTTTAATAGGTGTTTTGGGGTATTTTTTGTGGTATTTTTGGGGGTTTTGTGATTCCATATATTTTTTTAAATTTTTATTACATCGTATACACGGAGCACTCGCACACTTCTTATTTGAGGATTTATTTTTATTGTACAAAAACTTACTGCAACGACTTGTGCCTTCACAATAAGGAACTCCAGTGAAAAATATTATGGCTTTAAAAAAATATGTTCATACAGACCAATGAACGCTGATTCTGAATATATAAGTTTTATTTCATAATATTAAACGTAGAGTTCTTAAAAAATTATTAAAAAGTCCATTTTTAAACCTCTCGTCAAAACACACTGTAAAGTTGGTATAACTGAAATGGTTAGTGCTGACGTCACGCGTCACCAGTCATTGTATTAAAACTTTGATTATGTAGGTATGACACAAGCCATCAGTACTAACAACATTTCATGTTATTCGTTATTTTATACTGTTTATAGATATTTAGTTGTTGTGTTTATTGAAACATTATTTAGGCCTAAATAATGTTTCAAAAAATAAAGGTATCTCTTATTAGTTTATCTCTATTATTGAAAATGTTAAAAAAACTACTGTACAAAAAAAATAGTAATGCTATTTCTAGGGAGAATACTTCGAAGAACGGAATTCAAAATGGCGGCAGTAGATCAACTGATTGCCCAATCCTATACTAATTTTTCAGGAGTGATGACGACACACGATTCACCATACATCGGTGGTTTTCGGAGGGGTCTTGAAAAATTAAAACTTTAACAATTGTTTTAACTATTAAAACTAACTTTAAAAATAAAAATAAATATGCAGTTATTTAAGTTAGAAGGTCTGGATATGCGCCATAAATATATTTGTATCCATTTTCTTAATCAATTAATGATTTATGCTAAGAGACCATGAGGGCGCCATCTATGGTTTTTGTATTGTATTGAATTTACCTATGTGGCTTGAGATGCAGTATATTCATGCGTTTCCTTACCTTTGTGAATCAGGCAATTACTTCTGACGGGAGTGTCAGTAAAAGGCCAAGAGATGTCTCTCCTGGTCAGTCATAAGAATAATTCATCTAATACTTGAATTATTGTTGTACAAAATTTGGCACGTATCATTAATATGCAAATTTATTCATTGTTGAAACTTCCTTGCTGTGCGAAACATCTGTTAAGATTATGCAATACCGCCTTGATATTTTGAGTGAGAAGAAGTGTCTTTTGTGCTGGACATCATACATATCATAATATTCTCTGAGTGAGTATTGTTTTGTTTCACTTTGGTTGGAATTGCTGGGTCAACTGTTTTTGTGTCACATAGGGAAGAATTCAATTTTCGTTAATTTACATAGGGTAGTAACTCCCTCGTGTCAGGGGCTATTTACACGCCCCTACAAGGTCATTATTTATTAAAAAGAATAAAAAAAATGTACTGGAGTTCTCTATTGGAAAAATTGGTGGACTCTTGAAGTGGTAGAATTTTTTTTAATTTCCGAAAACATCTGATGCATACAGCTTCAATGTGTTTTGAACAAGATCTTGAAGAAAAGGATTTTTTTTTTACAGTGCACAAGAATCTCAACTGCTCCCGTCTGGAGCCAGTGAGACTATGGCATCCCCAATTGAGGTATGTTGTGAGGCTGAAGGTAGTGAGGAGGGGAAGGAGGTGGGGAAGAGGAGGGCTGGGAAGTACCTGGCTATTCAGATCTGGTCACCAAACACGGCTGAAGCCATTTTCAAGTAACGTTTCAATTCTGAATGGTGGTCTTACACCAGGGCAATACTGATAGTATCTTCCACTCTGGAACATGCCGCAAATATACTATATATTATTTTAAATGAATTAATTGTGAAATGACACAAATTAATCAAATAAAAATTATTTGCGCATGCCGGGTTCGAACCCGCGATCTCCGGATTGTGAGTCAAGAGTCTTACCCACTGGACTACGGAGGTCGTCAGGTCATTTGATGGATGAAAATTAATATCTCTTGATGTTATGAAACAAACAGCCCCGTATTTTTGTTGGAATATTTGATGCTGGCAACACTGATAGTTCCGGAACAATCTTCTTTTTGTTATTTTTCTTCTGTTTGAAATTGTGTCAACTAGTGTATTGTTTACCTGACAATAAAATATGTCTGTACCTTATAATTGAGTCTATTTAATTACAAACTAACAGGTTATGGGCCACATCATGCTTAAAGACACTGTGTTGTGATCAATGACTTTTAGTATAAAATTGTGATCATTTGAATCGAACAATGTCGTTCCAACTCCCTATTGAAAAGCTGAGGGGCCGTGAGAACTATGACATCTGGAAGTTCGCTGCTCAAGCATATTTAGAAGACCAGGAATTATGGGAATGTGTCGAAGGTACGGAATCAGACCAGAAAAAGGTTAAAAAATGTCGTTCCAAGATTGTTTTGTTGATTGAACCTGTTAACTATGTTCATGTCCAGTCTGCTACAACCGCGAAAGAAGCCTGGGACAATCTTGCTACTGCTTACGACGATAAAGGTCTTGCACGGCGCGTCGGGTTACTAAGGACCCTAATTACAACAAAGTTAGAAAACTGAAGTCTGTTGAAGATTACGTCGATAAAATTATTACTAATGCCCTGAAATTGACTAATATTGGCTTGAAAGTTGATGATGAATGGATAGGTACCATTCTTCTTGCGGGGCTTCCAGAAAAGTACACCCCCATGATTATGGGCATAGAGAGCTCTGGAATAAAAGTGACTGGGGATGCAATAAAGACAAAATTGCAACAAGATGTTTCGCATAATAATTCAACATTAGAAAATCCCAATGACATTGCTATGTACGGATCTGGCTCGCCCAGATGGGTAAAATACAGTGTTTCTGGATCGGGTAGTCGCAGTTCCAGAGAGGCGGCAGAAAACAGTTCATCCAGAAACAGATCGGAGGAAATAATTACTCCCAACCCTGCAGATTATAAAAAGGGACCCCGCTGTTACCGATGCAACAGAAATGGTCATATAGCCCGAAACTGTGAGGTGACATTTGATACAAAAAACTGCAGAAACAAACAAAGTTCAATGTACACTGCTTTTTCCGTGACTTCCAAATCAGCTGATGAATGGTTTCTCGACTCGGGGGCTTCTGCACATTTAACAATGACTGATAATAATTTATTAAATAAAATAAAAAAATCTTCCCAGTTAGGTATCACTACTGCCAATGGTGATCAAATGATCAGCGACACAGTTGGAAACCTGCAATTAATCACATCTTGTGGAGAAACAATAAATGTAAGTGATGTGTTTTATGTTCCACAAGTGAAAGTAAATTTGCTATCTGTTAGTAAAATTGTTAGCAAAGGTAATTCTGTGGTTTTTAATTCAACTGGAGCAAAAATTTTTAATCGTAACAATCAAATAATTGGAACAGCATCACTAGTGAATAATTTATTTAAATTGGATTTGCAAAGCAATGTTGGCTTCGCTGTTCAAACAAAAGCTAATGATAGCACTCTTTGGCACAGAAGAATGGCCCACCTAAATTATGACAGTTTAAATAAATTGAAAAATGGATTAGTTCATGGAATTCAGTTTTCCTCGTGTAACCCACCAGATGTATGTGAAGTTTGTGTGAAAGGGAAGGGCCACAGGTTGCCTTTCCAATCCAGCAACTCTAGAGCTGCAAGACTACTTGAAGTGATCCACTCCGATCTTGTAGGACCAATGCAGACAAATTCATTATCTGGCTCTAGATATATTCTCACTTTTTTGGATGATTTCAGTAGAAAATCCTTTGTATATTTTCTTGTGACAAAAGATCAGGTGGCAGAGTGTTTTGAAACATTTAAAAAACATGTTGAAACGCAAACTGGAAACAGAAAAACTCTTCGTACTGATAATGGAGGTGAATTTTGCAACAAGCGATTAGACAAAATCCTGCGTGATTGTGGTATTGAACACCAAACCACGGTTCCATATACACCGGAACAGAATGGTCGGGCGGAAAGACTGAATAGATCAATCCTGGAGCGTGCCAGGTGTCTTTTGATTGAAGCTAACCTCCCAAATATTTTTTGGGCTGAATCAGTCTTCACTACAGTCTACTTGATGAATCGTTCGCCCAGCAAAAATGTGGATAAAACTCCCGAGGAAATGTGGTCAGGAAGAAAACCTACTGTAAAACATGTAAGGGTATTTGGCTGCAAAGCCTATGCACACATTCCGGATGCACACCGAAAAAAGTTAGACCCTAAATCAAAACCATGCATTATGATGGGATATAGTCTTCTGTCCAAGGCTTATCGTTTGTATGACCCTAAAAATAATTGTATTTTTGCATCAAGAGATGTCATTTTCTCTGAGAATGAGGAAGGAGTTTCACTCCTCACAGGGAAACAGGATAATTCAAGAGGATCTTTCTTTCCTGCAGCAGAAGATGAATGTTCCTCAATAAATGAAGATATTGTATCTAAGGACTCACCCGAAAAAGTTGGCTCAGTGGATTCAAAGGACATTGCGGATATACGGGATACTAAACACTTGCTAAATCCGCACGTTGCAGACTTACAGTCTGGTCTAAGAAGGCAGGACAGGGTTAGGAATCTTCCCAAAAAATATGATGATTTTGTAGTTTTTACTGGTGTTAGTGATGAACCCTCAGATCCCTTGACCATTGAGGAGGCAATGGAGCGATCAGATAAACAACTTTGGATTGAAGCAATGGACCGTGAAATGGAATCACAAATGGATAACAACACATGGGAACTGGTAGATCTTCCATCTGACAGAAAACCTTTAAACAGCAAATGGGTTTTTCGCACAAAGAGAGATGCAAATGGGGATATAGTCCAGCGTAAGGCTCGTCTGGTAGTGAAAGGTTATGCTCAAAGAAAGGGTTTGGATTTCCAAGAAACCTTCTCACCCGTGGTTCGATACAGCTCCATTCGATACTTAATGGCATTAGCGGCTGAACTTGATTTGGACATAGATCAGATGGACGCTGTTTCAGCATTTCTCCAGGGCGATCTTCAGGAGGAAATGTACATGTACAAACCAACAGGATACCAAAAGTCTGATAAAGTTTGTCGCCTAAGGAAAAGCCTATATGGATTAAAACAATCAAGCCGTGTTTGGAACATAAAATTGGATGCATGCCTGAAGAATATTGGGTTTCAACAGTCAAGATATGATCCATGTGTGTATGTGAAAAATGAAAATGCGACTGTGTTGATCATTGCTGTTTGGGTGGATGATCTACTTATTTTTTCTAGCGACAAATCACAAAAATATGCTGTTAAAAATCAGCTCAAAGAAAGTTTCAAAATGACTGATATCGGTGAAGCCAAATATGTGTTGGGATTCCAGTTGACTCGAGACAGGCAAAACAAGAAGCTGTGGATAAGTCAACAGAGCTATATTGAACAGGTTCTGAAGCGCTTCAATATGTATGGATGCAACCCTGTGGACACACCACTAAGTCCTAATGAAAAACTCTCGAAACAGCAATCACCAAAAGATGAGAACACCTCAGCCATGATGAAAAATATTCCGTACCAAGAGGCAGTCGGTAGTTTATTATTTGCCTCTCAAGTTACCCGACCTGACATTTCATTTACGGTTAGTTATGTGAGTCGTTTCAATAACAATCCAGGTCAAGCGCACTGGGCTGCAGTCAAACGAATTATGCGTTACTTAAAGGGTACTGCAGATTGGAAACTGGAGTTTGATGGATGCACACCCTCTTCAATTGTTGGTTTCTGTGATGCTGATTGGGCCAGTGATTGTGACGAAAGGCGATCTGTGACAGGCTACATTTTTACTAAATATAAAGGAGCTGTTTCTTGGGGGACAAAAAAACAACCAACTGTGGCGCTATCGACAACCGAAGCAGAGTACATGTCCATGTCTGCTGCGACACAGGAGGCATTGTGGTTAAGAGGTCTGGCTCAGGAAATCGACAGTGCAGTATATGACACTCCTACAGTTATCCACATGGACAACCACGGAGCGGCAAATCTAGCCATGAATGGGTGTTACCAAGCCAGAACCAAACATATAGATGTGCGACATCACTTCCTTCGTGAGAAGATCCAATGCCAACTAATTGAATTCAAATACATCCCTATCACTAAAATGGTAGCCGACTCTCTCACCAAAGCTTTGGATAGAGAGAAATTGATGAGATGCATTTGCAATCAGGGTATCATCAAATAGGGAGGGTGTTGGAATATTTGATGCTGGCAACACTGATAGTTCCGGAACAATCTTCTTTTGTTATTTTTCTTCTGTTTGAAATTGTGTCAATTAGTGTATTGTTTACCTGACAATAAAATATGTCTGTACCTTATAATTGAGTCTATTTAATTACAAACTAACAATTTTGCGTATCGCTTGTGAAAGATATGTTTTATAAGGTATATAACAAATCGCGTACTGGCAACACAAAATATTTCTATTTCGAATGGCGTCTTTGACAGCATAACGGTCTTGCTTGGTTTTCTGCATAACAAGGTAAGATATAGCATTTTTCTCTTGAAAATAATTATTATACTCTATATAGATGTTTTATCTGATCGATAAATATGATTTCGATTCAAAAACATTGGTTTTTCATTTTGTTTTCGCTAAAAGCGTTCATGTTCCTGTGGTGGAGCACTGGTGGATGTTTTTTTTATGGAGATCTTCTTTTAGCGTTTTGTATTGTTTTACGTATTTTAATTTGATTCTTTCAAGATGTATTAATTTATTTTAATGTTTTCCGGTAGACTATATATAACTTATTGTTATCATTTTTATAGATGGCTGTTAGAGGTTTGTCACATGAAGAAATAACTATTGCACTGGAAGGAGACATTTCCGATGTCAAATGGGAGTCTGACCGTGAAGGTGAAGAGAGCTGGTCAGTGGAGTATCTACAAGATGACCAGGATCAGAACCAGTACCAGGATCAGGACATCAACATTCAGCATTCGTCCGTAAATTAATTTGAGGTTAGGTCGGTTAGGATACCTTAGTTTTTGTGTTATTATCGATTGTGTTATGTGTTATTATCAATTGTCTTATGTGTTATTTATTATCAATTGTCTTTACTGAAAATAAACATATTTAAAGATGTTCCCAGAGTGTTTCATTTGTCTAATGTAGTAACATTTTCTGATTCCAATAATTTTGTTTTTAAATAATTTATTGGGCTAATGAATTAATGAAGTAGGTCGAGAGCGATTATATTGTCTATGGTAGACAAATAAGTTTCCTCTATCTTTAGTCTATTAGTGCCGTCACAGGCGCGGGAAGGGCGAGGGGGGGTCAAGCTGGTGACGAAACCGCTAGGAGGAAATAGCCCGAAGATATCGATCTAGGGGTTAGTATATTTATGCGCGAAAGTCAGTCACCACAAGAAGTCATTTCGCGACGCTCTGTTCTGTAAAGTAGTATTAAGAATATATGCATGTGTTGGTTTTTGTATAGAATACGTATACTCTGGAGGGAAGAAATTCGACTGCTGAATTTTAACGGGGAAAGCGAATTTTTTTTTTTTTACAGTGAATACCGCACAAGAATCTCAACTGCTCCCGTCTGGAGCCAGTGAGACTATGGCATCCCCAATTGGGGTATGTTGTGAGGCTGAAGGTAGCGGGGAGGGGAAGGAGGTGGGGAAGAGGAAGGTTGGGAAGTACCTGGCTATTCAGATCTGGTCACTAAACACGGCTAAAGCCATTTTCAAGCATCGTTTCAATTCTGAATGGTGGTCTTACACCAGGGCGATACTGATAGTATCTTCCACTCTGGAACATGCCGCAAATATACTATATATTATTTTAAATGAATTAATTGTGAAATAACACAAATTAATCAAATAAAATTTATTTGCGCATGCCGGGTTCGAACCCGCGACCTCCGGAATGTGAGTCAAGAGTCTTAGCCACTGGACTACGGAGGTCGTGACGTGACAAAAAGATATATTTTAAAACGATTGTGGCAAGTACACGGACTGTCACATACTTATACCTTCCTATATATTGCCTTGTTTGTGTGCTAAAAAATAATATTAGACCCAAATATGAATACAGTGATCACTCGGTTTTACGAATCAATTTTTAACTGCTTTTATGTTTATTTTTATACGTGGGCTCTCGAAAAATATTTGTTATCATTGAAATCAATTGCTGTTTATTTAGTTCTGCTAGATATTTTTAATCATTGAAATCAATTGCTGTTTATTTAGTTCTGCTAAATATTTGTTATCATTGAAATCAATTGCTGTTTATTTAGTTCTGCTAGATATTTTTAATGATTTTAAATATATGCGTACCGGCAACAATTGTTGATTTGGTGATGACTTTGGTAGGCAAAACTGCCATTACTTGTAAACAATAATAAATGAAACTTGAATTATTTTCAATGAGCTTTTATTATTCGGAAGTTTTATTCCTTTTGACCATTTTTACTTAGTTTATTTAATTGTGAATGCATTATGAAGCAGATGAATGAAGAAAAGTGGTTACGCCCATACATATACCTTTTTTTTTTTTTTTTTTACATTAACTCCACACAGGAGGCCCTGAGGAAAATAATTTCCCTCAGGGCCTATGTCATCTGGGATGCTGTGTGGAGAGTCTTTTTGAGGAGAGGAAGGAATGAACATTGGTCTTGAAGAGACCCATGTTGTAGGAAGGAGGAAACACAGAGGCCGGCAAATCATTCCACAGCCGAGCTGTTGAACACAAGAACGAGTCGAAGAAACGACCCGTTCTCATGTGACAAATGTCAACCGTGTACAAATGTTGGGCACGCGTTTGGCGTGTTTCCCGACTATGCACCGGTGCCGAAGGGATCAATGATGCTAGTTCTTCAGAGCATCTTCCATTGTAATACCGGTAGAACAAGGATAGCATTCCCACCCGACGCCTGTGCTCTAAAGATTGCAATCCGTCTGTTAAGATGGGAGAATCTATCAAACGGACCGCCCGTTTCTGCACAGAGTCGAGGGTATTTTTCAGGTATTTTGGAGCTCCAGACCAGAGATGGCTGCCAAATTCAACCGTGGGGCGTACTTGTGATTTGTACAAGGTTAGCAGTTGTGTACTATTAAAGTATCTGCGGGCCCTGTACAGTACGCCCAGTTTTTGGGAGGCTAACTTTACTCTGGCTTCGATGGAGCCCCCATACCTGAGCTGGTCACTTAGGGTTACACCAAGCATATCAATGGAGGGCCTGTTCGGAAGATTGCTTCCGTTGAAAGAGACTAGATTTTCATTTCGATCCCTTTTAGACGTAATCAGACAAGATTGGGTCTTTGAAACATTAAATTCAACGAGATTATTTTTACCCCAAGAGAAAACACTCTCGAGGTAACCGTCCATTCTTTGCTTCAAAGCCCTACGAGCTGTTGGAGTTTGTGAGCCCTTTGGGGGCTTGTCAAACAAAAAGCTATCATGAACTGTACTGTCATCCGCATAACAGTGAATTGGTGCACATGACAAAAGGTCGTTGATGTGCAACAAAAACAAAGTCGGAGACAGAACCGATCCCTGCGGGACGCCAGCATTTATCGAGTGTGAGGAAGAAGTGAAACCATCGACTACCGTCTGAATCGACCTCTCCCTCAAGAAGTCGGCAATCCACATACACAAGGATGCGGGAAGTCCGTAAGAATGCAGTTTGTTGACAAGTCCTCGGTGCCAAACCCGGTCAAAGGCCTTGGAGATGTCCAGTGCAACCGTTTGGGTCTCACCGAAACGTTCCAGGCATCGCCCCCAAACATGCGTCACATACGCGAGAAGATCACCGCACGAGCGGTTCCGCCGGAATCCGTATTGACGGTCGTTAATAATTTTGTTCTTCTCGAGGTATGTGAGCAGTTTGTCGTTGATCACACGTTCCATCACCTTAGACAGAACTGATGTGATCGCTATGGGGCGGTAGTTGGCCGGGTTGGAGCGGTCACCCTTCTTTGGAATAGGATGGATAACCGCTTTTTTCCAACCAGAGGGCACAGAGCCAGTCTTCAGGGACAATTTAAAGAGCTTCGTCAAAATTGGAGCTATTTCTGCAGCGCACCTCTGCAGTACCAGGGCAGGTATTCCGTCAGGCCCACTAGCTTTATTAACATCAAGCCCTCGTAAAACATGGAGTACTTCCCGATGCCGAATCCTCAGCTTTTTCATACGAAAACCGCAGTGAGGAACCGACGTCGGGACAGCACCTTGGTCATCGAGGGTTGAGTTATCCGCAAACATTTTACCTAATAAGTTTGCCTTTTCGGTGGCGGTGTTTGCTAGTGAGCCGTCAGGTCTGGTGAGAGGTGGCAAACTGGATTTGCAGAAATTGCGACCTATTGAGCTCGCAAGCGACCAGAATTGCCTGCTGCCATGCGGGCATGCAGCCAGCTTTCTGCTGATCTGCAGGTCGTGCTCCAATTTCGACCTATTTATGATTCTCTTGGTTTCCTTTGCCATTTTGTTGTAAGCTGTTCTGTCTTCGGATGTTCTAGATGTGTTGTAGGCTCGGTAAGCCGCGTTTTTTCGTCGCACTGCTTCAGCGCATTGTCGACTGAACCACGGCTTTGAGCCCACACCAGTTTCCTTAACAGTAGAATGGATGAAGCCATCCATCGCGGATGTGATGACTTCACCAATTTCCTGGGCACATCTTGAGGGATCCGAAGTCCGAAAACAGACAGCTGACCACGGAAAAGCATTAAAATGTGCCCGCAGACCGAACCAATCTGCTGACCTATAGTGCCACACTTTTCTCTTCAGCCTCTCGTTTGGTGGTCTGAAGTTTACAGGGATTGATGTCGTCACCAGGCAGTGGTCGGACGATCCTAAAGGCGCTGTGACTTCAATCCTGTAACCGTGTGGCACAGTAGTTAAAAATAGATCTAACAGATTGGAACGGTGAGTCTGGACATCAGGAACCCTTGTAGGCTCCTGAACCATTTGTTCCAATCCGTAGCAAAGGGCAAAGGATTCCGCTTGGCGTCCAGCCGAGTCTGTTGATCCTGAGAACTTCAACCAAGGTTCGTTATGAACATTGAAGTCCCCCAGGACCACAAACTCTGCCGTAGGGTAGCGGGGCAAGAGGTCATCAATAGTATCGCTTAAGTGTTTGAAGAGCTCGGACGTGTCTGATTCGCTAAGGTTCGGTGAGCGGTATAAACACGCGTAGAATCTTACCGTACTGGCAAGATTGACGCGTACCCACATTACGTCGAATCTGGAGTTTTCCAGATTCAACAGTCGCACACAGTTGACGTCAGCTCGACTATAGAGACAGACACCTCCTTTAGGTCTGAACTTGCCTGCGAGGGTGAAGCCCGGGCAGTTCAGATAGGAGGTGTCTACAGGCTCAGCTATCTGGGTTTCAGACAGGAAAAGTAGGTTTGGGCGTTGGGAAACCTACACATACACATACCTACACAGCACGCATACATACTATCACTGCTTGGACTTGGTATTAATTATTGTTGCAAGTCCTTTTGTCCTACCTATTCCCCAATCGCCTACCCGCCAATCTTATTCAGTCTGCAATAAACTCCCGCTGCATATAGCCATCACTGTGCTCTGCTCACGAAAAATCTGCTATCAAAATAACTGCGCCGTGTACTATAAAATAACGAACATTTACGCCTATTGTGATTGTGCCTCTTGGATGGGAAAGGAATCATACAAGTGCATTGCCAGCCTACAAGTGCTTTACCCTTTTCCGGTGAGTCCTCTCCTTTTCTATGCAACATGTATTTTATCATTTTTAGGCAGTGATGGTAACACAAAATCAAGGTCCTTCGTCAGTCATTCTTTGACACAAAACACATAATCCACTCTCACAACTTAAAATAACCATTCAAAAAGAGTGTAAGGAGAAGGAACGAGGTGAATGTGTATGGTAGAAGAAGTCGGGGGGAGAATGGCACGATCAAGTGAACCAGCGCCCTAGGGGTGATTTTTCACTAATACGGCATTATACAAATCATCCAATTATTATTATAATTGCCTTCAAGGCGTAAATAAATGAATAAATAAAAAATAAAAAATTTAAAAAAACAGCTGAAGTATGATTTTTTAATAATTTTTAATTAGTCACAAATATTTTCCAAAGTTTTTAAATCATGAAAAATCGACACCTTTTTTGGCCTGTGGGCATTATATAAATAAAAACTTATTTCTGTTCGAAAGGGGCTTTTTACCGTGGTTTATTTTGATTTCCATATTATTTAGATACAAAGTGGCTGGAGCAATCTTTTATTTTTTGTTATTTCGTCACAAAAGTTTTTTAAAACAAAGTATTTACTAAAAGAAGCACGTGCAAAGTAAGCCCAATACAACGAAAAAATTCTCACCTTCATATATCTAGTTATTTTTTTTTAAGTTTGTCAACAGTGATTTACATCAAAGCTTTCACATATACAATTACTCTGAACATGGTTGATGCTATCACTAATTAAAGACAAACACAACATTGATAACATAATACTTACATATACATTACATTCATTCACACACACACATACTGTACATTACAAAATTATAATTAACAAGTTTTACAAGGTTTCAAGGTTAACAAGTTTTTAGAACAATAAGTTTATAGGTTCATAAGTTTATAGAACAACGTAATAGAGAGCTTTAAAGCTTATTAAGAGATGATTTGAAGTTGGCCAATGTTGACATTGTCAAATTAATCGAATGTTTTTATAAGCCTCATTAAAATTACGGCACATTCTCGATAAAGCTGAGTCATACCTCATACCCCAGCTTAGTTCGATATTTTTTTAATATTTAACGTAACATAATTTACCAGTCGTGAACCAATTCTAGGAACATTGAACCTGATTTGATGAAGTAGAAAAGGACAGTTTATTAAACCATTAACAATTTTGAAAAGAAAATTTAAATCTGTATTTAGTCTTCTCTGTTCAAGGGTGCGTACATTGTAGAATTTTAGTCTATCAGTGTAGTGAGGAAGTGATCGAGCTCGCCTATCGGAATACGCTAGGTGGTACATAAAATGTTTTTGAACCTGCTCTATTCGCTGAATATGACTTTGTAGGTTGGGCTCCATACAGCACTTGCGTACTCCAACACGTTGCGGGTGAAGGAATTGTATAGCTTTATTTTTGATGTGGGATTTTAAAAATGTTTACTGTTTCGTTTGATAAATCCTAGCATTTTCATGGATCTAGAAATGATATTGTCGATGTGAGGTGTGAAAGTAAGTTTTTTATCAAATAATACGCCTAGTACCTAAGTAAGTTTTTTATCAAAAAATATTGAGTCGGAATAGAATTGTGTTTTTTTTTTTTTTTTTTTATTAATAATTTTTTTTGGTTACATACATAAAAATATTACAAAAAAACATTTCTTTTGATAAGAAGTAAAAAAAAAATAAATAAAATATGTAGCTTAACGATAAACAATAATACAATTTAACAACAAAAAAAAGATATTACAATATTATACATATATGTATGGTAACAAAAAAAATCCCACATAGGCATCGCCAGTTCGTGGGTATACTTAAGTTTTTTTTTAATGCAGTTAAGATACAACATAGCAAATTAAACTTTAAATTAGTAAATTGAAACATAATTATGTTTTAACATATTTATAGAACAAATAATTCCGTATTTAAAAAACAAAAGTTAAGAAAAAAAAAATATATATATATGAAAAACAAAAAAGGTTAAATAAAAATTAGGGATTTGTAAAGTTATAACAGGTAAGATGTTATAGCAGATAGGTTTTTGTGTCATTTGTAGTTATCCAAGTCTTTATTAATTTTTTGTATATGCTGTAAGAGGATATGTTTTTAGATTTAATTTCTATAGTCTGATACAGTGCATTATAGATTTTTGGTGCAATGAAAAAAGCATGTCTTTGCGCAAGCCTAGTTTTGCAAAGGGGAACCTCAAATGCATTATTTACTCTACTGCTGGAGCGTTTTTCGTTTTTTGTAAAATATACATTTCGTGAAAATATATATTTCAGACATTGCATACAGTAGATTTTTCTTATATCTAAGAGTTCAGCTTCTTGGAATAATTGCAAGGAGGGGTAGGTAACATCTTTATGCAACATTATTTTTATTATTAATTTTTGAGTAATTTCTAGTTGCTTAATATGGGTATCATAAATACCCCCCCATCCAATTATTCCATAAGATATTGATGATTGCACCAATGCATGATATACCAGTTTCATTCTTTTAATATCAACTATTTTATTTAATCGTTTAAAAATGTAAGTCAAATACCTAAGTTTATTTACAAGGTTTTCTACGTGATTTGTCCATTTTAGTTGGCTGTCTATAATAATTCCTAGGTATTTAACTGTGTTCCCCGAATTCATTTCTATACAGTTAGCACACAAAACAGGGTTGCAAGAATTGTTGTGAAACCTTATATTTAGGTAAGTTAAGGGTGCCGCCCTTTTGGTATTATAGAATGGAATATACATAGTTTTTTCACAGTTCAGAGTTAGGAGGTTTTGGTTTAGCCATTCTTTGACAATGGATGTGCACTTATTTGCGTTTTCAGAGACTTCTTTCCATGATTTACCATGGACTGTGATAGCAGTATCATCAGCATACGAGAATAGTTTTCCCGGAATACTGATATTACACAGGTCATTGATATAAATTAGGAACAATAATGGACCGATAACTGTACCTTGTGGAACCCCATGTCTCACATATTCTGGTTTACTAATATTATCACCAATTTTTGTACATTGTCTGCGATCAAGTAAATAATTTGTTAATAGTGACAGACAATTATTTTTAATTCCAATATTATTTAGTTTTCTAATCAATTTATTATGATTAACGGTATCAAACGCTTTTTTTAGGTCTAAAAAGATTGTTAAGCTTTTCATATTTAAGTCAAGATTGGTGTATATATTTTTTGTTAGATTAAATAAAGCGTCATCTGTACTAAGACCTTTTCTGAAACCGTATTGATTTGGGGACAAAAGTGCATTTGATTCTAGAAACTCTAGTACTTGTATTTTAATAATTTTTTCTAATATCTTCGCTAGTTGGGATATTAGCGATATTGGTCTGTAATTGTCAAGTTTAGAGATTGATCCAGATTTATGTATTGGTACAATATTGGAGAGTTTAAATGCGTCTGGGAAAACGTTTTTTTCAAAACAGGAATTAAAAATGTGTTGCAAGGGCTTCGAAATGTGTTGTTTAATAGATTTGATAGCGATGGCGCTTAATTCATCTGGACCATTGGCTGTATTTGTGTTAAGATTGTCAATGTGTTTTATTATTTCAGATTCGGTAATACGTTTAAATTGGGTTAAATTAGGACTATTTTCAGAGTGTTCGTCCATTTGAGTGTATTGATGAATATGGTTTTGAAATGAGGGATTGTTATTTATTATATCTGAAGTAAAAAAATCATTGAATTTATTTGCAATATTTCTTATATCCGTTATGACTATTTTATCATCTGTAACAATTTTTTCAGGGAATGTTTTTGCTTTATGTTTTCTATTAGTTATTTCATTTATAACTTGCCAGGTTTTTTTAGAATCATTATCAGCTGTTTGTAATTGTTTAGTATAATACTCTTGTTTACATTTTTTTATAAGAATATTGAAAAAATTTCTATAAATGATGTATTGCTGTCGTAAATTTTCATTGGGTGGAATGTTTTTAGCCATACAATAATTCTCATGATTTTTGTAAATTTTGTACAGTTTGTTCCTGTGTTGGCTTGCAATTATCAAACCACGCGTGATCCATGGCTTAATTTTTTTATGTTTGCTTCTAGGTATTTGTGTTGGTTCAAGACTATTCTTGATATTATCATTTAATATTGAATAGAAGGTGTATAGTGATTGATTTGGGTCATCATTGGTTAAAACTGAGTTCCAAGTTTCTTTTTTTAAAAAACTGTTTAGGGTTTGATAGTTAATTTTATTTTTTCCCACTTGTTGGGCTTTAGTTGTATGATGATACTTTAAGGTACTGTGACCGAAAAAAGTTGGGAAATGATCGGTTATATCAATTTTTAGGACAGCTGATTTGGGAATACAATTTTTATTGGTTTTAAGAAATATGTGATCAAGACAAGAACCGTATCTGGTAGGGCTATTTATATAAGATAGATATCCTTCGCTGTATATAACATTTAGATATTCATTTGCAATTGGGCTCAGGATAGAATGTTCTATGTTAATATTTATATCCCCAACGATAAATGAAAAATCTGATTGGTTGCAATTATTTTCGTTTATGAAATATTTTAATTCTGTGATAAAAGATTTAGAATCTAAAGAAGGGGAGCGATAAACACCAATTATAGAGTATTTTTTATTGTTTAGCTTGAATGATAAATGTATGGCATTAGAAAACTTAAATTTTGGGATGTTTATTATTACATCAGTTATTTTATGTGCACTATAGAAAATCGTTAGACCGTTATGCGAAGTATGTTTTGAAGGAAGTGAGTAAGTCTTATAATCAGAGATGGAGTAAGGGATTAGTTCACGCATTTGCGTTTCCGTAAGTATAATAACATTTGGTTTAAATCCTAGAGAGTTGAGGAAAATACAAAACTCATCAAAATGTTTATGAATACTGCGGATGTTTAAATTTATTATGTTGAAGTCAGTATTTCCTTCGTTTATGTAGTTATTTAGTTCTGTAGTATCTTCACATACCTTTGTGTCTATTAACGTAAAATCATCAGTGAGATCCATTTTCACAGATTATAAAATTTCTTCCTTTTTCTTGTCCCAGTATGTGATTAATGCAATGGTATATCGTTTGCATCTTTTATGCGTATTATAGGCGAGTCGTCGCCCTTTCTAAGTAAAATTTGTCCGTCCTTCGTCCAAACATATTTGTATCCAAATGCTTTTGTTGATTTGGCTAACCATAGGAGATGTTTGTTTGCTGGCGTTAATTTTTCATTGATGAAGATTTTCTGTGTTGACTCCGAGTACTTCATTTCTTGAGGGGTAAGTATTCTTTAATTTTTTTTGTTTAATTACCTTATCCTTTGTCTCTTTTGAATTGAATTGGATGGAAATAGTCCGCTTGGCCGGATTGTTATAGTAGTTTACCAAAGAATTATTTTTTAATAGGTCGCTGCAGTCAAGGCCCGACATCAGTAGTTCAATGGGTTTTCGTACATTATCATTTTTCTGTACTTCGATTCCTTGTATTTCGATAGAATTTTCAAGCGCGCTCTGTTGGATGTGCTTTACAGTTAATTTGAGATTTTTTACCTCTCTTTGCAATTCCTCGATTTTCGCTTCATTTTTTTTTTGGTGATCATTTGTTCTTTTTATTTCTTTCTCAAAATCATCAATTTTGTTTGTGCAGTATTCTACACTCTTAACTAAGTCTTGTATTTCGTTTTTAATATCCAAAAACAATTTATTTACGTCTGTCTTTATAAAATTTCTTAGTTGAAGGTCGATTCTATCACTCATTGTTTGTAGTAGTTGTTCTTTGAAGTTTTCAAATTTTTGATCCATATCATTTTTAGGGGCATTTTTTTTTTTTTTTTGGTCCTTGAGGTTAATTAGTTTTAAATATTGGATTTGTTTGTTTGTTCACAAATGCCCCATACAATTTATTTTATTAATAATTTTGTTGTATTGTCTATGGCAGAAAGACACTTTTTTTTTTTTTTTTTGTATATTACATAAATTGTCTGTGGTTTATAATATCTTGTTTCGTTTTTTTTTTTTTTAGACAAGATTTCTAGATATTTAGCACTGCCACTAACAAATAAACTCACTGTATTTAACGAATCAATGGTTTTTGTTTTTTTTTTTGGGTTTTTGTAGTGTTTTTTTTCTTAATTGTCACTTATTTTGCAATTAAAATTGGAGCTGTCAGAGTTAGGTGTTGTTCCTTAGCGGTTATCCATAGAAGTGCACGTGTAAAGGTTATGTGAACACATTTTAAAGAATTCGGAAACATTCTACTGTCGTTGCACCACTTTAAAACTCTGTTTATATCATTTTGGAGAAGTATTGGGTCTAGTAATGTATGGATAATTTTGAAAATCTTACAATCATCAGCAAACAACAAAATTTCAGAATCCAAAATAACATCGCACAAGTCATTTATAAAAACAAGAAACAAGATTGGGCCCAAATGGGACCCTTGCGGCACTCCAGATGGCACATCTAATCCTCTTGACTCAAAGCCATCAAATACGGAGGCGTCTACTAATATCTACAGGAATTCCAAAAACTGAAAAAATCGAACTAATATCTATGGGAATCAAAGTGTTGACGAATATCTACAGCTCAAACTGTTGATTAATATCTATGAGAACCAAAGTGTTGACGAATATCTACAGTACTGTCAGAGGTTAGATTTGCAATTATGTATAGCATATTGGAATAACGTAATATTGCGTATGCAGTTTAAAAAACTTAATTTATGTAAGTATGTATGTAAAAATCTCTAATATCGGACTATTGGACACATTTAGCTGATTAGTCCAACCTACGCTCTGTAGATATTAGTTCAACCTACGCTCTGTAGATATTAATCAACACTCTGAAGTTCGTAGATATTAGTTCAACATATGAGCTGTAGATATTCGTCAAACATACGGGCTGTAGATATTAGTATCTGGAGTCATCAAATACTACTCTTTGTGTGCGGTCAGTTAGATAGGAGTAAAACCAGTTTAGCAAGGTACTATGAACACCCATTTGTTTTAGTTTATGAATTAGTAATCTGTGATTTACTTTATCGAAGTCCTTGCTAAAATCTGTGTAGATTGTGTCTATCTGTTGACCTCTATCGACAGCTTCTGTTAAGGTATTGACATAGCAAAGTAAATTAGAGGATGTTGATTTCTGGGAGAGAAAACCATGCTGTTTTGTAGTTATAAGATTTTTGAGATGATAATTCGGATATGGACAAATTAACTTTTCAAAAATTTTCGCAAATGAACAGAGAATAGAGATGGGTCTATAGTTTGTGACTTCGTGAAGGTCTCCGCTTTTAGGTATTGATACAATATTAGCCTGTTTCCATCTTGTTGGAAAACGCATGAAGATAATGATTTCCTGTAAATTATAGTCAGAGGGAGTGCGAGACTGTGTGCACATTTTTTTATTAGGAGTGGTGGAATTTTGTCGGGGCCAGGGCCTTTGTTCTGGTCGAGGTTAAGCATTTCTATTTTTACATCGTGTACACTAATGTTTACTGTGTGTAGAGAGCTGTTCGAATGGTTCAGATTGAGGTTGAGTCTCTTCATTGCTTCTAATGTCATCTTTCTCATACACTGATGAAAAGTGTTGGGCAAATAGTTCGCTGCTTTCCTCGCCGTTTGATGATTTTTTTCTCCAAACGTCATATTTTGGGGGATAGTACTCAAGGGCGGATCCAGGATTTTTTTCTGGGGGGGGCACAAGGGGCGGACGGGCAAAAAAATCAACAATTACTGTTAGGATTTTTTTCTTGGGAGGGGGGGGGGGGTGCACAAGGGGCGGACGGACAAAAAAATCAACAATTACTGCTAGGATTTTTTTTTCTGGGGGGGGGGGCACAAGGGGCGGTCGCACAAAAAAATCAACGATTAATGTTAGGAATTTTTTTCTGGGCGGGCACAAGGGGCGGACGGGCAAAAAAATCAACAATTACTGTTAGAGTTAACAAGTTCAAGTATGTATAGGAATGTTTATGAAAGTGTCAAATCAATAGAAAAATTAAATGTTTAATAAATACAGTTTTATCTTCTAAGTAATGTACTGTTATGGAATCTCCACAGTACACAAAAATACCGTCTGGGGGGTCTGTCACGTGCCCTCGTGCCCCCCCCCCCCCCCCCCCCCCCCCTCCCTAAATCCGCCCTTGATAGTACTTATGTTTTGTTTCTTGTGTTTGACAAATCTCCAAAAAGCTTTAACGTTATTATGATTAACCAGACACGATTCGATTTATTCAGTGTGTTTAAAGTAGCAATTACTAATGAGTTTGGAACAACGGGTGCGTTAGAGTTCGTGAGAATTTCTATCACGTGGATTCTTATATTTTTTATAGAGAAGTTGAAATTTATTTTTTTCTTTTAGTAATTTAACTAAGTCTGGTGAGTATCTGAGGGGATGCTGCCTGTTACGATTTACAAATTTGGTTACGCATTTCTCAACTATACGATACAAATGAGTGTAAAATAAAGAAACCATATCGTCTACCGACATGCAATCAGGTAAAAGTAGTGCCCAATCCAGTTCTTGTAATTCGTGATTGAATTGAACGTAATCATTCTTATTAAAATCAAATGAACACTGAGAAAACTAAATATGTCACATCAAGCATAAATATAACAGGTCAACCTCATGATGACGCCTCTATTAGAATACACACATGTTTAAATTCCGTTGAATCTTGTCAGTGTCCCTACATTGAGCGCACTACACAGATGAAGTATCTCGGCCTCACAATTGATCCATATCTCAAATGGAATATTCACACTCAAATAATTGCAAACAAAATAATAAAAGGCGGTACTGCATCAGCACTAGACCCAATCATAAAGGCACAGAAAACTATTATAAAATTAATTCTTAGACTACCTCTAATTACAGACTCGAACTTAATCTTCAATATTATGAATGTGTTTGACGTTCGGCAGATATATGCAAAAACAATCCTCACTCATCTATATACAAATATACACAAATACTATGAAAAAAGATTAAATACTCGCTGTACTCGAAACAATAACAAAGATTTACTACAAATTCCCATAACTCATACTACTTTTGGTCAACGAAGCTTCAGATACCGTGCAACAAGGCTTTACAACATTCTTCCCATTAGCATAAAAAAATGTGATTCACAAAAAAATTTCAAAAAAAACATAAAAATTTGGATAAAAAATAATGATAGAGCATTTACCGGTACACTCACCCAAATTCGAAATTAGTATTGAACCAATGCTGTTATTATTGTACCAATGTTATTGTTATTATTAATGCAACCATTGTATTGCGTGATTTTATTCTAATATAAGTGTAGGTATGTTCACAGTATAATAAATTGACGTAAAATTACTGCCTCAACACAGGCTAGCCTAGTGAGGCAGGTTACGAGAAACCTAAATTTATCATTATAAATCTCTATTTGTTTAAGTACCTACTGGATACATGTATTTTGCTTTCTGTTATTAACTTTTGTACTCATCCAACTTTTTAACTGTACTTTTACTGTACTTATGATGTACTTTTTGTTTTTGTAATTATAAATCTTAATTTTTTTGTTCAATAAAGATATATATTATTATTATTATTATATTTAAGTAAGTTTTTTTTTACATTTTTGTTAATTTGAAATCAATATTGTATTAATACGAATATCTACCAATAGAACAAAGTGTTTTTTTTAAATTTAATGGGTGTCTTTGTTTTTTCTTTAGATAAAAATAATATGTGAGATCATGTGCTGATTTCTAATTACAAACTTACTAGTTCTCTCTAATAATTATCCGGTAACTATGTAATGCTTTTATGTAAATTGCAGGTAATTGCTAGGCAGCCAAAAAATACATTTGTTGGATTTTCAGAATTTGTAACACCAGTATGTCGTGGTCACTCACACTTGCTGAAAATTCAATTTATCTGATAATTTTTTCACAATACCTCCTCGTTCAAAAACTAGTGGTAAATGCTAATTTCAGAACAAAATGGCTTACTAGCAAATCCAAGAGGAATTCCAATAATATATTCTGGGTTCTCAATATCAGTCTTAAAAAAGGTCCTCGACTCTAATCCCATCGTCCTCAAAAACCGTTCGTTTGAGAAGTAGTGGTATTAACTATTGCACGTTTAAAATATGAATACATTATTACCATTTTTTTTTTTAAATGAGGATTTGTTTTCTGAGAGCCATCGATTGACCAAAATATTTGTATTTTTGTATCATATTCATCGTGAATGTCTCATTTTATACTGGTATCTAGTACCTACCCAAACTTTATTCATATGGCTGGAAACATCCATGCATTCATTTTGACGTTTGAACGAGCGTTTGTCGTTTTCGAACGTTTAAAACAAAATCGCCCTGTTTTGTTTGACAGGCGATTATGTGATATTTGTTTGATGTGTTATACTTTTGGGTTCATTCTGATGCAAAATGTGAGTATATTCTCAGATTCCCTAATACTTACTTTATTATATTTCGTATTTCAAATCTTATCATTATGTTGATTATTGTCAGAAAACAGTCGAAAGCTTCTACCGATAGCCTAATAATAGCTCAATGTCTCTTCTGTCGTATCGAAAAAGATGTATTTGTGTATTGATTAAAGATATGTTAGTCTTTATTTGTAAAATCTGACACGTGTTTTTAATTTTTTCAGGAATCATTAAGCTTTTAACGACACGTAACCAAAATAGATAAGTAATTTGGAGTTGTTGAAGATTTCTTCTGAAAATGTGATAATTACTATTCTTGACCTTGTATTGTTTAACTAGCTTCATAAGAAGTTCTAAAAACGTCCATAAATCTAGTATATTTATTTGTATAGAATACACAGCCAATCAAATTTAAATGAGCACATGAAAACGAGTTGATCAAATAATAATCTGCATTAAATTTGGTTAAATATAATTGATGCCGGGACAGAAGTTACAAAATCTGTCAGTGGATAAGAATTCTTTGACTTCCAACAATAACAATGATGATGAAATAGTAAATAAGTATGTGAAGGAAAACTCTAAAACTACTGCTCGGAAAAGATGGAAAATTTTAGCCAAAGTTCTATTCAAGAGTACGAAAGAAGACATTGCGGATGTGTCTGTGAGGCGATTCACTTCATTCGGGGTATTTGCCCCGACTTGCAAAATAGGATGCTGGTTGGATTACACAACCTTGGACAAGATGTTCTCCATAAGGATTCAGCATCTTAATGGAAACTTCTCTGCCAAGGACCTGATGGGCTTCAACAACACGGGAAACATCTGCGTGTGGCCATCAGAGGAGACCTTGTCTGTGTACATAACCTCCAACCTGCACTTGTTCAGTAACAAGTCGGTGTTGGAACTAGGAGGGGGGATGTCTTGCATGGCGGGGCTCATGGTGGCCAAGTATGGGGAAAAGTCGCGTGTCAGAGTCACAGACGGGAACGCCAAGTCTATTGAAAACGTCCAACTCATAATCAATCAGAACATGCTGGACAACAAAGTGAAATGTTCCGTGTTAAAGTGGCAAGACCTAAAGAAGAATAGTTTGAAGTCCGTTATTCCAAGCTCTCAGTTTGATATTGTTTTAGTGGCCGATTGCTTATTTTTTGATGAGGTGCGTGAGGACCTTATCCATGCTATTTGGTTCCATTTGGGAGCCTCAGGTGTCGCCTATGTGATGGCTCCTCAGAGAGGATCCACCCTGGATCAGTTCATAAGCGCATCTCAAGATTATGGCTTCTCCTGTATTAAAAATGAAAAGTATGATAAGGTAATATGGGAGCGTCACTTGAAGCTTCTGGAAACTGATTTGACCTACGATCCGAGTCTGCATTATCCAATTTTACTGAAACTGACTAAAGTCAATTGATCACCTTAAATGCCTTAGGGGATTTTTCAAATGAAAAGAATATTTTAAATATATTTTCATCCCCCTATTTTTCAATTAGAGGTATGTCTAGTTGATTTGTTGTTTGTTTTAATGAGAAATCGTAAATTGTGGTGTAGTTAGGAATCAAGATTTATAAAGCACAAACACATCCAAGATAAACGCCATTTATATATTTATGTATGTTAGCTAGGTACCTGCCCACCTACGTTTTTACCTAGGTACCTGCCCACCTACATTTATATATTTATGTATGTTAGCTAGGTACCTGCCCACCTACGTTTTTACCTAGGTACCTGCCCACCTACATTTATATATTTATGTATGTTAGCTAGGTACCTGCCCACCTAGGTTTTTACCTAGGTACCTGCCCACCTACATTTATATATTTATGTATGTTAGCTAGGTACCTGCCCACCTACATTTATATATTTATGTATGTTAGCTAGGTACCTGCCCACCTACATTTATATATTTATGTATATTAGCTAGGTACCTGCCCACCTACGTTTTTAAAATACTGTAATATTATGTAGCATCCAGCTTCATTAAGAGAAATTTGCAGGTTTTCCTTCCGCACTGATCAAATTATAATTATTTGTTCTCGACAGTAATCACTAATCAGTAGGTTCAGACATTTGTAGAAATAAGAAATATCATTTTGAAGAAATGATCAATTGATTATTTAGCAGATTTAAACAATAATCATTTAAATTGGACCACTAGACTTAAATCTTCAAAAGATATCTACAAAAATTATAGAATGAAAGAAAAATGAATATGTATCAATGATCTCCTGTGTTATTAGTGCCATGAAAAGACTGAAATAGGCTAAGACAATTATACAACTGTTACTAAGATTTGATGATTATTATATTGGAAACAATCCAAGGATATTACCAGTAATTGCTACTGAAATACATATAATATACTTCTCTCAACCAAGTATCCAATCTTTCCAACATAGTCAATGTATATTATTTATTCAAATAGATTTCCATGCCTAATATTTTTTTTGATGGCTTGTGGAAAGAGGCCCATTCAATAGATATTGTAAAAATAGTGTGGATTTATTTCAGTTTAGCTGAGGACCATAGATCTATCGCAGTGTGTAGGTGTTAGAGAATATATTCCATTTCAATAGTACAATATTTCTCTGCCTCGTCCTGTTATTAAATTATACATTCCTTTCACTAATATTTCCTAGTTAATAATATAGAAACATAAAAAGCATCTCTCTAAACAGAATCTTACATAATATATGAATTATTCTTGTAAATCAAAACAAAGTATTCTCAAGTACCTAACTACTAGATTGATTCAATCTATCTACAGATATCTATTATAATTTTCGTAATTTATTGACCAATTTAGTTTTTAGAAATCTCAAGTAATTTTACTTGAAAACGTGAAATTATGACTTAAATGTTTGGTTCTCCCTTTTGTGCCAATTTGTGTATATTGGGTAAACATAATGTGTTCAATTTAATGTATTGAAAGGTTCAGTATTATTTAACAGTTTTTGTTATAATCTTTAATATGCTTATTATAATATATGTTAAATTTAAAAGATAACTGAATAAGACTAAGTGCATTGTCTTACATATTTTTATCAAGGTTGATAATAATCACGATTTTTTTTTTAAATCATAAAATCAGATTTATTTAATTTAAATCGAATTTATTTGATTTAAATCGGATTTATTTGATTTAAATCAGATTTTTTTTATTATTTTGATATTTCGTCTATTTTAACTCGGAAGTCAGTTAAAAAAACCAATGTTGTTGTTCATTTTAATTATTAATTTATAAATTTCAAAATCAATATACCAGTCTTTCCAAAAGTCCCTATTTTTATTTAAAATTTTACTGCACACAAACATTTTTGAACATTATAACATAAAAAAATAAACATAACAAAAAAGCACATAAGGTACGAGTTTTCCTTTTAAAGAAATTCCTTCCCACCCACCTGCAACAGGAAATGTACTTGGAGATATATTTTTTTTAAAACTAGCAATAGTATTTGCTTATTCAATAAAAAATCAACAACTAAGAAAATTAAAGACTTTAAAAGTAAAAATATTCAATGAAATTAAACCATTTGGTTATCTTGTGTATATTGATTTTGTGATTTATCCAAATTTAGTCTTTTCAAAAGGAAGACTAATTTGCCTTCCTTCTCATTGCCTAATCTATTTTTTATTTTACTGTACACCAAATTGAATGCCAAAAATATTCTTTCGATCCCAGCAGAAGAAGCAACTGCACTTGCTTGATTATTTCCAATTCTTCTTGAGTTATTCATTTTTTCATATTATTTATTGCTAACCATAAACCAGTAGGTCTGCTTTTCTGTATAACTTGTTTAATAAACCAATACTCCAGTAAAAGGCTCAATTTTGGCATGCAAACGAATAATACCATTCATCAAACTAACACGTGCACACACATGCAGTCCTATTACTATTATATTACTTATACCCAGTTATAGTATTGCACGTGTGTGCGCGTCATAGTTTAAGGTGGGGAAAGTCCCTTGGCACTTTAGGCGGGTGATTTGGTTGCAGTAAAAAAGTTGTGGTTTAAATCATTGATTTTTTTTTTTAAATCACCTGAAATCTTTAAATCATCTCAACCCTGATTTTTATTAGCCTGATAATTTTATTTAACATAGTGGCATGTGTTTATGATCTTGTGATTTTTGCATAGTTCTCTTATTTTTTGCATAGTTATTGTGTAATGCCCATGTCCCTAGCGGTACGTGTTATGTGTATATAAACTTTTCTTAATATGCAGATATCAGAAAGTGTGCCGCATCCCCTATTATTCTATAAATCTTTGGAATGATATATCATTGAAGATTTAGTTTGTTGTTATTTATTTTACATGTTTCTGGTTTTACAATAATTCATTTTTTTGTTGGTTCATCACCAGAGTTCAGAACTTGACTTAAGTGCACTTGAGTAATCTTAAAGTTAAAATTGTCTAGGGGGGGGGGTGGCTAGAGAATTTCAGAAATAGGCTATTTTCGGTCTATAAAAAGACCGTCAGGCACAAAATTCGCCCCGTTTCGGGACATTCCACAGGGAGCCATAGAGCTACGAAAATATAAATAACACCATATTCAATATTTTTGTGATAATATCCTTTGTAATTTTTTTTTCACTGTCGGGTGTCACCTCCCGTCGGGTGTAGTGTCATCCCTCCGTCGGGTGCCACCCGGGGCGGTGCCACCCGGAGCGGTCCGCCCCCCCTCGCTACGCTACTGTGTACAGGGTGTTAAGGGATTTACTTGACTTACTTTAACCAGTGATTCCTGACCTTATTTGGAGTAAAAACGTAAATGAAATTTTGATCTCCGGTGACTTTTTCAATGACTTTTTTTTTCGAAATGTTTTTCTTCAAAGTCTTCAAAGTCATCACTCAACCGAGTGACCGTCTAACCTCTTACCCCACCCCGAACTATCCAACAACTACTATTTTTTAATGTTTTTGTAGAAAAAAAATCAAACAAGGTATCAGGAAGAAGGATGAAGGAAGAAACTACATGGATGGGGAGGAACTATGAAAGGATAGATATGAAATAAACATTGCTCAACCCATCTCATTCCGGCCCAACCTGCTTTCCAATATTGGATCATTAGGTTGCCGTGTATACCGGCTGATTAAACTCCAACTTCCCACCCATCCTTTGAGCACGTGTTCCAATCCTAACAAATCAGTGTCCCGTAGTGTACCAGTCTCACCGAGACAGGAATGCTCCTGCCTGGGGTGGTACAATCGTATTGTATCGAATTGTATCGTTTTTGTAGAAAAAAAATCAAAAATGTCACCGGAGACCAAAATTTCATTTATATTTTTTACTCCAAAAAATGTCAGGAATCACTGGTTAGAGTAAGTCATTATGTCCCTTAACACCTTGTTTGTGACTTAATTCTGCATTCAGGTGTGATGAATTGATTACTTATCCAATTAACAATATTTTGATAACTTTGATCATTTTTAAAATAACATTTTATGATTTGTTAACACTGAACAACCAAGAAAGATGACCAATTGATACATAATGTAGGTATCAGCTATTTAAAACTTCCTGAATAAGGAATAGTCCTTAACCTAAAATTAACGACTTTTTCGTTAACTGTGATTCCAGCTCTCGCGAATGACTGCGAACATGTTGATTTTTAAGGTTAAGGATAATTCTTTATCCTTAGTAGATTAGTCAAGATGTGTGATTAGTCAATTCCAATTAGTCAAAATGTGAGTTAGTTAGTTTAAGTTTCAATCATTGAAGGCAACAATAGCTTCTCTCAAATGCAAATTTGAAACAGAAAAATCAGAAAAGATTCGGTCGCATCTAGGAATTGAACCCACGTGCGTTAAGAAAATGAAGATACTGTTGATAGTTCTCAGTTAAAGTATGATGCAGTTAAATATGACCAAAGACGATAGGGTTGAATTAGCTCAGTGGTCAGAGCAGAGCCTCGGCAAGGCTAAGGTCCTGAGTTCAATTCCTAGATGCGACCGAACCTTTTTTCTGATTTTCCTGTTTCAAATTTTCATTTGAGAATCGCTAATAAAGTCTTCAATAATTAAATATTACAATTTGAGATTTTACTCTTTAAGTTATTCCAAAAATAAATAAAAAAATATGTTTATTTTCATTTGGGATATTAATTAACGTGATTCATGTTTCGCTCCAAACCCAATTTATATTATATTTGTCAGTATTCAATGGGAAGAAATTGTGTTTCCTGTTGTTTCTCTTAAAACTATAAGGGACCAAAAAACATGGATAATGGTTATGAATATTGAATTCCACTCCAAAAGTATTTCTAAATTCGCTTACATATTTTGTATAACATCAAAGATAAAGAAGTTTGCTGTTTCTTATATTATGTTACTCATAAATTATACATGGTACATAACTCACAAACAATAATGACACCATT
Source organism: Limnephilus marmoratus (assembly GCA_917880885.1). NCBI lineage: Eukaryota > Metazoa > Arthropoda > Insecta > Trichoptera > Limnephilidae > Limnephilus > Limnephilus marmoratus. The sequence continues at coordinate 20,421,960 of OU862906.1, forward strand.
CTAGTCTTATTTAATATATATATGAGGGTCATCTAGAAAGTAGTACCCGTTTACGCCATGCGGAGCGCTGGCGAATAGCCCCAGCGCCGAACAGACGACTCGTCCATAACATTGTCTCCATACACCTCCTTCAATTGCCTATGAATATCGCAATGTCGCACATTTCTTGCTTTGAAAAATTTAATCACAGCTCTAACTTCACAACCGGCGGCGTTCTCTATTTTCTTAAACATTATAAACACTCACAGAAAAAACACAATCAATACTAGCTGCACACAGACAGCTGAAATACAAGTTAACGTGTTAGTACTTGTCCAGCGGCTACTCTATTCCGCGCGGCGTAAACGGGAACTGCTTTCCTGATGACCCTCGTATGTACATCGTATTCCCTCTTATATTAAAGCACAAGCTTATTTTGACAATAATTGTTCTCATTATTTTCTGATTGCAGGTAACATTTTCCTTATAATATATTGAATTTACATTCGTCATGTGGGTAACCCCACAACTAATGTGAAACTCTCCATAATCTTATGTATTTGTTGTTTAATGTGTTATCTTGTTATAAATTTGAATTTGTTAAGTTTAGCAAAGTTTATGTTCTTTCCATAAAAACTTGTATGTACCAAATATTTATCTTAAGTTATGTATTGTGACCTTATCAATGTCTTCATTTATTTAAGTATCATACCAAATCTCGAATTATAAAATTATACTGATTACCTACTTCAAAATAATACATGTGCTTAATTTACAGTATTGTATTAGAATGAAATGTATAGTTTTGACTGTTCGAAGTACAGTCAAATAGGCACAATTATGACTGTGTTAATAATCTCACATTAATGTTTTGTTTTATGAAGACATACATTTCTTAAATAGTGTATGTTTGTGTAGTACTGTATTACGTTTTGAATTCTACATTTAATGTAATGCAGCTACATAATAGGCCACTTGCATCAAATTTTTTAAAAAAAAATTCCGGTTTAGGCAAATATTCTAAGACATTCTGTATTTTTATTTTTTTTTTAATTGTATTTTTGAAACCCTGGGGATTTTTTGAAAATTTCAATCCGATAAATCAGACCATTTTTTATAAACCGGAAAGACGGGACATAATTTTATAGGTGTGAAAAAACGATAATTACATAGCCGAAAATCATTGAAAAAAAAAATAACGTTTTCCACACGAATGGCACAGGAGAATAACGAGGCATACCAAAAATATTACATCTCATAAATATTTTTTTTCTTTGATCCATCTTATTGACCATAAATCATTATAATAAACAGCGTCTATATTACTAAATTCAATGTAATATACTTGAACTTGTAAATTATAATAATAATAAGAATATTATAAAATTTAATTTTGTTAAAATCAGCACCGTAATCATTATACCTCTAAAACACGTACCGACATCATCTGCACGTTCTGAAGAGAACCCCGTAGATCATTAAAAGTACGGGGTTCTCTTCAGAACATCTGTCAAAAAGTGAAACCAAATGATAAGTTCGCAGAGAACAAACAATAAATCTAGTGAACGAATTCAAAAATTCGCCTGAAATCAAAGTGATGCCATATAAAAAAATAAATCAGTGTGGAATTTTATAAAATTAATAGGAACATTTTCGGCGAAGGGACATTTTCATGTAGTGACGTCACGAGCCCAAATAATGGATTTATTTATTTAAAAATAAAAAAAACTGTACATTTCTAAAAATTTTTACTAACATTTTCGTAATCTTAGTAAAAAAACTCTATCCACACGATTTTTTCCAAGTCGTTATGAAGTCCATGCAAGTGGCCTATTACCATGCACAATATTGACTAACTCTAATATGATATTTAAATATACTTCTTTCTGAAGTATGAATGTTCTTTCTCTGGCACTCTAATGTTTTTATCTCGCACTATTTAAATTATCTTCTATGTATTTGATGGTACTACTTTGCCCAGTTCTTTGACGTGAATGTTGATTAATATGTCCGATTATTATGGATTAATCCAGTATTTTTATGTCTTGAATGATTCTTCTAATTCTTCTCTTTTTCATAATATGTGTGTCTTAGTATAGTTTCCTTATTATTACAAATTAGCCTAACTGAAAAATCATGTATTAAACATTACTCAATTTATCTACTAATGGAATTATTAATAAGCTAATCTATTCATAATTTGGGGAGATACAAAAAACTATAATATTGTTGCACTAATCATTGCTTGCAGTGTATATTGTTTAAATTAATATGTACTTATTAACATTTTCATTATCTGAAATCTAAGAAAACTCCTAAACATTGTTACCAAAAGATATTTACTTATATTGTTTGTTAAGTTTAAAGTTATGAGTACTAAAATCTGATTAAGCTCTTCTACTTAAGGTATTTAAAATATATTTAAAGAATTCATAATCTGCACTTTCATAGATGGCGCAGGTTTAATTATTTTAGATTAAAACACTTTTTGTAAGGATGCTTTAAAATATTAAGATGAATTAATTGTTTGCGTCCATACATATTCAATATGAATATTAATAAATAGTTTTGTAAAAACAACAATTTTATAAACAACCTCAAATCTTTCAAGAAATGCTAACCAATACAATTTTGTATTGAGTCACTGATACAATATTGTATTTGTTAGCCTTTCTTGTAATATTTGAATTTGTTTATGGACAAAACTATTTATTCATATTTCTTATGTAAGGGTGCAAACAATCAACTCTTACTAATACTTTGAAGCATTACTTACAATGGTGTTTTTTCCTAAAATAATTAAACTATCGCCATCTGTGAAAGTGAAGATTTTGAATTCTTTTTAATATCACCCAAAATTGTTGATATTTTTTTTTAGAAAAAGTATAAGTTAATATATATCCAATATGAAGTCAATTGTATGTTATGAATGACTATTGTCATCCTTAATTTCCATTATATGTTGAAGTTATACTAAAATTACACTGTTGTTTCAATTCCTTTTTGTCTTTATTCTGTCTTGGTTTCCCTTTTACAATCCAATATCATTCATTAACTTTCATTCTGTCAAATATATGATTTGCTCAACGGAGAAGCTAGTTACTCGTATTTTTGTTACTACTTATTATATTTAAGATAGTAACTATGTACTTATAAATAAATCAACGTGAAGCAATCTGGTTTTCATAAGACTGGGTTTCTAATTTTAAAGCGATCATTAAAATCTGAGTTACAGCTTTTCCGTTGCGGTGGATGATATTTCAATTGCTCTATTTCTGTCTTAGCACTAATTTGAGAAATGTGAGTACCAAATTTCTTATGAGTGTATGTTGTTGGTTATTCTGTTGGAATCGTATTAGTAATGATGTTTTTTTTTCTTCTTCTTGTAGGGCAGACTACTGGAAATCTAATGAAAGAAAATATTGCGACTTCTGCAAGTGCTGGATTGCTGAAAATAAAATCGTAAGTCCGTCGCCATCTTAACCCTAGAAAGATAATCTACATCTTAGAGACTTAAGCAAAACACAAGAATTGCTGTCTTTTTTTATTTCGCAACGTAGCGCGCTGTCTATCTCAGTTAGCTCAGTTACCGAGCAGAGCTTGCGTGGGGCGGCTCTGTTACCACGGTAAGTACAATAATTATGGAGAAATACTTTTTTTTTTAAAGAATGAAAAATATTCCCGAGTTATGAATAATAATAATACAGTCTTGTTGTTAAATAGAATCACTTCGTTTAACATCAATGAAGCACAATTCAGATGACAAGCTTTGTTGTTGTTAAGGCCCCTTTACACACTACGATTAATCGTAACAATTGATTGAACGAATTATCGCTCCAACAAATGGAAAGAGTAGAGCACTGTTTACACGCTACGATAAATTGTAACGATTTCTTGTCAAATGTCACTTACTTACCGCTATCGATCCCAAGAAAGCTTTAACCATGGAGGAGTAGTGTTGCTGTCTCTGTACATCGGTTGTTTAGTGAGAAAGGTGAAGAAGTTGCGAAAACCAAGAACACAGTGGAGCCTGGAGGCCGGGAGTGGTTGCTAAAGAGAAAGGATTTCTCTCATGTAAAATTGTTGAAAGAATTACAAAATGGCGAAAATATTTGAGAATGGACGAAGAGACCTATGTTGAGCTGCTAAGTTTAGTTTCTCCGTTTATTGTGAAATATGATACTGTTATGAGGAAAGCGGTACCTTCCCACGAAAGACTCTCAGCCACCTTACGATTCCTTGCCACTGGAAGAAGTTTGAAGGACATGGAATAATCAACTGCCATTTCTAGACCAGCTCTCAGCAAAATAGTCCACATCGTTACGATTTCCAGAAATTGATGCCGCGGCCGGCCGGCTTCAACCATCCACTCCAACTCCAATCCCAATAAATCGCTACAATCTCCCGTTTACACACATCGATAAATTGTAACAATCTGATCGTTACGATAAATTGCTACAACTTATCGCGGCGTGTAAAGGGGCCTCTAGTATTATTGTGCTTCATTGATGTATAAATTGCTTAAATCTGTTTGAATCTTAATACTTTATCTCTTTTAAAACACTTCCAAATTTTAATTTTGTAATGTTTTAAAAATGAATAAATTGAATTGAATAACCCGACAATATTTGAAAATCTCCTACTACCACCACAGTAAGCCGAAAATGTTGCTTGAGTCGTGATGTAGGACTTGGCCACACACCTTACGTCCAAAAGACGTATGATTACCTTTTGTGTAACAGACTTGTTCGTATGAATGTGATTTATAGAAATAAAAACAAAAATATGTATTTTTATGTTTAATGACTGGTTAACATTAAAACTTTCATAACATATAAAAATATTACGATTTGGACATAAAATAAAACATTATTTTTCATTTTAAAAAAGACTTAATATTTTGTAGTGATTTGTAAGAGGTTTACACAATTTTGTTATTTTTTAATTACAATATGTATTTTTAATAATTTGTTTTTTTGGTTTTATTTAAAGTACAAAACCCTAAACTAATTATTCAACTACCTTTAAACTGTGTAAGTATGATAATATGTCAAATATACACGGTGTCCGGAAACTCGTAGTACAAGCGGGAAACTGGTAAATCTACATCACATTCGGAGACGATTTGTGATATAACTTTTTTGTTTTGAGCTTTCGTTTTCGAGTAAATCGGGACCGAAGTTGGAATTTTTTTGGTTAAATTTGAGAAAAATTTTCACTAGGGGGTTGATTTCAGCTGTGTAATGTCTTATAAAATGCATCAAAGGGTAAACCGGGCTCAAAATTTTTTTTAACCCTTTAGTTGCCGAAAAAATTAAAAAATAGAAAAAAAAAAATATTAAAATCGAAATGCTCAGATCGAAAAAAATAAGTTGTTTGGGTTCTCTACGTGATGTAGATTCACCAGTTTCCCGCTTGTACTACGAGTTTCCGGACACGTTGTATACAACTTCAGTATGTCTCTAGGACCTTTTGTGTAACTTTCAGACTTGTTTGTATAAATGTTATTTAGCGAAGTAATAAAAATAAAAAATATTTTAAAGTGTAACAACTGATTAGCATTTAAACTTTCATAGTATATAAAAAAAATGAGTAACAGCCGTTGTGTCCAACCTATGCTCAGCCGAGATCTCCGCTCAGCCCTGCTCAAATGCCCAAATACGCTGTGTCGAAACACAATGATCGTCCCACCACACTCAAATGTAAGGAAGCTAGCCGGGTGGATTAAAGTTGCTAAGGAAGACCTACTTATAAAAACTGACAACAGAGCGAACAAAAATCCGCGAAAACAATCGAGCTGTCAATGTCAATTAATCGTAATTATCTGTCTTCAGTTCACTCTTTTGTCGGCTTTTTTATTTGGTTTTTCAATTTGAAATATAAATCCTATATTGAATATAGTGATTATGGTTGAATGGGCAGATATGCTTGACGATAATATTGGATTATATAGGCGGCGGCAAGATGCCGATATAAATTTTATGGAAGTATTAAATGACGGCGATTTTTATAACCGCTTTAGGATGACAAAAGCGTGTTTTTTTATATGTTTTGAGCCAAGTAGAAGATAATTTAACTTACGCAAGCGAAAGGTAAAGTTTTGACTTATTCGAGTGTCATTTTTGTAATAATATGTGGAATATAATTAGCACTTGTCGAGGCCAATGTCATTCCAAGCAGCTTCTTTTGATTTTACAAGCGTAGCGTAGTTTGGGCCACCTGTCGCTTTCGACAAAATGACCTGCGACGAGGTAACTAGGTCTACAAGTCTCATTTTTTCGTTTGGCGTAAAATTTTTCGAACGCTTCGCCTTGTCCATTTTGAATACAAAATTTCAACTGATTCTAATGTCAAACTTCAAACGCACGTAAACAAAAAAGTAAGTCAATTAACACCTTATTTTTAACATATTAAATACGTTTGTTTTAAAAATGTAAAATGTCGGTTTATGTATTACACTATTTAAAATAAAATATCTGTATTAATAATAAATAAAATTAATTGACGTTTCGGTATTAATTTAACATGTAAAGTTGCTAACTTGACGTCATTTTTTGGTGTACGAAAGCAAATGGGGCTACACACCGAGCGCTACGATCAAGTTGTTGGACACAGCTAAAATGGAGCATTTTTCTAACATACCTTAGCTTAGCGGCGCAAGGCGCTAGGCTCAGCTTCACTCGGATTAATCATCCGAAAATGTTGGACACAACGGCTGTTAGTCTTTTTTTATTTCTTTTTATTAGCAAAATTTTTGTGGTACATGAAGATAGGTACATAATACATTAACTAACTAACTAACTAACCATCACACCGTTTCAGAGAGGCAGAGAGGACGGACCGCCAAACAACTCGGTCTTGGCACACACTCTTTGCCTCACTCACATTCATACATTCTCTTCTATTATTCTGACTTTTGACATGGCCCGACTCAAGTATCTGATTCACTTGATCGTGCCATGTCTTTCTCTGGTGTCCCCGACTTCTTCCACCATTCACATTCGCGTTGTATATTCTTCTTACACTACTTTCTTCGTTCATTCGCTCTACATACATACATAATAACATAAAATATAAGAGAGTAACAAAAAAAGATCCCACAAAGGGTATTATATTATGTGGATACTAAATAGTGGTGGTTATTACATATTTAAACAGTGGTGTATACAGGGTGTTAAGGGACGTACTTGACTTACTTTAACCAGTGATTCCTGACATTATTTGGAGTAAAAAATGTAAATGAAATTTTGGTCTCCGGTGACATTTTTAATGTTTTTTTTTCTACAAAAACATAAAAAAATGGTAGTTGTTGAACAATTGGAGGCGGGGTAAGGGGTTCGTCGGATACCCGGCTGAGTGACCAGTGACGACATACGGAAGATTTTTTTTTTGTTTGATTTTGAAGAAAAAAAGTTTGAAAAAAAAAAAAAGTCGTCAAAAAAAGTCACCGGAGACCAAAATTTCATTTACATTTTTTACTCCAAATAATGTCAGGAATCACTGGTTAAAGTAAGTAAAGTACGTCCCTTAACACCCTGTATATAGAGAACAATATGATTGATTTTACAAGAAATGAAACATTATTTTTCATTTAAAAAAAAACTTAATATTTTGTAGTTGATTGGTAAGAGGTTTACAGAATTTTATTATTTTTTTAATTACAATATATTTTTTATAATTTTTTTGGTTTTATTTAAAGTACAAAACCCTAAACTAATTATTCAACTACCTTTAAACTGTAATATATACTTTTAAACTTCAGTACGTCTCTAGGACCTTTTGTGTAACTTTCAGACTTGTTTGTATAAATGTTATATACAAACAAGTCTATAAATAAAAAAAAATTTAAAATATTTTTAATTTTAACGACTGATTAGTATTTAAACTTTCATAGCATGTATAACCATTTATTGGATAACCAACACAACCGCTATAAGTCACCCCAAGTGGTTCGCTATGTTTGGTGACTTAGCAGGGGTGCCCGGGTTCAAGGGGTTAGAGGTTTGTCCAGGTATTGGCGGATGTGTCTGCGGCGTGGCAGGCCGGATTGATGGAGACTGGTTGAGGGAGGCCTTTTGACCTTTCCAGCCGGACTCTCTCGACCCATCGCCGTGCACCGCAGTTGGAGGGATGCTTTCATACGCCATGAACACACTGACCCCCAGATTCCTACCCATCCATCGTACCTTTTTCCTTCCCAGAACTTCCTATCCTTCCCTTCCTTAAAAAGACCCTCCACACAGCAGTCCCTAAGATGACATTGACCCTGAGAGAAATTTATTTCCCCTATGTAGAGCTAATGTAAAAAATAAAGGTACGACACGAAGCACGATGACGATCAGACGGGCAGTCACAGGGGGCATTGATTGAGCAGGTTCGCTCGCGCACAAGTGACATCATTATTCACGTGGCCCCCCAAAAAAATTTACATATTCTAAAGACACGCCACCAAAACTAATTGCTGACCCCTGATGTAGCGTTTTATTTTATGATTACTTAAAACTGACCAAATAATTCATTTTTCATTACACAATTTCATTTTTCAGTCCGTTTCATTACACGAGGGAGGTAAAAGACACAAGGAAAATGTCGCGAAAAGAATCACGGAAATTAACAAGAAGAGCACCAAAGATCAAAAAATACAGATCAAAATTGAAGAGGAAATGAATAAGATGGAGAAGAATGCCATGGTGGCTTATCTCAAAGACATTGAAAACAATGCAGACTTAACATCTCAGGTAATGTATTCTTCATTTTATTAAAGAGACTAAACACAAGGCACTCAAAATCATTTACATATCTACTGCTCCATATTAATCATACAACTTGAATGCTTATCTTTGTTAACTTGACTCAATTGATCCTCACATTGTTCTTCTTAACACTTCAGCTAAAGTGATTATCCATTAGTAAAAGTGGATGCTCAAGTTGTTGATTGTTGACCTAGAAATTCTGACTATAGATAGATGTATGAGAGAGCGAACAAGTTGTCAACACCCGGGTTTCGCCACCCGCTCTCTCGACTCAGGTAGTAGAAAGTAGCTGGGTGAAGCGTAAGTGCGAACTGCGACACATTCAGTCAACACACACGTGCGTGACGTTAATAAATAACAATACATAATATACATATTTATTAAAACAATTTGAAAAAATTCTCCACAATTTATTTTTTACCGTTACCGGTCTATGCTCAGCCTATTATAGTCATCTTTAGACGATTATTCAATATTCATTAGGTTTAAAAATATAACATTAAACAAAATCTGTGTACATTAAGGTGGCCCAAAAATTTTTTTTTTTTTATTATTTTTCATTTGGCCACCCCGTGAATTTGTTACACGTATTCATGGAAATAACATAGTAAAATTTCAGCGAGATAGCTCAAGTTGAAAGGGGTGCTCAATCGAGGGTAGTTTTTGATTTTTTTGTGTAAAATGCTTAATTTTTACTTTTTGCCACAGGCCAGTTTCATGTGTTAAACCTTTAAATAAATATTAAAATAAACTACTGAAGAGTTTTGTAGACAAATTTGAATAGTATTTGATACTTATTTAGTAGACTGTGAAGTGAATCAGTGTAGTAAAATGTGTTCATCTACTCGAAAAAAATATGAAATTTTTCTACTTCGGGTTCGAGATATTGAACCATTGATGAGGTTTAACCAACTTCCTACTCCTCGGCAAGTTTTACTCCGTTATCACTACATATTAAATGATTCCAAAAATGTGAAAGATTCCCCGAATGTACTTATTCAAGAACTTATAAAAGTATGGAGTAAATCTAGTATTCCGACCAGACAACAAAATCACTGCATTGAAAAACTCATTAAGTTTCTTAAGAACTGGCTGCTATTGATGAAAAATAGAGGAAGAAATTCTGAAGCACAAAGAAAAGGAGAGTATTTGTTTAAAAAAGAACTAGACAAACTTTTTGATATTGCCCATGCAAGCGCTTTGAATTTGATAAAAATTGCGGAAGACAGAGCGTTTCTCATCGATCAAAGATGAGAATGTACGATGATTATGACCTCAGTCGACAAGAAACTAGAAAAGGTCAAAGAAAGTTCTCTAAAACGGAAACAAAGATCTGAAGAATTAAAAGAAATGGCTGCTAAAACTAATGCTTCATCTTCGGTGGTGTCGAGACAAGAGTTAGAACTTGAGTGCAGCTTCAGTAGCACTTCTAGTAATGCTAGCATATTAGAGGATAAGTTCAAAGATGAGTTTGTTGTGCGTTGAGCTGTCTACAAGTGACATATTTACACAATACGTTACCAGTGCGCTTGATCGTAACAAGATTTAAACTAATCAAGAGAGAAGAAAAACAAATTGTTCGATTTGTTAGTTATCATCTACACCAAAGTTTGAATCGAAGCGTCTTTGGCAGCAGATGCACCAGTAAATGACTTAATACTTTGGAATAGCTTAAAATTGTACAAAGCCATTGATTCCGAAATCAGTATAGCAGCTAGGGGTGTCTTAGAGCGTCACTTATGGTATTTGTCAGATGAACTAGTCACATTTACCTTGTTTTCTGAGAAGCTGTCTGATGCTGAGAAACAGGCCATTGTTCAAAAAATAAATTCTGATGACGATAATCGTTCAGTACGAGATGATTCTGCTAAGCTTGCCTCAGAGGTTACATTAGAAGCTTTTGCAACACAAAGAATGTTGAAAACGCTCTAAGTTCTTGATATCAAGGACTCTTTCTTGCAATTACGTCCTGAGACTTGGAAAAACAATATTGATTACCTTCAAGGCAAAAGCTGAGTCAAAAATTTGTGCGTTGTTAATGATACAGCGGAGAGAGGTATTAAACTATTTGAAGATTAAACGATACTCACTAAGAATGAGGAAGAAAAGCAATTTTTACTTCACATCGTTGAACAAAACAGAAAAATCGTTTCTACTGAAACATTCAAAAAGGAGTTAACAAACATAGTTTTGAAAGATTGCGACTAATATTATGTTAATTATTGCTTTGTTACCAAATTTTGTTCAAATTTAAATACGTTTTATACTTATTTGGCTAAAATACTTGTAATATTAATAAACCTTAAATTAGGTGTTTTACTTAAAATCCAGAATTTTTGTCAGAAACTTCTAATTCGATGAGCACCCCTCTGTATATAAGATAGGGGCTGAAATTTTTTACACATAATAGGAATGGTAGGTATAACAAATTAAATGGGTGGCTACATCTATATTTGAAAAAAAAAATTACTATAGGCCTGGGGAGGAATGCAGATCCTGCCAATGTCTGGAAATTAAATAAAAAGGCACTTTCTAGGTGAGAAAAGTGTAGAGAAGCTGAATAAAACAAAAATTAAGGCGCGCTCGGCAAAATTGAGGGAGATACAGCCGTTCAAAGTAGGTATAAATAAAATTTCACTTCGCGAACCGATACTGTCAGTCCGCCCGCCATTTTAAAAGACGTATAAATCTGTAAACTAAATACTATCTTAAAGTTGGTATCACTCGTAATCGTCTTAAAGAAAATGCCCCTTTATAACGCCTACTCTTGTCAAGGCAAGAAAAACATCCCGGTTTTCAAGTAGTTCAGCGGCTACGCTAGGTTTGTGTAACATGGTTTGTGATTCAAAAGAAAGTGCCCCTTTATAACGCCTACTCGCGTCAAGGCAAGAAAAACATCCCAGTTTTCGAGTAGTTCAGCGGCTACGCTAGGTTTGTGTAACATGGTTTGTGATTCTGGCGTACAATCTCACAAGACGAAAGCTAATTTTAATTTTACGTAATCGAAATTTAGAATGAAATATTTTCCACTGTGCATATTAACCGTTGCCAGCGATCTCCAAAAATTACCATTATTAATTCTGTTTTTCATAATTACGCGCCTTATTCTGTATCCCACGAAGTCAGCTACAATCGTATCTAGCTTCGTTTGTATCAGGTCTGGGATACCAACATAATAGTGACATAATGGCGTAGTATCGGTTCACGAAGTGACATTTTATTTATACTTTGAACGGCTGTATCTCCCTCAATTTTGCCGAGCGCACCTTAATTTCTTTTTTATTCAACTTCTCCACACTTTTCTCATCTAGAAAGTGCCTTTTTATTAAATTCCCAGACATTGGCAGGATCTGCATTTTAGCCTAGGCCTGGACCACCTTAACCCATTCATGACGAAGGTTCCATATGGAACTCGAAAAAGTATTGGCATTCATTTAGACACATCATGCCGATATGTTGAAATAGCAGTGTCAAATACAGTTTAATATAGTCTACAGGCATGTATGAACATGTTTGTTTTGGTTGCGTTCAGTTCGTTTGTGTGTGTCGACGTGGACAGACGTGTCTTTATTGAGTTAGAAAAAAAGTGCAAGTTTTTCAAAATTTCAAAACAAGTGAAGTAAGTAATCCATTAAATTTATATAGTAGATTTGATTTTTTTCTCCAAAACTGAATACGATTTGTAGAGAATGAAATTCTCTGCCTATTTACAAACATTTAGTTAAAAAATAATCATTATTATATTAAAATGAGTACTGTGAATTAAAGGTTTTGATATTTGGTTCCATATGGATCTTTCGGCAGATCTCACTATACATAAAATGTAATTTTTCAAAGATTTCATTGGACCATTCAAAAACTAGGGGCCTTTGGGAAAATTAGGAGTGCTGAGGCCACCTCTCTGAACTTTTTTCAGGGGGCCTTCAGGAGAAACTAGGAGGAGAAGCCGTAGAGAGGAGAGCTGAGGTCAACTCCATGACCTCTCCTCTTGTGGGTTCTTCAGGGAACCAAGGGGAAGTGCACTCTTCCGGCGTGGGGCCTTCGGGGAGCCAAGGAGGAGTAAAGTGGAGAGATCCCATGTGGGGCCTTCAGGAAACCACGTAGGAGTGAAGAGGAGAAATGAGGCCACCTGGTGAAGGGGAAGTGAGCTCTTCCCTGGTGGGGCCTTTAGGAAACCACGGAGGAGTGAAGATGAAGTCCTCTTCCCTCCTGGGGTCCTCGGGGAACCAAGGTGGAGTGGACTCTTCCCTTGTAAGGCCTTTAAGGAACCAAAGAGAGGAGAACTCTCCACTGTGGAGTCTTTGGGGAACTTAGGAGTGGAGAGGAGAGATAAAGCTTTCTTCCCTCGTGGGAATAAATTTCCAACTAGTTATTTGCCGAAAGTGCCATATGGAACTCACCCTTCTCTAGCTTCCTGGAGGGTGAAGAAGCCATTTTTTTAAATTCTGAGAAAAATGTTCGTTTTCTACCTCCAAAACCAACCCCCCTGTGAAATTTCAGCACGAAATTCGAGAAAAAAATAGTTCGTCATGAATGGGTTAATGTACATACACGGATAAGAATTTTTATATTGGGTAAAGTTCGGTTTAGGGGCGGCGTTCCTAGATAATAAAACTAGTTATTTTTATACTAACTATGGGCCGGAAAATCCAAATCTGAAAATCCAAATCTGATATGCTTGGTGTAACCCTAAGTGACCAGCTCAGGTATGGGGGCTCCATTGAAGCCAGAGTAAAGCTAGCCTCCCAAAAACTGGGCGTACTGTACAGGGCCCGCAGATACTTTAATAGTACACAACTGCTAACCTTGTACAAATCACAAGTACGCCCCACGGTTGAATTTGGCAGCCATCTCTGGTCTGGAGCTCCAAAATACCTGAAAAATACCCTCGACTCTGTGCAGAAACGGGCGGTCCGTTTGATAGATTCTCCCATCTTAACAGACGGATTGCAATCTTTAGAGCACAGGCGTCGGGTGGGAATGCTATCCTTGTTCTACCGGTATTACAATGGAAGATGCTCCGAGGAACTAGCATCATTGATCCCTTCGGCACCGGTGCATAGTCGGGAAACACGCCAAACGCGTGCCCAACATTTGTACACGGTTGACATTTGTCACATGAGAACGGGTCGTTTCTTCGACTCGTTCTTGTGTTCAACAGCTCGGCTGTGGAATGATTTGCCGGCCTCTGTGTTTCCTCCTTCCTACAACATGGGTCTCTTCAAGACCAATGTTCATTCCTTCCTCTCCTCAAAAAGACCCTCCACACAGCATCCCAGATGACATAGGCCCTGAGGGAAATTATTTTCCTCAGGGCCTCCTGTGTGGAGTTAATGTAAAAAAAATAAATAAAATAAAATAAAATTAGGCGTCGGCAAGCAATATTAACTGAATTACACGACTTTAAAATTTTCTATACACACAAAGGAAAACAAGCCATTTTGAATGCATTGACACTACAAGTCATCGAAAAACAAGAACTATGTTACACCACATAAAATTAAGTGTTGCCATTAAGCAATAATATCAATAACTAATTTAAGTAATTATTTTTTATACATTTTACTCACTTTTGTATCACAAACCATGTTACATAAACCTAGCGTAGCCGCTAAACTATTTGAAAACTGGGATGTTTTCTTGCCTTGACGCGAGTAGGCGCTATGAAGGGGGCACTTTCTTTTCTATCACAAACCATGTTACACAAACCCAGCGTCGCCGCTAAACTACTTGAAAACTGGGATGTTTTCTTGCCTTGACGCGAGCAGGCGGTATAAAGGGGCACAAACCATGTTACACAAACCTAGCCGTGACGCGAGTAGGCGCTACGAAGGGGGCACTTTCTTTTCTATCACAAACCATGTTACACAAACCTAGCGTAGCCGCTAAACTACTTGAAAACTGGGATGTTCTTTTGCCGTGACGCGAGTAGGCGCTACGAAGGAGGCACTTTCTTTTCTATCACAAACCATGTACATTAGGGTGTCCCTAATGTTTCAAAGTTGTTATTTTCTGATGCATAGGTCTTAGTTTTGTTCCTTTGCTTCTAAAACACTCGGAAATTTTTTTTTACCTTAATCGGAGCACGGTAACCCGTGCCGACTTGCACCGAATCATGTTCATACAAGTTGCGCGGAAGTAGCGGCGCGCATTCGAGGTATTTGTCATTTGCTTTCAGTTATTCTCGTGATTAACACGTATTGTTTTACATTTAAAAGATGGCAGTGGAATTAAGAAGCAATTATAAAAGTATTTTCTTAGTTGGTGACGTAAATTATCAAATAACAGGTGCAAAGTTACCGTCTAACCGGCAAGTTCTTGCAGTACTTTTTTTAACATTCGCGAAGTTAAATTGACTGTTAGTGAAAGCGCGAATCTCGTCATTCGAGAGTGTATTATATTTTGGGAAAAAGCTAGAATCCCTACCAGAGCTATACCTAACTGTGTAAAAAAACTTGTGGATCTTCACCATGTTTGGAGGGAGTTGCAAAAAAATTAAAAAAAAACAACACATGTTTACAAGCGCCGTGAGGAGGACTTTCAAAACAATTTATTCGATATAGCACACGCTGATGCTTTGAAATGGATGAAAATAGAAGAAGATAAAATATTTTTACAAAAACAAAGAGAACCAGGCCGTCCAGGATGCTTAGCGGGTGTTGACAAAAAGTTAGCTGAAAAAGAAGAAAGGACAAGAGAGAGAAAATTAAAAGAGAAGAAAAGACATGAGCAAATGTATTTCGCGAGTTTATCGTCATATCTTACTACACAAGATTTTATAAAACGCAAGGACATACCGACCAACATACCAGCTCTGATGAAAGCCTTTAGGAACCCTTGCCAACCACCTCTCAAACGGTTTCTGAAACTACTACAAAAAGAGGAAGGAAAAACTTTATCACACCTAAGTTAGTTGCAGCTTTAGATAGATGTCAATTAAGCATAAGGGATTCTGTCTATTCATGCTGCAGTAGAAGCGCTTGACCTTAGCTGTGATGATTTCCCGATAAACAAATCGTCCATTCTAATTTCATTTGGAGAAAAGGAACAACTGCTGGCTGTACCCAAACTGGAGAGCTCTTCTGGCCAGGATCAAGCTAAAGCTGTGTTAAACGCACTTTATGACTGGAACCTCGATGACGAAGTACAAATAATGTGCTGTGACACAACTGCGTCTAATACAGGGCGATTGAAAGGAGCTTGTGTACTTTTGGAACAAAGACTAGACAGGGAATTACTACTCTTTGCTTGCCGCCATCACGTTTACAAACTGGTTTTAAAATGCGTGTTTGAAACAAAAATCCAACAAGTCACTAGTAGCCCCTGTTTATTCATTGCGGTTATATATGTGACCCCTGGCAGTGAAGGCACCAAATCAAGATTTGTGCTTTTTAAAGAGGCTTAAGGAATATGAAACTGTTGACAAATTGATCTCCAAAGCAGCCATGAACACATTTAGTCAACATCTTTGGTACTTGTCAGAAGAAATTGCCGTTTTATCACTCTTTGATGATGAAGTTAATGCACAAACCAAGGGAAACATTGTAGTAAACTTACAAAGAGAGAGTTTGTATGATTCTGGGAAGAGATACATTCCATCAAAGGAAGATATGTCTGATTTTTTGTATGGTAAGTAGGAATACATAGTTTTATTTTTTATACTGTTTTCACTAAACTGATAATAATACTTATCTATTATTGCAGGAAAATTATTAAGTGATTTTGTGTCCGTCAAAAGCACACATTTATTTTCTCGATTGAAAATTAATGAGAACTTCCTCCAGAGACCCGTTTCTACGTGGGACGAAGATGTTGCCTATATAGAGGCAAAAAGAAAAGTTCTTTCTTTAAGGGCAGTTAATGATACAGCTGAAAGAGCTGTAAAACTTATGCAAGATTTTTATGGTTTGATTACTGCAAAGGAAGAACAAAAGCAATTTTTGCTACGCTGTGTGCAAGAGCATAGAAATCTGTATCCAGACTGTAAAAAAGAGACCCTCAAAGGAAAATATCCTGCCTGATCTGTAATTTTATCTTCTCTTAATAAATATTTTTTAAATTATAAATATTTAGGCCGCTTATTTTTACCGTTTATGATTTATTCCTTCTGAATACTCCCCTGTGTAAAATTTATTATTATTATCATTATTTCAATTGATTTAGCTACATAACGGAACGGGGTTAAAAACAGCAATTTTCAAAATCTTCAGAGCTCTGTCGGCACGGGTTAATGTTGACGTAGGAAGATAAAATTTTGTATTTAAGTAAGTCTGGGTAGTTAAAAAAAAATCAGTGGGTATGCATTTTGATATCTAGAAAAAAAAAATTTTCAACCATATAAGGGACGCCCTAATGTACATTGATATTGGTGACCGGTGTACGTCACAACTTTTTAAGACTACGAATTTTCATACTTTTGGTCTAAGAATACGGCCGTTGAGATAGTCATAATTCATCAGGTTAATGTGTTATGTGATGAATTATCATGTGAGGAAGTATCGTGTCGGAAAGTTTTACGTTATTGATATTATTGCTTAATGACAACACTTAATTTTATGTGGTGTAACATCTTTCTTAATTTTATGTGGTGTAACATCTTTCTCAATGCATTCAAAATGGCTTGTTTTCCTTTGTGTGTATAGAAAATTTTAAAGTCGTGTAATTCAGTTAATATTGCTTGCCGACGCCTAATTCTTTCAGATTCGGATTTTCCGGCCCATAGTTAGTATAAAAATAACTAGTTTTATTATCTAGGAACGCCGCCCCTAAACCGAATTTTTTCCTTTATATTATTATTAAAATTCTAATAAAAATCGTGCAAACATTGCAAATATTATTTATTATGTACACCCCCTCCTCTTGCAACTTGTACTCCTAACCTAACTATCCCACTATCAAAAAGTATCATAGCAATCATAACAATTCATGGGCACGTTTATTTTATTTTTTGTCCTGTTACACAAAGAAAAAATATAAAATGATAATTTATAATAAAGCATTACAGCTTACAGCCAATTTACTTATTTAAATTCTCAATAAAAGCTTCATAACAACACGTTTTTTACTTGATAAACAAAACATGATAAAACATTGTTCAAAACATGATACAACATTGTTTTTTTTTACCCCTAAAGCATGTCTTTTTTTAAATTTATTTCTGGGACATGACATTACTAGTTACAGGTGTGAGCTGTGAGCGAACGTTCATACAATTATAACCTGGGTTTCGTGTCGCGTATGACTTGGCCGGTCTGGGCGGCGACCGGCGCGAGAAACTCGATTACCGAGTTTCGTATTTTGTGTCGCGAAAGAGCTGTGAGCGAACGTTCATACAATTATAACCTGGGTTTCGTGTCGCGTATGACTTGGCCGGTCTGGGCGGCGACCGGCGCGAGAAACTCGATTACCGAGTTTCATATTTTGTGTCGCGAAAAGAGCGGGTCTTCGCGACCCGCTCGTGACGCCAGTGTGTCGTGAGTGACCCGGGTTGTGTAAAACGATCAATCAACCCAGGACTACCGTGGAGACAATATATTTCATTCTAAATATTTACATAGAGTTTTATTATTGCTAACAATACATAATATCAAAGACTAATACAAGGGCGGGTCAATAAGTCCGTGACTTTCCAAAAAACACAGGTTTTTGAAAAAAATTAATTTTTTTTTTCAACATCTTTGAGCTCTATACACTTTGTCCAACGTTTCTCCAATTTTTTATTTTCCAAAAAATAAGATTTGTCGAGGTCATCAAAATAGGTATTTGTTTGTGAGATGACTTCATCGTTGGAGTCAAATCTCTTTCCGCCGAGCCATTTCTTCAGGTTTGGAAACAAGAAATAGTCACCCGGGGCTAAATCCGGAGAATAGGGCGAATGAGGGAGCAATTCGTAGCCTAATTCATGAATTTTTGCCATGGAAACTGCACATGTGTGCACCCTTGCATTGTCCTGGCGGAAAAGAACTTTTTTCTTAGCCAAATGCGGTCGTTTTTTTTTTCAAATCCTCATTAAATCGACCCAACAAGTTGGCGTAATATTTGCCATTGATTGTTTTACCCCTTTGAAGGTAGTGTGATGACCGTGGCCGGTTATCAACATTACTCTCTGGACTCCGTGGTGTGGATCCAGATTCCTTGTTGAGGTGATCTCAGTACAGGGTGAGATTGACAATAATAAGTCGTAGGTAGACTAATGACGTTTATTCCGAGATTGTGTACAGGGGTGCTTCGTAGGAAGCCTGAATGCAAAGAGGACGAGAGACAGCAATCACACCCTTTTATACGTTACTCATGCTGTCTCACTCATACATGCATGTCTCTTTTATACCGCAAGACATACGTTCACCACATCCCTCCACACTTAAATCCGAAGACAGTTACACAACATGATGCTGATAATTATTTACAATACATACAAATATTCCAATATTTACACTGTAAGTAATTCATGTTGAGTCGAGAGCTGAGTCCTGTCTTCATTGACTCATCTGTGTGTTCGTGGTCGTAGTCGGTCCTTCCAATTTCCCGACGTAGAAGCCACTGGATCACTGGAGCTGGAAGGAGAAGGAGAAAGACCCATTAGACTGTCATCCGGCACAAAGCTGGAGACATCGTAATCGTCATACGACAGTCTCTTCGTCTCAGACGCGATATAAGGATTGCTGTGTTTCTTTTCCCATGATACACACAATTTAAACAACTGATCAAAATGCCTTTTCCAATACATAAGTTTACCATTTAAATTTACCTCAATTATATAAAGTTTTTTTCCTAATTGTTTATGTACCTTCCCTGGTACCCATTTATCATTGTTTTGGTCTCTGAAATCTCTAACCATTACCTTTTGATTAATCGAAAACCCCACCGATTCTTTATTATTTCTCTTATAATAATATTTTTGATTTTCCTGACATTTAGACATTTTAAATTTTGTTTCTTTCTTAATTATATTATCCTTATCTCTCCCCCCTCTCGGTACAAAACTGTTTAAGTTTGACCTTAGTTTCCTTCCAAACATTACAACTGCAGGTTCTAAGCCAGTTGTACAGTGTGGTGCATTTCTGTAATCAATTAAAAAATTTCCTAATTTTTCCTCATAACCTGACTGAAACTTATTTCTTATCATCATTTTTTTTTTTTAATTTTTACACGTTCGAACCGCGTTTTCTGCTAAACCGTTTGATTGTGGATGATTTACCGGAGTAGTTAAATGTTTGATGTTATTCATCTCACAAAACTCTTTGAAGTCCGCTGACATGAAAGCGGCTCCATTATCTGAAACTATTGTCTGTACACTCCCGAAATAACTAAATAAACCCTTTAATATTTTAATAGTGTTATACGAATTTGGAGAATTTACCTCTACACAGTCTAACCATTTTGAGGTTGAGTCAATAATCACAAGAAAATATTTATTTGCAATTGGGCCCGCATAATCAATATGCACCCTACTCCATATTTCTTCAGTTATAGGCCACGGAGTCAATTCGCTCTTTGGTTGAGAACAAAGATATTCAAATACAGAAGAGATATGCTATGGTGTCCGCGCAACTGTCGCCGGACTACGCGCTAATTAGCGTAGTTTTCATACAAAAAGAATTTGTTCATTTCGTTGATTTTTTGAAAATGTGCATTAATATTAGTTAACAATATATTTTGAATAAGGAAAGAATTCGTTCATTTAGTTTAACGTTCGTTTGGTTTATTCGTTAATTATTTGTTCTTTTAGTTTATTTGTTAATTGGTAAACAATATCGGCGACACCCGGAAGCGCAGACCCACATAGTAAAAACAGCAGATAGCACATCTACTTATATTTCAATATCTTTGGTTGAGAAGGTTGAACCTCTGAGCAAATTTCGCATCCTCTCGCTAAAAATTCTCATCTATCCCTGGCCACTAAAATATACCTCTGGCTAAACCTTTCATCTTTGCTATACCTAGATGAGATCTATGTAACAAGTTTAAATTTTTTTCTCTTAAAATTACTGGAATTATTAGCCTATGATTCCAGAAAAAACAATCATCAATTATGGATAATTCATTCCGTTTAATCCAGTAAATCCATTTTGAATCCTCCTTGTTAATTTTATTTGGCCACCCTGTTCTGAGATAATGTTTAATTTCCAATAAAATTTTATCTGTACTTGATTCCGATTTAATTTCCTCGACATCTATAGGTAAATCTCTGTTATTTTTAAATAAACTTAGAATTTGAGTATCAAAGTCATTCTCTACGTGAACTGGTTCCTCGACAGGAACGCGAGACAAATAATCCGAACAGTTCAATGCCGATTTCACATACTGTACTTTATAATTGAACGACGAAAGAATTACACCATAACGTTGAAGTCTGTTACACGCTAATACTGGGATACCTTTCTTATCACCAAAAATTCTACATAACGGTTCATTATCTATTTCTAAAATGAATTCCCTTCCATAAATATACTCAAAAAATTTTTTCAACGCAAACACAATAGCTGTTGCCTCTAAGTCCAAAATTGAATATTTCTTTTCTGCTTCAGTTAATTTTCGAGAAACAAAAGAAATCGGTCTCTGTAAATTATTATCGTAACAATGCAAAAGTGTCGCCCCCAACCCTTTTGTTGAGGCATCTGTAACAATCTTCAATGTTACATCCGGATCATAATGAGCTAGCACTCTATCATCACATAAAATTGACTTAATTTTATTAAAAGCTTCCAAGCAATTTTGATTAAACTCAAAATGTGTATTTTTCCTCAATTATTTATGTAACGGATCTAGTAGTACTGACATATTAGGTACAAATGACCTGTAAAAGTTCACTAACCCCAAAAAACTTCGTAATTCAGTAATGTCTTTAGGTTGCGATACTTTACTAATAGCGATAGTTTTGTCTTTCAATGGTTTAATTCCTTCTTTTGAAACTTCAAACCCTAGAAAAGTTACTGATGACGCCTTAAAAATACACTTGTGAATATTTACACTAAATCCACAATCTTTTAATCTATTTAACACTGCTGTTAAATTCTCATTATGTTCTTCTTCCGAATCTCCTGTTACCACAATATCTAAAAATACAGCTGTTTTTTTCAAACCTTGCAAGCATGAAGCTATCGTTTTACAAAAAATAGCCGGCGCGCTATTAATTCCAAACACTAATCTCGTGAATTTAAACAATCCTAAATGAGTAGATATAGTTGTGAAATCTTGACTTTCCTCATCTAGTTCTAATTGTAGGTACACTTGCCTCAAGTCAATCTTGGAAAAAATTATTCCACCCGCCATTTGAGAAAACAACCATTCTATCCGTGGCATCGGATATTTATCTACCACTAGCTGTGGATTTATTGTTGCCTTATAATCACCGCAAATCCTTATTTCCCCATTACTTTTTACTATGGGAACGATTGGTGACGCAAACTTACTATAGTTTACCGGAACTAAAATACCTTCCGATTGTAAACGGCCCAATTCCGATTCAACCTTTGCTTTTAAAGCAAACGGTATATTTCTCGGATTGCAGAATTTCGGTTCCGCATTCTCTTTTAATTTCAAATGTACTTTATATTTATTGAATCTACCCAGTTTCTCCGAAAAAACCTCCGGGAATTTCCGAATTAATTTATCTACTACACTAGTATTATTCTCAACCATATTGTGAGAAAAATTTTCACTTCCCTCCTGGGATAAAGTAGATTGTAACCCCGTAAATCCAATATTAAACTTTTTAATGAAATCACGCCCTAGAACAGTAGTTGTTCCACTTTTTACTACGCAAAATTCTAACATTTCCCTATAACCGTTAAAATCAACTGTTAATAAGATACAACCCAATAAATTCAACTTACAGTTAGCGTAACCCGTTAAGGTTAAATCCTTTGATTTTAAATCCAAATGTTTGAAATGTTTAACATAATCTTTGTCTGTTAAAATCGAGACTGCAGCTCCTGTGTCTAATAACCCGTTTAGTTCCACATTATTCACTAAAACTTTGCACAATATTGGTTCACAATATACTGAGTTTATCCGAAACATTTTTTTATGTTCCTGCGTATTGACGAACACTGAAGAAATGTTATTATTATTTAAACCGCGACATATCTTCCCAATATGCCCTTTTCCTCTGCATCTATAACAAAACACGTCTTTCAATTTACAATTTACTGAATCGTGATAACTCCCACAATGTTTACATTTTGTTCGGTCCGCTGACCTCGCTCTGAACGATGTAACATTCTTGTCCGTAGTTCTAGAAAAATGTTTACCCGCCGAATTTTGTTTTTGTGACAAATTGTTCGATCTATTTTTAAATTTATTTACTATATCAACACTTTCCGTTTTAATTTGCTTATTCATGACCTCGAACGAATCCATAGCAATAGCACATTCTATAACCTTTTTTAATGAAAAGTTTTCAGCCTCTACACATAATTTCTCCTTAATACGCCCCACTCGAAGACCGGTGACAAAAACATCTTTTAAATTATATTCAAGTCTGTCCTCGAATTTGCAAAATCTAACGAGATTTCTTAACCGTGCTATAAAATCATTAACCGATTCTGTACTTTTTTGTTTCGTAGCAAAAAAAATTTCGCGCTCTTTGAACACATTTCGTTTGATACCTACATGATTCTCTAGTAATAACAATAAATTTTCGACCGTAATATCTGTAATTTTTTTAGGAAAACACATATCAATCAATAAATCTATTGTCTCTGTGTGTAAATGAGATATTAAAACCGCTCTCTTTTTCTCTACCGAATTTAGTTTGTCATCATTGACAAGGATGAACTGTTCGTATTGCAACACGAACGTCTCCAGTTTGTCCCTCAAATGACAAAACCTGGGCAGTTCTCCCCCTTCCATCTTCACACAGATACAATCAATAAAAGCAGAAAATTTTACAAACAGCACTCAACTCACGACTCTGTTGACTTGATGCTGCTGCTCCGATCTCGCCCTTCCGCGGACCGTCTCCTGGCTCCTGTACCCTGGTCGTCCTTCTAATGCGCTGGCACGCCTTCCGTGAGGTCTGCACCTGGTCTCTGATCTTCTCCTAAAGACCCGGACTTCTCCATCCACGCCTTACGTGTATGTTCCTCCAGGTTCTCGGCACTGAATAACCCTATCCAGCGCCTTGAAGTTCCACGGATGCCAATTCTGCTGCTCTTGCTCTTCCTGAATGTGATCTGGCCTGATGCTGCCCGATCACCTATTGTCCACTGTAGCCTCCATCGGATGTTTCCAAATGTGATTTTGGCTGCTGCGTAAATTTTATTCCTTTATAGGCTGCGCCAAATGTGATGACCGTGGCCGGTTATCAACATTACTCTCTGGACTCCGTGGTGTGGATCCAGATTCCTTGTTGAGGTGATCTCAGTACAGGGTGAGATTGACAATAATAAGTCGTAGGTAGACTAATGACGTTTATTCCGAGATTGTGTACAGGGGTGCTTCGTTGGAAGCCTGAATGCAAAGAGGACGAGAGACAGCAATCACACCCTTTTATACGTTACTCATGCTGTCTCACTCATACATGCATGTATGAGTGAGACAGCATGAGTAAAGTATAAAAGGGTGTGATTGCTGTCTCTCGTCATACATGCATGAGTAACGTATAAAAGGGTGTGATTGCTGTCTCTCGTCCTCTTTGCATTCAGGCTTCCAACGAAGCACCCCTGTACACAATCTCGGAATAAACGTCATTAGTCTACCTACGACTTATTATTGTCAATCTCACCCTGTACTGAGATCACCTCAACAAGGAATCTGGATCCACACCACGGAGTCCAGAGAGTAATGTTGATAACCGGCCACGGTCATCACAGGTAGGAATGTGGATTGTACTGCGTGCATCCCAAAAATCGGTCGCCATGACTTTGTTGGCTGACAAACCCACCTTGGCCTTCTTTGGCACCGATTCATCACGAGAAACCCACTGCTTTGACTACTGTTTGGTCTCTGGTGTGTTGTGGTGGATCCATGTTTTGTTCACGATTACGAAACGGCGCAAAAACTTGTCCACAAACGTGGACGAAACCATTTTTTTACCATTGAAATTGATGGTGCAGAGTTCCCGTAGCATTTATCAAGCTTAGCTTTGGTTTAAGTAATAGTTTTTTTCCGCAAAAAATAATGCAAGCAATAAGCACATGAAATTCACTTTTTTCCATTCTCTTTTCAAATTAGCGGTAGTCTGCTATCAATGGCTGTCAAACACAAACTAAATGACGCAGCTTGTTCAAATTTTGACAGGAGTCAACTCACAGATGCCTGTTGACAGGAGCGGTGTTGCCATTTCAGTTAAGAGTCAGGAAATTAAAAAAGTCACGGACTTATTGACTCGCCCTCGTACCATCCCTGGTCAAATGTTCAATTTTTACAGTTTTAAACTTCTTTCCTCTTATTTGGTGATTAAAAATTGTGATTAAAATTGTTTTAATATATTATTAAACATCATATTTTGTGGTGTAAAAACAGCTACATGAAGTAATCCCAGGCAGAGCTCGTACCTACATTACCATGGAACTTTCCAAAAGAACATAATGTTGTAACTTGCTTCTTATAATATTGATGGGTGACAGTGATCTTATTCTATCATTGACGGGACCTTTACATTATAATATATTTATATTAATAACATACTATCAAAAAGTACCTACATCGATTATACAGATACATAATATTTTATTTGTAGCCATAATTTAATAAATATGTGGAATTGATAATGATAATTGAGAGTTATAAAATTGGGTATTGGCCCAAGAAGTAACTGGCTACAATACCATAACAGTTAGATATGCTTTTAGATTTTCATGTCCAAAGTATTTTCGTTATTTGTTTTTAGGGTGTTGGCTAAAGAAGGAGGTAGCGCAACACGGCATAACACCCCAAAAACAAATAACGAAAAAAAAGAAAACCATAATAGTTATACAATTCGAAAGAAAAATACGTACACGATATGTCTATAGGAATATTATTAAAGACATTCAATATTCTAATATCTTCGATCTTTTTCATTTTCACACAAGACTTGAGGGAAGGAAGATTTCTATGAACGGCTTTTTAGGACGATCATCGATGGTGTGGATACGTTCACTACCTGGGACTAGTGCAATAGCCAAATTAATTTCAGAGTGTTTAGGAACTGTAAAAATATGAGTTTACCCTTTTCAAGCGACTGCAAAAACAAGCTTTGAGCGAAAACTGCTTATGTTAGAACCTTATACATACGTATAACGTTCTAACATATAGAGTTAGATAATATAACCTTCATACGAAGGTTTTACTGTATTATCTAACTCTAATTATTTGTTGTTTCCTTTGCAGATAATTAATGAAAAGCTAGCAGAAACCAATTCCACGCTGTATGTAAAAGATGCTCCTCTACCAGAAAAACCAGCTTGCAGCTTCAGCTCCAGTTCAAGTAAAAAGAAAAATAAATGGCAACAGGGAAAGACGGAGGATGGAGATATTTATTACTGGAATTTAGAAACTCATGGTACTCATAATTTAATTACCAGCCTCCACCATCCAAAATGTTCCATTTGGCGTAATTATACAATATTTTTGCCAAGGTTATTATTATGTTTAACTCTATAATTGCTTTTTTCTTACAGAAACAGTTAAGGAGGCCCCCGCAGAAGGTTTTGTGTCAATAGCAGATCTAAATGTTACTACGAAAAAGCAAAAACCTAATCAGTCGTCTTTCCCTGGAAAACCTGGCAAGGAACCCAAAAAGTGAATACAATTTCATAAAAATCATACTTATAAAAAATGGCTACATGACAAATCAAAAAGTGGCATTTCGATGCCACCTTTTGAAAAGTTATGAAAAAAATTATTTTATAAATGTCCATAACCAAACCTAACATAACCTACTGTTATGATAAAATGGTTCCATGACAGTTGATCCGGCGACATTTGGTCCGGCGACAGTTGGTACGGCGACATTTGATCCGGCCGACATTTGATCCGGCCGACACTTGATCCGGCGGACAGTTGATCCGGCGGACATTTGATCCGGTCTGATCCTTTAGAAGATTTTTTCTTCAAGTAAGTATGTAAAGAGGATATACGGCCGTACAACCAAAGTCGATGTACTTATATCTGAAGGCATCTTGAGTGAAAATCCGCTGTAAAAATATTTTTACTAACAATAATTTCGACTCTCCGAAGAAGCATGCGGCGTTACAAAATACGCCATATACGTGCCGTTAGTTTAACAAAAAAACTGTAAAAGATTCGTACTTGCGTATAACTTTTTTATCTGAAAATTACACTTAAGTCCCAACTGCTCTCAACCAGCTCGAGCCAATGAGAGCCAATGGCATCCCCAATTTTGGTATGGTGTGATACTGAGGGTAGTGGGGAGGGAAGGAGATGTGGAAAACGTACCTGGCTATTCAGATCTAGTCACGTCATTTCAAGTAATCCTATTAAACCTACATACACTGTACACCAGCGAACAAATTACAAAAATCATATGATATAAATTTTTTTATATTTTTATTTTTATTGTTTAGAACTTTTATCAAAACACAAAAGTACCAACTGCTCTCAACCGTCTGGAGCCAGTGAGATTATGGCATTCCTAATTTTGATAAGTTGTGATGCTAAAGATAGTGGGAAGGAGAAGGATATGTAAAAAAATTTCCTGGCTATTCAGATCTAGTCACCAAACACGCCTAAAGCCATTTTAAGTAACGTTTCAATTCTGAATGAATACTGACGAATAGCAAAATACGACATTCTTATATGTGCAACATCTACTTAAGATTTAGGAGGCGGATATGTTTACCCTCGCCTCGGGAACCATTTATTGGATAACCAACATTCCTGCCATAGGTCATCCCAAGTGGTTCGCTACGTTTGTTAACCAGGTTTACATAAGATAAGACATTAACAAACCATGGTTTGTTTATGTCTTCGCGGAGGATGCCTTTGCCCACTCTATGCAAGGCGGTCCGGATCAGGAGAGACCGGTTGAGAGAGACCTTCTGAGCTCTCCAGCCTTTCTCTCTCGACCCATCGCATTTCGGCGTTGTATTCATTCAGAATTGAAACATTATTTGAAATGACCTTTGCCTTGTATGGTGACTAGATCTGAATATCCAGGAAATTTTTTCACATATCCTTCTCCTCCCCACTATCTTCAGCCTCACAACATATCAAAATTAGGAATGCCATAGTCTCACTGGCTCCAGACGGTTGCGAGCAGTTGGGACTCTTGTGTTTTGATAAAAGTTCTAAAAAATAAAAATAAAATTATAAAAAAATTAAAATCATATGATTTTTGTAATTTCTTCGCTGGTGTAGAGTATATGTAGGTTTAATCGGATTACTTGAAATGACGTGACCAGATCTGAATAGCCAGGAATGTTTTCCACATCTCCTTCCCCTCCCCACTACCCTCAGTATCACACCATACCAAAATTGGGGATGCCATTGGCACTCACTGGCTCGAGACGGTTGAGAGCAGTTGGGACTCTAGTGTAATTTTCAGATAAAAAAGTTATACGCAAGTAGGAATCTTTTACGGTTTTTTTGTTAAACTGACTGCACGTATAAGTATGTCGTATTTTGTATTGCCGCATGGTTCTTCGGAGAGTTGAAATTATTGTTAGTAAAAATATTTTTACAGCAGATTTTCACTCAAGATGCCTTCAGATATAAGTACATCGACTTTGGTTGTACGGCCGTATATCCTCTTACTTGAAGAAAAAATATTCTAAAGGATCAGGCCGGATCAATTGTCGCCGGATCAAATGTCCGCCGGATCAACTGTCCGCCGGATCAAGTGTCGGCCGGATCAAATGTCGGCCGGATCAAATGTCGCCGGACCAACTGTCGCCGGACCAAATGTCGCCGGATCAAATGTCGGGTCACTGATAAAATATTTGTTAATATAACTCGCAGTTTATTTTATCATAGATTTAGGCAAGCAGGTACCTAATTTCAAGAGGTGATTGAATAAGATTTAAAAAAAAAATAAACATCAATGTAAATTTATTTTTGAATATTGGAAGCTAAATTACTCAATTATTTTTTGAATAAGGTATTTAGTACTTGAAAATTTGCTTGCAACTTCACTTGCTAGCGTAGAGCCTGAGGTGGTGGACTCTATACTGAAGTCGAACGTGATTCTTATTTTACAAGTTGTTTCGTGCGTTAATTTTAAAAATGATTACTTGATTAACCTAATTGGTTCATTATCAGAAGGCCGCGACCAGTATTATTCGTAGCGCCGTTAAAGTGTTTATTATACATTGCTAGCATTAAAACGCAAAAAAAAGCACCACGTTGGGCCCAGTGCTAGCATTAGCGCTACTTGCGGCCAACGCTAAACCCAAAACCTGGAAAGGACATGCAATAAACAAGCCGGCGGCTAGCTCTGCACAGCCGGCGCGAGCAAGGTCCCTCTTAAACCCAGGGCGAGTGTCTGTGGTTCGCTTGTTAATTCCTACTCCCCTTCCTTTCCTCAAAATCTCCAGGTCTCCTTCCTCAATCAGAACACAGTTGTTATGCACGAAAAAGGGTTTTATTCAATTAAAGGTGAACAGGGTTCTACAAAAGGCCAGCATCGGCACTACACACATGAGTATTTGGCTATCTCTAATTAATTCTATCATAACGGGGGGAGCTTCTCTCAACTCTCTCTACACGTGTTTAGTGAATTTAAATGTCAGTTCTTAGCACACAGAGGGGTAGCAAGGTTCATTGGTACTCACAAGCAGGAGATAGGCGGTCGGCAGACAGGATTCTGGGTAGGCGTAAGCCTCTTTAAGCACAATACACAATTAAAGTAAAACATCGTGAGCGTTTACGGAGAGCGCCTAGCGCGAATCACGGGGAACACAGTTATTCTGCCGAAGGCCGGCGAAGGAATGGGGACGGGGAGCCGCTCGGCGCTTGGCACGGGCGCCGCGCGGTGCGGGGAGAGGGGCGGAGGGCCTGTGCAAGGGGTCAATTCGCTATTAGCTCGCACGGGAAACAATTCCGTAACGTAACACTTCCCCCCTCGCCGCAAAAAAGGCGACGTAGTAATGGAGCAGTAGGGCTAAGAAATCCTCTTACCCTTCTAGCACTTGTGCCAAAAAAAAAAACATCCAAGAGAAAGGGGGGAGAGAGAGAGAGAGAGAAAAAGAAAAAAGTTGCTTGCTACAAAATAGTAGAAACAAAAACAAAAGAGAAAAAAAACATGGTGAACAAAGAATTATACATGAATGTACATGAAAGAGCAGTGGCATACATAAATATAAACAAGGACCTGCTGGAGAAAGGTACAAGGGTTATGCAGTGATAGAAAAAAAATGACTCTAAATTGTATCATTGGTCTGTGAGCTAAGTTTGCGTAGCGTGGTTTGCGTAGGATGTTTGGGGTGTTTGAACGTTGCACTGAAGTTATAAGGTTACTTTGTCACAGTAACCTGGCCCGTTTGAGATTACACTCAAGGAACACTAGGGCCTTAAAGAAAACACGAAGACGAGAACGCAGGATGAGGCTTCTTGGTGGTGGAGAGGGTTCTACCTGTCACAGAGGTCAAAAAGGTAGCTGCTTCCGGATCCTGTGGGTGGGCCAGTATGACATCATTGAGGTACTGGAGAGTGGAATTGTAATTGGTGGTTGGTCCTTTATAGAGGAGGTGGTTTGTGTGCATGACAGCCGTTGTTGTGATGGTGGTTGGTACACTGGTTTGTATACAGTGGGATTGTTGGATGAACAATTGTTGGTATTGTTATTTGCGCAAGGGCACAGGAGCATTGGCATGATGGCAACAGAGCAATTTGCAAGGTGCAGCTGGAACATTTGCAAGATGCAGCAGGAACATTTGTACAATGGCAACAGGAACATTTGCGAGATGCCGCAGGAACATTTGTACAATGGCAACAGGAACATTTGCGAGATGCCGCAGGAACATTTGTACAATGGCAACAGGAACATTTGCGAGATGCCGCAGGAACATTTGCACGATGGCAACAGGAACATTTGCAAGGTGCCGCAGGAACATTTGTACAATGGCAACAGGAACATGAACCAACTTAGAGCTGACGTGCTCGGGTTTGTTTGAGTGATGGTTTTGTGATGATACAATTCGCAACTACACGCACGACTCACACTAGGTTATGTTAGGTGTGGTCGGGTGCTTTTGGTACGTAGGGTTTGAAGGCATGGGACCTCCGTGACGGTAGTGAAGGCAGCATGAAGAGAGGCGCAGGTGTAGATAGGGTGAAGAGCTGCTGGTCTTCTTATTAATCCGGCGAAAAATTATTATTAGAACAAAATTCTTGAAGTTTACCTGCCTGGTAGACCAATGATGAAAAGGTTTGGAGAGAAACAAGGTGTGCATATTGAGAAAGATTGGATTAGTTTGACGTGTAGAGAGAGAGAGAGACGGAGAGAGAGTTAACTAAGTGTAACTACAGACTTATACATATTACAAAGGTACGTATTCAAGGAAGGTTCTGTTTAACCCATTTAGTTTTTTTTTTTTTAAACTAAATACATTTCCAAGAACACGTGGGTAAGGGTTTGTACGTATGACAAAATGCCCCCTTTCGAAAGAAGTTGGTCTTCCATGACCTATGCTCACGTCTATACGGTAGCATTTTTTCTACTTTCGAAGAACAAAAACATTGAGTACAAATAAGTTATGAAAAGTGGGAAAGGAGTAGGAAGTTGAAAGGATCCGTGTATGAAGGTTGTCCCATTTGACAAACGAAACGCCAAGTGCGTAACGCATATATCCCCATTCACGGATAATTTCGAGGAAGGGAAAGGGTGACAATTGGGAACATTTGAACGAAGAAAACTGCTGAGTACTCGGCTATTTCCGAAATTCGACCTCTGAGTGGAAGGTGAAACAAGGTCTACAGCAGTTATCCTGGCACATTACAATACCATTTGGTAGTGTGGGACAAAAGGAATACACTGACATAAAAGAGTCTAATCCTCCACGTGTATTGGGTAGAAGATTAGAGGGTCGTTTTATTCTCCTACTTGTTTGCGAGAAATGACAGACCCTTGCTCAAATCTCACAAACCTGGGGGTTTTCTTGTTCGTCCCCCAGACAACGAGTTAGGTGTTTTTGTGTCCATCAACTTAACTCCTACGACACGATGCCCCATAATCATGAGTGAAGCGTATGATTAGTCCTTTTGAGATAGTGGATAGTTCCTGGGTTCTTGTGACAGGAAGTCCACGGGCATGTTAATGAGTACTCTGCTGCAAAAGCAATAATTTTCTGATAACAGAAAATAAAAGGCGTGTGATCTACGCTTGGTAGGTCACACAAACATGGGGTAGATATTATTTCGTTCGCACGATTCATGGTGAGTATTGTAACGTCTTCACGTCTCATGTACAGGAATGAACGATTTACAACAAATTTTGCCCAGTATTGAAAGACAGTAGCCCAATTACGTTCGAAAATGTGGGTCCCCATTCAATACAGACGGCGGGTTAAGCGGTTCTCATGCCAAAGGACACACGACCAACTTAGTAACATTTAGTTATGAGTATAAAGTAATTATAACGAGCTTCTCGTATCATGGCGGATGTTTTGAGGATCTCTCCTATGATGGTAGATATTGTCACGTTTTCACGTCTCACGTGACAGGAATGAACGATTTACAACAAATTTGCCCAGTATTGAAAGACAGTAGCCCAATTACGTTCGAAAATGTGGGTCCCCATTCAATACAGACGGCGGTTTTGCAATGATGTAATTAATACGGCACTGCTGTAGCTTAATAATTTCATATTAGCATACGTTACAAGACTTGCCAAAAGGCGATAAACACAAATTTTATTGAAGATCTGGCCAAGATTTTAAACTTCAAACAAGAATAATGGTACAATAAAGGACAAAAGAAACTGATGTCATGATAAAATATTGTACCTCATAATGAAGTTGTATATGTACAAAGAACAATGTTAATGAAGGGACGAAACGTATTGTCACTTTTATAACAAATATTTTTCTCAGAATCCGACAAAATACGATTCTGGAAAAAAATAGAGCAATTGGGTTGAGCGCCATTCTAATTTTTGGAAAAAGAAGAAAAACCACAAGTAGCAACAAGGTTGCCCTTGAATTGTTTCGAATCCAGCGAATGTGACCTGATAGGTGTGTACATTTGGTGTATTCGAAACGATCCCCAATATACAACATTACTATGAATGTGTTAGGATGGGGTGAAGAGGAAAAAGAAAAAAGAAAAAACGGGAGGATTTCCTATTATAACGGAAATCGTCGCGACATTCTTACAATATGGTGCTGTGACCATAGTAGTGAGCTGCGGCAATGGTCTGACACCAATGGTTATTATACAGACTTGCACTTATGATTTTATATTTACAACATTAGGGTAGAGACGTACTGGTACGACAAAAACCCGACACAAAACAATTAAAAAAGGTGATATGACAAGATGAGGCGATGAGGTGAGAAAAAAAACGCGCGGATGCTGCAAGAATTGTGAAAAGGAAAGCGACGTCTTGGAGCAAGAGTTTTCCGGAACCGTTGATGGTAGGAGGAAAAGGAGGCCCTTTCCCGAAGTGATCAATTTCAGGAAGAGGATGCATACAAGTATGAAAACGGTGCCCCAAGAGGTGCTCTTGTGGTACAGCAGGCAAGGCACGCAGGATGTACAAGAACATATAAAATTATGCAAAAAGAAAAAGAATGTACAGGAGTTAGGCTACCGTTGACATTAATGTGCCTTCGGGTGTAAGGATTACCTTACGAATGCCCATATGGGTGATTATTTACATTTAATATTTACATGTAACTCACGTCACTTATGACAAGAGTTTTGCCAATTTGATAACGCCTGAGTACTTGATGTGATGGAATTTACTGATTCCGTATTCCCAATTTTTACAATGTCTTTCACATGGTAATTTCCGATGTGTTTACCAGAGATGTCAGACAATCGATAAACAAGGTCTGAGATCTTTTTTAGATCTTTCGTTTTTACAAAGCGAGGTGCCAATTTGGCAGAGAAGTACAGCGCACCTTGCGACAAAGTGTTGTTTCTTCTCCAAACGATGTCTTCTTCCTTGAACGTGACGTGCTTTCTGCGAAGGTTATACCTGTCGGCGCTCTTTTGGTGGGCCAATAGTAGAGCGTCTGTTACTTCACTATAGATAGCGGAGA
This sequence comes from Limnephilus marmoratus, assembly GCA_917880885.1. Classification (NCBI taxonomy): domain Eukaryota; kingdom Metazoa; phylum Arthropoda; class Insecta; order Trichoptera; family Limnephilidae; genus Limnephilus; species Limnephilus marmoratus. Next base: position 20,455,840 of record OU862906.1, read on the forward strand.
GTTCCTCCAAGCGGTGGGCGTAATTTGCTGCGGGGTCTGCTGTGGAGGAAGGGGTGGGTGGAAGGCAAATGTCAGGGTGTAATGAACCGTGAACTACTTGCTCCATGCCGTGTTTGAGAAAAAATGGTGTATAGCCTGTAGCGAGGTTCACCGTGTTGTTCATGGCTGCTTGTATTTTGTCTAATTTTTTGCACCATGTACGTTGGTCCTTGCCAACCAGAATTGCCAGAGCCGTGTTTATGGTCTGGTTGTATCGTTCGACGGTGTTGTTCTGTGGGGTGTAAAGGGTATTGTAGAATACATCCTTTATACCATATTTAGACAAAAACTCTTTAAATTCTAGAGCTATAAATTGTTTGCCATTGTCGCATATTATAGTACGAGGAATACCGTAGGGTATGAAAATATGCTTTTCTAATAGATTGGTTATTGCTGCTGCGGTCGCCCTTTTCAGAGGAAACAACCAGCAATATTTGGAAAAGACATCCACCACACTGAGTATATGCATGTAACCGGCGTAGCTTCTAGGGAAAGGTCCGATGAGGTCCTTGAGAAGGATTGAAGTGGTCTATCGGCACGTTTGGGGTTGCCCATTAGACCAGACGGTGGTGCCGTACTGTGTTTGTATGCCTTACAGATGTCGCATTTGGAGATGTATGAACGAACTTGTTTGAATAGACCAGGCCAATAATATCTTTGAGATATTTTTTTATATGTTTTAAAGGTTCCAGGGTGTATGGAATCTACGGCACTGTGGTTATTGATAATAACCTGTTCTCTATTTTCGAGAGGGACTACCATTTTCCAGGCATAATCCTCTAAGATTGACAGTGGTGGCTTACAGTTGCGGTATAATTGTCCGTTTTTAATTGTAAAATTCGGAAACTTTTGTGGGTTGTTACTGCATCCTTGGAAGATTTTTTGATACCATAAATCTTTTGTGGGGAGACTAGAATTGGATAATTTGGCATTTAGTATTGCAATCTCGATTCTAGAAAGGGCATCCGGGACGATATTATCTGCACCTTTACGGTGGATGACGTCGAAGGTATATTGGGATAGGCGGGACGACCAGCGAGCCAATCTTCCAGAGGGATTGTCTAGCGAGATCAGCCACTTTAGGCTGCTATGGTCTGTAATCACGGTAAACTTACTACCCTCAATGTATCCGCGGAAATGTTGAATGGATTCCATGACTGCTAATAATTCTCTCTCGGTGATTCCGTAGTTTTTTTCGTGCTTGTTTAGGGTGCGAGAGAAATATGCCACGGGGTGTTCGCCGTCCGTAAAATTCTGAGTGAGGACTCCTCCGATTCCGACGTTTGATGCGTCCGAGTGGATCGTAAAGGGGAGGTTGAAGTCAGGACAATTCAGTACCGGGGCTGATTGAAGGGCTTCCTTCAGGGAGTTGAATGCTGACTCGGTCTCTGCGGACCAGGCAAAGTTACTGGTACCTTTACGGACGCCCGTGATTTTGTTGAGCGGCGCCGCGAGTGTTGAGAAATTTTTAATGAATCTTCGGTAATAACCGGTGAGTCCGAGGAAAGCTTTTACCTCTTTTGCATTCGTGGGCCGGGGAAAATTTGTCATAGCCGCAACTTTTGCGGGGTCGGTTCTTAGGCCTTCTTCATCTACTATGAAGCCCAAGTATCGTAGGCGATGTTTGCAGAATTCCGATTTCTTTAGGTTGATAGTCAAACCGGCTTGTTTGAGTTGTTGAAAAACCTTTTCTAGTATGAGTATATGTTTTTCAAAAGTATCGCTGATGATGATCAAGTCATCCAGGTAGCAAAATAAGTTGTTATCGAACTCTGGGCCAAACAATTTATCCATGAGCCTTTGTAGCTCCGCTGGGCTGTTTTTTAAACCGAAGGGTAGCCTTTTAAAGTGAAACATACCCCTGCCAGGCACTACGAAGGCAGTTTTTTCGCAGGAGCTGGGATCCAAGGGTATTTGCCAGAAAGCTTTGCTCAAATCTATAGATGAGATGTATTTAGCGTTTCGAAGTCTGTCGAGGATGGAGTTGACCAAGGGGAGGGGGTAGGCGTCTGACACTGTACATGCGTTGAGGCGTCTGCTATCGAGGCAGAAACGGGCCGAGCCGTCTTTCTTTGAAACTATTAAGGTGGGGTTGGTCCATGCACTGCGGCTGGGTACCACCACTCCCATTCTTAACATATCGTCCAATTCTTTTTCTAGAATTTTTAATTTTTGTGGAGCGAGGTTATAATACCTTTGTTTGATTGGGGGGCCTGTTGTTTTTATGTGGTGTTCTACTAAGTTGGTTAAGCCTAAACCGCACCTTTCGAAGGAGATTGATTCAAACTTGTTGATCATCTGATCCAACTGATTTGTTTGTAGGGGGTTCAAATTTTCGTACGGTATTACTGTACGGATTTCGTTCACTTGGGGAGGGACGGAGGGGTTGTTAAACAACTGTGGAGCAATTTTGAAAGCCATCCAAAAGTCCACTCCCAGGATAAATTTTTGTGAGATTGTAGGTACAACCAGAAATTTGATCCGAACTGTTTTTGTGTCGCAATTGATCGGCAGGGTGAGAGAACCAATGACACGTTGTGAAGCGTTGTCTGCCGTGGTGACATGTGAGGAATGTTCTTCCATTTTAAAACCACAGTTTGTGAATAAGGTGTGAGCGTTGTCGCCCAGACAGCTGACAGACGCGCCGCTGTCGAGGAGACCAGAAAAAACCACATTGTTTATAGAAAAATGCGCGAAGGGTCTACCGTCTATTGCCTGTTTGCAGCAAACTGTAGAGAGGGGTAAGGCCTGTTTGAAGAATTTGACGTGTTCCAACCATTCCGACCATTCCTTCGGCCTATGGGGAGGATGGCCCGGGTGGTTGGGTTCTAGTTTTTTGTCCTCTTGGCTGTCCAATTGGGCGGGGGTCTGGAGAAGTCTGTAGGGGGTTTGATGAATCTGAGGTCCTGGATGGGTGTCTCAGTATTGTCTTGGCGTGGTCTTTTACCAAACTTCCTCCCTTCGTCTCTTCTTGGAGAACGATCAACGGATCGTCTTTTGTTAGAATGGGGGTCTCTTGAAGATAAAAGTTTAGCTTGCTTGAAGCAGGAGGCTTGGGAGTGACCAACCTTGTGGCAAAAAGAGCAGGATTTCTTTTCGTTGTGCTCTGGTTTTATGCCGGACGAAGTGCTGGGGTGAAAGTTTTCCTTGGGGAACCTTTCGTCCCTCTTTCGATCCTGGTATGCCTCCAGTAGCTGGCAGACATCTTTAAGTTGCTCCAGCGTGGAAATTTTCTGGGAAGTTATGATGTTTTCGTATCTGGGCAGGAGACCGTCGATCAAAACTGGGAGGAGTTCCACTTCAGGAACGGGTTGGGCAAGCTTAATATTGATGGCCTCTGCCCTCTGCGTGAATCTAGCGACAGGCTCTCCGGAGTGCTGCTTGATAGCGAGTAAGGATAGCCTGATTCTATGTTGGGCCTTTTTTTCTCCGAAACTTGTTAAAAGTGCCGCCCTGAGTTCCTTCCATGAGTTTGTTTTTCTCTTATGTATCCTGTGCCAGGTAAGCATTTCAGGAGCGATGAGGTCTATGAAATTTCTGTGTAGGATATTTTCGGGAATTCCTCTGACTTGAGCTGTTTCTTCTATTCTGTTGATGAAATCCTCCACATCCGTGAGTCCGTTGTATTTCGTTTTCCAGGTTGTCAGATCGTATATTTTTGTTGGTTCCTGGGCTTGCACCACCAAGGGTTTTGCTTCGGAGACTGTGAGGGGGGTAGTGATGATTTCCGAGGTGACTTCCGGTTGAAATTGCAACCTCCTGATGTATTTTTTGTTGTAGAAAGATGCATATAGAGTAAGGCATTTTTTGGATTTATTCCGAGGAGAAATCTTTCTATTTCTCAGGGCCTGTAGTAATTCTTCCTTTCTTGAAGTAAAGACGTGCGGGATTATACCCAGCGTAACTTGAGGAACTTCCATGGTGTATAAGATCGTATCAGAGTGACCTTATGTTGGAAAAAGTGAGAACTAGACTCGCAATTGGAAAGAAATTGGGCAGAGATTGACCACTGGGGACGTATTTTTACAAAAAGTTTTGAAAAAAAACGCGTTTTTTATAAGTGTTTGGTTTATTTGAAAATTTGGGCAGGGGTTTGCCTCAAAAAACGTGATTTTGAGAAAAAATCCAGATGTTTTGGAAATTTGTTGAAAATTTTTCAAAGTCCAAAAACGAGAAAAATTTGTGCAGGGGTTTGCCTCAAAAAACGTGATTTTGTGAAAAAATCCAGATGTTTTGGAAATTTGTTGAAAATTTTTCAAAGTCCAAAAACGAGAAAAATTTGGGCAGCGGTTTCCCTTAAAAAACGTGATTTTGTGAAAAAATCCAGATGTTTTGGAAATTTCTTGAAAATTTTCAAAGTCCGAGAACGAGAAAAAATTGGGCAGCGGTTTCCCTTAAAAAACGTGATTTTGTGAAAAAATCCAGATGTTTTGGAAATTTCTTGAAAATTTTCAAAGTCCGAGAACGAGAAAAAATTGGGCAGCGGTTTCCCTTAAAAAACGTGATTTTGTGAAAAAATCCAGCTGTTTTGGAAATTTGTTGAAAATTTTCAAAGTCCGGATATGAAAATTTCACGGGCCGGGATTCACCTTAATGAAACACGTTTTTAGAATTTATTCCGATGTTTTTGAAAAATGTTTGCAAATTTGCAAAAGTCCGGAAATGAAAAACGGAAACGAGGTTCGCCTTAAACGAACATGTTTTTAGAATATTTCCATTTCCTTTCCAAAGGGGGGTTCTTCAGAAAAGGAAAGAAATATTTTTTCTTTTATACAAGTTTTCGTGGAAGTATTTGTTTGAAAATTCAACAATGTCTTGGGGAATCGTTTCTTTATTTACGTGGCTAGACTGTAGCCTGATTTGAGCATCACCAATTATTGGTATTTATCCGCCGACTTCCTTTTGTCATAACAAGTTATATGCAGAAATGTGCATACGTAATGTAATGCCTGACTCGAGGAATCGACGTCAACGCGAACCGAACGTCTTTCAAATTATGTCGTCTGTTTCTTACGAAAGAAAAAAAAGCTAAATGATGAAACAGGCGGCAAAATTAGAAAAATGCTCAATTGTCAAAAGGTAGAAAGAATTTAATCCACTTGTTTCCCTTAAGCTGCAAAATATGCCGTTATATATACAGGCCAGTATTTTGCGAAATAGTCCCCTATTCGCAGAATATGTCGATATCAAATACAGACCAGCACACTGCGGAATAAGTTTATTAATAAAAACTGGTTAATTAACTTTCGGGAAACGAAGCGGGTAATTGGTTTATCATATACAGGATTTTAATTGTTGAATAACTTTGTTTTAAATATTTGTGTACATTTCCACTATTAATCTTGTATTTGAAACTAGCAAATTTAGTCGGTCGACACTTGTAAACACTATATTATTCACGACGGCAACTTTCTTGGTTGAGCACTTTACGTAGGAATACCGGTGATAATGTTTTGTCGAGTGACGACTCGAAAATGAAGGAATCGTGCCCGTGATAATTTAAATTGCAATTCGAAGTTACAATCGCGCCGGGGTTCTTGATGGAAATGCTAGACAAATTGGGAGTAACAAGACAAAACATTATACATTATAAAGTTTAAACAATTGCTGATTGAAGAACGAGACTGTGGGACCGTGAAGAGGGAGGAAAAAAAAAAAAATGCCACACGTCGGGCGACAGTGCTAGCATTAAAACGCAAAAAAAAGCCCCACGTTGGGCGCCAGTGCTAGCATTAAAACGCAAAAAAAAAGCACCACGTTGGGCCCAGTGCTAGCATTAGCGCTACTTGCGGCCAACGCTAAACCCAAAACCTGGAAAGGACATGCAATAAACAAGCCGGCGGCTAGCTCTGCACAGCCGGCGCGAGCAAGGTCCCTCTTAAACCCAGGGCGAGTGTCTGTGGTTCGCTTGTTAATTCCTACTCCCCTTCCTTTCCTCAAAATCTCCAGGTCTCCTTCCTCAATCAGAACACAGTTGTTATGCACGAAAAAGGGTTTTATTCAATTAAAGGTGAACAGGGTTCTACAAAAGGCCAGCATCGGCACTACACACATGAGTATTTGGCTATCTCTAATTAATTCTATCATAACGGGGGGAGCTTCTCTCAACTCTCTCTACACGTGTTTAGTGAATTTAAATGTCAGTTCTTAGCACACAGAGGGGTAGCAAGGTTCATTGGTACTCACAAGCAGGAGATAGGCGGTCGGCAGACAGGATTCTGGGTAGGCGTAAGCCTCTTTAAGCACAATACACAATTAAAGTAAAACATCGTGAGCGTTTACGGAGAGCGCCTAGCGCGAATCACGGGGAACACAGTTATTCTGCCGAAGGCCGGCGAAGGAATGGGGACGGGGAGCCGCTCGGCGCTTGGCACGGGCGCCGCGCGGTGCGGGGAGAGGGGCGGAGGGCCTGTGCAAGGGGTCAATTCGCTATTAGCTCGCACGGGAAACAATTCCGTAACGTAACAACATTATTATTGAGACCAAATTAACCGCAATCTATTTACAAAGGATTTAATTATCCTCTATTTGCCGAGTAACAAGGCAATACAATAAATTATGGAAGATCATTTTCCTACAAGGAGTCTAGCCTGACCGAATTTAAGGAAATCTTGGAGATTTGGAGAAAATTCTGTTTGCTCATGGAAAGATAGACTCGCCTGGATTTGTAATTATTCTATGGTTGGAGCGAATTTATTAAAGCAAACTGCTTTCAGCCGTCTTCAGTTCAAGGTAAATTGACAGATTCTACATCGGGAATAAAAGTTTCCTGAGAAAACGAGAGGCCCGAGATTTATTTTAGATAGATAGATAATTGAATTTTGGTCGATCCAGGGGGTGAGTTTAAATACTTTATTTATGTTTTAATGTTCTATTTATGTTATCCACTCGAACGATCGCGCGTCAAAAAACTTTTTTCTCCGATTGCTCGCGGTTTTTTGGCGACGATTTTGAATATTTTCCGCCAACATTAAAAAAATCATACCTCCGAATTTTAATATGGGGACAAAAAAACTGATTGTAGTGCTATACAGCCAATGAATTCACCTATATTTTTCTAATTATCCTATATTTTTAGAATTGATAGGTAAATTGTTAAAAAATCTTAAACTTTATAAATGCGCGAAATTTGTGTTTTTGTGATTTGAAATTGCCGCCAGTCGCAGTTTTAAATATCTTTATTAAATATTTTCTACGTTTTTGTGTTCTCTATGGCCTGTTTGATAACCACAGATGCAAGAATATAATAGAAAAATATTTTTTTGTATGTTATGATCTCTTCAAAAGTTTTGTCAGAAAATGATTTTGTAAAATTTGAGTGCGTGACGTGTCAAAATTGAAATCACTGTATTATACTATTTAATAAATTTACCGCAAAAAGTAGTATTACATTAGGAAGATACATTAACTGCCTACAATTATTAATAAGAATAGTCGCCATGTTGGCTTTATTTTATTCATTTGATGAATTATACAGAGAGCCTTTTTCACAATGTCAAAATCATGGTATTACTTTTTAAATAATTGTAAATTATAACTGGAGATTTGTAACCATGTTTTTATATAACGTGCAAAACAAGGAAATAAGGCTTAAAATGAAATATATATCATAGATATACACATTGCCAATATTTCAGGGGGATATTTTGCAAGTTGATGAAATCCACCAATATTTGACGAAAAATCAATTCTGACAGCTACCTTAAGGTCAAGCTACATAGGGTAAATCAGAATATGTAAAATGATGATGCTGATAAAATTGTATATATATATCAAACCTGTTGTATCAGCGTCGATCGGCAAATAAAATCTTAGTGATATTTTTTTTATCTAAAAGTTGGAATGAAAAATAGTGGAGAGGAAAATAATTGAGGGAACAAATAATAGATTTATAAATTTATTTCCGCCCTAATGGGCTTTTACATTCTTTCAATTAAAATTACACTTATTAATTACATTACAATGGTAGAGCAGCATATTTATTTAAACATTGTTTACACACTTCGTCATAATAAAAATTTATTCAATTGGTTTTTCTCAGTAAATCAATACATAGTTTCATTTTGCCTCGCTCTAGAGTGATACTCTCAGTATCGCTCTGGTGAGAGACTACCATTCAGATTTAAACATTGCTTGAAATGGCTTAGTTTTGTTAAGTGACTAGATCTAAAAAAGCCTCTACAGAAAAAATAACAAAATATATAACTAAGACATAAAAATAAAACAAGTTTGATTTGATATTTTCATGGCCAAAAGTATTAACATGATTTGTTTTTGGGGTGTTATGCCGTGTCGCGCTACCTCATTCTATAACTAACAAACGCTGTCCAAAACGTAGGCTAAAGGAGGTACAGCGAGACGGCATAACACCTCAAAAACAAATCATGTTGATAAAACAAGTTATTTAATGTGTACAATAGCAGGAAAGAATGAGAAAACCTATGCATTTTTTAATATGTATATTTTAATGATCAGAATTGAAATATACATATTAAATGTCCACCAAACCTTATCAGATAGAACTCGTACCTTTGGGTGCTTTGTCGTTATAACATTTTTGTGAGATGTAAAAAGAAATGACTTGGTCCTGTCATCCAGGCGCAGGCTATAGTTATTGATGTCCAAAGAAAGTTCATTAAATTTATAAATTATAATTTCACAACTAAAAACAAGAAAAGAAAAAGAAAATAAAAAAACCCTCAGTTATTCAATATGGAGAGTGGGGTGGTATGATATGGGACCATACAATCATTGCATAATCCCACATCACACACGTCACATTTTTTTGTAGTTCGTTTGGTAATTTTGTTTATGGAACACCACACACAATTCAACGTTCGCCCGCTATGGACCGAGAAGTGGTTGCCTTCCAGGACAGTACGCAGAATCTTTCCTTCAACTATTTGGCCAATGGTTCTCACAGTCGGAGGCGGGTTAATTTCCCTGTGACAGAACAGCTGAAGGAGATCCCTCGCAACCTCACTCCTAAAGTTTTGATACAAAATGCGTTTATTTTCCTTGCGGAGCTTTGAACTGTACAATATATACGCATTCTGCACCGAAACACTTAGTAGTCTCCTGAAAAGCTTCTTGTACCAGACCAGGTTTCGCTGTCGTTCAATGGGGTAGCCTGACAAAAGCTGATCCTTTCTGTCAACTCCCCCCATTACCTTGTTATAGTCTAGTACAATTTGGGGTTTGTATTTCCAAACCCCAAACTTTTCAACTGCCCCGACTTCTGCTTTATGGTAGGTGGACAACATACTTACCAAGCTTTTGTCCAACCAAACCATAACATTGAGGTCCCCGCAGTTCGAGTATAGGAGCTCACCTTCCCTCAGTTTTGATCGGAGATTGCAATTAAATACACTGGGCACAAATTCTCGGTTCAACCGCAATGTGCCCATGCAATCCATCCCATTTCTTTTGAGGCATCGCGCCAATAATGGACTATTGTAAAAATTGTCCATTATTAGCGTATACCCTTTATTAAACAGAGGGCTGGCCAAATCGTATACTATCTTTGCAGTGGCCCCAACTGGGCAGATATTGTGAGCACCAGAAAAGTTGGCCCGTGTCATGTCTTCCGTTATGTCGTCTTCCGTCATGTCTTCCTGGTCTGGATTTGTCGATTCAGTCTGACTGGAAATGGTCTTCCCCGTATAAATTTGGAATTTCCAAAGATAGCCAGACTTGGACTCACAAAGCTCGTAAGACTTTATACCCGAGCCTGCCGCTTTAGATTTGATCATCTGGACGAATCCCAAACGGCCTTTATAGCGGAGTAAGGATTCATCTAGAGAGATGTCTTGCTCGGGCAGGTATAAACTCTCAAACCTATGAGAGAGGTGGTCCAAGACGGGCTGAATCTTTTGTAACCTTCGCACAGATAACGATACATCAGAAGAAAGAGTTTCATTGTTGGTGAAGTGAAGGAGTTTTTTTAATAAAAGAAAACGATTATAACTCATGGCTTTGCTGAAATAAGGCATGGCGGTGACGTCAATTGAAAAGAAGAAGTCTTTTTCAACGGGAAGGGGAGAAATACCTTGATGCATTAAAAGTGCCAAGAATACGTACATTTCCTCTTTATTCGTGGGAGCCCATCTATTGATACGCGCATAGCGCTTGAATTGGGTTAGCGCAATGTGTTGTTCTGCATACCTGTTAGTCTCTCTTACGATCTGTTCAACGAAATCGGCGTCGAAGATTTTAAGAAAGGCATCCACAGGCGTACCTGTGAATATCTCCTTTATCCCATTGAAACGTGAGATTTCGCTGGACCAATCGAAAGAGTAACTATCAGATGGCAGAATCGAACGCATTGCCTCTATTTCTACCTGGTCTTGTCTTAGGTCTGCGGCCATATCGGGCTTACGTGCATTGTTCATACGATGATAAGGTTTTGGTGGCATGCATAGGTTATCCTCGTCAACGTCGCTCCCTTCGTCCAGATCCATTTCTAAAACAACAGAAAACACAAATTAACTTAACATTTCTATATTACGAGTACTTACTCCCTTTGGTACAACGCTTTAAGATAATGAACTCTTGGCTCGATCAAGTTAATCAAATATTTGAGGCGCGCAATGTCAGAATAACACAAGGGCAGGTATAAATGAGTTTGAATGAAGAAAAGAGTGTGAGTGCCAAGACCAAATTGTATGGCGGTCCATCCTCTGCCTACCCATGTAGCGAAATGGCGTTGTTAGTTAGTTAGTTAGTTTTATAACTTACGGTCTTCAAATGCCGACTGATCATGGTGAAGAGATGCAGCATCAAATTCACCCGCTCTGTCCATGCCTGGTTCTGAAATGTATATAACACAAATTGATTTAATGTGTCTTTATTTCAATTACGGAACGCCTCTGATATGACGTTTTAAAACAATAATCTCACTGTTTCCAAACACAGACACTTCCTGGCAGAACGGCACGTCCACCCACAGCTCTCTATGGTAGCCATGCTCCAGAGAGTGATCGCCCCACTGGCGTTCCCCATTCCACGATTTTCAAGCAATGTTCAATTCTGAATAGTGGGCTCTCACCAGAGCGATACTGAGAGTATCGCTCTAGAGCGAGGCACAATAAAACTATGTATTGATTAACTTAAATTAGCTTAATGTAGAGAAATGGCGTGAAGGTTAGTAGTTAGTTTTATAACTTACGATTTTCAAGTGCCCACTCATCATAATAGAGAGCTGCAGCAACGTCACCCGTCCCCGTTCCGTCCATGCCTGGCTCTGAAATGTACAAAACATAAATTGATTTAATATGTCTATATTTCAATTACGGAACGCCTCTGGTATGATGTATTAAAAAAAAAATCACCGTTTCCAAACTCAGACACTTCCTGGCAGAACGGCACGTCCACCCACAGCTCTCTATGGTAGCTATGCTCCAGAGAGAGATCGCCCCTCAGTTCCCCATCCCGCGATGTCCCAGGTAACGGCTCTGGAGAAGCCGCCCGCGTTGGCACAGCGGGAGCCGTTGCTTGGGTCATTGTGATAGATGGAACGTTGCACAACCACGGTGGGGGAATAGGCGATGGCAGCGTTGAAGGTGTCCCCTGTGAAAAGGGACACGCTACTCTCTCCGGAGATGGAATTCTGAAAACATATACATAAATCATATGAATCGTTGTCATTCACTCGTGAAACAGTAAATAAAAACAATAAGAATTGGAGTAGCACTGATTTTACTGCATGTGCATAATGCACAGAGCGCTGATCCATCCAACTCTCACGGTGGCAGAAAGCTCTCGGGGAAAAACAATAATATTGTGTAATGCATCTAGAGACGATAACTTACTTTCGTTTAGCTTTTCTTGCAGGCGCGGTGGGGAGCAGGATCCGCGCCGCCTGCTTCTTAAATTTGCGGCTTTCTAGTTCCGCTTGGAAAGAAGCAGACAGGGCCCTAATGTCCTTTAGGGCCCTGGCGCGATCCTCCCGCACCATAACCAGATCAGGGTCACTGTTAAAATAAATTAAAATATATATGATGAGCTCAACACATAGCCACAGCAAAAAAACCTTCTTAAAACACATTAAAAAATACTAACACTCCAGACCGAGCTGCCAGTGCCGCTCCACGTCCAGCTCCCACAGCCCCCCTCCCTCTGCCTCTGCCTCTGCCTCTTCCTCGTCCTCGTCCTCGTCCTCTTCCGCTCGGCATTGGTACACTTAAAAAATATTTCATGTAGATTTTATATTTTGAATCAAATCATAGATTTTTATATATCTTATCATATAAAATTTTCAAAATATATATTTATACCTGGATTGCGAGACTTCTCGATTATTGGCTCTGTGGAAATTTAAAATAAGTAAATAAATTATTTAATTACAAAACGAAACGAAATAATCCCATATTAATTGTGTGATGGTAACTTTACATTAAATTTCATCTAATAAATTTACGATCTTTTTGACATTTCTACTGAGTTATAAAATTACAAATATCTGGAGAAAAAATGACCACACCTAAATAAAATTTATAATTATCTCTTGGTAATGAATCATTCTAATAGAAAAACACTATTTCAAATGCACAAGTGGAGTAATTACGAATTGAATTGCAAATTAAAAACTTAAAAAACCTAACCCCACCAGAAATAATAGTTTTGTATCGAAAATATGATAAAAAAACTCTGATTTTTTATTCAAATGAGTTGAAAACACATTAATAATTGAATCACGAATACACTATTATATATTATGGCGTTAAAATGCAAAAACTCAATCACTTACGGCATTTTAAAATACGTGTAAATATATCCAATTTCTCAAACAGTTTTGCCTCGGAGGTAAAATAAACTGTCACTTTATACCGCGAAATATTCCTTCCAGAAGCACTATAGAAGCATCGATGTTGCCATAGATGAAAGACAATTTTACCAGCTTTCCAACGGAATAAATATTGGCCAGGTACTGGTAAATAATTAAATAATTTTTAATTGTTTACGAGTGGTACGTCATAAACGTCGAATTATTCGACGTGGGCAATCCTAGAAGAAAACAAAACGTCGAATTATTCGACATGGTCGCTCCAGTGGTTATAAATATGTACAAATAAATCTATTATTATTATTCCTTATCAATACTGTCTATCATTTTAAATTCTTTTATATTAACCTTTAAGGTCTATGCCCATTACACCGTTCCATACCATGACCGTACTATGAACGTATCAGACACGAAATAAACACGCTATCCTCTACTATGCCCACTAGAACGTGCTAACACCGTATTATACCCGTAATATACGTAAAGGTACTCTGCCCACTACACCGTTCCATACCATGACCGTAACCGTAGCGGCGCATTCAAAAAAGTATTCTTTGTATCGATCAGTATGAAACTCTGCCCACTATACCGTTCCGTTCCGTCGCGTGCCAGGCAGAGAGCGGACCGGCACCTGCAAAATATTGTCATCGAGAATTCGCCGTCAGTCCGGTTATGGTATGCGACGGTGTTGGTCGGTGACGGAACGGTCTAGTGGGCAGCGTTTCATACTGATTGATACAAATAATATTTTTTTGCATGCGCCGCTACGGTTACGGTCATGGTATGGAACGGCGTAGTGGGCAGAGATCTTTAAGTTTGAACTCCCAAGGCCCTGAGAGAGGATTATTGCTTTCCCATCTGCTAGCCTGGTTAATCATCCAGTGGCGCCCTTTTAAAAATAAAGCTGGCAGATTTTATTACACTTTTTCAACACACACCTGTTATATTTATGTACTAAATCTGTACACACATGTGTTTAAACTCGTTATATCATAACACTACGAGGATAGGCTGAAAAGTAATGCACAGATGCTTGTACAGCTTTTACAGCGCCAATAAAATGACCTTCAAGAGTGCGCCAGATGGAATGTGGAAGTGACTTTCTCCCTTTAAACTCATACGCAGGTTTGAGGTTATTGAATTCATCCAGTGTATTTTGAGAAGTGGAAATATGGGGACGTGTTCTAGTGCTATGTCAATGCAAGTCATACAGCGTGCCATTATCGAATTTTTAACTACTGAAAAATTAACTCCTACTGATATTCATCCTCATTTAAAGGATGTTTATGGTGAGGATGCTGTTACTGTAAATCAATGGGCAATAAAATTTCATTATTGTCTGCCTGGAAAAGCCACAATTGTTATGAAACACGCAGTGGACGTCCAATCACTGCCACAGATTATAAACATCGCAAACTTGTCGATGATTTGATTCAAAATGACCAACGAATCACTCAAAAGTGTATAACAAACCTTATTGGAATATCGAAGGAATGTGTCGGCTTCATTATTGAACAAATGGGATACCGTAAAATTTTGCAACATGACGTCGCTCGTCCACACACCTCGAGCGCAATTGCAGAGACTCTCTACGCGAAACCTTAAGAGCGTTTAACCAGCCAGCGGACGAAAATCCACATTTCGTCGAAAGTTGTTCTTACGATCGTGCAGGGCGGTTACAATGAGAAAGATTAATTATTCTCCATACCAGCTTTTTAAAATTATAACTCAATATCGAATTTATTTCAATCCAAATTAGCTTTAATTTATGCCTTCATCCAAAAATGCTAAAAGGCGTGATGATAATTATTTGAAGCTTCATTTTATAAAGAAATCTAACAAGATCTTAACTCAAGTCCCTTACCCTACTGATACCCAGATTGGTTTTAAATTTTAACATAAAATTTTTCAAAATACTTTAGCCGGGATCTCACCCGATCTATTCGATGATCTATTTCAAAGAATCTTTTCTCTAATCTAAGAACTCTTTTCTAAGGAATAGAAACCCAAAGTTGAATAGACTTGAACTTTCATTCTATAAATTGACATCAGTTTCTCTCAGGTGGGAACAGTGGAATCAGGGGGGATCATTTGGGGGGGGAAGAATTTCATGGATAAAAATTTCTATTAAAATAAAAACTATTAAAAGAATGTACTTTTTGTAATTATTTTTTGATTAAAAGTATTTATCATTTTTCAATAATGTCTAAATTTAATAAGAATGTTAAAAAAATCTGAAATATATTAGTTTGTAAGTGCGCAAATAAATACACAAATGCACCAATTTTCGTCAAGAAACACATGTACGTACATATTTTTTAATGATTTTATTGAAACTAAAATTCTAAAACATGCGTTCGCTAGATAATGTATTGATTTATTTTACTGCATGATTATATTATTTGAAATAGGTGTGATATAATACAAAATCTTTTTGGAAAATTTAACAAATCTGCCAACGACCTATGAAATAACCTTATACTAAAAATTTAAAAATTTTCTCAAAATTTATTACATGCGAATGCTAGATAAAAGATCAATCTTTCGAAATCCATTTATAATTGTTGTGGAAAAGAGTCAATACGTCTAAAATCTGATTTGAAAATGACATATTTCTGGTTTTCTCTGGTAATGCCCTCTTAAGTTTAAACCAATTTCACACCCTTCTTACTCCCCCGATCTTCCGCCTTGCGATTTTTATTTTTTTCCTCTACGCAAGAGAGATCTCAAGGGTAATCATTACACCTCGAACGATGAGGTGAAGGCAGCTGTGAAGTCCGGGATTCGGGAAAAGTCAAAAGAATTTTTCAGTGACTGAATGAAATAACTTGATACACATTAGGAGAAATGTGTTTATTAACGTGACTATATTGAAAAATAAATACATATATGATTTTGAAGAATGTACCTTTTGCCCGATTTTGCTTTTTGTTTTGTTTGTGTTCTACAAGAATGTATGCATTACTTTTCAACCTACCCTCGTATTTTTACAATTTTTTTTTATTTTCTTTTCATCACTTTTAATGACATTTCAAAGGAGGTATTATATTGTATATTATAGTGTCCGGTCACCATAAAAAATTATATAATCACATAATTATTGTCAGCCTTACTACAGAACGCCGTGAATATTTTATTCAATTGTTAAACGACCGTGTAAATGAAAACCTTACTGTGTAATTAAAAACTGACAAAAAATACTTCATGGAAAGATATATGTATACGAGTACATTGCTTATCCAGTTGTTGGGTGTTATTTATCCGTTCTATACTCCGTTATTAAAAATAATTCATCAGATGTCGGAATTTTTCAAATGTATTTTAAATGTCCTGTATATTTCTTATTTTTGAAGATGTCATAAAAAAATTCTATTCTAGAAACTAGATATAATACCTTTTAGATTTTTGTGTTTGAAATATACAATGTTTAAATATTACAAAATTTTAGTTTCAAATTTGAAAAAAGTTTTAAAAAAAAACTTACCACATGTCTTTGTACAAAACCTACTAGGTACAGTAACTAGTAGGTTTTCGAAATCAGATGTAGACAGTAATTTTCCTCTTATTTTGAACTCAAAGTGTGCAAAATTTCATCTGTAGGGGTAGGAAAAGGGGAGGAGGGTTGTTTTTCAACAGTGACCTTCCTCTTGTTTTGAAGTGTGAAGTCTTGCAAGTGTGCAAAATTTTATCAATCTCGGAATAAAACTGTGATTTGTGTAAAAATCAAATCCAGACTCTTTATATAGATATTGCTGGATTTAATTTAATTTACTGCTTTATCTACTTAAAAGTTGTTTTCATCGAAATGGCTTATAAGATTAGGTACGTTATTGAAGCATAAGTATACCTCTAGAAAGTGAAACCTAACAACGCCAGTCCAGAGATTAGTAGGCCAGGTTTGTGAATTAATTTTTCGACATCCAATTAATTTGACTTACTTTTTTTTAATTACAGGCAAAAAAAGCCCAAAGAATATACGCCATATATAAGAGAAGCAGGCACTGCAGTGACCAAAGTTTCGGAGAGATGTGAACCTATGGGACCTCAACCACGAGCTGCAGACCCATACGGAACTTGGAAAACAATTCATGTTGAGTAAGTTATCGCTATTTATTTGAAGCTTCATTTTATAAAGAAATCTAACAAGATCTTAACTCAAGTACCTTACCCTACTGATACCCAGATTGGTTTTAAATTTTAACATAAAATTTTTCAAAATACTTAAGCCGGGATCTCACCCGATCTATTCGATGATCTATTTCAAAGAATCTATTCTCTAATCTAAGAACTCTTTTCTAAGGAATAGAAACCCAAAGTTGAATAGACTTTAACTTTCATTCTATAAATTGACATCAGTTTCTCTCAGGTGGGAACAGTGGAATCAGGGGGATCATTTGGGGGGGGGAAGAATTTCATGGATAAAAATTTCTTCACAAATTGTCGTATGTACTTTGTTATTTTATTCAATTCCGCCAGGAAATTTGTCATCCTGTAAATGACGTTAGTTAGTTAAATTAATTAATTCATCCTGTAAATTACGTTAGAAATAAAATTCTCCCATTTCGGGACACTCCAATCTGCCAGATATGACGGGAAATCCGTCAAGTTGGCAACACTGGGTGGGAACGCAGCATTAGATATAAAAGGTGGGAAATCAGTTTTCTTCCTTGGTTATATTTTTTCAGATGTGATGTTGTGGATGATTTTGTTGGGTTTACTGACGACTACTATTTATTTTATGTAAAATTTCATTCTGTTTTGGTTTTCAGGACTCCAGCTGATCTCCAACTGCCTGAACAAACATACGTGACCCCAACTATAGCAGTGATCACAGAACCTCCAGAAAAGAAGTTCAAAGAGAAAACAATGACATCCATAGACGAACCTGAAGCATCTTCAGTGGCATTCAAAAAGAGAAAAATAAACAACACGTCAAAAAGAAATACACGTCAACGATTAGATGACGATTGAATAATTTAAATCAATTTGTTAAAATAAATCATTAATATATTATTGAAGAAGAAGATAACACTAAAAATCTAAACGAAAATATCAAAGAGAAGAAGACACAGAAACATAAAAAGATAACAGCCGCAAATTGGGACTTTTACCCCGAATCTCACGCCTTACAAACGCTTTACCAATTCGACTACTGAGACCTCTTATTTAAACAAATTTTTTTCAATCACTTATTTCAAATTTCAGAATTAAGATGAAGTCATACTAAATAATGCAAAATCATACAAAATCATATGTTTTTGTTTTGAAACTTTAATCGCTTAGAAGTATTTTATAGATGCTTCAATTAAATACTGCAAGTAGAACATACCTTAGCCCTTAAAAATATCGTTCATTTTCTATAAGTCTTTTAATAGACCTAGAAAAAAATAAAGTATTAGGTCTATAAAAAATCACTTTCAAGTGCAAACTCTCCTACTTATAAACCCCTTTTCGGATATGGTTTTATTTTTTAATGTGGCTAATTCAGTTTCTTTTATAATAATTGCAAAAAAACTTTTACGCCCGAACTTTACAAAATAAAATAAAATATCAATTTTTTCATCGTTATTTTTGACATCAATCAATATGGCCCGCACTCTACGAATTTGGATTCCTAAAGTGACCCTTATGCCATGGGCACAAGAACCATACACTTGGCACACCCATTTCGTATCAGTTACGCCCTGGCCGGACCAGGGAATAGATGTGTGGTTCCGCGTCGCTTGGTTCCGTGAAATCAATTTTAAATTTCGTTGTTATTACAATAAACAATGCGTAAAAAACGAGTTAATGTTTTTTACGGTGACCCGACAATTCGTCCTGCGACAATTCATCCGGCGACAGTTCATCCTGCGACAGTTCATCTGGCCGACAGTTCATCCTGCCGACAGTTCATCCTGCCGACAGTTCATCCCGCCGACAATTCATCCGGCGACAATTCATCCTGCCTGATCATTTTGAAGATTTTTATTAAGTATGCAAAGAGGATATACGGCCGTACAACCAAAATCGACTTTTGTCTGAAGACATCTTGAATGGAAATCCGCTGTAAAAATATTTTTAATAACAATAATTTCGACTCTCCGAAGAAGCATGCGTGAATAACAAAATACGTCATACTTATACTTATAGGTTATACTTATAGGTTAGGTTGAATTGTCAGGATGAATTGTCGCCGGATGAATTGTCGGCGGGATGAACTGTCGGCAGGATGAACTGTCGGCAGGATGAACTGTCGGCAGGATGAACTGTCGGCCGGATGAACTGTCGCAGGATGAACTGTCGCCGGATGAATTGTCGCAGGATGAACTGTCATGGAACCGTTTTTTACAGGCCTTTACGAAATCAACCTGTAAAAAAAATTCTCAAATACCTTTTCCAACCTTTCCAAAAGCTTCTCAAGTATTTTTAAAGTCCTCCCATAAATGGGCGTGAATTCCGATTTCGATTTTTTCCTGGACTATTGGATCGCCTTAACAAAGAGGTTCTTGGTTCGAGGCCCGTTGTTGCGACCATTATTATTTTTGTTTAGATTATTAGTGTTATCTTCTTATTCAATGATATAGGAACATTGATGGGAATATAACCTTCAAAAGTTAAAAAAATTATAAAAAGAGACTTAAAAGTTGTAAAAAGAGAGTTGTTCTAAGGCTGGGGTTAGACTCGTAATTAAAATTTACGGATTACATAAGATTTTGACAGGTCACTCACAGGAGCGTTCACTTATGCATCCAACTTTTGGTAATTAATGATCACGGAAGTTGTTCGGAAGTTCGACCTGTGTAAATGCTCATGCGACCGTTTACATCTGTAAATTTATTTGCGGTAAGATGGCTTCCTGTCAACAACGACCTGCTACTGTCAAATTTACGCGATTTTGTCAATAAAGACGAAAAGGACCAAATAAGTACAAGAGCGATTTACAGGAAAAAATTTACGAGTCTAATCCCAGCCTAACAAAAATTGAATAAATCATTAAATTGAACATCTGAAATAAATAACTTTTTGTTTTATTTTTGAGCAATTATGAACTTGGAAAATAAAATGCTGTCTAAATATTATGTTTGTAGTTTATTTTCATACATTATATTTCCACATAAAATATACACATCAGTGAAACTATTGAAAAATAAAAATAAACATATAATATCAATCTAGATACATTTATGTTATAAAATATATTACATATTTATTTTTATCACATTCCTTTTAGAAAGATAAAGATACTAAGTGAGCACCTACAATAATTTCTTCACAACAAATTTAAGATAAAATTACGTATGTTAACTTGCTACAAACACCGGAGTAGATAATTATATTAGACAAAAGTTACTCACACCAAATTAATTCAAAGAGTGTGTTTATTGTGAAGACAATCCACGTATAAGGCGAAACACTTAGTTTTTATTGCTTTATATAAAATAATAAATTAGTATTATGTGACACACATCTTGATAGACTTTGGAAACGTGAAGTCTATCCGCTCTGCATTCGGAAACGCTTAAAGCCTTATCGATTGTAACAAGTAAAGTTTGTTGATTTCTGAGATCATCTTGTTTTTAAATCGGACTCGATAAAGTTTTTTTTTAAAACTATATTATTTTTTAGAGTTTTCATTGGTGACAGGTACTTTTTAGATAAAACGGCAAGAGTTTATCAGGTTAGTAATAATTTTATTGCAATCACAAAATATAGTTTTCTTTGTGTTCCCAAATTCAGTGAAAATTGTTTTGAAATTAATTTATTACGAAACCAGACAAGTCCCAAGAGAACCTACATCTAAAAATGGTGTTGAACTTTGTTTAGTTTTAGTGAAATTGATTGAGTATAGCCTTATTATTGCTTGTTATGTAAATATGTACCTAGATATTTCTTCTTTCAAAATACCATTTATAATAAATATGCAGCTCCAATTCAGATATGTCAGAAAATTGCTTGAATCAATATGCACTTTAATGCATACTGTCATAAATGCAAAACAAAATTATATCCAATAATTTTTCTGCAGATGAAAATTTACAGAACTAAAGCTCAGTTTCTTGAGGTTACAGGCGGTCAAAGAAGATCTAAATAAATGTATTAACCTTAACAGTAATGGTGTTTTCAAAGCAAACCATCCTATTACGCGGCACATTTTGACACAATATATTGTTTTAGTGAAACTTCATGGATCTGCACCTTTGGGTAGTCGCTGATGGATCAGGTGTGCAACAGCAGCATAGATAAGGTTAATTGATTTACATTTTGAACACAAAAAAAATGTATAACTACAGTAGGTATACTAGAATCTAACATTGATTAACAATATGCGTTTTTTTCCAATATCTATCTAACATGATGAAAAAAAAACAGGAAGAAATCTAAGTAATCTTTTCAAGTTGATACCTACAATATTTAAAAATTCGAAAAACATTTGCTCTCCTCCCGGTCGTCTCGAAAATATTTTGACTGTTAAAAATTGAACTCAAGTTAATAGTCATTTGTGTTATCAATTTGCCACATCTAACTACATACATACACATAATATATTATTATATGCGTGTATTAATTACTTACAAATAATATGAGGGTGGGGTGAGAAGTTTTCGGCCTGACACATGGATCATGCCAGCAGGTCTAATTTTGTAATAGCATTCTATAATATTATTATTATTATTCACTAGCTCACATACCAAATTTCAGGTCAATAGCTTTCTTAGTAGGTTTTGACACCCTTTCGAAGACGATGCCTGTGTCATTTTCGTGAAAATGGAAAAATTGGAAAAGCATGCGGTTATAAAATACTTCTATTTGAAAAGTTTTACTCAGTTTTAAATCAAACAAGAAATGGATAAAAACTTAGTCTCTTCTCCATTGTATTCAACAATAAAACAGTGGATTTCTGAATTTAAGAAAGGTCGCAGGAGCACTGATGACGAACCACGCTCAGGACACCCCCTTGAGGTCACAACTCCCGAAATGATCGAAAAATCGCAGATAAAAAGTGAATGAGATAGCTGAAGCTGTTACAATGTCAACTGAATGTGTGCACAATATTTTACATAACCATTTGGGTATGAGAAAGCTGTGCGCTAGGTGGATGCCGCATTTGCTAATAGTTGATCAAAAGGCGCACCGCAAGATTGTTTCAACTGAGAATTTGGCGCTGTACAAGCAGAATCCTAGCGCACTTTTACATTGATTCATAACTGTTGATGAGACCACTATACTCCTGAAAGTAACAGCCAAAACAATGGACCAGGTGAACCAACCCCAAAGGCAAAAACAATTTTGTCAGCGAATAAGGTTATGGCAACTGTTTTCTGGGATACAAAAGGAATTCTCTTTATTGATTACCTACCTCCAGAAAGTTAAAACTATTAATGGTGAGTACTATGCAAACTTACTGCAACATCTGAGTGACATAGAAAAAATAAAATGACCACATCTGGCAAAAAAAATATTTGTTTCACCAAGAAAGTGCACCCCCCCACAGCGGTATAGGACCCAGAGAAACCATTCCTTAAGCCTCAATTACATTGAGCGAGTTTACAAGCTACTAGCTAATAAGTTTAAAAGCGGGTGAATGAGATTGTCATGATGACACACAAAACTGTCCACTCGCTCAGCAGCAAACTACCTAGCGAGTTGAAATCACGGGTTGCCATATTTTCTGGTTGTTCTAGCGTTAATGGAACGTATATGAAATTGTAGTATTTCTTAATATCCATCAGCAGTATCCTATGTTATGGAATATAAAAGATAAAGACTATTGCAACACAAAACTAAAAATTGAAATCTCCCGAAATTTGTTTAGTGAACTCAATGAGAAGCAGTTGCTTATGGGAATGGATATGAAGCAATTGAAGGCTAGAATCAAATCAATTAAAGATATCTAAAGACAAGATCATCATCCTTCAACTCTTTTAGTAAATTGTTAGATGCATGGTGCATCTAGTTTTTCACGTCTTTCTACCCAGGATTTTACACACTCTTCTGTGCAATTTTTCTTTCCTTTTTAACTACTTTTTTATAACATGAGCTAAAATAACGACTCCTGAACGAACTAATTCCAACGACTTTTTGAAGCATTTTGTAGGAAACTGAGCTCGCAGGTCGCTGTTAGTGCCCCAGCTAGCCAGTAACGAGAATAACGATACCTGCGTGAACTAATTCTGTCAGATGTTTGGCAGTCGAAATCAGCTGTCTTTTGGCCGCAATATTGAGCGCATAAATAAACCAATCGCGAGTGAGCGAGTAGCTAGTAAAGTTGATGACCTTTCAACTTTTTTCGTAGATTGTCCACAATCTGCTAGTTAGCAAGTAATACGATTACACTGAGCGAGTTTACTAACAGATAGTGAATTTCCCAGATAGTAGCTTGTAAACTCGCTCAATGTCATTGAGGCTTTAGGGGCCATCCATCCACAAAAAATATTTTCCCTATCCCATTATGCCCCCTCCGCTGTGGCAAATGCAACCATCCCGTTATGCCTACGACAATTGCTGCTTCGGATTCAATTCACGGGTACAAAAAATATTTTCCCTATCCCATTACACCCCCTCCGCTGTGGCAAATGCAACCATCCCCGATATGCCTACGACAATTGCTGCTTCGGATCCAATTCACGGGTACAAAAAATATTTTCCCTATCCCATTACGACCCCTCCGATGTGGCAAATGCAACCATCCCGTTATGCCTATGACAATTGCTGCTTCGGATTCAATTCACGGGTACAAAAAATATTTTACCTATCCCATTACGCCCCCTCCGCTGTGGCAAATGCAACCATCCCCGTTATGCCTACGACAATTGCTGCTTCGGATTCAATTCACGGGTTAGGGGGTTAGAAATAAAAATATTCTCAAAGTGGGCGCTGGGCAAAAAAAGGTTGAGAATTTATGATCTATATGTTGGTTTTCGTTTATAAAAATGTATTAGTCTTGTCTTTATGGAAATTATGCTGAGAAATTGCGAGTTTTCTTTGTCAGGTCGGCAACTTTTCACCCCACCCTCGTACATACATGTGTGCTAATTAAATTCACATAATATAAGTGTGTAATAGTTAATAATAATACTACAGAGACA
Source organism: Limnephilus marmoratus (assembly GCA_917880885.1). Classification (NCBI taxonomy): domain Eukaryota; kingdom Metazoa; phylum Arthropoda; class Insecta; order Trichoptera; family Limnephilidae; genus Limnephilus; species Limnephilus marmoratus. Next base: position 20,479,732 of record OU862906.1, read on the forward strand.
TTTTCCTTACAATCTTAAGGATTTGTTCATATTTGGCTAACTAGATTTAGAAAATTTCAATTTAGAACAGTCAATTTGTAATTTCCACATCAAAAATCAATTATCTTTATGCCATTGAAGCACCAATACAGCTGGAGCAAATATAATTAATAGAAAAATTTAACAAATTAATGAAGTCAGATGTGCAATCACAATAACCACATCAGTAATAAATATTTATACTTACATAATACGTTTTTATTTTACAATATTTTAAACGATTTTGGAAACTTGCCACATAATCCATACGTTCGATAAATAATATTGAAAGTATAAACAATGGAAACCAGAACTGGATTCATAAACACTTTTAAAAGCATAAAATTTACTAACAGGAAACTTTTATTACGTGCGAAACAAGGTCAGTAAAATTCATAAATAGTTCAGTTTAATTTTACTGTAATATTACATACAAAGTTGATTGGGTGAAAATTATCTTTAACAAATTATCAAGCATTATGGATTTTTTTTGTAGCTCCGATCGATGGGTACAAATTCCATTTCCTGACAGACTAAACAGATTTACTACGGTGACTAGCTTTAAGAGATAACAGAACACTAGGTGAATACTCTGAAGCACTAAGCCTCTAATGATTAGTCCTGACAGATTATAATATTGTTTATGACGACAAATAAAACAATTTCTACTTTCGCAAAGCATAAAAAAAACGGCAAGCTTCATCTATCAAAAATAATACATTTTCATGAATTTTAACAGAAGATAATACCTAATACATTAATCACAATAATTTACATTGCACAACAAATCACATGACATTGACTTAAACTAGAATAAACAATTTTAAACAAAAGAAATAATAAAATATGCAAAATAAAACATGGAAAAATTTGCCCACTTTTTGTGATGTCTACAGGTAACAAAGACTTTTTTTGTGGTTGATTTTAATAGTTTAATCTAATTTCTAAGTGGCACATCCGTGTTGAAAAGGGATGAGTTTAATGTATTGTAATTAACACTTTATGAACTAAGTTAACACTTTTTAAATGTGAATACAAACAGGGATACAGTGCAATATATAAATCTCTAAACACCAATATTATTAGGGACTTCAAATTATAAAAAATATAATCATTTTTGTTCTTTGTTTTTACGTAAGGGGCAAATGTTTAAAAAATTTATTTTCTCCAGCCGGTTCAACAAATTGTATAATATTATTCAATATTTGTTTTAAAGGTAGCACGTGTTAAGGATATAATATAATATTATTATCTAAGACGGTTAATAACAATTATTATTTTTCTTCATTATAGAGGTATGCTAAATTGCACAGAAGACATACTTATTTGGTAACTTAACAATAATTTTTTAGTGTAAATTTCACTTGACGTCAAATAAAAAAGAATGGGTACTTACGTAGTTTCACCTACGCATTCAACTTATTAAAATGCAACATTGTTTGACAACTCATTCGAGTTTGGAGTAGATTTCTTTTCACTTATAAAAATCAGCCTAGGCCTGTGAAATTGATGGTAATAACAAGTACTGTGATGAACTCAACTGGTAACAAATAAATATTATCTTAGACGACATCTTTTCTAATACCTACATATATAGATGAATTAAATTATTTTATACAGTATGAATAAATATTATTTTCAGTGTGAGAGCAAAAAAGTTTTTTTTAATTCAAGCTAAACTCAAACTAATAATAAATTATAGCAATAAAAAATATTTTAACATAAAATTTACTAAATAAAATAATATATTTTATCATAGTTAAAATTTAGGAATGAATATGTAAAATTTTATTAAATTTAATTTCATAGTTTCCATTCGACGGCAATACAAAGTACCTTAATCATTTTAGGATTATACTTTTTTGTATAAATTTTAACGATTAACCCCTACTCTATTTCTTTAATTCGCATGAACAACACGAAGCATTTAACTTTACAATAATGAATATAAAGCAAAACAAGTAAATACATACATAGAGTAAAAACCTACAAAAGTATAAAAGACGGAATGAAAGACATTACAAAATAATAAACATAGTAAAATAGCATTTTTAAATCAACATTTCCAGTAAAAATATTTATTTCAATAATAACTACTTTGGCAATGGAAAATAATGCAAGAGTACACAGAGGGCACCATTTAGAGCAGTGATTCTCAAACTGTTATGTACTTCCTCTCCCTCAATTGCATATGCTCCAACTTGTAGCTTTAGAGACAGCATTATGCTCTAACCTCTGTGCTAAGGATTTCAAAAGTGCCCTACGCAAACATAAAAATCCTTTTTTACAATAATGATGTATTCAACTTACTAAGTACGATACACTTTAGAATGGAGAATTGTACAAAGAACGATTAATATTCTGCACATTCATTCTTGTGCCCCTCAAGCACGTTGGTGTCTCCCACAACGCTCCCAGCACACTACGGTACCGCCCACTTTGGGAATCACTGATTTAGATATACTATTTTATTTTTTCTCCCCTCGAAGAGAGAAAAAATAATTTTATAGAATAATCTGACACAACACAATCCACCTAAAATGATAAAATGTTAGCTTATTGACATTTCAATTACAAATAACATACTGTAGATGAATTATTTTAATGGAAATTTGAAATAACTTCATGTATCAGAAGATGTGAATTTTGAATAGGAGAGAATGTAACAAAACGCCAACGTCAAGGTAAATATCCACGTCATGGAATAGGAGAGAATGTAACAAAACACCAACGTCAAGGTAAATATCCACGTCATGGAATGAAGGTAAAGTCATTATTGCACGTTAACACATAATATAGCAACTAAAATTTCATATCAAGTAAGTTATCGAAAAGTTGAAAAATATTAAAAAGAGAGAAGGCTGTCCAAGATGCATTAATTTTATGAAACAGTCATTTTCGGCAAAACATACAATTATCAAAGGAGCTTTAACATTTTGCTTTCAAAATAAGAAAGCTGTTTTACAAGTACTTTTCAGTCCAATTAAATATTTTTCGAATACACCAACCTCGGTAATAACTATTTTACAAACATTTACAACTACATAAAAACACTCAAAGGTGCTATAATATTCAATCAATAAATTGTAAAATAGAATAAATCGTCTGTATAGAAAATTTAGATATTTCATGGCGACAAGTATTTTAAGTAGTACATTTAGTTTGAAATAATTAATAATATACAGTTAGAATATAAGCGTAATATCAACGTTCCCATATATGGTTAGCACGGTCTATCGACGTCGACGTATAGAAGACTTTTGTCCCGGGAGACCAAAGAAGCGGCGAGGGATCACCATACGAGCGTTGCCCTGCGCCGGACGGCAGTTCCCCGGCAACTGCAGCGTGGCCAGGTGCGTCGCATAACCCTCCGTCAGCACCGTGGCCGCTGTCAGCTGCTTCCTCCCTACCTTCCCCACTATGTAGATCTGCTTGGGCTGCAAGCCTATGCTGGTGTACACGCCTATATCCTTACCCGAACCGTACGCTGTGTGAACGATAACACTGTGATTCTGAATCAAGTTGTTCAGATAAGCTGCTTTGTGACCTAAAGGATCCGTGGACAAGCCATCGGCGAAGGAGACTAACCCGTGCGGGAAGTTATGTTGACCGAGCCAAGACACGACTTTCTGCTGCTGCATGTCGGGACGGCCCGTTATGTAGATGATGAGGTACCCCAGCTCTTGCCAGTGGCGCACCACATCAACTGCCCCGGCCCTCACCTTGGGGTCTCGACCAGTGACAGACATGCTGGCTGTAAACGACCCGTCTATACTAAATACTACGCATTCGGTAAACGGAGGAATAATGGCCAGATGTAAATCACAACACGTATGATCACCACGTACAACTAGTTTAATAGGGTAAATTCCACAACCGATTGACTTATCATCAGGCAAGGCGTAGCTAACTCTCCCCGTTTTATCCGTTACTTCAGATGCCAGCATCAACCACTCTCCGGCAGGGGGCTCTTTCATTATATGTATATCTACCTTCTCTCCTGCCAAAGTAATCATATCCAAAGGACCATACATAAATCTAGCCGACAGCCAGATATTTGCCCCTTCTTTACAAATGAGATCATTTGCTCGGTGATTGGCGGCGACATTTTTTAATTTAACCGAAGTCCTCTTCTTCATCCATTTTTCGCGTGGCTGACAAGGCTTAAATGACGACATATCTTTTTCGTCTACCCCTCCGAATGAAGACAAATCAAAGTGACCCACCTGCCTAAGAATGAAAGCGATGACGTCAGAACTCTCCCAGTAGCTGGCATGGAATAGATGCGGAAGAGCGTGGGTGGGAAAATTGTTTAATCCATCGGGACAATACAAGGCATAATCGAGACGCTTATTTCCCCACCATTTTTGTTGCAACGCATTAACCGTCATCAAAGGGATATTATCAACCAAACCACTGACAGTACTCTGCATGGACACTTCGGAGAGGCGTCGGAGTACTGGAGTCGGGGGAGTGTGCAAGGAGTCACCAAAAATTTGAGGGTGACTTTGTATTAACTCCAATAAATGGCAAGGTTGGCCATTACCTAATGGAAATTTAGCGTAGCGTGGAACATTGATAGGGGGCAGGATAGAAAACCTAGCCGAGAGCAGCGGCTCCAACCTCGCAGCCACTGGGTCTGTTGGATGGAATAGGTTATAGATCTGCTGAATGGGAGGCTTGACAATGCTATTGCCTTTCTCTTCTGACACTTTTCTCGATGCCAAGATTAAAGATAATGGACTTCCAAACATAAAGAAATCAGAAACTTCAAAGTCGAGTTTAACCTGATGCTCACTAGTAGAAGACGATCTTCGGCGTGGAGATGGAGCCTGAAGGTGTTGTTTGGAAGACTGTTCTACACCGACTTCATTGTAAACATTGATATCCGTATCGAGTATACTGTTTTCACTTGCATGCCTCGACTGATACTGCTGGGAGCGACACAGAGCATCATATCCAACGATGGATCCCATACAATCGCCAATAAAGTACACATGACCAGAAAAACCTTTACCCTCTTCAGATTTGATAAATTCTTGATAAACAGCATTAGCTCCGTTTATTGTACGGGTTACAGCTTCAAAGTACTCAGGGGAAGTCGTAGCTAATATTGGAATAGCTCCGATGGGTATTAAATCATGAGTAACATACGGGGCCTCTGCACTAGATGGAGACACATCAAAGCTGTAGGGACTTAAAGTTGACAGAAGGCCCAAAGCTTCCGTACATATCGGAGGGCAAGATACCAACTTGATAGCAATATGGCCAACCATGGTAGGATAATGCTGACGCATGACAGACTCAAATGCGCCTTTGAAGGTGGTGATATCTGATTTCTTAGCCATCATATCGACGGTAGCATCCAAAACACTACCGGCATGTAACGCTAAGAGCAATACTGTGGTGGAGCAAGTCTGAGGCGGTGTGATGTCAGAGCCTGCATCCACACTGTTACCACTGGCGAGAGTGTACAATCTTCTAGGACCCCTTTCCGAAGCCACTCTCTGCAGGAAGGAATGATTGAAGATGCTGTCTTCATTGGATTGCTGCGGCTGGGTGGGAGAAGCGTCCTCTACTTCGTCCAGGGAGTCCATGGAGGACCATTTAGTAATCGGTCCTTCAGTCGCCTCCTGACAGTCGAAAAACTCATCGTCGGATTCCGTTTCAGCTTCAGACTCTCTAACTATACTTTCCATTCTCCAGTTAGCCATTTGAGCTTCCATGCTCTTAATAGAGCCGCAAGAAGATGATCGAACACTTGGTTTTGTGGCTTGCCAGATGCGGTGTTCAGATGTCGGAGAGAACTCCACTTTGTGGCTTCTTCCATTTGGCTCGGAGTGTTTAGCAGTGTTATCTGTTGATTTCTTTAACATAACCGGGCTAGATATTTCTTCGTGCTTTTCGATGCAGCTCATCGTGGCAGCCAGTGTTTTAGTGGAATCATCTTGAGAAATGTTGGATGTTTCGCCCACTTCAGATTCCGAATCGCTGCCCATCTTCTTCTGCAAAGCCAGTTGGGTCTGCTTTTCTATTTCTCTAATATCATCCATGGTGAGTCCGCACCACTCATCCTGCCAGGCCCAAGCCTGTCGATGCGCCCGGAGCATGGTTTTTCTGAGAGCGACATCGTGAATGAACTTTTCCAGTTTGCTTTGCATTCCCCAGTAGCGGAATTCCACTCTGCACAGTTTGTAAGCGCACATTAGGGACTTCCCATTGGGCAGGGGCTGTGTCTTCCCTTGAACCTCCCGCCAGTAGTCATCTAACCAGGTGTCGGTCAGAGGACCCCTCTTGAAATTCTCAGATACATACAATTTGGGGTCTTCTTCTTTCAAATAGTCTGCGCCATAAACCTGATCTCTGACCACATCTATCACATCCACTAAACGATTCCTCAAATCACTTCCAGCAAGTTTAAAAACATTATCTTGATAACCGTTGTCAGCGAAATAGTATGTTTCAATCTCCAAGGAGAATTTTTCCACAAAGGGGCATGTGTATCTTGTTTTTGTATAAGGATAAGCATTCCACGCCTCTTCTTCAACCGTGAGGGCTGATTTAGGCAGCAGTCCCTTGAACCAGCCCGGCAGATGGCTGCCCACGTGGTATATCTTGCGGGTGTACTGTCCCTGGCCTCCAGGTCCATCTTCATACGGCTCGTTCACTAATATTTCCACACCGCTGCCTTCGCCAGAACTTTCATTTCTACTCTTCTTCGCTATCATATACAGCTGAGCAATTCTATACTCTTCCACAGTCAGTGGGAGAGGAATGCGGTATTCTTTAATTAACATGATAACTTGGGCTTGTGCGGCGGGGAAAATTCACTCACTCGAATTTTTCATTATTCACTCCCAACTTCAAAGGAATTAAGATTGATTTCACATCTGAAACACAAAACGTCACAATATATTAGAGTACAAGAAGCTTTACTGTAAACACTCGATTTGATTAAAGTAAACCTAGCGGACTACTAACACCCTAAATTATGTAAACATGCGTGCCTATTACATTTAAATTCAACGAAATTGAACTTATCACTAACATTTTATACGCATGGACCTTCACATAACGTATCACGTATTACACAAACACATCACCAAGAAAACCCTAACAATATTACATTAAATATCTGGCCAAGGATACGCCAGTTCAGTACCTCAAGCTACAAGTTGAACTTTGACATTTAAAAGGCTTCAGATGTTCACATCTAATTCATCGCGTACTGACCGATTATTCGTAACGCCGGTTATGCGTGCTCAAGTTTCCGAAACCATCGCGATAATGTTTATATTGTTTATTTACAATACAATCTCCGGTAAGCTTTCGGGATGACTGGACACGCTTAATAAGAATATTTTTTAGAAAAAACCTTGTGGTTCACCTTAATTATATAAAATAAACTATTTACATTCGGGGCGATGGAAAATACTGCATTTAAAATTTCAATTAACGTAAAATGAATAACTGATTTCGCCGACAAGGGACAGCTGACAACCATTCACAGTAATTATTTTTGTCTGTATTTTATGATATTTTGTACGGAAAATTTAAATTTTGAATTCAGTGTTTTCAATCCCCTCGAATGCACATAGTTGTCTTTTATAGTAATAAAAGTTGGGAGGAATGCAGATCCGGGCACAGTTTGGAAATGTAATAAAAAGGCACTTTCTAGATGAGAAAAGTGTGGAAAAGCAGAATAAAACAAAAATTAAGGCGCGCTCGGCAAAATTGAGGGAGATACAACCGTTCAAAGTATTTAAAATTTCACTTTACAAACTGATATTGACAGTTCGCCCGCGTCAGCCCGCCATTTTTTTTATAACCTAATACGCTAAACATGGTTTGTGATAGAAAAGAAAGTGCCCCCTTCGTAGCGCCTGCTCGCGTCACGGCAAAAAAACATCCCAGTTTTCAAGTGGTTTAGCGGCTACGCTAGGTTTGTGTAATATGGTTTGTGATTTTGGCGTACTATTAATTCTGTATTAGGTCTGGGATCCAACATAAGCAATGAAAACATGGCGAACGAACTGTCAATATCAGTTCGCGAAGTGAATTTTTAAATACTTTGAACGGTTGTATCTCCCTCAATTTTGCCGAGCGCGCCTTAATTTATTTTTTATTCATCTTCTCCACACTTTTCTCATCTAGAAAGTGCCTTTTTATTAAATTTCCAAACTGTGCCCGGATCTGCATTTCACCCTAAAAGTTTTCTAAAAAAATATTCGTATTACGCATGTCCAGTCATCCTGAAAGTTTCCAATTTGTGCAACCTGCTTACTTCGAAATACGTAAAAATCGAAAATTAGGGTTTTAGTTGGGGTTATTTAATTAATGCGTCAAATGCGTGTGTATAATTGAAACCGAACCTTTCGCCAAACGTCACATCATGTGACATCATTCTAACAACAAAAAAACATGGCGTCAAAACAAGGAAAAAACACTTTGAAAAAAGGAACTTATTTTCTTGTAATAATTAAGTTGACATGAAATGTTACAAGAATTTATGCATATTGTGAAGCAAGCTTTGTACGGAAATTTTACCAAAAGATTAAAACAATGATCGGTTATTTCCAGTATTTAGTGCAATGCAAAAAATATAGCATGAATGGGTAACCGAGATTAATAGCACGGATAACCGAGACTAACACAACGGTTTGGGGTAAACGTCAACGTAAAAACTTGGCCCAGAACCAAAAGCAATGGTGGGAGAAAAAATCAATAGAATCCAATGTTGCCATTCGAAAACGACGTACACGAAAAACATTGTCCGAAATGAGAATATTACTGCTAGGGATGAAACGATACCATTGAGGTATCGATACTTTTACTCGATACTGTATCGGTCGTCGAGTATCGATACTTACTTGGTATCAGTTGAAAAGTATCGATACTTACTCGTATCGCATCTTTTTTGGAAAATTTGAAAAAAAATATAAGTGTCTAAAATATATATGTACTTACGTTGAAATCTTGTTGTTATCATAAACAGGTGCAATATAATCAGCGTGGCTTTTTAAATGCTTATGCAAATTAGAAGTTTTGCCACAAAACCGCACTATTTTAATCATCATAAGCATTTTTTGCACCTTGCGGTTTTCTCGTCGTTTTTCGTGAAATATTGCCACACACTAGGCTTCGGAGGCCCCATTTTCAATAACTCAAAAAGTTAAAACACTGAACAAACACCGACTATTGTTAAAGGATTAACGAACATGGGAGCGAAAGTGAACGAACGAAAACATTGTCAATTCCAATTGTCAATGACGACAAAATATGGCGGTGGCGGCGCTGCCTGTTTTTTTTATATAGACAAACAAGCTTGCCAACTACACAAAACTAAGACTACCTAGGGACGCTAGGGTTAGGGTGCCTCCAAAAACTTCAATTTAAGATGTGCAATTTTTTTGTGAATGTTAAATAAAATAGTGACATTAGCATACTGATATGAGTACTTTTGACCGATACCTACTCAGTACTCAATTTCAAAGTATCGATACTAAAAGTACTTGGTATCGGTGAAAAATATCGAGTATGTACTTGTATTTACTCGTATCGTTTCATCCCTAATTACTGCAGCTACAGCTCTGCTTCGAGAGCGGCGTTGTTGAGCCGCAAACAAATATGTTTAGAAGTAAAAATTATATATCTAGGACCCAGGTGTGTTTATTATAATAATATACATATGATAATTTGATAAACATGTCGACACGATTTGGATTTCGGATGAAATGGAAATGACGATTACTGCACCTTCACTAGAGGCTTTGATTATGATGTAATTTTTAAAGGCTCCTAATGGTTGAGTTATGAAACAGAAATCACGCTAGGTCTGCGAACGCTTTCATTATGACTTCACTTTTGAGTATTGGTTGGAATTGTTTTGGTAAAGTTTCGCTTCTACCGCGTGTAAACTGCACTCGAATTTTTATTATTATTTTCTATATCAGATTTAAGTTTCACGCGCAACAATTATTTACAAATTTTACAAATTTTTCACCTAACTAATTTGCGATAATTAACTATATAGCGAAATCGCAATAGAAGATATCGTCGGTAGAAAGGCTAATTGACGTAACCAGCAAATCTTCTACTTTCGGGAAAGTCGAAAAAACAAAAAAAAAGTCAGAAAATAGTAATGGTAACCCCTATCTCGTCGATTTTTACAATGAACAACAGAATAATGTTTATGTTTCTACCAATATAATTAGATCTATGTAATTATTTAAAAAATGATGATTTTGGTAGATACATCCATTCTTTTTTGTGAAAATTTTACGATTGGTTGGCTGTAATAAACAATATCTAGTATGAGAAGCTCGGTGTGCGATTAATTTAATTTTAATTAATTTAATGCTTATATATTATACACTTACACAAATACTCAAAAACATGGCTGAAAACATAGAACATATAGACTCGGACAACCAACACTACTGTATAAGTACAAACGACATTAATCTATGGACCAATATCACAAAAGAAAAAAATAAAATCAAAATATTGCACCAAAACATCAGATTGATCAATAAAATTTTTGAAGAATTCACTATATACCTAGAACAACTAGATAATAACTTCGATATAATTGTGCTGACAGAATGCTGGCTGAATGAAAAATATATTCCAAAAACAATTGAACACTACAACACACACCACACAAAAAAACACAAAAATCAAAATGATGGCATAGTCGTATACACTAATGATAAAATAAACACATTCGTCCAAGAAATACATATTGTAGACTCCAACTGCATACAAATAACATATGAAAAAGAAACGTGTATTCTTGCAATGTACAGATCTCCATCCAAAAACAATATTACAAATTTCCTCACATTAAATGATCTCAACAAACACAAAAATATCATCATCATTGGAGACCTAAACATAAACACTCTACAAAACGGACACCCACAAAACTTAGAATACCTAACAATACTAGCACAGCATGGACTGGAGCCAACGATAAATGTCCCAACACGAGTCACACACAACACAAAAAGTTGTATAGATCATATAATGATCAAAACAAAACTAAAAACCAAAACCATAGTACTTGAAAGCACTATTACAGATCACTACATGAATATGATAGCAATTGATACCGAAAACACAAAACCTAACCAACATAAAATATTCATAAAAAAAATAATTGACTACACAAACTTAAAAGAAAAACTCCAAAAAATAGACTGGAGTACAATATACCAAATGGAGAAGGTCGAAGAGGCCTGGGACAAATTTACAACAATTTTAGCGCAAGAAATAAATAATAACACCACTCTAAAACAAGTAAAACTTACACACAAAGCTAAAAAAATTAAACTATGGATAACACAGGGAATATTAAACTGTATTCGTAAACGAGACAGAATTCACAAACAAATTAAACATATGCCGTATGACATACAACAACTTAATTACTACAAAAGATATAGAAACATCTGCACGAAAATTATTAGAGTAGCTAAGGAGTTGTATTTTAGAGAAAAACTTAAAAAAAAAGAAAACAATAATCCAAAGGAAATATGGAAAATATTAAAAGAAGTTACATACACACAAAAATTTAAACAAGAAAATACAATCGAACATCTAAACATTAACTCAAAAAAAGTAGACGCCAATACAAATAAAGAAACTATAGCAAATCATGTAAATAACTTCTTCGCAAGTATAGGAAAAGTCTTAGCAAACACCATAAGGCTACGAACGCACAGGCAGGTGGCTGGCTTAGCGCCTAGAGCATAGTGGCTTGCACCCTGGCTACTTGCTAGGATACATGGTGGCCGCACTGAAGGTGGTTTGCGTGGTGGGTCGCTAGGTGCCTTGGTCATTTGCTTGTCGGCACGTTGACGAGATGTCACTTTCAAAATTAGTTCTAAAACTGCTACTTACAGAAAATTCATTTTTAAAATATTCATAACCATGTACGTCTTTAGATTTTCACGGCCAAAAGTATTTTCGATATTTGTTTTTGGGGTGTTATGCCGTGTTACGCTACCTCCTTTAGCCAAAGTTTCGGACAGCGTTACAGTGTCCATCACCACTATCATCAGGGCAGATGAGCTGCAACATGGCATAACATCCCAAAAACAAATCACGAAAATTCATAACCACAATTAACTTCTCAATGTAAAAAAAATCTCATCATAAATAAATCACTTTTTAGTACTAACCATCTTTTTCTACTTAGATTGCTACATCTTCGCATAGTTTCTGACAACTGTCTAATAATATTTCATCCAATTTTTTCTTCTAAAATGCCTTGCGCCTAGCGGCAAAAAACCAACACGTTGGTTTACCTGGATACACGCCAAGCGACTATCTACTACCTATCTAGGCGCCAAGCGCGCAGTGCGGCCGGTCGCTAAAATTCGAGAACGTTCGTTTTACTAAGCTACTCGCTAGGTGACTCGCTAGGCTCTAGGCGCTAAGCAAGCCGCTTGCCTATGCGGACGTGGCCTAACACAAACAAACAGTTCAAACATCAATACACAACCGACACAACACAGATTTGCAATAAAAACAACTTCGGAAGAGGAAATTGACAAAATAATAAACACATAAAAAAACCGTATTGCTCCTGGATTAGATGAGATAACGACGGATTGCATTAAGATAATAAAAACCGAAATTTTAAAACCCATAACACACTTAATCAATCTAAGTATAACACACTCCTGCTTCCCTAGTACTCTTAAAAAAGGACTGGTGATCCCTATTTACAAATCCGGAGACAAAATGCAAATAACTAACTATAGACCTATCACATTGTTAAACTCGCTGTCAAAAATTTTCGAAAGAGTAATAAAAAACCAAATTATAATATACCTGGAAGAAAATAAATTTATCTCGGAAAATCAATATGGATTTAGAGAAAAAAATAGGCACAAAAGAAGCTTTGGCATGTACAATAGACTATATACATAGCAATTTAGATCAAGGTTATAAATGCATAGCGATATACCTAGATTTAGCTAAAGCTTTCGATTCAATCTGCCACCAAACGCTTTTTAAAAAATTGGAAAACATAGGCATCAAATTCAAGGAACTCCAACTATTAAAAAGTTATATGAGTAATAGAACACAGCAAGTAAAAATTAACAACCATATTAGCAAGCCACTACCAATTACGTATGGAGTTCCACAAGGAAGCATACTAGGGCCCGTTCTTTTCACTATTTACATTAATGAACTTTGCAGCATGAAAATAGACGGTGAAATAGTTAGTTATGCAGACGACACAGTTTTACTCTTCAAATCTAAGGATTGGAAAAATGCATACAACATAGCGAATTTAGGAATCACGCGAGTGAAATCATGGCTAGACTCAAACACGCTTACACTAAACATATCGAAAACAAAATTCACAACGTACAGTATAAATAGCACAGGACAGCCAAAAAATAACACAAACACCATAAAAATACAAGAATGTTTAAACACCAACTTCTGCGTTTGCCCTCCTCTAGAAAAAAAAGAACAAATAAAGTATCTAGGAATCATAATTGACCATAACCTTAGATGGACATATCACATCGAACAAGTCACGAATAAACTCCTCAAAACGATACACATTTTCCTAAACATAAGAAACATATACAAAATACAACAAATGAAAACAATATATTTTGCTCTATGTCAGTCTATAATAGAATATGGAATAATTGCTTGGGGAGGAGCAACAAACTCAGCCATCGAACACCTGGAAATTGCGCAGAAAACGATCTTAAAGGTAATACTTAAAAAACATAGACTTACTGATACAGACCAAATATTCAGCGTTTGTGACGTACAAGACATACGACAATTATACGTTAAATCGCTACTAAATTACATTTTTGACCAAAAAAACAACCTTAAACAAACACAAAATATCACAAAAAGACCAGTTAGACAAGCATACAAAGAAAACTTAAAAACACCGACGGTAAATACAAGCTTTGGACAAAGACATTACCAATATCACGCTATAAAAGCATTCAACAGTCTAACACTGGAAAATAAAATTGAGGAAAACAAAATTAAATTCCGACACAAAATTACAAAATGGATTAAGGACCAAAATAGACAATACTACCAAAATATCATGGCATAAAATAAAAATAAAAACACACATAACCAATATAAAACACAATCACCCACAAACACACAACACTTATTAAAAATATCATTTTTAACCTTATATAATATTATTTATTTTTAAATTTACGTTAATTTTAAATCTCTACTTTTTAAGTTTAATTTATCTTAATCGTATGTTTTTATTTACTTTTTTCTGTTTTTTCACCAATATTATATATATATTTATATGTATTGTGTATAATTTTGTATGTGAAATGGAGGCCTCAGCACGGGTAAACCACCCAGTGAGGCCAACATCATTGAATTGTGTATAAAATGTAAATATATTGCATTAAATAAATAAATAAATAAATAAATTTACGGAAAGGCAAAAGGGCGTAACCTCTTTTGTGTTATTCGCAGCTCCTAAAACCATGGTGTAACCCTCTTCGAAGGGAATCAGACTTACAATTAGTTGATGTAACCAAATTTAAATAAAAAATATTTTTGTAATGGGACGTACGGTGAAATATTCTTTTTACAACCGTCTGTTTCACATCGAAGGCAATAAGTTGACAGCTCGCAACTGTCATTTTTTCAGAAATAGAGTTATGCACATCATTTTTTTGAAATTTTTTTAAGCTCTATTTAAATAGCGTCGTCATTATCCTACTATCCTACTAATATTATAAAGGCGAAAGTTTGTATGGATGTATGTTTGTTACTTTTTCACGCGAAAAATACTGGATGGATTTTAATGAAACTTTACAATAATACAGCTCATACATCAGAATAGGCTATAGGCTATAGCTTAGAGCTCTGGCATTATGAAATTTATATTAAAAAATTGCAATAGGTGGCACGCGAGCTGTTTGAAAAATGAATGTAACGGGAATGGAGTGGGGGTGAGGGGGGGATAGGATGTGGGGGCAAGGTGGAGGGGGGGCAGGGCGGAGGGGGGGATGGGGGAGGGTGATGGGTTGAGGGGGAGGGTGAGGGGTGAGGGGGGGATTTGTGGAGGGAGGGGGTGGGGGGGAGTGGGGATAGGGAAGGTGGAGGAGGCGCTGTGGATACCCCCCTAAACTATGCGAGCGAAGCCGGGGGCAAATGCTAGTATCATTATATATCATTACTTTTTTTATATGCATCACTTATTTTTTTTTAATATTGCCATTTGCCATCGAGGTTTTTAAAAACATAATTAAATAAAAATAAGAAAAAAATTTAAAAATCATATCGAAAATTTTTTTAAAAAATTAAAAAATTGTACACCAAAAACGTCCAGGCCGGCCGGCCGATCAAAGAACTCTTCAATGGAGTGTGATCTAGACTACAGTAATTCGTTGGTTTCATTCATGTGTTTGATTTAGTCGTTGCTAGCGGGCACGCGAAAGCACTGTGGAACGGACGGGTTTCGGAAGATTCCGTCGTTTTCCAGGCTGCCGGTCGGCAGAACTGCTTTTTTCTCATTTATTAATCGACCCCTATCGTATGAGACCATTCTCAATGACCATGAGCACAAATATTCACCCACGAATTTACGTCTTCACGTTCACCCTGCATCGGTCGGATGCGCACTGAACGCTGAAGCAGGATGCAATAACACGATGTTTGAGCGTGACGCATTTTCGATTAAAACAGTGTAACGTTCTCCACAAAATAAAAGTCTTCAAATCTGTGGTAGTATTCAACTTTAATAAAGTTTTTAAACTTACAAAATGATGTTACTAAAAACTTTCGATGCGGCACAACTTATAGGATTAATGTAACCAAATAAAACTTAAAACTTTAGTCAGATGTTTACCGTAAGCGAAAATGTTTCCTAAAACACGGAAAGGCTATTTGACGTAACCATATATTTTTTCATAGTAAATAAAAACTAAAACATTGGATACGCCCGGGTTAAAGGGAGTAACCCGTATTTTATTAAAAAACGTCGGATTTTCCATCACTTACATCAATTTTTGGTCGGACTTCCGGGAAAAACAGTAGGTATTTTAAGGGGGTACACTTTCAAATTTTCATAATATACATATAAACTTCGAGTATACAGATGGACACAGTTTTTTTTTTCAAGTAAAATGGCATCAAAAAGTGAAAATCGACAAAATGTTGGTTACGTCAATTAGCCTTTCTGCCATAAATATACAAACCACCCACCTTTCTGCCGTCGATATAGGCCAAGGGCGGATCCAGCTTTGGCGCCAGGGGGGGGTCACATAGTCGTGGTCAAGTCACTAGAAGTTAAAATTTAATTTTGATAATAATAGATACAAGTAAAAAGTAGGCCCACCTAGGTCCTGGACCCAGCCCAGGGGGGGTCATGACCCCCATGACCCCCCCCCTGGATCCGCCCTTGATATAGGCTCGGAGTGCCTACCTAGCTACGTGGGTGGTTTGTATATTGCTAGCTACACAGTATTGACAATACCTACATACAATACCTACCAACTACCAACGTATCATAACCAACCACTCGAACCACAACCATGGACTCCAGATACTAATATCTACAGCCCGTATGTTTGACGAATATCTACAGCTCATATGTTGAACTAATATCTACGAACTTCAGAGTGTTGATTAATATCTACAGAGCGTAGGTTGAACTAATATCTACAGAGCGTAGGTTGGACTAATCAGCTAAATGTGTCCAATAGTCCGATATTAGGGATTTTTACATACATACTTACATAAATTAAGTTTTTTAAACTGCATACGCAATATTACGTTATTCCAATATGCTATACATAATTGCAAATCCAACCTCTGACAGTACTGTAGATATTCGTCATCACTTTGGTTCTCATAGATATTAATCAACAGTTTGAGCTGTAGATATTCGTCAACATTTTGATTCCCATAGATATTAGTTCGATTTTTTCAGTTTTTGGAATTCCTGTAGATATTAGTAGACGCCTCCCAACCATGCCCATCCATGCCACAACACAACCACCATAAATATACTAACCCCACAACCACTCTCTGCAGAAAATGAATGGAGGACTTGGAGGTGGCGGGGAATACAAAAAATGTTAATACTAATATGTAATTTACGCAATTCAACATTCCACCACCAATTAAATTATATTACTCTGACTCAGTCAGTTCCTCAGTTGAACTACGGCTGGACAAAAGTTATCCGAAGAATAACTCTTAGGTCGTCAAATTTTATTTTTGCAGTAATTATGTCGTGAAAGTGGAGTTAATAAAAATAATCCATTGTTTACACTGTCAATTACTACCGATAACGGTTGTATTAGATAACCTCTTCTGACACTTCAAGTTTGACATTTCTTTAAAATTTTATACAACCTGTCAACATGATGCTTCCTCGCTCCAATATTTTGGTAAAATATGGCACATTTAAGACCTATTCAAAACATTTCGCCACCAATCTCGGTTTCAACACTGCCCCACGTGAAGATTCAAGGTAGGATACTGCAATGTCATATTAATTAACTTAATTTTTTAAGTTTCCTAGGTACTAATACTTCTAATATAACCTATTTGTGATTAATAATAAACTATAGTGCAGGTCAGTAATAATTGTAAGTGGAATGAGTACTTATTTTTAAGTACGCAGGGACATAAAGTTATTTATTAGTTTTGTAAAGCGCATTTGAAGTGACATTTCACAGAAATGGTGCCATACAAAATTGCCAAGCATTATTTTTACTATGTCTATAGTTTTATTAAAAAATTATTTGTTATAATTTCTGAGCAGAAATAAAAGCAAACATTCTTTACTGGCTTATAATTTTTCACTCTGTTGTGCCCGTTGCACACGAAGTATTGTATTGCCAGGATACCAAGCTAGTATGCTGGCGCCCACTGGCAAGATCCTGGCTTACTATCCTGGACTGGCACAAACCAGATCGGTTTACAAAATGCTAGGAAATTTTAAGCCGGTATCATTGCAGTGACTCCAGTAACCACACGGACGCAGGTCCGTCTGAGAAACATTAAACGTAAAGGTTATTATTATGCTGATTGTCGTTAATTCAACACTTTTTTTTGTAATGCTTGACTTGTTAAGATGGAATATTAGTATTCCACAGACATTCTTTATCACAATTCAATTGTACTAACTTTAAATTAATCTTGTTACTGAGTTTTGGAATGTTAGAATCGTACCGTGTCAGAAAAAAAACAGCGCGTCGTCACCTTGAACTAGCTGATCATGTACTAGCTTTGGGCGGCCACGTAGCTTACCACAAAGCTAGGATGGAAACTTCGGTGGTGGGTGCTACTACCTCAAATAATAGAACACATCCTATTAAAATATCCTGTCTTGAGACGCTAGCCTACTAGGTAAAGTAGGCTAGCGTAAATAGTAAATTGCTAGTCTAACATTGCTAGTATTAACTAGCTTGAAATACTAGTCTCATGTGCACCGGGCATTATATATAATCAAGTTCTGTGAATAATCTTGTTTTATCCTTAACAGGAGTCATAAATATGACGTTGCTGTTGTTGGTGGAGGAATCGTCGGCGTGGCATCTGCCAGGGAGCTAATGCTGCGCCACCCCGGGCTGAAAGTAGCCGTCATTGAGAAAGAGAGCCGGGTGGCTTTTCACCAAAGTGGACACAACAGCGGAGTTATCCATGCCGGCATCTACTACAAACCCGGCTCCCTCAAGGCTAAGCTGTGTGTGCAGGGCATGCAGCTGGCCTACGATTATCTCAACTTAAAAGGCATCCCATACAAGAAGTGCGGAAAACTCATTGTAGCAGTCGACAAATCTGAAATTCCATCTCTTGAAGAGTTACACAAGCGCGGGATAGCCAACGGAGTTACCGATCTAAAAATGATTGGCGGGGATGAGATCCATCAATACGAGCCCCACTGTGATGGAGTACAAGCTCTTTGGTCACCTCACACCGGCATCGTGGACTGGGCTCTGGTCACGGAAGAATACGCCAAAGACTTCCGTAAGTCTGGAGGAGAAATCTACCTGGACTTTGAGGTCAATAATTTTGGAGAAGCTACTGGGGATTCAGAATTTCCTATTGTTATTCGCCAAAAATCAAATTTAGAAGTTAAGACGAAATATGTGCTAGCGTGCTGCGGATTGCAATCTGATTTGGTGGCTGTGATGTCCGGGTGCTCTCCCAACCCTAAGATAATCCCCTTCCGAGGAGAATATTTGGTGCTGAACCCTGGAAGGAACTACTTAGTCAAAGGCAATATATATCCAGTGCCAGACTCTAGGTTCCCATTCCTCGGGGTCCACTTCACTCCCCGAATGGACGGAACCATCCTTTTGGGACCAAATGCAGTGTTGGCCTTGCGTCGGGAAGGATACAAGTGAGTTGCTAATATTTTATTATATATCCGGTACCAGACTCCAGGTACCTTTTACTTGGGATCCACTTCATTCCCCGAATGGACAGAACCATCCTTTTGGAACCAAATGCGATGTTGGCCTTACGTCGGGAAGGATACAAGCGAGATAATATCTCATGTCTCTTTTTGACTCATTAGGGAACATACCCATACTACGTGATCTGTTCAGGGGGGGGTCTCCAAAATTACCACGCTTGGTACAAATGAGCGGCGGGTTGTTTAGGTTTTTGGTCACCGGGGGGGGGGGGGGGGGGGTTAAAAATTGCAAAAAGTTGGTCACATAGTATGAGTACGTTCCCTAAGTAAAAATGATAATTACCTCCTTACTTTTGTAGCAGATTATTGCAGTATTGCAGTACTGCAAAATCTTCGTGTCACTGTAATAGTTAAATGTTATTCAACTTCTTACCTTTGTAAGAAATATTTATTTAATTTTGAAAACACTTTTCATTAAAACTGAGGAAAACCAACATTATTATTATTTTTCTGTCTGGTGGTAATTTTCATTTCAAATGGAGTTGAGATATCAAAATAATTTTTAAATAACCCAAAGATTAACTCTTGCTTTTATCATAAGATTACAGAAGACGCCAGTTATCCAAATCAATTTTGGTAGGCCTAGTATTTTAACATAGCATCTTTGGTAAATATCTTATCTGTTATTGACATTGTCTGTTCAAATAAATGCAATCATAATTTTCATAAATAAATACCTCTGTGATTAAACCTATAGATTGATAAAATTTATTTGAATGATTAATTAATTGTTATGCTTCTTATGCCCTTGAGATGATTTTTCACAAAAATGTTGCTATATAAATTACCCATCATTATGATTACAGCTGGGGAGATATAAAGCTGAGTGAACTTGCACAAATCATCACGTATCCTGGATTCAGAAAAATGGCCATGAAATATGCCGGATTTGGACTCAAGGAGATGATCAGGTCTTTCATAGTTCCGCTGCAGGTCATGCAGCTTCAGAGATATATTCCAGAACTGTCAGAGGTCGATGTCATGCCGGGACCCAGCGGTGTGAGAGCCCAGGCTATGGAAGTTGATGGTAATACATAGATAGTCTTTTCCTTTCATAACTTCTTGGTCGCCGACCGATTCTATTGTAATAACTTACTTGTTTTTTTACATAAAATCTTTTGGTAGATTGTACCTACTCTTTTATCAGATAATGTGTTTATACAGGGGGGTGTTAACAGACGTACTTGACTTACTTTAACCAGTGATTCCTTATATTATTTAGAGTAAAAAGTGTAAATGAAATTTTGGTCTCCGGTGGATTTTTGATGTCTTTCTTTTTAAAATTTTTTTTCTTCAAAATCAAAAAAATATTTCTTCCGCATGTCGTCACTGGCCCCTCACCTCGCTCCCAACATCTACTATTTTTTTATGTTTTTGTAGAAAAAAAAAAACATCAAAAATGTCACCAGATTTTATCACCAAAATTTTATTTACATTTTTTACTCCAAATAATGTCAGGAATCACTGATTAAAGTAAGTCAAGTATGTCCCTTAACCCGTCTAATCACAGGAGACCCAAGTTGTCCCAAAACATCATATGCCGTTATAATAACAGGAGACCCAGATTGTCCCAGAGCGACAGTGCATTATTAAAAGTTAGATATCTCTCTTCCTGTTATGCGAATATTCGTGATTTCTTTTATGTTAGAAACGGAATAAAATAATGCTTCTCATTGTCTTAGAATTATATGAGCTAGATTGATCAGATATTTTACAAACCCGATCAAATGTGACGGTTTAATTTTGCGCCAATTTGTGACGTTTCACACATTTAATTTTAAAATAAAATTGTATGAAAGTGAGGTGACAGTTTTATTACAAATTTTGTTTAGAAAAGGAAAACGTATTTAAAATTTTAAGTTTAGTCTATTTTAATTACTTTAATTCAAATATTCGCAGGTATGCATTTTTTAGCCAATTTACGTTTCCTATATTAAAATTTTAATATTTAGAAATGAAAATGTTGATTTCTAATAAACCCAATTATTTTATCTAGATTATTTTAAAAGAAAGATTATTTTATCTAGATTTTAGAACAATTTTTGTTTTTGCAAAAGCATAAAAAAAAACAATAAATAGGAACATTTAAAATGTATAGGAAGAACCAGGAATTTTGCGCGCAAACCTTGACAGGCAAAAGTTGACAGAAAATTATTTTCTTATTATTCAAAGGGTTAACACCCTGTATATATATTGAAAAATCTATACTGATATGCCAGCGTTCAAGAGGTTAAACCACATTCTGCACAACAGCAAAACCAGTTTTGTAAACATTTTTATGACAATTCTCCAAACAGTTGTTATAGCTAGCTTATGCACTGGGTCAACTGGATTCAAAGAATTTCCTAAAGATTTTTCAGTATTCTATTCTTAAGGGTATGTGCATAATTTCTTACAACATCTACCAGTTATAATATAAATGAATTGCATAGAAACTCAATGCCTTATACCTTTTACATCCATAAAAAAGCAACAATATTTATTACATAATACATATAAACATTAAATAAGGTTATTCAAAAAAGTTACTTAACTCTATAATATCATCGAATATGTACATACGATTAAAATTTGTGTTATTAGATCAGTAAAAATAGAGAGGAGTTTCGATATTTGAAAATGTGTGATCAATTTTACTGGCAATAATGAAAAATTGAACTTACTTGGGGCACACAGACACGCCCACAACACATTTCAATCAGTTTATCTCTTATGTGTCTATAATGTATTATGTCAACGCAGGACACAAACAATGACACCATTCATACAAAAACTTTCAATTGATTTATTTACTTACGCACTAAATGGTACATGTTGTTTTTATAAACTAAAAATTATTTATCTTTTTCTCTGGGACCTTCCTTCAAACTTTGGGTTCGGATATCTATTACATTTGAATTATTCTTGAGTTTCACTTGAAAGATTTAAACAAAAGTTATTATCTGAATTTCTTCTGTCTACCATAATCAACGCAATTTGCAAAATTCGCACCCCTGCAACACAACAGGATAGAAATATGTTATACATAGCTATGTAATTCAATTTAATTATAACTGTTTTTCCATTCTTTTTTGTATATTGCCATTTGCAAACACGTAGGTATTTCCGCAAACCGAACCACGAATTACGGAAAAGGAATGAAACAACCACAAGTGACGTCTCGTGCTGTTTGCCGTTGCTTTGTTCCTTTCCCATAATTTGTGGATCGGCTCGCGTTCTCGTCTTAATTAGAGCATGCTGAGGACAGAAATTTTAGAATTTTTGGTAAATACCAAATAGTGCCAAAGATACAAACTGCCAAAATATTAATAGGAGAATCTTGCCGGCCGGTCGATAAGCATGCGATATCACAGTATTTAATAAGTGGCATGACAGTATGTGGTGCTGCCATTGAAATAATGAATGAACAGACATTTTGAGCGGTCATTTAACCCCAGTTCACTTTGAAAGCCCACAACTTCATCATTTTTGAAGATATCTAAAAACTAATTTTACCGTCATTAACGCATTAAATGTAATACATTTAAAAAAAAAATTAGGAGACAACCTCCGCTATATTATCGCCCAAACGCAACAAGCCGTATCCCGTACGCTCAGGTAAAAAATAACTATACCCGAAACCCACAAAATGTTCGTGATACGTTCATATACATCAAATTTGTTCCTGTGTTATCGTGAAGCTAAGGGATGTGTTCGGGTATTTTCGTCTCTCCCATACAAGTCACGCCGCTAGCCAGTGGTACTCTCTACGCAAGTGGCGCGGTTTATGTAACCCTTTAAAAAACCCAATGTTTTTTACCTACTTTTTAAAGAATAACCCACATATTATATCATTTGTAGATTGAAAACCTTTGTCTTGTTGCTACCACATTTTTTAAAAATTAATTTTTGCTTTCGTTTTTGAGTAAATCGAGTCCAAAATTGGAATATTTCAGGTCAAACTTGAAAAAAATCGAAAGCATAGACCAGGCTTGAAAAGTTTTTTTTAACCCTTTAGTTGCCGGAAAAAGAAAAAAAAAAGAAAACCAAATAAATAAACTGCTCAGATCAAAAAAATATGTTTTTTTGGGTTCTCTATGTCTATATGATGTAGATTCACCAGTACTAAGAGTTTCCATACACCGGGTATACATATTTATTATTAATCCTTCAAGACATCCGTATCGTCATTTTCATAAGATTTCAAAAACAAAGTTAAATTTATAAAACCACACTTTAGTGACAACAACAAAGGACATGCTCGTGATACATACACTGTTTCAACAATCAAAACTGCTAAGTTTTCGAGGTTCAAAAATTGTTTTCGCTATCACAATAAGGAGCTGCATTTTTAATTGGTTACTCATTCCATGCATTAGTTTTAATTTATGATTGTGTCCTTGTAATGATTGTAAAATATGTAACTTTACAATGTGGGTTTGAAAACCTGTTGTGTTATCATCTATAATTCTTTTGTATAATTATTTAATGACAAATGAACCATGACAGATGTATTTGTATGTGATCTAGTTTGTGGAGTTAGTCTAAATATTTCGTTATGATAAAATTTATTGCAACGGAAAAACAGTGCCGCTGTTTCTAGTTTTGCCTCTACGGCGCTCAGACCCCTGACTGATTTTTCCTTAAAAACCCAATCAACCACATCAACCGTATCCACTGGAGCGTTTGTTGAACAACCGCGAGCGCCCGCTGGCCAAAATGTTGCCAAATTGAAGAGATAATTTGAAACCTTTTTTTGGATTTATTTTAAAAGTTCCCGTGTCAAGAGATGTCTTGCATCTCTTTTTAATTATTTGTTATTGACATTCCGCAAACTGAAATTAATTGAGCGACATGTATTACTGTCAATCTTTCCATATCCGGAGAGATACCACATATTCGTAGTAATTATAACCAGGGGGATACGTCCCCATTCGACCTGCTGACGGAAGTAATAATAATATTTGGCTAATTTATATAGCGCCGTTTTCGCGAAAAATCACCTCAAGGGCGCTGTAGCGACATCGTGTGACGAATTCTTGAATTCGAAACCGAATTATAACTGCAGCTTTGTGTGAAATTTCACGTACACAGATGTTATTTGTGGCGCGACGCGTATGACATGGCATCAGACATGCACTCGAAGCTGGGTTCTGAAATTCAACCACGCAGACGTTACCATATTAATACTGTTCGATAAATAAATAAATTATTTGTGACATGATTATTGTAGTTGAGCTAACAGATAATCTTACAGTTCCTATCATTAGGATAGATGTATGACAAATGCTGCAAGAGTATCAAAATATTCAAGAAGGGGGATCCTAACACGGCTACTATTAAACGTGAAAATGTAATGAAATTTTATTTAATTTTCAGGATCTTTAATTGAAGACTTTGTGTTTGATATACACGATGAAGGAGCGGTGGGAAAAAGAATCCTTCATTGCCGGAATGCCCCTTCTCCCGGAGCTACTTCTTCCCTCGCCATTGCCAAAATGATTGTGGACAAAATGGAAGCCCAATTCAAGTTATAAAAAAATTCAACTATGTATATATTCAAGTACATAAAATAATTATATAAATAATATATTTCTGTTGCAAATGCTTTTATTGAAGTAATTTTATACTTGTTATTCTTTTGTTGATTTTTATTAGGGTTGATACAATACATAACTGCGCATATTAAATTTAGCAAATCTGTTCAAAATCTTTGACGATAAGTAAAGAGCAGTGGCGGCCAGCTCTAAGGTGCGGAGGAGCACCGCACTCCCAAAATTTCTGGTAATCTAAAAATTCCCGAGCGCCAAAAAAAACATATTTATTTCCGACACGCCTCATCACAGTTCACAATATACACTCGGTTATAATGCATACATCATAGTTCATAGTACCTATAGGTGCCTGCTGGACTGCGCGCGTAACAAAGCGATCGTTGTGTGACTATCTTCAGTTTGGTGGTTCATTTTGCAAATCGATCACAGGAGTTCTTCCATAATTCTTTACTGAGGCAAAATCGTAGGTAGGTTGATTGCTTTGCAAATTTTACGATACTCTGGACGGCACCTGAAAAATTTCCATCACATCAAAAGGAACGGTTCGTTCTGTAGCATGTTAAACGGGGACACGTTTGTGTCATATTATTATCCATATCGTGTCTTTATTTTAATGTCTACTCTTTTTCATTTAATGTTTTACTCAGCATCGACCAACGACAGCGTAACAACATAACAATGCCGACATTTGTTATGACAGTATATATTCATTCGAGTTTCAGAGCGTTAGGAAGACTTTCGGATGTGTGATAAACTGAAATTTTTTTTTCTATTTTCTGAACTCGATTTTCGTCCCAGAGTATCTCCATACAATTTTCTAGATAAGTTTAAATTAAGGAATGAACTGTTATTGAATTTGAATTTACGATCGCAGCGACTTTACAAATACTGATGGATCAATATTTATTTTATAACTCTTTTTCTCTTGTTTAACAATGTATTGCATGCACTCAGAGACAATGGACGATCGACGTAATTTACAAATAGGTAGGATTTTTTCATAATTGAATTTGTTTTAATTAGAATAGGTAGGTCCAAGTTTTATGGGATACCTATCTCTATGGGATGTGTGGGATTGCACTCACCTCCCCACATCCTGAAATAAAGACTATTATTATTATTATTTTAGCGCACCACCCATTTTTATGAGCACCAGCCGCCACTGGTAAAGAGTATTAGCCAAAGTCAAATTATTCTAAGCTTGGTAAGATTTTATGCATTTATTGAATTTCATTTACCCTTAAGTTTAGTATTCAAGACTGTGATTTTGTCCATTGTATTTATAATGTTATATCTCTTATCTGTGCTGTTGTGTTAACTTACATAAATTATGCACCTACATATGTAAATACATATGCAAATAAATTACTTTACAGGGACGAACTTTGATGTTTTTTGTGTGTGTAGTTTCATCACATATTTATGACAATAATATGAAAAAAATCTTATTAGTTTCTGTAATGTAACATAATATATTATTATAACTTATATAATCCATGCGACTGACTATAATTTTGTGAACCCTGTCCCGTGTAGCAATCACTGAAAATGCTTGCTGAATAATAATTCATTTTAGCTCAATTCTGTTATGTTGAGATTATAATATGAATATGTAATTTATTTTGAAGGAAAACGATATGCGTATGTTTTCATGTTTTTAAAGTTAAAAAAACACCTGATTTAATACATAATTATTATATTTTGCAGTTTTTTTTAATTGACTAATATTACTGTACATATTTTGAAATGAATATTGATGTAAAGATAATAAAATATGATTGAAAGCCATATAGACTGGGAGGCGATATAGGTAAACCCTACATCATCGAGTACACGGATGAAACTACTTTGTAGTGGTAATGGACATCTAGAAAACCTTAAAAAAGCTGGTCTGCCGGTGCGCCTCTTGGCAGGAGCCGCGCAGTCATGGAAATAGTCAGCGAATTTTTTCGAAAAAATTACGTCATTGAGTACACGAACGGGAATGGTCTCATATGATAAAGGTCGTTTAGAAAATGAGAAAAAAGCAGGTCTGCCAACCGGAAGCCTGGCATGTTCGCAGGCAACCGGCGTCAAAGTGGGGTAAAAAATAGTAAATTTTATGTCATCGAGTACACGAATGAAACCAACGAATAACTATAGTCCAGATCATTCCATTTAAGAATTTTTTGGTCTGCCGACCAGCAGCCTGGCAGCTTTTTGTGTACGATGTCTTAAAGTTTTATTTTTTTTTTTCTTAATTTTTCGTTTATCTTTATTATTATTTTTATTTCACAATATTTTTGAAAACTTTGAATGCCATATTTTAAAAAAATAAGCATAGAATATAAAAAGAAATTATTTGAGAGTTCCGAGTGTACTCATCCGTCAGGCGAGCAATTCGACGCCAAACCACTTACGAAACCTGCCGCGGTGCCCCTCACCGCTGTCGCGTGTTAATATTTTTGTACAAATTTATAATAATAATAGTCCTTTTAAGATTGCCTAATAGTCCATAGTAGTTGGAAGTTCGAACAACCAACCCACCGTCGTCATAAGAGCTGCGTTCATCCGAAAAACGACGGGAATTTCCGAACCCCGTCCGTTTCATATCGGTTTCGCTTGCCCTGCTGCATCGATTACATCGAATACAAGATCGAAACTAACGAAAACCTGTAATCTAGATCATCCAATTTATGAATTCTTTGGTCTGCCGATCAGCAGCCTGGCAGTTTTTTGTGTACGATCTTTTAAAGTATAAATTTTTTTTTTCATTTAAAAAAAAAATATTTTCAATATCTTTATTATTATTTTTATTTGAATATGGTTTTAAAAACTTAGAATGAAAGATTTAAAATAAAATTAGTTTTAATCATAAAAAAAAAAATTTGAGTGTTCCGAGTGTCCCCATCGGACGGGAGAGCCTTTCGACGCGAAACAACTTACTGGAAACTGGCCTCGGAGCCCTTCGCCGCCAACACGTGCCCATATTATTAAACAAATTTATCATAATAATAGTCTTTTTAAGATAACCTAATAGTCTATAGTGATTGGAAGTTCGAACAACCACCGCACCGTCGCCATGAGAGCTGCGTTCGTCCGAAAAACGACGGAGATTTTCGAACCCCGTCCGTTTCATATCGGTTTCGCTTGCCCTGCTGCATCGATTACATCGAATACAAGATCAAAACTAACGAAAACCTGTAGTAGAGATCATCCCATTTATGACTTTCTTGGTTTGCCGACCAGCAACTTGGCAGTTTTTTGTGTAGGATCTTTTAAAGTTTAAAATTTTTTTTAATTTAAAAATGATATTTTTTATAACTTTATTATTATTTTATTTCAATATGGTTTTAAAAACTTAGAATGCCAGATTTAAAAAAAAAAATTGTTGTAATGATAAAAAAAAAAAATTGAGTGTTCCAATTGTACCCATCGGCCGGGAGAGCCTTTCGACGTGAAACAACTTACTGGAAACTGGCTGCGGAGCCCTTCGCTGCCATCGCGTGCCCATATTATTATACAAATTTATAATAATAATAGTTTTTTAAGATATCCTAACAGTCCATAATGGTTTAAATTTCAAACAACCACCCCACCGTCGCCATAAGAGCTGCGTTCGTCCGAAAAACGACGGAAATTTCCGAACCCCGTCCGTTTCATATCGGTTTCGCTTGCCCTGCTGCATCGATTACATCGAATACAAGATCGAAACTAACGAAAACCTGTAATCTAGATCATCCAATTTATGAATTCTTTGGTCTGCCGATCAGCAGCCTGGCAGTTTTTTGTGTACGATCTTTTAAAGTATAAATTTTTTTTTTCATTTAAAAAAAAAATATTTTCAATATCTTTATTATTATTTTTATTTGAATATGGTTTTAAAAACTTAGAATGAAAGATTTAAAATAAAATTAGTTTTAATCATAAAAAAAAAAATTTGAGTGTTCCGAGTGTCCCCATCGGACGGGAGAGCCTTTCGACGCGAAACAACTTACTGGAAACTGGCCTCGGAGCCCTTCGCCGCCAACACGTGCCCATATTATTAAACAAATTTATCATAATAATAGTCTTTTTAAGATAACCTAATAGTCTATAGTGATTGGAAGTTCGAACAACCACCGCACCGTCGCCATGAGAGCTGCGTTCGTCCGAAAAACGACGGAGATTTTCGAACCCCGTCCGTTTCATATCGGTTTCGCTTGCCCTGCTGCATCGATTACATCGAATACAAGATCAAAACTAACGAAAACCTGTAGTAGAGATCATCCCATTTATGACTTTCTTGGTTTGCCGACCAGCAACTTGGCAGTTTTTTGTGTAGGATCTTTTAAAGTTTAAAATTTTTTTTAATTTAAAAATGATATTTTTTATAACTTTATTATTATTTTATTTCAATATGGTTTTAAAAACTTAGAATGCCAGATTTAAAAAAAAAAATTGTTGTAATGATAAAAAAAAAAAATTGAGTGTTCCAATTGTACCCATCGGCCGGGAGAGCCTTTCGACGTGAAACAACTTACTGGAAACTGGCTGCGGAGCCCTTCGCTGCCATCGCGTGCCCATATTATTATACAAATTTATAATAATAATAGTTTTTTAAGATATCCTAACAGTCCATAATGGTTTAAATTTCAAACAACCACCCCACCGTCGCCATAAGAGCTGCGTTCGTCCGAAAAACGACGGAAATTTCCGAACCCCGTCCGTTTCATATCGGTTTTGCATGCCCTGCTGCATCGATTACATCAAATACAATATTCAAACTAACAAAAACCTGTAGTCCAGATCATCCAGATCAGTCCGGCATAATGGCATTTATGCAAGACTTCCTAAATGCCAAACTGATAAACTACAATCAGTGTTCAACGCCGCAGCACGGCTTATTACTGGGGTACCCAAGTTTTCGCACATTTCGGAACACCTTCGAAATCTTCACTGGCTGAAGTGTCCTGAACGGATCCAATACAAGTTATGCTGGATGGTGTTTAAAGCTCTCAACGAAATGGCTCCACCCTATATCTCTGAACTGTGCATTCCGGAAAATATTGGTCTAAGACATTCAACTCTTAGATCAGCGACATCATCTGCAATCGGAGGTTGAAAGAACCTAAGCGAAATCCGAACACTAACTTTGGTGATCGTGCTTTCGAAGTATCCGGCCCTGAGGCTTGGAATAAACTTCCTATGGAATTAAGATGTATAACCAGTCCAACAGAATTCAGATCCAAACTTAAAACTCACCTATTTAAACACTCATTTCCATAAATTCGCTATTTCATTCAAACATTGCTATCCAATCTGTTGTTGAGCGATGAATTATCTTATTGCAGTTGAGATCGACGATTAAATTCATTCATTCATTTAAGATACCTATGCTTTCCTTTAAAAACTGTTAACCCATTACAATCATTTTCACAACCGTGTTATAAAATTGTAATATTATGTACGAACTTCCTTCTTCTTCTGGCGCTAAGAATATTAATATTAAAATACGGTATAAAATAATTTGTAAAATGTGTAGAATAAAATATCTATGTATGTATACATGTATATATAATATCCTCAAACTGCTTCGACTCTCTTTCTCTGTCTGTACCTATATCTGTAGAGTTTTGTTGATCACTTGGTAATATTAGATACCTGGCAAAACTAAAAATATTTATTGTTGTATGTAAATACCTATTTTAATTGTAAATCTCTAATTTTAAGTCACGGTTGCAAATATTTGTATGTCACCAGTTTTAAGTCAGTAGTAATAAGTCTTAGTTGTAAGTCACTAGCTACATATAAGTCTTAAATGTAGGTTCCTAGTTATAAGTTTGAATCCTAGTTGTAAGCCTATCGTATTCATTTTATTTTATTGTATGCTTATTATATGTACAGCGCCCTTGAGATGATTTTTCATGAAAACGGCGCTTTATAAATCAGCCAAATATTATTATTATTATTCCATTTATGACTTTCTTGGTCTGCCGACCAGCAACCTGGCAGTTTTTTTATGAATGAGCTTTAAAAGTTTTATATTTTTTAAAATTACTTTCATTATCTTTATTATTACTTTTATTTCAATATGGTTTTAAAAAATTAGAATGCCAGATTAAAAAAAAATAAGTGGCAATGATAAAAAAATTAATTTAAGTGTTCCGAGTGTACCAACCAGGCTATAATTTACGGATTACGTCTCAAATATATTGGACAACAACGAACAAGTAGATGTCTCATATAATGATTTTGCGAAAGCTTTTGACAAAGTAGATCACCTCATATTACTGAATAAACTTGAAAGCTTCGGCGTCTCATACTTGCTGCTTTTGTTCTTTCATAATTATTTGTCTAACAGAAAACAATACATTGTTTACGGGCAGTTCACATCGAAACTCTACGCCACAAATTCTGGGGTCCCTCAAGGGTCTAATTTAGGACCACTTTTATTTTTATTGTTTATTAATGACATAGGGTTGTTTATAAGATTTGTAAAATTTTTGTTATTTGCGGATGACATTAAACTATACACCTGTATAACGACAAATGAAGACTCCATTCGTCTACAAAACGATATCGACGGTATAGTAGAGTGGAGTCATCAAAATAAACTTCTTTTTAACAGTAGTAAGTGTACAATTATGTGCATTACAAGGGCAAGGCGTACTTTATGTTTTAACTATAAAATGTCTGGTACCTCTATAAAACATATCTCGATAACGAAGGATTTAGGAATCACTTTTGACACGCGTCTGACTTTTCGAACTCATATCGATTCGGTGTGCAACTCTGCAATGCGAATGCTGGGTTTTGTTATATGTAATTCGAAATCTTTTACGAATACGGCAATCATAAAAATGCTTTATTTTACTCTGGTTCGCAGCATTCTTGAGAGTGGATCGATAATATGGGGACCCGAAGATACCCTTTACTCAAATGATGTAGAAAAGGTGCAAAAAAAGTTTATGCGATACCTCTACATGCGAGAGTTCGGATATTACCCTTTATTGTATCCCTCTGATTTTCTCGCTGGAATGCTGGGGATCGAACGTCTAGACGTCAGGAGAAATATTGCAATGGTGTTAGTGGCGCACAAGCTACTAAATGGGCACACTTGCAATCCAGATATTCTGGAACGAATTTCTTTTTATGTCCCTGATAATTTCATCAGAGCTAGACAGCACAGATTATTTATTTTTCCAAGGGGCAGGACCAACCTACCAATGATCATGCCTTTGGGGAGAATAACTACTTTGTTAAATCACATTTCTCCTGTGATTGACATTTTTAATTTGAACCAAAGAGAATTTAAGACAGCAATAAGCATACTATTTACCAAATCTGGCTAATCAGATAGTATTGATGTAATTACCCATGCAAATAAATGTATCTACTTACTTATTATAAACTGTAATTTATAAACTGTTATTTGTGAAATGTAAATGGATTATACTGTTTTTCACAATAAATCAATAAATAAATAATATGGGCACGCAATGGCGGCGAAGGGCTCCGCGGTCAATTTCCAGTAAGTTGTTTCGCGTCGAAAGGCTCTCCCGTCCGATGGGTACAATCGGAACACTCAAAATTAATTTTTTTATCATTACAACTTATTTTATTTAAAATCTGGCATTCTACGTTTTTAATACCATATTGAAATAAAAATAATAATAAAGATATTACAAATAATATTTTTTAAATTAAAAAAATTTAAAACTTTAAAAGCTCATACATAAAAAACTGCCAGGTTGCTGGTCGGCAGACCAAGAAAGTCATAAATGGAATGATCTGTACTACAGGTTTTTGTTAGTTTGAATATTGTATTCGATGTAATTGATGCAGCAGGGCATGCGAAACCAATATGAAACGGACGGGGTTCGGAAATTTCCGTCGTTTTTCGGACGAACGCAGCTCTTATGGCGACGGTGGGGTGGTTGTTTGAAATTTAAACCATTATGGACTGTTAGGATATTTTAAAAAACTATTATTATTATAAATTTGTATAATAATATGGGCACGCGATGGCAGCGAAGGGCTCCGCAGCCAGTTTTCAGTAAGTTGTTTCACGTCGAAAGGCTCTCCCGGCCGATGGGTACAATTGGAACACTCAAATTTTTTTTTTATCATTACAACTAATTTTTTTTTTAAATCTGGCATTCTAAGTTTTTAAAACCATATTGAAATAAAATAATAATAAAGATATAAAAAATATCATTTTTTAAATTAAAAAAAATTTAAAACTTTAAAAGATCCTACACAAAAAACTGCCAAGTTGCTGGTCGGCAAACCAAGAAAGTCATAAATGGGATGATCTCTACCACAGGTTTTCGTTAGTTTTGATCTTGTATTCGATGTAATCGATGCAGCAGGGCAAGCGAAACCGATATGAAACGGACGGGGTTCGAAAATCTCCGTCGTTATTCGGACGAACGCAGCTCTCATGGCGACGGTACGGTGGTTGTTCGAACTTCCAACCACTATAGACTATTAGGTTATCTTAAAAAGACTATTATTATGATAAATTTGTTTAATAATATGGGCACGCGTTGGCGGCGAAGGGCTCCGAGGCCAGTTTCCAGTAAGTTGTTTCGCGTCGAAAGGCTCTCCCGTCCGATGGGTCACTCGGAACACTCAAAATTTTTTTTTTATGATTACAACTAATTTTATTTAAAATCTTTTATTCTAAGTTTTTAAAACCATATTCAAATAAAAATAATAATAAAGATATTGAAAATATTTTTTTTTAATTAAAAAAAAATTTTATACTTTAAAAGATCGTACACAAAAAACTGCCAGGCTGCTGATCGGCAGACCAAAGAATTCATAAATTGGATTATCTAGACTATAGGTTTTCGTTAGTTTCGATCTTGTAATCGATGCAGCAGGGCAAGCGAAACCGATATGAAACGGACGGGGTTCGGAAATTCCCGTCGTTTTTCGGACGAACGCAGCTCTTACGACGACGGTGGGTTGGTTGTTCGAACTTCCAACTACTATGGACTATTAGGCAATCTTAAAAGGACTAATATTATTATAAATTTGTACAAAAATATTAACACGCGACAGCGGTGAGGGGCACCGCGGCAGGTTTCGTAAGTGGTTTGGCGTCGAGTGGCTCGCCTGACGGATGGGTACACTCGGAACTCTCAAATTATTTTTTTTTTAATATTTTACGCTTATTTTTTTAAAATATGGCATTCAAAGTTTTCAAAAATATTGTGAAATAAAAATAATAATAAAGATAAACGAAAAATAAAGAAAAAAAAAAATAAACTTTAAAACATCGTACACAAAAAGCTGCCAGGCTGCTGGTCGGCAGACCAAAAAATTCTTAAATGGAATGATCTGGACTATAGTTATTCGTTGGTTTCATTCGTGTACTCGATGACGTAAAATTTACTATTTTTTACCCCACTTTGACGCCGGCTGCCTGCGAACGTGCCAGGCTGCCGGTTGGCAGACCTGCTTTTTTCTCATTTTCTAATCGACCTTTATCATATGAGACCATTCCCGTTCATGTACTCGATGACGTAATTTTTTCGAAAAAAATCGCCGACTATTTCCATGACTGCGCGGCTCCTGCCAAGAGGCGCACCGGCAGACCAGCTTTTTTAAGGTTTTCTAGATGTCCATTACCACTACAAAGTAGTTTCATCCGTGTACTCGATGACGTAGGGTTTACCTATATCGCCTCCCAGTCTAATATATCTTATTCACTTGCTTATAACATCTGCGTCAGAGGCATAGATATATGAAAATTACTAGACCAGAACAGACAGGAGAGGGGTAAAAACCAACTATAGCGGAGCGGCAAGATGATTTTAATGATATGTGATTCATCCATTAATCAATCTGACAGTATATAGGCATCTCGCATTATAATATAACCATTTAGTTCTTAAAACTAAAATCTGCTTTTGAATGAATAGAATTTTTACATGGGATTATGAACAAATTTGCAAAGTCCAAATACGGCAAAGTAAAGTTCGCCTATTTTCAGAGTCAAATATTTTGTTGCCGTATTTAGTTAAGACACTTTTACAAATGTTTCATAATTTACTTACCCCAGTAAACAGCGGCTTTGTGTTTCGCGTCGCCAAGTATCTCAATGTGATAGTATGTGTTATCATATTATATGATCTGAATAAGCTTAAAATAAAGTAAAATAATGCTTACCTATGGAAAGTGATATGACAATTTGGTTTATTATCTTTTCACTGCTATTTTTCACATTTTGCCATGTTATTTCGTAAAATGTACCGATGAGAGCTCGATGATGGTCCCCACAAGAATGATGATGTCACATTTTCTAGATTCACGCGAGGCTACACCCGAGCCCAGTCGGCTCCAAGTGGAACCGGTATGGAGAGGGGAAATAATAAGCTTTTATCACTTAGGGCATGTCTAGTAATATTCATATGTCTATGGTCAGAGGTTATGAGCAAGTTACTTGGTTTTATGTATGTGTGGCACTTTTAATCATCGATTTTTTATTGGGAGGATTATTTCAATTTGGGAGGCAGGAATGGGTACCGCCGCCCCGGAAACCTTTATTGGATAGCCAACACCTCTGCCATAGGTCACTCCAAGTGGTTCGATACGTTTCGTGATTTAGCAGGGGTGCCCGGGATCATGGGATGAGGTTTGTCTAGGTCTTGGAGGTGGATGACCGGGACACACTGAACCCCTGATTCCTACCCACCTCTTAAACCCTTTTCCTTCCCAGAACTCTCCTCTCCTTCCTTTCTTTAAAAAACCCTC
Source organism: Limnephilus marmoratus (assembly GCA_917880885.1). Lineage (NCBI taxonomy): Eukaryota > Metazoa > Arthropoda > Insecta > Trichoptera > Limnephilidae > Limnephilus > Limnephilus marmoratus. Next base: position 20,515,468 of record OU862906.1, read on the forward strand.
CACACAGCATCCTTAAAGATGACATAGGTCCTGAGGAAAATTATTTTCCTCAGGGTCTCCTGTGTGAAGCTCTTGTAAAAAAAAAATTGAAATTCCATAACAAATAATTACACTTCTTCTAACACAGCAAACTTATTTTGTGGCACCATTTTGATTTAAATTAATAAAATACTTCGTTTTTTACCACTTTTGACAGTTCTGTCAAAACCCTGAAGAAGTCAGCTTTGCTGACGAAACATGTCGGTTTTGTAAACAATAAAAGTGGTAAAAAACGAAGTATTTTATTAATTTAAATAAAAATAAAAAAATAATTACAGTCTGATTAGAATTAAACCCAGGACGCAAACCAATTATGGAGTTGAGTTACCATCAAAGATTGGATTGCGATCCAAGAGTTGTCTGATTTGTTTGTTAGATGTCGATAGAATCATGTTTTATTTTTTGTCTCTCTCACACAACAAACAAGGGAAATATAGAGGTACGAAAGTCTTATAAAAAGGCTTGTATCAGTAAAATTAACTTACTTCTTTACGAAAACTTGCACTAAGAATTTAAAATACTACTGAACCCTTGTCCGTTGGGTGGGGAAAGTTATTGTCGTCAGTTATAAATATCAAATCATAACAATAAAAAATCAAGAACTTAAGTTAAAACAAAAAAGTGCTTCATTTATAAAAAACCAGTCTGCCCAAAAGAAATCTCCTGAGTGAAGACCTCAATTTTTTACATTTGATCCTTCGAGCGGATTGATCCCACGAGCGGATACCTGGAATCCAGATCAAAAAATCAATGAAAGCCAGACATGAACCAGCAATAAACTAGGAGAATTCTGATGAAGCGGATCTTCAACAAGGGCAAGTGACCATCCCATTTTTTATCCATTTCTAATAGAAAAAACAAATTCGGTTAGACCACTTCGGTATTTTATTGTTGTATAAAAATTAGCAACGGACTAATCGTTCAATTGATATTGGCAAGATTTTTTGTGGCTGGCTATGATTATAGTGTCGCAAAAAAAAACATAAAGATCGGAATTTTGTCCTTTCATTGTTTTGTCTTGAGTTTTGATTTTGATGTTTTCGATACTGTCGATAAAGCAGGCGACGGGTACGAAGTACCGTCGTTGTTTATTTGCAACTGAAACTAACTAGGTTTTTTGTGGCTAAGTCATATGATTAATGATTCCGCAAAAAACAGAAGGATAATTATTATAACACATGAAATGTATTAATTGATTATTCAAACAATCTGAAAGCGATCGTTGAGTGTTGTTTTTTGACTTCCGAAGTATTGTTCGAGTCGGTAATGCAGACGGTAGGCACGAAGTGATTCCGTTGTTTGTAAAAGGTCAAGTTACGACGCGAGCTTTCATCAGAAATTAATAATAGAAGATTTTTTAGTGTTTTGTTAAAACAAAAGAAACAATCAAGTAAAAGACAGTGCAAGTTTTTTTGTGTTTTTAGTGTTTAGCGTGGTTAGAAGTGAACCACAACAGAGCAATCAGTGAGTATTGATTGTTTGTTATTTACGAAATCATGGATTTAAAAGTGTTAATTGCACAGCGCGGAATATGTAAAGCCAAATTAACCAGATTCAAAGATTACTTAGAGAATAATGAGTTATTACTTTCTGAGGTCGAAATACGCATTCAAAAATTCGAACCATTACTAGACATCTTCGAAGCGTTGCAAGAAAAAATTGAAACATTATCGCAGGATGAATTGGAAAAAGGGAACGAACGAGAAATGTTTGAAAACTCATATTATAAGGTATTGGCAAAAGCCAAGGATAAATTCAGCGAAACCGGTAAAATCGTCCGTTCCAAAGGCGTCAAGCTCCCAATTTTAGAACTACCCAAGTTCAGCGGAAATTATGAAGATTGGTTACATTTCAGAGATGCATTCATTTCATTAATTGACAACAACGACGAATTAGATGTTATTCAGAAATTCTATTATTTGAAATCTTGTTTGTATGATGATGCGGCAAGACTGATTGCGTCCTTACCTACAACTCGAGATAATTATTTCATTGCGTGGGAAATGATCACGGATAGGTTTCAGAATGACAGAGTAATAATAAATAAACATGTTAATGCATTGTTTAAATTGCAAGAAATAAAATCAGAAAATCATGTGGCATTGCGAAAATTATTAGATGAAGCCCAATTGCACTTAAAGGCATTAAATAATTTAAATCTACCCACTGAAAGTTGGGATATATTGTTAATTCATATTTTGTCAAATAAATTGGATAGCGAAACCAGAATGCGCTGGGAACAATATCCAATAAAAAATAAAATCCCCACTTATGAAGAGTTCATGAAATGTCTATACGAACGAGTGCAAGTTTTAGAATTCTCAGCACCAAACGACAAGCGACAGAATCATGCCAAAGGATTTCCTTCTAATTTTAAGAAAGAAACTTATGTTTCGTTATCATCGCAACATTTAAAATGTATTAATTGTAATCAAAATCATAGAATTTATAATTGTCAAAAGTTTTTAAATCTAGGAATAAAGGATAGAATGACAACAATACGTCGTTTGAAAGCTTGTCTGAAATGTTTGTCGGTAGGGCATTAATTTCAGGATTGTAAAAGTAAATATAATTGTCGCAAGTGTGGTGCGAGCTCTCACAACACTTTGTTACATTTGCAAAATGAAGACAAAATGCAAAGTCATCAGGGAAGCGATACTTCTTCAAGAGAACCTCTTGTTAACAATCATGCATCGAAAACATCCAACAATTTCATTTTATTATCAACGGCGGTGATTAACGTGAGAAATAATAAAGGAAATCCAATTAAAGCTAGAATTTTGTTGGACTCCGGAGCACAGTCTAATTTCATTAGCCAGGAATTCGCTTCTAAATTACAATTAAAAATTAGAAAAACTGATATCCCTATTACCGGAATTCATAATAAAATACAGCATATTAAAAACATTGTGGATTTAGAAATATCTTCCAATTATTCACCCTATTCAAAGAGGATTGAATGCCTAGTATTGTCGGAGGTGACCAGTAATCTGCCGCAAATCTCATTTCAGAAAAAAGGCACCGGCATCCCCCAAGGATTGCAATTGGCAGATCCAAACTTTAATGAAACCGGCCCGATAGACATGTTGATCGGGGCTGACACCTTCTGGGAGACTCTGAACTCTGACCGGATGAAGATTCAAGATTCCGGACCAATATTGCAACGAACCGAATTTGGATGGCTGGTTTCGGGACACATCTTCACTTCAGAAAAGAGGCCAGTAAAAATTTGTAATCTTTCACTCAACTTAATACATAAGCAAATTGAAAATTTTTGGAAATTAGAGGAGCTAAGTCCTATTAAACATAGGAATCACGAGGAGCGAGCATGTGAAGAAAGCTTCACAGCTACTCATGAAAGAGATGGCAGAGGCCGTTTCATAGTAAGTTTACCACAACGCCCCTGTGCGAAACAGCTAGGCGAAACTCTCCCTATGGCGGAGAAGAGATTGTATAATTTGGAGAAAAAATTAGCCTCAAACCCAGAATTAATGAAAGATTACAAGAATTTTATGCAGGAGTACAAGGACTTAGGTCATATGACGCAATGTGAACCACCGTCACCAAATCAAATACACTACTATCTGCCTCACCATGCGGTAATCAAAGAATCTAGTACAACTACTAAGACCAGAGTCGTATTCGATGGATCGGCTAAATCCTCAACTGGAATTACCCTAAATGATGCCCTCATGATTGGGCCGATATTGCAAAAGGATTTATGTGCACATCTATTGAATTTCAGAAAACACCAGTACGCGTTAACGGCCGACATAGAAAAAATGTACCGACAGATATTAGTGCAGCCGGAGGATAGGGACTTACAACGTATCCTTTGGAGAGACTCACCCAGCGAGGAGATTCAACATTATCAGCTGAATACAGTCATCTACGGTTTGGGACCATCATCATTCTTAGCCACCAGATGTTTGGAGCAGCTAGGAAATGAAAATCAAAACACAAATCCCAAGGTCAGTCAAATTCTTAAAGAAAATTTTTACATGGATGACTTAATAGCTGGCGACATTGGTGAAGAAGATTGCTTATTAATCAAGAAGCAACTATATTCTAGCATCCGCTGGCATGAACCTAAGAAAGTGGCGGTCAAATTTGTCGTCGCTATGCTCAAATCAGGAGGAGGTTAGCGATATGATTATAAAGGATAACTCAAAGGAAGGAAAGATATTAGGTCTTTCTTGGAATAATCAGCAAGATTATTGGAAATATACTGTAGAGCCCATAACAAAACCAATTAGAAGCAAGCGTCAGATGTTATCCTGCATAGCATCCATTTTTGATCCCCTGGGTCTGATAGGACCTGTAACGGTAGTAGCGAAGCTTTTAATGCAACGTCTGTGGCAGAGCAAAACTCAGTGGGATGAAGATATACCCCCTGAAATTTTGAAGGTTTGGAGAGCTTATATAGAAGAATTGCCGCAGATAAATAATTTAAAGGTACCTAGGAAAATCATTTGTCAAAATCATGTGAATTTGCATTTGCATGGATTTTGTGACGCATCACAGAAAGCCTACGGGGCCTGCGTGTATATGGTCTCCACCGATGACTCGGGTGGAATCCACTCCAATCTAATAATTTCTAAATCAAGGGTGGCACCCTTAAAAAGCACAACTCTACCTAAACTAGAATTGTGTGGAGCTATATTGTTAGTAAGATTGATTAATTATGTGAAGGGAGCTATTGGTATGCCAGATGTATCTACTACTTACTGGTGTGATTCTCAGATAGTCTTGTGTTGGATAAGGGACCAACCAGCTAGGTGGAACACCTTTGTTGCCAACAGAGTGAGCGAAATTCAAGAATCAAGTCAACCAGCACAATGGAAGCATGTGAAATCAGAGGACAATGCTGCAGATGTACTATCCAGAGGTGTTAAGACTTCTCAATTATTGACATCCACCATATGGTGGCACGGACCCGATTGGCTAACCCTTACAGAATCCGGTTGGCCATGCGGAGAATCTACGTACATAGATCCACCTGAGGTGAAAACAAAAGCTGTAGTGTTAGCATCAGTAACGCAAGATTGGGACATTTTTAGGAAATACTCATCTCTAACCAAATTGCAAAGAGTAACGGGTTATTTACTTAGGTTTTTATTTAATTGTAGGAACCCATCGCTCAGGCGTTATGGTCAATTAAAAGTAAGTGAATTGAATGACTCTTTGAATGTTTTAATATCCAGAGCGCAAGCTTATTCCTTCAGGGAGGAGATACGAGCCTTGCAGTCGGGCAAGGATGTCCTAAAATGTAGTAATTTGCACTCACTAAATCCTTATTTGCATAATGATTTACTTCGCGTGGGCGGCAGGCTTTCCAAAGGAAAATTGCTGTCAATAAATCAACAACATCCAATTTTGCTGCCGCCACATCATAGTTTAACCGAATTAATTGTAAAAAACTACCATCATTTACATTTGCATGCAGGTACTCAAGCCTTATTGGCAATAATCAGGTTGAAGTTCTGGCCAATAATGGGAAAAAATTTAGTGAAAAAGATTATAAGGAAATGTATAATATGTTATAGATCAAATCCAAAGACGATGCAGCAAATAATGGCAGACCTTCCAGCCGAAAGAACGGAATCTAAACCTTTTACGATAAGCGGGATCGATTATTGTGGACCTTTTTTGATTAAGTCGGGTATTCACAGAAAAACTAGTAACGTAAAAGCTTATATATGTTTATTTGTATGTATGGTGTCAAAAGCCATACACTTAGAACTTGTACTGTCTTTGAATACAGAAAGTTTCTTAAATGCCTTGAAACGTTTTATCGCGCGCCGTGGAAGGCCGAGTAAATTATTTTTGGATAATGCTACTAATTTTAAAGGCGCGAACAACCAGCTACGGGATATTTATGATTTTTTGTCAAGCTCTAGCGATGAAATCGAGAGATCATTATCGAAGCTATCAATTCAATGGGAGTACATTCCGCCGAGGGCGCCGCACTTTGGAGGCCTTTGGGAAGCCGGGATAAAATCTGTGAAATATCATTTGAAACGAGTAGCAAGTAACTCCTTATTAACATATGAGGAATTTAATACCGTTTTGTGTCAGATTGAATCTTGTTTAAATTCTAGACCTCTTACCCCATTGTCAAATGATCCAAATGACCTAAACTCCCTCAGTCCCGGTCACTTTCTTGTTGGTGAAAGCTTAGCGGCGATTCCAGAACAAGATCTACAAAATATTTCAGTCAACAGGCTGAATAACTATCAAAAGTTATCCTTACTAATACAATGTTTTTGGTCGAGGTGGCGATTGGAATACCTGGCGCAGCTCCAAAGCAGAACGAAGTGGACCAGCGGACCTAATGCGCAACTAAAACCAGGCGATATGGTGGTCTTGAAGGAAGACAACCTACCACCATGTGTGTGGAAACTCGGACGTGTAATTGCAGTCCATCCAGGAGCTGACGGGAGAGTACGTGTGGCAACTCTCAAAACCTCGCATGGAACTACTCAGAGGGCCATCTCAAAGCTGTGTCTATTGCCAATAGACGATAACGAGGAGCTGAAGATGTCAACATCCCCACCCAACGGACCAGACGCTGTGTAAGCACAAAATGAAAAAAAAAAAAAAAAGGAACTTGTGCTTTATGAAAAACAAAAACAATGAGTGCATAAAACAAGATAAACCAATAAATAGTAAAAAAAACAATATAAAAATTTGTACGTTGAAAGTAAAAAATAATATAAAAATTTGTACGTTAAAAGTAACCAAAAAGGACAAAAGGAAGATATAATAATAAATTAAAAGTAAAAATCAGTGTACAAAATGCGGATAAATGTGGAGCAATAAAATTTTGAGTGTGGTAGGGAGTGATATAAAAAATAATAAAACAAAAAGGATTGTAGATCCATATATTTAAAAAAAAGGATAAAACCATTTAATGAACGCTTATAAACCAACATAGCCTGCTGGCTAGAATTGCAAACTGCATATGTAAATATATCTGGAAAGACATTGTAATAATTCCAAATGTGGCAATGAACTATGGAAGGAAGGATGATTTATCTTTATTTAATTTTTTCCCGAGGAAGGAAGGAAGGATGACCAGGAAACCTACCGCGATATGTTTGTGCCGTCTATATTATATGTTTATATGTAATTATTGTTATGGTTTCTGTTTGTTTTTAAAAATGTAGTTTGTTTTTGGAATTATCTTAGTGTGTTATGTTATTGAATAACTTTAAAATTAATTTAATGAATTTGAATTTGATTTGAGCAAAGTCAATATTTAATTTAGGCTCATAATTTGTTTGCATAATGTTATTTGTATAATTTGCAGAAAAATGGATTCGATATTTCAAAATAAATATCTGCCCGTTTTGGGGCGGAGAATGTTTAGAATTAAACCCAGGACGCAAACCAATTATGGAGTTGAGTTACCATCAAAGGTTGGATTGCGATCCAAAAGTTGTCTGATTTGTTTGTTAGATGTCGATAGAATCATGTTTTATTTTTTGTCTCTCTCACACAACAAACAAGGGAAATATAGAGGTACGAAAGTCTTATAAAAAGGCTTGTATCAGTAAAATTAACTTACTTCTTTACGAAAACTTGCACTAAGAATTTAAAATACTACTGAACCCTTGTCCGTTGGGTGGGGAAAGTTATTGTCGTCAGTTATAAGTTATAAATATCAAATCATAACAATAAAAAATCAAGAACTTAAGTTAAAACAAAAAAGTGCTTCATTTATAAAAAACCAGTCTGCCCAAAAGAAATCTCCTGAGTGAAGACCTCAATTTTTTACACAGTCTCTAAAACAGAAATATTCAATAATGAACAATTTGATTTTTCAATTTCAGTGGACATCTCTCTAATATTGACCATTCATTTTCTAACAAATATGTGGTGCTTTTTCTGACTAACCATATCTAAACAACAATACGTGAGGTTTTTTACAAACCTAAGAAACAGAAATTCTTAAAAAAGTCCTCAAGCCACTCTTAGGCCATCGATTCAACGAGACAAACACGTTAGTCAAGAGATTGCATTTTAGAAACTAGAAAGTTGGTTACAATCTGGGGGTTGGGGTTGTGGACATTCTGTGAATGGTATTGCAATAAGGAACTCCAGTCCATTTTTTAAAGAATAGTGACCTTCTACCTTAAATAACTGCGTATTTATTTTTAGAGTTAGTTAATAGTTAAAAAAATTGTCAAAGTTATAATTTTTCCAAATTCCCAAAAACCACCGTATGTGTACTGAATCGTGTGACTTCATCACTCACCAAAAGTTTGTTTTATTTTCAACAGGTGTTGTCATTTGTATGACAGTTATATGGAAGACGCTATGAAACTATTCAATAAATTAACATTATTTAGGTGGAATTATTTATTTATTGTATTATATTTTTCAATATTATTACGGGAGAGTGGTATAAAAATTGTTTGAAGTTATTATTTTTTTGGCTTTTAAGAATCGAAATCAATGTTATGGAATTGTAGGCAACTACAGCGTACAGCGCCAATCAGCTGTTCGACTCCCGCCATTTTGAAGTTCAGACTTGGAGGAGAATTAGTAGCATTACGATTTTTTTGTATAGTTTAGTTTTTGAATATTTTAAATAATAGAGATTGTTGATACTGAATCATTTAGGCCTAAATAATGTTTCAATAAACACAACAACTAAATCTCTAAAAGCAGTATGTAAATAAACGAATAACACGAAATGTTGTTAATACGATGGCTTGTGTCATGTTTTCCCATACAATGACTTGAAAATTACGGTGAGCAGTGACGTTACCACTTAACATTTTAATAATACCAACTTGACGGTTTGTTTCAATGACACGATTAAAAATGAACTTTTTAATAATCTTTTAAAAATCTGTTTAATATTATTTAATAAAACTTATATATTCAGAATCAGCGTTTATTGGTCTATATGAACATATTTTTTTAAAGTTATAATATTTTTCACTGGAGTTCCTTATTACATACAAAAATATTATAATACATTAATGTAGGTGCAACATATTTTCACGGTGTGGTCAAAGGATGAAAGGAAACTTGAGTGCTACATGATTGTAAATAAATTTATTGCCTTAAAGAAGTATAAAAATGTAATAAAAGTCTTTGGTACATTATGGAAAACATGGGATATGTGTACATTTTGGATTGAGCAAAAGCCGAGGGAATAAGAAGTTATAAAATTCAATATATAATAAAATCTTAACTATCTTAGTAAAAAGCTATAATTTAGCTAATGCAATACCTGTAGTTCTTATAAATAAATCTCTTTCGCCAAAGTCGAAACACGACATCATATGGAATGCCATATTTGTCAAAATAACCACATACTCGGAAGCGGCAAACAGTGAGTAAACTGCAAAGAAACAGATATGAATAAGCATTTATACAATATTAGATTAAGAAATCAAATTCAATATTATGAGAGCTGAACAAGTCATCAATCTTCTTCTGAGGGGTATTATCCTCAGGGTCCTGGCCCTAGGCAAACATGTCCAAATAAATTGGCCCTTGTTAAAAAACATACAAAAATTGTACGTATTTTATTAAATTGCTTTTCACTTTGGTACAAATCATTACAAAAAAATAACGGGAAGAATGCAGATCCTGCCACAGTTTGTTTTTTGCAAAAAACCATGTTTTCACAGCGTTTTAAATTGAGAACTTTAATCTGGAAGATAAAAAAAAGTGCGAAAAGCAATAGAAAAAAAATTTGAATAAGTAATTAATTTTCAATTGCGTTAAATAAAATTTCACTTCGCGAACCGACACTATGACAGCTCGGCGGGCATAAATATACCAAACCATCTACCCGGCGGGCATTTCGTCACTGTTGGTATCCCTGATACAAAGACGAGCTAAATACGATTGTAGCTGACTTCGTGGGATAACTGATGAGGCGCGTAATTATGAAATTTGTCTAGCGGGCTTGTGTATGTTATCTTTACTTTAAAAAACAGCCTACGTTTTTGAATGGTTTGTTTGGCTACGCAGGGTTTGTGTAGCGGGCTTGTGTATGTTATCTTTGCTTTAAAAAACAGCCTATGTTTTTGAATGGTTTGTTTGGCTACGCAGGGTTTGTGTATATTATCTTTATTTTAAAAAACATCCCAGGATTTGAATGGTTTGTCTCCATTCCAGTACCTGATTAGAGGTTCGTTTACATTATATTATTAATTCTGTTTTTCATAATTACGCGCCTTATTATTTATCCCACGAAGTCGGCTACAATCGTATCTGGCTCTTGTTTGTAGGTCTGGGATACCAACATAACAGTGACAAAATGGCAGGCGGAGTGTCGTAGTATCGGCTCACGAAGTGAAATTTTATTTATACTTTAAACGGCTGTATCTCCCTCAATTTTGCCGAGCGCGCCTTAATTTTTTTTTTATTCAGCTTCTCCACACTTTCTCATCTAGAAAGTGCCTTTTTATTAAATTTCCAAACTGTGGCAGGATCTGCATTTCACCCAAAATAACAATTTGCGCGTCTCCAGTGCCAGTGTAAGTTTCCTTTTGATTAAATATACTTCCATACAAAAGACAATGAGATGGGGAAGACTTGTATTGTATCATAGATATATTATACGAGTATAATTGGTGCACAATGTTCATATTAAAATGTTTGACAGCAATGCCTTTCCAGGCATACAAGTAGGATCTGCATAAAAGGTGGCACCTTCCAGCACAAAGTGTGTTAAAATTGCTTATGTTGAATACAATCAATAAATATATTTTCTTGCTTTTGGAGCACACTGTAGACTCAAAGAAGATGTTTCAATATAATGATAGAAATCAGTGTTGACAAGAAAGATGGTATGTAGAAAGCATTTAGAAATATAAAGAATATTCAATACAGAACAAAAGAGTAAATGTGATACAAAATGACATTGCTTGGGAGAGGTTTAATTTAACACAAAAATATGCTTATAATGCCGGCTCTACACCCTTGCCGAGACACACTTGTTGAGACAGGTCGAGAGCGAGTGTGCACCTGGAGTTCTCTCGACTCGCTTGCTCTCGTCTTGCCTCGTCTCCTCTCTCTTCGTGAGAGTGTGCGTGTACACACTCGCTCCTTTAGCTGCCCGCCAACAGTATTTGCATGATGATGTTTCCAACGATATGTGGACTAATGAGCTCAAGTATTTAATTTTAATTTATTATATTATATATATATTATATTTAACTTATTATTTGGAATTTAACACATTGGCTGCTGGACATGCACCCAGAGCTTATTACGAAATTTCATTTGGTATTTCAATTGCATCGCTAGCTAAAGATATATTACTGCCTTAGCGTTATAACTGAGCTCAGTATTCCTGCCTCTTGCTCTTGCAAGTAAAGACCCACATTGTCAGATCTGTTGTTTCTATAAAAACTGCTAAATAATATAATAGATAGTCATCAACTGCTATCCGTCATTGGTTTAAATGTCCCAATGAGGCATACAAAATGTTAGTTACTCGAGCAATCACAACTTATACCCGCTATGAAAAATTACTACACTTAGATATTTTTCATGATTCCTTGCAAACATAAAAAACTAGTTTAATAAATTTCTTGGCGTGATATAAATTATTTGAAAAACTAATCAACTTTTCATTAAAGTTTAATCAGTCAATTACAATTAAAGTGAGCTTACAATTCTTACCCTTTCTTTCTTTTCATTAAAGTTTAATCGGTCAATTACAATTAAAGTGAGCTTACAATTCTTACCCTTTCTTTCTTTTAATTAAAGTTTAATTGGTCAATTACAATTAAAGTGAGCTTACAATTCTTACCCTTTCTTTCTTTTCATTAAAGTTTAATCAGTCAATTACAATTAAAGTGAGCTTACAATTCGTACCCTTTCTTTCTTCTTCTTATTATTATTCATTCATTCACTAATTAAGTCTTAACACCCGCTCATATGTCAGACGAAACTACCTAATGACATTCTATGGACTTACGTAATAGGTAGGTACATAACCATGTAATAACTTAATTTAACATACCTTATATCTAATATAATGTACTGTATATGTCTTATAAAACAAAATAAACAAAGCTGCGTTCACTGTGACTTTAAATAACTGCGGTGTTTTTGTTTAAAAATTATTTTCCGTTAGCGTGTTATTCGTTTCGCACCCGGCAAATACGAATGGCTCGCAACGTAATTTTTGTGAATGTTTATCTTTAAAAAAAAAAAAACGATTGTATCGGTTTTATTCTGTATGTAAATTAGATGTAATGCAGCATGCAATCAATTTATTAGAAAATATGTCGCTATGTTAATAAAAGAGAATCGGTATTATGGGACCCCACCTATGTAAAACACAAAGACAAACGTATGTCTACAACGCTTGCGCATAATCAAACAAATAAAATTACCAGCTATGGAGTTTAAAAAACAATTAATATGTTAATCAAAGAGAATCAGTATTATGGGACCCAAAGCTCAAGACAACAACAGCTCAAAGATAAATAGCAGCAGTAGCCTCTGATGTGATCCACTTTTTTTGTTTTTACATTACAACTCCAATACAAAATAATTTTCCTTAGGGCCTATGTCATCTTTGAAGATGCTGTGTGGAGGGTCTATTTGAGGAGAGGAAAGAGTGAACATGAGTGGTTTTGAAGAAACTCATGTTGTAGGAGGGAGGAAACCTTTAGGCTCTCAAATTATTCCACAGCCGAGCTGTTGAACTCAAGAATGAGTCACAGAAGCGACCCATTTTCATGTGACAAATATCAACCGTGTACAAATGTTGGGCGCGCCGGTAGAACAAAGACAGCATACCTACCTGACGCCAGTGCTCTAAAGATTGCAAACAGCTTGTTAAGATAGGGATATCTATTAAACGGACTGCCCGTTTCTACAGAGTGAAGGGTTTTTTCAGCTATTTTGGGGCTCCAGACCAGAGGTTGCTGCCAAATTCAACAGTGGGGTGCACTTGCAATTTGTACAGGGTTAGCAGTTGTGTAAAATTTATAAAGTATTTGCAGGCCCTGTACCGAACACCCGGCCTCTGAGAGGCTAACTTGATTCTGGCTTCAATGAACCACCCGTGGCCCGTGAGCACCCAGCCCCCGTGAGATGGTTACTTAGAGTTACACCGGAAAATGGAAGGCCTGTTCGGAAGTTTACTTCCATTGAAGGAGACTAGATTGTCATTTCGATCTCTTTTAGTCGTAATCAGACATGATTGGATCATTGAAACATTAAATTCGACTAGGTTATTCTTACTCCAAGAGGAAATTCCCTCAAGATAACCGTCCATTCTCAGTTTCGAAGCCCTCAGGAGTTTGTGTATTCTTTGGGGACTTGTCAAACAAAAAGCTATCATGGACCGTACTGTCATCTGCGTAACAATGAATTGACAAAAGGTCATTGATGTGCAACAAAAACAAAGTTGGGAGACAGAAACCGATCCCTTTGAGATGCCAGCATTCATTGAATGTGAAAAAGAGCAACCGTCTGAATCGACCACTCCCTCAAAAAGTTGACAATCCAAACACAAGGATGCGGGAAGTCGTTAAGAAGGCAGTTTGTTGACATGCCCTCGGTGCCGAACTTGGTCAAAGGCCTTGAAAATGTCCAGTGCAACTGTTTGGGTCTCACCGAGACGTTCAAGGGATCGTCCACAAACATGGATCACATACGCGAGAAGATCACCGCACGAGCGGTTCCGCCAGAATCCGTATTGACAGTCGTTAATAATTTTATTCTTCTCGAGATATGTGAGTAGTGTGTCGTTCCATCACTCGCTCCATCACTTTGGACAGAACATATGTTATCACTATAGAGTAGTTGGCAGTGCTGAAGCAGTCACCCTTCTTTGGAATAGGATGAATGACCACTTTTTTCCAACCAGAGGGCACAGAGGCAGCCTTCAGGGACATTATAAAAAGCTTCGTCAAATTGGAGCTATTTCTGCAGTACCAGGGCAGGTATTTCGTCAGGCCCGCTATTAACATCAAGCCCTCGAAAGACTTAGAGTACATCCCGATGCCAGATCCTCAGCTTTTTCGTTAAAAAAAACCACAGTGAGGAACTAATGGCGGGACAGCTTCTTGAACATCCTAATCACCATCACCTAATAAGTTAACCTTTTAGATGGCGATGTTTGCTAGTAACCCGCAGGCCTGGTAAGAGGTGGCAGTGGATTTGCAGAATTTGCCAACAGTTTTGGCCCGCACCGAGAACTCTTTCTACCTGCCGCTGGAGGGATGTTAATTGCCTTTTTATTGCTATATATAATGAATCAGTGAGTGCGAGTATATCACGGTGAGGTCTCGGCGAGTGTGTACAGCCGGCATGAAATAAATAATAAGATCTTACCCATTGGCTCACAGTGCGAGTTATGCCTGGCAAAGAAATAGGCAGCCGATAGGGAGCCCAATAAGTTTATCCAAAATAAAAACCATTTCAGGCCAATTGAAAACTTTTCATCCTCGGTGGGTTTTAGCAATTTAAACCACTTCAGTAGAATACATGAAATAAGCATGTATATTTGCGAAGAGAAAACGAATGTAACAAAACATGTTTTATGCACAGCTGAAAAATTAGAATCATGATTATTAACAATAATATTTTGTAATGAAACACAAAACTTTACCAACATTATATTTTTTAATTAATTTTTTTTCTATAATAATGCTTTCAATACACAATAAATACGTAAGAACATTAAAATGATCTTAATCTAATCTTTATGCTTTTCAATGCACATTAATACAATATTAGTAAGGGGCCATTCAAGTATTACGTAACGCACTTGGGGGGGGGGGTCTTGTGAAAATTTACGAGGGGGGGGAGGGGGGTTCGAACAACGCGTTACGTAACATGTTTTTCTTTATTTAGATAAAAAAACTAGGGAACTAAAATGTTTCAAGTTAGCAAACCTTTTCGTTCTCGAAATCTCTTGTTTTATTTATTACCGCAAACGCGATTAAAACAAGAAAAGGGTATTTAAGCGACTTTCTTGCGCAACTTAATTGTGACTTTCAGGTAAAAATTGTCACTTGGGCGTTACGTAACGTTTAGGGGGGGGGGGGGGGGGTGGCACTGAAAAACGTTACGGCGCGTTACATAGGGGGGAGGGGGGTCAAAAATCTTCAAAAATTGCGTTACGTAATACTTGAATGCCCCCTAAGCATGGTCTAAGATTACAATATTCCACACTTAATAGTACCTAATCCAACGACATCATTTTTTTATGTAAAGGTCATATAGTAAAATTGCTGGCAATATGGTCCCGTTTAATAATTTATTTTTTTTTAGCGACTATATAAAAAAATTGTACATACAAAATGTAATGGTGAAATTAAGTATAAAGTATTGTATTTTTTAGTCCTCCTCACTAGGGGGTCCTGTGCCGAGGCGGACTAATGTTATTTAAATATAGTTCATTTATCTTCTATGTCGTTTTTAGCGTCTTCACTAGGGTTTTCTCATTGACTTCTTTAAGCCATATTTTTATTCTTGATTTGTATTCAATTGGATTTTTTATTAGTTTTATGTCTTGGGGATGGATGTTATGGAATTACAATGGTAATATAATTGCTGAGCAATTCTATATCTTTGGGAGCGTTCAAATATTACGTAACGCAATTTTTGAAGATTTTTGACTCTCCCTCCCCCCCATGTAACGCGCCGTCCCCCCCCCCCTAACCTTAACATTACGTAACACCCAAGTGACTATTTTTACCTAAAAGTTATTTTTATTATTTTTACCTATTAAGTTCCGCAAAGTACTGGAAAGTCGTTTAAAATAAAAATGATGGTACAATATAGTCCAGGGATTCCCCGTACAACATAAATGAAAAGGATTGCCAACTTGAATGTCTAGACTTGTCAACACAAATCAAAGCATAGAATTTTTTGGCGTAAGCCTAAATGACTTTCGGCAGTCGTTACGCAATGTGGTTTTTTAAAGTCTTTTTAAATCCATCTTCAAGCTACTTGTAGTTATCTTCTCTATGTACTTTTATATTATATGTATTTTGTCAATGCTCTTCATCTATATGTAATCTCCTTTCATTGTGATCTCTCTTTTTTTCTTTTCTATTTGTGTTATTGTTATATTGTTAATTGGACTATTTGTCCGTAAATAAATAAATAAACTTGGAAGATTTTAATTCCCTAGTTTTTTATTTAAATAAAAAAACATGTTGCTCGAACCCCCCTCCCACCCCGGTAGCGCACAGTAACGTTTTACAAGACCCCCCCCCAAAGTGCGTTACGTAATATTTGAACGGCCCCTTTTGTGGGATCGTTATTAGATAATGGACGTGATCTCCTGTCAGATTTGTGTGATTTTTACATATTTACTGTCACATATTTTGTTTTATATCATTCACAAATTCCTGCAAGTATATTTATTTATTTAATGACGTTGTACATAGAAAAAGCAAATAACAGCCATAAAATCACACAAATCTGAAAGGAGATCACGTCCGTTATCTAATAACGATCCCACAAAAGATATAGAATCGCTCGGCTGATGGGGGAGGAAAGGAAATTTAATAGAGTGTGGAGTGGGTAGCTAGGTCTTAAATATTATATTAGGGAACGTACCCATACTACGTGACACTTTTAGGGGGGGGGGGGTCTTCAAAATGTCACGCTATATACAAATGAGCGGCAGGTTGCTTAGGATTTTGGTCACCGGGGAGGGGGGGGGGGGGTTAAAAATTGCAAAAAGTTGGTCACGTAGTATGGGTACGTTCCCTTAAATGAATAGATATAAATTGTTAACTTACGATAATTCTCAGAAGAATCCCAAAATGAAAGACCGAATAAACAAGATATTTCAAGGCAATTTAAAAGAAATATAAATAGCACCCAGAAGCTGAACCGTCTTGCAATTACACTAGAATTATGTTGATAGTACAAAAGTGCTATAACAAATCTAGCTGGACTATGTATCGCTATACAAGCTTTCCAAATAATATTTTGGGGATAATAACTGCCAATTGCAGCTGACACAGAAGGTAACACATTCACAACATTGCAGTGGGTGTAGTTAGCACTTTCAAAGTCTTTTATAATTGATAATAATACACATATCGTAAATCCCGCTAGTGGTAGAGCAACTGTAAGCTTCGCAAATTTCTTGAATTTGCATCTGTAAATATAAATTTGTTCGCCTTCCGAATACAATGGGATGTACATTTTCTAATATTTGAAAATTCCATAACAACTTTCGTCGCTATGGGCAATTTAAGAGGGCGGCCGCCGCAATATGCACTCTGCAGTGCATTAATTTTAATTTAATTTAATTAATTAAGCACTCAATCGAAGTTAAACACACCTACAAAATTAATTTTGACATTTGACTCTTGACTCCATTTGAGTAAGATAAGTTAGGTTAATAATCAAAGTTGTTTTGGTTAATATCAGAGGAGCTAGAAATCAAGAGCTGTATATCTTGTGTGTGTGGTAAAGGCACTACGCGTATTTAGGCTTTGTTGTACCTTGCACCAGCGGCGAGTTTTCATTGGTAAAGTCAGGCAAAGCGGTAGAGCCGGTAGCAGTGTAGCAGTAGTAGGTTTATTTATGCACTAGTAGCACGTAGGGATGGACGATACACATCGATGTATTGTAAACACTCGATGTATAGTGCCGATGCATCGTATTGAACTGATGTATTGTTAATTCTTCAACATCGAATATATATCGATGTTTTTTATTCGATGCATCGAATACGCAAACTATGAGATGAGTGTCTATGAGTATGACCAACAGTGACTTACGACTGCAGTGACTTTCACGACGTTTCGTGAATCGGAACGTAATAATCAGTTCGGTCAATATAAAACGCCTACCATTTATCGGTTTGGCTGAAAGGGTTATGTTCCCTTTGCTGCGAAGCCGGTAAAGTCAAACTTAAAAAAATAAAACCTTAAATATAAAATAAAATTAAAGAAAGGATTATAAATTACAATTCCCTAAGCTGTACAAAATAGCTTTTAAGTATTTAATAATTTTTGGCACATCTGTCCCATCAGAAAGACTCTTTTCACAGGCAGGGCTAATTTTTGACTGAGCTAAGAAACCGATTGAAGGGAAAAAGATTAAGTAAACTTGTGTTTTTACATAGCATTGAAAAAAAATGGAATTTGTAAACAAAATAAAGCTGTGTTTGCTGTGTGATTGTGAATTTTAATAAATATTTTTCCTTGTACTTAACTTACCTGTTTTCTTTAAGGCCTAAACATGTATATTGCGAAAAACAATCGATGTTTTGGAAACATCGATGTATTTCTCAAAACATCGTATTAACATTGATGCAACCGATCGATGCATTACATCGGAAAAAACATCGATGTATATTTTAAATGTCCATCCCTAGTAGCACGCATAAATATACCGTAGCACGCCAGCACATTTTTGAGCTGTTCTGTGGATCAAAAGTAACGTCCGCATAGGCAGGCGGCTTGCTTAGCGCCTAGATAGGTAGTAGTAGTGATGGGAATAATCGATACATTTACACAAGGCATTACGATTGAATATTAATATAAATAATTATTAATTAGGTTCGAATACCTACGTACAATTAAAAGAAAATGATATACATGTTTTTTTTAAGTACAATGAAAAGTGTTTTCTAATTTATTTTACGTTATTTAGGTGCAGTAGCGTAGCTACCGCCGTATCAGCCGCCGTATATACCGCCGTATCAATGATACGGGGCCCCCGGGCTACAGAGGCCTTTTGTTTCTTTTGTGAGAAAGCTTTATCCTTCATTAGGGCCCCCCAACTAATTTTGATACAGGGCCCCTCCAAGGCACGCTACTCTACTGTTTAGGTGTATAGTTTAGGTACTGCAACAAAATTAAATCAGTCAAAGGTTTTTATTCCTGGCAATGATTTCCTTATTATTTACTAGCAACATTAATATTATTTCTGCTACCCGCGAATTTCAAATATGTTTGGGTCTCACAAGGCATTACGATTGAATATTATTATAAATAAGATTCGAATACCTACGTACACTTAAAAGAAAATATTATACATGTTTTTTAAGAACAAAGAAAGGTATTTTCTAATTTATTTTACTTTATTTAGGTTTATAGGTTATGTACCGCAAATAAGTCCAATTAGATATAAAAACTGTCTTACTGTTTATTTTATTTTTTCAACCTACATATCTACGTATTTTAGAGGCGGTTTAATGTTGGATACCTACCTGTACCTTATGATGTAACGGGTAACCTACCTGTACCATTTTTATTGTACTGCAATTTTTATTTAATGTTCTTTTATATAATATTGCAAGCTCCTGCTGATATGTTACTTAGTTTAGTTAGTAAGTTCAAATTCCCTTTATTTATTGATAATATACGAGTATTATGATTAATAATAAATTATAACATGTCGTTTTTGTTAAAAATAACCTATAAATAATAAGTACGTTGTAGGCACCTAATCCTAAACAAACTGAATTGTTGTATTCATTTGTATGCAATTAACAAATTATTGATAAGGTTATTCTATTATATAAATTGTTTTATTTTAATTACAAACTAAGAGACACCGATGTTAATTTCAACTTAATTAAAAATATTTGTTCACGTGAAGCAGATGTGTTCATATGAACACGTATTACTTGCTGATTTTAGTAGACTATTGTATACTACCCCGAAGAAGCTACAATTATAGCGTATCCCTTTTTGCATTAAATTTAAAAATTATGTGTACTAAGTGATTGTTTTATATTAAATATACCAACACTACCCTAGATGATACATAACCTTAATAACATAAGTAATAATAAACTTTAAATTGTGAAAAACAGTCACCATGGCAATCTTTAAACATAAACTAAAACTGGAAACGTAGATCGTTACCTAAAAGTATTAATTCATCAATTTACAACAAAGCGGGATGATGATAACATCAACACGCTTTATCAGTTTATCACAATCTGAGATATTTTGACGTATCTTGAAATACAACCTCTCGGATCTAGAATCGATTTGCGTTTACGAATGAATTCTGACACATAAATATTGTTCTGACAGTTGTAAAACGATTGTATCACTCATTTTCAATGACATTTCAAAACGATTATATCGGACTGTGCATTCGAATGAATATTGACATCGATAAGCGAGAATCGATTCCACTTCGATGACATTTCAAAACGATTGTATCGATATCGAACTGTATTCGATATGAACATTGAACACAGACATCGATTCTACTTACGATGACATTTCAAACGATTACGATACGATTATTGACATATCGATGTAATTCATTCGGAAATGGAATCGATGTAAATCCAGCGCAGTGATTGGTCAGAAATAATCGATGTGAGAGAAGCGTTGTGATTGGTCAGAATTAATCGATTTGACATCGATTTATCTATGATAATGTATCGAAATGCATCGATGGTAAAAATGATCGATACAACATCGATATTTCCCATCGCTAGGTAGTAGCATAAATATACTAACCCCTAGATCGATATCTTCGGGCCTTTTGCTTCTAAGCAGTTTGGTCATCACTGTCACCAACTTAACCAAAAATAAAATGGTCCACCAAAGACAATAAACAAATAACATAGAGGGAGTTCAAGGCCATTTATCACCATAGAGAATATGATCGCACTCGACCTCCTTCATTCATTCGCCAAATAAATTATTTAAAAATAAAAATGCTTGAAAGCAGAAAAATGTTTTAGTTTCCCCAAGAAGACAAAGTTCCATCTGACAAAGCCTGAGGGAATGAGCTTTACATAATATTTACAGCTCATTCTCTCAGCAGGGAGCTTTGTCAGATGGAAACCTGTTATCCTGAGGAAATCAAAAAATCAAGCGTTAGTAAAAAACCTAAAATACTTTAAATATGAACTCGTTATAAAAGGAAAACATTTTCAAATAATGATTATGGTTTTCTACAACGAATTTCCATTTTTCTGCTTGAAAAATGAGAACTCAGGAGTACATGTTTAAATACTTTTTATTTTCAGAAAGACAATCAATAATAGCACATAAAAACACTGGTTCGGTGAATTCGATGAATTGATAAATGGTTTGAAAAAGACTATCGACACTGGAAAGGAAACATGGCTAAAGCGTCATACAGCTGTGACATTAAAGATTAACGTACACAATAAGCTGTATTGTTTGTTTACGTATGTTCACATCTATATGGCTCTTTAGCCATTTTTCCTTTCTAGCAGTCACCGTACATATCTTAGTTCTTGTAGAATGAAATAAAAAATCTGCATATTCTAAATTTCCTTTCAACCGAAATTAAACAGAGTATACCTTCATCGAGGACCCATTTCAGCCATCTCACAGTAAAAACCGCATCACATGTTCTGAAAAAAATATATCACATTAAAAAAAGTTTGTGAACATAATATATAATATTTTTCCCTTGTGATGACATACTTTGTTTATCACAGGGGAAAAATATTCTCCCTTCTGTTCATATGAAGAACGAAAAAACCACGGAAGATCGCTGGAGATCGGCAAAAAATGCAAGGCTTGATATACCTTTAGGTATTTTAATGTCAAAAATTCACGGAACTGAACGAATGGATACCTAGCTTAGGAGTTGGCGGTAGACACAAGGAGCTTAAACTAGCGGCGAACACAAGGAGCGGCGAACGCAAAGCGGGACCGCAATAAAAATTGGAAAGCCAGGATCTTGTCGGCAGGGGCAAACAAAATAGTAAAATAAAACCCAATATCGCCGAACCGAGCGAAGGGCCATAAACCTTTTCGTTTAACACTCGATGCCGCCCGCCGCCGCCAATGGAAATAATTCCGAAGATGTACGCCAGGGATTAAAAAATTTCACCACGATAGTCAGTCACCATTTACTCGGCTAGGGGGTAGTACTCCACTCCGCCAACGGAGTGTCCCGCGATTTGCAACCCGGCCAGGGCTTGCAAACGCTCTCCGAACTACACGCGACTCCCGCGCAATTTCCCGACCAGGGAAATTAAGACACGCTCGCCGATTTCAACCAGGAACCGCCGATACATTCGCGAACTTCCGCCAGGAAGTCCAACCAAGTGACCGCGAAAATTCCGACCAAGGATTTGTGCAAGTTCCACTTTGCACAAATTTTCACTTCAAAGAACTTTCTCAACTTCCTATCTGTGCAATAAAAAGTGAAAGATATAGATAACTAAGTTTAAAGTGCCTAGTGACTGTATGCGTACGCGGAGACTCCATCATCAGCATCCAAAGGGAAGTGACTGAACATTTTAATTATATTAACCACCGAAGTGATTCGATTTTGAACAATTGCACAAAGACTTTACCGTAGAATTAAGCAAACAGACTTTCTAATTTTAAGGCTAATTAATTAAGTAATTTTAAGACTAACACTAGATTAATAATTAACACCTGCCTTTTGTGTCCTACTAGAATAAATGTATCGTTTCTTAAATCAGTAGCTTTTTTAATTTGTTCCTCCTTGATTTTAAGTTAATAGTTTTAGTTTGGAACCCGCCCTAAGGCCCGGGTGTATCAATTGGCGGCCCAGACGTGGGGCTTACTGGATTTTGTCTAGTAGAAGTCTGAGAGTAGACTTCCGACCCACAAACCCTGAGATTAGAGTAGTCATCGAAAAGGAGGAACAATAGTAATAAATTATTAGTTAAATTCACATATAGCAAAAAACGCGGTAGAATCTAAACGGATGCTGATAGGTTAGCTTTCACGATACGCGTCTAAATTAATTGTTCTAAATTAATGATAGGTATATTTTTTTTTCAAATTTTCTTTCGTTTTTTATAATTGATAATTTATGTCTGGGTTTAATGCTTCCCGCCTCAAAGAGTATTTGGCGCCCAAATTAGTTTAGGAATAGTTTTAAAAATAGATTTAAAATTTAATTATACATGGCATCGACAAACACCACGCGAAGCACGCGACAAACCACGGCGGATGCATTGCAGGCAACCGTAGACGTCGGTAGCCTCCCACCAGCGAAGGAAAAGATGGAGAACAGGGGGCAGACCTCGTGCCATTCGAGGGTTCTGGAAGATCGATTCGAAGGTTTGCCGGAGGAAGAACCCGAAGAGTTTATCGTCGCGTGCGAGGAATTCTTCAGGGCGACAGGCTGCTCATCAGCCCTTAAGGTGGAGAAAGCTGTAAAACAATTGCATGGCGAAGCAAGAAGGTGGTGGCAGCCACATACACGCGGGAGATGGAGCTGGGAGGATTTTACCGTGCAACTACGAAAGCGCTACGGCGTAGTAGGAGCGAGGACTTCTCTATTAGTCACGCTGTATGGAGACCCGCAGAAAAGCGATGAAAGCGGCGTTGCTTTCTTACAGCGTAAGCGAGCAATCCACAAACGGGTTTTTGGAACAACCGGCATGGACAAATTCTGCCCCGAGCTGATAGGGCTAATGATGCCTCGTTACAGAGATCTTCTGGAGGCTGGCCTAATCTTCGGCACGTACACCATGGAAACACTTACAGCACGAGTAAACGCCATCGATTTCCCGAAGGAAATACTCTTCCGTGCACCGCCGCCCCGAAACCAGGAAAGGGCGGATAGTCGTAATAACGATGCAAGGCGACCGCGTGACCAATTGCCCTGGTGTCATAACTGCCCAGGAAGACATTGGAACGCAGATTGCCCAGAACTGCACCGTCGCAGGGCGGAAAACTAGCATGGCCCGGGCGCCGACCAGGTCGGACAACGTCGCGTCCAGGGCCCCCATACATAGTACGTACGTATGAGTACCAGCATTCACAACGAGAAGATCAGACTGGACCGCATCAAGCTCAAGAACCTCCACAATGCTCCTTCGCGTACGCGCCTGTCGTGGAAACACCACGGTACACGCGTGGCCCAGTTACACCGGATATCGCCTCCATTATCGAGCACAATATACTCATACTTCAAGAGCAGTACGCCGGGCCTAGCGGCCATAATATTTTCCCCCTATCAACTATGATGGACGGAGCACCCACGCTAGAAAGAGTTCAACACACGCCTTCAACAAATATCTGGCAAAACGTTATTAACGACGTGCCACCACCTGTAGATACTTACTATCCAGGTGGATCTATACAAGCGGGCGAAGATACCTTCACCTGTATGCCAGCCGTAGAACCGACTAGCACAAGCAATCCCATTATACCAGATATCGAGAAGATTCCCGCAATCAACCCCATTGCGCAACATGCAATCGATCTGCAGCAATCGTTCCCCAGTAATTCGCCTACAATCGCTTCTACAACGGAGATGATTTCTCCACCCACCGCCTCATTGCACTTCTATATGGTGGTCATAAAAGGCGAAGCGGCAGCCTGCTACTTTGTTAGTGGCAAGCCGGCTTGGGGAAGCCGACTGTGAGCCGGAAATAATGGCCCTTCTTGGGGTCATAATTAAAAATAAAAAAGGAGGTAAGGCAGCCTGGTCGCCTTAGAGGCGGAATAATCATTAAATAATAATGAGAGTTTAGAATGTCTCCCGGTGGCAACCTGGCACGCAAGCTTTATTTGTTGCACCGGGGCATTGTACATAAAAGAAGGCATAATAAAAATGATAAAATTAAAATTAAAACGAGGGTGCGTAACACGTCGGTTACACTGTACCTTCGTTAGTTTTGCTCCAATTTTCATGAAATTTGACACAATACTCCATATACTCCCAAGTTTTACATTAAGAAAAAAAAAAATTTAAAAAGCTTTAAAACTACCCCTCCCCCCTCCCTTAAAGCCTTGTCAAGGATTTGGTCAAGGGAACAAGGAGGCATTTGGAGGCCCCTTCAACCCCCCCCCCCCCCCCATTAGTCCGCCATTGGTAAAGGGGCCCCGAGTCGTGCATTGCCTAGGGGCCCCGACATGGTTAATCCGGCCCTGCAGAGATGAGTTATTACATCCGTGTATTTTCAATTTTGGGTGTAGGTTTGGTTTTGTGATATTGGTAAGACTAGACAGTAAGTATTTAGTTTTCTGTATGTTAAGAGTTAATGTGTTCGAGTCAAGCCAATATTTAACCTTTTGAATTCCTACCTCCGCTTTAGAATATACGGTAGGCCAATCTTTTGCTTGAAATAGTAGTACAGTGTCGTCGGCGAAACTGACAATAGTGGCATCAATATCTAGGTTACACAACTCGTTAATGTATATTAGGAAGAGCGTTGGACCTATAACACTGCCTTGTGGGACACCGTAACTAATAGGTAAATTCTGACTCTTTGTAGCTCTGAGTTTAACGCATTGGGATCTGTCAGATAGGAAACTGGAGAGGAGGCTTAATTCATTGTTCCTAATACCTATGTTGAACAATTTGCGTTCTAATTTGATGTGTGATATTGTATCAAACGCTTTACACAGGTCGAGAAATACCGATAGACATTTCGAGCCCTTATCAAGGTGGCCAGAGATGTGGTCAGTGACGGTGGCTATGGCATCGTTTGTACTTTTATGGTTTCTGAAGCCAAATTGCCGGGGCGATAGTAGGTTGTTGGTTTCAAGATATTCCATAAGACTCTTATTCACGATCTTTTCAAATACTTTAGACAGGGAATTGAGTAACGTAATAGGACGATAATTACTAATATCAAGTTTGGAGCCTGTTTTGAAAATAGGGATAATAAGACCTTGTTTTAGAATGGCGGGAAATAATCCTTGGCGAATGCTAATATTCAGCAGATGAGTTGATGGTTGTATTATAACCGGGGCAATTTTTTTAAGAACACTGTTGGGTATTTCGTCAATGCCGGTGGATGAAGAGTTTTTTAAAGAGTTTATTACCGTAGAAACTTCTTTCTCTGTAACCGTTTTGAGAACAAATCGGGTAGGGAATTCATCATTGGAAGGGTGAACGCTAGGATCCAGCATATGGTTGGTTGATTGGATTTTTGTTGCTAGTTCTGGACCTATATTTGCAAAATAATTGTTTATATGATTGACAATTGTGTTGGGATTCGATGTAAAGTCTACGGTGATATCATTGATATTGAGAGAGTTTAAGGCGTCGGTGGCTTTATTTGAATTGGTAGCTTCCTTGAGGACTTTCCATATTTTTTTAGGATCGTTGTTGCATTCGGATATTTTTTTATTGTAGTATAGATTTTTGGCTTTCCTAATGACTTGTGTGCAAATATTTCGGTATCTTTTGTAGAAATTATGAAGTGTAATATCATATGGATTCGTGGCACATTTTTTATGTATGGAATTGCGTTTCCGAATGCAGTTGATGATAGTGTGATTAATCCATGGTTTGAGAGGTTTGATAGCTCTAGGAATGGTTTTTGTGGTGGTTTTGGTGTTTTGAACAAGGGTTTCTTGTATGTAGGTAGAGAAGTAGTTCCATGCCTCATCTATGTTTGCTATCTTATAGAGTCTGTCCCAGGATTTAGAACTAATCGTTTTGTTGAGGTGGTCATAGTTAATTCTCAATAATAGTTAATTTCCTATTAGAATCCGTTTTTTCCCGATTCAAAAATCCAGGTACCTCGTAAGACAATGAGACAAACAGGTTTCGGTAGCCAGTCTTATATAATATTAACATACTTATTCGGTATCGAGAAACGCCTGGAATATTCTCCGCGCCGCGCGGGAACGTCATGTCTTTGTACAGTAATATACAGTGCCCTTGAAATGATTTTACACAAAAACGTAAATTTCATAAACAGCCATACATTGTTATTATAGTACTTTATTATTATGTTATGTAGGTACTACTTGTCAAATTGTGTTCACCATGCCAACTTGAATAATCAGGAAAGATTTCTGACTAATATCGATTATGGCACGACCTAAAGTTACGAATTTAGAGTGCGTAAATATTTACGTCAAAAACAGAATAATTATAAATATTTGATATTATATTATAATTTTATTATCAAATATATTTATTATAATATTATACGTAGTATAATAATATTTTAAACTCGTGAATATGCCCGCTCATTGCACATTAAATGCACATAACCACAAAAGGCGGCCGTTCCGTTAATTCTCCCCACACGACCGCATTGCGCGGCATCTGTCAAAAAATGAATCCCCCCCCCCGCCTGCCTTCCCGCTTCACCCGGGATGGAGTGTTTGGGAAATGTTTTCCGTCGAACATGGAAAGCACAACTAAACTCGAAACAACAAAAGTTGAGAGTATTTATTGACAAACTTGATAAATTCATTGACTTGTTGTGACAAATGACGAGCTCTGGACCCCGCTTTAGACAAACTGAAACAATGACCAAATACAAACAAGATATAAAGAAATGGATTATAAGTATTGGACGTCACACTACTGCTAACATCTGTAAAATAGAGTACAAATAGACAGAATTACCATCTCACGTATGTCCTTACCCTTATTAAAGAACTTAAAATAGTAAAATCCTATATGTATAATATAACTACCTATATAGATTCGAAAGGATTTACTACTTTATTCATCTCTTCCTTCACCTATATAATGCTCTCTTTATGATATTAACCCTCAATCTTAATCATCTTTCTTTTTGAATTGTATAAATCAGTATGTATCTTATCTTAAATGTTCTTATGTTGTAATTAAATATACTTTTGTATGATACTCATTTATGTACCTCTACGCCTGTCTCAACACAGGTACACCCTAGTGATAGGTACGTTTACGCCGCAGGTAGAGTTTAACGGCCAATGTCACCAGATAAAAATTATTGTCGTAGGTAACTCTACTTTATCCATTTTGGGTCGGGATTTCATGAAACTTTTTAGTTTGCTCGTAAATTGTGTTAAGCGAAATACATTAAAGGAGCGGTTAGTAAAAACATTTCCAGAAGTTTTTATGGATAAACTAGGCCAGTTTAATAAATATGAAGTGAATTTAAAGCTGAAAGATACCGCCGTTCCGGTATTTCTAAATAATGAATCATTCCGTTGGCTTTGAAAGAAAAAGTCGATGTGGAGTTAAATTCTTTACTCTCAGATGGAATAATAGAACCGATTCAATGTAGTGAGTTTGCGAGTCCGATCGTACCAGTGATTAAAGAAAAATGGTAGCATTAGGGTATATGGTGATTACAAGTCAACAGTGAATAATCAGCTGTTAGTTGACAATTTGACAAGTACCCTTTGCCTAGTATCGAAGAACTGTTAACCAAAGTCAATGGTGGGAACGTTTTAGCAAAGATTGACCTCAAATCGGCGTATAACCAGTTTGTTTTGAAAAAAAGAGTGTAAGTAGGCGTTTTACAACGATCAATACCCATTTAGGGTTATTTCCGTATAAACAGTTAGTGTATGGTTTAGCATCTGTGCCGGCTATTTTGCAAAAGCAATGGCAAATTGTTTGTCAGGGTTACAGAAGATGACTTCTACTTGGATGATATTATTGTGATCGGAGAGGACGAAGACGATTTAGAAAAAAACGTGTGTGTCGTTTTAGAAAGGTTAAAAAGCTGTAATTTAACGGTGAATAGTGAAAAGTGTGAGTTCAATTTAAAAGTTATTGAGTTTTTAGGTTATAAGATAAGTGAACAAGGGATTCAACCATGTCAGCGGAATAAGGAAGCTATTTTAAATGCACCGTCACCTAGTGATTTAAACTATTTGAGAAATTTGTTAGGCATCATTAGCGGAGGCGTCTACTAATATCTACAGGAATTCCAAAAACTGAAAAAATCGAACTAATATCTATGGGAATCAAAGTGTTGACGAATATCTACAGCTCAAACTGTTGATTAATATCTATGAGAACCAAAGTGTTGACGAATATCTACAGTACTGTCAGAGGTTGGATTTGCAATTATGTATAGCATATTGGAATAACGTAATATTGCGTATGCAGTTTAAAAAACTTAATTTATGTAAGTATGTATGTAAAAATCCCTAATATCGGACTATTGGACACATTTAGCTGATTAGTCCAACCTACGCTCTGTAGATATTAGTTCAACCTACGCTCTGTAGATATTAATCAACACTCTGAAGTTCGTAGATATTAGTTCAACATATGAGCTGTAGATATTCGTCAAACATACGGGCTGTAGATATTAGTATCTGGAGTCTCATTAGCTATTATCGTAATTTTATTCCAAACCTGGCGAATGTATTGTCACCGTTATACGAGTTA
Organism: Limnephilus marmoratus; assembly: GCA_917880885.1. Taxonomy (NCBI): domain Eukaryota; kingdom Metazoa; phylum Arthropoda; class Insecta; order Trichoptera; family Limnephilidae; genus Limnephilus; species Limnephilus marmoratus. Next base: position 20,544,547 of record OU862906.1, read on the forward strand.
CTTAAAAAGATGTCAAGTTCCAATGGGGTACAGAATAGGAGAACAGTTTGCGATAATTAAGAAAACATTAAACGTTAAACGTTATTCACAGCGATTCTCCCATCGTTTATGAAGACAAATATCACCCCGCATTCATTGATATATATAAATAGATGAGACAATAAGCGAATAAATTGGTTCGACGGATTTGAAGGTAGTACCTCCAATTCTCTATTTCACGCATTTAGTGGACTAAAAACCATCGTGTCGTGTTGGTCATTTGAAATACATCTGGCAAGCGTATGTGTAAAAGGCGTTCGTGCAATGTATGGAACGGACTATTCAGACTGTTGAACGTTCGAGTCCTTACTACGCTGTGCCCTCAGTCTAAGGACACCTGCATTCTTGTACATTTTTGCAGGTATATTTACATGGCGGCTCGCGCTCGGTGTGGAGTCTATTATAAGTCCCTTAAATGTTTCAATACCCGGCTTCAGAGCATTATATTTTATACATTTTACAAATATAAGACAAAAAGTCCCGATAAACTACTTTTTAGTAGTTTGTCTAACGTGTTCTTTACATTAAAGATCTTATTATAGTGATTTAATAGTTACATTTTTACAATTTAAGATATAAAATTAAATAATTTTTTTTACAGAAATATACTTAGATACATTTTTACAATTACAGATATAAAATAAAATAATTTTTTTACAGAAATATACTTAGATAAAAGAAAAATTATGAAAACATGAATAACAATTTTAAAGCCTTTAGTTATTGTAAGCTAATACAAATTAGTTCTTTCCGTAAGCCAAGTCTTCAGTAAGTTCACCAATTGTTTGTTTTGGGTACAGTTTTTAATTTCAGCTGGAAGCATATTTAAACAACTGGGAATCATGTAATTTAACGTTCTTTGTCCATATTTATTTGTATGTTTAGGTACAATTAGTCTTTCATTAAAGTTAAAACTAGTATTATGGTTATGTTCCAGCCTGTTTATATATAAAGGGTTATTTATGTGCTGAAACTCGTTCCAGAACTCGCGACCGCGAATGGCGCGATGTCATACTCGTAATTGAAACTTTGAATGCAATATTTTCCATCGCATTTTTTTTCTTCTTTATAGTAATTAAGGTGAATATAAAGATTTTTCTAAAAAATATTTGTATTAAGCGTAACCAGTGATTTCAAAAGTTTACCAAAAATAGGCGCTGCAACAGTAAAAAATAACTAGGTTGATTAATATAATTGATGAACTTTGATGTCGTTGTATGCGGCCCTCTACTTGAAAAGTCTGTAAACCCCTGCTTTGCAATCATAACGGAATAATAACGGATAACGGAAAGTGTCGAACTACCCCTCCCGTATGCCTCCGCAAGCCTGAGATGAACACGAATCTCGAATATATTTGTAAGGCATGGCGCCTCTATTGTATATCTCTATGCCCGCATTAGAGTTTCGGTATTCTTGTAAAAGGCTGCCAAAAGCTACCAAAATTCCTAAAATTATAGACGACACTTTGCGCGGATGGATATTTGATAGGGGTGATTTTAAAAAACTCTATCAGATGATGAGCCAATTAGATTGGCAAGAGCTTTGTAGCTTTGACACTGTTAATGAGGTGCTACACTATTTTTAAACATGTATATATAATGTATTTGACGCTTGCTTCCCTAGGAAACCTCCCAACAATGGTGGACGTAGATATCCGAAGTGGTTCTCTAGAGATACCATCGTGAACATTGAGATGAAACATGCTCACCATAAAAAATGGAAAGCTACTGGTAATCAAAGTGAATATGAAAAGTTTAGTAAACTCAGAACAATTGTTAAACGAAATGTTCATATAGCATTCCGTAATTATGTTAAATCTATAGAGAGTAATATTAAACATGATCCCAAGACAATTTGGGACTACGTCAAATCACTACGCAAGGATGGTGGTATAACAGACATCATGATGCATGGTGATCAAGAAGTTAGAGGAGCGGATATAGCCAATGCATTCGCAAATCATTTCCAATCAGTGTATAGTAATGAGCCTCCATTACTAAATCCCACTGCTGCTGCCAAGATGAATGTGAAGGGAGCCCAAAACATTGACATAAGTCATATAGATGAATCAGATGTTAAATCTTTGATAAAAAAATGAAATATACAAATTCGCTTGGGCCAGATTTTCTACCAGTCTTTTTTAAAAGGATGTGTTGAATTCATAAAACTGCCTTTGAGTTTTATATTCAACCTCTCTTTAGAAACTGGTGTATTTCCTGATTCCTGGAAGGTCTCAAAAATTTGCCCTATTTTCAAAAATGGATCAAGGACATCCGTTGAAAACTACAGACCGGTGGCAATACTTTCTGTCCCGGCTAAGTTATTCGAATCGATACTTCATAAACACTTGCAGTTTCAAGTAGAGCCGTTCTTAATATCGGAACAGCATGGGTTTAGAAAAGGCCGATCTATTGGTATTAAGAATATTAAGTATTAAGACACCAATCTATTGGTATTCACAGATTATGTTTCCAAATCTTTAGATAAAGGCTACCAAGTAGATTGCTCATACAATGATTTCTCTAAGGCCTTTGACACCGTAAACCATGATATCTTATTAAATAAATTGTCAACGATAGGTTTTTCTTACCGGTTTCTTATATTCTTTGCCAGCTATTTTACTGAAAGAAAACAATTTGTATCACATGGAATATTCTTATCAAAATTGTTTCTTGTTTTCTCAGGAGTACCTCAGGGCTCTAATTTAGGACCACTCCTCTTTTTGATTTTTATTAATGATATAACGGAAATTATTCTGCATTCCAGGTCACTTCTTTTCGCTGATGATCTAAAACTTTTCTTGGAAATACAAACTTTAGAGGACTGCATTCGACTCCAATCAGACATTGATAGAATTGTTGACTGGAGTAAACGGAATCAGATTGAATTCAATATCTCTAAATGTTTCATTCTTTCTTTCACTAGAGCGTATCATACCTGGTTTTACCGGTATACTATGAGGGCTCTAAATTTAAAACGTGTCTCCACTATGAAAGTTGTTGGTATTTTGTTTGATAGTAGGTTAACTTTTCATGCTCGTATCATAATGACGTGTAGTAGAGACTGAGAATGTTGGGTTTCGTCATACGCACTGCGAGAAACTTCAGAGACACCCGGGTTCTCACAGTACTATACAATGCTTTGGTCAGGAGTAGGCTTGAGAGGGAGTCGGTGGTTTGGAGCCCACACCAAGTGAAGTATTCCCTCATGTTGGAGAGGGTTCAGAAGAAATTTCTGAGATTTCTTTACCTGAGGAAGTATGGCTACTATCCGTGGCTCTTCCCTACCCACTTTCTCTTGGGCATGCTTGGTGTGAACTTTCTACGGGTCAGAAGGGATGCGCTCATTGTTTCTTCAGACTGATTCGTGGAAGGTTCGAAAACTCGGCTATCATGGAGAGCATTCGTTTCTATGTTCCCGATGGTTATCTCCGTCATCGACAGCATAGATTGTTTTATCTCCCGGCTTGCAGAACTAACTTGCCAATGGTTATGCCAGTCGGGAGACCTGCCTTGTTGTTAAACAGAATCACTTCAGATATCGATATGTTTAATATCAATGAAGCACAATTCAGACAAAAAGCTTTGTTGTTGTTAGTGTGGTTGTGCTTCATTGAAATATAAATTACTTAAACCTGTTTAAATTTTAAATTAATACTCTTTTAAAACGCATTGAAATTTTATTTTGTAATGTTTTAAAATTAATAAAGAATTGAATTGAATTGAATTAACTTCGGATAGGATTTTAACTCATTTCAACGAAAATATTCCTGTGAAACTTGTCACAGACGGTAGTCTAAATGGTGTTAGGGCGACACTTATACATGTGTTTCAGAATCGGTTAGAAAGACCTATAGGTTTCGCAAGCAGAACTTTAAGTAAAGCGGAAAAAAAATCGATTTTGATATTGAAGCAACTGCTATTATTTTTGGGATTAAAAAGTTTTATCAATATTTGTACGGGAGAGAATTTATTTTAGCTGTGGATAACCAACCTTTAGTGAGAATTTTCGTTCAAAACAGAGAAATTCAAAAAATCGCGGCGTCTAGGTTACAACGTTATGCGGTTATGCTAGGGTCGTTCAATTTTAAGATTGAATATGTAAAGTCGAAAAACAATTTTTCAGACTTTCTGAGCACGTGTTCGATTGAAAAGGGTAGCTGTGAAGATAAGATAGAGTCTGGTTACATTAATTATTTCGAAAATAACGGGTTTAATTTGTCTCTAGACGTGATAAAAAGTGAGACCGAAAAGGACGACATGTTAAGTCATGTTAAGAAATTTCTTATCAAGGGTTGGCCAGCATCAGCAATAAAGCACAAAATAGTAATTTTCTGGGAAAAAGGCTTAGAATTATCATTGATAAATGGGTGTACTTTATATCAACATAGAGTTGTGGTTCCTGAGTCTTTAAGACAAGAGGTTTTAAAGATGTTACACAGATCTCATTTAGGGGTTTTTAAGACTAAAGGTATTGCGAAAAATTTCGTTTGGTGGCCAAGAATTAATCAAGATTTGGAGAAAATAACAGAAAATTGTATAGATTGTTAGTTCTTTTTCTTCAGTTTATTGGTAATATTATACAGATTTAAGTAGTATTGTTTTTATGTCAATTGTAGCGACTGGTTACTAAGGCTTCTAGAATAGATCTGAGAGCGGTGAGCCCGTCAGCCGTTCTCATGTACCGAGAGCCGTTCGACAATCTTCGGAAACCCGAACGTTTCCGAGCGGCGATGATATCCAACACATCTACAATTATATACACTACACCCTTCCCCCTGTAATCAGTCACTACAAATCTAAGTATTTCATATACATCTTAAATATTTCTGGACTGCAATTTACAAAGTTATCTTAAGTATTATACACTTTATTATTTACACATATTATTATTTTATACACATAATTATATCCTTGAAAGATTTGTTCCTTCCTTGTGGAGAATTATCTTGGTCGGAGTCTTCCCGACCAGGGACTGTACGATGTACGCGTACTTCCGGCTCCAGCATTGTATCTGGTATTGCTGCATCTGTGACTTCCTCCGGTGTCCTCTCCCCTCCCACCGCTAGTCTGAAATCAGGAGAAACCACCATTAACTCACTCCACAGATCGGACAACTCCCTCTCAGAATGCTCAGCCCTCGTATCATCAGACGCGGAATCTGGCAAATCTGACACAACATCGCTCCAACTCACTGACAAGTTTCTCATCTGGTCCACATGACGTTTCCAAACTAATTGAGAATCACAAGTTTTAACCAAATATAGTTTTTTTCCAATTTTATGTGTAACTATTCCCTTTACCCATGTAAATTTATTATTTTTCCTGAAATCTTTAATTAGACATTTTTGTCCCACAATAAAATTTCTCGTTTTTACACCACCATAATTCTTAGCCTGTTTACGTTTTTTTTTTTTTTTTTTTTTTTATTTTTTTATTGAAAGAACAGATATACATATTAAAATCAACAAACAAGTCCTGCTAAGCCAATTCAATTGGCTTGTCAACAGGTGCTTATATTTTAGTTACATATAGATTATTTACATTTAAAATTTACATCTTATATCTACAGATTCAACATACATATCAATTATCAATACAAATATTTTTTTTCCGATAGCCAATTTTTCACCATATATTCAACCTTATTCATAGAATTACATTGCTTTATAGTGTCAGGTAATAAATTAAATATCTTCGGTATGATGTATTCAAACGTTCTCTGTCCGTACTTATTGTTAAATTTCGGAACTATTAACCCGTCGTTGCGCGTGAATCTAGTGCTGTATTTATGTTCTAATTTCTCTTTATGCTGCGGGGTAAATATATGCTGAATTATAATTTTGTGCCATAGTATTGCTTTCACTGGTAAAATTTTGGCATTCTGAAACAGCAACGGTGTATCATGTCTCTGTTTGAAAATATTAGGGACGACTAATAATTTTACAATTGCGTATTGTACAACTTGTACTTGTTTCAGATTTGTTATAGAAGTATTTCCCCATATTGTTAATCCATATCTTATAATAGATTCTGCCAGTGACATATAAATTATTTTAAGTGTTTCAATTGAAAGAAAAAATTTTAATGTGTACATTTTGCCAGCAATTGATCTGAGTCTTTTACAGGTTTTTTTAATATGTTTGTCCCATTTAAAAAAACAATCTACTGTAACACCAAGATACACGTATTCCGTAACTAATTCTAAGCTATCACATTTACAATTAGTTGGAATATTTTTATGGATGCAATTAAAATCGTGAGAAATAATATTAGGATTAAATAGAAATTTGGCATTAGGTGATCTTATATGCATTACTTTGGTTTTTTTAGCATTTATTAATAATCCTGCATCATGTGACCATTTACAAAGTTGATTAAAGTCAATTTGCATGAGTTCAATTGCAATTTTTAGATCTTTATGTGATATGACCAATGCCGTATCATCTGCGAATACAAAATTGTTGACTGGACTCAATATTTTTATTCGCCAAATCATGTTGTTTTGACACAAACTGTTCATTCTCTTTCGGAATGAGACTGTCAAAGGTGGATCTAAGTTTCCTACCAAAGAGTAAAACTGCTGGCTCGACTCCCGTAGTACAATGTGGTGTATTTCTATAATCGGACAAGAATTGTAACAATTTATCCTTGTAATCAACCTGAAATTTATTTCCTACCATGAGTTTTTTAAGAAAACCTTTAGTAGTTTTCACTGAGTTTTCCGCGAACCCGTTGCTTTTTGGGTGCATAACTGGGGACGTCATGAATTTGATATTGTTTTCCCGAAGGAATTGTTTGAAAATCTCGCTCGTAAAAGATGTTCCGTTATCCGACACTATGAGTTCAGGGTTGCCAAAATTTGCAAATAATTTTCTCAATTCAAATATAGTATTAGCTGAATCTGCCCTTTGAACTTCATACAGTCGACCCAATTAGTGAACGAATCGCAGACGACCAAAAACATTTTCCCTGCCAGCGGCCCACTGTAATCTAGGTGTAACCTACTCCAGACCTTCCCAGAATTAGGCCATACAGATAATTGACTCTTTGGAGGAGATTGTTTCGTCGAAGCGCATTCTGGACATTCCTGAACAATTTTTTCTAAGTCTTTGCTCAGCGACGTCCACCAAAAATAACCTTTTGCTAACGCTTTCATCTTCACAATACCTAAGTGTGAACGGTGCATGAGCTCTAAAACTTTTTTATGCAACGAACTTACAATAATCCTATGTTGCCAAAATAAACAATCCTTAACAATCGAAAGTTCATTTCTTTTTATCTAATATTTTCATAAATTATCTTCGCGATTAATCCGCTTGGGCCACCCCTGCCTTAAACAAGTCATTACGCTTTGAATGACAGCGTCTTCTCTAGTGGCTTCCGTGATCGAATTAACGTCTAGATGCTCACAATTGCTAACAAAATTTACGAAATCTGACCCGTAGTCTTCTTTCTTCACTTTAAAATTCACTTTTAAATTATTAAATCGTCCTAGTTTTCGGTCAAAAACTTCTGGATTTTTTTTTAATTTTATCAATTTTCTCTTTTTCCAACGAAACTGAATTGACAGAATTTTGTTTTGAAATAATGTTGAGGTTAAAGGTTTCCATGAAATCTCTTCCTACAATCAGTTCCGAACCGTTTGCTACAATGATAAAGGTTAGGGAGCGTTCAAGTATTACGTAACGCAATTTTTGAAGATTTTTGACCCCCCTCCCCCCCATGTAACGCGCCGTAACGTTTTCCTGTTCAACCCCCCCCCCTAAGCGTTACGTAACACCCAAGTAACAATTTTTACCTGAAAGTCACAATTAAGTTGCGCAACGTACTGAAATGTCGCTTAAATACCCTTTTTCTTGATTTTATCTCGTTTGCTGTAATAAATAAAACAAGAGATTTCTAACTCGCGATACATTATATACATTTTATATATTCATATTGTTATTTTGAAAAAAATTGAGAATATTATTATTTTTATCGGCCTTGTATTCCTTCCAGATCTTCACAATTTAAGACTGTCTGACCTAGAATAAACCTACATGGTTTTACAACACATACTTTCTTTTACATTAGCTTTAGTGAGGAGGCCCTGAAGAAAGTAATTTCCCTAAGTTTTCCCTGCGGAGCAACACTTTACTCCACTAGATTCACAAGCTGACTCATAGTGGAGTTCAACCTTTTCCACGTCCTGAATGCAGTTATGCAAGTTCTCAAAGGGAAGATTTAAAAATCAACAGTATGATTCACAGAAGAAAAAAACATTTTCATGTCCTGACTGCAACTATTCGTGACTTTAAAGAGATATCTAAGAAGTCACTTGCTGACTCACGGTGTAGAAAAACCGTTTTCGTGTTCCGACTGCAACTATTCATGTACTACGAAGAGAAATCTAAAAATTACCCATGTTTACCACTGTGGAAAAAAATCCATTTCATGTCCTGACTGCAACTATTCTACTTCTCGAAAAAAAATAACGAAAACGGCACTTGCTAACTCACAGTGACGAAAAACCTTTTTCTTGTTCCGATTGCGAATATTCATGCGCCACACAACGGTATCCAAAAGTTCACGTGTCGAACCACACTGGACAAAAACCTTTTTCATGTCCCGACTGCAATTATTCATGTAGTGCAAAGGAACTTCTTAGAAATCATTTGCTTACTCAAAGTGATACAAAACCTTTGACATGTTTCTACTGCACTATTCATGTTCTACAAAGAGTCACCAAAAAACATGTTAACGCACAGTGGACAAAAACCATTTTCCTGTCCAGAATGCAGTTATACAAGTTCTCAAAAGGACAATTTTTAATCCACCGTGCGATTTACAGAAGAGAAAACCTTTTACATGTCCTGACTGCAACTATTTGTGTTCTTTAAAGGGATATCCAAGAATTCTTTTGCTGACTCTACTTATTGTGGAGAAAAGCATTTTCATGTCCGACTGTAACTATTCAGAGAAATAAAAAAAATCACATGTTTACTAACAGTGGTGAAAAACCAATTTCATGCCCTGACTGCAACTATTATTCTTCTCGAAAAAAAACTAAAACGGCACTTGCTAATTCACAGTGATGAAAAACCTTTTACTTGTCCCGAGTGCGACTATTCAGGCGCTACAAAACGGTATCTAACAATTCACATGTTTACCCACGCTGGACCAAAACCTTTTTCGTGTCCCGACTGTAATTATTCATGTTGTACAAAGAAACTTCTTAGAAATCATTTGCTGACTCACAGTGCTACAAAACCACTTACATGTTTCTACTGCAACTATTCGTGTTCTACAAAGAGGCACAAAAAATCATATGTTTACCTTCAGCAAACAAAACTGTTTTTTTGTCCCAGCGTGGTTTTTCAAGTTCTCGAAAGGGAGATTAAAAAATCCACAGAACAATTCAAAGTGAAGAAAACCTTTTTCATGTTCTGAGTGTAACTATGCATGTACTACGAAACCTAGCTTTAGGTAATATTATTATATTTTAGCAGTAAACTAACCTGTGTGTAATAACTAAAAAGCGTTGTTCTTACTAAAAACTCTCGTATAACATCATTCATATGTTGCATAAATTTTTAATTTTTTTAATTTTTCTTTTGCTGTCTTCCAAATTTGGTTGGCATTTTTTGGTTGCGCTGCGCTGGCAAGTCAGCATGAGAGCCTTTATAGGCCAATAACAGCTGATGATGTAAATCTCCCGGTTTGGAGGACATTATAATTGCTAAAAACTCACATTAACAACACTGACTACAGCAAATTGTATTTATGCGTATTTCGTGTTTAAAACACTATAGAATAAAAATGACGCACAATACAGTCGAGGAATTCCCCGTACAACATAAACTAAAAGGCTTGCTGCTGGAAGATTTCAATTCCTTAGTTTTTTTTATTTAAATAAAGAAAAACATGTTAAGTAACGCGTCCTTCGAACCCCCCCCCCCCCGTAACGCGCCGTAACGTTTCACCAGACCCCCCTCCCCCCCCAAGTGCGTTACGTAATACTTGAACGGCCCCTTATTAACCTAACTAGATTATTGTATTCGACCTTGAAATTTGCATTACCCACAACATTCAACATATTCCCGTCGTAACCTGAAGTTTTTCGTGTACTGAAATGTTTACAAAATAATGTCTCTGGAAAAACACAAACTGATGAACCTGAATCAATCATGGCTTCGAAGAATTTACCATTTAATTTCAACTGTGCTTTGATTGCTTTAACAAATGCTACATTCTCAATGTTATTATCATTATTACAATTCATAACTGAATTTACAGACCCGTTTTTACAAAATCTTTGCAGATGGCCTAATTTACCGCAAGAATAACATTTAGCTTCTTTAAATTTACAGATACGAGTGTCATGATTGGTTTTTCCACAAATATTACACTTCTTTTGAGATGAACCGGTTTTAACCTGTTTATCCGGTCTACGTGAGTCGGTGCTATCAGCCCGATCTCTATGTTTGCGCGCCGGGAATGGCGATATTTCAAACCTCTTTAACGTATTTACTTCTAACTTCAACTTGGCTGAATCGACCTCAGGACCTTTCGCGGTTACTGCTAGTTCAACTAGCTGATTAAAGTTTAGCTTAGGCCCTTCAACAAACAATTTTACCCGTACTGGACCCGGGAGTAGACCGATTGCAAACACATCTACAAGATTCGCTTCCAACCTCGTTCCAAATTGACAATACGTGCTCAGACCACGGAGCCTGGCGGCAAAACCTCTAATTGATTCGTTATTTATTTATTTTTTTATTTATTAATATATCAACGCTTTGATGGGCTTTTACAAATAAGTTTATAATACAGAGACAAAGATGAACAATAAAAAAGATGAACTTGAAAAGTAAACATCACATGAATGGAAGGTATAAAGATACATTTTATGATCCTGTTTAGCTTGAAAAAAACAATTCCCGCTCTTGAAAAAGTGATCTACATTTAACACAATGTTTTTTGAGCAACTCAATTAATTTCTCAAACGTAACATCTGTGATTTTAATCGGGAAACATAAGTTAGACAGAAGGGTCAAGGTCTCTGTTTCAAGCGAGTTTATCAGATAAGCCTTTTTCTTAATCTCGGTAATGTCATCACGCAAAACAAGGAACTGCTCTAATCTGAGACGAAATACGTCCCAATCTCCGCTTATGTGAGAAAATGGTGGAATCCTCGCCGATTCCACCCTCACGATAAGGAGAAAAAATAACACGCGAAGCTACACAAACGACAACAATACTACCCAAAAAATTACAAAAATCAGACAAATCCTCCACAAGAAAGAAATAAAACTTAACTTAGAAGTTGCGGTTGCAACGTCTCCAAATTGTTTCCTCTTGATGAGTGAGTGACCTTTCCTCGACACTAGCACTGTTTGTCTTTGTAGTGAATGCCTTCCCTCGGTACTCCGGAACTTCACCTTCGTGGAAAGACTCTGCTGAGCCCCAAAAACGACCACTGCCTCTTGCTTCTGAGTACCCTTAGTTCGGCACTCCGGAACTCTGACTGTGGCTCCAGGAATAGCCAGAGATATCTTTGATTATGTTCTGCCGGTCCTTTCTCTCGGTTAGAAGAAACCAAAAAAATATTCTCCAATGTTCCGCCTCGGCTGTAGGTAGCCTTAAAAAATTTCTCGGGGTGACTTAGATCTCCCCGTTTTGTCGGTAATTTTTTTTCTCGGTAATCCAATTTAAATATAATATTCCAATACTCATACGGCTGCGCCAGTTGTAATGTTCTTTAATTAGTGGCTCACTAGCCCACAATAATGGATTACAACGTAAGTTCTTTTTCTTCAGTTTATTGGTAATATTATACAGATTTAAGTAGTATTGTTTTTTGTCAATTGTAGCGACTGGTTACTAAGGCTTCTAGAATAGATCCATGCTTAGCACCCACAATAGATCTGAGAGCGGCGAGCACGTCAGCCGTTCTCATGTAGCGAGAGCCGTTCGACAATCTTCGGAAACCCGAACGTTTCCGTGCGGCGATGATATCCAACACATCTACAATTAGGGAACGTACCCATACTACGTGACACACTTTTTGCAATTTTTTACCCCCCCCCCCCCGGTGACCACGTGTAGTATATTCCAAGACCCCCCCCTACAGTTTTCACGTAGTATTTCATAAATATGGTTTCGAATCATTTTTTGCTAACAAAAAATAAAAAATGCATTATTTGGCTTATATCTGTCTTTATTAATACGGCGCTTGCTGCGTGACAGCAAGAGTGCATGCATTACAAGTGGAAAAAATATTATCAAGATAAAACTTATGTCAAAATATATTGAAACCGGAACGTAATTTATGGAAACGAAAGTCTTGTTATTTTTATACTTAAACATTTTTCATCTCAATCATCTTCAACAAACACGTTCCCTGAACTTTTTCACTTATTTGAATGTACGAGGGTGGGTTTTTAAGTTTGCGGATTGGGTAAGGAGTGGAAATAAAAACAAAAATTATTTTTCCCTTTCAACATATTCACCTACTACCCTAATACATTTTTCCGATCTTTAAATTAACTTAAAGAAACTTTATAACAGCGCGGAACTCAATTTTCTCCACATTTCACAATTTCTTCCCGATTGAAGTGTTTGGTCAACGATAGCTCAAAGACTAATGACCAAATTACGATAAAACCCGGAGTTTATCCTAAAAATGAGTTGTTCAATTAGTACCTAATTCAGCAGTGCCCCCATTAATCACTTACCTTCCCATTCCGCGAACTTAAAAACCTCCCATCGTAGCTCGAAAAAAAACGCGAGATGTCTAGATTGACTACGTGATAAAAACCTAAGCCCCCCCCCCCGTTGTGACCAAGCGTGGTATTTTGATGACCCCCCCCCCCCCTAAACAGGTCACGTAGTTTGGGTACGTTCAGAATGAACCAAACCAGAATGACAAAAGAGTTCTTTAGCAGTGTGGCCATAAGAACCTGAAGTATTGTTCTGGGTGCATATTGACCATGGTAGCTTACCTAACAAAAACTTTTTAGTTGTGGTAGACGCATAAATATACAAACCACCCACTTGAAGTGGATCGAATGTCTGGAAATAAAAAGTCTGCCTTCAAAAGAAAACATCGAGCTACTCAATAGGATATTTTCACAATTTGGTTTTCCATCAACTTTAGTTAGCGATAGTGGTACGTGTTTTTATTCTGAGGACTGAAAATTTTTGTAACAAAAATGGGATGGAACATATATCACTAGTCCAGTTAATCACCCAAGTAGCAACGAACAAGCAGAGAATGCGGTTAAGACCTGTATAAATTTTCTTAAAAAATTCGTGAACGTAATAGATTTCCATCAGACTATAAAGAGATTATCCTTTTAACAGATTATAGGAATACCGTTCATGCAACAACAGGGTGTGAGCCATCTTTATTATTATTGGGAAGGAAAATCAGAATAGTGTTTGACTCTCTGACCTGTACAAATTTTCTTTAAAAAATTCGTGAACGTAATAGATTTCCATCAGACTATAAAGTGATTATATTTTTAACAGATTATAGGAATACCGTTCATGCAACAACAGGGTGTGCCATCTTTATTATTATTGGGAAGGAAAATTAAAAACAGTGTTTGACTCTCTGATTCCCACAAAGGTTGAGGAAAGAACGAATAATTCAGGTTCTCCTCGACAAAACAAAGTAATACAAAAGGTTATTCAGAGCCAAGTCAATCAGAAAAGACAATATAGGGGTAGAATTAAGTCAGGTTTTAATGTAGGTCAGAAAGTGATGACCAGAGATTTCAGATCTCTGGATAATAGAGTATGGGTCCCTGGGGTTATTGTTGAGAAAAAAAGCAAAATATATTTCATAAAAATTAACAAGTCTAATATGGTGTGGAAAAGACATTTAAACAAATAAAAAATTACATGTTTCATGGCAGGAGGGAGATAACCCGGAATTCATTGCGTCTGACACATTGGAGCTGTCGTCGGACGAATTAGATCTCTCCGGTGGTATATTACGCAATGGAAGCGTCTCTAATTCTGTTTCTCCATGTTTCCGGGCTAACCCGTGGCATGGACGACTTCGTCCAAGATGAGTACACTTCGCAGACCTGGAGGAGTGGACGAACGAGAGAGAAGAGAAATAGGAAGGAAGAGGTGAAATTATAATTAATTTTAAGTAATATAAATAATGTGCATTTTAATTAATTTAAGCAATATAAGAAGTGTTTATTTAAGGAAATGAAATATATATAAGTAGGAAAATGAAATACGTAGCTAGGGGGTACCTTCAATTTTAAGTAGGGGAGGAATGTGAGAATGGTTTTTGGTGGTACTCCTGCTTTCAAATATGCAAGAGCGAGACGGCAGATGCATGGTATAAAAGGTGATGTTTGTTACTGCTCGCTCTTCTTTAGCTCCTACAGCTCCTTTAGGTAGTTCATAGCTGTACAACACATACGCGTCCTAATTGTGCAAATATATAACATACTCGTCCACGCGCGTTATTATTAAGATCAAGTAAAGATCTTCATCATCATCATACACCATAAAATATCAGTATAAGAATGTTTAAAATATGTGTAGGGGAGGAATGCAGATCCGGGCACAGCTTGTTTTTGGCAAAAAAACATGTTTTCACCGCGTTTTAAGTTGAGAACTTTAATCTGGAAAGTGAAAAAAGTGCGGAAAGCAATAAAAAAAATTTGAATAAGTAATTAATTTTCAATTACGTTAAGTAAAATTTCACTTCGCGAAACGACACTATGACAACCCGGCGGCCATTTTGTCACTGATATATTGGTATCCCTGGTACAAGGATGAGCAAGATACGATTGTAGCCGACTTCGTGGGATACATGGATAAGGCGCGTATCAGAGAATACGATGTATACTATAGCGCCGTTTACACGCACACTTTTCATTTTTCAGAGCGATCGACTCCCGCGCCACTTCAGGCAATGGTTTGTCTAGCGGGATTGTGTATATTATCTTTACTTTAAAAAACAGCCTACGTTTTTAAATAGTTTGTCTAACGGGATTATGTATGTTATCTTTACTTTAAAAAACAGCCTACGTTTTAGAATGGTTTGTTTGGCTACGCAGGGTTTGTGTAGCGGGCTTGTGTATGTTATCTTTATTTTAAAAAACATCCCAGGATTCGAATGGTTTGTCTCCATTCCAGTACCTACGCGCCTTATTTATCCCACGAAGTCGGCTACAATCGTATCTGGCTCTTGTTTGAAGGTCTGGGATACCAACATAACAGTGACAAAATGGCGGGCGAAGTGTCGTAGTATCGGTTCACGAAGTGAAATTTTATTTATACTTTAAACGGCTGTATCTCCCTCAATTTTGCCGAGCGCGCCTTAATTTTTTTTTATTCAGCTTCTCCACACTTTTCTCATCTAGAAAGTGCCTTTTTATTAAATTTCCAAACTGTGCCCGGATCTGCATTTCACCCAAAAAATTTTCTTATCTTCCGTGATTTCAACTTTTCGCCGATGTAAACCTGACTGTTGAAATGTTTTATAAGCAGCTCAATAATATTTTCGACTTTTGTTTAAAGAAAAGTTTGACACGTATGCCCAGAAATGATAAATAACATCCAACGTGGTTTACTGGAGAGATCATTCATCGCATACGAGAGAAAGATTAAATGCACTATCCATGAAAAAAAAACTGAATTCGAACATGCCTGAACGAACTTTAAAAATCACAAAAATTAATCAAGCAGTTTTATTGGCCAGGCCTACACTGACTTAACACGTGAGGCAGAAATAGTATTATGACAGACCTCACTCGATTTTAGTCTTACACGAACGATAAACGCCACGGCTGTGACAAACATCATCACATGAATTTTAATGAAAATCAATACAATGGATATTCTGAAATCGCAGAAGGTTTCGCAGATTATTTTCAATCAGTATTCAGCGACAATATTCCGAAACTTGATATTTTCTCTATAGTTTCTTCATCACACAATGCTTTAAATCTACACATTCACAAAATTAACGATGATATTCTTGCCGCTTTTCTCAATCTTCAACCTAAATACTCCGTCGGCCTAGATTATACATGACCCATTATACTCAAAAGATACTCAAATTATTTAATTCAACCTCTAAAGCACATTTTTGACCTTTTACTTCGTAATAATAATATCCCCGAAATGTGGAAACTAATGAAAGTCACACCTATACACAAAAAGGCAAAAACTCGGCAATTAATGGATTAATGAACCTCTTAGAAACTCTAATTTACTATACACAAATATATAATCAAACAAAACATACACCCACCGAGAATCCACACGGATTTCGCCCCACGCTTATCTCCCACAGCAAACCTCGTGAATCTCATTACCCAGTACCGGATTATCCCTAAGGCAGAGTAGGCAACTGCCTATGGGCCCCGCATCGGCTAGGGGCCCTGCATACCGGGAAAAAATGACTTGCTTCAATTAGTGAGCAACGAAGTTTCGGAAAAAGTCAGCTTTCAAGATGTTTTTTTATTTATTTTTATTAGGAACATTTACTGGTTAATAACATTAGGTACACGCATTAAAGAAAACAAAAAATTATAAAAATTAGGTTATAACCCAATAAATAACTAATGTTCACATCATGCACAAATAATAAATAAAAAGTCTAAAATTAAAACAAATATGTAAACATAGTTGTATTTTACTTTTCTTTCCTTCTATTTGTTGCAACATTACTTATTATCTGACGTGATTGAAGGTGCCGTGTGTGGTTTATATTGGCATTTGTTTCATTTTATTTTTAATTATACATACATATGTTTAAAATATAAATGTTGCACAAGCTTCAGTATGCACTACCTATCTGCTTAAGAAAATAAAAGTAAGGGCC
Organism: Limnephilus marmoratus; assembly: GCA_917880885.1. Taxonomy (NCBI): domain Eukaryota; kingdom Metazoa; phylum Arthropoda; class Insecta; order Trichoptera; family Limnephilidae; genus Limnephilus; species Limnephilus marmoratus. Next base: position 20,561,428 of record OU862906.1, read on the forward strand.
GGTCGCTTGAAATGCTGTACCATCATTAGTTTTGCTCCGATTTACTTGAAATTTTGACACGCTACTCAATATACTGACATGTTTTACATTCAGGAAAAAAATGAAAAGTTTTAAAATCTTACCTCTCCCCCCCCCCATTAAAGCCTTGTTAAGGATTTGATCAAGGGAACAAGGAGGCGTTTGGAAGCCCTTTCAACCCCCCCCCCCCCCCCCATTAGTCAGCCATTGGTAAAGGGGCCCCGAGACGTGCATTGCCTAGGGGCCCCGACATGGTTAATCCGGCCCTGTCACTACCTATATTAATAAATCATTTGAAAATTTGTACATGTCGTTGTGATTTATATAGTCTTCGAAAAAGCATTTGACAAACAATTTGGCGTGATTTTTTAAGCAAATCTCTCTTTCAAATCCCACATTGTCTTCCGCGCCAACAAAATGCTTGGATTTGTTCTTCGTAATGCAAAATCACTTACTAATGGAATTGCAATACGGAGAACATATGAAGTAGTGTCCGACCGAAACAGACTTTCTACCGAAACCGAATCTTCGGTAGCTGTCTCAGTTTCGGCCGAAACCGAAACTTTTTTAAACATGCTAAAAATCTATTGTTTACTGAAATTTGGCTTATTTTTTACACTTATAGAAACAGTTAACAATGTTAACACGTGTCACGTGTTAAATGAAATAACAAAGCAATAATTGAAATACGTGAAAAAAACAATTTTTTTTTATATGACTAAAAATTAACAAACTACTTCTTGGAACAAAAATTTGTCAATGATCAACACTTACGTACATTATAAAGGAAGGGCCTCATTAATTGAGTATTTTAATTAAAATTGCGTTTAAAATCACAACATTCTTAAGACTAAATTGACCATTCATTGAGATCTTCTGCAGAGTTTCGGTGCGGCCGAAGGTTCGGCAGAAAATCTGCCGAAACCGAAACTGATGCCGAAACGAGATTTTTTTGCCGAAACTTGCCGAAACCGAAACTGAAACCGAAGCTTCAGTCGGCCACTAATATGAAGTACTTGTTCGCAGCATCATGAAAATAGCTACCTATATTATTACTTCTCCATGATATGTTGGTATACAACTGTTTTACGGAGAACGTGAAAAATAAATAAATAAATAAAATAGGTCACACTCTTCCAGGTCTGCCGTCCGATCCGATAGACAGATCGGATCGGACGGTCGATGTGTAAGGGCGTGGTCTATTTAATTACCGATTCGATAGTCGGATCGGACGTGTACAAGCTTTCTCAACAAATGTATCTGATATCTGATCAGACTATCGGAAACGACTATCGGATGAAAAAAATCGGACGTGTGCGACCGGCGTATACTACCAGAAAATACACACCATAGATAAAATTACCACAAACAAAAAACAAACTGCGGCGAACGATGTCTCTGCCTGCAATCACAATCTGCAATATTCATTAATCCAGGGCGTTAATCTCGGCTTTGACCTTGGAACTGACAGGAGCGGACCAAATTCTTATAGATAAAGCTTAATTATAGATAGGTCTAACTTTAAACGTCAAATTGCATCATACGATTGTCAAACGAACATGAATTCGTATTTGAATTTGTATTGTTGACATCGCCGATGGGCATATTTCATTCAAAAATCGTTTACACGAATTACAGAGGTGGAAAAATGGTTAAATTTTGTCCGCAATTGATCCAGAAATCAGGTAATTACATACGACATTAACATTCAGCTTGATTTATCTTTAAACCTATTTGAGGTTAAATGACATGTGTTTGTATTGATAAAAATAATATGCTTTCAATTTTACTTTAATAAGTTACGTACGCCTCGTACGTCATACATATGTCTGTTAATGTTATATTATCGTTAAAACAAGCTTATGGGTCCGAGTGGTTAATGTTTCACAAATATTGTTTCAGAAAATGTTCCAGACTTTGGATGATTTTGAAGCTTTACATTAGGAACACCTTATAACATTGTTTGGCAGACCATAACATTTGGCAAGTAAAGTTAATAATGCTTTAAGTAACTAATTGTCATGCTGTTTTCCTGCAGGGCATTCAGAGAGGACAGACCGCCAAACAACTCGGTCTTGGCATACATTCCTTGCCTCATTCACATTTATACATACTATTCTATTATTCTGACTCTTGACGTGCCCCACGCAAGCAAGCAATTATTCACTTGATCGTGCCAAGTCTTCCTCTGGTGTCCCCGAGGAAGACTTGGCACTTCACTACCACTCACATCTGCGTTATATATACTTCTTCCATTCATTGTACATTCGCTTTTCATGCCCAAACCATCTGAGGGTTTCTTTCTCAATCTTACTCATTACGCTTACATCAGCCTTGCATTTTTAACGATCTTACGTGGTTTTTTCGTTCTTCATATGAACAGAAGGGAGAATATTTTTCCCTTGTGATAAACAAAATATGTCATCACAAGGGAAAATTATTATATATTATGTTCACAAACTTTTTTTAATGTGATATATTTTTTTCAGAATATGTGATGCGGTTTTTACTGTGAGATGGCTGAAATGGGTCCTCGATGAAGGTATACTCTGTTTAATTTCGGTAGAAAGGAAATTTAGAATATGCAGATTTTTATTTCATTCTACGAGAACTTAGATATGTAGGTGACTGCTAGAAAGGAAAAATGGCTAAAGCGCCATATAGTTGTGACATTAAAGATGAACATACGTAAACAAACAATACAGCTTATTGTGTACGTTAATCTTTAATGTCACAGCTGTATGACGCTTTAGCCATGTTTCCTTTCCAGTGTCGATAGTCTTTTTCAAACCATTTATCAATTCATCGAATTCACCGAACCAGTGTTTTTATGTGCTATTATTGATTGTCTTTCTGAAAATAAAAAGCATTTAAACATGTACTCCTGAGTTCTCATTTTTCAAGCAGAAAAATGGAAATTCGTTGTAGAAAACCATAATCATTATTTGAAAATGTTTTCCTTTTATAAGGAGTTCATATTTCAAGTATTTTAGGTTTTTTACTAACGCTTGATTTTTTGATTTCCTCAGGATAACAGGTTTCAATCTGACAAAGCTCCCTGCTGAGAGAATGAGCTGTTAATATTATGTAAAGCTCATTCCCTCAGGCCTCAGGCTTTGTCAGATGGAACGTTGTTTTCTTAGGGAAACTAAAACATTTTTCTGCTTTAAAGCATTTTTATTTTTAAATAATTTATTTGGCTAATGAATGAATGAATGAAGAAGGTCGAGTGAGATCATATTCTCTATGGTGATAAATGGCCTTGAACTTCCTCTATGTTATTTGTTTATTGTCTTTGGTGGACCATTTTATTTTTGGTTAAGTTGGTGACAGTGATGACCAAACTGCTTAGAAGCAAAAGGCCCGAAGATATCGATCTAGGGGTTAGTATATTTATTCCATTGTGAATTATTGTGAAATGGCTGCCCGTCATCTTTTGTCGTATTGTCAGTTATAAAATATTATGTTGTTCAAGTCAGCAAAGCCGGCTTACAGACGTTATATTGTTAACACAGCCAAGGTTTTGTTGGTTTTCGAATTTATTGCTTTCGGGTGTACGTATTACGGGTGGCGACAATTTAACACAGATCGAGGTTAGTTCTTTTTGCTGTCAATAATCACTAGGTCTAGGTGTTCATTTGCGTAGGATGAAACAGAACTAATCAATGAACCATCTGATTTTGTAATTTTAGATTTCAGATTCAGGGCTCGCACAGATCACCCCTGGGCATTAGAGGCATACTACAATTTGGGAGAATTGGCAGATAAGAATTATAAAGGGCGTTCAGCTGACTTGGAATATTGGAAAAAACAAGGCAAGCTATAAGGCTAAAAAATCCAGATGTCCCGATTGGTTGGCTCATTCATATGGTTAACATCTCTAACCGGTCTAGGTTTCCTGCTGTATAGTGTCACAGCACAAGATGACAGCAAATTCAAGGTGACTTCTTTTTCCTGCATGAATTATGTGCATGTCCCGTAGTGATTGACAAAATGTGTGAACAGCAAATGGAAGTTCTAATGCATGCTTTATTTATTTAGTAATTTTCCTAATTAAAATGAAATCTTAGTTTCTGGCTCATGAATCCAGAACAAATCTATACCTAATTGTCTAACCATATTACAAGTTGACAACCCCGTATTATGTTTCCACGGTGACAATAACAATTGATTTTGATTTTATTTAGAATGTATTTCTCATTTTGACAAATTCTTTCAGTGATTAAAATCTACATAAATATTCATTCAGGTTACTTACAGCTCAATTAATTACCATTATTATACATTTACACACTATTCGGCTAAATTTCGGTTTAGGGGCGAAATTCCTAGAAAATCAAACTAATTATTTTTATACTAATTTGGGGTCGGGGAATCCGAATCTGAAAGAATTAGGCGGGGGCAAGCAATATTAACTGAATTAAACGACTTTAAAATTTTTTATACACTCATAGGAAAAATAGCCATTTTGGAAGCATTTTGTTTCCTAGAAAATCAAACTAGTTATTTTTATACTAACTATGGGCCGGGGAATCAGAATCTGAAAGAATTAGGCGGCGGAAAGCAATATTTACTGAATTAAACGACTTTAAAATTTTCTATACACACACATGAAAATATTCATTTCGGAAGCTGGTTCTGACACACGCAGTACAAAATCATAGAAAACAAGATAACATAGATGTTTTTACCACACAAAATTAAGTGTTGCCATTAATATCAATAATGTAAAATAACATGTTTATATTTTAAGTACTTATTTTTTATAAATTTTACTCACTTTTGTATCACAAACCATGTTACACAAACCTAGCGTAGCCGCTAAACTATTTGAAAACAGGGATGTTTTTTAAAATTGACGCGAGCAGGCGGTATAAAGGGGCACAAACCATGTTACACAAACCTAGCGTAGCCGCTAAACTACTTGAAAACGTTGGCTGTTTTTTTTAAATTGACGCGAGCAGGCGGTTTAAAGGGGCACAAACCATGTTACACAAACCTAGCGTAGCCGCTAAACTACTTGAAAACGTTGGCTGTTTTTTTTAAATTGACGCGAGCAGGCGGTTTAAAGGGGCACAAACCATGTTACACAAACCTAGCGTAGCCGCTAAACTACTTGAAAACGTAGGCTGTTTTTTTAAATTGACGCGAGCAGGCGGTATAAAGGGGCACAAACCATGTTACACAAACCTAGCGTAGCCGCTAAACTACTTGAAAACGTAGGCTGTTTTTTTAAATTGACGCGAGCAGGCGGTATAAAGGGGCACAAACCATGTTACACAAACCTAGCGTAGCCGCTAAACTACTTGAAAACGTAGGCTGTTTTTTTAAATTGACGCGAGCAGGCGGTATAAAGGGGCACAAACCATGTTACACAAACCTAGCGTAGCCGCTAAACTACTTGAAAACGTAGGCTGTTTTTTTAAATTGACGCGAGCAGGCGGTATAAAGGGGCACAAACCATGTTACACAAACCTAGCGTAGCCGCTAAACTACTTGAAAACGTAGGCTGTTTTTTTAAATTGACGCGAGCAGGCGGTATAAAGGGGCACAAACCATGTTACACAAACCTAGCGTAGCCGCTAAACTACTTGAAAACGTAGGCTGTTTTTTTAAATTGACGCGAGCAGGCGGTACAAAGGGGCACAAACCATGTTACACAAACCTATGGGCTCTTATATGACCCGCGTATTCGCCAGGAACCTTTGGAGACATTAGACGAGTTTGACAGGGATACAACGGACGAAATAAACTTGTTCGATTTATAAGGTATGTTCGATGATATTATTGTTTAATGGCAACACTTAATTTTGTGTGGTAAAAATATCTATGTTGTTTTTTCTATGGTTTTCGTACCTCGTGTGTCAGAATGTTGTCTATTTTCATGTGTGTGGTGTGTGTGTATAGAAAATTTTAAAGTCGTTTAATTCAGTTATTATTGCTTGCCGCCGCCTAATTCTTTCAGATTCGGATTCCCCGGCCCATAGTTAGTATAAAAATGACTAGTTTGATTTTCTACGAAACAAAATGCTTCCAAAATGGCTATTTTTCCTATGAGTGTATAAAAAATTTTAAAGTCGTTTAATTCAGTTAATATTGCTTGCCCCCGCCTAATTCTTTCAGATTCGGATTCCCCGACCCCAAATTAGTATAAAAATAATTAGTTTGATTTTCTAGGAATTTCGCCCCTAAACCGAAATTATTCCCACTATTCTCTCAAAATAATGTACTAAGCTGATTACAGTTCACCAATTAAAAAATATGTACTGATTAACATCTTATCAAAGATATGAAGTCTTGGTGTAATTTTTCCATGTCAAGTCTGTAATATGATTGATGTTGTTTTTGCAGGATTTGCCTAGTTATTCGTCCCGTGGCATGAGTGATTCTCAGAAGAAAACGGAACAAATTTTTGAAGTCCTCAAACGATCTGCTGGCTCCAAGTAGTTATTTAAAAACACAGAAGATCTTAGGCTGAAATATGGAAGACAAAGCATTTATTGTTGATAAGTTGTACAAGAGGGACGCCAAGAGGATAGAGTTAATTCAACAGCAACACAAACTGAAAGATGAAATCAATGCGTCCAATGAGCAACTGGATTATTTTTGTACCTTTTTCAAAGAAAAGACAGAGATTATTGAATCTGCATTGGACAACTTGGACAATGTTCCCAACAGCCAGTTGACCGCGCAGTTTGATAACATAACGCAGGATCTGAGAGACTTGCAGAAATATCTCGCCGCCTCTAGCTTATTCTTAAAAGACTATAACATAAGAAAGTCTCAAGATGTCATTCAAAACCTGCAGGCAAGGTGCACCGAACTGGAAAATGTGCATTTTCCCAAAAAGAAGTTTGGATTTAGGAACAAAAAAGGACTGAAAAAGAATAATGATTCGCATGCCCCTAATTCAAAGGACGAACTAGATGGTAATATTTTAGTTGCCGGCAAAAAAAATTGGGATGTCGTCACCTGTGGCTTTACGAACATTTCCAAACAACATCTCACTTTATCCCGAGATGAAGTATTTAGGAAGGATGTGTCTCTGAGCTATCTCACCGACTGTGTTGTAGTCATCGAGGGAAGTCCGGGAACCCTGCATTTAGATCATTTATCAAACTGCATTGTGCTCTGCGGTCCGGTTAGTACATCTATATTTGTTGATAAATGCATCGACTGCAAAATGGCCTTAGCTTGTCAACAGTTGAGGTTCCATTCTTCCTCTAGCTGCGATGTTTACCTTCATGTTACTAGTAAAGCTATTATAGAAGATTGTAATGGTGTTGGAGTGGCTCCTTTCAACTTCAATTACTCCGGTCTCGACAAAGACTTTGGCTTGGCCTCGCTGGATTCTAAGGTCAACAACTGGAATAAGTTGGATGACTTCAATTGGCTTGCCAGCGATATATCCTCGCCCAACTGGCGGATATTGGAGGAGACTTCGAGGATTCCAGTTTGGGATGTGTTTATCAATTTTTTTAATAATAAGCAATAACATTCTATTAGTCAAGCTTGATATAAAACATTGCTTCGATAAACACTTTTATTAATATTTTTTGTACAATTAATTTAAAGCCTTTCTAACAGTTTATATGTACATAAACAATTACTCTATTGTCACCACTCAAATAATATTGTATTGCATAAAGTTGCTTCGCTAATGTGAACTTATTTACGAATATGCTGAGAAATATATATTTTAGCAGTTGTACTGATTTCTTTTATTTTGCTTCTATTTTTTAGCAGATGATGTGGACAAAATTACATTCATGGATGTAAATAAATTCATAGTACATATTTTTTAAGTAAGTAATCTAGTACATACTATTCAACAGACAAAAAGTTTTTGCGATTTTGTTCATTGTAGTGTCTGGTGGAAATGGTGGATGTTGTTTAACTCATTCCCTCCGAGCCGCCACAATTAAGGGCCGCTATCTTAGAAAGCCTTCCCTCCGCGATGTCATAATTTATGCCTCTCGACACAATGTTTATTTTTACATAAACAGCATTAGCGATGGAGGCCTCCGAGGCATGCTTCCTTTTAAAAGTACTCGAGTTCTAGGAGCAGGTCTCAGGTCCGAGTTCTTTGGTGTGGACTACCGGGACACATGGGTTCGGCCGGATTCGGACTTCGGAGCCGGAACCCGCACAAGAACTTGAACCCGTACAAGAACCTGAGTGTTGTGAGTGGCTCGGACCGCAAACACGGGGATGCTGGTGGAGGCATTTGGGTTCCGGCTCTGAGTCTGGCAGCGAGTTCCGGGCTTGGGTCCAAGCCCTGGACCGGGTTCTCTGGGAATAGTCGATTTGATAAAGAAATAGGAGTAGGATCCGCTACCTGCGAAGAACCCGAGTTCAAGAGCCCATTTCAGCTGAACTGACACATCGCTAATATGCATTGCCATCTTATAGTATTTACAAAAAAAGTTGTTTGTTTTATATAAAAAAATTAATTTATTTTACTAAATCGATAAATTCAGGACAAGTTTGCACAAAAATGAATTCAGTTGGTCAGTTTCAGTTAAAATAACTTCGGATTGGATGGATTTTTAAGGCCTTTTCACATACAGGCGTGTTGGCTGCCGCTGTGGTAGTGAAAACTGGTGAAAACCGGGTGTGTATACATCAGTGGTGGGTATGCGGTATTCTCACTATGGGTAGTGAAATGTTGATTTTTACCTGTCTAGCTGTCACATTCGTGCTGTCAGTGAATAATCAAATGCTGTGTAAACGTGATTACAAAAAGCATCTTATTATTGAAATGGATAGTAATTGTGCCTATTTCTGAAAACCAGCGAAAAGATACTGCCTACCCAGGTGGAATGGCGGAGTCGACGAGGTTGTAAAAGTTTGTAAAGCTCATACAAATACCCGGCAGAATCCCGCTTAATGTTTTTCGCTATCCACAGCGGCAGCGAATATCAATTATATCTGATTAGGCCTTCAAAGATCATTAACACACTTCAGGCGGGCAAAAAAACAAGGAACCCGTTGGAGAAAATGGAAATTGTTTTAAATCAATTCTTCTTCTTGTGCCCTGTTACTTGTTACTGTGGCCTGGAACAGCTCTATGGTAGACTGGCCAAACCACTGTCTCAGGTTTTTCAGCCACGAGGTTCTCCTTCCAGGGCCCAGTCTTCCGGCAATCTTTCCCTGCATTATGAGATGCAAGATTTCGTACTTCTCTGGATGCCTCATCACATGTCCAAGATATTGAAGTTTTCGGATTTTTATAATTGAAATTTTCGGATTGAAGTTTTCGGATTCTTTATATTTTAAATTGATATGTCTTCGAAAATAATATCATAGTGTTTCCATACAAACGAAGTATTGAAAATCCGTAAGTCTAAGCTTTAACTTTAGGGTAATAATATGGGGGCATACGTTAATTATGTGAGCTCAAATGGGGGGGGGGGGGTCAATAAAAATCTCATGTCAACTTTAATGAGGGGCGTAATGGGATAGGATGGGGCGGGATGGGTCTCTCTGGGGCCCAACACCCCCCCCCCTAGCTACGCCACTGATCTCACGTGAGAGGGAGGGGGAGTCGCACCAAATATCACTTAATCTCACCAATGGGGGGGGGAGTCTAAATTAATGTATGACCCTTATGTAAGTACATTTGAATGATTTTTTTCTATAGTTTACAAGTATTTTCCAAAATTATTGCCTACTTGGTAACAGAAATCCATAAACAGGAGTTTATAGTCAGTGTAAAAAAATATACATATTTTTGCGAATAATACATAGACGCATATATCGCAAAGTGGAAGAAAAGATAGGTGTAACAGAATATGGCTTTCGAAATGGGTTGGGTATTCGGAAAGTGTTATTTAGATTCAAGTACTAATCCAAAGAAGTAGAGATGAGAATACAAATGTACATGCATAGTTCATTGACTTCCAAAGTGTTTGATTGTTAGGCTTGACAAAATGATTCAAATTCTGAAAACCTCTGGGATGGGCGATAAAGATAAAAGGATAATAGGTAATCTTTATTGGAACCAAAAAGCAGCAAAAGAGTAGAACAATGTCTAACAGACGAAGTAGAAATAAAGAGAGGCATGCGACAGGGATGTATTCTTTGACCTATGCTGTTTAGAAGAAATATTCAATGAAGCTCTGAAGGACTTGTTATAAATGGGAAGATTCTGAATAATCTTCTCGAGTTATGCAGATGACACGGTACTTCTAACAAGAAACATTGAGGACATATACAACTTCTGCTGAATTAAGTACTTAGTGAAGATTTGTGAGAATTTTGGGTTAGAACTGAATACAACTAAAACAAAATACATTCTCTGCAAAAATAACCAGTTGACTTGAATGAAAATCTTTATATCGCTGGAATGAAACTAGAGAAGGTACAAAGTATTGCAAACTTGGGTTGCAATTTAAATGAAAGATAGGATTCTTCGGTTGTAATCAAAAGCCGCAATGAGCAAGCTCGTGCAACCTTTATCTGCATGTAAAAGATGTTCTGCAGTCATGATCTCAACCTTCGATTACGAATGCGAATGGTCAGATTTTCGGTATTATTTTATGGAATGGAAGCATGGACGCTTACTGAAGAACTGATAAGGCGACTTGAGGCATTCAAGATCTGGATTTATGTACAGAAGAATACTCAAAATAAGCTGGATGGGCAGGGTTACATTAAAACAATAAAAATCCGAAAACTGCAATATCTAGGACATGTGAAGAGACATCCAGAGAAGTACGAGATCTTGCATGTCATAATGCAGAGAAAGATTGCCGGAAGATATTATACTCACCAATCAAAAAGATATGAAGACAACATCAAATCACCAAAATTTATTACCAAACTAATGCAAAACAATTATATCTATTTAGGAATAAAGTTTTTCAACAACCTTCCCATTGAAATAAAAAAAACCAAAGACATTAATAAACTGAAGCTACACTTCATCAGGAATAATTAACTAAATAATTACCTGTTTTTCTCTTTCTTTCTATTTATTTTTAATACATATTCATCTCTATTTTATTTAGATTTTTCGAATTTCTCCTAAGTGCACAATATCTTAGTATGTAACCGTATCCTATGTATGTACACCTACACATATAGATGATCCAGAAGTCTCAATTTATCCTATTATATACTTACTTATTACATAATGTTGTTCCATTTCAGTTATAATTAGTGTAACTCGCTCATCAAGCACAAGAACTAGCTTCTTCTTTGGTGAGATTGCAATGTTTAAATAATTTCTGTACCGCTATGAAATTTCTATAACTCCACTGTACAATTATATAACTATATTAAATAAAAAAAAGATGGAGCCCTGGAAGAAGGAGAACATCATGGCTGAAAAACCTGAGAGTGGTTTGGCCAGTCTACTGTAGAACTGTTCCGGGACGCAGTAAACAAAGTCCGCATAGTTAACACGATAGCCAACATCCATTGAACGGACAGTTTGAAACAACAACATTTTATTACTTTTCACTTTGGTATAAATCATTACAAAAAAAAAAAACAATTTGCACATCTCCAGTGCCAAGTTTCCTTTTGATAAAATGTCATTCCACACAAAAGCCGAGGAGATGAGAAGATTTCCCCAACTTTGTATATATACACATATATTTATATGTTTTTTACATAAACAAATAGTTGTGACCCTTACAAAGAGATTGGTGTACAATATTCATATAAAAATAGACAGAAATGCCTTTCTAGGCATTAACTATGTTGCCTATACACAGTGGCGTATTAAGCCCGTCAGAGGCCTGGGGCGGCAAAGCTCAATGAGGCCCCCCCCCATCAGGGCTGGGTAGTATTTAAAATACTTGTAATTGAAATACGTATTTGAAATACAAATAGGTATTTTGTATTTGTATTTCAATTACTTCCTTGAAATGTATTTTGTAATTGGTATTTCAATTACCTGCTGCTGAGGTATTTTGTAATTTGTATTTCAAATACTTATGGCTTCAAAATACATTTTCAAATACATTTAGCGATCTTAATAATGATAATGAAAAATAAACACACTTAGATAATACATAGACTAAAAATGCTAGAATCCTGTACTATTGTCCTTTGCTATAGCACTCACTAATTATTATTTGTAGTTCTCTTAGGGGGCATACATTAATTACGTGACTTCAAAAAGGGGGGGGGGGGGGGTCCAGCAAAATCTCACGTTACTTGAAAAAAATAAACGAAGTGGCCCAAATTTATCTCACCAAGGGGCGGAAGGGTCTAGTTTGGAAGAAAAACTGCTCACGTAATTAATGTATGCCCCCTTATCATTGCTTTATAATGTACTGAACATTTTTTTATGCCATGCTAGTTATTATTATTGCCCTGTGCTACCTACAATAGCACTGTTATTTTCATTATTTGTTTTTGGGGTGTTATGCCGTGTTGCGCTACCTCCTTCTTTAGCCAACGTTTCGGACATCGTTGCAGAGTCCATCATCAGGGATCTACCGGATCTGCCGGATCTGCCCTGATGATGGACACTGCAACGATGTCCAAAACGTTGGCTAAAGAAGGAAGTAGCGCAACACGGCATAACACCCCAAAAACAAATAACGCAAATGCTTTTGGCCGCGAAAATCTTAAAACGTATCCAGCAATGTTATTGTACATTTTGTATCATATTATATTATACGATTACTTGTCATTGCTTTGTAATGTACATTTTTGTATCATAGTATTAGATCAAGCACTATAGGAATAATTTGACTGAATACTAGATTGTTTTTAAGTTAATTACTGTAGTGCGCACTTGAAGTGAAATAACACAAAACTGTGCTATACAAATGTCATCCATTTATATATAAATATGAATCCTTGTTTCCCTTTTCACTTGACCCATTTCAATCATTTTTTTAAAGTTTTCTAATACTTTGTAGAAGGATCTTACGGAAAGAAAAATTAAAAAAATTATGCAGAAAATTGGAAAATTTCAGAAAACTTAACGCTATTTTAACTTAGCACGTTTGACAGTTCGCACGTTTGATGAAATTGAATTTAGCAGACAGCTGTTTTTTTTTGTAACAAAAGAATTGTCTATGGATTTTTTAAATTATAGATATTTTAAATAGGTACCTATGTTAGGTACCAGATTTGATTGATTGTTCTTATAATATAGAAAAATGAATATTTGTAATATGTGAAAAATGAAAATTTGAATTAAAAAATTGTAATAGCTGGCACGCGAGTTGTTTGAAAACTGAATGTACTGGGACTAAATGGGAGGGGGGTTGGCGGGATGGGGAGCGGGAGAGGGGTGAGGGTAGGCAGGGAAGGTGGAAGGGGAATGCAAGAGGGGAAGGGGATGCGGGAGGGGAACGGGGACGCACGGAAAAGGAGGTGCAGGGAGAAACAATTTATTTCTTTGAATATGGCATTGCTACGCATGCCGGGAACCAGCTAGTGTTATTGTAATAATAATTATTATAATCTAACACCTAAGTCCTATACCACAAAATCTACAATTGGAGCGTAGGCGAGATGTGTCTTCTGAGCAATATGATTGGTCAATTTTAGCACGTCTCTGTTTCACTCTGCTCAGCTTTGCTTCTATGGAAACGCACCCTTAGATATAGGCACTTACGACAATTTGTATTAAATGTATTTTGTAATTTGTATTTTGTATTTGAAATTAAAAAATGGTTAAAATACTGTATTTTGTATTTTAAATACACGACTAGAAAGTATTTTGTATTTCGTATTTTAAATACATGCGAAAATGTATTTTGTAATTTGTATTTTAATTACAGCAGAGCATGTATTTTGCCCAGCCCTGCCCCCCATAGTAAAAGTTGATGTAATTTTACAAGATTTTTATTCAGATCACACGGGCCTCTGGTCCTGGGGGACCTCCAAGCACCTCCGTGTTCCCTTTATCAAAACCTAAACAAGGCTTTGAGGCACCAGGGCTCTGTAAAATTTATTTTCTTTTATTTTTTAATTTCCTTTTTTAAAAGATGCATTTGTTAATAATGCTATCATGAAATGTTTAAAGAAAATTCTAAAAATTCACGGAGATACACCGTTTTATATTAAACCGTTTTAAACAGTATGAATGTTGAATTATCCTTCAGCAAAAATTTTTATGCGTTTTTCTCAAAACTACGTTTTTAACATATTAGAAAAACTGATAACATATTAGAAATAATGATTAGATAACATATTAGAAAAACTATATGTACATCCATATAGTTTTTCTAATATGTTATCAAGTCTTAAAACTGTTAGAACATCCAGTCACTATGGCACCACATAGGGATTTTTTTTATAAAGGCCCCCTTAGATAGGTACTAAGCACATTTTAAAGGCGCCACGACACAAAAAAAAATTGTCGCTTTTTTTAATTAATTTTTTAAAAGATGCATTCACCGTATATTGTAAGGAAATTCGTAAAATTGACGGAGATACAGCATCTTATATGAAACCGTTTTAAACAGTTTGTGTGTTGAATTATCTTGGTTTTTGTGTCTGTTGTTTTTCAACCTGGATGACAACATATTAGAAAAACCCCGCATTGGGTAGGGTCCCCTAGGGTAAAGGGGCCCCGAGACGAGCATTGTCTAGGGGCACCGATATGTTAAGGCCGGCCCTGGCAGGGCCCGACTGTCCTTAAGGCAGTGAAGGCCACTGTTTAGGGGCCCCGCATTGGGTAGGGCCCCCTAGGGTAAAGGGGTTCTGAGACGTGCATTGCTTAGGGGCCACGACATGTTTAGCCCGCCCTGGCAGGGCACAAAGCAGTGTAAGGCACTGCCTAGGGGGCACGCATCGACTAGGCCCCCCTATGGTAAAGGGGCCCCGAGACGTGCATTGCATAGGGGCCCCGACATGTTTAAGCCGGCTCTGCCAGGCAGTGTAGGCCACTGCCTTTAAAAATCGAGTCCTATAGCCAGGGCCGTATTATCCATAAGACGTGTAGTCAACTGCCTAGGTGCCCCGCATATTGTCTACACAGCAGTGTAGGCCACTGTCTAGGGGCCACGCATCGGCTAGGGGCCCTTGTGGTAAAGGTGCCCCGAGACGTGCATTGCCTAGGGGTCCCAACATGTTAATCCGACCCTGACTATGACACCACGTAGGGATTGTTTTATAAAGGGCCCCATTCCAATTTATTTCTATTTTTATGAACGATGAAAATTTACCATAAAAAATTGTTAATAAAATTCGCCGGCCGCCATTTTTATCTTTTTTTTTAGATATCGAAATTTACTTACGTGGTACCATAGACACTGGATTTTCAAACTGTTTAAGAATTGATGAATGCAAATCGGATGTATAGTTTGTTTAATATGTTGTCAACCAGGTTGAAAAACGTTTTAAAAAATTTCGAGACAAAGGGATCAAAGTTTTGCTGAAGGATAATTCAAAACTGTTTCAACCGGTTTCACATAAAATATTGTATCTCCGTCAATTTACCGAATTTCTTTAAAAAATTTGGTGAGAGCATTCTTAATAAGTGCATCTTTCAAAAAATGAAGAAAAAAAATTTTACAGTGTCCTGGTGCCTTAAAGGCATGTTTAGGATATGATCAAGGGAACATGGAGGAGTTTGGGGGCCCCCAGAAGCGGGGGCCCGGGGCGGGCCGCCCCCCGCCCCCCCCATAGTCCGCCACTGCTATACACTATATAATTCGCTACCAGATATGTACAAGGGAATCCAGCAAAATAAAAAAATTCAGAGTAATGCTTTAAAAGAATATTTTAAAGGATGAAACTTTGTAATTTTCTTGTCAAGTTCAATTGTCTTGTTTCTTTTCTCTTCTGTTCTTTTCCATTTAGTTGTAATCATCCATATCTGTATAACCTTCATTTTTTCATTCAACGAATTAATTGTTTTCTATTGTTGTTTGTTCTACTCAACCTGTCTTTTGTTTTTTCGTCTATATTGTATGTGAAACTTATATTTTTAATATCTAAATTCATATGTAAAATTTTAACTATTTCCTCCCACCCAAGATTTATATGTTCCTCCTGTCCTAAAATGAGTTCTTTAACTCATCGGGATTGCTCTAGCAAGAAATAAAAACAATAAAAAAAAATAAAAAAAGTAGGACCAGTGTAAAAGTTAGAACTACCCTTCCCGCCTAAAGTGTGTTAATAGAGGCTTTAGAGCGTGTTGCTCATTTGGAGTTCATCCAAAGAGGAGGTACTCTGTGTCTGAATTCTTAGGGCCAGTTGTTTCACAGAATTTGAACAATAATTCATCAAAATTCAAAGTCAGTTTACCCAACTGTGAAAGTACTGTTCAATTCCTGTTATTATTTTGTATGTGAAACAATTGGCTCATAAGGCCATTTGTACATGGAGCAGAGGCGTAGCTACCACCATATCAGCCGTAACAATGATACGGGGCCCCCGGGCTACAGAGGCCCTTAACGTGAGTAAGCAAAAATTAGTAAAATGTTATCCACAATGTCACTTAATCTCGTGCTTCCCGGGTAAAAACATTTTAAAATGATACGGGGCCCCCAGGTTACATTGGCCCTTAACGTGTGTAAGCAAAAATTAGTATAATGTTATCCACAATGTCACTTAATCTCGTGCTTCCCGGGTAAAAAACATATTAAAAAAACTGTCACACATGCCTATAGAGTTTTCACTTCAGAAATGACAAAAGTAAAAAAAAGCAATTTCTTTTTTCCCGGGTTAAGCATGCGCCCAAGAATTGGCAACATCCCACATCGGTTATTGCGGGATTCCCCCGTTTAAGTCATTCGCTTAAACGGGGGAATCCCGTAATAACCGATGTACAATGACAAACCACGGAGAGCAATATTTCCGCGTTTTATTTCAGTTAATCTTTATGAACAAATTATTGCTTTGTAAACATGCTTAAAATCTGAAATTCAAAAAATGCATTCCATTAAGGAACTCATGGGATTATGGCTGATAAAATTCAATAGCCTTGCATCCAGTTTTCCGGAGGTAATAACAGCATGCTTTCTATTCTTGACTCTTCCAGTTACAACCGCAACAGCTGGAAGAAGTTTTTCAAAATTAAAACTGATGAAAAATTACCTAAGGACTTCGATGGGACGGGAACGGCTACCGAGTTGTCACTATTGTCTATAGAGGCAAAAATTTTAGAAAAACTTATATCGTCTTCAGCTATAGATGATTTAATAAATCAATTTGCCGAAAAAAAGGCAAGAAAAGGGTATATTTAATTTGAATTGTTTGGCTAGCTCACTATCTAGGAGGAAGTGATAACTTATGATCAATAAATATTTATTTTAATTTATTGCAAGAATTTTTGTTTCTTTTGTGAGAAATCTTTACCCTTCATTTGGGCCCTCAACTAATTTTGATACAGGGCCCCTCCAAAGTATGCTACGCCGCTGACATGGAGATACTTACAAGCCACTCGAGTTTTGTGTGCGCAGCATACGCAATGCTCATGAGTGTCAGCCATACTATTTTGCTGGTGTTCGTATACGATGCAATGCGTCGACTACGATATTGACATCAGTTGCATGCTACTGGCAGATTTCTACATGAGTTTCTACATTTCTACAGATACTACATGAGTTGCGTTCGCATCTACTACTCGTTTGATAGAAATAGTGTCCGCGCATGATTTGAATTTTCTGGAGGTGGGAAAATATTTTTTGTTTATATAAATATAATTTACACGAATACGTCAGAAAGGATTTAGCGGAGAAGGTGTGAAAAAAAGTCAATTTGACATTATTTTCATGTATTTCCTTGGCGGGGAATGCCCTAGATTTAATATTTATTTTGTTGTATGGGTGAACCCAAAAACTTCTTTTAGATCGTTTTTTATGCTTGAGATCAACAGTATTGTCTTCATCGCGTAAGTCATTTGACATCGTATTAACACTACGACTGCACGTGAAAAATTGATGGAGTTCAGTATAATTCGGGTAGCGCCGTGTATGGAAAGCAACTTTAGAGTAGCATATCAGTAGGCGACCTGTAATTGAATCACAGTCACGTAGCTTGGAAGTATTGATGTGTACGAAGGGCTTAATGATGTAATAACAAATTGAATAGAACTTTCACAGAACTTGAAAATAAACTTTGAAATTTGATGAATTGTTGAAATTCTATAAAACAACTGGACAATATGCCTCTACCTAAATGAGAATTATTAGATTTGTTTGTCGATAGTTTGAAAATTCATAACTAATTGTGGAGACTGTGGAGAGCATTCACTTCAATGTTTCCGGAGGTTTATTTTTGTAATAACTCCACACGCTTCCCTTGCGATAAATAATTTCCGCCAGGGTCTATGTCAGCTGAATTCCGTGTGGAGGGTCTTTTTAAGGAGAGGAAGGGACCTATGTTGTAGGAAAAAGGAAATACAAAGGCCGGCAAATCGTTCCACAGCCGAGCTGTCGAACACAAAAACAGTCGAAGAAGCGACCTGTTCTCATGTGAAAAATGTCAACCGTGTACATATGTTGGGCATGCATTTGACGTATTTCCCGACTATGCACCGGTGCCGAAGGCACCAATGACGCTAGTTCCTCAGAGCATCTTCCATAGATTTAGCGTAGGGAGTGTGGCGAACCCATCGCTCAGGGAGTGGAAAACACAAACCTGCAATAGCCATCCCAAGCCAAGGTGTGAGCTACCGTGCTCAGGCTGAATGTCCTGGGGAACAGCGTCACGAACGGTGCCTCCGAGAAACAAGGTCGCATCTCGGAGTATTTTGACCTCACTCCAGCACTCAGGGCTCTGCTGGAGTGGACCTTCTATTTCCCTGGTAACTCGTGGGACAAAAAAAATTGGACCATTCGAAAACTAGGGGCCTTTTGGGAACCTAGGAATGCTGAGGCCACCTCTGTGGATTTCCTTCCTGGGGCCGTAAGAGGAACCAAGAGGAGAAACCGTGGAGAAGTGAGCTGAGGCCACCTCCATGAACTCTTCCCTTGTGGGGCCTTCAAGGAACCAAGGGGAAGGGCACCCTTCCAGCGCGGGGCCTTTGTGGAACCAAGGAGGAGTGAAGTGGAGAGATAATGTCCTCTTCCCATGTGGGGCCTTCGAGGAACCATGTAGGAGTGAAGAGGAGAAATGAGGCCAGCACTCAGGGCTCTGCTGGAGTGGAACTTCTATTTCCCTGGTAACTCGTGGGACAAAAAAAAAAAATTGGACCATTCGAATACTAGGGGCCTTTTGGGAACCTAGGAATGCTGAGGCCACCTCTGTAGATTTCCTTCTTGGGGCCGTAGGAGGAACTAAGAGGAGAAACCGTGGAGAGGTGAGCTGAGGCCACCTCCATGAACTCTTCCCTTGTGGGGCCTTCAAGGAACCAAGGGGAAGGGCACTTCCAGCGCGGGGCCTTTGTGGAACCAAGGAGGAGTGAAGTGGAGAGATAATGTCCTCTTCCCATGTGGGGCCTTCGAGGAACCATGTAGGAGTGAAGAGGAGAAATGAGGCCATCTTGGTGAACTCTTCCTCTGTGGGGCCTTAGAGGAACCAAGGAAGAGAGATGAAGTTCTCTTCCCTCCTGGGGCCCTCGGGGAGCCAAGGTGGAGTGGACTCTTCCCTTGTGGGGCCTTTAGGAAACCAAGGGGAGGTGGACTCTCCGTCGTGGAGCCTTCGGGGAACTAAGGAGTGGAGAGGAGAGATGAAGCCCTCTTCCGTCGTGGGGCCTTCAGGGAACCAAGGAGGAGTGAAGAGGGGAAATGAGACCTGGGAAGACACATTGTCGGACCAGAAGATATAGCTTCATTTCGAATGACAATCCTGGTGAACTTTATAAAAGGGACTGGGTTACTGTCAAAGGAATGAGGTAAAATGGGAGATAGTACAATGGGTCTATGGCCTAAGTGCTCTCGGGAACTATATATATGTAAACCGTCTCCGATTATTTAAAAAAAAAAAAAAAAAAATCTTCCATAGAAATACCAGTAGAACAAGGCATTCTTACCCGACGCTTGTGTTCTAAACGGATTGCTCGTTTCTGCACAGAGTCGAGGGTTTTTTCAGGTATTTTGGTTGTCTTCAATGTTGAAAGTAATATCATACTTTTGAAGTGAAACTTCTTAAGCCCCGTTACTGATTTGAATTTCGAATGAAACGTGTGAGAATGGTTTTTATGGTACACCTGTTTCCTAATTTACAAGAGCGAGACGGCAGATGTCGAGGTATAAAAAGGAATGTTTCATAGTGCTCGCTCTCCTTTAGCTAGCTCACAGCTTTTTAACACGTATGTGTCGTATTGTGTAAATATAAGTTAATACTCGTCCACATGCGTTATCATTTGAGAGTTCCCTGATCAGTAAAAGACACTCATCATCCCAGCTCATAAAATAACAAAACGGAAGTGCGTCACTAAAATTTATTTTAGTGACGCACTTCCGTCTTGGCCTTCGATAACGCAGTGAGAATAATTCTTGACAAGTCTCAGCGGCCAGAGAGACAGACATTAAGCGAACGGAGGTTCGAATTCTACGAAATCCAAAAAAAATAAACATTTATATTTTTTGTGAAATCAATATCTAATCTTCAAACCCCTAAATAAACATGCAAAAGAAAAGAAAGTGACATCTAGCGACTTTCTAGTTTCACTTCTACCACATGTGAATTACATGCTCTGATTTTTTTTTATCCTGGCCTGCAGGACTAACCCGTCAATGGTTATGCCCGTGGGAATAGGGTTGCCATCCGTCCGGGTTTCCCCGGATTTGTCCTAGTTTGGAGGGCGTCCGAAGAGCGTCCGGGTGGGTTTTCATCAGCGCCGGATCTGCCATACGTTCAAAAACGTGCAAAAACCTGGCGCCAACTCCAAAGGGGCGCCGTGAGAAAATAAATATTGTATTAAAATTTAGTTATAATATTCCCTGAATCGTTTAAAAATTACCCATAGTACGAAATAATTATTATGCTCTAGCAACATTTTCCAAAAAACAGAAAGCGCACGCATCAAGTTGGTATCAACGGCTTACGAATTTATAGTCTGTTACAGAATTTTTTTACAAATTCCATATATTTAGTTTAAACGTAAGATCTATTTTTCCATATATATTTTACCGTCTTTTACGACGAATAGGTGCGATCCAAATTCAATAACCAATCACAGCGCGGTATTTTTGTTCGTAAGCCGTTGATACCATACGTTTGTGTTTAGTGTTTGATCGCTCAACACAGGGGAAATGCAAGGTACAAATTTGAGGTTATATTCTTATTATCACTGCTCACTGTCTCTCGTCGGGACTGCCTGTTGCTAGTCAGAAGCTGTAGATGCTATTCTTGTGTTGTACGTTGCCATGAGAACGTATTTGTATTTGCTTTTTCTAATATTCGCGTAGGGTAGTAAATCTCAAGAATGTCTAATGGACCTAGTTCAGCGAAACCACCCGCCATAAATATACTAACCCCTAGATCGATATCTTCGGGCCTTTTGCTTCTAAGCAGTTTGGTCATCACTGTCACCAACTTAACCAAAAATAAAATGGTCCACCAAAGACAATAAACAAATAACATAGAGGAAGTTCAAGGCCATTTATCACCATAGAGAATATGATCGCACTCGACCTTCTTCATTCATTAGCCAAATAAATTATTTAAAAATAAAAATGCTTGAAAGCAGAAAAATGTTTTAGTTTCCCCAAGAAAACAACGTTCCATCTGACAAAGCCTGAGGGAATGAGCATTACATAATATTTACAGCTCATTCTCTCAGCAGGGAGCTTTGTCAGATGGAAACCTGTTATCCTGAGGAAATCAAAAAATCAAGCGTTAGTAAAAAACCTAAAATACTTGAAATATGAACTCCTTATAAAAGGAAAACATTTTCAAATAATGATTATGGTTTTCTACAACGAATTTCCATTTTTCTGCTTGAAAAATGAGAACTCAGGAGTACATGTTTAAATACTTTTTATTTTCAGAAAGACAATCAATAATAGCACATAAAAACACTGGTTCGGTGAATTCGATGAATTGATAAATGGTTTGAAAAAGACTATCGACACTGGAAAGGAAACATGGCTAAAGCGTCATACAGCTGTGACATTAAAGATTAACGTACACAATAAGCTGTATTGTTTGTTTACGTATGTTCATCTTTAATGTCACATCTATATGGCGCTTTAGCCATTTTTCCTTTCTAGCAGTCACCGTACATATCTTAGTTCTTGTAGAATGAAATAAAAAATCTGCATATTCTAAATTTCCTTTCAACCGAAATTAAACAGAGTATACCTTCATCGAGGACCCATTTCAGCCATCTCACAGTAAAAACCGCATCACGTGTTCTGAAAAAAATATATCACATTAAAAAAATTTTGTGAACATAATATATAATATTTTTCCCTTGTGATGACATACTTTGTTTATCACAAGGGAAAAATATTCTCCCTTCTGTTCATATGAAGAACGAAAAAACCACGTAAGATCGTTGGAGATCCGCAAAAAATGCAAGGCTGATGTAAGCGTAATGAGTAAGATTGAGAAAGAAACCCTCAGATGGTTTGGGCATGAAAAGCGAATGTACAATGAATGGAAGAAGTATATATAACGCAGATGTGAGTGGTAGTGAAGTACCAAGTCTTCCTCGGGGACACCGGAGGAAGACTTGGCACGATCAAGTGAACAATTGCTTGCTTGCGTGGGGCACGTCAAGAGTCAGAATAATAGAATAGTATGTATAAATGTGAATGAGGCAAGGAATGTATGCCAAGACAGAGTTGTTTGGCGGTCCGTCCTCTCTGAATGCCCTGCGGGAACAGCATGACAATAAGTTACTTAAAGCATTATTAATTTTACTTACCAAATGTTATGGTCTGCCAAACAATGTTATAAGGTGTTCCTAACGTAAAGCTTCAAAATCATCCAAAGTCTGAAACATTTTCTGAAACAATATTTGTGAAACATTAACCACTCGGACCCATAAGCTTGTTTTAACGATAACATAACATTAACAGACATATGTATGGCGTACGAGGCGTACGTAACTTATTAAAGTAAAATTGAAAGCATATTTTATCAATTATCAATACAAACACATGTCATTTAACCTCAAATAGGTTTAAAGATAAATCAAGCTGAATGTTAATGTCGTATGTAATTACCTGATTTCTGGATCAATTGCGGACAAACTTTAACCATTTTTCCACCTCTATAATTCGTGTAAACGATTTTTGAATGAAATATGCCCATCGGCGATGTCAACAATACAAATTCAAATACGAATTCATGTTCGTTTCACAATCGTATGATGCAATTTGACGTTTAAAGTTAGACCTATCTATAATTAAGCTTTATCTATAAGAATTTGGTCCGCTCCTGTCAGTTCCAAGGTCAAAGCCGAGATTAACGCCCCTGCCACCCGCATTGTCTCGTAACCTATATTTTAAATCATGGTACGGGCACAAACAAACAATTCGTTGTATTATTTTAAAGCATAACTTGCAAAGAGTTTTTCCTAAAATAATTAAAATAGCACCATAATTTATGTTTACCCAATAGATTCAGAGAGTATAGGGCTCCTGGCGATCCTCTCTTTAAAAAAAAAACGAGTGTGAGAGCTACCGCCAGGTCACTTAGAAAAGTTACACCCTTTATATGTCTCGATTTTATTTGATAAATTGGTGTAAAAAAAAATAACAATTACATTAAAAAATTAAAAAATTTGGGGTGAACGAATTTTTAATCAAAATAAAAATGTAGGGGGGGGGGGGGGGGGGGCGCCATCGGTACCTACTGCACAGGGCGCCAGATTTCGTAGATCCGGCCCTGGTTTTCATCTGATATCCGGGTTTAAAAAAAAAATTTAAAGTCTTAAAATTTAAAGTCAAACATATACGTTAGCCCTAAGGAAGGAACGGTCGTTCTGAAACCGGTCGGCTTTAAACAAATATAAAAGTGGTTCAAACAAAGCAACACTGTTTCATTTATCTTTAATTAAAATTAAATTCAATTTCCAAGAATACAGCTGCATTGATTTTTACAAATTCCTTTTCAAAAGGGAAGATATTCTAAAAGCTATCGGAAAGAGTGATAAATACAAAAAAAAAGAAAAGTAAAAAGGGCGAGAGGCTGAGGAAAAAGCTATAATAGCTAGATAATCAAATAATGTACTTATGAGTGCAATAATTTCTTTTCATTTTTGTAGAGTTATAATTTTTTTTATTACGTAAAAGAAATTTACAATATAGCTGTTGATTAAAACTTTAAGGTGATATAAATTAGTATAGTTTTTGGTTATTTTGGGCTTAAAAAAATCAATAATGTAACTATGTAACTTACATTACAGTAAGTCTAAACATTGAAAAGTTTCAGTTTTGTTGCTTAAGATTTAAGAAGACGGAATTTAGTTCATATTATGATAAGAGATATTTTGTTGTTTAAATGGTTGCTGATAAAAATTTAAAGATATACCTAATTATTATTGAGTTAAAAGATCAAAAATTGTAAGACTGAATACTAAAATGGTCTCAGTGGGTACTTTTAAGTATTTGTTTAAAAATTTAATTGAATTTTGTTAGGCATAATATTTTAATAAGGTTTTGTTTTCATAACAGAGTATATTAATAATTTGTGTTTTATTTTAAGAATTCTTTAAAGGCCCTGATCGACAGGCGAGTAAAACCGCGGTCTTATGGCTCGTCGATAAAGCTCGCCGGTGTATCATTGCAAAACCGCGGTTTTGTGCCTGGCTCGTGGCTCGTCATGTTTGCTTGATTTTTTACTCGGCTCGTCGTTCAAAACTGCGTGTCGATCACGGCCGGCGAGCCAAGGCGCCAGTTATCGGCGACAGCGCTATAGGACGGAGAAGGAATTCACAGTGACGATTTCATCGTAGAATTCATAAATGGCTTCCGAGAGTATCCCTGTTTATGGCAAATTAAATCAAGCGAATACAAAACAAGGGAAATAATTAATAAAAAAAATATATATTAAAAAAATTTATTAATAAAAATTCTTAATTTATTAAATTTATTTTTTATTTTATTTATTAAAATTTATTTTATTTTTTTATTTTTTATTTAATAATAATTTTTAATTTGTGGTATGCTATAATACCAAGATAACACAAAGTTTCAGACTCCGAACAAGACATGTTAACCTCAATTCGACTACGATACAACTGTTTTACTCGCTAGTCGATCAGCACCAACGAGCCGCGAGTAAAACCGACGGTTTTTAAAACCGCGGTATAGGCTCGCCTGTCGATCACCTACTTAACTGATTATTTAAACAATTTGTAACAAACTGTAACAAGATTCTGTTTTGTTAGGTACTTTTAAAATGATAATAAAAGATGACTAAATTTAATTTGAAAATAAATAATAGGTGACTTATGACATTTTCAGCTGTTTTTTATTACACTGACTATGCTTAAAAAAACCTGTCGATATGTCCGGGTTCTGGGCCCTAAAATCCGGGGTTTTCACGCGTCTTGTTCTGGTTGTCAAATTTAAGAGATGGCAACCCTACGTGGGAAGAGTAAGTAGTAGATATTGTTGAATCGAATTGCTTCGAATGTCAATGTATTTTGCATGTTGAGGCCACATCTCTTTAAAATTTAATAAAAGTAAAGAATTCTAATAAACTCTCCAATGATTGCGTGGGAACGAATTGATCATGCCATGGGTAACTGGAGTTATACAAAATGTACAAAGACATTTTAAAAAGTGAAGAAAATGTGGTTGATCGGACTTCTACATTGTAATGATATTCATTTTCATGACATTTCGTATCGGTGAGAGGATGGAGACGAAATCAAAAGAGGATATTCAATTTTTCACTACTCGTAAACAACAAAATGGAAAACTTATGAAGAAAATTACATAGATGGCAGTACAATACATTTTGAGCTTTCTGGAAAACAGATGGCATCGATGGATATATTTCGAAAAAAGGTGGAAAGGTCACTAAACTTATAACAAAACTCAACATTAGATGATACCAAGACCGTGAGTGTCTGAGTGGTCTGGTTTATTTATGCTAGGGGTTCGCGTATTTCCTTTTCCGTGTTCAAGACGAGGCAACCATGCCTCGAAATCAACACGGATTTGTAACGCCATTGATCCACCAAACCATACACCCATAAATATTAAATATACCAATCACCAAATACACCAAACTGATGTCGAAAGTGAAAAAAAAATTCGATATATCGATGCATCGATATTTATTAAAATATCAATATCAACGTCGATATATCAATGAAAAAATATCGATGTACCGATATATCGGTCAAATTTTCAAAGGATTTCGCGTTTTTTTTAAAAATAATAGTGAATTCAGCTCAATGTCCATCAATATTAATTTTTATACGCAATGTGCATTATTTTAATGTACAAATATCTCAATAAAAATTAAGGTATTTTTTATCAGTATTCATTTGTATTAGGTAATAATTACAAAAATATCAAAACTATAAAGCTGTCTTCTAACTTATATGTAAACTGAGATGCATACAAAGTTTTTATGCGTCTCGGTAACATTCTATTGGCGTATTAATCTGTCAAAAAGGACTTCGTATTTGGAACAAAGCGTAGTCAATAATCATAGACAATTGGGAACCAATACATAGGAGTGGCTTAGAGAAAAATGGCGAAAAATAGCATACATTTCTTTGTACGTACCTACACATATGAGATAGTATTAGTGATCTCAAATACTAATGCAAAGACAAATGATTTGTAAGCTATTAATAGTTAAAATTTCAACCATCAAGAGATTCCGACACTATCAATAGCATTTCTTTCAAGCACGTAGTTTTTTGTTAAGCTGGCAACACTGCGCGTAGTTTTCGTTTGAGCCAAGCGTTTTGACAGTCTACCCGAGGACGCTTGAAGCAAGCTTCAATAATCTACGTGCTGGCGGCGAGCTTGATGCGAATTGATATATTTTTTTTAATTATTTATTTGGCTATCACTCATTAAAGGTGATATTGGCCATTTCTTGAAATTAATTACATTTTCGAAACAATCGCAGAATTCATAAAATAGGACCCGATATACATTAATAGTTAGCGTTCTTCGACATAAAAGAACAGATTTTTTTCAAAATTTGTTACATTTCTCACGCATCATGAAACAATTCTATAAATTAGATAAAATTAATATAAAATAAGAATTAATTGTTATTGTGTTTAATTTGTAGAAATGCATCTGATTTTAGTTATTGTTTTTGTGTTTAATTTGTAGAAAAATCAGATGGATTTCTACAAATGAATCCCTGTTTCCCTTGGTCACGCTATAACTTCAGAACCACTTTACCTATTTCATTCATATATTTTTTAAAGTTTTCTAATACTTTGTAGAAGGTTCTTCCGGAAAGAAAAAGTAATAAAATTGGAGGGAGGGGAAGGAATTGAAAGATTTTTTTAAGTCTTCCGATACTTTGTGGAAAGATCTTACGGAAAGAAAAATTGACGTAAGTAAGGCTCTTGACTCGTAAACCGAAGGTCGGGGGATCGAATCCCGGCGTGTCAAATAAATTTTATTTGATTAATTTGTGTTATTTCACATTTTTTTTCTTAAAAATAATATAAAGTATATTTGCGGCACGTTCCAGATTGGAAGATACTCTTAGTATCGCCCTGGTAGACCACCATTCAGAATTGAAACGTTGCTTGAAATGGCATAAGTCGTGATTGGTGACCAGATCTAAATAGCCAGGTACTTTCCCACCTTCCTCTTTCCTATCTCCTTCCCCACCCCACTACCTTCAGCCTCACAACATACCCCGATCGGGGATACCATAGTCTCCCTGGCTCCAGACGGGAGCAGTTGGGACTCTTGTGCAGTATTCTCGGAATGAGACTCGGGAGGTCAACGGGGACGCACGGGAAAGGACATGCAGGGAGAATTAATTTATTTCTTTGAATGGCGTTGCAACGCATGCCGGGTACCAGCTAGTATTATTTATTATTAAGTTCTACAAGTATGTTTTTCTCTCGTTGTTTAATAATATTGTAACTTCTATTAATGTTATTATTCAGTTCTGCAAGTATTTTTTGTTTTCTTATTGTTAATGATGTAACTGCTTTGACTGATTTAAAATATTGTTTAGGTCTTGTGAACATCTGAGAAACAGGGAATAAATAATTTTCCTTAATCAACTTTATCAATTAATGTTATATTAAAATATTAATTATAACATTTATTCATAATATCAACGGAAATATACAACAATGCTTCGTAATAATTACGATCATCTATTTTGAAAAAATGCGTGTAAGTAATCATTTGGTGCCGTGCCTGTAATACGCTTTGTAAATGCTTATGAGTAAAGCGGGATCACAAATTGTACCATTCTTGACACCAAATTCGTTTATTTTTATTAAAATACAAAGATAACCCAAGGGCTAAGAATGCTTTGTCTCCGTTATATTCCATTTTATTTCAGCCGCACAAAATTCACTGTTAACCATAAATAAACCAAACAAACTATCGAAAATCACATCTAGGCATAGACAAATGCTTGCCAGAACGCTTGGAGACTATCAAGCGGCTTGACGGCCAGCACGTAAATTTATTTTTCCGTTATTGTCTATCAATGCTTGCCTCAACAGCTTGACGCGCGCTTCAAGCCGTTGAGCCAAGCCTTAGTCTATGTCTAGACGATATTTCTCTCGAGATATTACTCCTTTGTCTATGGTTTCCTGTCATTTTCGCTATTTGAAAGTGATTTTTGTGCGAGATGGAATCTAGTAAAGAAAAATAATTATTTGTTATGTTATAATAAATGTTATATATTAATATTTTAATATAACATTAACGTAATAACATTATTAAATTATATTTACATTAATTTAAAAGAAAAATCAGATGGATTTCTACAAAGTAAACACAAAAATAATTAATACCTATTTTGTAATAATTTAATCTATTTTTATAAACGTTTTACATGATACGTAATATCTAAAATCACCACTCAGGTACTTATTTGTCTATGATTTGTTGTCTACGCCGAAGAAATATAAATTCGCTTCAAGCGTTGCGCAATAACGTAGATTATTGCGCAACGCTTGACTCAAGCTTCAAGCCACCTCTGGAGACGGTCAAAATGCGGTCAAAACTCTAGCCATAGACAAAAAACTACGTGATTGAGCCAAGCCGCTTGATAGTCTCGCTAGCCCTTCAGATGTCTTGAACCAATACAGTTACTTTTTTCCGTTCGTTCCTATACGGTTTTGGATTCTAGTGACTCAAGTTACATAAATAAATAAAAATATCGTATTTGATACAATTTTCGGTAATGGATATTTTGTATCGATAATAATTAATAATTGGCTAATTTATATAGCGCTGTTGTCGTGGAAAATCACCTCAAGGGCGCTGTACAAATAAATATATAAAAGAATTAATATTACTGGCTTATAACGATATATCGGATCAAAACATATCGGCTAAAAATATCGATGTATTGAATTAACAATACCGATACATCGATATATCGATATTTTTCAACAAGCCTACCGTGTCCAGTAGAAGGCAAGCGGCATCCTACTGTGGACGGGCTTGTAATGCCAATTATTCCCTTCCCAAACCCGTGTTCAGTACGAGGCATGTTAGGGGGCGTTCAAGTATTACGTAACGCAATTTTTGAAGATTTTTGACCCCCCCCCTCCCCCCCATCTAACGCGCCGTAACGTTTTTCCGTCCTCCCCCCCCCTAAGCGTTACGTAACGCCCAAGCGACAATTTTTACCTGAAAGTCACAATTAAGTTGCGCAAAGTACTGGAAAGTCGCTTAAATACTTTTTTTCTTGTTTTAATCGCGTTTGCGGTAATAAATAAAACAAGAGATTTCGAGAACGAAAAGGATTACCAACTTGGAAGATTTAAATTCCCTATTTTTTTTTATCTAAATAAAGAAAAACATGTTACGTAACGCGTTGTTCGAACCCACCCCCCTCGTAACGCACAGTAACGTTTCACAAGATACCCCCCCCCCCCAAGTGCGTTACGTAATACTTGAACGGCCCCTTAAGTGAATGCATTATAGACAAGTTTGTATCTGTATTTATAACAGCAGAACATGGAAAGAAATGTATTAGAATAATTACACATACCCGCTAGACAAACCCTGCTTTGCCAAACAAACCATTCAAAACCTGGGATGTATATCTAAATTACGATGACATGGAGCTTTCGTAGTTTTAACCTCAACCCAATAATTTGAAGTAGGTACTTTTATGCTTTAATATTGACATGAATTTATTTTATAACATTAGTAGGTACTCCAGACATATTTAATATTTGATTGTCTATTAGAAAGGAATATTCCATATTATCCGCGCATTGAACTTCGACAACACGGACGTTCCGTATTATCCGTGAGGTGGACTAAATTCACTTTTACCAAAAAATGAATACTAACAAAAAAATATAAAAAAAATAATATAAAATCCCTTTTAACTTATACTAAGTAAATATTAACTTTACTTTAGTGCACACAGTTTACACCCGCGCTGTGCAAGCGGGTTCCCCACAGAGCATCGGACCATAAATATACATTATGCATTATGATTATAATATTTTAAAGTGTTTTTTATTCTCATTTTATTAGTAAGGCTGTTTGCGTTTTATTGCCCATCCATTATATTGTGCGTGTATGCATACACTTCCTTTTTTTTATGTTATAATCACGTTTGGAGGACGCGTGCCTCGTACTGAACACGGGTTTGGGAAGGAATTGGCGTTACAAACCCGTGCACAATAGGATGCCGCTTGCCTTATACTGGACACGGGTTTGGAGGAAAAATGGCATTACAAACCCGTGTTGATTTCGAGGCATAGTTGCCTCGTATTGAAAACGGAAAAGGAAATTTGCGGACCGGTCCTGAGCCAAAAGGTGCCAGGAAAAACCTCAAAGGCGCTGTAAGCGCTGGGTACTGGGGCGGTTCTAGAGTTTTCGTGAGCTAGAGTGCTAAGATAGAAATATGTACTTATACGACATTGACGTTGTTGTAGCTGAAATTTAATATTATTTTTTTACAAAGGCACTGCCTTTCCAAAATAGAAAAAACTTCATACAAAAAAATGAAATTTTCGTTAGTAACAGTTACAACATCGCCTTGAAAGGTCTAATCGCGTCCGTGCAAACTTCTCACAACTTATCAAATCAGTTCTTATAGCTTATCAAATCAGTTTGATAAGTTGAGACGCTTACGGTAAGAATTAGTACCAAAATGCTCATGCGAGATGTCAAAAATTTAAAGGCAGTTGTAGGATTTTTTCTTTTAAAAACTAGTATTTTTATTATTTTAACTAAAATCTGGTTAGGTTAAGTGGATAATTATTTACCTTCTTATCTCCCGAAAACAACATGAAAATAACACTAGATAAAACTCAAATAAGCACTTCCCACGAAAACGAATGTACTTTAACGGAAATAAAGTTTTTTCAAAACACCGAAGAGTTATCATTTATTTTTCAGGTGGAAAAAAACTTTCGTAAAATGAGCACCCTTCTATTTAATTATTGGTCCAATCCTGTCTAATCTCAATGTTTCTATTTATAACTTTACGTACTTATTTGAAATCGAAGTCGGTTGTGTCTGGTAGCCTCTGAGATTCTGATAAAATTAAAGGACTCCATTAATTTCCGTCTTTAATGGCACAAAAGCGCGTGGAGAATTGTTTATTTCAAGGCTCTTCCTCTTTCCTCTTTATAGACAAAATCGCGTAAATTTAACAGCAGCAGATCGTTGTTGACAGAAAGCCATCTTACCGCAAATAAATTTATAGATGTAAACGATTGCTATCGTCGCTATGAGCACTTACATAAGTTGAACATCCGAACAACTTCCGTGAGCATTAATTACCACAAGTCGGGGGCATATGTAAACACCCTGTGAGTAGCTTGTCAAAAACTTGCGTAAGTCTTATGAATGTGTCTGGGGTTACACTCGTAATTAAAATTTATTACGTAACATTTTGACAGGTCACTCACAGGAGCGTTTACATGTGCATCCGACTTGTAATTAATGATCACGGAAGTTGTTCGAAAGTTCGACCTGTGTAAATGCTCATGCAACCGTTTAAGAGATTCCGACACTATCAATAGCAATTTCTTTCAAGCACGTAGTCTTTTGTTAAGCTGGCAACACTGCGCGTAGTTTTCGTTTGAGCCAAGCGTTTTGACAGTCTACCGAGGACGCTTGAAGCAAGCTTCAATAATCTACGTGCTGGCGGCGAGCATGATGCGAATTGATATTTTTTTAGCGTAGACAACTCATGGACTAACATATTTTTTTAATTATTTATTTGGCTATCACTCATTAAAGGTGATCTTGGCCATTTCTTGAAATTAATTACATTTTCGAAACAATCGCAGAATCATAAAATAGGACCCCATGTACATTAATAGTTAGCGTTCTTCGACATAAAAGAACAGTTTTTTTTCAAAATTTGTTACATTTTTTAAGCATCATGAAACAATTCTATAAATTAGATTAAATTAATATAAAATAAGAATTAATTGTTTTTGTGTTTAATTTGTAGAAATGCATCTGAATTTTCTTTTAAATTAATGTAAATATTATTTACATTAATTTAAAAATAAATTAAATCAGATGCATTTCTACGTTTTTAATTATTGTTTTGTGTTTAATTTGTAGAAAAATCAGATGGATTTCTACAAATGAATCCCTGTTTCCCTTGGTCACGCTATAACTTCAGAACCACTTTACATATTTCATTCATCTTTTTTAAAAGTTTTCTAATACTTTGTAGAAGGTTCTTCCGGAAAGAAAAAGTAAGAAAATTGGAGGGAGGGGAAGGAATTGAAAGATTTTTTAAGTCTTCCAATACTTCGTAGAAAGATCTTACGGAAAGAAAAATTGGCGTAAGTAAGGCTCTTGACTCGCAAACCGAAGGTCGGGGGATCGAATCCGGGCGTGTCATATAAATTTTATTTTTTTCTTTAAAATTTTTTTCTTTAAAATAATATAAAGTATATTTGCGGCACGTTCCAGATTGGAAGATACTCTAAGTATCGCCCTGGTAGACCACCATTCAGAATTGAAACGTTGCTGGAAATGGCATAAGCCGTGATTGGTGACCAGATCTAAATAGCCAGGTACTTCCCCACCTTCCTCTTTCCTATCTCCTTCCCCACCCCACTATCTTCAGCCTCACAACATACCCCGATCGGGGATATCATAGTCTCACTGGCTCCGGACGGGAGCAGTTGGGACTCTTGTGCAGTATTCTCGGAAAGGGACTCGGGAGGTCATCGGGGACGCACGGGAAAGGACATGCAGGGAGAGTTAATTTATTTCTTTGAATGGCATTGCAACGCATGCCGGGTACCAGCTAGTATTATTTATTATTAAGTTCGGCAAGTATTTTTTTTTCTCTCATTGTTTAATAATATTGTAACTGCTATTAATGTTATTATTCAGTTCTGCAAGTATTTTTTGTTTTCTTATTGTTAATGATGTAACTGCTTTGACTGATTTAAAATATTGTTTAGGTCTTGTGAACATCTGAGAAATAGGGAATAAATAATTTTCCTTTATCAACTTTATCAATTAATGTTATATTAAAATATTAATTATAACATTTATTCATAATATTAACGGAAATATACAACAATGCTTCGTAAGTACGATCATCTATTTTGAAAAAATGCGCGTAAGTAATCATTTGGTGCCGTGCCTGTAATACGCTTTGTAAATGATTGTGAGTAAAGCGGGATCACAAATTGTACCATTCTTGAAACCAAATTCAATTTTTATTAAAATACATTTATTAAAATTAAAATTTATTTTTATTAAAATACAAAGATAACCCAAGAGCTAAGAGTGCTTTGTCTCCGTAATATTCCATTTTATTTCAGCCGCACAAAATTCACTCTCAACCATAAATAAACCAAACAAACTATCGAAAATCACATGTAACAGGGCCGTATTTACACTTTTCATAGGTATAGGCCACTTCATTTGCGCCGCCCCTTCCTCCTTCTTAGAAGTTGCCACCTATTATAATCACTCGCTTGTAGGATTTTATAAAGTGACACACAATTTTCATAATAAGTATTCAAATATAGGTTAAGTTGGTATTCAAAAATGAAATAAACTAATGAATCAGTCATAAAGGAAAAGTGTAACATGAATGAAGAATTACATTTTTTTTCGGGATTTTTTACCAATTTTTTTGACAAAATCATCTATAATGTTTTCATTGTATAGTATTTTATTAAGTCTGCTTCTATGCATAGAAGAGCCAAAGAGTTGAGTTTTTCTTAGGACAATGAAGACCTTTGGTAACATTCCCTTAAAAAGGAAAAACTCCTTTCTCCAGAATAACTTGTGGCCGGAGTGAAAAGTGTGATGCAGAGAGCTATATCAAGTTCGGGTAAACGTTGCACACAGATTTTTTCCTCAAAAACTTAAAAAGATTCAGTAATGATGTAGATTCAGGTTTCCCTGCCGTCTTATTAGAGGAAAGGTGACCGTGAAAATGTACATATTCCTGAACTAAATCTCTTAATCATTGTAATAATGTTGCCCAAGAGACTGAGCTTTTTCTGAGACTCTTTGGGTTTAAAGTTCACCCATTATTGTTAAAGATGAAAAAAATTCTTTGAAGTTTACGTACTCATTATGTCTTCTCTTAATCATTGTAATAATGTTGCAAAAGAGACTGAGCTTTTTCTGAGACTCTTTGGGTTTAAAGTTCACCCATTATTGTTAAAGATGAAAAAAATTCTTTGAAGTTTACGTACTCATTATGTCTTCTCTCTAATTCAGCTCTCAGTCTATCCAGGATGATCAAAAAGGTGTTTACTCTGAAAGAACCTCTGGAGGTTGTTTCAATTTCCTCATTTGATGTTTTGTCTAGAAAGGTTTTTTTCTCTTAGGGTTCCTCTTACTCTTAATGTCGCCCTGATATTGCTTAAGGCTCATTTCAATTGCACTTTCTTCGAAATATTCAAAGTTTTCTCACTCTGC
This sequence comes from Limnephilus marmoratus, assembly GCA_917880885.1. NCBI lineage: Eukaryota > Metazoa > Arthropoda > Insecta > Trichoptera > Limnephilidae > Limnephilus > Limnephilus marmoratus. Next base: position 20,596,329 of record OU862906.1, read on the forward strand.
TCTCTGCTCACTCGAGAAGAGATCCATAAACAGAGAGTTTTTGGTAGGTAGTTAGTAGTACCAGATCCTTGGTTTGCGTGTCTTTCAATATGCTTGGCTAAAAACGGATCAAACTCTGCTATCAATTCAAGTAGCATTATGTCATTCCCACTTGGGGTCACCAAATAGTTCATTAAATCCTCTAAAAGCGAGACCTCTTGATGCCAAGCCTTTCATTACAGCAACAACCCTCTTTAAAATGTTCTCCCAATAAGCAATTTCCTCGTTTAGTTGGGCAGTTAGTAAAGATTGAACACAACCGTGAATCAAAGCTTAAAGCGAGAATACAGGCCTTATGGTTTGGAGAGTGTTCGTGGTGAGCTACTCAAATTTCTGCGTGCTTCCAATCATTGAAACCTTACTATATTCCTGGTTAAATTGTGCCCTGTTCTCAGAGGATCCAAATTCTAAAAAATACGGCTCCTTCGCTTTCCGAATAGACAAGCCAATTCCTTTCTTTTACTTAATTTTTCAGAAAAATAGATTTTTTTTGTAAATAACGGCGATGATCAGAATATACACCACTTTTTGTGAAATCACAAGACTTGTTTTGTTAAAAACCATTTATTGGAATAATGTCTCGCGTCAAACGTTTATTTCTTGGAAAGCTAGATCTTTGCTCAGTTTTGTGGTTGATTGAATTTCAGCACCTTTTCGACACTTCTTCACTACCTGACCTCAAATTCCTGTCACTTGATGAAGGCATTGTCAGAAATGTCGGAAACAGAAGGACGATTTACTAAACATGACTGATCTGGACGATAGAGCTTATGTAGACTCGTCAGCTCAATCGGATTACCACTACTGGGCTCCCCGAGTTCTCTTGTGTAATATTTAATGCCTCGTTGCTGTATTCACTTTTTTTTTAAGTTTCTATGTTCCTGATTTTCTGAAAAGCATGTTGTTTTTCATCTTTGTTTAATTTTGCTTTTATTTTTGTACTCAGCACCAAGTCGCTTCCTTCCGTCACTCATTTTTCATTAGTGTGTGAACATGAAATATTTTGATTAATCTGAAAAAAGAAAATGTAAAACGCCGACTAAAAGGTTCTGGGTTAGATGACACTGTAAGAAGGATTACCTTTACTACCGTAGGGAAGTACCTACCGCGCAGCATAAACAATAAAAATACTAAACTATCTACAATAGGATAGGAATGATTGCTGGGAATTAGCGACTTTTACCAAAAATGAGATTTAACGTTTACCATATAAAAAACTGGCTAAAGTTCGGTTTATGGGGGAAATTCCTAAAAAATAAAACTAGATATTTTTATACTAATTATGGGCCGGAAAATCCGAATCTGAAAGAATTAGTTGTCGGCAAGCAATATTAACTGAGTTACACGACTTTAAAAATTTTTATACACATACAGGAAAATAGCCATTTTGGAAGCATTCTGATTCCTACAAAATCAAACTAATAGTTATTTTTATACTAACTATGGGCCGGGGAATCCGAATCTGAAAGAATTAGGCGGCGGCAAGCAATATTAACTGAATTACACGACTTTAAAATTTTCTATACACACACACATGAAAATATTCATTTCGGAAGCTGAATTTGACACACGTAGTATAAAGATCATAGAAAACAAGATAACATAGATGTTTTTATCACACAAAATTAAGTGTTGCCATTAAGCAGTAATATAAATAACGTAAAATAACATGTTTATATTTTAAGTACTTATTTTTTATAAATTTTACTCACTTTTGTATCACAAACCATGTTACATAAACCCAGCGTGAGCAGGCGGTATAAAGGGGCACAAACCATGTTACACAAACCTAGCGTAGCCGCTAAACTACTTGAAAACAGGGATGTTTTTTTGCCGTGACGCGAGCAGGCGGTATAAAGGGGCACAAACCATATTACACAAACCTAGCGTAGCCGTTAAACTACTTGAAAACAGGGATGTTTTTTTTTGCCGTGACGCGAGCAGGCGGTATAAAGGGGCACAAACCATGTTACACAAACCTAGAGTAGCCGCTAAACTATTTGAAAACAGGGATGTTTTTTTGCCGTGACGCGAGCAGGCGGTATAAAGGGTCACAAACCATGTTACCTAGCGTTAGGTTAGGTTAGGTTACGCATTTTTAAGACTACGAATTTTCATACTTTTGGTTTCATAATACGGCCGTTGAGATAGTCGTAATTCATAATATAGGGATAAATATTTTTGAGACTTGGTAACACTGCCGGCACATGTTTTTCTACATTTCTTGTCTTTCTATGATTTTTGTACTACGTGTGTCAAAACACTTCCGAAATCATTATTTTCATGTGTGTGTGTATAGAAAACTTTAAAGTCGTGTAATTCAGTTAATATTGCTTGCCGACGCCTAATTCTTTCAGATTCGGATTCCCCGGCCTATAGTTAGTATAAAAATAACTATTAGTTTGATTTTGTAGGAATCAGAATGCTTCCAAAATGGCTATTTTCCTGTATGTGTATAAAAATTTTTAAAGTCGTGTAACTCAGTTAATATTGCTTGCCGACAACTAATTCTTTCAGATTCGGATTTTCCGGCCCATAATTAGTATAAATAAAAAAAAATTTTTTTTTTTGGACCATCCCCCATAAACCGAATTTTTTCCAAAAAACTCTGTCTATCAATAGTGACTTGTTTTTTGTTTATAATCGCACACAAACTGACCGGCTTACCAAAGCGAGCGAGCGCCGCCCCCTGAACTCTGCCGCCCCTAGGCCGCGGCCTATAAGGCCTATTGACAAATCCAGGACTGAAATGTAGGCATAGACAAATGCTTGCCAGAACGCTTGGAGACCATAGATGTATATAATAAAACTGGATGGATGACTCTCTTTGCCTCAGCGAATTTTGAGCGGTCCACCGGAAATCGACGTCCGCCATCTTGGAATGGTACATAACAAGTGCCCAGTAGGCCATTTCTATACCAGCAGCCGTCTAGTTTGAAGCAGTTTTAAGTATAAGTTTGAATTTTTAAGCAATTTTTTTCCCTGACCATACAATGTTTACGAAGTTTGCAAGTCGGGGAAAAATAATTGAAACTTCTGAAATCGTCTACAGGATTGTAGAGTTCACTGAAAAATGTTTCAAATTCTTGGTTGTTAATGGTGATAAGATGCAATCTAACATTTTGAAAAAAATCTCACATTGTGTGGTGGGTCACTTTTCGGATAAGAGGTACATGTTCCCACAATTGTCGCACGATCTCAAAGTTGAATTTCACGGGGGTGAAGACCTCCATGAAACGCAGATAATTAGAAAAAATTCAGAGAAATTTGCGCTAGGTTAAAGACATATGCAAGAAGATTTTCTCTAGAAAATGTAAATAATAATGAGACAAGCGTTAGGCAGAAATTACATTTTTTATTTAATAATGTATAAAAAAATTGTCTGTGTATAAGTTGTATAAAATTTTTGTCTGTATGTAAGTTGTATAAATTCTTTCTCTGTATATAAGTTATTCAAAATTTTTGACTGTATATAAGTTGTATATTTTTTGTATGTATATAAGTTGTATACATTTTTTGTCTGTTAATTTTTGCTGTATGTTTGTTGTATAAATTAAGTTGTGCAAATTTTGTTGTACAAATGTTAAATTTTTTTTAAAAATATTTCTACCCTATAATATTATGTACGACTGTTATTTTTTCCTTTTGTTTGTCGATACATTTACTGCTTATAAGATAATGGCACATGATGTTCCCATACTAAATATTGTAATTTAATCCAAATTTATCTCGCCGAGGGGGAGGGGGGGTCTAGATTGGTAGAAAAACTGCTCACGTAATTAATGGATGCCCCCTTACTGATCTAAGACAATGGTAAGATTATTACAATAGTACAACTGTAGACTTGTGATGCCCTGAATGAAGTTTCATTATTGAAGTTTACTTCGAATGGAAGATTATTTTTTTTTATTCAGTTTTTAATTTTAGAATATTTTATTTTACTTAAATCATACAAAACTGATCAATCAGTTTTATTGTAAGAAATCTCTCATTTTTTTCTATTTATTTGCTTACAATAATATCATTAGATATTTTGGTGCGTAATACATTTATTTATTATTAATATACAAAGTCGCAGTTTTACTTTATTACAATTCGTTATGCAACACAAAAAAAACAGAAAGGAAAAATGTTTAATAACATTTTTTAGTAACAAAAAACTTGGAATTTTCGAGTTCCTTTAAAAAGTTCCCTGAGTTCTCGTATCTCTTGCCCATATTGCATATGGCGGCCGTCGAAACCGGAAGACCGGCCAATTTACGCGACTCATCCATCCAGTTATATTATATACATCTATGTTGGAGACTATCAAGCGGCTTGACGGCCAGCACGTAAATTTATTTTCCGTTATTGTCTATGAATGCTTGCTTCAACAGCTTGATGCGCGCTTCAAGCCGTTGAGCCAAGCCTTATGCCTAGACGATATTTCTCTCGAGAGGCATTTGAACATATTACTCCTTTGTCTATGGTTTCCTGTCATTTTCGCTAGTTGAAAAAGATTTTTGTGCGAGATGGAATCTAGTAAAGAAAAATAATTATTTGTTATGTTATAATAAATGGTATATATTAATATTTTAATATAACATTAACGTAATAACACTATTAAATTATATTTACATTAATTTAAAAGAAAAATCAGATGGATTTCTACAAATTAAACACAAAAACAATTAATACCTATTTTGTAATAATTTAATCCATTTTTTATAAACGTTTTACGTGATACGTAATATCTAAAATCACCACTCAGGTACTTATTTGTCTATGATTTGTTGTCTACGCCCAAGAAATATAAATTCGCTTCAAGCGTTGCGCAGTAACGTAGATTATTGCGCAATGCTTGACTCAAGCGTCAAGCCACCTTTGGAGACGGTCAAAATTGGTCAAAATGCGGTCAAAACTCCAGCCATAAACAAAAAACTACGTGATTGAGCCAAGCCGCTTGATAGTCTCGCTAGCCCTTTACATCTGTAAATTTATTTGCGGTAAGATGGCTTCCTGTCAACAACGACCTGCTACTGTCAAATTTATGCGATTTTGTCAATAAAGACGAAAAGGCCCAAATAAAGTGTTGAAATAGATTTTGGCTTTAATTAAACAATTCTCCACGCGCTTTTGTGTCGTCAAAGGCGGCAATTATTTTCGTTTTATCCGAATGACTGCTACCTGATATCTGCTGACAGCAACCGACTTCGAATTTAAAATTTAAAATACGTAAATGTTAAAAACAGAAACAGATTGGAAAAGAGTTGGACCGATTATTGGATAGAAGGATGCTCATTTTCCAGAAAACTTAAATAAGTGGAAATAAATACTAGTTTTGTAGGAAAAAATCCTACACAACGGCGCATTTCGGAACTATTTCTTGCGGTAAGTCTCTTAGCTTATCAAACTGATTTTATAAGCTGTAAGAAGGCTGGAAATTCGCGCAGGCGCGATTAGACCTGTAAAAAAACTTCCCAAAGAATAAGTTCTGTAACTTGCTATAAATTACGGTAAGTGACTTTTGGTGTCGTTTACATTGATAATTTGGCCATAAATCGCTTACAAGAGCGATTTACAGGAAAAACTTACGAGTCTAAACCCAGCCTTAAAGAAAACCTACTGGATATGAAAGAGTAACGGTAACTTTGTAATGTGCAATATAAAACAAATTTTCATTTGAACGTTAATCGCCCCCTAGTGCCGCTTCCTTGAAGCGGGGGCATAAGCAGTTGTTTTTGCTAAAAAACCTGAAAACGGCAGGGAAGGTCCAAACTAAGCAATTATTCCGTGGAACTCTTTCGGCGTTGAATAATGAACGTCCAATCAATCTGAATGAGAAACCACTGATCCGCGTAATTGCTTTTTTAATTAGCCCCATCCATTGCAAGTTTGTATTTGGATTAGCTTCCTCCTAGTTTAACGTTTTTCTTAAACTGAGTTCACAATATCTAGGGCTGGCTTTATAACCATTCGTTCGTTGCCATTTTTAATAAAAAATATTCGGTCTATCGCCAAACGAACGGATGGCTATAAAACCGGCCCAAAGTTGCACTGAAAGGTAATAAAATTGTTAATGCGTCGGATTAAAGTTTTCAAGTACAATTACGAGGGCTGTCCGTAAAATAAGATCTTCAAGGTGTGGCGGTCGCGAGGAACGATTTTAAGCGCAATCCTGCAACACTGGCGTGTAGCATGGTTTCTCTACGTCAAATCCCCACCAAGTTGCACCTTCTGTGATGCTTAGTCTCGAAGTGGCAGCCGTTCGCGATGAAGCTTCCACTCGCCGCACCCGCCAGGTGTGAGTTACGCTCTGTAATTTGTTTTTAAACTTTGCTTCCCGCGAATCTGAATGACGCCACTAGGATTGTTCCTTTGTCTCTGGTGTCGTGTAGTGTATTCAGGTCTCGACCCCAGTCATAATTGAGTCCAAGAATTCTTCGGCATCGATGTCGTAGCACTCAAGGAGTTCGCGGGCTGCTTCAACCCGTTGTTCTTTGTGATCTTCCGAGAGCATTTTGAGACCCACCTTCAGCAGACCTTGTGGTCTCCAAAATGTTCTGTCAAAATCTAGTCAACAGTGTTCTTACTGAAATCAGGGATCATGTAACAGAGCTCCCGAACCGTCACCCGTCGATCTGCAATCATTGTTTTTCCCACTTTGGCAATTTTTTCGCCTGAAACCGATTGCCGTCCGGCATGCTTTTAAAATCTCTGCACCATTTGCGCACATTTTCGCACTCATACACTGTTTTCCGTACACTTCAAGTAGCTGAGAATGAATTTCTACCGGGGTTTAGTTCTTTGCACAAAAAACTAATTATGGAACATAAGCGGTGTAACCTGGCCGGTGCGGCGAGCGGAAGCTCCATCGCGAACGGCTGCCACGCCGAGACTAAGTATCGTAGAGAGTGCAGCGTGGTGGGGATTTAGTCTAGGGCGTAGGGGAACCAGACTACACGTCGGTGTTGCCGGATCTTGCGTAAAATTGTTCCTAGCGACCGCAGCATCTTGGAGACCTTATTTTACGGACAGGCCTCATAATTACCTAGTAGGTAGCTATTAGGATTTCTACTTCTGATTTTTAAATAAGTACCTACCTTAGTTATTACGCAAAATTCACATAAAAATATAACTAGAATAGTAGGCCTCGTTCCCAAAGTTCGTAGAAAATGTGTTTCACAAGGTTAGGTCGTATGGGCCTTTTTCGAAAAAAAAAACTCCTCGGGCCGCTTTCGAAATTTCGAAAGCCTGACGTATCTTGAAGTAAAACATTGCCACTTGTATTGCAGTTAATTTAAATCTCCCAGTGGAACAAGGACTGCGATCTATGTCATGATTTTTTAGCCAATCACCGCTCTACCCCTCGATGAGCTAAACCATGTGAAACGCATTTTCTACTAACCCTGCCTTGCGCCCAAAAAAGTATACCTTCTTCTTATTTTAGATTTGTAAGCAGGTAGGTACCTTTTTAAAATTTCTATTTAATTCATTACAAAAAAAAAGTGTAGAAAATAAATGATTGTCAAATGGATGAGATCTATAAAAGTTGCATTTGAAACGAACAAATAATAATGATTGATTTACCTACAATATTTAAGAAATAAATAGCTTATCTAGAATTAGTGACAGCCATTACCGTTCCCCATTTCCGAAACATTTTACTACTCGAATGATACGTATTTCGGATTTCGGTTAATGTGATTTTTATATATTTATAAAAACGAGAATTTATTAATGTCAAAAAAAAGATTATTTATTAAAACACACCAAAAAAAATCGTTTATACATAAACATAAACGTACCTGAACGTACCGGAACGATTTTAACCAGCGATTTCTGTGCTTTGCCCGATTTCTCTCTGCCTCTGAAGATCAGCTTGCTCCCCTTGTACGTCGAAGAGTTGTTGCCTTGATGGTTCATTAATAGCGCTTATACAACTTAGCCGACATTTGGCTCCTCAAGACCAACGTAGTTTTCTCCCTGGAAATTGTTTCTTCGATTTAGACAAATAGTAGGCTTTGCCAGAATTTCGAAGTAGCCATTGTTTCAACTTTTGTTTTCCACCTCATCGGTTTTCCTTCTCTCTTCTTTGCCTTTCTCTTCTGTGACAGGACCTTGGATATGATCTTCAGCAATCGTAGGATTTTTAGAGTGTTTTGTATGTAGTATGTATCTTCTTCAGTGTGAACACGATCAGTATCAAAGTGGATTACATTTCAATTTCAGAATTAGAATAGGTACATCAGAATTTATGACGTGGAAGTGAATTCTAGAAGAAGTCGAGGCCGCCCGAGGAAGACATGAAACGAATAATTATCTGTGGTAGTGAGGTGTATGTATAAGACTGATGTAAGCGAAATGGATAAGATTAAGAATGGGGTGCTTAGATTGTTGGGACTTTCTTGAACGAGTAAAGGGGTGTATATGAGAGTACATGACGTGGAAGTGAATGGCAGAAGAAGTCGGGGTTGCCCGAGGAAGACATGGCACGACGGAGTGAAATGACTACCTAATTTTTTTTCCATTAAATGACAATATTATTATTTCCACCCACTACTTCACCCACTCTGCTAGAATACACGTTGATCGTTCGATCAACAAACAAAAAAACTTTCGCATTTACATTATTAGTTGGGATTATTGAAAATACCTACTACCAGCTTACCACAAATTGTCGAAGAACCGCAGAATTCTGTTTGCTGTATTCATTCCGTTTTACTAATTAAAATTTGTGTATTTTCTTTCCATTAACACCAGTGCTCGAATTCATCCGGAACAACCCAGGATACCGTTCCGGTCTATAAAAACTACATTACTGTTCCGGTTCATGAATTCAAACTTCAAATGGCCAAGCAACTTACAAACCATCGCATCGTCGCAATTTTCTCGTAGGAGTATTCATGAAAGATGGTAGTTTACGTCCAATTCTGTCAAGGTACACCATTCTCCAATCATTATCGGTGCATGGGTGCGTAATAGAGTGGGCCGAAAGATTTTTTTTTTGGATTACGAAGTTGTAATAGCGCGGAAAAGTTGCGAATTATATAGATGAAAAATAATATTTTTTTTTTAAAAAATCGGATGACATCTTCCGTTCGCGCATAGGCCCTAAAGTTTGACAAAATATGAAAAAACCTAATTTTTGCGATTATTTTTTTAATTTTTTAAAAATGTTTTCGTAATATAATAGTTTGTAACATCTTCAAATAGAGAACATTTTGTTTTAATTTGGTTTATATCAATTAACATCTTCCGGTCGCGCATAAGCCCCAAAATTTGCCAAAATATTGAAAATTTCTAATTTTTACTCATTTTTTGGTATTTGATAAGCAAGCCAGACAACGTCACTCGGGACGAACGACCTCCCCTCCACTCTACCCCCTCCGCATTCCTAGGATTATGCCACCTATCTCCGTCCATTGTTTTGTCAGTCTGCTTCTGTCAGTTGTGCTGGTTGTGCAGTACGTTCGTGTTTAGTTCGACCCGTTGTTTTCGTTCTGCGACTCTTGGCGTTTTGTGTTATCATATTGCAGTGTGTTGACTGTGTGATATAACGAAACGGTGGCATCATGGCTGTGCCGAAGAAAGTAATAACAAGACAGGTATTTGACTGCCCTATTTTTGGTACTCCAAAAGATCTGCCAACAAACAAGTTGCCTACGGGCGAGGAAATCATTCGGAGTTGTTCTCAAGAAAGATATAATTTGGCACTTAAAATTAATAATAAGGGCGTTAGTTTTAAACAAGTTGCCAGTACAGTAACTAAAAGTAATCAGCTTATATGAAAAATCATATATCCCTACACTTACAGATAAGAGAATTGCGCAGCTCATAACTGAGTTGCATGATAAGTATTACAACCTGAGGAAATCATATACACGAGACAATAACAAAGCTTCTTATAAAAAACATGTTGTTGAATTCAAACAAAAGTGCTCACTTTTTTTGACGTAGCGGCTTGCAAATACCTTATAGTTGTTGAATGCACTTGCAAGAAAACCCCAGATTTGTACCGGTGCGAAGTAACTATTGCTTGTAGCTGCGAAAAATTAAAAAAAAAATACCCCCAATTGAGTTAAGATTTTCTACTTGATTCGAAAATACGGAATAGGAAAAATTGGAGCGGTAGATATTTGTGAAACAAACAAGCGTAACAAAGCATTGGAAAGGAAGTTACGTGACAAACATTTAAATGTAGAAGATGTTTTAAAAACCCTCATGCTCATATTCTGTTTTAAATTTAGTAGAAAATGAAGATGAAGGACGTTGTCTTCCTAGTACGAACAGTGATATCGACCAAGATTATAAAGTTCAAACAAAAAAATCTTCTAAACCTATTTGGCAGATGAGAGTTCAGTTAAAATCTACTGCAATATTAAGCAACCGTTATGGTGTGGTAATTTCTTACCTGTCTGAAAGTGGTATTTCTCTATCTAATTGTCATCGGATGTGATGGTACTGCTGTCAATACAGGTTGGAAAATTGGTCGGTTCGCCGAGTTGAACTTTATTTAAGGAAACCTGTACAATGGGCAATTTGCCTCCTCCATTTCAATGAGTTGCCATTCCGCAACATGTTTGAGCACCTAGATGGCAAGACAACGGAGCATAGTACTTCTAAAGGGCCAATCGGTGAAAAGTTACTTTGCTGCCAAAAATGCCGGTGGTTAACTTCCAGAGAATTGATTGTCAGATTCCACAGATAGACAGAAACGTCCTTAGCAAAGATCAGCAATACCTACTTGATATTTCAAAGGCAATAAAATCAGGAACCTGTGAAGAAGATTTGGCAATACGTGATCCTGGGCACTTATCATATTCGAGGTGGTTGACAAAAGCAAATAGAACTCTCAGATTGTACATAAGTGAAGAAAACCCCTCACCTGAACTTCAAGAACTAGTGTTTATATTGAAATCATACATGCCAATGTGGTTTACTATCAAAACAAGTAAACACTTTACAGACGGCCCGAAACTTGTTTACCAAGCAATACAATCTACCCGGTATTTGCCAAAACCTTTGCTTGATGTTATTGACCCTGTGATCGAACGGAATAGTTTTTTCGCCCACTCAGAACACTTACTGTTAGCCATGACTCAAGATGATAAGAAACACATAAAAGAGCTCGGACTTCGAAGAATTCTGAAGGCAAGGCGGATAGATGCAAGAAGAAAAACAGTAAGAACATTCAAGCCACCAAAAATTAACTTCAATGCGCAAGAATACTCAGAAATGATTAACTGGATGGACTGTGAATTATCTTCTTCGACTGTGAATTGTTGGCAAAAATCAGTGGCGACGAGATCAAATCACACATCGTCAGTGAGTCAATCCTTGACTGGAACATTATTTTCAAGCAATTCCCTGTTCACACGCAGGCTGTTGAACGCTGTATAAAACTCGTCACGGAAGCCTCAGGAAAAGTTTGTGGAGCTGAATCCCGAGACGGATTTATAAGAATCACTCTGCTGTCCAGATCATCTATACCTAACTTAACCAGCAAATCAGTCTTCAAAGTACCTTCGGCTACAAAATAGAGGACAGGTTTAACTAACATGAACTATTTATTCAGAACTCTGTTTTATTTTTTATGGAAGTAAGTTTATTGTTGAAAACTAAACTGTAACTTAAACATTTACGCTTTTTAAATATATTTAAATGAAAAGTACCATGCCCGTTGTTACTGTTATCACCCATCATGTCATAGGCCGAACAAGTGACGTTGCCTGACTTGCTTATCAAATACCAAGAATGTGTAAAAATTTGAAATTTTCAATATTTTGGCAAATTTTGGGGTTTATGCGCGACCAGAAGATATCAATTGATCTAAATCAAATTAAAACACTATCAGCCTTACTAAAAAAAAACCACAGCAACACCGATAACCTGTATTATTGCAATAACATAAATAAACCTTGTATACGCTAGATCCCAATTTGTTACTAATAACGTTGCATCCGCGGCCGCGCTGTAAAAAAGCATTGAAGATCTGACAACATTGTAAATGGTATTAATTTACTAGGAAAGAATGTTATTTTAATTTTTCTCCGCCAGGGGCATTATTGGCGCGCCTATGCATTAATTCTCAACGGCACCGCGATGAAGACAGCCCGGTGTGTTTTTATGGCGGGATGTCTAAAAATTTTGTTAGTGCCTAAATGTTGTGATTTTATATAATAATTTCTATTGTAGTGACGAATTTACTCTTCTATTCACATAATTGATACATTTACTATGTTACGTGTGTGATTTACATCAGTTTAATCAAGTTATTGTACAAACGCCGTACTTTCAAAGTTGGACTGTCAGAATATTGTTCTATAGAACTATAGATAGTTTACTAAAAAATTAAATTAACATTTTAAGATCTTTATTTTAAGAGAATTTCTTAAAAGTGATATTTTTTAATAATATTAATATCTAATACATGTGTTCGTAAACCTATCAAAGAAAGTAACGTCTTTAGAGATGCAAGAAATCTGTTTGAAATGCCGTTATTATTTCTAAGTTATTTTTTTGGCAATAAAAAAACTTTGAAATTTTTTATTATTTTTTTATTGTATTCACGAGGAAAAAGTGAGGTGATAGTTTCCTTCCAAATTTATTACATAAAAGGACTGTGTTTTTGAAATTTTGTTTTTGTTTTTTAATTTCTCTACATTTTGGTCAAAAATGTTTGGGTAAGAAATTTTTTTCCGAGTTTGGATCTTAAAATATGGCAGTTTTTGAAAACTAAAGTGTATTTTAAATACACTGTTGGAATTAATTCCGGGTTACATTAAATAAACCAAGTACCTAACGTCATTTGTTGTACTGTTGTGTATTTAGTTATCTATGCTTCTATGAATAAAATCTCTGTCTATCATCTTGCCTTGAACAAGTCGGTTGTTTTATTTCTTTATCACATCAGGTTATGGGCCCAGTATGTCCAATAGTTTTCTAGCAGTGAATTTAAGTTTGTTGTGATTTTTTTGGTAGCTAGAATAGGCGTTGGCTGTGGTGATAAGGAGACAAAAGAAAAATTATATCTTTGTGTGTACAACGAAGTTTAAAAATCAACCAAAATAGCGTTCGGTTCTCTTTTGGCCAATGTTGTTAAGCTAAAGGGCCATGAAAATTACCGTGACTGGGTTTTTCAAACAGAAAACATGTTAGTTTTGGAAGGATTATCAAATTGCATTACGACGGTAGACAAAGAAAACGATGCAAAAGCGAAAGCCAGATTGATTTTAACTATTGATCCGTCATTGTATGTTCATATTAGAGAGGCAACAAGTACCGTGAACTTATGGGAAAAGCTGAAATCTATGTGTTAAAGAGTGAAGGCTACTGCCATCTAGCGGCGTATTTTTTGTAGCTTATTGTTAGTTGATATTGCATTTTACAGATTAGCGACGTGAGACGAAACTAAAATGGAATGTCAGACGGTAAAGTAGATTTCTTTTATATCGTATAATAACTGACACAAGCTTGTTTTGTTTACGTTGATAGTATTGGAAAATATTATTATAAATAGTCTGCGTTTCTAGTTTAAAGCTCTCTTAATTCGTGGATCTAGTGTAAACAGCTAGCATTGTCTAGCAAGTGGTCAAAGTGACCAAATTTAGTGTTTTATCGGGTCGGGACAAATTGTAACAATGTGCATGTGAATAAAACCAAAGGAATTCCTCCTTGAATCCAGATGTTTTTACTTGACGTCCTTCGGCTGATTAACAATTTTTAACATAATGGTCCTTCGAGCCGGATGAAAGCAAGGTCCTTCCAGCCGCAGATACCTTACGAACGGATGAAGGCATCAAAAGAATTACCGGAATGAACCAGCGAGCTATATAATAAAAAAAAACCAGAAGGATGAAAACATGAACCACGAAGAATCAAAAGATAAGTATCCCTGCCATCCTTTCACAATTATTCATTGAATTCCTGTTCAAACAAGCGCTATTTTTTGTGTGTCGATGTACTTATTTTAAAAACAAAAAATTAACTACCCTCAGTGTAAAATGCAAGTCATGCAAATTTATTTTAGGTTAATTGTTTAGAAGATAATTATTGTAAGATTCTGTCATTGTTCATAGCTTGAATTGGTTATTACTGTTTTCTACGCGATTATTGCACAGAAATTATTTTTGAAGGAACATTTTTAGCATTTTTTTTGTGTTGAATTATTGTCAAATTAAAAATGGATAATTTAAAATCGTTGATTAACAAACGAGGAGTGTTGAAAGGTAAACTCACGAGATTTGCGGATTCATTAAATGCATTATCAGTTAACGAAATTAAAATTCGCTATGCGAGAATTGAAAAAATAATTGATTATTTCGAAGACCTTCAAGAACAAATCGAAAGTCTTCCGGATTCCAACGAAATTGATAATAATTTGCAAAGGGAGAATTTTGAAAATCAATATTATTCAATCTTGGCGACTGCTAAAGGAGCAATTCAGTCTGTAGAGACTCCCAAATTAGAAATCAAGTTACCCAACCTTCAGTTACGAGAATTCAACGGAGATCCTAAAAATTGGATTAATTTTCTAGAAACATTTAAGACACTAGTTCATAACAATACTGCCTTAAGCAATGTACAGAAGTTTTATTATCTGCAATCCTGTTTAAAGGGGAAATGCAGCAAAGATAATCGCCAATTTCGAGGTGTCAGACCTGAATTATATATCGGCTTTTGAATTGTTGCAGCAGAGGTTTGCAAATTTGCGAACTACCGTACAAAGACACATCCAAGCTCTGTTTCAACTTAAAGAGATGAAACATGAGGATCCAGTAGCCATGCGTTATCTGATTGATGAAACCAATGTAAATCTCAAAGCGTTGCAAAATTTAGGCTTGAAAATCGAACAATGGGATGCTTTAATTATATCCGTAATTTCTAATAAATTGGATGCAAGTTCTAGAAAGCATTGGGAACAAACCCTATTGCAGGATGAGCTACCTACATTACACGAATTTCTTAAATGTTTGACCTCGCGTGCGCAAGTTTTGGAATTAATGTTAAATTCAGATTCGAAAAAAATTCCTACCTACCCGAAAGCAAATGGTAGCAACAATAATCCCAAAAAGGAATCGGTATTTTTAGCTGCTACCCACAATAATTGTATTTGTTGTAATGACAAAGGGTATAAAATATATTTTTGTAAAATTTTTTTAAAATTAAATTCTGGAGAAAGAGCCAACGCAATAAGGAGGTACCGTGCCTGCTTCAAATGTTTGAGGTTAGGACATACGGCCCCATATTGCAAAATTAATTTAAAATGCAAGCATTGTGATAGCGAGAGCCACAATACGTTGTTGCACAGGGAGATGCATCCGAGCGATGACTCCATGAATAAAGGTGAAGATCACCCCGGAGGTGACTGCCAAATGGATGCTGAACGAGTTTCAGTATCAAACCATTCAGCTTTAGCGAAGGCTGAAAAAACAATTTTATTGTCGACTGCTATCATTGGGGTGGTAGGTCACAATAATAAAGTGCATGAGGCAAGAGTCCTAATTGACTCTGGAGCTCAAGCCAATTTTATGTGCGAAAAGTTCGCAATGAAGTTAAATTTGAGATGCGAAAATATAAACAAGCCTGTGTTAGGTATACACAACAATGTTACCCATATAAAGAAACGTGTTGCGATAAAAATGAAATCTCTGAGGACAAATTATAATCAAAATATCACTTGTCTAATATTGCAGGAAATAACCACAAACCTACCTCAAGCAACAGTGGCCAGAAAAGATTTTAAGCTGCCGCCGGGATTACAAATGGCGGACCCAAATTTCAACGTAGCGGCGCCTATTGATATCCTGTTAGGCGCTGAGAGCTTTTGGGATATACTACAAGATGATCGGCTGAGATTGGATACCGGACCTACTCTTCAGAGGACTGAATTAGGCTGGGTTATATCAGGCCCGATCAACATTCATCAGAAAAAAAGGCCAGTACCACAATTTTGTAGTTTATCAATAAACACATTATCTAATCAAATAGCAAAATTTTGGAAAATGGAGGAGGTGAATTCTGCGAGATTTTAAAATCACGAGGAGAAGGCGTGTGAAGCGGATTTCGTCGCCACGCACTCTAGAGAGAGCGATGGTAGATACGTTGTAAGTCTGCCGCGCCGCCCGTGTGTGAGTCAACTAGGTGACTCGTTAAACACAGCGGAAAAAAGATTTAAGAACCTAGAAAAGAAATTTTTAATAAATCCTGAATTGAAATTGCAATATGTACAATTTATGCAAGAATATGAACAACTAGGTCATATGGAGTTATGTGATAAATGGAGAGGGGATGAGCAATCCTATTTTTTGCCGCATCACGCGGTTATTAAAGAAGCTAGCGCCACGACGAAGGTGCGTGTAGTTTTTGATGGTTCGGCAAAGACGTCGACCGGAATATCCCTGAACGATGCTCTGATGGTGGGAGCTGTCATTCAAAAGGACTTATACAGCCATTTATTACATTTCAGAATACATCGATACGTCATGACTGCGGACATCGAAAAAATGTACCGTCAAATCAACGTATGCGCAGAGGATCGCAGCCTTCAGAAGATTGTATGGCGCGAATCACAAGAAGAGGAACTCCGACATTACAAATTGAAAACCGTTACATATGGGCTGGGACCTTCCTCCTTCCTAGCAACGAGATGTCTTCGACAAATCGGTATGGATAATCAAGTTAATTTCCCAGTAGCAAGTCAAGTCATAGAAAATGATTTTTATATGGACGATCTATTGACTGGAGGGGATGACTTGGAAGTTTGTTTCAAGTTAAAGAAGCAAATAAGTGATATCTTGCTGTCCGCAGGGATGACCCTGAGGAAGTGGAGATCAAATATTTTGGAATTGTCATCTGGGCGGAGCCAAGGTGAAATTGCCAAACAGGGCAATTGTGAAAAAATGATCACTGACAATTCCAAGAATGAAAAAATCCTTGAATTAATTTGGAACAATGAATTAGATTACCTGTCATATGAAATTACAAAGCCGTCGGGTAAAACTAAGATTAAGCGTCAATTATTATTGTGCATAGCTTCCACCTTTGATCCAACGCAGTGGCGGCAAGTATCATCGTCAGTAAATGCAGCGGATATACTGTCCCGAGATACCACAGCTGAAAGGTTAACCAAAGCTTCAATATGGTGGAAGGGGCCAAGCTGGTTGACGGAAGATGTCAGCACTTGGCCAGTATCCAAGATGTCATGTTTGGATCCCCCGGAAATAAAAAGTAAAAATGTACTACTGGTAACTGATACTCAAGAATGGGATATTTTCGAAAAATTCTCATCGCTAACCAAATTAAAAAGAGTAATCGCTCAAGCGTTAAGATTTATAAATAATTGTCGTAATCCTAAGGATAAAACGTATGGCAATTTAACTGTCTCCGAGCTGGAGGCAGCTTTAAAATGTCTACTGAAATCATCGCAAGAACATTCCTTCAAAAGAGAATTGAAGGACCTAAAGAAGCATGGGTTAGTAAACAAAAACAGTAGATTGAAAGCTCTCAATCCCTGTTTAATGGAAGGTTTAATTTGTGCAAGTGGACGATTAAAATTAGCTACTTATTTATCGCATCATCAAAGGCACCCTGTAATATTATCACCGTCACATAAACTAACTGAACTTATTATACGTAATTATCATTATGAACATTTACATGCAGGTCCCCAAGCGCTGTTATCGGAAATACGCTTGAAATATTGGCCGATATTTGGGAGAAACACTGTTAAACGTATCCTACATAAGTGTGTTGTATGTTTTAGATACCGACCTCGGGTTTGCCGGCAGATCATGGGAGACCTTCCAGTTGAGAGAATCACTCCCAGTCTACCGTTCTCTGTCACAGGGGTCGACTTTGCCGGACCGATAGACACGAAGGCTGGAGCGCTGAGAAAATCTCCGCTCATTAAATCGTATCTTTGCATATTTGTTTGTTTTTCTACCAAAGCGGTTCATTTGGAACTCATAACAGATTTGTCAAGCGATGCTTTTTTAAATTGTTTAAAGAGGTTCATTGCCCGTAGGGGTCAACCGGAAAAAATATTTTCTGACAATGCAACCACTTTCAGAGGAGCTTCCAATAAGCTCAAAGAACTATATGCCAGTCTAAGATTGAACAATGACAAAATCCATAGGTTTTTAGCTGATAAGGGAATATCTTGGAGTTTCATACCGCCTAGGGCGCCGAACCACGGGGGACTATGGGAGGCCGCCGTCAAGTCCACCAAGTTTCATTTATATCGAATTACTAAAAATAACCCATTGCAGTTTGAATTATTGTATACTTTTCTTTTTTAGATAGAGGCTTGTTTGAATTCCCGTCCCTTAACTTCCCTGTCTGATGATGTAGATGACCTTCTCCCTCTAACTCCCAACCATTTCCTCATGGGCAGGGATGCTTCGGTTATTCCCGAGTTGGATGTCCGCGAGCTCCCGGAGAACAGACTAAGCAAATATCAAAAATTAAACGCTCTTATTCAAAATTTCTGGTTCAGATGGAAACGAGATTACCTTGCTGAGCTGCAAAAACGGACCAAATGGCAGGCCAACAACCAAAAGGCCATAAAGAAGGACGATCTGGTAATCCTGATGGAAGACAATCTGCCTCCTGCATTATGGAAGATGGCGCGCATATTAACTACTCATCCAGGCCCGGATGGAGTAGTGAGGGTAGTTACCCTCAAAACAGCACAAGGCACTTTTGTGAGACCCATCACAAAAATATGTTTGATGTCAATAGAATCAAACTTGGATCCAAATTTCCCGACCCGGCAAACCACTGACCTTCCCAAGGTCACAGCCTAACTGTAATTAGGGCTGAACCGATGCAACCAAACCACATCAATAATTATGGAGCATCGGTATTGGTGTTGTTGACACCACTGTATCCAGCCTGAAGCCACTGGTGCTTCAAGTCAACAACCGCGAGATGATCATCCTCGCTGCAGATCTAATGGTACTATCTGCTTACCAGGGCACGGCCGCCCCTTAATTTGTGATGATCTACCCAAATGATGACATACAGAAGTACATGCTGATGTACCTTTCTAAAACGATGACCACCCTGGACAAGATGGCCGAGTAGTCTACCCAGTGAAGTGTTCATTCTGTTTTTTGGCAGTGCCATGCCAGTGAAAGTTAATGAACTGATAATCAGTCAACAGCGAACTAACAATGTATTGCTATTTGTGAATTGGTGTTAGTTAAAAAAAAATATAATTGAAGTGAAAATTCTTCATAGAGACAATGAGACATTAATGATTTGTCAATTTTACAAAATTATTATTAATGTTGTGATTTTATTATATTATTATTTAATTTTTTGCATGATTTTTTAGAAATTTATAAATTTTTTAGGTTATTTTAATTGTTGGTTAGGTTCCCGGACCCTTTAAATTTAGATAGTTACACATCTTGTAAATTTTTTGTATATTGTGTGTAGATTTAGGAATTTGTAGTTTGATTTTTAATTTCAAAAAAACTTATTGTTTTTTTTTTCATTCCCCGCCGGGCAGTATGTTAAAAAGAGTGAAGGCTACTGCCATCTAGCGGCGAATTTTTTGTAGCTTATTGTTAGTTGATATTGCATTTTACAGATTAGCGACGTGAGACGAAACTAAAATGGAATGTCAGACGGTAAAGTAGATTTCTTTTATATCGTATAATAACTGACACAAGCTTGTTTTGTTTACGTTGATAGTATTGGAAAATATTATTAAAAATTTTTTTTTTTTTTTTTTTTACATTAACTCCACACAGGAGGCCCTGAGGAAAATAATTTCCCTCAGGGCCTATGTCATCTGGGATGCTGTGTGGAGGGTCTTTTTGAGGAGAGGAAGGAATGAACATTGGTCTTGAAGAGACCCATGTTGTAGGAAGGAGGAAACACAGAGGCCGGCAAATCATTCCACAGCCGAGCTGTTGAACACAAGAACGAGTCGAAGAAACGACCCGTTCTCATGTGACAAATGTCAACCGTGTACAAATGTTGGGCACGCGTTTGGCGTGTTTCCCGACTATGCACCGGTGCCGAAGGGATCAATGATGCTAGTTCCTCGGAGCATCTTCCATTGTAATACCGGTAGAACAAGGATAGCATTCCCACCCGACGCCTGTGCTCTAAAGATTGCAATCCGTCTGTTAAGATGGGAGAATCTATCAAACGGACCGCCCGTTTCTGCACAGAGTCGAGGGTATTTTTCAGGTATTTTGGAGCTCCAGACCAGAGATGGCTGCCAAATTCAACCGTGGGGCGTACTTGTGATTTGTACAAGGTTAGCAGTTGTGTACTATTAAAGTATCTGCGGGCCCTGTACAGTACGCCCAGTTTTTGGGAGGCTAGCTTTACTCTGGCTTCAATGGAGCCCCCATACCTGAGCTGGTCACTTAAATAGTCTGCGTTTCTAGTTTAAAGCTCTCTTAATTCGTGGATCTCCTGTAAACAGCTAGCATTGTCTAGCAAGTGGTCAAAGTGACCAAATTTAGTGTTTTATCGGGTCGGGACAAATTGTAACAATGTGCATGTGAATAAAACCAAAGGAATTCCTCCTTGAATCCAGATGTTTTTACTTGACGTCCTTCGGCTGATTAACAATTTTTAACACTATGTTCGATGACTCAGGATTCTCCAGAAGAATAACCTTGCTGAGGAACCTAATTTCGATTCGTCTAGAAAGTTGCGAGTCAATGACAAGCTACGTCACGCAAGTAATCGAAACGGCGCAAAGATTATCTGGTACGGGCTTTCAGATCGGAGATGAATGGATTGGCAGCCTGCTGTTGGCCGGTTTACCTGAAAAATACTTCCCCATGATCATCGCTATAGAGCATTCCGGTATCGCCATTACTGCTGATGTCATGAAGGCCAAATTACTTGACCTTGTAGGAAATGAAGGCGAACACACGTCTTCCGGTGGTGGCGCTTTCTTGAGTAGAGGGCAGCACAGTCGCCAACAGTATTCTAAAGTTGGCAGCACTGGCAGAAGTGACAGTTCTAACTATGAACGTCGTAGTTCGTCGTCTATGGTCAGTTCGCATGTAAACAAAACTGACAGAAATAACATAAAGTGTTACCGTTGTCGTCAATACGGTCACTATAAATCGCAGTGTAAACAGAATGATCAGCAACAAATGAAGAAAACTAATGCGTTTTCGGCTGTTTTCTTGAGCGGGAATTATAGTAAAAAAGATTTTTACTTAGACAGTGGTGCGAGTATTCACATGACGCCGGATGTAAACCTAATAAAAAATGCATTTTATTCGCCAAAGATCAAGGAGATAATAGCAGCAAATCAAAGTGCTATGCCTGTATTGTGCGTTGGTAGTGTAGACATAATAACAGTCACTACAAATTGCAAATTTGAGGTTACTTTGAAAGAAGTTTTATGTGTTCCTAATCTTACCACAAATTTGATCTCAATATGTCAACTCATAAAGAATGGCAATAGTGTAGAATTCAAAGATGATTGTTGCTGTGTTTACAACAAAAAGAAGGATTTGGTGGCAGTTGCTACACAAATAGATGGTGTTTACAAGTTGAGGTTAGATAATCAACAGTGTTTGTTTATATCTACTTCAGTGAGCGATGTGACCTGGCACAGGAGAATGGGACATTTAAATGTAAATGACTTGAATAAAATGCGAGACGGTGCAGTCACGGGTATATCATACACAGATAAGTGTAAGATTGACAAGAGTACTTGCACAATATGTTGCGAAGGAAAGCAGTCGCGACTACCTTTTGTCCATGCAGCAACAAGAAGCAGCAATTCATTGGATCTAGTACATGGGGACGTGTGCGGACCCATGGAGATAACCTCAATTGGTGGATCGAGATATAGTTTGGCAAGAAAGTCTAGAAATTAAATCAATTGGAACTAAACCTGTTCATTACTATGGCAACACCGAATTATATGACGTTTCCCTATGGCTGTCGTGTTATCGGGTGTTACGGTTGATTTATTGTCTTAAATCTGAGTAGAATATCGCTGATTTGATAATATTTTTATTCATTGTTTGCCTGAATTTAATTAAAATGAATAAATTATTACATAGTGATACAAGAGGGGTTACATTCTGCGTTTTTCAACGCTGCCTAGCCGAGTGTCACGCGAAGAAGCTTTTGTTTAAAAACGAACTGCAGAAATGAATGGTACGTAGTATAGTTTGTTTAATAAATTTCATTAGTATTACAAGATTTATGCCAATTTTCGAGCGATAATAATCATTACAATCTGATTTGAGGTTATGTTAAAAAAATTCGAATTTGACATTTCGATTTGACAGTTCATATGCGGCCACAGGAAAAGGGAATAACTCAATAAAAAAATAATAATATGCAACTTCTTTAAACTCGTAGAAAAGTTCCTTTTTTCTCGTTTTCTCTTTTTTTCTTTCTGAGTGAATATTATCTAGTGTGTGTTTTTAAAACTACCTTCTATAATAATAATTTTAATGATGTTTTTCACACACAGGTAAATCTGAAACAACGGTAAGACGAATCGTCAAGGAAGGGGAAAAGGCAGATGGAAAATTTGAAACACCGGGAAAACGGAAAATGGGCATAATAATAATAATATGTAATAGCATAAGTGCTGATGATTGGAAAAATTGTTGCAAACACTTGATGAAAATTGAGGCAGAATATTATGCACGAGGCAGTACTATATATGATGATATCGATGAACTGCGTTTAGATGAAGATGAAGATACGGAAGAAGAAGAATCACACGAAGACAAAGACAATAATTACATGTCGGGTGTTGAATTAATAGACTTAAATTTTTAAGTACCTACGTTTTTATATCGAAATAAACGCCCACTTAAAACGTGTTTTGTTTTATTTTGCTTCTATTAAATTACAGTTTTTTGTGCAATTTTTTTGAAAATACAAATACGCTATGAAATATGCATTTTGCCAGAAGTGTTTTTTTAAAACATACGTTCTTTGTCTTATGAGCCATCTTGGTGTTGCCATTTAAAACTAGAAAACGATCGCAGCGGCATCATTTATTTTCTACACTATCTTGCAAAACTGTTCTTTCTTGTATTTATTGATGACTACTCACGTATGGCTTTTGTTTACTTTCTTAAAAATAAAAGTGAAGTATTCAAGTATTTTAAGGAACTTAAGTCATTAGTTGAAAATCAGCAAAATAGAAAAATAAAAATATTTAGAACAGACAATGGCTTAGAATTCTGTAGTAATGAATTTGAATTTTTTTTAAAGGATTTAGGCATTGTGCATCAAAAGACAAATGCTTATACTCCTGAGCAAAATGGTATGAGCGAACGTATCAACAGAACTATAGTAGAGAGAGCTCGGTGTTTATTATTTGACGCAGATTTAGATAAGAAGTTTTGGGCAGAGGCCACAAATACAGCAGTCTATCTCAGAAATCGATCCATTGCGTCAGGTTTAAATAATAAAACACCATACGAACTCTGGACAAATCAGAAACCAGACTTAAAGCACATCCGAATATTTGGTAGTCAAGTAATGGTCCACATCCCAAAGGAGAAACGACTTAAGTGGGATACAAAGTCAAGGAAACACATACTTGTTGGTTTTGCAGAAAATGTGAAAGGCTACCGAGTGTATGACCCTATGAAGCGTGAAATCACAACAAGCAGAGATGTAGTAGTCTATGAAAATACTGAAAAGAAACATCACTTCGATGATAGTCTAAATATTTCAGTTGGGGATGTAATCCAAACCAATAAGTCAGACAGCCAAGTCAAGAGTGGCAAGGACGAAGTAAAAGAAGAATCCTCTAGCGCGGAAAGACTAAATATTTCAGTTGGGGATGTAATCCAAACTGATAAGTCAGACAGTCAAGTCAAGAGTGTTAAGGAAGATAGTGCGGAAAGTCTAAACATTTTTTCAGGATCTGATTATCTCAATGCTTTGACTGATTTTGATTCTACATTACAGCAGACCACAGAGGAAGAAGATGAACCAGAGTCAGAAATATTACTTGCCAAGCGTACCAGAAGAGTACCATTGCGTTATGGCTACACAAACTTGTGTACAAAAACAAGTTCAAAAATTGCCCAGGATCCAGTTACCTTTCAAGAAGTCCTATCAAGTCCAGATAAGGACAAGTGGATTGAGGCTATGGAGGACGAGTTACAAGCATTCAAAGACAATAAAGCGTGGGATCCTGTGAACGAACTGCCTTCAGACAAAACTCTAGTGAAGTGCAAATGGGTTTACAAAAAGAAAGTGAATAGTGATAACAGTGTGCGGTATAGGGCGCGTCTAGTGGCTAAAGGCTTTACGCAGAAGCCTGGTGTAGATTATGAAGAAACTTTTTCCCCTGTAGTCAGACATTCTACTTTAAAAATATTGTTTGCACTGTCAGTTGAATTAGATTTAAATGTATCACATTTAGATGTCAAGACAGCCTTCTTAAATGGCTACCTCAAAGAAGATATTTATATGATACAGCCTGACATTTATTGTGATAAGAAAAATATTGTAAAATTAAATAAAGCAATTTATGGACTGAAACAGTCATCTAGATCGTGGTATGAAAGGGTTGAGCAATGTCTAAGTGAGATAGGATTTAAAAAGAGTCGTCTAGAACCTTATGTATTTATCAGTTCTTACTAGACCAGACATAGCATTTTGTATAAGTTTTCTCAGTCAGTTTAATAAGTGTTATACTAATAATCACTGGAATTATGCAAAAAGAATACTGAGATATCTCAAGAAAACAAAGAGTTACTGTTTAAAATATACAAAAGATGGTGGTAAAATTAAAGGTTTTGTTGATGCTGATTGGGCTAATAGTACAATAGATCGTAAGTCTTATACAGGCTTTTGTTTTCTAATGTCTGGTTCAGCAATTTCTTGGGAAAGCCGAAAGCAAAGAACTGTAGCATTGTCCAGCATGGAAGCTGAATACATGTCCATTGCAGAAGCTTGAAAAGAAGCCATATATTTAAGGTCTTTATTGTATGAACTAACTAGAAACTTGTGTGCTATAAATTTATATAATGATAGCCAAAGTGCTCAAAAGTTAGTTGCCAATGATGTGTGTCATAGGAAGAGTAAGCATATAGACATTAGGTATCATTTTATTAAAGATGTTATAAATGATAAAATTGTCAACTTAGAATATTTACCTACAACAGACATGCCAGCTGATGTTTTAACGAAAGCATTATGTCCAATAAAACATTATAAATGTGTGAATGATATGGGTATGATTCAATTGAATATTTAGTTGCAATGTTAGTATATAATAAAACACTGTATTTAATTTTAGAGATTTTAGTTTATTTACTGTAGTTGGGGTGTTGGAATTAATTCCGGGTTACATTAAATAAACCAAGTACCTAACGTCATTTGTTGTACTGTTGTGTATTTAGTTATCTATGCTTCTATGAATAAAATCTCTGTCTATCATCTTGCCTTGAACAAGTCGGTTGTTTTATTTCTTTATCACATCATACACAAATCTAAAAGGTAATTTTATCTAGTTTTCATAAATGGTATTTGTTTTTACGACACCTTCAAAAATAAGAAATATATAGAACATTCAAAATACTATGGAAAAATTTCAAATTTCGTTAGGATATCATTACAAAAACAGAGATAAACTACCCTCTCAGGCCGTGTAAACCAAGTGTATTTTTTTCAATGAACAATTTTTTAATTAGTAAGGTTTTCACATCCGCGGCCGTTCGTCAATTGAATAAAATTTTCACTGGGTTTTTTAGTAAGGCTGTATGTTTATAGGCTCTATTTGAAGACGTTACAAACTCTTACATTACGAAAACATTTTATAAAAAAATTTAAAAAATAATCGCAAAAATGAGTTTTTTTTCATATTTTGTCAAATTTTAGGGCCTATGCGCGAACGGAAGATGTCATCCGATTTTTTTTTATTATTTTTTATCTATATAATTCGCAACTTTTCCGCGCTATTACAACTTCGAAATCTAAAAAAAAATTCTTTCGGCCCACTCTAGACTGCGTAATTTGAAACTGTATTTCTGCGTAATGGGTAAATTATTCAAGTTAAATGAACTGTTTATTTCACAATTGAAATTGATAAGGATAAATCATATCATCCAAGCGATTAAGTGATCAAAAAGAAAAGATAAAAAAATCCATTATTCATCCAACCCCCTTTATAAGTTATAAGCAATGTAATGGTGTATTGAATAGTTGTTTGTCACACAAATGCTTGGTAGATTTTTTTCAATCAATATTGCAGCCAACATTTTATCAACAAGTAAAAGAACACAACAAATTCGTACCACTAGAATTGGCTCTTCATTGACATTTGTGGCGGTAGGTAAAACACTAACACATATTTTAGCCAAAGAAACTATTTGTATTCGGCTCCACTCGTGTTTCATGTTTAGTATTCTTCCAGATTATATTGAGTCTTCCTATTCCTCGGTTAAATTTGAAAAGATTGTTATGATGTGTCTGGGCCGGTCCTAAAGCGGGGTCTTCTCCGACCGAAGACATGAACATTTGCTTACACATTACTATAAACATTGCAAATGGGGGCGTGGCCTTACTTACTAGGTTGGGTAATTCCTAATAGTAAATTCTGTTTTGTAAGTTATTAAGCACATTATTTATTTAGTAGAAATGTAAAACATAAAAGGAATATAAACAAAAAAATGGAAGAGATAAAGTACCTAATGACTTTGAAGATTTTGAGTCCGTGAATTGCATATCTTCTTGATACCAGGCTCAATATTGGATTGTTGGATTCTAATATCTGGTGTGGCATCGAGCCTGTTCCTGCACTTTGACTTGGTTGCACTTTAATTAGAAAATCCCGCTTCGCATAAATAGTTTGTAGAAAACGGAAGTCAAACAATAATAGCTTATTAGGGGTACTCTTATAACAAACTCGCCCATTTAAAGGCTGATTTTTAATTTTTGTTTGAAGTCAGAGTCACTAATTAATTCAATTAGATTTTCATTATCACTTGCGCTTAAAAGCCTACTGGATTAGCTGCCACGGAAAATTGTTTCCGAAACCAGGAATCGTTGTACTAGTTTTCGTAAATTATTGCAAAAGAGTTATTTTCATGTTATGTAGATGATCTTAAAATTCTTTGGAAACCTCTTCATCTACTTAGATTGAACTGATGAAATCCAAAGTGGTATTTTTTTTTCATTTTTCGTCAACATTTATGGCACCATGCGCGTTTATAGTTCGACTAATTACATAATAAATTGTTTAAGTGGGAATAGTTCGTGGGGGGGAGTTCGGTTTAGTTGAAGTACAGTACTAATAATAAAATGCTTAACCCAGAATACTCATTTTCATTCCTTCATATTCTTTAAAAGTATATTATTTTTATATTCTTTGAAATTTTTTATAATCTTGTATGTTATTTCTTATTTCAAATGCACTATAATTTACCACCATAACACGGGCATGTGCCTAGCATGGTGGTCGAAACATAAAAATATTGAATTAATAAAAAATATATATATATCTCCCGCTGTCTGTGCGTTTACATCTTTTAAACTACGCAACGGATTTTCATGCGGTTTTCACCAATAGATAAAGTGATTCATGAGGAAGGTTTTTGAGTACTTATATAATTTTTCAGGGTTTTGTGTAAATTGGTTGAAATATATAAATAAAGGGAGCGTGCTGGCAAGCGGGAGGTGTGGATTTGATTTAACAGATGGCGTTGGTTATAAAGATTGGGTAATGGTGGGGCATTGGCGTTAACGTGTGACCGGGTCTGCTAGTTTATATATATATATATATATGTACATTTACTCCATTTAATAAAGTTATTTTCACTAGTAATTAGGTAAGTATCTATAATCCCATTCTCACTGAAATGTTGGCCAGTTAGATGCGAGGACAAAACGGGCAAATAAAGTGATAGATTTACACGCGTGTTGATTAGAATCATAGCGGCACGATAGCACGAACCGGCAAAAAATAGAGGGTAATTTATTTGAGAAGATAGCACGCACACTGTACCGAAAATAGATTGACATAATTCAACCGACGCACGCCCCGCAAAATTCATCTATAATTGAAGGACATTAAAAAAGTACGGCCGGTCTCGCTCAGAAGTAGCCATTTATCATATCTGTGGATTATTAATCCTCGCCCTATAAATCACTGATGTATTGACTTATATACAGTCCGCGCATTCTGCCATCGGAATACTTACGACTTTTCCGATATTGTATATATGTGCCGAAGTGAATAAATTCCTTAAGCGTTTTTTTCAGCAAATATATTACAGTTAATTAGAATAGGTCCTAGATGAAAACAGAATTTAAAAAATTGTGTCCATATGAAAAGAAAATTAATTTGTCTGTATTTTCTGCATCTTTTATAATCTGTCGTACTGTCAAACGGCTGACAGAATACAAGGGTAATACTAATGACTAATGATTTACCGCAAGTGCGCCGCGTGCTAACTTTGGTACCAATATCGACGATGCCATCACCGGATGTTCCAGCCTGGATTAACGAACGAAATTCGAAGTCATCGAACTTTTCAAACGAAATCAACTCAAGCCGCAGAAGTGAAACCGAAATTATCTATATTACCGGAAAACCGTCTCACTGATGTAGTCTCAATGGATGTTGATGATTGCAGGGTATTTGGATGATAGTGAGAGCCACAAGATACCTCGCTAAGGGGATCTTTAAACGGAACAATTACCGCTAGTCCCCTAAAAAAAAAAACAGAGCTCTAACGCCAATTAAATCTATCATTTATAAATTAAACATTGCCTGCGACTCAGGGGGGGGGGGCTTTATTGTGTTCAGAATGTGTTAACGAATGAATTTCAGTTGCGTGTTCATCTGCTGATACATTTCGAAAGAGACCATTATTTTATTCGAAGTGCAGTTATAAAATTCTAGTTGCATTCTGTGTATATGCTGCTAGAATCAAAAAGAAACCATTTTCATATTCTGAGCGTAGTTTTAATTCGCAAAATACATACTTAATTTAACCCGTCTAATCACAGGAGACGCAAATTGTCCCACACATTTAATTTTAAAATAAAATTGTGATTGCGAGAAAAAGTTAAGATACAGTTTTATTACATTTTTTTTAAGAAAAGGAATCTGTATTCAAAATTTTAAGTTTATTCTGGAAATTTTGTGCGCAAACATTGACAGGCAAAAGTTTAAAGATATTTTTTTCTTATTATTCGAAGGGTTAACAGTTTTCCTTTGAATTGTATCAGCAGATGAATCTCAGTTATAAAATTCAGTTATAAATAATAAATGAATGAAGTTCAGTTATAAAATTCTAGTTGCAGACTCTATATGTGCTGCCAGAATTAAAGAAAAACCATTTTCATGTTCTGAGTGTACTTTCAATTCGCCGCATACAGACTTAATTCAAACCAATTTTGTGTTGAGAATGTAATTTCCAGTTGTGGATTCATCTGTTGACATATTTCGAAGGAAAACATCCTCGTATTTGAAGTTCAGTTATATTATTCTATTTGCAGACTATGTATGTGCGCCGTTTTAAGTACCCAAATAAGGGGGCGGCGAAATTTTCCTCCGCCCCGATGTTCTGAGTGTAGTTTTAATTCACCACATACAGATTTAATTAAAACCAGTTTTGTGTTCAGAATGTAAGCGCCGGCGGAATTAAAGTAAAAAACATTTTCATGTTCTGATTGAAGTTTTAATTCACCACATAGAGATTTAATTAAAACCAGTTTTGTGTTCAGAATGTAAGTGCCGGCGGAATCAAAGAAAAACTCTTTTCATGTTCTGAGTGTAGTTTTAATTCACCGCATACAGATTTAATTAACCAGTTTTGTGTTCACAATATAAGTGCCGCTAGAATCACAGAAAAACCATTTTTATGTTCTGAGTGTAGTTTTGGTACACCGCGTATTTAGTTTTTAAACCAGTTTTGTGTTTTCAATACAACAATAAGTTGCCGATTCATCGTGTATCGAGTGAAGCTTTGCATTTGAGTTGCATTTCATGCGTATGCGTGATGAAGATGCGAAATTCTATCACAAGCATACCATTCTCGGTTCCTGAGAGCATTTATATAAATTTGTAGTAGAATTCATAAGGATGATATTATTACGGCACATGTAATACATAAAAAAGTAGGATTCCTACCCCCCCCCCCACCGGTCAGCGCTTGAAAATCTGCGGAAGAAGTACCTGTAGAAGTTAGCGAGGGGGAGGGGGGGCGGAAAAATTTTCCTCCGGCGGCGGCCAAAACCCACGCTACGCCACTGCTGCGACTATAACACGCAAGTATAGTCGCGGGTAATCTATGATATATAACTTAGGTTACTCTAAGTAGGCGCCTTTAAATAAAAAGTTAAATGTATGTAAGTATTGCAATATTTATTCAAAAGTAACAAAGTTGAAACTTTAAAGTAATAAATTTAGTCTTTTAAGTTTTATTGCTAACTGATTAAAAATTTTTTCGGAATCAAGTTGCACCGCCAGATCTTTTTTATATGCGGTTTTCAGTGATGTGTTGTGGCAAGCTTCCCGTAACATTTTAGTTTATGTTTCATTCAAATCGGTTCATATCAAAATCAAAATCATTTATTGTACAAAATTTACATTTAGTACAAAAGGTATAACTTATAGGTACTTATATCCTATTTCGTCCAGTTAACCTAACATATTGTACAGATTTGAACACAAATGAAATATAAATATAAAAGTGGTGTAATACAAAGTGAATTTGTTTTAATTTATTATATAAACATAAATATAAAAACAGTTGTACCTATGTGAAGTATTCACTTAATGTGTAATGAGACCTGTTCAGAAGGAATGTTTTTAGTGATGACTTAAATCTGAGTGTATCTTGTATTTGTTTAATATCATGTGGAAGGTTGTTGTATATTTTAATGGCCATGTAAAAGGGTCCTTTTTGGAAAATTGTTTTGTTTGCTTTTGGTATTAATAAATTTTCTGTAAACCTTGTAGCGTGTTTATGTGTAGAGTTTTTTTGTGGAAACTTTTCTGGAGATAATCGCACTAACATAAACTAAAAAGTTATGTTAAGAATAACAATTTTCAACTAAAAATTAAGTCTACGCGAACAAAGTTGAAGTCGATTTTATATTTTGATTTTTATTGTTTCTCTTTTTTATATTAGCTATTAACACTCTTTTGTTTTACTATTCACAATTTATAATTTATAATTTAATCTGAAAAATGTCCTCCACAACACAGGTGAACTCCTAGTGTGAAGGACAATATATTATACCTTTGTAATGTAAATGTACTAAGAATAAATAAATAAAAAAATAAAAGTTGCGGGCACCAGCTAGTTGTTAAGAGCGTTTAACCAGCCAGCGGACGAAAATCCACATTTCGTCGAAAGTTGTTCTTCCGATTGTGCAGGGCGGTTACAATGAGAAAGATTGATTATTCTCCGTACCAGCTTTTTAAAATTATAACTCAATATCGAATTTATTTCAATCCAAATTAGCTTTAATTTATACCTTCATCCAAAAATGCTGAAAGGCGTGATGATAAAACTATTAAAATAGTGTACTTTTTGTAGTTATTTTTTGATTATAAGTATTTATCATTTTTCAATAATGTCTAAATTTAATAAGAATGTTAAAAAAAGCTGAAATATATCAGTTTGTAAGTGCGCAAATAAATACACAAATGGACCAATTTTCGTCAATAAACACACGTACGTACATATTTTTTAATGATTTTATTGAAACTAAAATTAAAATTCTAATACATAACTCTGCTAGATAATGTATTGATTTATTTTACTGCATGATTACATTATTTGAAATGGGTGTGGTATAATACAAAAACTTTTTTGAAAATTTAACAAATCTGCCAACGACCTATGGAATAACCTTATTATACTAAAAATTTAAAAAAATTCTAAAAATTTATTACATAACTATGCTAGATAAAAGAACAATCTTTCGAAATCCATTTATAATTTTTTGTGGAAAAGAGTCAATACGTCTAAAAACTTTTTTGAAAATGACGTATTTCCGGCTTTCTCTGGTAATGCCCTCTTAAATATAATTGTATTTCTTTCTGTTAAAAGGCGAAATTATTTTATGACACTTAGATACATTTCGCATATACACTGAAATTACCATTTGTCAAATATTTTGTACTCACGGCAACACAATTGTTTACAAAAATTTTCTGGGAATAAAAATAAGAGCAGGATAAAAGTTTTTAGAGCGTCTATGTTAGGCGCGGTGCATGTAATTTTTTTCTGTTGGACAAGTAAGATGGATATGAATGGGGGGGGGGGGGGGGGGGGGGGTCCGGACCCCCAAAACCCCCCCCTTATATACGTCCGTGCCGCTCTTGATAGCCCTCGCAGGTAATCATTCGCATCATGCGTCGTAAGTTGTTGATTCAGGTCTAATAAATAATGGTACTGACAGACATGCTTATTAGTGGCACGAGAGCATGCTATTAATGATCAAATGCTACCTAGTAGCATGTAGTTCAGTGACGTTGCTAGTATTGAGCACGCTCAAATGTGCATGCTACTGGATTTGCGGGAGGAAGTGCTCTAAGTATGTATAATCAGGCTTGCATATGAGCATGCTCATTTCGATCAGATCTCAGTTCGTGATTATTCGCGAAATTATCGAAAATGGCCCGTTTGGGAGACAATATTTCGTTATTTACGATATTTTACCGTAGACACGAATGTCTCTGGAATACAGGGTCACTTCTATATAAAAACAACATTGCATGAAATAACGATTATGAAACTTTATTGAATAATATGAGCAACCCAGGTTTAACAGTAAAATGAATAAAACTTTTTTTTAAATAATTTTTTTTTATTATTATTTACTTTATTAAAAGATTCTGAAATTATTGCTTTGCAAATAATAAGAATATTTTTTTTTAGTTCTGGGCGATCGGACTGACTCTATTTGTTGACATTTGTTTGACAAGAGCATGCTAATAAAGAACATTTTTGTTCAAGTGTTGGCTTTGAGCATGCTCATTCATGAGTATGCTAAAACCAAGCATGAGCAAATGTGTACAGTTGTTGAGAATACTGATTTATGAGCATGTGTGTCAGTACCATAACACGTTATGGTAGGCGGGGGACACCGGGCTTGTCCAGCCATCCGATTCTTGGCCATTCTTAGGGTAGAAACACAGAGAACGCGGGTTTCGGAGTTGGCGCATGGGCGGCCGATTGGCGCAGGCGCACCGACAAGAATGTTTGTTTGTAAACGCACGAAACCGCACACAGTGAAGCCAGATTCAGATGTCCACAACTCGGTACAAACTGCCGCCGGCGGACTCGGGCGCGGGCGCCGGAAATCTGAAATACGAAACCCGCGTTCTATGTGTTTCTTTCTACCCTTAGATTGTAACGTTGACAATTCTGAGGAACGAGTTCAGTCGTTATTAGTCCAATAGTATGAAAATCTACGGCACCTTAAGGTGAGCGTTCATCTGTCCGGCCGGCCGCAACGCACGCACGGCACGCGACGGATTTTTCTATATCTTTTATATGGATCAGTACAGCAATGCGTCCACTATCGGCAAATACCGGCGGTCGGTACGGGCAACGGATTTTTCTATGTAAAGATATAGAAAAATTCGTTGCGTGCCGTGTGTGCGTTGCGGCCGGCGCGGACAGATGGACGCTCACCTTTATACTAGATAAGTTTTCTTTTGTTCGGAAAATTCGAAGCATTATCGTTTACTGCCAGATTCATTCACAACCTAAACAACAAAGCCGCTCGTCGTTCGGGTCTTCCATTAAACCGTACCGAAATTCACGTTTTACTTTGACAAAATATTGCAATCTCCTCTCCAAGAATGATGTGGTTAGAATCCGAAGCGAAAATACTGTGCGTATCGCTTAGATCAGTACATCTAATAGTTCTCTTCTAACGAGATCATTAACCAATTTGGGTCCATTTTTATTTTTATATTTATTTCATAAAATTTTAATTAGTTACAAATATTTGTTTTTTTTGGCTACCACACTAGGCTAATGCCCGTATTGTGGTAGTCGTACATTTAGTATTTTAAATACCATTTAATAAATACTATTTTATTAAAACACATGAATAAACATACTAAATAAAAATTAAGAAATACTTAAAAGTAAGTGAAAAATAAAGAGAAGAAAAAAATCACATTTTAAAGAAAAGTAGAAATAAAAATGAAAATTCAAATTTTGAAATACATAAACTAATAATAAAGATTAAGTGTTAAGAACTCAAGTGTTCTATACAAATATATAAATTAAAACATGTATATAAATTAAAATTAAAACAAAAATAAAATTAAGTGAAGAACTAAGAGAAAAAATAATAACATTTTAAAGAAACATATAGAAATGGAAATAAAAATTTTGAAATGCAAAAACTAATAATTAAAATGAAGTGTTCAGAACTCATGTACTCTTTGAAGTACGCTCGTCCCCTTTCAAAAACATTTTCAAAAATATTGTACACGTGCTATAAAAAGAGAATTAGAATTACTTGACTTCATGTCAGTACTCAGAGCATTATATATTTTAGGAGCGATGAACCAGAATTGTCGTTGAGCGAATGAGGTACTAGTTTTTGGGACCACGCAACCCAGGTTTGATGAAAAGCGGGTGTGTGCTTGATGTTGTGGAGCGATTAGTAGATTATTTTTTCGTATATAACAAATGCTTGTTTTAGTAAATAGCTGTCGAATATCCAAGACCCTGATTTTGGCAAAGAGTTCATTTGAGGGATGGGTAGGTTGACATTTAAATATAATTCTCAGAATTAGTTTTGAACTAAAATAATTGGTCTAATAATGGATTTAGCACAACCACCCCATCCCACTATACCGTATGTTGCTATGGATTGGAAAAGGGCAAAGTATACGCTTCTTAGAGTCCGTAAATCTAAGATAGACCTAAGGGAGCAGAATATATGGCAGAGTTTACGAAGTTTTTTTTACTGTATCACCGATGTGAGCTTCCCAACGTAGTTGGTTGTCTATGATTATTCCCAAATATTTAACTACTTTTGATGATTTGAGGGTCGAACACGTACAATTAATATTAGATGTGGTTTCTGGAGAGTCTAAATTGAGTGGACACGAGTGGATGATTGGTTTAGGGCAGTTTTTGGGTATATTGTATTTGCGTTTGGAAAATGTCATATATTGTGTTTTGTCAATGTTGAGTGTGAGGAGGTTAGTGTCAAGCCAATGCTTTACTTTTATTAGAGCATTAATAGTTTTGTTAATAACTGATTGCCATGTTTCATCTTCGAATATTAAGACCGTGTCATCGGCAAATGATCATATCTTTCCACCAATACTCATGGCACATAGTGAGTTAATGTATATAAGAAATAAAATTGGTCCTAGTATGCTACCTTGAGGCATACCACAGGACACAGATAGTTTATTGCTTATATGTATTTTGTCAGATTGGATGAGAGTTTGTTGTGTTCGGTTTGATAGATAGTTTTCAAAACATGTGCTACTTCAGTTATTCCAACCTGCTGCAGTTTTTTTTGCAGTAATGGATGTGAAACCGTATCAAATGCTTTTGCGAGATCGAGAAAAACAGCAAGTGGTTTGCGACCAATGTCAAGATTATAGGAAACGATCTTTGTGAGGGCGGCTATTGCATCTGAAGTGCTTCTACCTTTGCGAAAGCCGTATTGATTGTTTGATAATATTTTGTTATCTTCGAGAAACTTACCTATGTTTCACCGCTTTTTCTACAACTTTAGATATTATGCTAAGTAAGGATATCGGTCGGTAGTTATTTACAAATAATTAGTCTCCCGCTAAGATCGGAATTAATGTGACCTGTTTTAGGGAGTTAGGAAAAATGCCAGTTTTGAAGCTTAAGTTGATTATGTGTTTAAGAGGGAATGCGATGTAATTTTGAATGTGTTTGATTATTTTTGTCGAGATATGATCAATTCCCGTAGAGTTACTGTTTTTAAGAGATGCTATTAATCCTATAATTTCTAGTTCAGTGGTGGGAGTGAAGTGAAACTGGTTATAGCTCAGATTGGTTATATTATTTGCAAGATCTTTCTCTGAAACGCTGTTTCCGTCTAAAATATTTTTTGCTAAGTTGGGTCCAATGTTGGAGAAAAAATTATTGAAATGGTTAGATATTTTTTCAAGGTCAGAATTTACACGTATTGTTTGGTCTTCGATATTAATTTTAACAATAGGTGTGTCAGTTTTATTAATATTGGCTATATTGCCTAGTCAATCTGTCGCGGTTCATATCATTCTTTTAGATACGTCCCAAGTGAATCATATCATCTAATTTAAGTTTTTCCTCGTTCATCTAACATTTCATAATAGCGATTGGTATTTTTAAAATAGAGAAACGCAGGAGCAAAATTTACACGTGTTTACACCTTGGAGGCGAGAACGGAACTGAATGGTCAGTGGCTCGTTGAGTTAAACCATCAGCAGATAGTCCTTGCGAGGCGGAGCGTGTTTCAATGACAGCGAAGCACGAAGGGCTTCGATAGCCATGAAATGATGAGCTGATCCCTGGGCTAAAGGTGGCGTTGAACCTTGTAAGTCGCGGGATATAGCTGTTCTCTTGAGCTGAAGACACGGTGGGTCTTATAGCTGAGACGTGGTGGTGATCCTCGAGGAAGCTGCTCTGGACAGAGTGCACTATGGGCCTGTAGTCACGGACGTTTAGCATCTCTAGAGTTGTGTGGTGTGATGGACCAGAACTGCGAGATGGTTTAATGAGTGCCTCAAAGGTGAAACAGAGAGTCCGAAGATGATTCCGTAGCTCCCTGCTTCCCGGTGTCACTTTCATCATCATCAATGCTGTCTTCGACGGGGGCTCCGTTCATACATGAGCCTAGGCAGCCGCAGGCACCGGAGCAGGCAATCCCTGCTTTGCGGCAACCGCAGCGCATCCCAGGCCCAGTCGTGCATCGGTGAAAGATCATGTTCAAAATGGAAATGGGTGCCACAGGGTCGTTCGTGTTAACTGGGTTAAGGATCCCATCTTCTCCCTTGACCCAACCCCATTGGATGGGTGGTAGAGGGTTGCTTAGCTACTGTTGTATCTGTAAAAAAGTTTTGAGACCAAGGTAAGCATTCATCACAAATTAATATTTGTAATAAGAAAGCAGTATTTAAAACTATATTTAACTGGATTTAATTACCTGTAGATATACTCTGAGCGAGTGTTGCTTTGAAGCTCCTCTGGTGGGAGGAAGAGTGGGCATGTCTGATTTGGGCTTCGTTAACGCTTTCAAAAATGCCGAGTACCAATGCTTGTTTAGGTTGTCTTGATGAGCAGGCGCTCTGTATACAGCCAAAAAAGTTTCTCGCCAGCCTGTTCAAAATTCTCAGGTGATGCTGAGGAATCAGAGAAAATTGGTGAAATGTCTCGGGTGAGGCCAGAATTTTCTGTGAAGAGCTTAGCGATTCCCACTTTACTCTTTCCATATATCGCCGAGGTGGTGTCGCATCCCGAGAAGCTATGGAGAAGGAGAATCGTTTTGGGGATTGGAAGCTGTTGAAGTTGTCGCACCGAAAACAATTTGGTCTCCACATTCCCACGGCCCGGCTTCATGAAATATATATATTGATTGATGGTGGTGCCAATCCAATGAGGAGAACTAACAAGTCCACATCCTCCCCAACTATTGCTACATTTGAATGTAGAGCAGCTTCATCCAACCCACACCTCACAATAGTGCTATCAGCATCCCCTGTAGCAACAGTTGTTTTAATCCCGGATGCTGTCATTTTCTCGCTGAGCAAGTGAATCGGCCTTGTTTGTTCCTTTCATTAGCAAGAAAATGCTCTTGTTGAATGGTGATGGTCGTTTTTTCGTGAAAGTTGACGTCAACAGAGGATTTTGTGAGCCCCCTTCGCTTCTGCTCCGCTCGTTTTGTGCTATTTACGTCACTATAATCATCAAAAACCACCGTACAATTTTCACCGTAATGTTTCTGTACATAGACAATGTACTGATGGCAAATGGAAGAAATGTAGGAGGAATGTTTCCACTTCATGCGGTGGAGAAGGAAACCACCATCTACCACATTAATGCTCTGGGTGATATCGAGAGTTGCGTTGTCCTCTACTGGCATAACATCATAGAGGGATGATTTTTTCCCTTTTCGCATTCCGCCCTCGCTGAACAGAGTTTGGAGTTAACTCATACGTCGAAAGCTCTGCTACATCTTTGTCGTTCTTTTTTGCTATGACAGTTCTTTGGAAAATTGTCAGAGGGTTAATACAAACTTTCTCACCATTGATTTTAATGGTGCTGCTCATACTGGCTATTGACAAAACCACATTCTTTCTGGATTGTTTCATGTCTCCAAATTTGCTGCCAATGAAACTTTGCATAGTTTTGGTTCCAATATCTCGGGCTTGGTGGCAGTTTATTTTGGAATTTCCTAGGATACCCGCTGACAGCAACATTAGTGAATCCAGCTTTGGAAAAGGGGGATGGTCATTGAACCATTTGTGAATCTTAGCCCGATCTTGTGAATCTCTCGTTTACCGTGATACCTGGAAATCAACGTGCTGCTCTCCAGTTGCGAAAAAAACTTCAGCGAACTCCTCCAATGACGTGCAGATGGCGGTGCCTCCTGATGATCCACAAACCCACTTGGCGAGTACAGAATCAGTAATTCCTCTTCCTCGCGTCAGGCCACCTGAACTTTTCATGGAGCGCATAAGTGTTTGTTCTATGACCATATCCGACCAAACACCTGCCCAAGGTGTACCTGTGCGATTAATAGTGAAGTACCCCTTTTCTGTAAACTCCTTGTACGCCTCCGGATGGCTAGTTTTCAGTTTTATCATATCTTGACGTAGAAATGGGCACATTTTGCATACTAGAAGTGCCCACTTGCATGGAAGAATGGGATCATCTGCTGTATACACGCCAAGTGGCCGTCCCAAACACCACGATGCTCATAATCAATGAACTTCTTCATCAGGGTAACCATGTGGAAGTACTGAACCCACAAAGCAGCGGTAGGTCCATTATCCTTGAGGGATTTCAGATGATTTTGAAATTTCGTCAAAGCTGACACCAAGGAAGCATTATCTTCAACTTTGTCTGGAATAAGTTCCTTCATGTTGGTCAGCATTCTCAAGATCTCTCTCAAGATGTTCAAGGTACATCCTTAAACACTAATTATTTAATTTACCAATAAATATTTAATTTTTAACGACCAGCATTTCATTTTTAACAATAAAATCTGTTTTTATTTTTAATTTTACATTTCCCCCCCCTTCCTATCTCCCTAAACATTTATCCTAACAAAAAAGTTTATAGAATCTTTTTGTAGAAAATTTTATGTAGATAATTTAGTACCTAAACACTTTTTCGCTAGAGGCAGTAGTTTTCGAGTTATTAACGAAAAACTGAAAAAAGGAACCTTTAGACCCCCACCCTTAGCCCCGCCCCCACCACCCGTACTTTTAGTATTTTGTTAAGGAGATCTTCCCCTACAACTGTGCCAACATTGGCTTCTACATGAATTATTTCCCCTATTTGATATTTTTGGTCTTCGTCGCCTGGGCTACATGCTCAAAACCAGAACTACAAAACCTTTCGCAAGGTAAATGTACCTGGCCGCTTGGTTATAGTGATTTTTAAAAGTTAAATCATTTTTCCTTTCAATCATCTTGGTGTTGCCAATTAAAATTATCTTCTTATAAACGACACATGTTGAAGAAAAATAGCTTCGATGGAGTTTTCAGCAGCAGGGCCATAGTAGTAACATAGTGTCAGTACAAAAATAGAGATGGTTTTTGTTATAATTCCAAACATAACATAGTTCCGAGGCGAAGGACCAAGTAGTGTGAAGAAAACGCGTGAGATGGCGCCTCGTACTAATAATGGCGGCCTTAATATCGCGTTTCCGATGACATTGCAATTTGACGGACAATGGTTTTGTCTGCTCTGGATCCCAGCCTCCCGGTCCGGCTAACAAAAGGTATTATTATTCATGCTAACCATTGTTAGTATTTAGTTAGGTTAGGTTAAGTATATGGCAGAGGTGTGCATTGCTATTTTATCGAAATTATATATATTATAATCTCACTGCCTTTCAAAAACTAATATTGTCAATTTCCTTTAATATAATCATATTTTTGCTGGACAAATTAGAGAGATCTAAAATAAATAGTTTCAAGAGTACCTAATGTCCTCTGCGTGCAACTGCTCAAGCTATTTATAATACCGATATATACATATTTTATTTGGAAAACCAACAGTTACAATAATTAATAGGTTTTCTCTGATGAAGAAAAATAGTTAAATTAGGTTATCTGGATGGGATGGTGGAAGGGAGGGAAAAGGGATGGATCTAATCTGTGTAAATAGTGGTATGTATGTGTAAATATTATTTATTCATTTTAGGTTTGATAATGTTAGGTAGGTACTGTGTTAAATAAGTCGAATTCACTGTATGAAAAGTAAAAGATGTGTGAAGCGCGGTGAATGTTAGTTGTGTTGCAATGAGAAATGTTTAATGAGTGGTTTTGTCTAGTGGGCACTCTTAGTTGAATTCTTTCTAGTAAATCCGAGCAATCTATCATAGAGGTAGCTATTTTTCGTAAAAATAGTAATAATAATCGTTTGCCAAATTTCTTCAACTTTCGTTAGGTAAGGTCGGAAAAATGATGCCGTTTTTTTTTCATGATGTTTTGAAAATGATATCATCTGGCGTGGCGGTCTTTGCGAGCAATACGCATATTGAGCCTTTCAAATAAGTTTTCGGCCACTCTTCCTAGCATATCTTGCGGAATTCCAGCGATGACGTCTTCAATGGCCTCGTTCAGAGCTTCAATGGTTCGAAGTCACTCAGGGTCAAATCGGGAGAGCGAGGGGGCTCAAAGAATTCATAATTCTGGACGATGTTCCAAGAGCAGCGGCATGTTTCCGTGCTGCTCGGGTTGGAGATTCTTCAATTGATGCTCTTACTACCGCGATGTTTTCAGGTGTTTGCACACTTTTAGGTCACCCAACTGGTATTTTAGGATCTGCAGTTCCTGTTCACATTACATTACTGATCTAATTCCGAATGGTTTTTGGAATCAGGAACACTGTCATCATGATTTAACTCGAACCGGACCCGGAAAGCTCCATGCGCAGCCTCAACGCTATCCCCGTTTTTAAAGAACGTCTCCACAATAAAGTCCCTGTACTTACCTGACCACGCCATGGTCACTAACATAAACGGCATCATTTCCCCGATCTAACGGTACATGTCCCGTCTTTCTGCTCGGTCTGGGGCGCCTTCAATGATTTTTTGAAACTAGTAACTCCACTCTGCCCCACCCTGCATCATGGATTCGATGTGGCAGTAAAAGTAATTTCGGGTCTAACACTATTCCCAAGTTCTTGACCTCCGTCATTTTTGTTAGTATTGTACCGTTAACGGCATAATTGAAAGTATTTGGGTTTTTATTGCGGGTGATACTGATGGCGCCGCATTTTTAAACGTTTTTTTTAAGGTTGTGCTGTGCACAATAAATATTAAGACGATTAAGATCTTCTTGTATGCGGGTACAGTCGTTGCTGGTTCCATGCCAACTCAGAATGAAACCAACTCAGAAACACCTCAGAAAGGTCATTAAAAGCCATGAAAAAATAATTTTAAAATAGCCGGTAACCCTAACCTAACTTAACCTATTTAATCAATATTTTTAAATGTTTGAATCATCACTCTTAATGACCTTTCTGAGGTGCTTCTGAGTTGGTTTCTTTCTGAGTTGTCTGGTCACCGTCGTTGCTGCACGTGACAGGGGAAAATATTTTCATGTCATAATAATAATAATTGGCTAATTTATATAGCGCCGTTTTCGAGGAAAATCACCTCAAGGGCGCTCATCTGCGTATAACAACGTCCTGGAGTGGTGAAAACATTTTCCAATGTCATTCATATGTATATATATGTTGAAGAGTAATGGTCCCAATAATGAACCTTGGGGTACTCCCGACGGTACGGTTACCCAATCTGACTTATAGCCACCGACAACTACCGCTTGGCTGCGGTTCACAATATAGGACGAGAGCCATCTAAGAAGATCATATATGTAATATACATATAAAAGCATGCTTATTTGAATTGTCCTGCTAGGTAAATCTGCCGAAAAAAAAACAAATTA
The DNA here is from genome assembly GCA_917880885.1 of Limnephilus marmoratus. NCBI lineage: Eukaryota > Metazoa > Arthropoda > Insecta > Trichoptera > Limnephilidae > Limnephilus > Limnephilus marmoratus. The sequence continues at coordinate 20,638,462 of OU862906.1, forward strand.
AATACACAATTAAAACATTTTTTTTAAATATAAATAATTGTATTTAGATGGGTACGTAATTTATAGCTTGTCTTAACGACCAGTACAAATTTAAAAAAAATGACACTTGAATTCAAAGCAAATTGAGTTCGTTATGCAAGAATGTTTCACTTGACGAAAACAAGCATTACATCACAGACAGCCAAAATTAGCATGTCCACAGGGCTGCAGGACGAGATTCCAGGTAACTCATTCATGGCTCATGGCGCACACTTATTTTTTTTATTTTTTTGAACATAAAAATACAGATACATCATAAGAAAGCTTTGACTGTCCAACTGGGAGATTTCCCATTTTAGGACAGCCAAAATGCATAATTTATTTCACATTAGTACGGTAATAAAATTTCTCAGTAATTACCAGAAATATTTGGATAATATCATTGCTTCTTACATATCTACACATCACCCCGTACGTCAACTTAGTTGTTGGTTAATAAACGTAAGACTATATTTTTATTTTATAAGAAAGAACAATAAAGTGTATGTGTTCAAAGAATCAAAAATATTCAAATTGGCGGTCATTTTGAGAAATACGAAAGAGAAAATTATTATGTAGAATTATTATTAAGTAGAGCGACGAAATTTCCAAATTCATGGAAAATTAACATAATTTTAGGAAAAGCCATATTATTAACTATTTCCTGCACGCCACTGGCGGCCACAAAAGTACTTAAAGGGTTTAAATGGAAATCTTCTTTTTTACCTACCCACATCCTTTCAGAAGACCTATTTACATGGGTAGGGAGATTCTGAACCTTAGGGCATGATTTAATGTTTGCTCCAATACACAACTACAATCCTGCTACTATCCAGAGCGGTAGATAAAACCGTTGAAAGACTCATAATTCAGCTTCGAAAAGCTGCTTGAAATGGTATTGAATCAAAATAAACTTAGTTCACAAAAGTGCCTCCTGCCATGAATGCGGGGGGGGGGGGAGATTCCGGTATTTCTTAAGGAAAATGAATTGTCCTTAACCTTATTAATGAATTTTTTGTTCACTGTGATCCCAGTTCTTTCGGATGATAGCGAAAAAGTAATTAATTTTATGGTTAAGGGCAACTCCTTTTTTTTAAGTACAGTTCTGTCGTCGTCCGAAAGTATTGCAATAGCAGTTAAAGTAAAAGGCGTTAATAATTTTAAGGTTGAGGACAATTCTTTATTCTTAGGTAGAACGGGAATAGCCCTTCTGAAGGAGAAGGAATTGTCCAAAATTTTAAAATTAACGACTTTTTCGCTTTCACCCGGGAGTATCGGAAATGCAGTTATCGAGAAAGTCGTTAATTGTAAGTTTAATGACAGTTATGTTGTCGCCCGAAAGTACTGGAATAGCAGTTGTAAAAGGCGTTCATTATTTTAAGGCAAGGGCCGGCGGCCGAGAATCCAAATTTCGTCGAAAGATGTTCTTACGATCGTACAGGGTGGTTTCAATGAGAAAGATCAATTATTCTTCGTATCAGCTTTTTAAAATTTGCTTTAACTTATACCTACATTATTCAAAAATGCTGAGAGGTGCGATGACAAAACAATTAAAATTATATACTTTTTGTAATTATTTTTTTAACACACAAGTATTTATAATTTTTCAATAATGTCTAGGCAAAATAAGAACATGAAAAACCTTAAATAAGTGTAGTATATAAATTTTATGTATTATATTAATTAAAAAACCTGACAGCAAGAAGACCAAAACAACCTGACAGCTCGCCTTTTGTTTTTACAATCTCAATCTAATTCTAATTTTGAAAAAAGCTTAACTACTCTACTCTTAACTAGCTCTGCTTAACTACTTCCCCAAGTAGGTACCCAACTGGCCACATATTTTTGCCTCAACATTCGGTCATCCGACTGTGACATCTGCCCTCAGATATCGTCAATAGACTCGCGCTCGTCGTCACTATTGTTATCTTCGGGCTCCATAGTCCAAAATTTCATATGGTCGGCTCGGTCGACTGAAGTAGATATATTCTGCAGTCCTTCATGTTCTCCAACTTTCTTGACTAAATAACGCTCGTTTCTCAAGGTTTTGTTACACTATACGGCCCCAAGAATTTACCCTTTAATTTTAATCCAGGGCCGTATTCGTTGAATGGCCACCAAGTCCCCACCCGACCTGTTAACTCCTCGCTGGTTTCCGCTAAACCCTCGACGATTCTCTTCCTGTGTTGTCTCAATTTGTTTTTTGGCTTCTCTTCGTAATTCTTCTCGATCCTAGACGAATCGAATGGCCCATTCATCCTCCAACAGCTCAGGTAAATTTAAATCTTTTTTAAGGCGTATCCTTTCGACTTGGCCATTTCCTCGCGGTACTCCCGTTGTAATTAGTGAATGTTGAATATTCTCTTCTATGTAGTACTGTTTGAAATCGTTGTTTGTCTGTCGGAAATGATCCTCCTAGGATTTCCAAAAACAACTGACTGATTTCGCAATCGATCAAGTACATCAACTGTATCGGTCGACTTCGTTGGATATAACAAAACGAATTTGGTAAAGGCGTCAACTACAACAAGAATAAATGTTTATAATTCTTTTGAGTATCGGTAATCGGGCCCACATGGTCGATGTAATAGGTATCCATTGGGATCTTTGAGGGGGGGGGGGGGGGGGGCGGACCGCCCCGGGTGCTACCCGAAAGGGGGGTGACACTCGACCGTGGAAAAAAAAAAAACGAAGGATATTGTCACCAAAGTATTGTTTACATGAACACGGTCTGTAATTTTCTTTCATATGTTCCCCGTGGAGTGCCCCGAATTTTGTGTCTTATATGTATTTTAGATAATTTTGTATCTTTTTATATGCGAAAATAGCCTATATTTGTGGAGAAATCTGAAATTCTCTACCACCCCCCCCCCCCACATTTATTTTATATTAGCGTTTTGAATTTTTTCTCAAGTCAACTTTAACAGGGGGGGGGGTGCCACCACGCCCCGGGGGGTGACATCCGCCCCGGGTGGCGTATTTACACAACCTATACCGATTCAGTCGCGGTAACGACAATTTACATTATAAATATACCTCTACATTGGTTATTTTTTATCACATTGCAAAAACAAAAATTATTAAAAAATCTAGATAAAATAATTTTTCTGATGTGTATATTAGAAATTAATAATTTTATTTCTAAACCTACGACGACCTCCGTAGTCCAGTGGCTAAGACTCTTGACTCACATTCCGGAGGTCGCGGGTTCGAACCCGGCATGCGCAAATAAATTTTATTTGATTAATTTGTGTTATTTCACAATTAATTCATTTAAAATAATATATAGTATATTTGCGGCATGTTCCAGAGTGGAAGATACTATTAGTATCGCCCTGGTGTAAGACCACCATTCAGAATTGAAACGCTGCTTGAAAATGGCTTTAGCCGTGTTTAGTGACCAGATCTGAATAGCCAGGTACTTCCCAACCTTCCTCTTCCCCACCTCCTTCCCCTCCCCACTACCTTCAGCCTCACAACATACCCCAATTGGGGATGCCATAGTCTCACTGGCTCCAGACGGGAGCAGTTGAGATTCTTGTGCGGTATTCACTGTAAAAAAAAAAAAAAAAAAAAAAAAAAAAATATTTAAATTTTAATATTATTCCCATACATTGTAAATATACACCTCTATATTGATAATTTTTTTTCACTTTTCAAAAACAAAAATTGTTCTAAAATCTAGATAAAATAATCTTTCCAATGTGTATATTAGAAATTAATAATTTTATTTTTAAATATTTAAATTTCGATATTGAAAATTTAAAGCGACTGAAACGCGGTAGGGATTGTAAATACGCGCCCCGGGTGCCACCCATGCTAGCTAAGCCATTGATTGATATCCCAATCAACCCGATCCATCCCGATAGCCCTTACTAATAGGATTTAACAGACCCTTTGGTTTACCATGTTTCTTCTCTGCTAAGATGCAGGCAACACAACTCTCGATTACTTGCACTTTCGACCGCATCCATTTGAACCAAAAGTTCTTCTTGAGAATTTCTTCAGTTTTATTTACACCAAAATATCCTTTTTTATGCGCTCGCCTTAGTATTTGATATTGCATACACTTAGGCACTACAATTAACAGTTAACTGTTTATATCTGTATCTGCATCTGTAACCTATTTCGCACTACATTCTCATTTACTCTATCATACCTTTTCTAGTATACATTTTTTATATTGTCATCTCTTTGCTACAATTGCATCTCATCCTCACGCACAATTAAAACTGATATTAATGGACTTCTACTTGGCGCGTCTACATGCTGTAATACCAAGTAATGTAGGTTACCCACCTTTGTCATCCGACAGCCTCCCAGAGCATAAAGAACTTCCATCTCAGGATGGTGGAAATAGGGATCAGAGATCATGCATATAAATAAATGAAAGTAATTTCTAGTGAAATGTAAAAAAAACGGCTTTATTGCACTTTGCAAATGACATCAAAGAAATGTAAAAAAAAGAAACACAAATACCTTTGGCATCTATCAGAATTGGAGAGAGAGAGTTATGTTAAAATTACGGTTGGTTATCAGAAGCGCGTACGTCTCGTCGTCGTGACTCTCTTCCAGTCGTGTAGAGCAATCCTCAACAGCGATCGTCAACAGCAAACCCCAAAACGCCGTTCCACACGTCATGGGGCGTTTGGTTAAAGGGAGTCCTCCCAACACAAAAAGCTCGGTTGAGCCTCCATCCATCAGGCGGCATGGGGAATCTCACCAGCCCAAAGGTACAACAAAGGCTAGGAGCCGCTTCATCAGTAAAGGGAATTCACCCAACAAAAAGAGCACGGAAGGTCCTCACCCATCAAGCGGCATGAAGGAACCTCATCGGCCAAAGGATTCACCAGGCAAGAATCCTAGCGGGCAGTGGATCACCCGTTGAATTTGGTGTCAAAAACATCAGCACGCGGACAACATTATCTCGCGGCATCCGGCGAGGGATTCAACAAAATAAATCGGCTACAGGGCCATTAGAGTTGTCACACACTCACGTGACGTGTATAAACGAACTTTTTAGGCTACATCGCCTTTGTAACACCCACCATAATCCCAATCGCCCCGAAAATCTCCTCCCGCACACAAAATCTACGTTATGTCCTCCGCCATCTTTCCCCCGAACGCCCGTTTCCGGTGTCGTTGCAGTTTCGCCAACCAACAAAGTTAAATAAAAAATAAAAAATTAATAGACAATAAACAGTACCTGCTTTAAGCAGTACCTACTCGCGAAATAGATATGTTACAATGCAACATACTTTTTCCGGGTCTATATGAATTTCATTATTGAAGTGTTCTAATAATAAAGCCCATCTATCTACCCGTAGACACAATTTCTCTTTTTTCATTGTGGCTGTAAAAATTTGACAATCCGTTATATTTAATTTACGATAATCTACGCAAAGCCGAGCTGACCCGTATTTCCTTCTCACGAAAATGATCGGACTCGCGTACTCTGAATTTGAGGGTCGGATGATGCCGTCCTTTGTCCACAAGTTTAAAATATCATTTACTTCCCACCGCTCTATCGGAGACAGCCGTCGCGGTCGCGAAACAACCAGTTCGTCTGATTTCAATATTATTTTCGCTTTCATCGCGACATCCTCTGTTTTGTTAGGTTCGTAATTTGTGATAATCTTTCCAATTTCTCCCCTGTGATACAAGATAAATCTACTTCGTTGGCTTTATTAATTAGATTAATCTGGATTCTTCCGGATCGTCCACGTCAACGCGACTATCGTTATTTAACTTCAAAAACGTAACTTCCCTATGTAGTACGCGAAGTTCAACATGATCCAAAAATGCCAGGTACAACGTGATAAGTGATAAGTGACAATAAATTCATCATTTGCTACTCTCATGCTAGCGGTAAACTCACCTATAGTTGCATTCATACCAGACCCTAGACCCTCAAAATATACCTGGTTTTTTCTAAGGGGCGGTGCCCCTATTCGCTCGTATTCACTCGTACATATCAACGTTAAATCGCTACATATCAGCATATAATCGCCACATACTACTGTATCAAATAAAACTAAACTCTTATAGTCATTAATTGTCACTATCTTCTGATATTTCTCCTCCATTGGTCGTGATATTACGTAGATATCCTTTGGTCTTCCTTGATATTAGGATGCAATATGCCCGAAACATTTGCACTTGAAACACTTTCTGCCTTTACCCTGATCAGTGCAGGCTGAACTCACATGTTTGTCGTCACCACAATTAAAACAACGTTTCACTGCAGGTTTTGCCGACGTCACTTAATTATTTTTCTTTTTATTTCTGTCGTCGGTTTTTCCTGATTTGTCATTTTTCTCTATTGTCTTCACTAACTTCACTTTCGTTTTTGTAGCTTCACGTTTCATACTTTCGTGTTGACTGAATCGCTCTTTTAGCTGCTTAATTGTTTGAGCCCCGTATAAAATTGCTTTGTTGAAAGCTTCGTCAGGGATACTCTCGATAATGTACGGGATAACCACGCGCTCCTTGAAATTGGCTTGAGAGGCAATCGGCAGCATCTTGTACGTATACGCTTGGAGCATTTCATCTGTTCTCTTTTCCCGTTTAAGTTCTCGGTACACTTTTAAACTGTCAACCATTTGCTCGAACTCTTCCTTTAGCCGACTTTAGCGCGTTCTTTAATTTCGCCCACGTTCTGCTGCAATTTGCATACTCCACGAAAAATTCCGCGAAACCTTCTAATAATCGTTTGGCGTACGCGACTTTTTGAACATCATTCCACTCGCAAAGCACAGCCATTTCTTCAAATTTCCCTAATCACCGTCGCACATCGGTTGGTCATTAATGGTGAATTTCTTTAGAGTTCCCTCGTCCTGGAGAGGGTCGATCTCCTCGCTTTCAACGTCGTCGCCTTCATCAACTTCTTCGTCTTCAACACGTTCTCGTTCGACCGAAGAGCCGCTCGTAGACGTTCCATTAGTTCACGCTTATCACCATTAGTTCGCAGGTGTCTCTTCCCGAGCTCCGTTTTAAGCTCAGGAACCCTCATCCGCGTGAGCCGGTCCTCATCCAACTCCATCACGTAAACACCCCGCGCCTCACTGTCGATAACTTCATCAACCATTGTTTCCACGCCGGGCACTTACACAGTCCGAACGAAAACACTTCACGTCTTTAATTACTTTTCCAAATAATCCGTTTCTCAAGTTATTTTATCTGCCTGTTCCCTGCAATCCCGGACGAGCCCCCAAAATGTAGAATATATTTTTAAAAATTATATTAATAAAACAACAGGACAGATATTACGTATTACATTCATGAAGACCACGAAAACCTGACGGCTCGTCTTTTGTTTTTACAATCTAAATCTAATTCTAATTTTGAAAAAAAGCTTAACTACTCTACTCTTAATTAGCTCTGCTTAACTACTTCCCCGAGTAGGTGCCCACCTGGCCACATATTTTACCTCTACATATATTAATTTGTAAGACCGTAAATAAATAGACAAACTGAAGTATTTTCGTCACAAAACAGGTGCGCGGATTTTTTTTAATGATTTTATTTTAACTTTAAAATTAAAATTCTGAAACATAGCTTTCACAGCAAATTTATTGATTTATTTTACTGCATGATTATATGATTTGAAATGTGTGTTGTATAATACAAAATTTTGTTTGATAATTTAACAAATCTGCCAATGACCTATGGTATTACATTATTATGCTAAAAATAAACACATTTTCTCATAATTGAAAGCATAACTTTACCAGATAAAAGAAGAAAAAGAGAATCTTTCGAAATCAATTTATATTTTTTTGTGGAAAAGAGCCCATGTGGCTAAAATTTTATTTAAAAATGACATATTTCCGGTTTTGTCTGGTTATTCTCTCTAAAGACAATTCTTTAACATTCAGTTGAATCGGTGTCTCCCCCAAGGTCACATTTTGTCTGAGACTCCTAGAAGTCTAGATAAGAAAATCTTTGCTTTACAGTTGTTAAGATTTAGATTTTAGAACAATGAACCTGCGACTAATAAAGACCGCGAGGGGAAACTAAGTGGTTTTGTTTGATTAGTTTGAAAACGAGTGACTTCAAAAGTATTAAAACGTACGTTTTCTAAGAATATTTCTAAGAATTCATAATTCAACTCAACAATTAAATTAGTCAAAATTGCACTCAGGGCTGTTACAGTAGTGCTAATCATATTAACGATTCCACTGAGCCTAAGAATCTAATACTTTCAAGTTGACTTTGAAACCCCTTTCTTCATATATAATTGAATTACTCACTTGATCTTATTTCGCACTCAACTCTTAATTATTATTCTAACCAGAAAGTGTCTCGTGGAAGTTTAAATAATACAATAATCTTCTGTTGTTGTTATTTTGTGTGTTATTTTTCCCGTTTGCGTTTCTATCACCTGGAGCGACTAAGGTCAAAATATGGACCGCTTTTATTTTTCTACGATTGACAGCGGCCCAAAATTGGACCACATTTTTTTTACCATAGTTTTTGGATCAAAGTTTACGATTTTATAATATTTTTTGAAGTGAAACTTCTGTAGCCCCGCTGTGATTCGGATTTCGGATGAAACGGAAATGACGATTACTGCACCTGCGATGCATCAACTGCGCTCATTGACCGCTTTGATTATGATGTCACTTTTAAAGGCTCCTATTAGTTGAGATATGAAACAGAAATTTCGCTAGGTCACCGTTCATTGGTCGCTTTGGTTAATTATGACCTTACTTTTTAAGTATTGGTTGAGATTGTGTTGGTAAAGTTGCACACTGTGCACTCGAATTTTTTTATAAATCTTACGAATACTTATGTGATAATCGAAAAAAGATAGGTGATCATTGGCTGTATAGAACTATAATCAGTTTGTATGTCTCCATATTAAAATATAGGTGATCATTGGCTGTATAGAACTATAATCAGTTTGTATGTCTCCATATTAAAAGATAGGTGATCATTGGCTGTATAGAACTATAATCAGTTTGTATGTCTCCATATTAAAATATAGGTGATCATTGGCTGTATAGAACTATAATCAGTTTGTATGTCTCCATATTAAAAGATAGGTGATCATTGGCTGTATAGAACTATAATCAGTTTGTATGTCTCCATATTAAAAGAAAGGTGATCATTGGCTGTATAGAACTATAATCAGTTTGTATGTCTCCATATTAAAAGATAGGTGATCATTGGCTGTATAGGACTATAATCAGTTTGTATGTCTCCATATTAAAAGATAGGTGATCATTGGCTGTATAGAACTATAATCAGTTTGTATGTCTCCATATTAAAAGAAAGGTGATCATTGGCTGTATAGAACTATAATCAGTTTGTATGTCTCCATATTAAAAGAAAGGTGATCATTGGCTGTATAGAACTATAATCAGTTTGTATGTCTCCATATTAAAATTCGGAGTTACGATTTCTTTTTTATATGGGGGCGGAAAATATTCAAAATGATCTTCAAATCACGATCAATCGGAGAAAATAGCTTCAAATCGGGCTGTAGCTCGAGTGGCTATACTATTCAACCGATTGCGATGATATTTTGGTGATTTGCTGTGCGCACACCCGCAAAGGTTTCCATATATATTTTGGTGAGCTCTGGCTTATGAAATTATTTTCTTTACCATTCATCTTCTGGTTTGCTCTGGCATTATGTAATTTAAATACAAAATTTACAATAGTTGTTAATAAATAGATAATGAATTTCATACAGTTTAGTGGCAAGGAGGGAAAGCGTGAGGAGGAGAGAAATCCGGGACGGAGGGGGGGAAAGGACACGCATGGGATGGAGGTAGTAGCGATAGGGCATGGCAGGAGGTAAATTTGGAAAATACAAGTTTCATACACGTTTAGCTGTGAGAAGTGGGTTTCTTTCACATAGTTTACGCCAGAGGTGGGAAAGAAGAAAATGGTGGAGAATCTGGGATGTGTGGAGGGGTGGAGGGGAATGAAGGAAGGGAGTGGGGCATTCGCAGGAGGGAAACGAGGGAGAGGGGATGAGAGAGGGAGGAAAGTGAAAGGGGAACGCGGGAGGGGAATGGGACGCATGAGGGCAACGGGGCAGGTACGGGGATACACGGGAAAAGACACGGGAGGAGACGAGGGTGGGCAGATTTAGGGGGTATTTGCAGGGGGTAAATTTAGAAAATTCGTGCTTCTCACACGGACAGCTATGAGAAGTGTGTATATTTCATATAGTTTAGCGGCAGGGTGGGAAAGTGGGAGGGGGAAGGGAATTCGGGAGGGGGGAGGGAACGAAGGAGGAGGGTTCGCGGGAGGAGGAAGGGGGGAAAGTGGAAGGGGAACGCGGGAGGGGAACGGCGGCGGGAACTAGGACGCATGGAAAAAAATAATCACATGGAAGATTAAAACACAAACACTTTCTTTATGTGAGTGGCATCGCAACGCATGCCGGGTACTCGTTGGTATCGAATTAAATGTTCTACAAATTCATAACCAATCAGAGGATTTCGACAAGTCTGGCCTCAAAAACTTTTCAGAATCCGAAGGAGGTACCTAAACACAGCAAATGAAAATGTAGCTACCGTCTACTTGATACATGTATGTTTTTGATAAGAAATAATATTAGATATTAGAATTTTTTTACATTAGCTCCACACAGGAGGCTCTGAGGAAAATAATTTCCCTCAGGGCCTATGTCATCTTGGAGGATGCTGTGAGGAGGTTTTTTAAGGAAAAAATAAGAGGAGGTTCTGGGAAGGACATAGGTATGAGGGGAGGGTAGGAATCTGGGGGGTCCAATGTGTCCAGGAGTGACAGACGTATGAATCTATCCCTTCAACCGCAGTGCAAGGCGATGGGTCGAGGGATTCTGGCTGTAGAGGTCAAAATACCCCTTCAACCGGTCTCTCTCTAATCGGCCCACCACGCAGCAAGTGGGTAGACACAAACTCACACCACGAACCCAGGCACCTCTGCTAAGTCACCAAAGGTAGCGAACCACCTAGAGTGACCTACGGCAGAGGTGTTGGTTATCCAATAAATGGTTCCCGGGCCGGCGGTACCCATATTCGCCTCCCAAAATCAAAACTGTACTCATACATGGCGAATTAATGTTTCAGCACATTCACTGCGACAATGTCTCTATGAACAATAAGTTTTCATGGACTATCTAGCAATGTTGCAGTGTTAAACCATTCAGGCTCGAAGAATATTATGCAAGCGGGAAACTTGTATCATTGGTTTCCGGTTGTAGTACATCACATTTGGAGTCGATTTTGTGGTAGAACTTTTTGAGTTGAGCTTTCGTTTTCGAGTAAAAAAATCGTAAATTTGAAAAAAAAATCGGTCACTACGGGGTCACTAAAAGTTGTTTCAAGATGCGTAGAATCCTAGACGAAGTTTAAAATTAATTAATTTGAAAACCGTTTAGTTCCCGAAAAAAATTAAATGTTCACAGAAAAAAAAACATTTAAAAGTTTTTTTGGTTTTTCTAGGTAATGTAGATTTATCATTTTCCCGCTTGTACCACGAGTTTCCGGACACCGTGAATACCAAATATAGTGCTATTTGTGATAAGGAAGAGAAGTTTAGGAACTACCTGACTGTACATCTTCCCACCAAACATGACTTTAGCCATTTTAGATTTCGAATGGTGGTCTTTCACCAGGGCGTTATTGAGAGCATATTTCAATCACACTACAAACAAATCATTTAATATTACTAAAATGTTAAATTACATAAATGGAGTAATTAAAATTTATGTGTGGAAGTCGGGATTTAAACCTGTGACATCTGGAAACACAGTGGAAGACCTTAATCGCATGACCACGGGGTCGACTAGAGGTTTCACGTTTCACTATTTGTTGAGATTTAAAAAAGGTCTAATGTTAAGCCTTTGTATAAATGTCCTTAGCAATCATTAGCTCAGGATCGGGCTGGTCATAGTATTCAATGCCGAAATAAATGTTCGTAAAAGAGGGTGTGAAGAAAAAAATGCTTACACTGCACGAGCAAAATTCGTTTGCCAGGAAATGAAAAAGGTACCTACCGAATAAATATTTTCGACCTCTACAGAAACATTTGACTACGAATGTTTGTATTCAACAAAGTCAAAGGGGGTAGGCGCTTTGACTGAGAAGGGTTTTATTTAACAATAAAGGGTTAGTATTTACGTGGAGTTTATTTGGTTTTATTGGTCAGGCTTACCTTTGACGTGTAGCTGGAGATATTCTCGAGGTGGCCTTGAAATCCTCACAAGATTTAGTAAACCTTTTTTAAGGGGCTATGAATATGTTGAATTTGGCACCGGTTTACCCTCAGTTCTATTGGCGTAGCGAACGTGTGTATTTCAAAGGGGTTAACGCAAGGATTTAAATACCCTCATTATATTATACAAAACGATATAATACTTATTATTTTTGGAATACTAGCTTACGTAATATCTACATCTACTCACTAAACAACTAGGTACTAGGTAACTCGTCGCTCGCTAACTGAGTAGTGTATTATTTGCTGGAAATCAACATAAGAGTTAGCATGGCTAACAGATACAGTGGGGTACCACGACTACCGCGAAAGACATTTGTTACAGGAAATCCTATCGAGAAGGATCAATATTAATCTCTGTAAAATAATCATTAGGTCAATAGTAAGCTGCGGCTTGTTAGGTTGTTACAATCAATAGCTGAAGAAGTAATCTAATTTTTGAGAAAAAGATCCAAAGAATTTTTTTAGACCCATACAAGACAGTAGTTGTGGCGGACAAATACGAGCTTTAAGAATTGTTTGAAGAGTCATTAATAACTAAATTTATTAAGGGAAGACTTTTCTAAGCAGAACTTATAGCAGTGATAGAACATGTAATGGTCTGACACTCTTGGCTTTTGACACCAATTGTGATGAACCCTACCTAGCTGATTTACTTTTCTAAGCTTCTACCTCGTAGTTCAAATCTCGTAGCTCCTGTCTCGTAGCCACGCTCATAATTCTACCCTTATGCCCTACTGATCACACCACTAGGTATGATGGCCTGACTCAACCCTCCTTCCGGTTTGTTTCTACCTCAGGCTCGTGATTTCTAAACCCCTATACTTTATAATCTAGCTAAACCTACCCTATCTTCTTAAATCCCTGCGATTTTCTCACAGTAATCAAGGTTTAAGATTTTTGTTCACATTATTTCTATATTCTTCGTTGTGTACTTTTTTTTTTAGAATTTACATCTGTCTGCATACTTAATATGCACACATATGTAGAGAAGATAATGTATTACGTGTGGTAACCCATAGATTCTTTTAGAGAAAGGGTGAGAATTTTCCGATTTATTAATTATTATTATTTTAGTATCTTTTACCGAGTTTGATAAACTAACCCCGCCTTTAACCTTGTGTCTATTTGATTTCCGTAGGAATTTAGTGTGTTTATTTAATTCTTCCTATCACCGCGGATACATCGATAACATAAAACAACAGTTAATAAATTAAACATTTCAAGAAAGCAAACCTTATCTTACCGGTGTAGGATGATCGTACTCGAGGGTCCAGTTTTCTCAATTGGAGTTCTTGTCTGCAGCTTCTCCTAACATAATGTTTTGTCTTCATAGTTAGTGTTATTGGTTAGTATTCATAGTTAGTGTTTGAATAGTAAGAATGGATGGATATGGAGAGGATAATATGTTTGCTGAAAAGTCGGCTCCTCCGCTAACCAAGTGAAAACCGATGAACAACAATTACAAACCGGTTTCTCCCAGGTACGTTTGCTAAGCTTATCCTTAAGTCCGAGTTTTACTCTCTTCGACGAGCGTCTCTTGTTACCAGATGTCTTGTCGCCAGATGGGGGAATTCCAAGTCTTCATGCCGTTTTTCTGTCTCACTCCGACTTCCATCTCCTCCGGATTGAATTTAACTCTACTGATTCTAGAAGGGGTATTTCAGGTCTTCCCTTATCATGCCTCTATCCGTTGAATGTGGCGTAAGCTTGTGGCGGGAAGATCCTTCCTCCCACTGACCGACCCAGCGTTACACTCCACCTCTGACTAGCTGACATAAAACTCACCTCGTGAGCCTTATGTTTGCTTTCAGGTTCGACAAGACTTGCGGTATGCAAATAACCTGTAGCTTTAATGCCGCGTCAGCGTACTGTCCGCATACGTCCTTCCTCTTCCCCGCATGCCCCAACTCGACAATACCGCCACAAGATCAAAGCCCTCCGTTCGAGAAAGGTTGACACTTACATTTCCAGATGGCTCATACCCACATACAGAAGTCTTGAAAGTTACGTTCGAGAACAAGTTAGGATTCAGGACTGTATGAGTATTTGAACACCAGTGTTGTTTAAATGAGGTCACTAGCTCTTCGTGTGTTAGGTATTTAGGATAATGGGTATTTATGGGTTCTTGGATACCTACTTCCTATAAGAAAGATTTAAAAATGAGATAAATCAAGTTGTCATTGAATCAATGACCTCCTGAATAATTGTGATGAGCTCTCTTAGAGTTTGAAGCTAGTCGCAGTACTTTACTTTGCGAAATTTTTGCATGCTAAACCAATGCTACCTATTGGCGATCGCTCTAGTACAGATAAGTCGTTTAAAATTGAGTGAATTTAACGTCAATGTCGCCTTCACATATTTACCGCAGGTTTCGTCGCAAGCTATAATTGATAAACTTGTCCCTGACGTTAAAGCTTTGTTTTGTTTATTCGTTAATGAATTTAGGTGACTGGGTCAATGGATGGCGTTGAACTCAAATCGAATTTTTTGTTAAACTATCGAAGGTCATATAACCATACCCTAATCGTGCTAGTGAAAAGAAGCGATAGGTATTTATCTTACAAATACGCTAAGATACCAAAATTGATTTAGTGATGCGTTTCTATCTAATTATGTGTTAAGTATTTGTTTAGCAACATTTCATTCTGTATGGGAGGTGTGGCATGCGAATGCTAATAAATTGGTTAGTTATTTATTTACCCTTACTTGGTATCACGTTCATCAATGTCAGATTACCCACAGGAACCTGTAAAAGCTTAAATATTGTAAGGACTCACCAAGCTCTAATGTCTTAATTTCAGCTCCACCGGGTTACTATCATCGGCAAGAAACTTATTAGAGCATCCAGACTACCTGTGTAACTTATCGCACTTTTATTTCGACTTCCCACTTTTAACAATTTAATCCTACAAGATCCGGGATTCATCTCCTTCCTTTCTCCTTTGAATAGATCTCTGATGTAAAAAATCCTCACGTTTTCCTTTAATATCTGCCGTTATTATTGAAGAAGAACGATCCTATCTAATTAACCCCGACAACCCTTACCTCCCTCCCCTTTCCTTCCATATTTGATTCCAATCTAAAGAGGGGAATCGATTCTTAATAATCGTTCGCTCGAATATTATTTTATTATGTGGTATATAACTATACTTATTTAATCTTTAATGAATTAATTTGAATTTTCTTTAAATTTGTATTATTCCACTTTATAAAAATATTTAAGCTTTATTTATTTTTTCTCAATTTAAATAATAGTTTTTTTTTTATTTCTAACAACTAAAGATTTTCTTAAAATTTGAATTATTCCACTTTGTAACGATATTTAAGGTTTTTTTTTCGCTTTTAAGTTATAGTTCTTTTATAATAAACTAAATATTAGTCGTCACTCAAATTACAACAAAACTGAAAGAACTACTTTCACTTTATTTTATAACACTTTCGTTTAGCAACAAATTAATAATTTGGATTATTTATTAGAACTTCGGGTTAAGTATTTTCCATTTTATATTTTCATATTTTCAGATTTCGGATCAATTATAATTATTACTTTGTCGTCTAACGATAATTAATATCTCGTAATAAAATTTCAAACTTTCGACTTAAACGTTAATTTTTATTTAATAAAACTTATTAGACTGTAACTTTCTTTATTTAACCTCTGACTAAATAACTTTATTTTAACCTTCATAGAACAGATTTAAATCAATTCAAACACACTCTATTAAACTCCTTCCGCATTGAATTTGTAATTAATTAATTAATTATTAGATTTTATTGAATCGGAGACTATTGCAAACACTGATTTTAAGATTTATTATAAGATCATACACTCCGTTAAATTGCACGATTAACCGTATCCGGACACTCCACTCTCTATTTTATAACTGAATTTTTTATAAGTATAAACTGTACCTAATTTTCCACTGTATTTTTAAAGTATCAAAACTGATTCTAAACTCTAATTAATTACCAGGGTAATTCTCACGACATGCGCGACGTTTTAAGCAACCTTGCCAGTTGTCGAAGGACTCCCGAATAATCCCAAATACGCTAATTTATACCCATCACAGCTCCAAAAGGGCATAATCGTATTTTCATTGACAAGGAAATATAATCTGTAATAGCTCGAATTTTTTTGAATTCCCCATCTCGTTATGCTTTGTTCCTACATAAGATCTTTCGAGTTTTCGCCTTCGTAATTCTGGGTTCGTCCCACAACTTTGTCTCGCTTCCCTAAGGTTTATAGTCCCGGATTTAGTAAGCTGCCATCCAGTTTGCCCATTTTCCACATGTCTTCTGTCTTCATAATATATTTTATAAACATGGTTTTAATCTTGTTTTTTTTTCTCAATTTGAAACATGCCCATAAGTGAACTGCTAAAACTGTATTTTAATTTTCATAAATATTTGGGAAAACATAGATTCTTCAGTCTCCTAGTTTTAAACGCTAGTTGTCCTGTATGAATTTCCCCGAAAATTCTTTCTTTTCCCCTAGTCTACGTAAGCAATTATGTCTCAGAACCGTATTTTCATTATTTATGTGGCATATTTAACTTTTCCCTTTTTTCCACCTAAATTTCCTTCAAGTAACGGTGTTTTAGCAACTATTCTTAAATGATTTTCCCTTCGTTGTTCATAAGGAATCATATCCTGGTTCCGTATCTACTCTACTTATAACGTTTTGAGTTTTTCCCATTTCCTTATCTGAGTTTTCCGGTTATGTCGGTTTTTCGTTCTCTCCCCCTCCCTAACTCATGATCCCTTATTGAAATTTGACGTTTGCCTTTTTGCCGTGATTTCATCTCCACGCTAAAATCCTTTTTCCCCTTTTTGATATATTATTTATGGTGTTTTTTTTGCCCCATTTCCCGTTTCTACACTGGAATATCTGTCAAGTTAACTACTTCGATCAAATTCCGCCCCATTTTCTATCTCTCTCTTACTCAAAATCCCATAAACTGTAAGCTCTGACGTTTGTATACAATATAATCTCCACATACCTGGCAATAAATCCATTTTTATGTGTTTATAATTAAGTTTTATGGAAAATCTCTAATCTAAATACCACGTAAGAGCAATGTTAATTTTTATGACCATTTTTAATAGCTAATGGTGTTAATTTAAACAATTTCCGTGTTCGAATATTCCTTGTTTATATCAACAATATACATGTGGGGTCGACAACCGTTGTAATGTCTCATTTTCCCTCGCAGTCTCGTGTAACTTTATGTTCTGATCCCTATTTTAATTACGTAAAATGACTCCTTTTTATGAATTAAATCTATCGCAATGTTTGCAGTATTTCCACCCCCCCTAGGTATGCTATTCCAATTTCCTTCCAAGCACCTGCTACTGCACCAAACCTTTGTTTCGTCCTCTTGTTCAATCGTTAAACTCTAAATCTTTTTGAAATTTTCCTTCCCAATTCGCTTTCCTAATCTCTCCGTTCCGTCTAGAATTGATAACAATAATTTTCCATTGTGTTATGTATATTCATCTTCCTTTCGTACGTTTTTTCCTCGAATTTAGCATCTCGGCCGTCATATGTAGTTATTCTATAATTGAGAATCCTCCGGCAAGCATGCCCCCTCGTTCCCGCGTTTTCCACTCAATATATTACTGATAAATTTTTTTATCGTTATCCAAGTGTGTTTTTCCTCAACTAAAAACGCTCTAATGCATTCGAAAACTAAGGTTCCCGACCTCTTGGATGTACCCGTTATTAATAACATTTCTTGAGTTCATCATACTAAGGTCCTTGAATTGTTGGGTGTTTACATCTCAGTGCCTTAACCCCCGATTTCTGTGGGAACGTCAAAACCATTAATTACTTCACTAATCACTCGGGTCAAAGTCCAATCTTTTGTGTCCATAATGGGCACGACCCCCTTCTTGCTGATAGGCTGAGTTGATTTTTAATTGCTTTTCCTGCTATTTAATTGGTTGTCTCAACTCTCGCGTTTAAAATCGGCCCTAAGCCTGGGGTTCCCGTTAAATATCGATCTCATCACCATCTGTGTGTAATCTAAGGCAACTATAACACATCAACCAACTTAACAATACCTCTATTTTCGAGCAAGTTTTGAATTTGACCATACAGATGTCGTAGCACTGCGCTTTTCTCCTTAGAATAAAAAAAAATTCTCGTAGGCCTTCTCGTAAATTGGAGGTTACCATTCATCACAAACATAATAACCACCCAATGCAGAGATATTATCTACTTTATTCTATTGCGTAAAATTTACGCAATCAATGGAAAAGGCGACACTATTACCTATTACTCGTGCGAGAAAACCTGAACTTGGGTGGTCGGTCAGTATGTAAACGAATCCTTAGACATGTCAGCAGGAAACCGGCGATGGACAACAAAAACAGTACTAAAATCACTACATTGAAAAACCGACAATGAAAACCACAGAGACATTATTTGGCACATGTGGGATAAAAAAGATTACACGAACGGTTTCAAAATTAATCCGGCATTCGGAAACTAAAACCGGTTTAACTTGAGTGTTTCCCAAGGTTCAAAACTACACCCAGACCTCGAAAATGGTTTTCCTCAGACTGTTGCAGAAAAGTATATTCTTTTAAAGTACGAACGTACTTTAAAAGAATATACTTCGCGAAAATAGTTCGAAAAGCGTCAGTACATGAATGAGCTGGTTTTAACTTATGAATAAATCTGCGTACGAGTCTTCCTGTCGTCTAGTTTAGTTAAAATGTACTTCTTTTTTAAAGCCCAAGGAACACAAAGATGATTTTAGAAAGTTTTATTGGCGTTTGATTGTTCACAGCCTTCGACAAAGGTTTGCCTTCACATAAATAACTATAAATTCATCCACGGACGTAGCTATGACTTTGACAAGGGGATCCCCAAAGTAAAAAAAAACAGAGCTCTAACGCCAATTAAATCTATCATTTACAAATTAAACATTGCCTGAGACTATAACACGCAAGTATAGTCGCGGGTAATCTATAACATATAACTTAGGTTACTCTAAGTGGGCGCCTTTAAATAAAAAGTTATATGTAATGTCTGTATTGCAATATTTATTCAAAAGTAACAAAGTTGATAAATTTAGTCTTTTACGTTTTATTGCCAACTGATTAATAATTTCTTCGGAATTAAGTTGCACCGCCAGATCTCGGTGTACGCTCATTAAAGCCAGACCAGTAAGTCTTTCATCGCCCATTTTATTTCTTAGGCAAGTTTTTAACCTCTTTAAGGTAGAGAAAGATCTTTCAGGGGTTGCAGTGGACACTGGGAGTGTGGCTAAAATAATGAGAAGCTTTTTTATTAAAGGGAAAACTGATAATCGCAGTTATCGATAGTGTCGATCACAGTTGCAGGTTTTTATGCTACAGATTTCCAGTGATTTTGCCATAACTCATATTCACTCAGAAATATTGTGCCTTCATTTTCCCCACCCGGAAATGTTTGTGCAATCTTTTTAGATTTTCTTTTATCTTGGAGTCATTACTGGTTTTTTCAGGTAGCAGCATTTGAATTCCTTCGATCGTCGATTCATGTGGTTTAAAACGAGCGTCGAGTTCTGTAATATAATGAAAGGGTAAAACACATTTCGTCGGTAGTATATTTCGGCAGTTTTTGCTGCAATATTATTGCGCAGGGTTTTGTCTTCCAGTTATTCTTGGCCCAACTATATTGCTTGAACTCATCTGCTGTGCTTGCTCAAAAAGGATTACGAACTGACTTTCGTTCCGAACATTTAGTAAAGTCGTTTTTACAGTTTTTGTATATTCGCAAATGTTGGTCAAATCAACATTGACTTTTCTCATTGCTTTGTTAAGGTTTGCTGTATAGAAAAAACTTTTCTCAGTATAACAAAGAAAAAACTGGCTGTTATCCATAGTGGTTTGAAGATGGTATGCTTGTGTAGCGATATCGCTACTAGCAGCATCTTGAAGTGCTCCAAGTGTTTCCGAACCATTTGTGCAAATCTTTCGACAGCCACGTGTTTCTCGGTCCATCGTTCTCACAAAGAGAGATAAGCGTTGAATGAGATGAATTCATTTGATCCGCAATTTTCTTCAAAAGACCGTCACGAAGCGGTGATAGGCGAAAACAGTTTATTACGCTCTTAATGGTTCCGATACAGTTACGTATCATTGGTATCTCACATGAATGCGCCAAAACTAAGTTGAGAACATAAGCAACACAGTGTACGAATTGCGCTCTCGGGTGTTGCTCTGCGATTATTGTTCTTACGCCCCGTAACCGGCCGCTCATCACTGCAGCGCCATCGTAGAGTTGACCAATCCATTTATCCATATCCAAATTATATAATAAGAGATGTGATATACTAGTCAATGTCAAAGCTTGAGCTGAAACTTCTTCTACGCAACTATCGTTTTCTACAATCGGCGCGGTGCATGTAATTTTTTTCTATTGGACAAGTAAGTTGGATATTGTTATGTCTGCCCTTTTCTCGGCAGATAGTAATTATTAAATACGGTTCTTTGAATATAAAAGTGTTTATTTACTGGAATAACCTAGCTGGTTAGCTACGACTGTTTACTATTCGGGGGTAGGTAAATCTCTGGAGCCTTGCCACGGGAGCTCGCAAAGTATATCTCTGAGACTGCTTCTTGTACGCCAATGCCATCTGGCGAGCTATGGTGCAAGCTACATGCTTACCGCCATCTATCGTATTCTTTCCATATGAAATACTTAATTACTCTACATCACACCCTCCCCCACCTAACCTCAAGCCCTGGCTACAATAAATACAAGACATGTTCTTTTCAAAGAAGTTATACAATTTGACAAAAAAATAGGATTTTAAATATTTCATTTATACACGATTTTATACACTAAATTCAACCAAACATAGTCATGATTTTAAATATTTCAACTTAAATATTTTTGTTTCTCTGGGAGGGACCTTTATGAACGCCTTGAACGGAGCCTTCCTTCCCAAGGTCTTAGTTGAGTAGTTTGCTCTCGATCATCCGCTGGTAATCTGAAATCAAGAGAACTCCACGTTAGCCCCTTCAATAAAGCTGAGGTCCCCAACTCGTCTGAAGCGCATTTCGTGACCTCAGACGCGGTGGGTGGGTTATTATCTTCACTCTCCTCTTCCCATTTCACAGAAAAACTCTTTAACTGATCAATATGCCTCTTCCAAGTCAACGGAGTACCACAGATCCTAACGATATAAACTTTTTTACCCACTTTCCTTTCTACAATACCTCTAACCCAACCAACTTTATTCACCTGACGGAAGTCCTTGACCAGACACTTCTGTCCAACATGTAAATTCCTAATTTTTACGCCCCCATAATTCCTTATTTGATTATCTTGACTCCTTTTTATATTATCGTTAGCTATTTTTCTCTGTTCTGACACATCTTCCTGAGTGGTTTTAGGAATTAAACTACTGAAAGTTGATTTCAGTCTCCTACCAAACATCAAGACTGCCGGTTCTAATCCCGTTGTGCATGTAGAAAATCACATAATCTACTTTCATAATTTACTGGAAAATTATTCCTAACCATAATTTTTTTAAAAATTTTTTTTACCGTTCTAACTGAATTTTCAGCTTGTCCATTACACTGAGGGAATTTTACCGGTGAATTTAAAAATTCTATGTTATTCTCTTTAAGAAATTCTTTAAACTCTACACTAGAAAATGCTGTTCCATTATCCGAAACTATGCAATCAGGGTTACCAAAATTAGAGAAAATTCTTCTCAATTCCTTAATTGTGTTAAACGAATCCGCCCTTGCAACCTCTAAGCAATCGATCCACTTGGAAAAAGCGTCACAAATTACAAGAAACATTTTTCCTGCTACCGGTCCGCAGTAGTCTACATGCACCCTACTCCAAGTTGCCCCAGGGTTCGGCCACACTGACAAATGACTCTTAGAAGGTGCCGGCCTCATAGCCGCGCAATCATCACATTTTAGAACCATTTTTTCAATGTCATTGTTCAGTGATGGCCACCAAAAATAAGCTTTTGCTAGGCCCTTCATTTTAACTATTCCTAAATGAGATCTGTGTAATAACTCTAGCACATGTTCTTGTAAGGAACTCGGAATGACAATTCTATGTTGCCAGAAAAGGCAATCCTTGACTATGGACATTTCGTTTCTCTTAACCCAGAATCTCCACAGTACATCATCTCGACCAACTCGTTTTGGCCAGCCCTTACGCAAACACGTTAAAACTTCCTGAATAACCGTGTCTGTCTCTATAGCTGTGGAAATGAGCTTGATATCTATGTGCTCGCATTTATCTACATAACACACAAAATCTGATCCATAATCATCTTCAAATTCTTCTTGAGAATTTTCTACCGGAAGCCGAGATAGAAAATCCGCATGATTATGACATGACTTAACAAATTCTACCTTATACGCAAATCCGGCTAATATAATGCCATAACGCTGCAATCTGTTAGCCGCCAAAACTGGAATATTTTTGTGTTCCCCTAAAATCCTCATCAAAGGCATATTATCTACGCATAAAGTAAACTCCCGACCGAATAGGTATTGAAAGAATTTGTTCAAACCAAACACAATAGCTAACGCTTCTAAATCTAGAATACTGTACTTCTTCTCTGCACTAGACAAACTTCTTGATGCAAATTCGATCGGTCTCATTGAACCGTCCGCAAATGTGTGCAATAACACGGCCCCGAGGCCTGCGCTGCTCGCGTTTGTATATAACTTAAGAGGAAGGTTGGGAAAATAATGAGTAAGAATTCTATCAGAACCCATTAGATACTTTACTTTATCTACTGCGTCAATGCATGACTTCCCAAATTCAAACTTTGCATTCTTCTTTAAAAGATTATGCAAAGGTTCTAAAATTGATGACATGTTCGGTATGAAGTTCCGATAAAAATTAAAAAATCCCAAAAGACTCCTCAATTGATGCACGTCGCATGGGTACGGCGCATTCTTAATTGCTTCCAATTTATCTTTTTGCGGTTCAATGCCCCTTCCCGAAATAACGTATCCCAAAAATTCTATAGATTTAACAAAAAACTGACACTTCCCAGTATTGACACATAGACCACATTCTTTCAACCGCTCGCAGACCGCGCAAATATTATTATACAGATCAAGTTCATCGACCCCTGAAATAATAATATCGTCTAGGTAAAAGGCTACGCCTTTTAAACCTTGTAAACAACTTGATATTGTTCTTGCGAAGATGGCCGGAGCCGATTTAAACCCAAAAACCAATCTGTTATATTGGAACAGACCTAAGTGTGTGTTAATAGTTGTAAACTTTTTACAATGATCCGCTAATTCTAACTGTGAATATGCTTCCTTAAGGTCTAATTTTGCAAAAACTTTGCCCGAACCAACCTTATGTATGATCTCCTCAATCTTTGGCATCGGATATTTCTCTAAATTGGAAATCAAATTAAGACTCCTTTTATAATCTACACAAATTCTTATATCTCCATTTTTCTTGACCACCGGAACAATCGGTGAAGCGAATTCGCTACTTGTAACCGGGGAGATAATACCTTTTTCTACCATCGATCTTAATTCGGATTCGATCTTCCCTTTAATAGAAAAAGGAACCGGCCTTGCATTGAAAAAAATTGGATCCGATTCCTGGTTTACTTTAAAATGGACTTTATATTTGTTAAATCTTCCCAACTTTTGCGAAAACACTTCCGGGAAATCTTGAATAAACTTTTCTCCATTCCTCATTTGCGGCGTCACTAAATTAATTGTCTCCTGAGAAGTTATCCCAAGATCGAAACATTCCATAAAATCTCTTCCCACAATTAATTCTGTTCCTTTTATTACCACAATAAAATTAATATTTTTGTTCCTACCCTTAAATTTCACATCAAAAATCGCCTTTCCTACGACTTTTAAACGATTATTTCCATAACCTGAAATAATCCGCTTGTCTTGTGACAAAATGATTGAACTAAAATGTCGTTTAAAAATACCCTCCGGCATCACACATAAAGATGAACCGGAATCAATCATTGCCGTAAACTTCTTGTTATTAATTTCAATTTCAGCAGTAATCGGACTAATTGACGCAACTAAAACTTTACTATCCCTGTGATTTTCAAAAATGGGATTTATAGGATTATTCTTGCAGAATTTCTGTAAATGCCCAACGCCCTTACATTTAAAACATTTCGCATTACGAAATTTACAATCAAACGATAGATGATCATTCCTTTTGCAAATAAAACACTGTTTTTTAACACTACCCACGGGTGATCTAAAATTCGTACCTGAATTTGATCCTAACCTATAAGCTGGTTTCGTGTTAAAACTACCCTTGGGGCTCGTCGATCGTTCCCTACGCTGATCTCGCTTGAACCCATCGCTAGTAACTCGTTTTTTTACTAGGTTTACTTCTGATTTTACTGTATTAGCACTATCCAAAGTTGACATACTAACTGCAAGTCCTTCTATTTCATTAAACGACAACGTTTGCCCTTCTACGAAAATTTTCTCCTTCGCGCGTCCCGGTAACAACCCGATTGCAAACATGTCTATGAGGTTTTTTTCAAGCCTCGTTTCGAATTGACAATACGTTGCTAAAGAACGAAGTCTAACCGCGAAATCTCTTATCGTCTCGCCTTGTTGTTGCCTCGCTAAAAAAAAATTCTCCCGTTCTTTAAAAACTGAACGATTTTTGTTACAATGTTTGTCGAGAAGCGCTAAAAGTTTATCAAAAGATAAGTCCGTTACTTTACTTGGAAAACACAGATTAATTAGTAAGGTCAACGTTTCTGATTCTAGGAGATTCAATAAAAAAGCCCGTTTTTTCTCCACAGACGCTTTGTCATCATGGATCACGAAAAATTGCTCTATCCGAAGTCGAAACAACCCCCAGTCTCCGGAGAGATGGCAAAACGGTGGTATTCTACCCGATTCCATAACTCCCAACAAATAAATCGGCAAAGAAAAATCAACAAGAAAACAATAACAAATAATCCCTCTCAAAGAATCAAAAATACTTATCTCAGGAACTCTTCTGGTCTCCCTCTGGGTTTTATCCTTGTCTTCTGATTAATCCAATGATCCACAGATTCGTCCTTGAAACTATTAACCCAATGATCCGTTTTGACCTTGAAACTTCTGATTAATCCAACGATCCACAACCAGATCGCCTCCTTGCGGTATTTCACTTCTGTTCCTAAAACAAAAATCTTCTTAACCAGTCCGTAGCCACGGAACCAAATGCTCCTTAATCTCGAGCAGAATCTCTTCCGATTCCTTGCCAAAACTGCAAGTCACTCCAGCAGTGACTTAGTCCTCCGCGTCCAGCACCAATTATTATTCGCACGCGTAACTTTCACACAATTATACTTATACGGCTGCGCCAATTGTTATGTCTGCCCTTTTCTCGGCAGATAGTAATTATTAAATACGGTTCTTTGAATATAAAAGTGTTTATTTACTGGAATAACCTAGCTGGTTAGCTACGACTGTTTACTATTCGGGGGTAGGTAAATCTCTGGAGCCTTGCCACGGGAGCTCGCAAAGTATATCTCTGAGACTGCTTCTTGTACGCCAATGCCATCTGGCGAGCTATGGTGCAAGCTACATGCTTACCGCCATCTATCGTATTCTTTCCATATGAAATACTTAATTACTCTACATCACAGATATGAATAGGGGGGGGGGGGGGGGGGGTCCGGACCCCAAACCCCCCTTATATACGTCCGTGAATTCGTCATTTTGTATTATTTATTTATCAATTTTAAAAAATGGGGCTTAAGTAGATTTTGAACCTTAAAGCAGTTTTTAGTGGTACTTTATTTTTTTCTTGGATTATAAAAAGACTTCTAAAATACTCGATTTTTTCAAGGGCCAAGATCGGTTCCTAATCTCAGTATTTAATTAAATCTAAAATATTTCTAAGCAATCAAATTTTTCAAACCAAGACACATGATTTTGCATTACGCGGTGTGCTTTATCTTAACAGGATTCTAGCATCTTATCAACTAAATGAAAAAAAGAACCCAATGCAGATTTTTCCTAAGTAAAAAAGAAAAATGTTGGTATGGAACGGAATAATTTGGTAAGGTACGTGTATTTCCAGTAAATGAGTTGATCTTCGTAAGGGCTATGAATTAACAGAGTAGAACAGCCCTCATTTTTTCTGTAAACATTTTTTTGATTCACTACATGCAGATATTATTTCTCAATAAACAAATAATATATTATATGGATATAAACTTACTTCATTGCAAGACAGAAAGGAACACGCTGCGTTTCTTAAGTAGCTGTCAACATATTGTCGAATTTTTCTTCTGGTCTTCAGTTTACCAGGTTGTTGCACTATTTTTTTCTGACAGCCTGGCATGCCTTCCAATTTCAGTTTGGTCACTAAATATTTCGGAATGTGTGATAAGGGGGCATACATTAATTACGTGAGCAGTTTTTCTTCCAATCTGGACCCATCCCCCCCCCCTTGGTGAGATAAATTTGGACCACTTCGTATATTCTTTTCAAGTAACGTGAGATTTTGGTGGACCTCTCCCCCCCCCTTCGAGCTCACGTAATTAATAAATGTCCCCTAATAGCTTCGGTATTTGTTTTTCGCAAGCCTTTTGACCGTCTCCAACGCTTGCTTGTGGTTTTTCACAAGCATTGCGCAATAATGCTGTCCACTAAGAATTTTTAGTAGGTACGTCTTTTTGTATGGGAAAAAAAAGTTCGAATATCGAAAAAAGTTATTTATCTTTTTTACTTGTACTATCATGTAGAATCACCTCCCGAAGTTAATGCACTTTACCCCCGGACACCCTGTATAGTGTAAAAATAAAATCAGACAATTTTTTGGTATTCGCTAACAAATCAATAAAGAATTTTTTTTTTTTTTTTTTAAGGTGCCGGTAACCCGGGCGTTTATTAATATCAAGAGTTGTTTACATTTACATATATATGCGCTACCCGACTCACTAGACAATATCTGTTCTGAATGAGATTTATATATATATTTTTTCAATTTGGGAGGCGGGCATGGATACCGCCGCCCCGGAAACCATTTATTGGATTATCAACACCTCTACCATAGGTCATCCCAAGTGGTTCGCTACTTTTGGTGACTTAGCAGGGGTGCCCGGGTTCATGGGGTGAGGTTTGTCCGGATCTTGGCAGCGGATGCATCTGCCAACCAACTGCGTGGCAGGCCGGATCAGGAGAGACTGGTTAACCTGTAGACCTCTCCAGCAGGACTCTCGGAACATCAATAACATGATGAATTGATGAAAGGGATATTCTAGTCGGTTTTGATGTAGCATCCCTTTTTACGAATGTGCCTCTAGAATACTCCATGACAATGCTCAGGGAGATATATGAGGAAGACATTTGCCAACTTTTTAAAAACTGTCTGGGTATTAAAATATCAAAACAGGATATTTTGCATTTCAGGGTGAACTTTTTGAGCAAGTGGAAGGAGTTGCGATGGGCAGTCCGTCGTCGCGAATTCTAGCTAACTTTTTTTGTGGAGAAGTTTGAAAAAGTGGCACTCGACACAGCTTCGGCTGTTCCAAAGGTATGGTGGCATTATGTCAATGATGTCTTCGCCTCATTTGGCCTCATGGAACAGAGAAACTGAACGAATTCCTGAACCATCTTAATTCACTTCACAGCAAAATTAAGTTCACAATGGAGCTGGAAAACAACCATAAAATCCTGCCTTTTCTAGATGTGTAAGTGATGCGAAAAGAAGATGGTAGCCTAGGACACATAGTGTATAGGAAAGGAATCTACATGCTGATTCGCACCACCACTTAGCGCAGAAGAGAGGACTTATACAAACGTTGGTAACCCGAGCGACCAGAATATGTGAAGAACCTAAAATTGGAGCAGAACTTACAAAACTCACCAATGCACTGGAGCGTAACGGTTTACACGGCAAGGCGGACAAGGCAAATAATAAGAGTGAAGTCTGCACCAAACAAAGACAGAATTGAACAAGAGTCGAAGGGCTTTGCTTGCCTGCCTTATGTTCACAATGTGACAGACAGAATTGCCAGACTGTTGAGGAAAGAAAGCATCAAAACTGTCTTCGGAACCACAACTAAAATAACAGACCTACTGAGGTCTGCAAAGACCAAGTTTCCTCTGAAAACAGATGGAGTGTATAAACTCAGCTGTTCCGGATTTGACAAGGTTTATGTAAACCAGACAGAGTGGACGATCTCCAAAAGGATATCAGAACACTTTCGTGCTTGTAAACTCGGCCATCCTAACAAATCGGCAATCGCCGAGCACTTAATCGAAACCGGCCATTACTTTGGATTTGTTTCTGAAGTCCTGGGAAGACACAAACTCATAGAGCACGCTTGATTACGGAGGCAATTGAAATCCACAAAAATCCAATTTATATAAATAGAGAGGACGGAGCCAAGCTCAATAGTTCTTGGTATCCGGTAATTGACCGCTACACCAAAGCTAAATGCAGAAACCATTGTTTAGTATACTGTGATACCAGCTCGTTGTGGAGTGGAGCTGGCAACACGGTATAACACCCCAAAAATAAATAACAAAATCTACAATATTTCTAAATCACAACATTATGTAGTTACTACTTACCTACAACATTAGTTGTAAGTCATTAGTTATCAATCTTAGTTATAAGCCACTCGTAATATAAATAGATTAAATGTAAAAATGATTTTTTAAAGCGGCCTTAAGGTAATTTTTCTCACAAAAATGGCGCTATAAATATCATCATATAATAATAATTATTATTATCGCCTTACCCACAGTGGGGGGGTATAGGGGCGTGTAAATAGCCCCTGACACGAGGGAGTTACTACCCTATGTAAATTAACGAAAATTGAATTCTTCCCTATGTGACACAAAAACAGTTGACCCAGCAATTCCAACCAAAGTGAAACAAAACAATACTCACTCAGAGAATGCAGCTCATTGGCGATGTCCAACACAAAAGACACTTCTTTTCATTAAAAAAATATCAAGGCGGTATTGCATAATCTTAACAGATGTTTCGCACAGCAAGGAAGTTTCAACAATGAATAAATTTGCATATTAATGATACGTGCCAAATTTTGTACAACAATAATTCAAGTATTAGATGAATTATTCTTATGACTGACCAGGAGAGACATCTCTTGGCCTTTTACTGACACTCCCGTCAGAAGTAATTGCCTGATTCACAAAGGTAAGGAAACGCATGAATATACTGCATCTCAAGCCACATAGGTAAATTCAATACAATACAAAAACCATAGATGGCGCCCTCATGGTCTCATAGCATAAATTATTAATTGATTAAGAAAATGGATACAAATATATTTATGGCGCGTATCCATATTCCCCGCCTTGGAAGTTCGTAGAGCTTACAAAAGAAAGAGTATAAAAATACAAATGAAACAAGAAATGAAATAGAAATAAAGTGACTGTATTCACCGGTAATATTAAGGAATGACACGCATTAGAAATTCGCAGAATCTCACAAAATAAAGAAAAATAACTAAAAATACAATGTAATAAAGTTCAATTGACCAAGATAACGGATATTAAGTAATGCCATGTCTGGGTCAGAGATCATTGAAACAATGACTAGAAAACAAAAAATAAATAAATAAAAATAGATAAAATATTAAATTATTGCGTTGGAATGGGATATAATTTGACAACCGGACGTTTAAAAGAACCAAATCGTGTCTTTACCGTCGCAACGCGAACAATTTTATCCATACCAGAATTAACCATTATCTGAATACAAGAATGACACACATGGCCACGCCGAGAAATAAAACGGCTGAAAGCATTTGAAGTTAGGTCAAAGACCAACTCAATATGAATGGCCTTGGTTACAAGGCACACAAAAAATATATATATGCCTTTTGTGAAAGTTGTCCTCTCAGACGAGCAAGCGTGATACAGAGGGGACCTGCGTAATCTACACTGGTGTGAACGAAAGCCCTTGCTTCTACAACACGACATGAAGGTAAAGCTGCCATTTTCAGTGTAGGATGCGATAGATTTAAGCGGAAGCAGCAATTGCATTTCCGCACTTTTGCCCTAATAACAGTCCTGGCATCTAATATCCAATAGCGCTGCCGTAAGATGGACATAAGAAGTCCAGGGCCTATATGAAAGTACATGACATGGAAATAATCAACGATAAGATCCACAACACAGTCATGTTTAGGAAGTAAACCCGGAAGTTTAACCTCAAATGGTAAATCCGATTTAGAAGGCCGCCCCCCAATACGTAAAAAATTATCCTCATCGAGAAAAACTAATAAATTCCGAAGCTTTTTTGAATTGTATATGGACAATTTGCCTTTCTGGAGTTCAGCAATATCTTCTATAAAATGAAAACTCTGCACAGAACGAATCATAACTTTTTTATAGGAAGGTGATACCTTTTTTACGAATCGAAGGACATAAACTACTATCCTTAAAGGTTTATCCCAAGTGGATATACGCTGAGCCAGTTCACTCAGGACCGATTTTTCACCCTGAAATGTTGCAATGAGCACATTAGCTTTGTGTTCAGGCATTTCACCAGTATTGGTAGGGTGAAACGGTTTTAATGGCCATTCCAAAGGTGGGCTGCGAATCCATGATGGGCCGTTCCACCATAAATCATGTGAAACGAGTTGGGAAGGAAGCAAGCCACGAGAAAGGCAGTCGCTCGGGTTTTCTCTAACGGCGACATGATAAAACTTCTCAGGAGGTAAATTCTCCTGACATTGAGCCACGTGATTACTAACAAACATCGACCATCGATGTGGCGACGAATGTGTCCATGAAAGCGCAATGCTAGAATCTGAAAACGCGTATGTTCCTGCAATAGGAAGTCGCTCAGAATAATTATCTTGAACCGTCCGTATTAATTTGGACATCAATACTGCGGCACAGAGCTCCAAACGAGCGAGGGTCGTCACTTTGGTGGGAGAAACCTTTGATTTTGCGCACAATAATGGGGGTGTATCATCCCAACCAATGTTGCACAGCCATAGCTCTTTGATAAGTAATTTAGCGTACAGAATGACAGGGGCGACCAAGCCGAGGACATCAAATAAGCGGGCGACTATGGAGAGTATGCTCTGCTTTGTGCACTTCTCCTGAACATAAGATGTCGTAAAGAAGAAGCTGTCATCAGCTGGTTCCCACGAAAGGCCCAACACCTTAGAGGTATTGTTAGAACCAACAGTGAAGTCCACCGCACTGCGGTGAAAATCTGGAAGGTTTTCAAGTACAACTTGAGAACTAGTAGTCCATTTGACCAAATCAAAGGCACCGGACTTGAATAACGAGATTAATTCTCGAGAAAGACGTACGGCGCTGGACTCATCTGCAATAGAATAGACCAGGTTGTCCACATACAACTTGAACTCTGCCACATTGGCAGTATACGGGAAATGTGGTCTCATATCTTTGGCTAACTGACGAAAGTCAAATAAAAACATAAACCAATCAGTTTGCAAATTGAGACCAGTATGCAAGATGTCATTTAGTGACAGCCCTGTATGTGTCTTAGCGCTAGCGTCCAGCACAATCCTAGGCATAAGATTATCAGGACGAATGGCGGCATGATGGATGTAATATCCATCATCTGCAATTTCAGACCTACTACAGAATACTAAGAACCTCATATCACCTTTGATTATACAGTGATTAGGCCGTTTATTTGTGATACTATCAACGACAAGTGCTTGTATATTACATTTATTATTTGAATACACGCGCGACTCAATGTCTAAATAGACGTCACTGAAGATTGGTCGTGAAGCTGAACCAATTTCTTTGACAAAAGAATTGCTCAAAGGAATTATTGGTAAATTCAGTGACTTACAACAATTTATCGTAATCAAATTATTTTGAGAGCCATTATCAATTAGGCACCGAACAATAACTTTATTTCCGTTTTTAAGCTTCGCGTATACTTGTGCGGTCGAAAGTAAAATAGAAGAGTTCGGTGTTACTTTGGCAGAAAGCGAACACGAAGAATTGATATTCGCAGTCCCCTCCACTTGCTTATCACCAATGCCAGTTCCATTGATGCTGGATGACACTGGAGGGGGAACTGACGGTTCTTCACTAGTAGGTACTTGCGACATATGTACATGAGTATTGGTTTTCATATTATTCACACTGCCAAAATGTAAGAATGTATGATGACGTTTATTGCACAAATCGAAAACTAACCCCGATTTGCATGACTTGATTGTATGTGAACCACTAAGGCAATTTACACAGGCATTTTTCGATTTTATAAATTCAAATCGAGCCTGTGGGGAACTCATACATTTAAACTTTGAGCAAACGTTAACTAAATGATCTGTTTTTTTACAACACATACAAGATTCCAAGTGCATATTCTGAGTCGAGAATGTACGTGCCGAGGCTAGTATCAGGTTACGAGTTCGTTTGACCGGTAAAAACAGATCCACAAAGGCATTCGATGATTCAAATTCCGGTTGAAACCCTGGATTTAAAGTCAACTGACAATAATTAATATCGTCAATAATGTTTTCAAACTGAATGTACATTTCATCTATTAATCCCGTCTGATCTATGAAAGTTTCATTATTCCTAAAATCGAAATCAGAGGCATTTTTTGTCAAGTTAAATAGATCATTAATACGTGAAAAAAGTTTTTCCTTTTTCGCTGTTAACGAAATAAGCATTCGATCATATTGATCATTTGAAATTTCTTCCGTAATTCTTGGCATTTTTTATATATGCGAAAAGATTACCACAAAATTTTACAATAATGTTACAATGTTAATAATTAATTAATAATAATGCTGCGAATAATTGTCCAAAATTACGACAATTCTGCGAACAATGTTAACAATTAATTAATAATAATAATGTTGCGAATAATTATCCAAAATTACGATAATTCTGCGAACATCCAAATATGTCATCCAAAAGAAAAAACAAGACCAGCTATAGTTCTCAAAAAATGAGAGGTACTTCAAATTTACCAAAAAAAAAACGTAAATTCGAACATCCATGTAATATCAGCTATAATCTCGAATTGAATGTATGAATGAATAATAATCCATGCTACGAAGGACCATTAAATATGTAGGGGCGTGTAAATAGCCCCTGACACGAGGGAGTTACTACCCTATGTAAATTAACGAAAATTGAATTCTTCCCTATGTGACACAAAAACAGTTGACCCAGCAATTCCAACCAAAGTGAAACAAAACAATACTCACTCAGAGAATGCAGCTCATTGGCGATGTCCAACACAAAAGACACTTCTTTTCATTAAAAAAATATCAAGGCGGTATTGCATAATCTTAACAGATGTTTCGCACAGCAAGGAAGTTTCAACAATGAATAAATTTGCATATTAATGATACGTGCCAAATTTTGTACAACAATAATTCAAGTATTAGATGAATTATTCTTATGACTGACCAGGAGAGACATCTCTTGGCCTTTTACTGACACTCCCGTCAGAAGTAATTGCCTGATTCACAAAGGTAAGGAAACGCATGAATATACTGCATCTCAAGCCACATAGGTAAATTCAATACAATACAAAAACCATAGATGGCGCCCTCATGGTCTCATAGCATAAATTATTAATTGATTAAGAAAATGGATACAAATATATTTATGGCGCGTATCCAGGGGGATTGATTCATACGTCCGTCCCTCCTGGACAAGTTGACTCCCAGATTCCTACCCACCCATCATACCCTTTTCCTTCCCACGACGTCCTCTCCTTCCTTTCCCTAAAAAGACCCTCCACACAGCATCCTCCCCAAATATGACATAGGACCTGAGGGGAATTATTTTCCTCACGGCCTCCTGTGTGGAGCTAATGTAAAAAAAATATCGGAATTTCGCCTGACCTTCATTCGACGCTACTAATTTTTGGGTGAATTCATGGTATCATAGTATTGATCATACAAAAAAAATATATTTCCAACTTTTCGTCACTGACACATGTCGGAGAATTATTATTTTGTTAATAATATTATTATTTTCCAGAGGATAACAAGTTTATCCAATTAAATGCCGTCGTGATCTTAGATAAACAAAAATTAACATAATTAATTATCCAGGAGAAATTCATTTTAATGAGGATATCTATCACTAACATAAAATACAATATTTTTCTTTTGAATGTTTTGTTTCCGGAAGGCAAATAAATATAACGCAAAATGAAAATACATAATTATGAATTTTTTTATTCAATATTCAATGTTCCTACAGTAGACAAAATATATTAAAAATATCAATGCTACAAACTTTCAAAGAAATACAACTAAATTACAATCTAAAATAATCGGAAATAATCACGAATTCCAACATAAATGGGTACCATACATACCTGAAACTACTGTAAGAGTTCATATCTATTATTATTATTTCTTTTTTTCACAGGAAGGGGGGGGGGGTGGTAACATTGTTCTTCAAATTACAAAAAACTACATTTTACGAAAAAACAACCTTGGGCACGTAGCTGTAACATTCCATGAAATAAAATGATGAAAGATATTTAAAAAAGCTATAAAAAGTGTAATCAAATAAAACTTTGCCCCGTCTTGCCCCACCGTGGGGGTAAGACGGGATAGACCGCCGGGCAGGTTGGGGTTAAGGTTCACACTTGGGTTAAAGAAGTATTGACTCCTGGTCTTCATCTTCGACACCTGCACAGGAACAGTGAGTCCACTCTTGACACATTTGACAGGCAATCCATCCTCTTACCAACTCCAAATACATCCCCTTACAATAATAGTCCAGTTAGTGGGGGATAAAAAAGGTCTTTAGCTTGCAAAAGGTCGTGTAGTAGCGATTTTGATATATGTTGTTTAGATTGGGACTCTAAAGAAAAAAAAAAGTTTTCGACCTTGGAGGGGGGTCGAGCTCGAGCCGCCATCTTGGATTGAAGGTGCGAAAATTTAGTTTTTTAAAAATAATTCCTCAACGATTGATTTTACAACAAAAACGCATGTGGCAAATTTGAAGAAGACTAATTTACGTTCATTTTTTGTTTGAATTTTTTTTATAAATCTAATATATAATGACTTATAGCGGTAGAAAGAAGAAAATTTTGACAAAAAATCGTAAAACTCATGTTTTCATGATAGATTTTGTAATAACATATTACACAATATCATTTTAACGTATTTCCACAACACATATAGCAAAATCTATTTCAAATTACAGTAATTTTTCGTGTTACATAGAGGAGAGAAAGAGACGGCAACATACTGCGTGCTTGCAGTCCTGACTGCAGCGTTGCCACCTCAGCGCCTATATTACTACAGGCTAGGATCCCACTATAACAAATCCAACGTCATCGAGTGCACGGATGAAACTACTTTGTAGTGATAATAAACATTTAGTAAGCCTTAAAAAAGCTGGTCTGCCAGTGCGTCTTCATTGAGTATTCGAATGAAAACAACATGATGCAAAACCAGAAAACATAGCAGATGAAGGAAAACGCTCTCTTGTTGCTTCGTACGGGAGTTCAAAAATGGTATGGAATACAAAAAAATCCAGAAAACTGGGGCTGGAAACGTGGCACCAATGGGCTTATTCCAGTAAGAATGACAAAGAAACCAGCACCCGAGATTTTATTAAAATTTATTTCTTGCAATTGAATATGAAGAGATTTTGTCAATGGAAGCCCAGCATATCAGTATCACAGGTAATGAGTTAGATCATGACGTTGATGACAAAGACTATTATGAAGATGTCAATATCAACCAACCGGGATCAACAAAAAACATTATTACGCAATAGCGAATATGTAACATAATTACGGATACTAGTAGAACTCTGTGCGGCTCGCCATACCATCGCTGGAATATCTGTGGAATAGGCATACTGACCTTAACATTATCGAAAGATCCCTACAGGCTGTAAGAGAGGTTTTTGGAAACTCGGCAAGAGAGGTGGGTTTGCAATTCAATGAGAATAAAACTAAAATCTTGATGGAAACCAGCACCCCACACTATAGAATAAAAGATATATTTAAATTTAAAGATATTTATAATTTCGAAGTGGTCGAAGAGTTTACATCTGGGCTCCATCATAACGCATGACAAAGAAAACCCAGTAGAAGTAAGAAAGCGCATCACAGGCACTAACAACACTTACTTCGCGTTGTTGCCAGTTTCAAATCCCGAAACGTCCATAGGAAAACCCTATATAACAATTATTAGAACGGTCTTGGCCTATGGCTGTGTGGCGGGAACAGCTGGACTCCTTCGAAATAAAGGTACTTCGAAGAATCTTAGGAGCGGTGCGAGAGGGAGAGGCATTGGAGGGGACCCCACCACTTTCCCAACGGCGTTATAAGGAAACATATGGTTCCCTCCTTCACCGCACACGTCAAGAATCTATTTTATTGAACAAAGCTACATTTATTTGAACGCTCTAGACCCTCCAATGTCCAACGTGAGAAAGTAGTATGTAAGTACTGTGAGGAATCAAATTTCGTCACAAAGAAATTCGAATAAATAATTTAATATTATGAAAGAGTCTCGCTCTGTGCAGCAAAGACAAAGAAAGTGTTGACAGATGGGGGTTGAAAGGTAAGAAACGGAAGAAGAAAGAAGTGCGGGGTAGAGCCACGGGTCCTACGAGTTCATAGGGCACGCCAAGACAGACAGTCAATACCGAGAGGAGGAAGAGAGGAGACACAAGTAGTGGTGCAACACCAAGTACGCGCTCCCCGCCCAGCGGCGTAATGCTGGGCGGCGGATTAAGAAGTAGGAGTTGAAGAAAGTGATTCGCAAGATGTGTATTTCCCCGCCCAGTGACCTAGAGCGGCGACCAGGCGCGAACAGTGGCCAACGTACAAAGACGGAGACTCGACTCGGCTAGGAGGGCCTGAGCTGCTGAACCGGAGGAGCTGCCCAAGGCACCCGCAGACAACCCAGTGACACGAAGGTAGTTTAAGTGAACAATTAACTTTGACGTGTGAACAGTGGAGAAGCAACCCCGAACCATATGAAAACTAATTAAGATTTTGATTTAAGTATAATTAAGATCATGTTTAAGACCTAGCCAAACCTAATTAAAATCCTAACATTTAAAATCTCTATATTAAATTCAGATTATTAAATGACAAAAATTCTATAAAGTTCAAATGGGCGGGGTTTAATGAATTGATCGGTTCATTACACATATAATCACAGTTTTCATTAATTGGTAGCCAATGTAAGTGGGGTAAATTGTAATCTCCAACCAAAATGAAACTATCTTTATTGTTATCTGTCATAATTTGTGAAGTTTTGTTTATGTTAAGTTTTGTTTTTGTTTATGTAATATTTATGAGGTGCTTACTATCAGGTGCAATATACGAAGTGCATATGTGAATTTTTTTAATAGGAAGCGAAAGCGTTACCTGTCTTCCGCCTCAGAGCTCCATTCTATTTTTTGATCAGAAATAAATTTATTTTTTACTGCAATTAAAACTACACCACCGCGATTCTGATTGAGATTATGGTAATCTCTATCTCGTCTGTAAACCTGGTATCTTGGATCGAAAAGTTACTCATTAAAGATTGAATTGTTAAGCCATGTTTCACTGAGACAAATAATGTCATAGTTGTTTAATAGTACATTTTGAAGAAAAGAATTAGTTTTAGTTCTGAGATCTCTTGTGTTTTGATAGAACAATTCTAAAGATTCCATTTAAGATACAATATAGGTAGTTAATTTGAAAGTTACTGTTATGTTCTAAGCGTTATTGATGGAAATGTCGTATTTTTTTAGTTTTTCTAGATCGTTATAAGAATAGTGATCTGAGTTTTCATTTAGTCTCACATAAATTTTACAATTTTAAATCCAGCAAAATTTGAATTTATTAATTTTGGTAAACTCTCTGACCTTTTTGTAGAGTACTTTGTTTTTATGAGTTAAATGTTCATTAATATAGATCCGATGTTTCCCATTTAAATGAATATCCTCAGCTGTTAGGCCCCTTCTCGTTCGGATTGCAGCCATGATGTCATCTTTTTGTTTTCTGCTCTTCAGTTTAACGATAATATTTCGCGGTCTTCCTTCGATCTTCTCCTTGGGGGTTACTCGGGTGGCGTATTCAATTTCGTCAGGGCTTACTATTTTTAACTCTGAATAGATGCTCTTGATAATCTCCGTCAGGTTTTCTTGTTTTTTTTTCTGGTATTCCAATGATCTCTATGTTATTTATGCGTGCGTGTTGTTCGTTAGCGTCCAATTGTTTTTGTAATTCTTTAAATTCACTTTGAATTACGGCATTTTGTTCCAGATTTTTTTCAAGGTTGTTGTTTTTTTTCGTGTCAATTTTTTTTCAAGAGTTAATATTTTATTTTTTAATCCTTCGATTTCTTCTTTATACTCGTTCCTCACGATTTCCAGAAAATGTACCTTAAATTCTTCAAACTTTTTGTCAAGGAGTTAGAGGAGGTGTGTGTCTGTATTATTTAGTGCAGTCTTTGCAGTTGCCCTTGTAGTCATATTGGCACGTAATATTAGATAATATAACTGATATAACAACACTCCACTATTATATACTTATTAAAATGTATATATTTAGGTTTTAGCTAGAACTTTTGTTTTATTTTGTGAAATTTCTAGAGAGAATTAAAAACACGACAGCTGTCACTGAATGTTATTGTTGTATATGGTGTTTTCGTATATATATTTTTTGTAGAAATTTTCTTTAGTGGAATTAATTAGTTTTTTACACAAGTTTCTATATTTCTTATATTGTTCTTGAACTAGAATATTATCTGGTTATATTTTAGCATTTTTGTGAAGTTGATTACGTCTGTGGATGGATTTGACTAAACCAGGGGTGATCCATGGCATGAGTTTAAATCGTTTGTTCGGTATAACTTTGGTAACAGTGTGATTAGATATGTTAATTTTGTCATAAATTGGTGCATTGCTTGGTCAGTGTCAGTCTGATCTATTACGTTTTGCCATTTTTCTGTAGACAGCTCCTCAAACAGTGCGATGTAATTTATTTTAGAAATACATTTGTTTTTAGAAGGAGAGGAAGGCTTATTTCTTAGGCCGAGCGCTGTGGTATAATGATCTGAAATTGTTGTGTGTATAACAAACGAGTCCATAAAATCAATGTTTTTAACATTGATGTGATCCAAGCTTTGTATTCGAGTGGGGGTACCAATTATCAGATTAAAAGCGTTTTCGGTGAGAAAACATAAATAATCATCGGTTTGGCGAAGATTATCTAGAATAGTATTAATATTTAAGTCTCTAATGATTATTTGATGTTCTGGGTTATCTGTGTTGTTAATGATAGAGTGGAGTGAATTTAGAAAGGAATCGATGTTGTGAAATGATGGTGATCTATAGATTGCAAAAATGCATAAGTTTTTGTTAAGCACAGTTTTTAGACAGTTAGCTTGTGATAAAGTGAGTTCGTCAACTTGCATCTGCATACCGTCCCTGACATAAATTACAATACCACTAGCTTTATTTATTATACTCGTTGTATGGTACTCAGTATAATTTTGTATCTCTTTGGAGGTGAAGTACTTATTAAGCCAGCACTCGTTAAAACTAGCATATCAAATGTGAAATTAAGTTCGTCAAGAAATACGAGAAAGTCATCAATGTTGGTAATACTTCGTAAGTTCTGGTGAATAATTTTCAGACCGTACGATTCCCAGCAATATTTATTCATGTCTTCAGGATTGTCAATCACGATTTTGTTACATGTGAGCAAGGTTTCTTCGGGGATATCAAAAGATACTTGAATCATTTATAGTTTATTTTTTAAAATTATTAAGTATACCCACAATGATAAACTTTGGGAAAGTACCGATGTGTGTGTGGTGTTTGAGTAAAATAGTGTGTGTATGCTTGTATTGGTGAGTCATAGTGAGAGAAGGATATTTTCAGAGGTAATGTGGATAGCTCGTGATTCGGTTGTTTGGCGTACGTAGACACGTCCCGCTTTCACCCATACGTAAGCTAGCTTTTTTTCCGTAGCCGTCTTCTTCGCCAGGTAAAGAAACCGTTTATTTGTCGATGTTAAGTATTCCGATATATAAACTGGTGTTCGCGGTCCGGAGAGGCCTATGGAGCTCGTGTTGAGTTTGTCTTCCTTCGTGGTGGCGTTCAAGTTGTATCTTTTTACCCGGGTTTTAGTTGGAGTTGGCCTACCAGGAGCTCTAAAGGTTGACTCGATATTATTTGTAGTGGTAGTTGTGCGTATTTCTTGACTAATGTTGAAAATAATATTTTGTAACTTTTCTCCTTCAACCTCAGGAATCCTTCTTATTTCGGCTATGAAATTTTTTTGTTGGCGTTCTTGGTCGTCGAGTTTGAACTCGAGCATTGTTAATTTTGCTTCGAGTTCCATATTTTTCTTTTGAACGGAATCTATGGTTTTCATTTTGTGCATCGCCTTTTTCAATTCATCTTCAAATCCCTCCATTTTTGAGTTGAAGAAGGTCATTGTTTTCTTGAAATCTTTGAATTCTTCATATAATACTGTCACTTTTGATTAGATGCTCTTGTATTCTTGGAGTTCCACCTTGATTTGGCGGAGTTCCTCCATAAGAAGAGTTTTCCCTGGAGTTAGGCCTGATTTACTGACGTTGGCGGGAGGAGGTACGTTTTCTTTAGTCGATGTGGAAGTTGATCCGCCGTTCGACGAGGTTCCACCTTGCATCCACTGCATTTGATGTTTGCTCGTTTTTCTTGCGAGAGCTTCCGGTATTGACCCTCAGTAATGCCGCCGCAGGCGAAGTGAAGACTCTCTTCACAGGAGGAGCACCAAAACATTGATTCCTTCGTAATTATTGGTTCTGGACACTTGCTGCAGCTGAAGTTCTCCATATTTATTTTGTGTCGATAGGTATATATTTTTAATTTATTATTATTAACAATAAAATTTATCTTAATAAAAATAAAAGTTTTTTTTTATTTTCGCCGGTGTGAGGATCGAACCGAGGGCGCCGCCGCGAGAATGATGTGTCACCTACAGGGCTATTCACCTGTTACATTTGCTGGTGGTTATTACTCATATAATTTAGATTCGTGACACAGGATTTATTTTGAAAAGTTTTTAATGTTTTGATATTATTTTTTTAAGTTCGCTATATTTTGCACTGTGATTTATTAACTATTCGTTGAATGGTGGCAGAGAATTGTGTTGTATAAAACCATTTTGCAGCACGAGATTAGTTTTTTGTTTTTGTTTTAATAAACTTTAACGATGACAAGCGTATTTCACATTCACGATATTTTTTAGATTGAAGGCAATGTTCACCGAGCTTATTAGATAGTGCGGAAGGGTAATATTGTTTAATCGCTTTACACTGTAAACTTACTAGGATAAAAGAGTTTATATTAACAAAAAATACCTTTTTTACGGATCACTTCAACAGTGCGTTTCATGTGTTAGCGGTGACATAAACCCCCTTTGGATCCTTTAAGCTGACCATACCGAATAAGGATTTTAAAATCTACATGAACAAAGAATTTTGGCCAATAGGTACTGTCTTCCGAAAATTTATTGAAAAAAAAATACAATGGAAAAGAACAAAATTAAGATAATCTCAATAAACTGTAAAAGCTTTAAAAGAAACGTTAACTTCATTGTAGATATGTGCAATATCTACGATGTAATGCTTTTGTAAGAAACGTGGCTATTACAAAACGAAACATCTAATATATCCAAAATTCATCCGAACTTTCG
The DNA here is from genome assembly GCA_917880885.1 of Limnephilus marmoratus. Classification (NCBI taxonomy): domain Eukaryota; kingdom Metazoa; phylum Arthropoda; class Insecta; order Trichoptera; family Limnephilidae; genus Limnephilus; species Limnephilus marmoratus. Next base: position 20,680,343 of record OU862906.1, read on the forward strand.
GGGATGGGGCACGTCTGCTGTAGATTTAGCTAATGAACCGCTACGGGGACGACCCTACGGAGGTGTCGTGGCACTTTGGAGGAATGAACTGCAGGCTTCCGTAATACCATGTGGAGATGACCGCATCGCTGGTGTACAAATAACCACCAACGGAGGAATAATATTTGTATTGACTGTCTACATGCCGGTATGTCATGCGGATAACCTTACCGACTTCACCAACTACCTGTCCAAAATATATACACTCATTCAAGAGAACGAACACTCTGAAACCATCGTGATGGAAGATTTCAATGCTCACCCATCTTCTATATTTGGGAAAGAGTTATCATTTTTCTACACTGAAAATAACTACAGTTGTATCGATATGGAAAGATTACCCAATGACACCAATACATACATTAGCGATGCACACAATACCACTTCCTATCCTAGCTCGATCATTGTATATGCACCAATAATCTCAAGGACAAAATATATAATCTGCAAATACACTATGATACTGACTGGTCCGATCACCGGCCGACATCTTGTGCAATCGCTGCTGAAAACCTACCTGCAACCATCTTTAATGCTCCGCAACAGCCTAATAACATAATATGGAGAAGGACCAACGACAATGAAATCAATGAATATACGTCTGTGGCAGAAGCACTCAGTGTAATTTATCAAAGATACTCCGAATCCATATGTAATTCTGAGTCTACGTGTGACAAATGTGATCATATACAAAACATGGACAATATGTACACAGATATCGTGGAAGACCTAAGAATTGCTGCCGACATTGTGTTTTATCGGGAGAGCAATCAAAGCGAACCAAAAACATATTGTCACATTGCCGGGTGGAACCAAAAAGTCAGGGAACAGTACGAAAAATCCAGATTGGCATTGATGATGTGGATTCAAAATGGGAGACCATAGCATGGCCCCATTGCGGACGAAAGAAAACGGAAAAGGAAGGAGTTCAAAAAAACCCTCAAACACTGCCAAAGCTCTGCCGAACAAACAAAGATGGACGATATCGTAAAGTCGCTTGACAAAAACCAGTTCGCTCAATTCTGGAAGAAAAGCAACAATCTGATCAAACCAAACACTCGCCAGCCAAATTGTCCACAAATACAGAGGAAATCGCCAGAATATTTAGAAGAACCTTTGCAGATATTTCCGGAAATGAAGCACCGACTTCTCCCGATATTATGGAACATGATGGACAAAATGTTTACCTGTCTGAAAACAATATAATGAAGGCCATCAAAGCTACTAAGGCCGGTAAATATCCGGGATATGATAGTTTAAGCATCGAACATATAAGGTAATGAGGTAGGTACATACCTAAACTATTAAACATTCTACAATAAACACACATGTAAATTTGTTGTAGACCACTTTTATTTTAAAAACACTCTACCGGTTTCGGAAGCACCCTTCCTTCGTCAGGAGAATATTGTAACTAAACTATACAGAATGTTGACAGACATACAAATTTAGGTGTTCGAGTGGGAGGTAAGCAAAGGGGTGGGGGTAATTGCGGGATTTCCGGAAAGAACAGAGCGGTTAATTGGAAACGCAATTCTCAAACACAACCATCTACCGAGTACAATGACGATAACAATTATAATCCCGATCCTGAAATCGGGACAGCCTGACATGACCAACTCCAGCAATTACCGGCCAATATCCTCAGCAACTATAATTGCAAGACTATTTGAAAGGGTAATTCTAAATGAAATAGAAGGTAAACTCACTTCTAAAGACAACCAGATGGGTTTTAAGTATAGATTATCCTCTAATATGGCAATATACTCCGCAAAGCATATAATAGAATTTTACAGAAAACGAAAAACTACTGTTTACGGATGTTTTTTAGATCTAAGTAAAGCGTTCGACAGGGTCTGTCATAAAACCTTATTGGAGGAATTGAAAGCTAGAAATATACCTACCATGTATATCAACACACTATCCCAATGGCACTCCCAGTAGGAAAACGTTGTACGGTGGGCAAGTACATACTCCCAACCGATACACTTGCGATCAGGGGTAAGGAAAGGAGGGTGTATGTCCCCAATCCTGTTCAATGTATACATGGACAAATTATCAAATTGCCTGGACACCAGAGCGGGCTATCGCGGAGACGACGACTTTGTGGACATTTTATGTTGAAAACTTTTATTTTCTATGTACATTGGTTAATTAAAGTAACCAATGTATATAGAAAATAAATCTTTTTTAAGCTTATTTTTAATAATTAAACTAACGACAAAATTTTTATGCATAGCACAAAGGGTAACAATTATTATAAGCAATAATTATCAGCCTGAAACACTCATCTACATTGAAAAATCTTCCGAGAAAAGATACATGACGCCAACGGGACTTGAACCCGTGCCATTCTGATTGCCGGTCAGCTGCAGAATCATTTGGCGGGTACAAGATAAGCCGCCATAGCTCAATTGGGAGAGCAGCTGACCGGCAATCAGAAGGGCACGGGTTCAAGTCCCGTTGGCCTCATGTATCTTTTCTCGGAAGATTTTTCAATGTGGATGAGTGTTTCAGGCTGATAATTATTGCTTATAATAATTGTTATTTTAAGCAGTCACCTGATTAGAAACGAAATTCCAAATAAAAATCAACCGCAATCACCGAAAAAACGGAACTTGCAAGTTAAATTAATTTCTTCTTTCAGAGGTCCCAATTTATCTTTTTAGATACATAATATCATTTTGAGTTGTCAGTGTTAAAATAACATCGCTTGAAAAAATTGCTTGTAAGTACATCAACAATATTTAAGATTCACGGGAATTCCAAAAAACATATGGGTATATAATACCAGTAATGTTGTCATATGCAATAAAAAATTTTCCAGGTCGAAATTTCCCTAGATTTAGTGCTGATTTCCCTTAAAATATATTTTTCTCCCCTAGATCTAGTCAAATTTCCCTAGACGGCACGAAAATATAGGTACAAAGGTTACCGAATGCGATCGGATAATCGACGACGGCCAGCGGCGGGTGGTGGAGAGGGCGAATACAAAATAAATTATTAGTGAATTAATAATTAGTAATAAAAAAGTTATGCCGCTCTCCGCATCTCCTTATTTTTAATATTATTGATGTTGATATTTTAACTTTTCGGGGGGGGTTTGAACCCCCAAAACCCCCCCCTGGCTACGCCCATGCATAAGAGAATGACGAAAAACAGACCAATTATTAATCTTCACAGATAGGTATTTAGAAACATAAAAGTAACTGAATGTAAACTAGAACATTTAAGAAAAAAAATAGAAATTAGCAGCAATTTAAAAGATATCAAATAATAACACAGGTATAAATTCAATAAATCATAAACCTATAGTACCCAACAATAATAATTCCAATTTGGGATGCGGGATTGGGTACCGCCGCCCCGGGAACCTTTATTGGATAACCAACACCTTTGCCATAGGACACCCCAAGTGGTTCGCTACGTTTGGTGATTTAGCAGGGGTGCCCGGGTTCATGGGGTGAGGTTTGTCTAGGTATCGGAGGCTGATGAACAACCCCTTAAACCTTTGTCCTTCCCAGAACTCTCCTCTCCTTCCTTTCCCCAAAAAACCCTCCACACAGCATCCCCAAAGAAAACATAGGCCCTGAGGGAAATTATTTTCCTCAGGGCCTCCTGTGTGGAACTCATGTTGAAAAAAATAAATGTGATTGTAACTACACTTAAATAGACTGAAATAGGTATTTGGGTTGGTCGGGTAAGGGGAGGAGAGGGATAAGGGAAAGTTGCCACGCAAGTACGAGTAATATAAAAATGGGTACATTTAATTTAATCGTCATGAATATGTGTTATTCGTATAGAATGTGATACAATGAAATACTGTAGCGATAGTAACTGATAGTGAATATGTCAACAAGTGTGCAAATTTATTGTTGTAGTAGTTACTTGTCCTTTGCATAAATTCATTTTGATTGGAATTCGTGTTGCATCTATCAATGTAGAAAAGGGTATTTTGTCTGCTATATCGAATCGGCGCGAAGAAATTAATTTTATTTAGCAACTCCGGGCAGTCAACTTTTGAGTTAATAATTTCGTACAGGAGCATATGATCAGCGACAAGCCTCCTGTTGAGCAGTTTCTCGATTTCATCGTAAGAGTTGTATACGTGGAATCAGGGGCGGCCCTAGGGCGGTGCGAGCGGTGCGACCGCACAGGGCACCGTCGTAAGGGGGCGCCGAAAACACCCGACCACGATTTGGCATTTTTTTTGGATTTTTCGCCATTCAGGCTACTCAGGATGAGAATCGGCGACGACAAAATCTAAAAGGCGACTGGTCGCCTATTAGGCTACTTCAGAGACAAGTTATTGAAATCAGCCGAATCGCAAATAATTAAGAAAAAAAAAATAATGCTGTCGCTGAAAGAATTTTCAGCGTAATGGGGACAATCAAAATAATCATGGACTTAGCAAACGCATCGCAATTGCTGAAAAACTACTCGAAATTTGTGAAGCATTACGGGACTTATTTGGCTGCTCAAATAACAGCTAAGGAAATAGCTTCCCAGGCTTGGATAGATTCAATGCTTAAGCCAGTCCGATTCCTAAGAAAGAAGCGATTATTTGAATATGATGCTGCAGATGAGACACCAACAAATCCCGAAGAACTGCTTAAAATTAACGTCTTTTACCCTATGATAAATACAATTTAAATGCATTGGTCACTCGGTTTGGACAATTATCTAAATTCAATGATAGATACATGGTCTTTTCTGTATAACATCGACATAATTCCTGATCAATCATTTTAACCGATGGGGGAAAATGTGATGTCTATAGTTGCGAATTGGTTGAAGAACTTTTGAGCCTAAACCCATTACTAAAATATCTTGACTCAGCAGAGCCACTACAAGTTCTTTAACTTATAAAAAAAAATGATTGGCAGGATATATTCCCAAATGTGTAGACAGAGCTTCGGATTTTGCTGACCATCCCTGTAACTGTCGCCAAAGGAGAACGAAGCTTTAGTAAATTAAAACGTACATACGTTCGGCTATGTGTCAAGAAAGACTCTTAGATCTTGCAATTTTATCAATTGTGAATGATATTGCCCAAGGGTTAAATTATTCTGATTTAATAAAAAAATTCGCAAAGGCAAAAGCAAAGAAAAGTTGTGTTCTAGTGTTTTTATTGATTTCGCAGATTTAATTAAATAAATGTAATCAAACATATATTTTACGACAAAAAAAAGGAGGAGGTTCTCAATTTGACTACATATTTTTTATAATGTTTGTCACTTCAGAACTTTCGACTGGGTGAACCGATATTGATGATTCTTTTTTTATTTGAAAGCTAGTCCTTCCCGTGTGGTCCCATCAATATCACCCGTAGCGATTTTGATGATTCGTTTTTTATTAGAAAGGATGTACTTCAAGGGTAGTTTGATGAGAGTTTGGTTAGGTTCTGTTTATGGGATCCATGACAAAGTAACGGAACTCTTCAATTCTTAGGAACAAATTAACGATACTCGGCCGAATCTTTTATAGGCTAACCGGATCTTTTAGTCACCTACCGTAACGTCGTTATGGTCAAGTAATGTCTGTCTCATATGAGCAGCACGTTTAGTAGGTCTATCCATATTCAGACAAATTAGTTAGTGTACTACAGATTTAACTAAAAATCAAAAAATAAACAAAAAATTTAACAAAACAAAAAAACGACCTAAAAAAATGCTCTAAAAAGTAAAAAAAATAATTTCGTATTCTTCTACAACTTAATAATCAACTAACTTTTTCTACACATCAATATGTAGGTGCATTGTTATTTTTGGAGTCGGTGTCAGTCAAGGTACCCGGCCCAGCGTGTTCACTTGACAGCTCCCCTCCCGCCGGGGCCCCGCTCTCGCCTCTCGCCTCGTCAAGTCGCGCGTGCGACACAAGCACATCTCACCTATAACTATGTATGTAGTTACAAACCTACCTTGGCTGACACCGACTTCAAAAATAACAATCGAACCTACATATTGAAAAATAAGTTGATTATTAAGTTGTAGATGAATACGAAATATTTTTTTTTACTTTTTAGTGCATTTTTTGAAGTCGTTTTTTGTTGTGTTAAAATTTTTGTTTTTCTGAAATTATTTCTCATCTGTCGTACTAGATACTTCAATTAAAGTTGCATAACTGCATAGAAAGAGCTCTATTTTTTTTAGGGGGGTGGGGGGGCGCCACGAAGAGATTTCGCACCACCTAATAATTTATCTAGGGCCGCCCCTGCATGGAATGATTTAAAATTGAGGAATTTGTGAAATCATTGCTCAACTCTTTCTGACCTGTTAACACAAACATAGCGCGGGTTCCAAACCTGTGAACAGTATTCCTGGTGAGAACAAATAATAATCAATAATATATTCTTGAGTATTAAGCTCAGAGAGTCTGGGGTTACTTACACACCCCATGTTCGCATATTATAATGCAAGAGGGCATGATGGCAATACACGTCATGCCCTTAGGCGTGTTTTTTTGAAACATTGTAATTAATATGTAACTTTATATCTTCAGCCAAATTTAAAACTTTTACTCTAAGGAAAATAAGTAGTCAATGCCGGATACTCGTCAACCAGTCTAATCAATCAAAAAATCTTCGATGTATCACGCTCGAGGTGCACTCGTAATATTACATGAAAAACGTGAAAAAACAAAATTAGCTCAACGCTTACGACATCAACACGGGATGACTGCAGTCGCAGTTTTAAAGGCACGGAGTGCGATGGGGGCACATATGGATGAATTTTCACGATCGTAGCAGGTTTGGACAAAGCAGTATAGAAAAAAACTCCACCTTGCCCACCCCCCCCCCCGTCTTGCCCCGCACTCTCATACATGATTTCATATGATTGAGCTTGAAATCCTTCATCAAACACAAGAGACTTGTCTCTTTATAGTGAGGAAAAGCTATTTTTATATTCCTTTATAACACTGAATAACATATAAAAAATGTATTCTTATTGTAAAAAACAAACAAATATTACATAAAAAAATGCATTTGGTACATAAAAAATTAGAATTTTCCTTCGTTTCAGATCAAAAATATTACATTAAGGCAATCGCTTGCGAAATGAGTCTAGTGTCTGGCAATGAAAATATGTTTATTCCATAAAACAAACCGTATTATTTGAAAATACTCGTATATCTATATAATACTAGCTTTTTCCCGCGGCTTCGCTCGCATGGTATTAGGGGTTCCCTCTCGCGTTCCCACTCCGTCACCTCCACCTTCCCTCTCTCCACTCCAATCCCCCCCCCTTCACCCGTCCCGCGAACCCCCCTCCCGAGTTCCCCTCCCCCCTTCCAGGTCCCCCTCTAACCCCTTCTAGGTTCCCCTCCCCCTTGCTAGTTCCCCTCCCCCATCTCTCCCTCCCTCCCGCTTTCCATAGCAATAGCCGCTTCCTCGCGTGCCACCAATTGCAATTTTTTTATACAAATTTCATAATGCCAGAGCTCACCGGAAGTTTTATAAAAACCTTGTCCTGACAATAACGAACACACGAAAAAAAGAATTTTCCAATTTGGTGCAGTCGTTCGAAAGTTATGCGCTTAGCAACACATTCAGCGATTCATTTTTATATTATAGAAGATGCGCGTTTAAGCAAGATCGTTCAATGAATCCAGTGTTAAAACCCATAATTTCCTTTCGAAATGTGTGAAGATTTCTAGAAATTTTTTAAAAATTTATTTATATTTTGTTGTGTAATTATTATTACCCGTGACAGCTGTTTCGCCTTCTAAGACTTTATCAAACTGTGATAAAGCCATCTTGCTAAAACTACGTACATGTGTAATGTTTCATTACCACAATTAACCTTTTTTTTTCAATTTAGCGTTCAATTTATTTTTGATGCCGAATTCATCCATGAGAAACATGAACACATGCTATAAAAAAGACGTTGCAATAAAAAAATCCGGAATATTTCGTACAATGCCGCCCTGTCTTACCAACGCCCGAGGAAGACATGGCACGATCAAGTGAACCAAATACTTGAGTCGGGCCATGTCAAAAGTCAGAATAATAGAAGAGAATGTATGAGACGATGTATGAATGTGAGTGAGGCAAAGAGTGTGTGCCAAGACCGAGTTGTTTGGCGGTCCGTCCTCTCTGCCTACCCCTGCGGGGAAACGGCGTGATGGTTAGTTAATTAGTGAGTTAGTTAGATAATGGAAATATATTTACATAGAAGCTGAATATAGTTGCGTTGACTTCAAGACTGAAAAGATGATGCAAATTTAACGTCGAAAGATCACAGTAAAAGATTTTCGCTTCTTCAAGACATTTAGTTAAGTGACCTACGCCATTACGCCAAGGTTTCAAAGTTTCCGATTTATTTGATTTCGGCCGTATCATAGAAATAAACTCACTTTCCATTCATGGTATCATTTCAAGAGGAAACCTTAATAATTTCTAACTTCTGCACGAACGGCTTAATTAGGCTGTAATTTAATGCAATATGAATAATCAGTACTTTCCAGCCTTAGTTTGTAAGTGGCGCCTAAGTACATTCTTATTATAATGTACGCATTTGCAGAGGTACAGTCGGCCATTTGCGTGATGGTTTCAACCGAATGAAATTCTTCAAGCGTGGTTTGAAATACTGTAAGGGATGGGGAATCAAAATCGGAAGGGAGCTGGTTTTTATGTAGGTAATATTTTCATCTTTTTGTGTATTTAAATAATAAAAAACTAAAATTATGCACATAAGATCTCCACACCAGATGTAATAGAATGCCTTCGCTATGTACAGTACACACATATTTGACATAATACAAGTTTCACTGAAAGTGAAGGATCCTCGGTTCCGATAGCTACTGAGGGGCGGGCCAGCTCGGTAGAGAGAAATGAAAGGCGTCAGTCGATATATGAGTCAGTCTTTATTGTTGCGCTATGTAGCGGAGGTCGATGCGGAGCGGGAGCGGAGTGACAGTGGTGCCGATAGTGTTGCTGCTGCGCGATGATGAGTGAAGATGAAGGTCAGGAGACTACGGCGGTGAAGATCACAGGTCTTCAGGGAGCGGGCGTGTTGCTCTACACCATGGCGGTGTAGAAGTGACCTTGGTCCAGGCGGTCGACCGTCGTCGCGTTGACGAGGTATGGCGGCTGTGTGTCCTGTGAGTCGGAGGGTGGCGTCTACTAATATCTACAGGAATTCCAAAAACTGAAAAAATCGAACTAATATCTATGAGAATCAAAGTGTTAACGAATATCTACAGCTCAAACTGTTGACTAATATCTATGAGAACCAAAGTGTTGACAAATATCTACAGTACTGGCAGAGGTTGGATTTGCAATTATGTATAGCATATTGGAATAACGTAATATTGCGTATGCAGTTTAAAAAACTTAAATTATGTAAGTATGTATGTAAAAATCCCTGATATCGGACTGTTGGACACATTTAGCTGATTGGTCCAACCTACGCTCTGTAGATATTAGTTCAACCTACGCTCTGTAGATATTAGTCAACACTCTGAAGTTCGTAGATATTAGTTCAACATATGAGCTGTAGATATTCGTCCGACATACAGGCTGTAGATATTAGTATCTGGAGTCGAGTCGGAGCACACACGTGACGCAGGAAGGAACCTTGAGAGGCGGTGAGGATGCTGGTTGCTGGTTGCTGCTCGTTGCAGGATGCTGGTTGCTGCTCGTTGCAGGATGCTGGCTCGTTGCCGGTTGTGTTGCTGGCTGTGGTTGCTGGGTTGCTGGCGCGTTGCCTAACATCTCATGTCGAGATGGTAGTTGGAGAAGTTCCTCGAAGGTGCTGGAAATATTCCTGGTGTCACACTGGATAAATGTTGTTCACTGCTGACTGCGCGGGCCCGTTCCCAGCGCAGGCTCGTACTTAGTCGCGGTACTGCTCGGACTGTGCTCCTGGATCGATGAATGGGAAAGTACTGACTGAGACTGAGCGAGCGAGCGCTGGCTTATATACTCGTGGCGAGTAATAGTCTCACGGTAGGTAATGCCGTGAATTCACGCAAAGGTGAGAAATCGCTCGAACCTTCTGTAGGCACTTGTAAGGTACAGCCAGGTGTTCTAGGCCTTTCGCGTAGGTGGCGGAATTATTATTCCTAGGCGGTCGTCGGTACTACGCTGAAGGTAGGTATGCCGTAGTTTCCAGCGTGTTCCGTGGAGGTCAGTGGCGCAGCGGTAGATTTCGCAGAGCGGGTTAAGTGGCCGCTACACTACCAACTAAAGAACCCAAAACTATATTTTACCCAAAATGTTTAATAAACGATTAATGACAATTAAAAATATCATATTGCTGAAAACAAATATTATATGAGAAATTGGCTCTTTGATACAGATAATTTATTTTTATGCCACATTGAAGCTTTCGTATTGGTTATTGGAATTCATATTAGAACTTAAAACTTTATAAAAGCATTTGACAGGGTACCCCGAAGCCTGATATGGGCAGCATTGAGATCCCACAATGTACCAAAAGATATGTGCTCTCCATACAAGATATGTAAACAAACGTTGAAACCCAAGTAAGATGCACATCAGGGACATCACCAAAATTTCCAATAAAAGTAGGGGTACACCAAGGATCCGTTCTCAGCTCACTGCTATTCATAATGGTCATGAATTACCCAGCAAGTCAAGAAATGAACAACAGTATTATCAAGACTATGCTCTTTGCAGATGATGCAGAACTGATACCAGATAATCAATGTGATTCCTTTAAGTATCTGGGCTTACTAATCCACAGAGACGGAGGATGTGCAGCGGATGTCATCCATAGAATAGGTGTGGGATGGATTAAATTCAGATCCGTAACAGGAATATTGTGCGACTCCAAAATGCCTATAAAACTGAAAGGAAAGATATATCAGACTATTGTAAGATCCGCGATATTGTATGGCTCCGAATGCTGGACTATGTACAACTCCTACTCCAGGCAACTCGAAACCGCAGAAATGCGAATGCTTAGATGGTTGGCAGGAGTTTCATTAAAAGATAAGATTAAAAGTTCACGCATTCGTGGATGCCTGGGTGTCACAGACATAAACAGTAAGTGGACGAATGACAGTTGAGATGGTATGGGCACATAAGACGGAGACCATCAGACCACACAGTGAAGCAGGCAATGTCTGTGGAGCTTCATTGACAGTCATCCAGAGGAAGACTGAAGAACTCCAGGATGACTCAATGCTCCAAAATACTTCAGAGAAACGGCCTGGATGAAGGCGATACTCAGAACAGAAGAAATTACAACCTGAGAACGAGAAGAGCCGATCCCAACAGCCTACCTAGGCAATGAGTTGGGAAGAAGAAGACTTAAAATTTTATATGTGCCAACCATACAAGTGCCCACCTATATCTATATCATTGATGAGATATGATATACTTGTTTGTTATATAATGCATTTCCCGATATTTATATTTATACTATTCTATTAATTTAACCATGTTATTACACAAAATGCTAACTATGTGTACCTGCCGACAAACTCCAAAAGTAGTTCAGCAGGTTCAAATGATAATAAAGAAAACCATAATTGTGAATAAAATATCAAAGTAAATTGAATCAAAATAGTTAATAAAAGTAAATCAATTTCAACCCCTTTCCAATACAAGTTCTTGGTGAAGAGATCTGTTTGAAAACGAATACACGTTTTAACGTTGAAATCGAACCGGCTCCACATGACCTTCGGTTGCCAGTACCTGAATTTACAATCCGACCCCACTAGTCCAGTCAAGTTAAACATGAAATGGGGGTTGTGCTTGCAAAAGGTCCAGTCATTTTGAATTTTTTATATGTTGTTAGGACCTAAACCAGTAATAAAAAATTTTTTTTGCAACTTCGAAAGTGCGGTGCAAGCGGCGGTGGACCCAAAAAACCAAGAAATTTTCAGATTTTTTTTATCAATAACTCAGTGAAGGAAGAGTCTGACCGGTATAGTTAGTATACATACTTTTAAAGTAGACTAAATTTTCTACAATTTGAGATCAAAGCGAGCTATATGCAGCTATTGGTTAAACAAGATACAGTTCTTCGAAAATAGGCCATTTTTTCCAAAAAGTGAAATTTTTTCGAAATGGTCACTTATTTTGTAAAATATTTTCTAAAACACGTATCCCACTCAAATATTTTATATAATATAATTGTAGTAAATTTAATAAGCTTTCATTTAAAACTAGATTGATATCTGTAGACCTGACGGTTCTCTCAAGAACGCCAGATAACCAAAAACAGTCATAGGTGGGTTTTGGGGGGAAATGCAAATAAACTGTTCTCACGTCTTTTTATGGTTTTATTGTGCTGTGAAGTAATTCCATTAGTCATCGTGGGTTTATCCTAGGGTAATAATATAATTACGACCATTTCAAATTTCAAGTACCCATTAGTACCTATACCCATGAGTCATCATGGGTTTATTTTATGGCATAATTATCGACCAGTATAACGGCCTTAAGTCAAATTTAAACAATACAATAATTGGGAAACTTACTTAACTCAAATTTATTTATTTATTTATTTATTTATTTACGGACAAATAGTGTAATTAACAATATAACAATAACACGAATAGAAAAAAAAAGAAAGATCACAATGAAAGGAGATTACATATAGATGAAGAGCTTTGACAAAATACAAATAATATAAAAGTACATAGAGAAGATAACTATAAGTAGCTTGAAGATGGATTTAAAAAGACTTTAAAAAACCACATTGCGTAACGACTGCCGAAAGTCATTTAGGCTTATACCAAAAAATTCAATGCTTTGATTTGCGTTGACAAGTCTCGACATTCTGGATAAAGGAGAATGATATCCACAATTAGTGGAATGTTGATTGAGGAACAGCAATTCGTTATTTCGGAGTCTACGGGAAGGAATGTTGAACTGGATGAGTTGTAACAAAGCGGGTGTGTCAGTAATACTGTTGATAATTTTGAAAATGCACATTAGATCAGAGTCCTTTCTACGTTTTTCGAAAGAGGAAATGTTTAAAGTTTGTTCAATTTCATCATACGAGTATTCTCCTCTTTCAAGTCCTAACCTCCAAGCAATTCCTCGTAGGAAGCGATGTTGTACAGATTCGATGTAACAAATGTGGATAGCATAAAAAGGAGACCAAATAACACTAGCATATTCAAGGTGAGGGCGGACCAGCGAACAGTAAAGAGTTTTAAGTGTATTTATTTGTTTAAAGTCAGAGGTAATTCTATGAATGAAGCCGAGTAGTTTAAGTGATTTGTTTACAATGTTATTAATGTGATCCCGGAAAGAAAGTTTACAATCCAGAGTGACCCCAAGGTCCTTGATAGATGTGACAGTAGAGAGACAAATATTATTTAGTTTATAATCAAACTGAATACGTTTTTTGGTTCTATAAAAGGATAAAATTTTTGCATTTTTCAACATTAAGTTCCATGCAGTTAATTTTGCACCAATCATTAATTGAATCAATATCAAGTTGAAAAAGTAAACAATCAAGATGGGATTTAATTATCTTAAGAATCTTATTGTCATCGGCAAAAAGCCAAAAACTGGTGTGAGAAAAAACTTTAATGATATCGTTAATAAATAAAATAAAATTTAAAAGAACCATTAATATTTTAGCAAAATACTTTCATTGTCCCCCTCCCCCCCCCTTGACCTCCTTACCCGCACATTATACACCTTCAGGATATGATGGCTCTATAAGATCGGATGGATAAAAGTGAATATGACATGTTCACAAAAGGATTGTTAGCATTGCCGCTTATACGGCCATTTGCTAAACCAAAACCTGGAAAGGACACGCAATACATAGGCCAACAGAACTAGCTCAGGAAGTCGGCGCAAGCAAGGTTCCTCTTAAAACCAAGGCGAGTGTTGTGGTTCGCTTGTGAATTCCTCCTCCTTCTTTCCTCACAATCTCCAAGTCTCTTTCCTCAATCAGAACACAGTTTTGCACGTAAAGGGTTTATTAATTTAGAAGGAGACAGGGTTTTACAATTGCCAGCCTCGGCAAACTACACATGGGTACTTGCTAGGTATAGGATTCTAACATGGCGGGGAACTTCTCTCTTCTCAACTCTCCACACGTATTAGTGAATGTAATACACCAGAGGGGACAAAGATTCATTTTACTCACAAAGCAGGAGATGAGGTAGTCGTCAGACAGGCTACTGTGGGCTGGAGCCTTCTCGTGCACAAAACACATTATAGAAACAATCACGAGTTTTTAGGTTCTCGAACAGCGCACTAGCGCAATCACTGTTGTCAAGCCCTCGACCAGCCGGGGAAGGAATGCCGGGTGCCGTTCGGCACTGGGGCCACGGATCTCCGCGTGCGGAGAGGGGGGCGGAGAGGGGCGGTACGGCGAGCTGTGCACTGGGGGCCAATTCACTAGCTCCTCGCAACAGGAATAAGGGGGTCTATTCTTTATCTTTTGTAACGTAACACTTCCCCCCTCGCCGCAATAAAAGCGACGTGGTAATGGAGCAGTAAGGCTAAGAAATCCTCTTACCCTTCCAGCACTTGTGCAAAAAAAACATTTAAGAGAAAAAGGAGAGAGAGAGAAAAAAGTTGCTAGCTACAAAATAGTAGAAAACAAAAACAAAAGAGAAAAAGCATGGTAAACAAAGAATTATCTATGAATGTACATGAAAGAGCAGTGACATACATAAATATAAACAAGGACCTGCTGGAGAAAGGTACAAGGATTATGCAGTGATAGAAAAAAATGACTCTAAATTGTATCATTGGTCTGTGAGCTATGTTTGCGTAGCATGGTTTGCGTAGGATGTCTGGGGTGTTTGAACGTTACACTGAAGTTACAAGGTTACTTTGTCACAGTAACCTGGCCCGTTTGAGATTACACTCAAGGAACACTAGGGCCTTAAAGAAAACACGAAGAAGAGAACGCAGGATGAGGCTTCTTGGTGGTGGAGAGGGTTCTACCTGTCACAGAGGTCAAAAAGGTAGCTGCTTCCGGATCCTGTGGGTGGGCCAGTATGACATCATTGAGGTACTGGAGAGTGGAATTGTGATTGGTGGTTGGTCCTTTATAGAGGTGGTTTGTGTGCATGACAGCCGTTGTTGTGATGGTGGTTGGTACACTGGTTTGTATACAGTGGGATTGTTGTGTGAACAATCGTTGGTATTGTTATTTGCGCAAGGGCACAGGAGCATTGGCATGATGGCAACAGAGCATTTGCAAGGTGCAGCTGGAACATTTGCAAGATGCAGCAGGAACATTTGTACAATGGCAACAGGAACATTTGCGAGATGCCGCAGGAACATTTGCACGATGGCAACCGGAACATTTGCAAGATGCCGCAGGGACATTTGTACAATGGCAACAAGAACATTACAAGGTGCCGCAGGAACATTTGCATGATGCAACAGGAACATGAACCAACCTAGAGCTGACGTGCTCGGGTTTGTTTGAGTGATGGTTTTGTGATGATACAATTCGCAACTACACGCACGACTCACACTAGGTTAAGTTAGGTGCGGTGGGGTGCTTTTGGTACGCAGGGTTTGAAGGCATGGGACCTCCGTGACGGTAGTGAAGGCAGCATGAAGAGAGGCGCAGGTGTAGATAGGGTGAAGAGCTGCTGGTCTTCTTATTAATCCGGCGAAAAAATTATTATTAGAAAAAAATTCTTGAAGTTTTACCTGCCTGGTAGACCAATGATGAAAAGGTTTGGAGAGAAACAAGGTGTGCATGTTGAGAAAGATTGGATTTGTTTGACGTGTAGAGAGAGAAAGAGACGGAGAGAGAGTTAACTAAATGCAACTACAGACTTATACATATTACAAAGGTACGTATTCAAGGAAGGTTCTGTTTAACCCATTTAGTTTTTTTTTTTTAAACTAAATACATTTCCAAGAACACGTGGGTAAGGGTTTGTACGTATGACAAAATGCCCCGTTCGAAAGAAGTTGGTCTTCCATGACCTATGCTCACGTCCATACGGTAGCATTTTTTCTACTTTCGAAGAACAAAAACATTGAGTACAAATAAGTTATGAAAAGTGGGAAAGGAGTAGGAAGTTGAAAGGATCCGTGTATGAAGGTTGTCCCATTTGACAAACGAAACGCCAAGTGCGTAACGCATATATCCCCATTCATGGATAATTTCGAGGAAGGGAAAGGGTGACAATTGGGAACATTTGAACGAAGAAAACTGCTGAGGACTCGGCTATTTCCGAAATTCGACCTCTGAGTGGAAGGTGAAACAAGGTCTACAGCAGTTATCCTGGCACATTACAATACCATTTGGTAGTGTAGGACAAAAGGAATACACTGACATAAAAGAGTCTAATCCTCCACGTGTATTGGGTAGAAGATTAGAGGGTCGTTTTATTCTCCTACTTGTTTGCGAGAAATGACAGACCCTTGCTCAAATCTCACAAACCTGGGGGGTTTTCTTGTTCGTCTCCCAGACAACGAGTTAGGTGTTTTTTGTGTCCATCAACTTAACTCCTACGACACGATGCCCCATAATCATGAGTGAAGCGTATGATTAGTCCTTTTGAGATAGTGGATAGTTCCTGGGTTCTTGTGACAGGAAGTCCACGGGCATGTTAATGAGTATTCTGCTGCAAAAGCAATAATTTTCTGATAACAGAAAATAAAAGCGTGTGATCTACACTTGGTAGGTCACACAAACATGGGGGTAGATATTATTTCGTTCGCACGACTCATGGTGAATATTGTCACGTTTTCACGTCTCACGTGACAGGAATGAACGATTTACAACAAATTTGCCCAGTATTGAAAGACAGTAACCCGATAGGTATTTAAATCAATTTAATGAGATAAATCACCCTCTCGATCAACAACCCTGTGTAGTTATGACGGACTCCCCGTGACGTGTAAAAACACAAAGATATTATGAGATTCGCATCTATAGCAGTGGATATTGTAAGGTTCACACCTATAATAGTAGATATTGTAAGGCTCGCGCCTATAATGTTACAAAAGTTTACGTTCAAAAAAGTGGGTCCCCATTCAATACAGACGGCGGGTTGCAATGATGTAATTAATACGGCACTGCTGTAGCTTAATAAATTCATATTAGCATACGTTACAAGACTTGCCAAAAAGCGATACACAAATTTTATTGAAGATCTGGCCAAGATTTTAAACTTCAAACAAGAATAATGGTACAATAAAGGACAAAAGAAACTGATGTCATGATAAAATATTGTACCTCATAATGAAGTTGTATATGTACAAAGAACAATGTTAATGAAGGGACGAAACGTATTGTCACTTTTATAACAAAATTTTTTTTTTTCTCAGAATCCGACAAAATACGATTCTGGAAAAAAAATAGAGCAATTGGGTTGAGCGCCATTCTAATTTTTGGAAAAAGAAGAAAAAACCACAAGTAGCAACAAGGTTGCCCTTGAATTGTTTCGAATCCAGCGAATATGACCTGATAGGTGTGTTCATTTGGTGTATTCGAAACGATCTCCAATATACAACATTACTATGAATGTGCAGGATGGGGTGAAGAGGCAAAAAGAAAAAAAGAAAGAAAAAAAACGGGAGGATTTCCTATTATAACAGAAATCGTCGCGACATTCTTACAATATGGTGCTGTGACCATAGTAGCGAGCTGCGGCAATGGTCTGAAACCAATGTTTATTATACAGACTTGCACTTATGGTTTTATATTTACAACATTAGGGTAGGGACGTACTGGTACGACAAAAACCCGACACAAAACAATTAAAAAAAGGTGATATGACAAGATGAGACGATGAGGTGAGAAAAAAAACGCGCGGATGCTGCAAGAATTGTGAAAGAGAAAACGACGTCTCGGAGCAAGAGTTTTCCGGAACCGTTGATGATAGGGGGAAAAGGAGGCCCTTTTCCGAAGTGATCAATTTCAGGAAGAGGATGCATACAAGTATGAAAACGGTGCCCCAAGAGGTGCTCTTGTGGTACAGCAGGCAAGGCACGCAGGATGTACAAGAACATATAAAATTATGCAAAAAGAAAAAGAATATACAGGAGTTAGGCTACCGTTGACATTAATGCGCCTTCGGGTGTAAGGATTACCTTACGAATGCCCATATGGGTGATTATTTACATTTAATAATTACAAGTAACTCACGTCATTTATGACAAGAATTATAAGACTTCTAAAGAGACCGCATCGCACTAAGGCCATCGGCCAAGAGAGGTCAGGGGCGTAATAATGATCAGGGTTAACAAGATGCATGTTTTGCCAATTTGATAACGCCTGAGTACTTGATGTGATGGAATTTACTGATTCCGTGAGAGGTGACTTCCGGTTGAAATTGCAACCTCCTGATATATTTTTTGTTATAGAAAGAAGCATATAGAGTAAGGCATTTTTTGGATTTATTCCTAGGAGAAATCTTTCTATTTCTCAGGGCCTGTAGTAGTTCTTCCTTTCTTGAAGTAAGAATGTGCGGTATTATACCCAGCGTAACTTGAAGAACTTCCATGGTGTATAGGATCGTGTCAGAGGGACCTAATGTTGGAAAAAGTGAGAACTAGACTCGCAATTGGAAAGAAATTGGGCAGAGACTGACCACTGGGGACGTATTTTTACAAAAAGTTTTTTTTTTGCAAAAAACGCGTTTTTTATAAGTGTTTGGATTATTTGAAAATTTGAGCAGCGGTTTGCCTCAAAAAACGTGATTTTGTGAAAAAATCCAGATGTTTTGGAAATTTGTTGAAAATTTTCAAGTCCATAAAATGAAAAAAAATTGCGCAGCGGTTTGCCTCAAAAAACGTGATTTTGTGAAAAAATCCAGATGTTTTGGAAATTTGTTGAAAATTTTCAAAGTCCGGATATGAAAATTTCACGGGCCAGGATTCACCTTAAATGGAACACGTTTTTAGAATTTATTCCGATGTTTTTTGAAAAAGGTTTGGAAATTTGCAAAAGTCCAGAAAAAAAAAAAACGGAACGAGGTTCGCCTTAAACGAACATGTTTTTAGAATATTTCCATTAACTTTCCAAAGGGGGGTTCTTCAGAAAAAGAAAGAAATATTTTTTCTTTTATACAAGTTTTCGTGGAAGTATTTGTTTGAAAATTCAACAATGTCTTGGGGAATAGTTTTTTTATTTACGTGGCTAAACTGTAGCCTGATTTGAGCATCACCAATTATTGGTATTTACACGCCAACTTCCTTTCGTCATAACAAGGATTATATGCAGAAGTGTGCATATGGTTGTAATGTTAGCTTTCGAGGAATCGACGTCAACGCGAACTAGGCATTTTTAGAATTATGTCGTATGTTTCTTTATAATTTTTCTTTATAAAGAAACGTACGGCAGAAGTAAAAAAATGCCCAATTGTCAAATGGCAGAAAGAATTTAATCCACTTGTTTCCCTTAAGCTGCAAAATATGTCGATATGAATACAGACCAGTACTTTGCGAACAATGATAATTATAAAATAATAGGTTTATTAACTCTCGGGAAACGAAGCTGGTAATTGGTTTATCATATACAGGATTTTAATTGTTGAATAACTTTGTTTTAAATATTTGTGTTCATTTCCACTATTAACTTGTATTTGAAACTAGCAAATTTAGTCGGTCGACACTTGTAAACACTATATTATTCACGGCGAGAACTTTCTTGGTTGAGCACTTTACGTAGGAATACCGGTGATAATGTTTTGTCGAGTGACGACTCGAAAATGAAGGGATCGTGCCCGTGATAATTTAAATTGCGATTCGAAGTTACGTTCGCGCCGGGGTTCCTGTTGAAAATGCTAGACAAATTGGGAATAACAAGACAAAACATTATACATTATAAAGTTTTAACAATTGCTGATTGAAGAACGAGACTGTGGGACCGTGAAGAGGGAGGAAAAAATTTGCCCCAAAGTTGGAAGCCAGTGTTGTTAGCATTGCCGCTTATACGGCCATTTGCTAAACCAAAACCTGGAAAGGATACGCAATATATAGGCCAACAGAACTAGCTCAGGAAGTCGGCGCAAGCAAGGTTCCTCTTAAAACCAAGGCGAGTGTTGTGGTTCGCTTGTGAATTCCTCCTCCTTCTTTCCTCACAATCTCCAGGTCTCTTTCCTCAATCAGAACACAGTTTTGCACGTAAAGGGTTTATTCATTTAGAAGGAGACAGGGTTTTACAATTACCAGCCTCGGCAAACTACACATGGGTACTCGCTAGGTATAGGATTCTAACATGGCGGGGAACTTCTCTCTTCTCAACTCTCCACACGTATTAGTGAATTTAAACGCGGGATGTAACACACCAGAGGGGACAAAGATTCATTTTACTCACAAAGCAGGAGATGAGGTAGTCGTCAGACAGGCTACTGTGGGCTGGAGCCTTCTCGTGCACAAAACACATTATAGAAACAATCACGAGTTTTTAGGTTCTCGAACAGTGCACTAGCGCAATCACTGTTGTCAAGCCCGCGACCAGCCGGGGAATGAATGCCGGGTGCCGTTCGGCACTGGGGCCACGGATCTCCGCGTGCGGAGAGGGGGGCGGAGAGGGGCGGTACGGCGAGCTGTGCACTGGGGGCCAATTCACTAGCTCCTCGCAACAGGAATAAGGGGGTCTATTCTTTATCTTTTGTAACGTAACAGGATCCTTCACCATTCGCCGGTCTGACAAGTTTTGGTCTGGGTTGTGGTCAGATCTAACAATTGAGCAGAAGCTGATGCGATCCATGAAAACTTACGGTGGGTTGACCCAAGGAAGGGGAATCTCCGACAGTGTTCTGGCAAGGTGGACAACAGGAATGGTATTAATGTTGAATATTTGTGAAGAACTGGAAAGTTTTTGCAGCATCTCATATCCTACTGGAGAGCAGCATGTAGACATGAGACCTTCTAGAATCATCCGAGATAATAGTGATGTGGAAAAACTAAAAAACTGGTTTGCTCTCCACACTCCATTTCCCAAAACTGACAGTTTGATTTCTGTCAGTAGTGGTTTACTGGCAGGTCCTGAAATTAATTGCCACACAGCCCAGAGAGTTGGAACGGAGGGAGTGATGAAGATTGTGGGGCAAATGTACGACAAGGTAGTAGTAAAGCGGAAAAATAAAGTTACCACGCTGGCATCGATCACCTCAACCGTTAAACTGCCGGACAAAAACAGAAGAGTGGCTGTGGATCCGCTCACAATTTTCCAGCGAGTGTGTATTACAAAGCAATCTGAACAGGATTTACAGGATGACTTCAAGTATGAGTTGGCCCCGTTCCCGATGTCTCTGTTCAATAAAAAAAAGGATGCGCAAGGGCACAAAATCTACTCTGTACTCTGCCTTCACTCCTCTTTCCAGCCACACGCCGATAGATGCCAGCACTCACGTCATTTTGGATGGTGGCTACCTCTTGCACAAGGTCGGGTGGCAGCGGAAGAGTACGGTTCGAGCACTTTTGATGCGTTATACCATCTACGTCCGAAACCACTTTGGGAAGAACGTCTCCGTCGTTTTTGACGGCTACCCCGAAAATGCTACCAAAAAAAACACCAAAACAGCCGAAAGACTCCGGCGCTACGCAGCTCATTCTAGCTACGAATTGACGTTCGATGAATCAAATTGCTCAAGAGCATGTATTGGGCAATGAGAACAATAAGAGACGCCTTATAGCTCTTCTCTGTGACGCCTTTCAGAAGGATGGAGTAGAAGTGGCTGTTGCCAAAGAAGATGCGGATCGAGAGATCGTCATGATGGCGCTTTCAAAAAGAGCAGTAGCCGACCGGGTGTCATATTGGGAGAAGACGTCGACCTGCTCGTTCTTCTCAATGGTTTAGGTGCTGATGAGACAAAAGTCTATCTTCAGAAGAGCACCAAGGGTGAAGCAGGTTGCTGTCACTACTCTACGACCTCCTACAATCACCAGGGCTCCCGGCGATTACCAGGAACGGTACTATTCACCCACACGTTTACCGGGTGCGATACCACCTCAGCACCGTTTGGCCAAGGAAAGACCAAAATCACCACACTTCTGAGCAAGAGTGAATCACTTGCTGAGCAAGTGGAGTTCTTCCTTCGGTCAGACTCCACCCCACAAGCCATAAGTGAAGCAGGCATCAAGTGCTTTGTGGCTCTATATGGGGGTGACATCGCGAGGGATACTTTGGATTTCCTGAGGTATAAGACGTTTGTGAATTCAACAAGCATAAACCTTGCCCGTTTGCCACCGACGGAAGATGCCGCAGGCCACCATGCAGCACGGTGCTACCTCCAAGTACAGAAGTGGCGAGGAATCAACTTGAATCCCACTGAATGGGGGTGGAAGCTGTCTTCTCAAGGACTCACCCCCATCCCCACCACGATGGATCCCGCACCTCCTGCCCTTCTGCGAAAAATTTCATGTAATTGCAAGAAAGGATGCTCTGGGAGCTGCTCGTGCAGAAATGCTGGGCTCCTCTGCTCAGTCCTCTGTCAGTCATGCGGTGGAAAATTATGCAATAACGTCCCGGATGTGGAGCTGAAATGCTCGGACGATGAAAATGACCCGACTACAGACTAGGCGCCTCTCCCAGCGTCCATCACAGATATCGAGACACCTTCTTCGTGCGAGCCTAAGCCCGGGCCATCTAAGATAAAAAGAAAGACATGATTTGGCAACCAAGACACAATACCTACATGATTTATGTTAGTTTTATTGTTTGTGTACATATAACTTGTCCTTACAATAGGTACCATGATGTTTGTACAAGCATTTTAGTACGTAGGTATATAAAACAATGTTTGAAGATGACGTAATTCCCAATAGATATATTATCTTTTCTTTTGTTCATCAAAAATGTCTAACTGTTTGATAAATAAAAATACAAATAAAAAGACGTGAGAACAGTTTATTTGCATTTCTCCCCAAAACCCGCCTATGACTGTTTTTGGTTATCTGACGTTCTTGAGAGAACCGTTAAGTCTACAGATATCAATCTAGTTTTAAATGAAAGCTAATTAAATTTACTACAATTATATTATATAAAATATTTGACGTGGGATACGTGTTTTAGAAAATATTTTACAAAATAAGTGACCATTTCGAAAAAATTTCACTTTTTGGAAAAAATGGCCTATTTTCAAAGAACTGTATCTTGGAAATCAATAGCTGCATATAGCTCGCTTTGATCTCAAATTGTAGCAAATTTAGTCTACTTTAAAAAGTATGTATACTAACTATACAGGTCAGACTCTTCCTTCACTGAGTTATTGAGCAAAAACTGAAAAAAATCCGAAAATTTCTTGGTTTTTTGGGTCCACCGCCGCTCGCACAGCATTTTCGGAGTTGAAATTTTTTTTTTTATTACTGGTTTAGGTCATAACAACATATAAAAAATTCAGAATGACCGGACTTTTTGCAAGCAGGGATGTACATCTTGACTGGGCTACATTGCCGTTATTCCTGCAGTAGCCCTAGTCCATTTCAGGATGTTCTCAAGACATAACGATAATCATTTATGAAAATGTTATAATAATTCATATTAGTACCTATTTAATAATGGTCTCTAGTGGCATATAATAATATAAAATTGAGTTTTTAAACCTTGAAAAAACAATAAAAACAAACTATCAAAATGTTGCAACCGAACAGAGGCCACATCATATTTTGTGGACAGTTATTATCCGACCCTCCCGTTCTTGTTCCTCTAGTGTCCATCCATCACACATTACTTTGATTTATTTTAAGCGTCATAAACACAAAAAAGTAGTATTATTGAAACAGAAGAGTCCACAACACCTTCGGTGAACAGTATCCCTGCTTATGACCCGACTCTCCCACTCTTATCCCCTCCAGTAGCCCTAGTCTAGTCTGGGGGGGTTTAATATAATAGTTAGCCACCCCCGCCCGCCCCCGCCCCCGCCCTGTACTGCAGAGAGGAGAGAGGCCCTATAAAGGTAGTGAGGATGCCTTACGAGTATGGACAACTTTGAGCTGCGTCATTAATATATACTGCTTAAAGAGCTTTGCTACGTTTTATAACCATGTACCTGGTGTACGCCTTCACGGAGAGGCAAAATTAAGACTACTTGACTATATAAAAGTAGATAAATAGCCCCTTTGGCTTAGAACCCATACTTCCTAGTGTAGACATGCAGTGAAGGTAACACGATGGTAATGTTCTGGAAAAGGATCATTGAGAAATTGCATTTTGTCTGGCTTACGCCTACTTAGCCTAGGCAACAACAGTTGTGTTTAAAGTTCGTAGAAAATGCGTTTAACAACGTGGTTGGCTAAAAATTCGTGACGTAACTTGAAGTCCATGTTCCACTGGGAAATTTGAATTAACTGTAATTCGAGCGGCAGTGTTTTATTTCAGTGTTTTGTTTGGTGCTTTCGAAATTTTGTAAGCGGAACCCGACGAGTTTTTTTTTCGAAAAAGGCTTGTGTGAGCTAACTTTGTTAAACGCATTTTTTATGGAACTTGAGTTGCTTGCATCAAAATCCATTACGTTATATGGAAGTACAGAGACACTTGTGAGACTGTTTTTGAATTCGTTTGGATTTTGAAAAAGTTGCTTCATTTTTTATTAGTAAAAAGGATTCTAGGGTGTTTTTAATTTGTTCGAAAAGTTTCGCTGTGTGTTATTTTTGTAATAAAAAATCATCTTTTATCAACCTCGTCGTATTTTTTCGTGCTCTGTTATCTGCATCAACACTTGGCCTGATGAGCGAACATCCTTCATCAAAAAAACGTTGCTTAAAATTACCTTAGCTGAGTTTTGTGATCAGTTATTAAAAGTCAGCTTTCCTCTACCGGCTCTTTTACATCATCCAGATTAACAACATACCCCAAATGGAAATGACATAGTTCCACTGGTTCAGGGCAGATTGAACTCTTGGCAATAGAAATTAACTTTCTAAGCTTTTCAAATGTACTTTGAATGCAAGGGGGGCCTGAAGGGCACCAGATAGTATAATAAAGTACTAAAAATTTCAAATTGTAAACGCCCTTTCACTATGTAATCGAACTACGAACATTTTAATAAAAATATTTTGAAGCAGTAGCCCAGTCTGAACAGCTGTTACAGAGCTGTTGGGAAAGAATTCAAATTTAGAATATTTCTTTCCACGTCTGCAGTCATACGAGTATATTCTCTGCAAATCAATTTGCAGTTTTTATTTTTATCTAAGATGGACTGTAATCAATTACTATAAACTTTTCTTGTCGACACAACTACGAGTGTTGGAAACTACTGTCACTACTGTCGAGAGTTGGAAAACAATGGATATTTGTAAAGGACGGACTGACCAACTTACCACTTGTCTTCTGATACTGAATTATGGTGAATCGTTATTATGATTTGAGGGACCCAGCTTTTTTTTAACATTAACTCCACGCAGGAGGCCCTGAGGCAAATAATTTCTCTCAGGACCTATGTCATCTGAGGTGCTGTGTGGAGTCCTTCCACTGGAGGGTCTTTTTGAGGAAAGGAAGGAGTAAACATTGGTCACGAAGAGACCCATGTCGTAGAGAGGAGGAAACACAGAGGCGGGCAAATCGTTCCACAGCCTAGCTGTGAACTCAGGAACGAGTCGAAGAAGCTTCGGCCTGTTCTCATGTGACACATTTCAACCGTGTACATATGTTGGGCGCGCGTTTGGCGTGTTTCCCACTATGTACCGGTGCCGAAGGGGTCAATGATGATAGTTCCAGGGAGCATCTTCCATTGAAATACCGGTAGAACAAGGATAGCATTCCCACGGATTGCAATCCGAATCTATCAAAAGGACCCCCCTTTGCTAGACAGAGTCGAGGGTTTTTCAGATATTTTGGAGCTCCAGACCAGAGGTGGCTTTCAAATTCAACCGTGGGGCGCACTTGAGATTTGTAAAGGGTTAGCGGTTGTGCACTATTAAAGTACACAACTGCTAACCCTGTACAAATCGCTGAAGTTGTGTACTGTATAGTACGCCTAGCTGGTGCTAATCACTGCACAAGCGCATAACAGATTCGTAGTAATTACACTAAAGCAACAATTGACTGCACTGTTCAAAAATGTTCAAAGGGCTAAGTATGCTCTGAAAAATATTATAAACACGTTTGTTTAAGTTATTTTTCAAGTTA
Organism: Limnephilus marmoratus; assembly: GCA_917880885.1. Classification (NCBI taxonomy): domain Eukaryota; kingdom Metazoa; phylum Arthropoda; class Insecta; order Trichoptera; family Limnephilidae; genus Limnephilus; species Limnephilus marmoratus. The sequence goes on from OU862906.1 coordinate 20,706,376, forward strand.
TATGTATGAAAAAATTCACAGTGTTTTTGTAGGCTGTTTTAGACAACCCCCAAAAGATTTTTGCTTTATTTTAAACGAGTAGTGTTTTAATAAACATTTTCACAATTTTCACATCAATTTAATCGTTTTAAGTATTAGCGCGCTCTCTCCAACATTCATTGACACATATCTCTCCATCTTCTTCTTTTTGAGTGGAGATACAGTGCCTTAAGGTGATACTCAAAATAATTCATAATCTTTCATAGATGGCGCGAGTACACTTATTTCAAAGAAAAACGCGTTATACAAACATTAAAATGTTAGGATGAATTGTCCGTACACAAGTAATCTATATTAATAAAAATGAATCGCCGAAATGTATGTACGCGCATAACTTCCGAATGACTGCACCAAATTCGATCATTCTTTTTTTGTTGTGTTCGTTATTGTCAGGACAAGGTTTGTATGAAAGAAAATTTAAAAAAATCAAACAATTTTTTTTTAAATGTCATAATATGAAAAGTTAGTGCGTGAATGAGACAGAAGACTATGAGAGATCTTCAGTATGTTAACAAAAAGTTTGTATTAAAAAAACAAAAATTAAAAATAAAAAAATTAAAATTTTATAATCACATAAGTTTATTTTTTTTAATATCATAAAATATGAAAAGTGAGTGAGTGAATGAGACGGAAGAGTGTGAGAGATCTTCAATATATTGACTAAAGGTTTGTATGAAAGAAAATTTAAAAAAATCGAACAATTTTTTTTTTATAATCTCATAATATGAAAAGTGAGCGAGTAAATGAAACGGAAGACTGTGGGAGATCTTCAATATATTGACACAAAATAACACATTGACGTTTAGTTACTCAGCCAGCAGTTTGATAAATTCAAACAGATTATACGTCATAATGTCAATCTATTCATACTGTCAATATGGTGACATTAATTCATATACATACAAAAATTACCGCTTCTTTAGCAACAGCAAAAAAATGCCACCAGTGAGGCCTCAAAATATCGGTCGGCATACGCATAACGCAAGTCGAATTCACAATCTTCGAGGTAATAAGACTGAAGAGAGTTGGCAGCGTTTGGAGGCAAATAAAATGAGAATTTCTCAAGCGAGATCTTTCGCGACTCCTGAAGAACCCATACCATCGACTTCAAGCGAGACACAACAAAACGTAACAATTACCTACGAACGTTTGGCTTTCAGATATTATGATACAACAGTAGATTACGCCGGCGATACCTCGGTCGATTTTGGAACAATGAGCACTATTTGTCAATATTGCAATGCTTTGAAATTTCAACTCGAATCGCCAGGATTATGTTGTGCGAATGGAAAGGTCAAATTAACAAAACTGACGACGCCACCTGAACCACTGAATTCATTACTTTCAGGGCAAGAACCTCTATCAAAGAATTTCTTGCAGAATATTCAAAATTACAACAGTGTGTTCCAATTGAAGAACGTGGTTTCAATCCAACTTTTAATGTATTTTTTTTATTCGGTGACACACATTATTCACATCCATTGCAACATAAAACCTATATATATGAAAATTCCATTGTGGCTCATAAATGAAGATTTTTTAACCCTAGAAAAATAATCATATTTTGATGTACGGTAAAATTGACGCGTGAGTTTGAACTCGCCGTAATATTTTATTAAGGGCCACTAACCAGCCAGCGGTCGAAAATTCAAAATTCGTCGAAAGATGTTCTTACGATCGTACAGCGCGGTTCCAATGAGAAAGATTGATTATTCTCCCTACCAGTTTTTTTTAAATAACTCAATATCGATTTTATTTCATTAAAAAATTGCTATAATTTATACCTACATTCAAAAATGCTGAAAGACATGATGATAAAACTATTAAAATTATGTACTATTTGTAATTATTTTTCGATCATACGACCTAGGTTATAGTTTTATTATACAAAAAATAAACATATTTTCTCATAATTCAAAACAAAACTTTACCAGGTAAAAGAACAATCTTTCGAAATCAATTTATACGTTTTTGTGGAAAAGAGTCAAGACGGCTAAATTTTATTTAAAAATGACAATATATTTCCCGTCTTATCTGGTTATTCCCTCTTAAGTTAATTGATAGGAATAAACCAATCGGTATTATATTATTACAAACAAATGAAATAAGAAATACGACGTTTAGTGAATATATTATATTTATTTGTTTTATATAAAAAAAACAAAAAGTGAAACTTCTTCAATAATCAACCATACTTGAAATATTTTTTTTTCTCAAATTACTTATTTTTTACAAATAATCAGGCATTTTGACTAATTTACTAAATAATTAACATATATTATATTTAATAATAGCATATAGTTGTACAAAAATACATCAGATACATTTTTGGAACGAATCAATATTATGCTTTTTGACTCAAGCGGTCATCATATCTCAAAATTGGTGACACCTACCTCAGCCACGCGTGCGCCCCACGGAAGGCCCAAGCAGCAAGTGAGATGTCTGAAAAGCACAGCGATGGAATCGCACTAATTTGAATGAGAGTGTAATAATTCTAACATGCATGCGCAATTTTTCCGTAGACTATCTTTCTAGGGTTAATTTTTTTTTCTTCTTTTCAATATTACAGATTCAAGAACAAATTCACCATCGTGCAGGAGCATTGTTGCCTTCAATTGATAGTGAATACAAATTTTTTCAAATTTATTTTATGGGAAATTCTGAAGCTGAAGTAAATCAACGCTGTGCTACAAATCGTTCAGCTAGGAGAGAGATCATCATAGAGCTGCAACAACTGTTACATGAACATAATCAGTTGATCCAATTGTTCAAAGTAGCCTTAGATATGATGCCATCGGACGATCATAAAATAGTGATCAGAGCAGACAAAAGACCCGCAGAAGAGCGTGAGAGACGCTTCAACGCACCAATGTTAAACGAAGTTGCCATTGTGGTTGTTGGAGAGAATATAGAGTCTCGCACATTGTAATTAAACGACGTGATGGTGGCAACCTTCAGCATATTAGCGAAACACATCGGCGCACAAACGAGCATTAGAGGCACTCGATCGAACACTAAGAGATTTACATAGCAATCAGAACCTCTTCGGAGGCGCGATGATTCTACTGGAGGCTGGAGATTTTCGCCAAACGCTGCCAGTCATTTTCAGATCATCAACTGCTGATGAAATAAATGCTTGCTTGATGGCATCAAATTTATGAGCTACGTGAAAAATCTTAAGTAAGTTTTGCGGAAGTTTTTGCAAATGCATTATTAGACATTGGCAATGGGAAAATTCCTCTTTCCTAAATATTAGTGTGAATTATAGAAACCATGCATGGTTGAGCGAACGAGCCATTTTAGCAGCAAAAAATAAGGATGTAGAAGATTAAAATATGAAATTCAGAGTCAAATTGATGGACAAATGCATTCATTTAAGTTGATCGATTCCATTATCGATCCAAATGAAGGAGTCAATTATCCTACTGAATTCCTAAATTCATTGAATTTGCCAAGATTACTGCCACACAATTTACAACTCAAGGTTGGCTCTGTGATAATTATGTTACGCAATCTAAATCAGCCAAAATTGTGCAATGGATCAAGACACACTGTTAAAAAATGATGTAAAATTTGATTGAAGTTACTATAATCATAGGAAAATTCAAAGGCGAGAATGTGCTTATTCCCAAAATACCCCTAATGCCAACTGACTTTCCTTTTGAATTAAAACGTGTCCAGTTTTCAATGCGCCTTGCATTCGCAATGACAATTAATAAATCCCAAGGCCAATCGTTAGAAGTGTGTGGAATAAACCTTGAATTGCGGTGTTTTTCTCATGGGCAGTTAGTTGAACGTTGCGTTTTCGAGAGTCGGCAAACCATCGGCGCTATTTGTTTTCTATCTAGAAGGAAAAACTAAAAATGTTGTACATTACGAGGCATTGCAATAGTTATGATTGAATTATTACATTGTAATTTTATTTCATTTTATGGTCGTATTGTAAACGAAAGATTTTGTCTTATTTTTTGTGATTAAGTACGTAAATCTTTCGATATATGGAATTATTGATAATCCAACTGATTTGAATTTACCGGAAGTGTTACATTTCCTTAGTCCGCGAATATACACCACCCGTGTGAAGCTGAGGCGGGCATGAATAGTACAAGTCTTTCGGGAATTTCTAATAAAATAACGAAAATAAATATATGGCGGTACGAAGTTCGCCGGGTCAGCTTGTTTATTTTTATATTTTTATTGAAAGTAAAGATAATACATAAATAAGAAACCAGTCAACAGGTGCTTATAGTTAAGTTACATATACATTTCAAAAGTTATGGTTTACGTATTACATATACAGATTCAACATTTTTTCATAATTTTTTTTTCATAAATATTTTTTTCCGATAGCCAATTTTTCACAATATATTTAACCTTATTCATAGAATTAATTACATTGCTTTGTAGTGTGAGGAAATAAATTAAATATCTTCGGTATGTTGTATTCAAACGATCTGTGTCCGTACTTATTAATAAATTTCGGAACTATTAACTCGTCGTTGCGCGTGAATCTAGTGCTGTATTTATGTTCTAATTTTTCTTTATGTTGCGGGGTAAATATATGCTGAATTATAATTTTGTGCCATAGTATTGCCTTAACAGGTAAAATTTTGGCACTCTGAAACAGCAAAGGTGTATTATGTATCTGAAAATATTAGGGACGACTAATAATTTTACAATTGCGTTTTGTACAACTTGGACTTGTTTCAGATTGGTTATAGTAGTATTTCCCCATATTGTTAATCCATATCTTATAATAGATTCTGCCAGTGACGTGTAAATTATTTTAAGTGTTTCAATTGATAGGAAAAAAAAAATAATGTGTACATTCTGCCAGCAATTGATCTGAGTCTTTTACAGATTTTTTAAATATGTTTGTCCCATTTAAAAAAAACAATATACAGTAACACCAAGATACACATATTCCGTAACTAATTCTAAGCTTTCACATTTACAATTTGTTGGAAAATTTTTATGGATGCAATTAAAATTATGAGAAATAATATTAGGATTAAATTGAAATTTGGCATTAGGTGATCTTAAATGCACTTTGTTTATTTAAGTATTTAATGAAAAAAAAAACATGTTTTAGTGAATTTCTACGCCAATGAAGAGTACTAGCTCTTGAGCTTGGCGTAAGAGTTATTTTACAATTATTTCATTTTTATAACATACATTTTACTTAGAGTATACAATAAATATAAACTATGTTGTGATATTAATTTTTGATATGACATGAAATGAAGTTTTAGCATTACTTTAGTTTTTTAAGCATTTATTAATAGTCCTGCATCATGTGACCATTTACAACGGTGATTAAAGTCAATTTGCATGAGTTCAATTGCAGTTTTTAGATATTTATGTGATATGACCAGTGCCGTATCATCAGCAAATACAAAATGTTCAACAAAAGAGAAAAGTTTTTCATTATAGTTACAAACATTATATATAGTGTAGGTCCCAATATGAAACCTTGTGGAACTCCTGCAGATGCATTTTTTGTTTGACTAAAAATATTATTTATTTTGGTACATATTTTTCTGTCTCTAAGATAATATTTAAATAAATTTAACACACTTCCGCTTATTCCAATTTTAATTTTTTCTAGAGTTTTTAGCAGTTTTTTATAGTTAATTGTGTCAAAAGCTTTAGAGCACAGGTCCTCAACGTGGGCGATAACGCCCCCTTGGGGGCGTTTCAGTCTTTCAGGGGGGCGGTAGAAGACCAAGAGAAAATTGGGGGCGTTTCAGGCTTTCAGGGGGGGCGGTAGGAGACCCAGAGAAACCCATCCCACACCATCCCATCTTGCCCATCCCATTCCATTAGGGACCATCCTGGGACAAGGGGTATGGAAGATTCATGAGCTTTGTGATATCACAAACACAAAACGACTGCGACACTTGCGACTGCCGCAAAAATTTACTATATTAATAATCGTGATGACAATTGCTGTTTCGGATTCACGACTTAGGGGGCGCTAGATATAAAAATATTCTCAAAGTGGGTGGTGGGCAATAAAAGGTTGAGAATCTATGCTTTAGAGTTATCGATAAATTTAATTGATTATTTATGTAATTAGAATATTCTTGCAGTAGTTTTTCAGTATTTTTTTTCTTTGGAAGCCATATTGATTTGGATCTATGATTGCGAATTTTTCAATGCAATTATTTAATTTATTTGAAAAAAAAAATTCGAGAATTTTTTCTAATGCTAGTAGTATACTAATTGGACTATAATTTCCCAGTTCAATGTGTTTTCTTCCTTTAAATATTGGTCTAGTAATGCTACTACTAGTTAACTAAAAAACTGCTAAAAAGTTATATTGGTGGTAGAATTTAAGCAAAATTTAAAGAAGAAACGTTCTAGCCAAGAAAACTTAAAATCGAGTCGATGATCCTTTCAACTGCTGCGTTTCTCGTAATATTAAATAATTTAGTTCGTGCTATTTTGGTAAAGTCCCTGTGATCTGCCAACGGACAACCGTTAATCTGCAATCTAAATTGGTTTAATTGTTCAACGAATCGAACGGGTTTCTAATTTCGCATCAGGTCATTTTAATCCGGGCGAAATGAGTATTTCTGACTATTAAAGCCTCGGGGGATTTTGATGATGCCAGTATCTAGTAGTTATTATTTATTGCACGGTGTTGATATCAGTTATGATAGAACTTTGTCTAATGATGCTCTAGAATTTAAATTATTAAACCCTTTTGGTTTCCTTGTGCGTACGTACGAGTGCGAAATTTTCAAATTTATAAATTGAAATTGTAGTATTGTGAAAAGTATCAAATTATATTTGTTGGATGTTGTGTGTTGTGATTGTCCATTCTATATTTAAATTCATGTAGCACTGAACATTTCCTTTTCATTCATTTTAATCTCGATGTGTAGAGCCCTTTATATTAAACTTTCGCGTCTATGCCACCTTTTACTCACAGATCGCCATAAATGTTTTGTCTATTACTCTTTCTTGTCTGTGGCGCATAAACTTTCACTTTTCTGTGTTTATAAGATGGCGTGTTTGGACGCTGCTGTCATTATTATTCTTCTCTTGAAACATTCTAAATCTTACAAACAGTCTCTCTATATCCTCGTTTAAACTCTGCTTGTTAAGCGTTTAGCAAACCGTCTGTCATTTCTGTTGCTTTAATTAGTCTAAATTATTGTCGTCAGTCAAGTGTTCAGACAAATCTCGCTGTAAAAATATTATGTAATATTGGCATAGAAAAAAACATGGATGAATTAATAATATCATAAAAAGTGTTAAATTTTTCCCGTAGTCCAGTAACTTTGTCGCCTGAATGTATGGGGTAGTATGCGTTAAATCCGGTAGTTCTGATTTTTTGCAGACTTGTTTATGATGTTGGCCTAATGAATAATCCAAATTTTCGACCTCGAGTGCCGACCGCAACTTTGTCAAAAATTGAAAAAACCGCGAAAAAATCGTTATTTTTTCAACTTTTGGCGATTATAACCCTAAAGGACTAGTTTTTGAAAAAACTTTTTGACAACGTTTTTAAAGTAAATTAAATTTTCTATAATACGATACTAAAATTGTCTCTATAGACCCAATAGTTTCCGAGATTAAGCCTTTCAAAGTTTGTGACCTCGAGCGCAAACCGCGAAAAAAACGTTTTTTTTTTTAAATTTCGGCGATTATAAGCCTAAAGGACTAGTTTTTGAAATCTTTTTTTTAAAGTTTGTAAAGTAGACTAAATTTTCTACAATATGATACTAAAATTGTCTTTGTAGACCCAATAGTTTCCGAGATTAAGCCTTTCAAAGTTTATCATTCTTTTCGAACTTCGCAATTTTTTGCAATTCTGTCGTTTTGAATGAATTTTGACCCTGATTATACTATCAAAGCCCTGTACTTTTATGATGGGATGATGATGTTTAAGCTAAGCTACGAATAATGAAGTAAAAAATTAAAATAATTTAGCCCTCTTGGAAGGTCCCGGTTGAAGTTCGTCCGTATCTGGATCGACGTATTGGGATGGCATATCCCCATCAGGAGATGGTGAAGAATCGTCAACGTCTTGTGCCCACAAGTCATCCTTCATTTCGACGTCGGACAGATCGTCGCCTTCTGGGATATCTATTACTTCAACATCAGGTATATTATCACAAGAGGCCCCGCTGCAGTGCCTGCAGACTGATGAGCATTTTAATCCTGCCTTCCTGCAGCTGCACGCGTTCCCACAACCCTTCGTGCAGCCACAAGAAATCATCCGCAAAAGGTGTTGTGGGGCTGCATCTCTGGTCATCATTTTGGGGTTGAGGCCTTGTGGCGTGGATATCCATCCCCAGGAGAGAGGGTTCAGTATGACTCCCAACCACGCCTGAACCCGTAAGAAGATTGTACATGAGAATAGAAAAGGATGAATGATATGTTACTGATGCAAGGACAAATTTTTACCTGATGGTATATCCGCAAGGAGTGAAATCGAGCAGAGTCTTGTGTAGGAGGTAACCTGGCTAGATTGAAGCTGGTTTTCGTCGCAGCCCTGGCGAATAGTTGGTACCGCAGCTCGTCAAGGTTATGGGTGTTGGGGTTACCTCCGTATAGAGCGATTATGACTGGTTCTCCTGCTGTTGCTATATCGTCAGGTGTAGAGTTGTTGTCGAGAAAAATCTTTTTTTCGACTATGGACATCATTTGTATCTTCCCTAAGCCAAAGAAACAGGATGTCGAGTCACAACCACTAAAGGCATGGATGAAGAGGAAAAGCTCGGGTTTTAAAAAGGATTTTGAAGAAGCGATGCTGGAATACATGACATCTGATGCTTTGCCTCTTCCACATTTATTGTAAAAAATTTCACGTTGGTTGGAGATCGCAGTGAGGATGATCAGCAAGTCAATGTCCTCACCAACGACTACCACTATATCATAGGTAGAGGCAGCAGTTACAGCTGTAGTGATGATTAGCCTATCAGCATCTTCCTCTGCTTGGAGTACTTGAATGTTATGATTTCCCATTTTGGTTGTCAGCAGTTTTATGAAACGAATCTTGTTTTTGTCATTTGACAAGAATTTCTGTTGAGGAACCTGTGCCACGGTTTTCTCATCAACGATTATCTCTCGCGATGAGTGTAACTTGGCTCTTCGAAGACGCTCAGAGCTCTTTGTGTTTTTCTGTACATCATCTACCATCGAAAACTACTGCCACATTTGAGCCATAGTGAGCAGTAATGTACTGTATGTATCTGTCGGCTATCGCACCAAATGATGAGTTTCGAAGCCACTTAACTTGGTGAAGTAGATGCCCTCCATCTACTACTACAAATTTCGTTAACCCTTGCTTCTCAGTTAAGGTTACAGGTTCAAATACTGAATACAAGGTGGATTTTGTGCCCTTTCTCATCCCCTCTTCAAAGAACAATGAGATTGAGATTGGCGACAGTTCGTAAGTGAAGAACTCTCGCAATTCTTCATCCGATTTTTTTAAGACACAACCTGCGAAACAGTGTTAGTGGATCAGCAGTTCCTGTTTATTGACAACAGTAATAGTTCGTACAGCTGAAGAAAGGGACAACACATTGTTTTTACGTTTGAATTTCACTTCCTGGAAGTTCTGGCCAACCATCTTTAGCATCGATTCTCTCCCAATCTCTAGAGCCATGTGGCTGTTGACACTAGATTCTCCAACCAGGCCACTGCTGATGGACATAATGAAATCTGTTGTAAGGAATGGAGGGTGCTGTGCAAAACCATCTACAGAGTTTTTCAATATCTGATTCATATCTGGTGACACGAGATGGTCGCATGTCAACATGTTGTTCAATTGTTGCAGTAGTAACCTCACAGTATGTTTCGACTTCATGACAGATATTATGTAGATACACCATGCCAATATCCACTTTACACGTCGGAGGTAATTGAAACTTCATCTCGTTAGAGTTATTCGAGTGACGTCTAAAATATTGCAAAAAATTGCGAAGTTCGAAAAAAATGATAAATTTTGAAAGGTTTAATCTCGGAAACTATTAGGTATACAGAGACAATTTTAGTATCATATTGTAACAAATTTAGTCTATTTTACAAACTCCCTGAAAAAGTTTTTTCAAAAACTAGTCCTTTAGGCTTATAATCGCCGAAATTTAAAAAAAAAAGTTTTTTTTGCGGTTTGCGCTCGAGGTCACAAACTTTGAAAAGCTTAATCTCGGAAACTATTGGGTATGTAGAGACAATTTTAGTATCATATTATAGCAAATTTAATTTACTTTAAAAACGTCATAAAAAAGTTTTTCCAAAAACTAGTCCTTTAGGGTTATAATCGCCAAAAATTGAAAAAATAACGATTTTTTCGCGGTTTTTTCGATTTTTGACAAAGTTGCGGTCGGCATTCGAGGTCGAAAACTTTGATTATTCATTAGGCCAACATCATAAACAAGTCTGCAAAAAATCAGAACTACCGGATTTAACGCATACTGTGATGTATAAAGTTACTGGACTACCGTTCTTTATTGTGTTAACAGAAACGCATTTCGCTGATTGAATTATACTATTCCAGCGTACTCTATTAATTAATTAACATTCTAAACAACAAAAACTCTGCTATCGGAATATTTATATTTAACCAGATACTCTCAATATTAAAGAGATAAACAATGTTGGTGATGTTAACGATTGAATTTAAAGACGTAAATAATTATACAATATTATTGCTATTTATCATACGCGTAAGTCGATAGTACTACAACTTATAGATTAATTTAAAAAAACATTTTATTAAATTTTATAAATAAAAATAATATTAGGTCCTTACATATGAAATTGGCGTTTTGTATGGGAGGAACATAAAGTCAATTATTTTGTTAATATAATATATTTATTTAATCAAAGTATGTACCATTGCTATCTATGCACATTTGCCATCTCATAGGTAGTTCATCGATCCCTTTACTAAAAAAACGATTCGGATCAATAAAATCTTTGAAGGGACTTTGGACTGCCCCATCGGAGTTGAATTTTTTCCCTTGGAAGAAGTTATCCAAATTTCGAAAAAAATGGTAATCTGTTGGGGCAAGGTCCGGAGAGTACGGTAGATGGCTTAGACATTACAATTGAAGCTCCTCTAATTTGGTAGCCGTCTGTTGTGCAGTGTGTGGTCTAGCATTCAATTGCGCGTTTGTTGATTTGCTTCACTCAATTCGCGAGGTACCCACCTTTCAAGCTTTTTCTCCTTCCCAATTTGCTTCAAGTGGATTTTTTTAAATTTTAAATTTTTTTTTAATTTTATTTTAATTTTTATTTTTTTTAAATTTTTTTATAAGTATCTATAGTAAAATTTGTACATAATGTATTTAAAAATTATATTATACTAAGGTATTATAAAGTACATTATTTTTTAATTTTTTTATTTCACAGTCCTCCTCACTAGGGTTTCCTGTTCTGAGGCGGCCTGTAGTTTTTCCACATTTGTATTTAGTATCCAGTTGTCTTTACATGGTCTTCACTATGTTTGATAATTCATTTTCACTTTGTTCTCTCAACCATATTTTTACTTTTGTTTAAAATTTTTTTTTTTTTTTTTTTTTTATTATTTATTTATTTATTCCATTTTTACAATTTTACAAAGTTAGGATAAGTACAATTATTTTTTTAATTATGTACACGTAATGCAAATATTTTTTAATGGTGGTAATAATACCTCTCTAATTGAGAATCTCTCGTGTTTAGGGAGGGAGTACTAACACAATTGATATTTTGATATATGTTTAATTGATGCTACCATGAGCGTATTTATGAAAAAATAAAATAAAAACAACATGTATGTAAAATTATATACCTGTGCACTATTTTAGGAAGAAAGTTTTTTTTAAAATTATAAAATATAAAACCTGTGTACACATTGAAAATATAAGTGGGCGTAATATAACACAAACATGAAATTACTTATAGCCCAGGCAACGAAGGAAAAATAGGGGAAATAATTCATGTAGAAGCCAATTTTGGCACAGTTGTAGGGGAAGGTGTCCTTAACAAAATACTAAAAGAACTGGGGGGTGGGGGTGGAGCTAAGGGGGAGGGGGGGGGTTTAAAGGTCCCTTTTTTCAGTTTTTCGTTAATAACTCAAAAACTACTGCCTCTAGCGAAAAAGTGTTCAGGTACTAAATTATCTCCATAAAATTCTCTACAAAAAAGGTTCTATAAATTTTTTTGTTAGGATCAATGCTTAAGCAGATAGGGAGGGGGAAAATGTAACATAAAAAAAACTGTTTTAATTTTTAAAAATGAAATGTTTGTCGGTAAAAATCAAATGCTTATTGTTAAAAATCAAATAATTAATGCTTAGGGGTCGTCCATTAATCACGTGACTTTCGAAAGGGGGGGGGGGGGTTCGGAAGAAATCACCAAATATCACCGGGGGGGGGGGGGTGTAATGAGATATCACGTGTATTTATTTTTCGTGATAATATTCTGAAAATTTCAAAATACTTTGTACTAAAAAAAATACACGTGATTTTGGGGGGGGGGGGGTTAGTCTAAAACCTCACCACATATCACCACGGGGGGGGGGGGGGGGGGTTAAAAAGTTGCTAAAAAAACATCACGTGATTAATGGACGACCCCTTAGGGATGTACCTTGAACATTAAATTTCGTCGAAATCTAAACATTCATCGTCATCAATGCTGTCTTCGATGGGGGCTCCGTTCATACATGAGCCGAGGCAGCCGCAGGCAATCCCTGCTTTGCGGCAACCGCAGCGCATCCCACACCCAGTCGTGCATCGGCAAAAGATCGTGTTCAAAATGGAGATGGGTGCCACAGGGTCGTTCGTGTTAACTGGGTTAAGGATCCCATCTTCTCCCTTGACCCAACTCCATTGGATGGGTAGTAGAGGGTTGCCTAGCCGACAAACATTTCATTTTTAAAAATTAAAACAGTTTTTTTTTTAATGTTACATTTTCCCCCCCTCCCTATCTGCTTAAGCATTGATCCTAACAAAAAAGTTTATAGAACTTTTTTTGTAGAGAATTTTATGGAGATAATTTAGTACCTGAACACTTTTTCGCTAGAGGCAGTAGTTTTTGAGTTATTAACGAAAAACTGAAAAAAGGGACCTTTAAACCCCCCCCTCCCCCTTAGCTCCACCCCCACCCCCCAGTACTTTAAGTATTTTGTTAAGGACACCTTCCCCTACAACTGTGCCAAAATTGGCTTCTACATGAATTATTTCCCCTATTTGGTATTTTTTGGTCTTCGTTGCCTGGGCTATTAGTGGTGAAATGTATTTAAATTTTTTTCTTAAAAATTTTATAATTTTTTTCGGATTGAATATCTTTAGGGAGTTCGTCAAAGCATTTTATGGCTGAGTATGTGTAATGGTGTTGGGCCGTTGTAGTATTAAGTTTAGGGATTATTATTTGTCCTGTTGTTCTCGGCCTGGTGCTAAATGACTTTATTGTGAGTTTGTCTTTATGGATTTGAAGTAATGCATTTTTTTGATAGATTCTGTTTATTTGTAAAACTTTGAATTCATCGAATATTTTTTGAGTTGAATAGTCTAAAGGTTTTTTTAGAATAATTTTGATGAGTCTTCTATGTACTATTTCAAGTGGGGCTAAGTTGGTTTATTTATTTCTGTTATTTTTTTGTTTGAGTTGGTAGAGCGTTGTATAGTTTTGTCGCATTGAATTTCATATTTCTTTGTCCGAAAGATGTTTTCAAACTGGCTGTAGCTAGAATATTTTGGTTTTTTGCCCTGGTTGTGTATCTATGTTGGACAGTGGAGTATTCTGATATGTTTTTTTTTTAATTTTAAATCAAATATTTTTTGCATAAAGTTTTTGTATGTTGTAGGCTTGAATGCTTTGAAACAATTCTTCTGTCAGAGTTCTAACCGGTAATTTCAAAATTGTCTCTAGTACTCCTTTTTGGGCTATATTGAGCCGGTCCATGTGAGTGCTCAAGGCAGATCCCCATCCAGTTATCCCGTACTCTATTTGTGATTGATATAAAGCGTAGTACACTTTCTTAATGTCGTTTATGTTGATGATGTTACGGATGGCTCTAAAGAAGTAAAAGTAAATCGGAGATTATCATCAATTTCAATACCAAGATATTTGATACTTTTGGAGTGTGCTATGGTAGGACAGTGGCATGATAAGCCTTAATTTTGATAGTTTTCTTGGCATGTATATAATTTGAGATTAAAGTCATCCTCTGGCTGTCCTCTGGCTGTTATAGAAAATGTCAGATATTTTGTTTTATTGACATTAAGTGTAAGGGAATTTCGCTTAAGCCAGTTTTGCAGTAGACCAAGTCTATGTTCCGCTTCTTTGTAGGCACTTCTCCAATCTTTTTCGTTGAATACAATTACTGAATCGTCAGCAAAGCTTATGATTTTTCCTCTCGTTCCTAGGCTACCGATATCATTTATGTATATTAGAAATAATATTGGTCCTAGTACGCTTCCTTGCGGTACTCCATGGTTTTGCAAAAAGGATTTTGTGATCTATTGTATCAAATGCCTTTGGTAAGTCTATGAAGATTGCCAGTGTTTTTTCTCCTCTGTCTAAACTTTTTATGATCATATCTGTAATAGTTTCTATGGCGTCACCAGTACTTAGATTCTCCCTAAATCCGTACTGTATTTCTGATAATATTTTATTTTCTTCTAAGTAGGATACGAGTTGTTTTTTTAATATTCTCTCCAATATTTTTGAAAATGTATTGAGTAGGCTTATTGGTCGATAGTTGTTTACGTTATTTTTACATCCTTGTTTATATATTGGTATTACAATAGCTTTTTTGAGAGCTGTGGGGAATACGCTTTCAGTTATAGCCATGTTTACTATATATGTTAGAGATACGATAAGTTCTTTACAGAGAAATTTTATTGCATTTGTTGTTATTAAGTCTTCCCCGGAAGATACATTTGATTTTAGAGAAGAAATTGTATTTTTGATTTCATCAGCTTCATCACATTGAGTAGCTTGTTTTGCTAAATTAGATCCTATATTTATGAAGAAGTTATTGACATATTCAAGAATTTCGTCAGGATTCTCAGTGTATTTCCTGGGGACATTGTTTATATTCAGCTCGTCAATTGATGTGGCGTTGGTAGATTTAGTACTAGTTATTTAATTTATTATTTGCCACATCTTACGGGGATTTTGTTTACAATCATCTATTTTTTGCTTATAGTAAGTTTCTTTTGAATGTGTAATTACTTTTTTGCATACGTTTCTATATCTTTTGTAGTGTCTTAACATGTGTATATCGTATGGATTATTTTTTAGCTTTGAAACGTTTTACGTCACGTTGGTGCCAAAATATAACGTAATTAAACGTATTTGGTTCACCTCGTGGTATTTAAATGTGTGAATCGACATCTTAACTGTCAGAATGGAATATTGAGGTTATGAAAGTTAAAGCTTGTAGTAAGGTAATGCTAAGCTCAGGGTAGGTAAGACATGTGAATATGGTAATCAATACTAAATGAAATTAAAGGCTATAAAAGGAATATAATATTTAATCATAAATACAAGGTTTGATCAACAAAAGAGACTCTAAATAAATTAAATGATTATCTCAGGGTATGGTGACTGCTCCAAGAAAACAGTGCATATTGTATCATAAGTTGCTTCTAAGAATGAAAGATGGAAGGCGCCAGTCGTTTATTAAAATTGCCCTAGAACTATTAAACGACAAATAGTCTGTTAAATTATGTATGAGAAAACCAATGAAAATATAATAACGATACGTGATTGATAATTCCCATGAGGTCTGTGAATCTGTGAGATCTTCTGCCCGTCGTGTTTCTGTCAGGATCCACATGCCGTCGTCCGTCTCACAAGTCGCCTGGAATCAAACTCTAGTACTACTCTCTCCGCGGCGCTCTCGAACTTGCGAAGCATGGGCACCAACCTCGGAATACAGATGGCTTGTAATGCTGCCAACCACACAGGTCGAATCCATTGAGCATTATAGTGTCTTAGCGGTTCTTACCGCTACATTACCCCTCCACCAAAGAGAAAATATTTCCTCCTGGAAATCATGAGGTCCATGTGTCACTTCCTGAAGAGAACTGCATACTATGTGAGCCTTGGTCGTAAATGTTAGTCTTGGAAGACGCCAAAATATAATGATTGTTAGCCGGAAGGATCCTGGTGATAGAAGTACTCCCAATCCATATAATGTACATCATGGAGGAAGCGGTGACCACCGTACTGCAATACTGTAGGCATGACTTCAATGTAAAGCGATGAAAAGAAAGTCGCGTCAAACTATGCAGCATCTCTCCTATTATGATGCATTCAATAACTGATGACCCAAGATGGCCCAAGGTAGAGATGGAAAAAAAACGCCGAAATCAGACCATTCCTCCGTCTGCGTACATCGCCGCACTAATTGGATCTTGATTTGCGTTTATGATTAATAATCCAAACTGGAGCAGAAGAAAGTCATTAAGTGAGGTTCTGTGTAGGTGATGAAAATTTTCCCGCGCTGCTAGCTCTGCCGCCCAATATGAATGAAGATGTATGATGGTCAAGACTGCATTTTGTGAAAGCTGAAGAAAATCCTTGAGTGACAGAAAGTGCAAGAAGTTCCATATAGAGTGGAGATCAGAAAACTGCAATGAAATGCGCCATCCGAGTAAGATGATGAACTTCCGATGTGAAGTAGTTCGAATAGTTGAAGATGTAGTCCAGATTGTGAGACCCAAATAATCCAGTTTCTTGTCGTTCCCTAAAACTGAACCTGCCTACAATTGGTTTTCTCAAAACAAAATCTAATTAAAGATGAAACTTTAAAATATTATATTACATTAAAACAGTGCCAAAGTACCAAAAAACTTCATCGACTGAGATCCTAAAAGGCAAAAAGTCACCCTGACCATATTGAAAATAACCTTGAAATAATTATATAGAATACATCATTAAATTCTATGTATATTCTATTGTTAATCACCACAGAAGCACAACGCAATATTCAAATTATAAAAATTAATCGATCAAAATCAAAAATGAAAAATGCCATTATGATTATATTCAATTAGACTTCACAAAAACAGCAAGTACAATTTATATCAATAAATATTAAATCATTTCCCAAGAATATAGTGTTGATTATAATTTGAGAACATAGATGTCGCTGAATTCGCCCAGAAAATAATTCCAAATTTATTAAATATTTAACAATGTCTAACTTCAGACTTAAAAAAAAATTTTTGTCTCTCTAATTCCAAATGTAAAAAAAATAATCATGGTCGAAGTGCAGTAAAAAGATCAACATTAATATTCAAATATGAACTCATAAAATCAAACTGAAAAAGAGATCAGAAACAGAGTGAACCCATAACACTCAACGTAGAAAATTAATGAAAATTATTTGTTATTTTAAAACAAAAGAAATATCTTTTATTACAATTTTAAATTCTTATAAAAAAATAATGTAATAATATCTTCATTGTAAAATGACCCCGTTTATAATGTGAAAGATAAATTTGAAAAAAAAATTATACTATCTTCCGAAATATTTTCCTGAACAATTAAATAACACGCATAAAAATATATCTGTTAAACCTAAACAACCACAAAACATTAAACGTACACATAATCTCGTGTAAATCCTCAAAGAGATAGAGTTGTAGTGAAAATTTATCACCATTTAATGTAATCTCAATACACCAATTACGATGTGCCACTTGTGTTAAAACACCACCTAAGGCCCTATGCCATAATGTAATTCCGCTATAACCTCCGAGGAGATGCGAAATGAATTGTTCCCATTATCCAGAACTAACCAGAACCAGATAAAATATGCAAATCTTATCATCAAAATCAACAATAACCAAGAGTCTGTTTACACATCATTTAAAAATCCTCCGAAGAGATGATATGAAACCAACTTCCAAATATTGATCAATAAAATAAGCGTAGCCACGCCCATGAGTATATTCATGTGCTAAACGTTCGCATTTTCCGCGAAAACCTGACGAGGTAATACCTGATCAGAATATTAATCTGCGACACCAGCTATTTGGTACAATCGCAGGAATGACCTGTTTTATGCAGGTACTTACTTCACCACCCAGTGAAAATAACCTGACTATGTATTACGAACACAAGACAAATTACAGACAGACAAAACGTACACGAACACAATTGAAAAATATGAGCATTTATTTGTGACGGAACAAACCAACGCTGTATTTATCAAATAAAATATTTAATAACAATTAATAAATCAATAAAATAATCCCTCAAAAGAGACATGGTACTTATGGAAGTGTAATTTGATGTGCGCTCAAATTTTATCTGATATCACGCAAAAACCAATTTAAGTATCGCAGTAAATCATGACAAAAATTGTTCGATTTATATTTATATTAATTCAGTTATGCCACTACTGACATCTATCGTCAAACTATGTAACCTGAATATTACTATACTTTTAATAAGCGAGGCCTCACAACTCAATGCTAGGAAGCACTACTAACTGACCACAGATGTCACTATGAGAAAAAAACATTTCCTGTAAATAATCAAAATTTTTTTTTTTTTTGTTTTTGCAAAATCCGCACTAAAAGAAAAAAACACAGCACGAACTAACCATATGTTATCACATGTAAAACCCTAAAAGGATGTGATAACAATGCCAGAATGAACCGTAAATTAAACTCCTTAAGCGTAATATGAAAAATCCCGATGAAATCAATACGTATGCCCATTTTTAGAAGAAAACCTGAGAACAAAATTAAATGTGCAAAAGATCTGAAGTTAAAAAAAAATTTAAGAAAATGACCCAATTATATAAATCCAACAGAACAATAAAACTAAATATTTGAGAGATCAAAGTAATCATTGTGATCTGTAAATCCCGATTAAAACCAGCAATTTTCAATCGAGACACATATCAAAAATGTCACCCGATGCTAACAAAATGAACGAATCTACGCTGATAAAGTTTAATATATTGTGATTCTACAGCATACTGTACAGATACACTGCTATCAGAATATAGGAAAAGTTTATCAACCCCCAATAAAATTAGATATATATCGATAATTAAACCAAAAAGATTTTAAATCCCCATTAACTAAACGATAGATTTGTCAAAAGGAATGAGCTAAAACATCGATCTTCATGTCAGCTCATCAAATTTGAAAAACCATCAACTGCAAAACGGATCTAATAATTTAAAAAAATTACCAAAAGAAGATAATAACAGAATTAATGATTTAAAAACTTCCCAAAAGTCAAAATCTGTCAATACAATTATATCCACTAGTAATAAAATAAATGAAAAAAAAATTAAACCCGCTTGTTGCGAAGAACTGGTCCCAGCAATACCTCCGCAGATCTGCGTGAAGAAACTGACGTCTAAAATGATTTCCACCGCTTATCATTAGAAAAATGCTGGCCATACTGAAAACATATTTATGAAAAGTTATTTAAAGAAATAAAATATTTGAAACATGGTTAAAGGAAGAACAACAACAAACGGCTGACAAAGATAGCCTTGTTCGTGACAAAAATTCACTTGGGTCGCATGAAAAAAATTTTTTTTTTGTCAATACCCTAAATCACCAGGATGTAAATGTTCAAAAATACGATAATCTTTAAGAAATAATGAAGAAGCTCAGATAATTTCCAGTAAAAGTGTATGGGGCGCAGAATCACCAAGGTCCCTATTCATAAATGAAAAATAAAATTTAGTTGTAAGGATTTTCCTAATAATTTTTAAAGAACATCAATAATTCGAAATTGACGCTTAACAATCTGAAACAAAATTTCAATCTGAAACCGATTTAAATCACAAGAAAGAATTTTTAAATAATTATTAACTTACATAATTTAATTATTATTGTGGTCCAATTTAAATTGTACTCGGCATTATAACCTATAATCCCAGATTAACGCCATGTGATTCCTGAAGCCATGAATGCTACATTGTGACAAACTGAGGCTAAAAGTACCTACATTTTCTGAAAAAAAATCGGAAAAAATAATTAGACGATTTTGTATTTCATGTATTGAACACAACAAGGAATATGATAAAATAGATCGTTCAAATTCAACGAACAATTAAGATTCAAATAGTCAAATAGTGGTTTCAAAGTTTGTCCTAATTAATCTGCGAGAAGCGAACAATATTTGAGCATTAATTAATTATTCACGGCTACAATAAAAGTTTCAAAGGGAATTGAATAAAATAATGAGTTTGATCCAGGCTGACAAAGAGAATATGCAATAATAAATTAACATTAAATGTTCAAAAAGACTTACATGTAAATCCATCTAGAAACGCAGATGACCTCACAGAATTCCACCGTCAAAAAAAATGTATACCCACAAGATAATATATTTTAAACGAAACAAAATATGATAAAATAGTTCAAAGCACGTTGGGTCGCCACTGAAACGTTTATGTCACGTTGGTGCCAAAATATAACGTAATTAAACGTATTTGGTTCACCTCGTGGTATTTAAATGTGTGAATCGACATCTTAACTGTCAGAATGGAATATTGAGGTTATGAAAGTTAAAGCTTGTAGTAAGGTAATGCTAAGCTCAGGGTAGGTAAGACATGTGAATATGGTAATCAATACTAAATGAAATTAAAGGCTATAAAAGGAATATAATATTTAATCATAAATACAAGGTTTGATCAACAAAAGAGACTCTAAATAAATTAAATGATTATCTCAGGGTATGGTGACTGCTCCAAGAAAACAGTGCATATTGTATCATAAGTTGCTTCTAAGAATGAAAGATGGAAGGCGCCAGTCGTTTATTAAAATTGCCCTAGAACTATTAAACGACAAATAGTCTGTTAAATTATGTATGAGAAAACCAATGAAAATATAATAACGATACGTGATTGATAATTCCCATGAGGTCTGTGAATCTGTGAGATCTTCTGCCCGTCGTGTTTCTGTCAGGATCCACATGCCGTCGTCCGTCTCACAAGTCGCCTGGAATCAAACTCTAGTACTACTCTCTCCGCGGCGCTCTCGAACTTGCGAAGCATGGGCACCAACCTCGGAATACAGATGGCTTGTAATGCTGCCAACCACACAGGTCGAATCCATTGAGCATTATAGTGTCTTAGCGGTTCTTACCGCTACAGCTTCTTGTGTAACTAGTCTCTTTTTCTTATGCAGTTTATAACATTCTGTGTGATTCATGTGTATATTTTTATGTGAAAATTTTTTTACAATTTTTACAGTATTAGAGAAAATGTTTTGCTGTATGAGTTCTATGAAATAATTCCATGCTTCATTTGTATTGTCCATACTTTGTAGTTTATTCCAATCGGTACATTGTAGATTTTGTTTAATGACATTCCAGTTGATTTGTGTTTTTTCTGTTGTTAGCGGTCTTTTCATAATTTTATTTGGTTTGTTTGTTTTTATTGAAAGCATAGTTGTATAATGATCAGTAATAGTCGAGTTAAATACAACAGTTTGAGTAATTTATTTTGTTTTGTTCATAATATGGTCTATGCAGCTTTGTGTGTCGTCCACTTTTCGAGTAGGTACATATATTAGGCTTTCCAGTCGATGGGAGGCTAACATCTGCAGATATTGTATTTTTTTGGGATGTCCATTTTCTAGTATATTTATATTTACATCTCCAATAAAAAATATGTTTTTGTGTCTTTCAGTATGCAGAGTTCTTCGTCTATAGACTTAAGGAATGGGTCTATATTTCTTGTTGAAGGAGACCGATAGACTGCTAATATAGCCTTTCTTTACCGATTTTAATTTTTAAACAATTGGCATTTGCAACAATAATTTCCTCGACTTCAGCTTTTATTTCGTTTTTTATGTATACAATTAAACCATCATTTTGTTTTATGTTATTCAAACTTGAGTAGGTTGTATATCCAGCTATTTCCAAATTCAAGTATTTCTGGTTTATCCAACACTCAGTAAGAATTAGTATATGTAGATTGATATTTAAATATTTCATTAAAATTTGCAATTCATCAAATTAAAACAGTTTTATCACTAACACCGCAGCCTGCAGCTAACTCGGACGTGGTTTGCGATGGATCAGCTTCCACAATAGCCTTCAATTCTTCATTATCAACTTTGGTCTCCGGCCGTCTACGGCCGGAGACCAAAGTTGTTGCAAACGGCTTGTTCTGCAGGTCGAAATTTCCAGAACGAAAACGTTGGAACAAAAAACGCACTGTGTTTTCTTTTGCGGCACCGTTGCCATACACATCATTAATCCTTCGAGCCGTTTCTGCAGCACTGGTGTCACGGTGGAACTCGTACTCGTTAATAACGCGATATTTCAAGTTTTCCATTTTGTAAACTAAGTGACGCAAAGAAAAAAAAAACAATTAGGGAAAAACAAATTAATTATAATTTTCGAAACACAAATACATGAGTAAATAGCTGTATAAATTTGAATTTGGAATTCCTAACCAAAGAGAAGATATTTGAGATCAAAGTTGCCAGTACGGCAAAACGCCAATTTCATATGTAAGGACCCAATATTATTGTTTTAAATATTCCAAACGACTACCCTAGTAAGGATAAAGATATTTACCAATTATTTATGGTGCGTTTAGAGCATATTTTTACAATAAATTATTCCTGACATCCAAAATATAACAAGAAAATACAATCGAACATCTAAACATTAACTCAAAAAAAGTAGACGCCAATACAAATAAAGAAACTATAGCAAATCATGTAAATAACTTCTTCGCAAGTATAGGAAAAGTCTTAGCGAACCGTAAAATTCTCAACACAATAACACAAACAAACAGTTCAAACATCAATACACAACCGACACAACACAGGTTTGCAATAAAAACAACTTCGGAAGAGGAAATTGACAAAATAATAAACACATTAAAAAACCGTATTGCTCCTGGATTAGATGAGATAACGACGGATTGCATTAAGATAATAAAAACCGAAATTTTAAAACCCATAACACACTTAATCAATTTAAGTATAACTCTCCTGCTTCCCTAGTACTCTTAATAGTCCAGAATATGTTGAACATACAACGATCTTGTTAAAATACACACTTTCATAGATATTTTTCTAAATAATGTAACATGTTTCAAAAAATATCTCCACGATTTGTGCACCTAAATTTTTTTAATTTTTTTGTTGTTTTATTACATCTCAGGAAATACTTCATAAATATTGTATACTTATAATGTATTTCAATTTTGTATTTAGTTTTTTGTTTTTAAAGTTATTGTAACCGACGTGTTGCTCTCCCTCATTGTTTATTTATAATTTTATATGTCTTGCTAGTTATGTACAATGCCCCGGTGCAACCAATAAAGCTTGTGTGCCAAGTTTGCACCGGGAGACATTCTAGACTCCTATATTTTAATAATTTATGCTAATTTATGCTTATTTCCGCCTCCAAGGCAACCAGGCTACCTTGCCTCCCTTTTTTACTTTATTTTTAATTAAGACCCCTTTGAGGACCTTAATTTCCAGCCTTAGTCTGAAGCCCTGAGAAGGGCCATTTGCCTTCCCTCCCTTGCCGTTCTGCTGTTATGGCACTGCAGGAGGCGGCAGCTCCGCCAAGCGGGCTGCTCTTTATTTTTTAATTACGACCCTTTTAAGGGCCTTTTCGTTCTGGCCACTAAGTTCAGTAATACCGTGCCGCCAGCAACGATCTTTTGCCAAACACATTTAATCATTTCTAAAATGTCTTTTTCTTTATACACAAATGCCCCGGTGACACAAATAAAGCTTGTATACCAAGTTGCCACCGGGAGACATCCTAAACTCATTATTATTTCGCCTTCAGGGCTATTTTTCCGGCTACAAAGCCAAAAGGACCAAGTCAGGGCCCTCACATTGCTCACAAAATAACATCATTTTGTAACATAACTTCATTTACACACCCCGTAGGACGCTGAAACTAAGACGTTTCAGTGCAGAGTCCTACGGGGCATCCAAAGAAACATAAATCAACGTTGTAACTGCCAACGCTATCAGCATTTGCGCGGATTTTCGAGACTTTTGCATCAAATCACTTTTTCTCCATTTTAAAAATCCCAGGACCTCGTAAGGCGACGGAACCAAAAGGTTTCGATAGCCAGGCTTACGGGGGACCTGGGAAAAATATTAACTTCATTGTAACACTTCAGATTCCTTGTTAAAATGTAAATACCTACCGACAAAATGTCAAACTTTCTTAAAATCACCCTAAACTCAGCAAACAAAAATTCTACGGATAGAGAATATCCGTAGAACCACTTAAATTTTAAGGAAAACATTGTATATACTTTAATACGACCTGTATAATTATTTTTAAAAACCAATTTTAGACGACCACTTTCAAGCAAGTGATTGCCAAAATAGGTGGCCCACAGAAAGGCACACCTTGTATACGTAAAGGGCTAGGTAAAACCTCCCACCACAAAAATGTACCACGTGACCAGTTTTCATCCCGAAATCGGGTATATAAGACCGGGCATTTTAGTGAATAAATTATTTCTTCCACAACAGTCAACTCGTGTTATTATTCCCACTGGGAAAGTTTATTATCACCCGCTGCCTCCCCGCCGACCTCTGCCCAAGCTTTGCTCCTGGTGCCATCAGTCTCCTCCAGAAAGCCGGCCCTACTCCAGGCAACCGCCACGCACCAGGATTGGGCAGAGGATTAGGCACATCCAGTGTCCTCCACTCATCAAGCACTGGGTGCACGGGAGGTCAGTACCCTTATTGTTTTGTCATTTTTCATCCTGTTCGTGCACTGAGACCCGGTACTATTTTTCAGTCTTGTGGCGACGCTGATACGTCTGTTACAGTTATGTATAAATAATACTTGCATTGTTTTTCATGTGTTTGCTTCTGTAAAAATTCAAATGTGATTACTGCAGACACGTAAGTCTAGGGATATTTATATTTGTATTTTAATTTATTATATTTAACCCACAAATCCTGTTTGTGTCTCAAATAAATAAATAAATAAAAATAAAATAAAAAAGGACTGGTGATCCCTATTTACAAATCCGGAGATAAAATGCAAATAACTAAGTATAGACCTATCACATTGTTAAACTCGCTTTCAAAAATTTTCGAAAGAGTAATAAAAAACCAAATTATAATATACCTGGAAGAAAATAAATTAACTCGGAAAATCAGTATTAATTTTGAAAAAAAATAGGCACAAAAGAAGCTTTGGCGTGTACAATAGACTATATACATAGCAATTTAGATCAAGGGTATAAATGCATAGCGATATACCTAGATTTAGCTAAAGCTTTCGATTCAATCTGCCACCAAACGCTTTTTAAAAAATTAGAAAACATAGGTATCAAAGGCAAGGAACTCCAACTATTAAAAAGTTATATGAGTAACAGAACACAACAAGTAAAAATTAACAACCATATTAGCAAGCCACTACCAATTACACATGGAGTTCCACAAGGAAGCATACTAGGGTGTGATGTATTGCATTAATCACCAGTGCAAATAAGAAAATATCATAGCCTACCCCTTTAATTTAAAAAGAAAATACCAATTACTTATAAAACGGACACACTTGCGACATCTATCGGATCAAAGTAAATTGAATTCTTGTTGACAGTAGGGATCTGTAAATTAAACGGATTGAGATGAGTATTGGTAAAACAAATCACAGATGGTATTAAAAATCGTCACGACGCAGGGGCATTCCATTTCTTTTTAGGCCAAATTATAAATAGTGGAAACTGACAGCCAATCAGGTCGAAGCAGAAAGCTACAAATAATTAAACAAACCAATCGATAAACGAAAAGGCGTACACCACCGAAGAACAAAGGATTGACCTTTGATCTCGGCCATTAAGGACATATGTAAGTAAAACTTTTTCAATCTCACAAAAATTAGAGTTGAATAAACCCCATGAGAAACGAAACCATTCCAGGGACATTAGTACATTGAACCCGCGTTTGAAGATAAACATTGAGTACATCTAAGAGGTGGTAAACCGTAGGTTTCGAAATAATTTGGAAAATTTAAGGTCTGGAAAAAATACACGTAAACAGCGATGGAAAATATTTAATGAAAATCGAATAGAAAGTGAGGAAAAACTTGAGCGAAACTGTTGAGAGAATTTTCATTTATGATACGATTGTTTGTGACGATCGGAAATGATCAAATCGAGGGAAAACGTACTAAGAGAGATAAAAATGTTGGAAAACAATGGAAAATTATTGTTATCAATTCTAGACGGAGCGGGGATATTATTGAACTGAGTTGGGAAGAAAAAATTCAAAAAAATTTTGAGTTTAACGATTGAACAAGGTGACAATACAGAGTTTAGTACAATAACAAGTGCTTGGAGGGAAATTAGAATAGCATACCTAGGGTAAGGTGAAAATACTGAAGACATTGCGGTAGATTTAATTCATAAAAAGGAGTCATTTTACGTAATTGTAATAAGGATTATAGCATAAAGTTATACAAGACTGCGAGGGAAAACGAGACGTTACCATAGTTGTCGATCTCACATGTATATTATTGATATAAACAAGGAATATTCGAACACGAGATTTGTTTAAATTAAGACCATTAGCAATTAAAAAGGGCCATAAAAATTAACATTGCTCTAACGTAGTATTTAGATTATAGAATTCACATAAAAAGTAATGATACTCGAATAAAAGAGGATTTATTGCTTAGTACCTAGAATAAATAGAATAAACAACTGTCAAAGTTATGGTTTATGTGATTTTCGGTAAGAGAGAGAGAGATTTTGGGGGACGACCCATAGAACGTAATAAAAAATGACAGAAATTTAAGGACCGAAGTGGAAGTATCTCCTATAAAAATGTGAAAAATGATATATTAATTAATAACAAATAGAAAATGAAATTTTCTATTGAGGTAGCAAACATAAAAAAACGATATGGATATGAGAGTAATGTACGGTGAAATTATGGGGAAGTAGATACGGCCAAGGAAAGCAAAGAAAATCTTAAATTAACAATGAATAAAATAAATACGGCTGGAAATATAAAAATTTATAGGGATTTGGACAATAACGTGAGAATAAAGGAAGAAATTCGTAGGAAGAGTGTTGTGATAAAAGTGAAAATTCTGGGAAAAAGGGAAAATTCAGATATACGACGTAAATAGAGAAAATATGGGTTTGGAATGGAAAAATCCATACAAGTAGCAGTGAAATGGAGGGGAATTTATTAAAATTGCATCTCGAAATTGCATAGTAAACATTTCGATATAGAGTTAATCATGATTTGTGATAGGTGCGGAAAAATTGAGACGTACATATAGCTATCGAAGATGGACCTTTTACGAATTAAGAAAAAAAAAGGAACACAAAATCATGAAATTCAAGCAAATTTTATATGAACACCAGGACAAAAGAAGTTAGGGCCAGCTAACGGACAACAACTGGATTCGGGCCTTGAAGATATGGAGATACGAGGCAGAGAACAATGATGCCATGGAAAAAGGACTTAAGTAACATTACTCGATAATAGTGAAAGAATTTCAAAATATTACGAGTTGATAGAGGTGGGATTGTTTTGTCACAGGAAATTCAGATACAACCTTTTGGACCTGAGAGGGGTATATCAATCAGAACAGACATGAATTCGGATCAGTCAGCGCCGGTTGTGAAAAGTTGAAAGTTCGTTGGACGCGACGATACGCTCGGTAATTACTTGTGGAAAAATTCTAAGTGATTGGAATTGTGGACTTAGGAAAATTTCATATTCAAGCCAGTGACTTATAAAGACTTGAGAATTAAAATCAGTGAAAATAGAGATAAACATTACGCTTAAATTATTTGTGAAAAGTTAAAAGTGCTGTGACAAATACAATTTGTTTATTGAAAAATTCGGGTTTCATAATCAATAAATATTGTATTTTTGGGACTTAGAAATTTCGTGAAAAATCAAAAATCAATGAAATAGATAAATAAAGTGATGTGATAATTGAATGCAAATAAGTTATAATTAAATACGTGTGTCCAGTTTAAACGGAAAGAGTTCTATTAAATATCAAATATTTAAATTAATTAATTTAAAAATAGTGTAAATTGAAAAGAGATAATAAATAAATAAGTGCATCCAGTTAAACGGAAAAGTTCAACGAAAATCTTTAATTAAATTGAGTGTTTTAAATTAAGTGCTAGTCTTTTATTAATTTTAAAAAAATGGTGTAGTCGAAATAAATCTACTCGTAAAAATTATAAAATTTAGGGAGAATAAAGTGCTATAATCAAAGTGTTGTTGGTGTAGCAAAATAAAAAATAAAAAAACAGTGTTTAACAATAATTACCGATTTAACTAAATGGATAAAATTAACATCAGAATAATTCGGCTAAATAATTTACAATTGGGCGGCATATTCCTACCACAAAGTGTTAATCTATTATTAGATTCAAAAATTTGAAAAAAAAAATTAAATTAAAATAAAAATGAATGATAATACATAATAATATTTTATTGCTAAATAAAAGTAACGATTTACCATTTCGAAATTAATCGCGAAGTAACTACCGTTTAAAAAGTTATTTAACCAGCGAGTTTTAAAATAAAATACAGTTAAGAATGATAAAGCTTATAAACATCATTCAATTTAGTTACATTAAATGAGAATAAAATAAAATTGAAGTCGAAAAAGATTTTATTTGAATTTAGTTGATAATATAAAGATAGATATTAGGTAGGGAAATCAAAAAACAAGATTTATCCGTGTAGCACCCGGGTGGAAAAATCTTGAGAGGGGGTAAGTTTTTCTATTATAAAAAAATTTCCAGGTTCCAAGGAGAAAGCGGCATGCAGCAGACCGTTGGCATTTGAATTAATTTTATAACAAAATATTACTTGCTTAATATGTGATAAGTACCTATATTAAAATATTATATATAAAGTAGGTATATTTATATATATATATATTTTTCCAAGAAAATATTAATCAAAAAGAAACACACTTATATTAAAAGTAAAGGTATCGATTTCGAATACCTAACTCTGAATTTATCAATAGCTATTGAAAATAGTTATGTGTTTGATAAAATTCCAAGTCGATATGTATCTATGTTAAAATATTGTATATAAAATAGGTATATTTATATATATATTTTTTTTCCAAGAAAATATTAATCAAAAAGAAATACACTTAAATAAAAGTAAAAGGTATCGATTACGAATACCTACTGTGAACGTACTATGCTATTTAAAAAATAGTTGTGTGCTAGATAAATTTTCAAGTTCATATTTTATACTTATTTTATTAATATATGTACTATTATAATTTCAGCTAATACGTAACGATTGAAATTAGGTTATGAACGAGAACTTATTTATAACCAACACCTCTGCCACAGATCACCCCAAGTGGTTCGCTACGTTTGGTGATTTAGCAGGGGTGCCCGGGTTCATGGGGTGAGGTTTGTCTAGGTCTTGGAGGCGGATGACCAGAACATACTGAACCCCAGATTCCTACCCACCCCTTAAACCCTTTTCCTTCCCAGAACTCTCCTCTCCTTCCTTTCCTTAAAAAAACCCTACACACAGCATCCCCAAAGATGACATAGGCCCTGAGGAAAATTATTTTCCTCAGGGCCTCCTGTGTGGAGCTCATGTAAAAAAACGAAAACATAAATATAATTGTATATATCAGTATATTTATTTATTGATACAAAGTATATATGTATATATATATATATAGGGATTATGAATATATTTATCGGGGAACAGATTAGACATTTGCGAAAAAAAAATTACCATTATTAAATTCAAAAGGAAAATTTAGGACCATAAATCTCGCGTTCGGGAATGTTTAAAAGTAAACAAATGTCACACGTTTTGTATATAGGTCACGAGGCCAGCGGGAATGTTTACATAATTGAAATTGTTTATAAAACAGCTCGGTCATTGGGGCACTGGGTCAGATGCTTTAGAGGAGAATGTCCTTGGATTTTGAATAGGGTAATTGACAGGTATGAGTTTTGTACTTAGGTATCGATTTCTAGAATGGGATATGGATTTAATCATGATATTGCGCAATTATAGAAAAAAGTTTTAAACACAATCTTTAATGTGAACTTGAAGAGATATTTTTAGAACTAAACAATTGAAAATAAATAGATTTATTATGGCTAGACGAATAATAGGTACATGAAACATTTGAAAAATCACGGGATAGTCAAATAAAAGAATATTGAAGAATTACATGGAAGATTCGAGAAAAACTTTATGGAGTAATTACTCTCATAGACATCAATCATGTATGTGAAACAGTTGAAAAATCACGGGATAATCTAATAAGGGCACTGAAGAATTACATGAAGCAGTTAAAAAATCACGGGATAGCCTAATAAAATGTATTGAAGATTTACATGAAGCAGTTGGAAATCACGGGTTAGTAAGAATTTATCAAAAGTTGAACCTTGGGGAAAATCAAAAATACAGTTCAACCAATAGAAGGCAGTGGTCGCTTCTAAAATAAAGACCATTAACCAAATCAATAGAGATGACGACTCTCTCAAATAAAATCGTCAAAAGACCAAACAAAAGCTTGGAGTTTTGGCAAATCTCCAGAACATATCGCCAGATAATTTCTTATTCTACTAGTATCTATTAGTATTACCCACTCTTCTTATGTATCTATTCGGTTACCGAACTTAGAATTTCGCAGAATTTTATGTGAGGGATCCGAGCTCGGAATGCATAGCATGTAGTTGTGTATTGCGAGTTATAAAACCTTCCCCAAATGTATGTTTAAATATATATATATCTTTTTATGTACTGTTCATTGAATGAGCCGAACTCACTTACAACTAGTGCTTTAGGCCTGTCGGGTCACTCTCGGCTCATTTCTTGAACGTGGAGGGAGGATTCACGACCCGTAACTCCACACAACACCGTGAGTATATGATTGCATATAGGACGAAACCGGTTCGCCCTAAGTAAATAGTAAACTTTGGAGGAGTAGGAATTTGGGGGTATCTAGGCTCGGGTGAAGACCTGAAGGCAGTGCATGATGGCGAAGGAAGGTTCGAGTGGGACGCAATAACTTAGGTATCAATCATTCGAACCGTGCTAGAAGATTTTGCGAATTTCTAGTTCAAACCTGATCACCTTGCTTCCATCAGTTACTTATACCAGGGCGGGTAAGAGGTGGATTACCTCCACTGATCACCTTGCTTACTTGACGGAGGCAGGAGCCAAATCTTTGCCAGAAAAGGGTTTTCTGAGTTCGTCAAATATGCAATTAACTAATTACATTAACCTACTAAATCCATCTTTATATGTACCTTATAGCAGCTGAATCATAATGGAGGGGTGCCAAGCAGATACAAGAGACAATCATAACCAAATTTACTAACATTTAACCATTTGAGTTATATTCAATAATCTATTCAATTAAACATGTGAAACTTCAATTAGTACAGTTTATTTACGCAATATACGTTACTATTCAATTATTTTGGTCATAAATTATTTAAAATACCAACGTCAGAATTATTTTGAAAATCAAGGTTGCCACAAGCTAATGAACTGCAACCAACACATTTTTTTTTCTTTTTTCAAAAATCAGGGTTGCCAAAAATTAGTTTTTTTTCGTAATTTAAAAAAATAAATTCTTTTTAACAATGTCAACAATAATAACGTTAACAATAACAACAACAATTAAAACAACAACAAAAATAATAATAACAATTTTATATTTTTATAATAGTATATTTTTCATAAATAATATTTTCAAATACAATTTTTTCTTCAAGATGTTAAATTTTATAAAAATTATCAATAACAAATCTAGTAAAGATTTAGTATACAAACAAAATTTAAATAAAGGCATACATATAGCTAGACTTGTTTTATTCTCATTCTTTGGGCAGGGAATGCAGAAATTTCAGGGTTGCCCATACTGAGGTGGTGGGCCTATCGCCACAGAATTCGAGAGCGAGTGAAGTCATCGATTGTATACCCATATACATAATTATAAATTAATTTAAAATCTTCTCATTGTCAATCGTGATTTTTTTTATAAATTTGTTAGATACTAAAAAACTAAAAAAAAAATTTTTTTTATGGAGGACGTCGATGAAGTTAATTAGGGTTTTTGTTTTCCTGCCGTGCTCGAGGCACCGCGAGAAACATTATGTTTATACACTCAGTTAACACATCATTATAAAAATCATTTGGAGTACAATTCGGAGATTGATACTTTTCAATGTTTTTGTCCACAAGTTCCGAAGAGATGAGAGTAGTGTATACCGCTACCTATTCGTAACGTTTCGAATTCATCGATCGTTCATCTTCATTCCAGGAGACGGAGTAACTATGGACAGATTGATAAGAGATTCTGTGCCATAGCAGGGCTGTTGCCTGACGTTTTGGAACCGATCAGAGTGAAGACGGAGGATCTGTTGTCTGCGGATGTTTTCCCTGCAGAAGACAGAAGGGCCGTTGTCACGCTGATAATTTATGGACGTACTACAAGTGATAATTAAATCACTTGAACATTCTCATACAACAAGTCAAAACACATATAATCCAATCCTATACATTACATTTTATATTATATTGGACTCATAAAAAGAGCCAATTATTTTTCAAGCCCTTACAATCAGTAATAAATGTCGTACACTTGACGTGTAATTTTATTTCAATCTGGTATGATCAACCGAGTTGAAACGACCCGACATCCTGACAGTCAAAATCCTGTCACAGGAATATTTCTTTTTGTTCATTCGTGTTTTCTTAGGGCGCGTTTACGCAAACTCACGTAGTTTGTTAGGATTCATTGCAATGAAATTCCACTCTAGTAAGATTTACTCGAGTTGTTTTATAAGTTTTCACTTTCGTTAGGCGTAATTATGTATTGTTATTTATTTGAAATAAATTTTGTAACATTTCTGGACTGAGCACGAGCAAACGGACAAGATAGCTGACATAATTTGCTTTCCTTTTTCTCTATTCCCCTTGTGTTCAGGGTACATCCCATTGAACTGCGATCATGGTTATTGAATTTGGTATTTATTCTTAAGTTTTAACTCGGAACACACAGGGATGCCAGCCCTACACCTGTTTGTGTTTTGAGCATTGTTTTTTTCTATTTATCTCTTCCCATCTAAAACATGATTGTTTTCAAATATAAATAAATTCTGAGAAATGTTGTGAATTCATCACGTAATAACAACTCACACGCTTGCGAGTATATTATTTTATAAAATTTGTTGATTAGTCTTAGTACCTACAATACTACTTTATTTTATTTTATTTTATTTGTTAGCGTTATAAACAGTCATTACAAGATCATATATAACAGTGTTAGAGATAGTCATATCATTGACCAATAAAATGACCTACTCACAAACTCCTTTTTGTATATGGATTAATATACATAATACAATATTGTACCGGTGATTAAGCGTATTGATGAACAAAGCATGCATTATAACATTATGCAGCATAATTTGCAAAAAGTGTGTTTTGAAGTGAAAACTTCTTTGAAACGGTCAGTGGCTGAGTGGGCATCGCGTTTGGGTCCCACCCGGGCGTCGCGTGTTCCTCGGCTGGCTAAGTCCTCCATCACGACACAAGCAACATTTTCCGCTTAGTGTGGTGGTAGTAGGAGATTTTAAAACATTGTTGGGTTATTCGTAACCCGGGATTGTCTATCTTTCTTTAAAAAAAAAACTCGAGCGACACTAAAAAGAGATAAACACTTATATCTTTAGGATTTAGCCTGCGAGAGAATGAGACAATAATAAAATAATAATTTATTTTACGGGTACCCAGTTTCAATATAATACGATAAATCTATGATCCTACGCAAGTTGCCATTGTGGGAAGTGGTATAAAACGCCTGACGAATCTTCGCGGCCAGACATTTAGCGGACCAAGGAACGAATACTGTGAAATCCGATTAATTTATTATTATTTTTTAAAAATCAATATACAATCTTCAAACCCCTCTAAAATGAACAGGCTAAGAAATCACAAAAGAAAGCGATATCTAGACTCGATAGGTGCATTGAAATTCGACGACAAAAATATGGAAATAATCATCCTTCGCATTGATAAAAAAAGTGCTTCGTAGTCTCCCCACTCTTGTCCACTCTTGTTTCCTGAAGGTTTTACTTCTACCGCGTGTGAATTGCACACTCTGATTTTTTTTCTAAAATAAATAAATTAATAAGTTTGCCCAACGAAAAAATACATTTATTTTATTAAAAATGGAACACGAAACGAGTCAATAGTTGCCAAGGTATAAGCATGCATGCGTGCACATAGCCATAATTCATTAAAAATGGAACACGAAACGAGTCAATAGTTGCCAAGGTATATGCATGCATGCGTGCACATAGCCATAATTCATTAAAAATGGAACACGAAACGAGTCAATAGTTGCCAAGGTATAAGCATGCATGCGTGCACATAGCCATAATTCATTAAAAATGGAACACGAAACGAGTCAATAGTTGCCAAGGTATAAGCATGCATGCGTGCACATAGCCATAATTCATTAAAAATGGAACACGAAACGAGTCAATAGTTGCCAAGGTATAAGCATGCATGCGTGCACATAGCCATAATTTATTAAAAATGGAACACGAAACGAGTCAATAGTTGCCAAGGTATAAGCATGCATGCGTGCACATAGCCATAATTCATTAAAAATGGAACACGAAACGAGTCAATAGTTGCCAAGGTATAAGCATGCATGCGTACACATAGCCATAATTTCGTTAGAAAATCTTATTATCTATATTTTATGATTCCCCAATGTATTTTGAAAGGAGAAATGAAATAAAATGTGCATTTGAATGACCACTATTACCAGCCCTCGTTTCTTGCGGGTAGCCCCAGGCTACGAGGCTCCCAGACGGTGCATCCCAGCTCCCAGCTAGTTACACCACTGATTTAAGCTTCGAACGTACGTGTGGAACATCTACCCTGGTCACACTTTCAATACGTCACGTCCGGCCCTCCATCTTCGGAACTTATAAAAGAGGGCAACACGGATGCTATCTATTTCTCTTCTTATCGCCGCGCCGTGGTGGCTACTTGGAAACATCTTCGTTATAACCGCATTCATTTATTGTAAGCTAGCTGTCATGTATCCGGCGCTGCTCAGCGTTATGGATGGTTTGAAATGGAGCAACGTTAATGTCGTCTCCCTTTTTACCGACAGCGTGAAGAGTTCTTTTGAAAGAATAAACAGAATAAGAAATAAAATAAAAAGTTAACGGTCAATTCTGGTAATTGAATCCAAATCCTCCGTTTTACCTTAATATAACTAGTATTAATATAACTTGGTCAGAGTAACTTAATTGAGAGAGTATTGTTCCGGCAAGACGAGGACCTGGGTTCAATTCCCAGCCGCAACCGTTATCTTTTTTATTTTCTGTGTCTTTTAGTGGTGGAAATATGTTGACTATTGAAGATTGACAACGTCCTCAAAGACATATCTATCTTGGAGCTTCCAAACTGGAGAGAGCTGGCACAAAACCGAGATGAGTGAAGGAAGACTCTTGAGGAGGTCAAGACCCACCAGGGGTTGTAGAGCCAATAGTGATGATGATGATGATTGAAGATTGTTTAAGCTTCATTTAATAAAATAAATTCGTCTTCTCTTATACCATTGAATTCAGAATATACACATCTAGCGCCCTTGACGTAATATTTTCACAAAAAATGGCGCCTTACAATATTATTATTATTATTAGCTATAACTTTGTGGTTATCCATTATAAATTAATGAAATAATATTACTATATATCCTTCGGCGCAAAAAATATACCTTTTTTTTCTTATTTAGTAACTATGTATATAATATTTTTTACCATTTTATATGAAACATGTTAGTTAGATGTATATATAAAATAGAATATATATTCGTAGTCCTCCTCACTAGGAGATCCTGTGCTGAGGGGGACTATGCTTTGAATAAGTTTTTCAGCGACTTCTATGGTTTAACTTCAATGTTTGGATAAGGTTTTCCAGAAACTTCTATGACGATGTTTGAAGTATACTAGTAAGTTCATTTTCCGATAGCTCCTTCAGCCAACATTTAATATCCTTAATGTAGCTATTTTTTGTTTTAATTTGTTTGATACTAAGTGGGAGTTTGTTATATAACTTTACTGCTAAAAATTCAGAACATCTTTGACCAAATGCAGAGTTACACTTTGGTATGTTAAGTATGTCTGTTTGTTTGACTCTGGTTTTATGAGCATGTGAGGTGTCTGCCTCTGAATCATTTTTGTGGCGATGTACTAGAATGTTTTTGACATAGATTTTCTGTATGCTTGGAACATCAAACTGTTTAAAAAAATCTGTTGTTGACGTCCTTATGGGGACCTTTAGTATGGTCTTTATGATGCAATTCTGAGTTATTTTAAGTGATATGCTGCTGAGCCCCATCCCATTACTCCATATTCCAATCGAGAGTGGCATAAAGCATAATATACTCTCTTTAGATCCCTCATCGTAGATGTTTCTTAATTTTTTGAAGAAGTAGATGAGTTTTGTTAGCTTTTTTGAGGTAAGATCAATGTGTGAATTCCACTGTAGTTTTTCATCAATTTCAATCCCAAGATATTTAATACTTTTTGTTTGGGTTGTAGACGGGCAGGAACATTGTGGAAAAGTATTTTGACATTCATGTAATTTGAGGGTATGCACATTCATTGGTTGTCCTCTTTTATTTTTGGAAAAATAAAATAATAAGTGTTGAAGTGTTTTGTAAAGATAGTATATATTTTTTCGTGAGGATGGAAAGGTTTATTCGAAACCGTTCGGCAACAAAAAATATATTAATTCAAACAAAGTCTTGTTGTTTTATTCATCTTCTTTTGCTTAAATCTTTAAAACCTCGTAATACCTGAACAAGATTAAGGACGGATTGTTTCGCAGAATTTGAACGATTCATCGAATTTTACAGAAATGAAGTACTATTCAAGTTCTGTTACTATCTAAGTACTAAGAAGCAAGCCGTAAAATTACATTAATTAAAATTTTCGAGGATCTTTAATCCACCGAATCAAGGGGATAACTCCTTGAAAGATTACATTTATTTCAAATTTGAAATTTTATCGTTTCCCCTTCTTCATATTGAATGTTAGAATTCCCACAGTGATAAGTGGAAAGCGGTTTATTGGGTAGGAATGAGGTTTAACCGGGGAGGTGTGGTGGTGGGGGGTGGGGGGTCGGTGGGGGATCAAGCAGAGGGGGGAGGGGGATGGGGGGTGTTATGGGTCCTGCATACTAATAAAAATGAACACTTTATCGTAAAATGGAAAAGAAAGGAAGGTTCACTGCTTTTATTCGATTAAGACAAGGGCTGTCTAACGTTAACGTTGGATTATCTATATCTATGATATATATCTTGCGAGATATGGGAGCTTTTGGTCCGAAGGCCATGGGTTCAAAATTCGGAAGAATGCAAAATAAAATCATTTAATTGTTATGATTTGAGGATTACGGGTTAGTTTTTACATATCATCAACACACATGTTATATTGTATTTTATTTATTCGTTCGTAATTGATTTTACAAGGATAAAATGGTTCAGGGCTGTTTGAACGATATGTATTTTTAATAATGCTACCCATTTCAGGTGAGAAATTTGTTCTCGTGTTGAAATGGGGAGTAGTGGCTTTACAGTTTTAATTTAAGTGTATAATATAAAACAATAGATGAAATATTATGTCATAGGAAAAATTGAAATAGGTTAAAGATAAATAACGAGAAATAAATGTAAAGGCACACAGGTAACAATTTGAAAGAAATATTCAAATAATAAATTGTATTGTGAAAGTAAATGTAAGATTTCTAGAGGGTGTCTTTTTACTTTATGCAAATATAATGAATAGTGTTATGTGGTTGTTCAGGATCTCAACTTCCGCTCTCCTAACAGAGCAATCCGGCGTGGTAATACCAGATTCCAAAGGGAAGTGTGGCTGGAGTAACTCTTCAATAATAACTCCAGCTCTTGAATAATTGGTCTTTATTGATACAATAAAAGACCCGTAGGGTAGCTCATGTACGGTGAGCCCAATGATGCTATCTCTCTCCGCGGTTTTATAACCCACATGAAGTGAAAACCTGGCAGCAGACGTTTTGCCCAAAAACGACCCGCCCAAGACGGATGGTAACAAGAGAAGAAGGAATTAAAAAATCCATGGCAATACGAAATCGCCCTGGCAATTGCCAACACAAAAAAATGTTGCCACAACCATTAGGGTGACAATCACAAATATTAATATTTCAGTACCTGAAATCTTAACATATTCCCGCCCAAAACGAGTATTAAGGAATAGTCGTTTTTCATAAAATAATATATTAGAAGAGATTGCAACATTGGTACTCAGAATTTACCCAACGAGTTCACATACAAAAATAAACAATATTCAATATATGGATATCAAAATAATAACAAAAAACTTATAACTAAGTATATAACCCTATGTCAGACTTGACATTAAAAAATGAAAGTTTAATAACGTAGAACCTTCTGGTGCGCTGCACCCACTTATGTAAAAATGGTTTAACACTTGGCACTGATGAGCCTGACGGCACTTTGATTTACACATCACATCACTTTTAGCGTTGTAATTGGTTCTTAATCCAGGTTGGAGGAAGCATCCTCCATGGGAAGTAGACAGAGCTGTGTCACGGCTCTTTTGGTGACACCTCTGGCCGTCCTTAAGGAGACGACGCGGACGCGTCCGTCTTGGCCAGGGTGGATCTCCGTCACTCGCGCCATCCTCCAGTACTGCGGCGGTAGCTGGTTGTTTTTGATGATGACCATGTCACCAGGCTGTAAACTGCGTTGACGTCCTTCTTGCCATTTGACTCGGTTCTGCAATTCTGCTAGGTATTCCCGGCTCCATCTGTGCCAAAAAGATTGAACAACGGTAGACATCTTTTGGTAAATATTAAGCCTGTTTGTAGGCAGATGGTGGATATCAAGCTCAGGCAATGCTAACAGGTTGTCGCCAATAAGGAAGTGTGACGGAGTGAGTGCGTTTAAGTCATTTGGATCTGATGTTAATGGAGTCAGAGGACGGGAATTTAAACAAGCCTCAATCTGTATTAGTATGGTATTCATGCCTTCGTATGTCAAAACAGTTGACCACATTGCTTTTTTTAAATGCAACTTGGTCATTTTAACTGCACTTTCCCAAAGTCCCCCGTGATGCGGTGAGGCAAGAACCTCCAGCTAAAAAATAATGGGCCAAAAAATTATGGATTTCTTTATCAGATGCCTTCAAAAAATCAAATAGTTCAGTAAGTTCCCTATAACTACCTGTAAAGTTAGTTTCATTATCATTAAAGAGTCGTGAGGGTTTACCCCTCCTAGCTATAAATCTTTTCAATGCATTCATAAATGCCATTGAAGTTAAATTAGTCACTAATTCTAGGTGAATTGCCTTCGTTGAAAAACAAATAAATAAACATATGTAAGATTTTACACTCTTAGCATTTCTGGTTAAACCAGACTTAATTAAAATTGAACCTGCAAAATCTATGCTGGTTACATAAAATGGTCTTTGGATTCGGAATCGGTCAGCAGGAAGGTCACCCATGAGCTGGCGACACTCGCGCGGACGGACTCGGAAACATACAATACATTTATGCAGTGCTCGCTTCACTGCGTTTTTACCATATATTGGCCAAAAACGTAAACGCAGTAATGCGAGCAGAGCATTACATCCTAAATGTAAATTCTCATTGTAATTCTCATAATGCAGATGGGCTATTATTAAGTCAGTCAACTTATGATTTTGTGGTAACAAAATTGGATGTTTTTGAGAGGCTGAGGTAATATCGGATTGTGATAGTCGACCTCTAACACACAACAACCCATCCTTCATAAAAGGATTTAGTGCCTCTACTTTGCTCTGCCTAGATACAAATCTTCCATTACTCACAGACGCTATTTCATCATGAAATGCGAATCGCTGAGCTTTCAAAATCAATACATGCATGGCATGTTCCAGTTCGATTACAGAAAGCTCGTCGACCCGCATCGGTCTTCGTTTAGAACAGTTTTGTATGAAACGTAACATATAAGCAACTACGCGCCTCAGTCGTCTTAATGAAGAATAATTATTAAATATTTCCCTATTTCTAAAAGATTTTTTATTAAAGCAGAAAATTTTCCTCGGTACCCGAATATGATTTGCTTTACTGAGACTCAGCTTGTAAATCTGCCAGGCCAATAAAAGGTCATTGGGTAGCTTGTCATCCCAGGATGTTTTTAGCTTCCACAATCTTTGCATAATTATCTTACCGACAATGATTACTGGGCCTACCAGTCCTAAAGGGTCAAACACTTTTGAAATTAATGATAAAACTTGACGTTTTGTTACTTCTAACTTTGAGTCTATGCTTTCTACCTGATAGGTAAACTCATCAAGTTTGGTGTCCCATATTAATCCGAGAATCTTAGCTTCATTGGATTCATTTGGCAATAATTCTAAATTATCTTTAGAATCATTAATCGAGGGCGCATTAGACCTCCATTTTCTAATTTCCATGCCTGCTGTAGCAAGCGCATTAATGATTTGTGATTTAAGCAAGTGACAAGTATCAATGGAATCACTACCAGAAAGAAAATCATCTACATAAAAATTTTCCTTAAGGGATTGTCTTAAGAATTTCCTTTCCATTGACACTAATCTACTTTTAGCAATACAAAATGAATCTCCTAATTGAGATAGGTTAGATTTAAATGGTATGTTCACTACAAATCTACCATTTGCATCGCGTTTATGCGTGCCTTTGAAAATCTTTTCACATTCACTATCTTCCAGAGAGTGATGCTTACTATTTTCAATTTCTTCAACCTTCCAAAACCTTTCTATTTGATTCTGCAAAGAATTTAATGAAATATGACAAACTTTAACTGGCCTCGTATTTTGACGCCTCTGTACAGCTCCTGATATTATCCAGCCTAGCTCCGTTCGATGCAATGTAGGTTTATCCTTTCCTAACTGTATCTGATCCGTACGAACCACCTGCCAGAATATCTCTGCTCCAATCAGCATATCAATAGAAGCTGGCTGGTAAAACTGCGGATCAGCTAACTGGATACCGTCTGGAATGTTCAACATTTTTGGATTAATCAAGGTCTGTGGAAGATTGCAAGAAATCTCATCTAATACCAAACAAGATATTTCATCCCGGTATTGAGAACATGATGATTTAAATTTAATGTCAACTGTTTCCTTTACATGAATTAAATTATTATGCAAACCTGAAACAGGTATATTCAACTTTGTACAATGCAAATTTAATCTTTTACAAGTATCCTTTGTAATAAAATTAGACATTGAACCCGAATCCAAAAGTGCGCGTATTTTGTGTGTTCCACCATACGCGTCTTCTATTTTTACTATTACGGTAGATAGTAAAATTTCCCGCCCGTTCATGTCACTATGACATGCTAAATTTACTGGTGCCTCCGACTGACCCTTGCCAGTTGAAGTACCCGCTTGTACATTATCAGTATTGATATGTAACAGAGCGTGATGTTTTCGATCACAAACACTGCATTTTTCCTTCCACCTGCACAACTTTGAAAGGTGCCCCGGTTTTAGGCAGTTATAACATAAATTGTTCTCTGAAACGAGCTTTCTTCGTGCCGCTGGTTCTTTGTTAACAAATATTTTGCAAGAATAAATGAAATGACTGTCATTACACAGCATACAATTAACGTTGCTCGACGCTAACGTAACCTTGTTTGTAGAATTCCTTTCCTTAAAATTAAAAAACTTTGCTTTTGTTGCAACTAGTTCCGATTTCTGTTGCATTCCACCAATCTGGAATGCAACAGAAATCGGGATTTCCAGGATCTGAGACCTTTGTGAAATAAAATTGCTAAACTGCACGAACGTAGGATAAACTTCGTCGCATTCTAATGATTCCCAAAGGCTACGTGTGTGATTATCTAACTTTGAGGTTAGAATATGAATAATTAAAGTATCCCAATGTTCTGTTGGTAGCTTAAGGTTGTGTAAAGCTCTCAAATGAATGTTTGCTTGATCAATTAAATTCCGTAATTCATGATGATTCTGTCGTTTTAACGGTGTAAAACTAAATAAGAAATTCAAATGTCTATTTGCTATAAGTCGGACATTTTCGTATCTCGAAATAAGCATTGTCCAAGCTGCACTATAATTATCCCCGGTTATTTCTAGAGAACTAATCAAATCAAGTGCCTCTCCGGACACATAACTAATAAGGTAATGAAATTTCTGAACATTATTTAATTTACTGTTATCATGAATTAAGGCAATGAACGAATTTTTAAAAGTCAACCATTTATGGTTGTCACCTGAAAACACTGGTATAGAGATTGGTGGTAAATTTACTGATATATTTGGGACATTTTCAATCTTCTTAAATTTTGATAACATTTCCTGTCCTAATGCAATTACATTAAAATATGTACCTTCAAAATTATCCCTCGCGTCATTATCTTCTGATTTGTTCAATAAATCAATCTCCAGCTGAATTTTGGAGAATTCTATCAGAGAAGGTTTAATGGCGTCGAACCTCGATGACAATACGCCAGGTGTAATATCATTTTCGTTGCTTAAATAGGTTTCGAATCTCGTTAATGAACCTTTCAAAACCCCGCGCCGTTTAATCAACTTGTCGAGTTCCATTTTTTACAAACGAAATAACACTAACTTGATTTTAAAAACTGAATACACAATACACAACGCGGCAGTTTGACGTAAACAATAATGAATAATACCATAAATATACTAACCCCAATATACTATAGATCATAGAGAAACCAATCACAATACTATGGCATACAAAGACGAAGCTTGAAAACGCGTGGCTAGAAATGTAGGTAGGCAGAAGCGAAGTTATTCAGCAGACTGAATACAACAATAAAAATTATTATCACCAACAAAATTTATGCTATATTGAAAGCATCTGATTATGAACACCCGAATATAATTCGATATAATCAATACGAAATAATGTGGCATCTACACAGATTTTTAGCTTTTTAAATGGAATTTGAAAGGACAATGAAAGGAAGGCTACAACCTGATTTGCTGTGCATGCGAGCGTCGTGATGAGGCTCGCTTGATCAATCCAATGATGGTGATGAGGACGCCGACTGGACCACTCCCGATGATGATGAGGCCTGACTGGGCCACTCCAAATAATGATCTTCCGTCTCAAATGGATCAATCCAAATAATGATCACCCAGCTTGAATGAATCAATCCAATAATGATCATCCGGCTCGAATGATCAATGTTCAGGATCTCAACTTCCGCTCTCCTGACAGAGCAATCCGGCGTGGTAACACCAGATTCCAAAGGGAAGTGTGGCTGGAGTAACTCTTCAATAATAACTCCAGCTCTTGAATAATTGGTCTTTATTGAAACAATAAAAGACCCGTAGGGTAGCTCATGTACGGTGAGCCCAATGATGCTATCTCTCTCCGCGGTTTTATAACCCACATGAAGTGAAAACCTGGCAGCAGACGTTTTGCCAAAAACGACCC
The DNA here is from genome assembly GCA_917880885.1 of Limnephilus marmoratus. Classification (NCBI taxonomy): domain Eukaryota; kingdom Metazoa; phylum Arthropoda; class Insecta; order Trichoptera; family Limnephilidae; genus Limnephilus; species Limnephilus marmoratus. Next base: position 20,749,878 of record OU862906.1, read on the forward strand.
GCCCAAGACGGATGGTAACAAGAGAAGAAGGAATTAAAAAATCCGTGGCAATACGAAATCGCCCTGGCAATTGCCAACACAAAAAAATGTTGCCACAACCATTAGGGTGACAATCACAAATATTAAGCTTTTGATAGTGTCTCACATTCAAAATTAATTAATAAACTAAATAATATAGGAATAACTGGCAAAGCTAAATCATGGTTAAAAAGCTATCTCTATCAAAGAACTCAACAGGTAAAAGTAAACAACGAACTAAGTGAAATAGAAAATACAGATTTTGGAATTCCACAAGGAACTGTTTTAGGACCTTTACTATTCATATTATATGTTAATGAACTTTTTGAACTCCCAATCATTGGAAACATTATATCATATGCAGATGATACAGTTATTACTATTGAAGGAAATTCTTGGAATGAGGTCGAAATATTAGCTAATAATGCAATAAATATCGTAAAAGTATGGTTTGACGAAAACTTATTGACACTAAATGTCGAGAAAACCCATTTTATACCTTATAGTCTAACAGGGAATATCTCAAATAAAAATCTAAGCATAAAAATTCACGAAAGAAATTGCCTTCTTAAAATCGCACCCTGTAACTCAAACTGTATATACATTAGTAGCAAAGAAGAAATAAAATATCTTGGAATAATTATCGATAATAACATCAAATGGAAAAGTCAAATAAATTCCACAGTAGACAGAATGAGAAAACTGATCTATATATTTTTTAGATTAAGAAATACTGTATCATTAAAAATACTAAAAGATATTTATTATGCACTTGCGCATTCTGTACTACAATATGGAATCGTGGCTTGGGGGGGTGCATACAAAGCAACCCTTCTCCCATTGGAAACAATTCAAAAAATATTAATAAAAATCATCCTAAAAAAGCCCTATTACTATCCAACTATAAATGTTTTTCAAGATTTCCCGGTTCCCCCACTTAAAAAAATTTATGACAAAATTGCACTATTACAAATACATAAAGATTTCTTTAGTAAAAATAATTTACCACAATTAAATATAAGCAAAAGAATAATATCTGTTGGAGGATTAACCGTGCCACTAGTGCGAATCACAACAGCACAGCATCACTATACATTCAAGGGTATAAAATTATTTAATAAATTACCCCTTGATATACGATCGGAAGAAAGCTATGAAAAATATAAAAAAAAAATTAAATTAAAATATTCTAGTACCACCTCATAAATTTAACTTATTGTATATTATATTTAGAAATATGTATTGCATTTCAGATATATGTTTTTGCCTTTAGTTTAAATCATTTATTAACTAACCTATATTTTTATTACTTTTATCTGTATTTTATCATTATATATCATTTTTACGCACCAGATTTAAATGTCCGGGTTAAATTTTCCCCAAAAAAAAAAAAAAAAAAAGAAGGAAAAACTAAACCCTTTCATACACATCCCCAAATGATCATCTAGTGAATCCACGTTATGCAATTGCACTATATAAGTATTATAAATACAAAACAATACAATAACAACATGTCAACCTACTAGAGACCAAATGGGAATATAATTCACCGACTCCAGATATTTTCATATCAGAGGGTTCGGCTCTGTGGCATTTCTAATTGAACCTATAAATCCTACTGATCCCTCAATATAAATATTTAAAAAATCTTTTGTAATCCTACATGTATTTAAAATTACTGCTTTTTGCATTTTTATATACAAATTCTTTGACAAATCTAATATGCTTAAATTTTGAATCAGATTCCTAGGTATTATGCCAGTGGCCGAAATAACAAATGGTAATATTTTTATAGTCCGAGAATGCCAAATTCTTTTAATCTCATTTCCTAAATCTGTGTATTTTCTAATTTTTTCAGAAACAGTTTTTTGAATATTACAGGAATTTGGAATAGCTACATCAATGATATAAGTTATTTTTTTAATTTTGTCATGTAAAACTATATCAGGTCTATTATGACTAATTGTTCTGTCTGTTAGTATAGTTTTATCATAATATATTTTATAAAATTCATTTTCTATAATTGAATTTGGTTCATATTCATAATAAGGTACTACATTACGGCAATCAATCAAGTTATGTTTAATTACCAAACTTTGGTGAATTATTTTTAAAACCTGATTGTGCCTAAATGTATACTCGGAAGGCGCTAATATAGAACATCCCGATATAATATGTTCTATAGTTTCGGGAAAAGCCAAACATTTTCTACATAAATCATCAATTTGATTTATATCTTTGATTATATGCTTTCTATAATTTTTAGTATTAATGACTCTATCTTGAATTGCAAGCATAAATCCTTCTATTTCTGCGCTCAACTCTCCAATACTCAACCATTTGTTTGACGAAAGTTTATCAACATACGTTTGGTTGAGATAATTGAAGTGTTTTGCGTGAATAATTTTATTTGACCAGGAATCTAATAATTCCTGGTTAGTATTTATAAGAATGTTGGCATTCTCGTCATATAAATTTAAAGGTGTAATATTTCTATCTGCCTTGCAAATTATTTTGTGCATTTCTGAGCTATTAGCTTTCCTATGGAAAAAATTTCTAAGCATTTCTACCTGATTGTGTTTCAAAGATGTTATTTTGACTACACCTCTACCTCCTAAATTTCTAGGTAAATTAATTCGTTCTATAGCTGAATTTGGATGATGGCAATTAAATTTTGTTAACGTAGTTCTAATTAATCGTTCTAAACTATCTAAATCTGTATTGGACCATTTAATTATGCCAAATGAGTACGTTAGTAGAGGTATTGCCCAAGTATTTATTGCTTTTACTAAATTTTTAGCAGATAGATTGCATTTTAAAATTTTTCTGATCCTAGTTTGAAATTTAATCCTAATATCATTTTTAATACTAGTGTGATCTAATCTATTCGATTGCGGGTATCCTAAATATTTATAAACCTCATCCCCTTTCATACTTTGAATTTTGAAATTTCTAAATATACCCTCGTCTCCATCTACAATTTTGCCTTTCTCTATATGGATAGTTTTACATTTATCTAAACCAAAAGTCATTTTAATATCATCTGAAAAAATTTTAACTACCTTAATCATTTTCTCTAAATTTGATTCAGAATTTGAAAATAATTTTATATCATCCATATATAATAGATGTGAAACTATACTACTCTCTCTTGTATTACCCTTAATTTTTATTCCAAACTTGCTTTTAATTAACATTTTAGAAAGGGGATTCAATGCTAAGCAAAACCAAAGAGGGCTCAATGAGTCTCCTTGAAAAATCCCTCTTTTTATTGAAATGCCCGGTACTACTATTTTCCTACCTTTTAAATTAACTAGCAAATCTGTATTCCAAAAGGACATAATATTTTTCAAAAAGCTAATTATAATTGGGTTAACTTTATATATTTTTAATATTTTGATTAGCCACGAGTGCGGGACACTATCAAAAGCTTTTTGATAATCTATATAACAAGTATGTAAATTACGCTTTTGATTTTGAATTTGTTTTAAAATTACAGAATCAATAACTAACTGTTCTTTACATCCCATATGTTTTCTGCGACAACCTTTTTGTTGTTCAGATAAAATATTTTTTTCATCCAAATGAGTATATATTAAATCTGTCAAGCAAGAGGTTAAAATTTTGTATATTGTCGGTAGACATGTAATGGGTCTATATTGAGAGGGATTATTAATATGTTCGCTTTTAGGCAACATATAAGTAATGCCCTTAGTTAGAAAATTAGGAAAATTTTGAGGTTCTCTGACAAGTTTTGAAAGATTTTTTGCAAAAAGAGGATGTAAAGTAGTTAGACGTTTGTACCAAAAATTATGTATCCAATCGCAACCCGTGGCTTTCCAATTATGAGTATTTTTTATAATTTTGGCTAACAATTCAACCGATATATCAGAAAAACTCATTTGTTCAATGTCTGAACAATTGAGTTCTTCATTTTCTATCCAGTTACCTGTCTCATTATGTTTTATATCTTTACTCCAAATGTTTGTCCAAAAATCGCGCATATCTGATTCAGATGGCAACGGAATATTATTATTCGAAATAATATTCTGTTTATCGTCAAGTTTGGAATAAAATATTTTCTCATTTTTCTGAAATAATCTATTATTATTTCTTTTATTATACGTATAATTATATCTTTTTAATCTACTAGCTTTTACACCTAATTTTTGTTTTAATAAATCTAATAAATCATTGATTATATTTTCATTATTATTACTACCAATGCTATAACCAAATTTTCTCCCAATTTCATCTACATATCTCAAAATATTCCTACTTCTATTTCCATTTTTATATTCAATTACTCTAGCTATACTACTTCTTAAAAATACTACATCATTTTCTAATCTAATCTGCCATTCTGGTTTACTATAACTATATGATCTATCATCAGAGGATATTAATTTAACTCCTAACTTATTACATATAGTGATAGCACTAGCGTACACTATTGTATGAAGATCTAAAAAACTAATATCGTCAAATATTATTTTTGGTAAAATTAAATTATTTAATTCAGAAATTAATTTAGATAATTTCTTTGACGTATGCAATTTTGGTAATTTTGGTCTAACTGTGGGCTCTATATCTATATATCTATTTATATTATTTTGAAGCAAGTTAGCTAATTCTATTACATTATCATCTAGTAAGTTTAAATTTGCAATATTGATTTCCCTAAGATTATGAATAATGTCTAAGTTATTTGAATCTACTCTAATATCATTGGATTCTTCTACTAGAATATTAGCTAAACTATCTTCATTCAATGCATCTAATATAACATTACTACTCGTATTAATTTGATCTAAATTATTCTCCAATTGCAATCTATCTGCTACTTCTTTTCTTATCTCATTTAATGTTACTACAGGAATTAAATTATTTTTGAAAATTGACCTTTTTTGGTCAGCTAATCTTTGTTCGTTTACTTGGGCAACCGGATAATTTTGTGAGAAAAGTAAATGTAATTTTTTCCTATACAATAACATATCTGTTTCTAGTTTAGTTACATAAAAATATGAACGAACGATGAACATATTGACATCGTTCGTCCATTTCATACGCTGCCTAGGAATACCTGCTTTTGTTTTTTGGGGTCTCAGATTATCAATGTTCATCTGTATAGATGACATAATAAACCCATTTTCATTTCCGTTGGTTGAAAATGACATTGTGTCACCTTTCAAAACAACTTGGAAATGATTTATTAATTATTATTAATTCCTACATTCCAGTAACCAAGCAACTGTCGTCGTTACCTAGTGTCAACAAATAGTTTTCAATATCTCCAAATTAAATATTTTAATGTAAACTACCCTTCAATACTACAAATCTATAATATATATTATATTGTAGAATAATGTTATCAAAATAAAATATATAATTAAATTTACCTACAAAATATATTTCAACGTAATCTCAAAATATAGTTGTTTACCTTGGTTACTGAAGTCCTCACAAAAGGAAAAATTTATTTTGTATTTATTTACCTAAATATCCTACGGTTCACTGGCAGTTTATTTATTACGTTATCTAATATACTTATTTTCAAATATTTATATGTTTTGGGATCAAAGCTAATTCTTTTCTATCTGATACAATAAAAAAATCAGAGAGCTAAAATACAAGCAAACGTCAAGGCTTGAGTTGCTAAGCAACCTATATTTTTTTTATCATTTAATATTTTTTTATCATTAATATGTATCACTAATATTTTTTTGTTAAATTACCAATATTTTTTGTTTTAATTTAAACAAATGTAATTTTTTTTTAGTTGTCCTCTCCTAAACACAAGCAGCTGCTTTATTAGGAGAGTGATTGAAATATTGATTATTATATTGTAAAATTGTATGTAACCTTTGTTATATGTTTCAAAAAAAAAAAAAAAATAATATTTCAGTACCTGAAATCTTAACAGTGGTTTCACAAGAATTTATATATGTTACAATAAATCTTTGCATTTTAATGTGTACTATACACGTATTTAATTTGTTCTATTAGTTTAAGTTTGTTATCTTACTTAATATTATAAACGCGAAAGTTTGTATGGACGTATGTGCATTTATTACTCTTTCACGCAAAAAACTACCGAATGAATTTTAATGAAACTTTACAATAATATTGGAGGCCCTAAGGAATATTTACAATATTCCTCAGGGCCTCTTGTGTGGAGCTAATGTAAAAGAAAAATCCGTACTGTGTAAGAGCGATTGCACTAAAGCGTAATAAACCATTTTAATAGTTTTCTTGTCAATTATGTTCGATAAATTGTAGAATATGTGAATAAGCCTAAGCATTTACTGTCTGTTAAGCAATCGCTCTAAAGTAAGGGAGTGTGGTTTTTTAAATTTTATTTTCAGCATCATTATTCTAAGGTATTTAGTATTACACTTTTGTTTTAGTTGGCACATTCAGTCAATCAACTATCTGTTGTGATACAGTTTTTGTCATGAACCATTATATCAGTTAAGGTTTCAACGAGATCTTCTGGAAGGGAACAACCAAAGTTTAAAATGGGGTTTATACAAGATTGTCATCGAACTACTTTTTAATAACTTCTATTGTCGTGATTGTCCGATTTATTAATCCCGCCAGAGTTCGCTTGAGTGTGAATCCGACCACGCTAGAGTGTGAATCCGACCACGCTAGAGTGTGAATCCGATCATGCTACGAGCTGTCAAATTGGAATAATAATTAGAGATGCCATGAATAGTGATTTTGCCGAATACCGAATATTCGGCTAGGCTCTCGGCCGAATCTCCGAATATTCGGTGGCACTTAGTACATTTCGCAAACAGTTTTCATGAATTTAAAATAATAAAACCGTTTTCTTAATTTAAAATGAATTGAACTCACAAGTTAAAAATTGTTTTCATGAATCAAAATGAATTTTTTATTTATTTATTTATTTATCTATAAAAAGTATGTTTGTATTACATTATTCGATGCCTGTTTCACTAGGGTATACCTGTGTTGAGACAGGCGTAGAGGTACATAAATGAGTATCATACATAAGAATATTTAATTACAACATAAGAATATTTAAGGTAAGATACACACTGATTTATACAATTCAAGCAGAAAGATGATTAAGCTTGAGGGTTAATATCATAAGAGAGCATTATATAGGTGAAGGAAGAGATGAATAAAGTAGTAAATCCTTTTGAATCATATAGGGCCTTATATTATACATATAGGATTTTACTATTTTAAGTTCTTTAATAAGGGTAAGGACATACGTGAGATGGTAATTCTGTCTATTTGTACTCTATTTTACAGATGTTAGCAGTAGTGTGACGTCCAATATTTAAAATCCATTTCTTTATATCTTGTTTGTATTTGGTCATTGATTCAGTTTGTCTAATCGTGGCTGGAAGTGTATTGTGTAGTTTGCAAGCTATCTATTTAAAGTGTTTTTATCCAAAGGTGGTTTTAGAAAAGGGAGTTTGGAGAAGTTCTTTATTTTTGGCTCGTTTATTATGTATCATTTGTGTTGGTTTGTATAGGATTTTGCTGTTTTTATATAAATAAAGTAAGATGGATTTTGCGTAGAGCTGTTTAATGTCCATAACGTGAACTCATGTATTAAACATCGTTTTCATGACTTAATAAAAATCAATAATATTTCGCAAAATGAAATTGATTTTTACATGAAAACTGTTCGCCTACATCGGACAGCAGACTCTTACAAGTGGTGATCAGCAAACGCAAAACAGTATCCAAGCCCAGCAGAATTGGCTAAGATTTATTTATCATCTCCCGGTAGAAGTATATAGTGAGCGGCTGTTTTCGGAAGCAGGTATAATTTATGAGGAAAAGAGCAATCGTTTGCTATCAACAAATACTGAAAAAATTGTTTTCATTCGACCAAACTTACCACTGATAGATTTTAAGTATTAAATGTTCTGATTTTTTGTTAAAATAGAAATTTCTGTGAGTAATATATTATTTATTATGCATTTTTTTCATGATTTGCCAATCGGTATTCGGCCGAATAGTTCGCAGTTTTCGGCCGAATAGTTCGCAATATTCGGCCGAATACCGAATAGTAAAAAAGTTAGCCGAATAGGCCGAATACCGAATATTCGTGGCATCTCAAATGAGAATATAGGTACTTACAAATCTTCCGATGTCGGAGGAAATTTTGGCTTTGATTTATTAAATAAGAGAAAATGAGAGAAATCGTATTTTGAACGCGGGGTCTACCGTTCACAGAACTAGTAGTTAAGTAAATTTCAGTTACTACCACAATATTCTTCATGAATCCTCATACCCACATTCCCCAATTGCTGTATTCCTACTGACTCGGTGAAGTGATACTAATTTAGTAACAAGATAATATGTATGTTAAAGAAGTTATCGAGAAACTAAAAATTCTTTCCAGTGTATTTATTAGTGGTTATATAAAAATACTCACGCAATATAAGTGAATATCATTATGTAAATAGTCCTAACATGATGTCTTTAGTATCTGTGTAAAATAATTGAGGAGCATTTTCACAAAGACAAATATCTACAAAAACATTTTTTTTCGCTAAAATCACTCGGGGAAAATATTTTTTGATAATCTTTAAATAAACATTCAATTAACTGTTGCTTATGATGATTAATAAGAAAACTCGAAAAATTTGTGAAAAGCCATCTTCATTTAAAAATAGGCCTCGAAAATTGAGAAATATCTACATCTACAAATTTAAAAAAAAAAAGTTTTCACAGTGCGAAACATTTCCTACATTTTTTGGCAAAATTTAGAATAGATATTTGTTTTATCATTCTAAGTACCTACCACACAAAAATTATTATCAATATTCGCAAACAATTTTTTTTAATATGATACCGATCGTTAATACGTCTTTACAAAAAATGCGAAGGGCAAAAAACGTCGATGGAGGGAATCAAAAATAAATTTTCTCTTTTTGTATAACCAGGCTGCTACTCAGGCACAAATAAGATAATTATAAATATACCTACCTAGTTATTTCACTTATGTACATATAGATGTAGGAATTATGATATTTCACTATATGAATAATTATCATTTTCTATTACATAAAACAGATAAATACATACTTTTAAAAATCTGAATTAGCCATTCGTAGATACCCATTCAGAGAGAATAAGAATAATTAAAAAAGAACAACACGGGGTATATATTTTAATATATTATAATAAAATGTATATAAAACTTTATTCCACTGAATTTTATTTGGCCGTAACCGGTTTCAGCTCGTTAGAGCCATCTTCAGACTGGTACAAATAATTCTTAGTCTACGGTTTATATACACAAATATTGGGGAGGGGGAGAGGGGCGGTCTACAAGGATTTTAATCAACTATAATAATTATATTTTTTGCTAAGTCATTTTAGACTGTTGAATTTCTAAATATTTTGGTAATTCCAGTAAGCTAATTACATTCGGTTTGTAGCTCACTTCAATGATGATTAGGGAAAAACCTTATAAGTAATATGAGTTACTGATGACCTAATTTTATTGTTAAATCTTTATTATATTTATGAAGTATGGTATTTTTTTATTGCTTTTTGAAGGGATACATGTTTACATTAGAGTGGGAACGGTCTAAACTAAATACATATGTTAATATTGAAATTATTATGAAAATTACACTGGATACAAAAGCGGGGACTTGGCAAATGAATCTAATTGCTTTATCTTTACAAAGTTACTTTTTGAAGGGATACATGTTTACATTAGAGTGGGAACGGTCTAAACTAAATACATATGTTAATATTGAAATTATTATGAAAATTACACTGGATACAAAAGCGGGGACTTGGCAAATGAATCTAATTGCTTTATCTTTACAAAGTTACTTTTTGAAGGGATACATGTTTACATTAGAGTGGGAACGGTCTAAACTAAATACATATGTTAATATTGAAATTATTATGAAAATTACACTGGATACAAAAGCGGGGACTTGGCAAATGAATCTAATTGCTTTATCTTTACAAAGTTACTTTTTGAAGGGATACATGTTTACATTAGAGTGGGAACGGTCTAAACTAAATACATATGTTAATATTGAAATTATTATGAAAATTACACTGGATACAAAAGCGGGGACTTGGCAAATGAATCTAATTGCTTTATCTTTACAAAGTTACTTTTTGAAGGGATACATGTTTACATTAGAGTGGGAACGGTCTAAACTAAATACATATGTTAATATTGAAATTATTATGAAAATTACACTGGATACAAAAGCGGGGACTTGGCAAATGAATCTAATTGCTTTATCTTTACAAAGTTACTTTTTGAAGGGATACATGTTTACATTGGAGTAGGAATGATCTAAACTAAATACCTATTTTAATTTCGCGATTATTATGAAAACTACACTGGCTACAAAAGTGGGGACTTAGTAGGGAATGCAATCTCGACTCGAGATCGCAAATTCGAGATCTCGCGAGATTAGAAATTACAATCTCGCGAGATCTCGGAATTTTCGGGATCTCGTTAATTAAAAGAAAATATTATTTGAAAAAAAAACAAAACCTTTATTATTTAATATCAGTTACTAAATAATTAAAAGGTTTTTTAAAACTAAAAATAAGTAATTACGGGTGATTTTGAAAGTAACTTCTTAAAAAACAAAGTGTTGCTAGCATTGGCGCTACTTGCGGCCAACGCCAAACCCAAAACCTGGAAAGGACATGCAATAAACAAGCCGGCGGCTAGCTCTGCACAGCCGGCGCGAGCAAGGTCCCTCTTAAACCCAGGGCGAGTGTTTGTGGTTCGCTTGTAAATTCCTACTCCCCTTCCTTTCCTCAAAATCTCCAGGTCTCCTTCCTCAATCAGAACACAGTAGTTATGCACGAAAAAGGGTTTATTCATTTAAAGGTGAACAGGGTTCTACAAAAGGCCAGCATCGGCACTACACACATGGTTATTTGGCTAACTAAAATGCTATCGTTCTATCAACTCTCTCTCTACGCGTATATAGTGAAGTTAAATGTCAGTTCTTAGCACACAGAGGGAAAGCAAGGTTCATTGGTACTCACAAACAGGAGATAGGCAGTCGTCAGACGGGTACTGGTTAGGCGGGAGCTTCTTGAGCACAATGCACAATCAAAGTAAAACATCGCGAGTTCGGTTTACGGGGAGCGCAATCACGGGGACACAGTTGTTATGCCGAAGGTCGGCCGAGGAATGAATGCGGGGAGCCGCACGGCGCTTGGCTACGGGCGCCGCGCGGCGCGGGGAGAGGGGGGCGGAGGGCCTGTGCAAGGGGTCAATTCGCTATTAGCTCGCACGGGAATCAATTCCGTAACGTAACACTTCCCCCCTCGCCGCAAAAAAGGCGACGTGGTAATGGAGCAGTAGGGCTAAGAAATCCTCTTACCCTTCTAGCACTTGTGCCAAAACAAAAAAAAAATCCAAGAGAAAGGGGGGAGAGAGAGAGAGAAAAAGAAAAAGTTGCTAGCTACAAAATAGTAGAAACAAAAACAAAAGAGAAAAAAAGCATGGTGAACAAAGAATTATACATGAATGTACATGAAAGAGCAGTGGCATACATAAATATAAACAAGGATCTGCTGGAGAAAGGTACAAGGGTTATGCAGTGATAGAAAAAAAAATGACTCTAAATTGTATCATTGGTCTGTGAGCTAAGTTTGCGTAGCGTGGTTTGCGTAGGATGTTTGGGGTGTTTGAACGTTGCACTGAAGTTACAAGGTTACTTTGTCACAGTAACCTGGCCCGTTTGAGATTAAACTCAAGGAACACTAGGGCCTTAAAGAAAACACGAAGACGAGAACGCAGGATGAGGCTTCTTGGTGGTGGAGAGGGTTCTACCTGTCACAGAGGTCAAAAAGGTAGCTGCTTCCGGATCCTGTGGGTGGGCCAGTATGACATCATTGAGGTACTGGAGAGTGGAATTGTAATTGGTGGTTGGTCCTTTATAGAGGAGGTGGTTTGTGTGCATGACAGCCGTTGTTGTGATGGTGGTTGGTACACTGGTTTGTATACAGTGGGATTGTTGTATGAACAATTGTTGGTATTGTTATTTGCGCAAGGGCACAGGAGCATTGGCATGATGGCAACAGAGCAATTTGCAAGGTGCAGCTGGAACATTTGCAAGATGCAGCAGGAACATTTGTACAATGGCAACAGGAACATTTGCGAGATGCCGCAGGAACATTTGTACAATGGCAACAGGAACATTTGCGCGATGCCGCAGGAACATTTGTACAATGGCAACAGGAACATTTGCGAGATGCCGCAGGAACATTTGCACGATGGCAACAGGAACATTTGCAAGGTGCCGCAGGAACATTTGTACAATGGCAACAGGAACATTTGTGAGATGCCGCAGGAACATTTGCACGATGGCAACAGGAACATAAACCAACTTAGAGCTGACGTGCTCGGGTTTGTTTGAGTGATGGTTTTGTGATGATACAATTCGCAACTACACGCACGACTCACACTAGGTTATGTTAGGTGTGGTCGGGTGCTTTTGGTACGTAGGGTTTGAAGGCATGGGACCTCCGTGACGGTAGTGAAGGCAGCATGAAGAGAGGCGCAGGTGTAGATGGGGTGAAGAGCTGCTGGTCTTCTTATTAATCCGGCGAAAAAATTATTATTAGAACAAAATTCTTGAAGTTTACCTGCCTGGTAGACCAATGATGAAAGGGTTTGGAGAGAAACAAGGTGTGCATGTTATTGGATTTGTTTGACGTGTAGAGAGAGAGAGAGAGACGGAGAGAGAGTTAACTAAATGCAACTACAGACTTATACATATTACAAAGGTACGTATTCAAGGAAGGTTCTGTTTAACCCATTTAGTTTTTTTTAAACTAAATACATTTCCAAGAACACGTAGGTAAGGGTTTGTACGTATGACAAAATGCCACGTTCGAAAGAAGTTGGTCTTCCATGACCTATGCTCACGTCTATACGGTAGCATTTTTTCTACTTTCGAAGAACAAAAACATTGAGTACAAATAAGTTATGAAAAGTGGGAAAGGAGTAGGAAGTTGAAAGGATCCGTGTATGAAGGTTGTCCCATTTGACAAACGAAACGCCAAGTGCGTAACGCATATATCCCCATTCATGGATAATTTCGAGGAAGGGAAAGGGTGACAATTGGGAACATTTGAACGAAGAAAACTGCTGAGGACTCGGCTATGAAACCTCTTAGTGGAAGGTGAAACAAGGTCTACAGCAGTTATCCTGGCACATTACAATACCATTTGGTAGTGTGGGACAAAAGGAATACACTGACATAAAAGAGTCTAATCCTCCACGTGTATTGGGTAGAAGATTAGAGGGTCGTTTTATTCTCCTACTTGTTTGAGAGAAATGACAGACCCATGCTCAAATCTCACAAACCTGGGGGGTTTTCTTATTCGTCTCCTAGACAACGAGTTAGGTGTTTTTTTTGTGTCCATCAACTTAACTCCTACGACACGATGCCCCATAATCATGAGTGAAGTGTATGATTAGTCCTTTTGAGATAGTGGATAGTTCCTGGGTTCTTGTGACAGGAAGTCCACGGGCATGTTAATGAGTACTCTGCTGCAAAAGCAATAATTTTCTGATAACAGAAAATAAAAGGCGTGTGATCTACACTTGGTAGGTCACACAAACATGGGATAGATATTATTTCGTTCGCACGACTCATGGTGAGTATTGTAACGTCTTCACGTTTGGTGCACAGATTATATAAGTACACAGTTATAACAAAGCGGTTCTCATGCCAAAAGACACACGACCAAAAAGGGGCGGTTCTCATGCCAAAAGACACACGACCAACTCAATAACATTTAGTTAAGAGTATAAAGTAATTATAACGAACTTCTCGTATCATGGCGGATGTTTTGAGGATCTCTCCTATGATGGTAGATATTGTCACGTTTTCACGTCTCACGTGACAGGAATGAACGATTTACAACAAATTTTGCCCAGTATTGAAAGACAGTAACCCAATAGGTATTTAAAACAATTTAATGAGATAAATCACCCTCTCGATCAACAACCCTGTGTTGACGAGCAAACAATGAGTAGTTATGACGGACTCCCCGTAACGTGTAAAAACACAAAGATATTATGAGATTCGCATCTATAGCAGTGGATATTGTAAGGTTCACACCTATAATACTAGATATTGTAAGGCTCGCGCCTATAATGTTACAAAAGTTTACGTTCGAAAATGTGGGTCCCCATTCAATACAGACGGCGGTTTGCAATGATGTAATTAATACGGCACTGCTGTAGCTTAATAATTTCATATTAGCATACGTTACAAGACTTGCCAAAAGGCGATAAACACAAATTTTATTGAAGATCTGGCCAAGATTTTAAACTTCAAACAAGAATAATGGTACAATAAAGGACAAAAGAAACTGATGTCATGATAAAATATTGTACCCCATAATGAAGTTGTATATGTACAAAGAACAATGTTAATGAAGGGACGAAACGTATTGTCACTTTTATAACAAATATTTTTCTCAGAATCCGACAAAATACGATTCTGGAAAAAAATAGAGCAATTGGGTTGAGCGCCATTCTAATTTTTGGAAAAAGAATAAAAAACCACAAGTAGCAACAAGGTTGCCCTTGAATTGTTTCGAATCCAGCGAATGTGACCTGATAGGTGTGTACATTTGGTGTATTCGAAACGATCCCCAATATACAACATTACTATGAATGTGTTAGGATGGGGTGAAGAGGAAAAAGAAAAAAGAAAAAAACGGGAGGATTTCCTATTATAACGGAAATCGTCGCGACATTCTTACAATATGGTGCTGTGACCATAGTAGTGAGCTGTGGCAATGGTCTGAAACCAATGGTTATTATACAGACTTGCACTTAAGATTTTATATTTACAACATTAGGGTAGGGACGTACTGGTACGACAAAAACCCGACACAAAACAATTAAAAAAAGGTGATATGACAAGATGAGGCGATGAGGTGAGAAAAAAAAAAACGCGCGGATGCTGCTAGAATTGTGAAAAGGAAAGCGACGTCTTGGAGCAAGAGTTTTCCGGAACCGTTGATGGTAGGAGGAAAAGGAGGCCCTTTCCCGAAGTGATCAATTTCAGGAAGAGGATGCATACAAGTATGAAAACGGTGCCCCAAGAGGTGCTCTTGTGGTACAGCAGGCAAGGCACGCAGGATGTACAAGAACATATAAAATTATGCAAAAAGAAAAAGAATGTACAGGAGTTAGGCTACCGTTGACATTAATGTGCCTTCGGGTGTAAGGATTACCTTACGAATGCCCGTATGGGTGATTATTTACATTTAATATTTACAAGTAACTCACGTCATTTATGACAAGAGTTTTGCCAATTTGATAACGCCTGAGTACTTGATGTGATGGAATTTACTGATTCCGTCACAGTAAGGCATTTTGGATTTATTCCTAGGAGAAATCTTTCTATTTCTCAGGGCCTGTAGTAGTTCTTCCTTTCTTGAAGTAAAGACGTGCGGGATTATACCCAGCGTGACTTGAGGAACTTCCATGGTGTATAAGATCGTATCAGAGTGACCTTATGTTGGAAAAAGTGAGAACTAGACTCGCAATTGGAAAGAAATTGGGCAGAGATTGACCACTGGGGACGTATTTTTACAAAAAGTTTTTTGAAAAAAAAAAACGCGTTTTTTATAAGTGTTTGGTTTATTTGAAAATTTGGGCAGGGGTTTGCCTCAAAAAAACGTGATTTTGTGAAAAAATCCAGATGTTTTGAAAATTTGTTGAAAATTTTCCAAGTCCAAAAACGAGAAAAATTTGGGCGGCGGTTTCCCTTAAAAAAACGTGATTTTGTGAAAAAATCCAGATGTTTTGGAAATTTGTTGAAAATTTTCCAAGTCCAAAAACGAGAAAAATTTTGGGCAGCGGTTTCCCTTAAAAAACGTGATTTTGTGAAAAAATCAAGTCCGGATATGAAAATTTCACAGGCCGGGATTCACCTTAATGAAACACGTTTTTAGAATTTATTCCGATGTTTTGAAAAAGGTTTGCAAATTTGCAAAAGTCCGGAAATAAAAAAACGGAAACGAGGTTCGCCTTAAACGAACATGTTTTTAGAATATTTCCATTTCCTTTCCAAAGGGGGGTTCTTCAGAAAAGGAAAGAAATATTTTTTCTTTTATACAAGTTTTCGTGGAAGTATTTGTTTGAAAATTCAACAATGTCTTGGGGAATAGTTTTTTTTATTTACGTGGCTAGACTAGCCTGATTTGAGCATCACCAATTATTGGTATTTACACGCCAACTACCTTTCGTCATAACAAGTTATATGCAGAAATGTGCATACGGATATAATGTTAGCTTTCGAGGAATCGATGTCAACGCGAACTAGGCATTTTTCGAATTATGTCGTCTGTTTCTTTATGAAAGATGATAGGTGCGCAAGAAAAAGGGAGAAACGGACGACAGAAGTACAAAAAAAATGCCCAATTGTCAAAAGGTAGAAAGAATTTAATCCACTTGTTTCCCTTAAGCTGCAAAATATGCCGTTATATATACAGGCCAGTATTTTGCGAAATAGACCCCTACCCGCAGAATATGTCGATATCAAATACAGACCAGCACTCTGCGGAATAAGTTTATTAATAAAAACTGGTTAATTAACTTTCGGGAAACGAAGCGGGTAATTGGTTTATCATATATAGGATTTTAATTGTTGAATAACTTTGTTTTAAATATTTGTGTACATTTCCACTATTAATCTTGTATTTGAAACTAGCAAATTTAGTCGGTCGACACTTGTAAACACTATATTATTCACGACGGCAACTTTCTTGGTTGAGCACTTTACGTAGGAATACCGGTGATAATGTTTTGTCGAGTGACGACTCGAAAATGAAGGAATCGTGCCCGTGATAATTTAAATTGCAATTCGAAGTTACAATCGCGCCGGGGTTCTTGATGGAAATGCTAGACAAATTGGGGATAACGAGACAAAACATTATACATTATAAAGTTTAAACTATTGCTGATTGAAGAACGAGACTGTGGGACCGTGAAGAGGGAGGAAAAAAAATGCCACACGTCGGGCGACAGTGCTAGCATTGGCGCTACTTGCGGCCAACGCCAAACCCAAAACCTGGAAAGGACATGCAATAAACAAGCCGGCGGCTAGCTCTGCACAGCCGGCGCTAGCAAGGTCCCTCTTAAACCCAGGGCGAGTGTTTGTGGTTCGCTTGTAAATTCCTACTCCCCTTCCTTTCCTCAAAATCTCCAGGTCTCCTTCCTCAATCAGAACACAGTAGTTATGCACGAAAAAGGGTTTATTCATTTAAAGGTGAACAGGGTTCTACAAAAGGCCAGCATCGGCACTACACACATGGTTATTTGGCTAACTAAAATGCTATCGTTCTATCAACTCTCTCTCTACGCGTATATAGTGAAGTTAAATGTCAGTTTTTAGCACACAGAGGGAAAGCAAGGTTCATTGGTACTCACAAACAGGAGATAGGCAGTCGTCAGACGGGTACTGGTTAGGCGGGAGCATCTTGAGCACAATGCACAATCAAAGTAAAACATCGCGAGTTCGGTTTACGGGGAGCGCA